>OY735878.1:13398756-14761830 GCA_963506565.1 Tachystola acroxantha
ATTGTATGCCCGGGATATGTGTGCTGTTTGTATTATTTATTTATTCGATACATAACTGCCTGGTTTACAGATATCACCAAAGCACCGAGTCAGTGGATACAATATAATAATAATGCTTACAATAATCAATTATACAATTAGTGTAAATTAGTGTTGCTGTTAAGATAGCAATATATTTTTTTTATACAGATAACACCATGGATCGGCAAAAACATCAGCATCTTTTACTACGTTTAAGAAACAGTTAATTAAATCTACGGCACGAGCCGTAAGCCAGGTTACGTGTGATATTTTTTTATATATTTAGCCAATTAGCGTTGTCGCACACTGTAACTGTAGGGATAAGCGCCACCTCAACTGAAATCGTTCAGTATTTTTATATATTTTATATGTACGTTCAGGACGCTGATGGGGTTGCCGAGGTTCTGCAGCGCGTCGGGCATGTTTGCCGAGGCGCAGACAGATGGCTTCCCGGCCATACTGCGCAAGCGCTGCGCCTCACTGCAGCGCAGGCTTCGCGGCTCGCGCCTCCACCAACGGCATCCTGAGCGCATTGGCGGCCAGGTGGGACTCGCCCATCCTCGCGCACTGGACACACCTGCACACGGCGGGCTGAGGGGCGAAGGGTGGGCGAGAAACACCTGACTTAAAATTGTGTCCGGAGTAGTCCTATTTTTAAAATTTGTTTTTGTACCTACTAACATTAGTTTGTAAGTCATTTTATTGTATTTTACTAACATCTATGGACCATGTCCGAAATAAACAATTTTTTATTTATTTTTATTTTTTATACGTCCTTTGAGAATATTTATTGTATTATATTATATATAATAAACTTTATATACAATACTCATATATATATTTTACCTAATGTATTGAATGTGATATTTAATAAGTTATATTATTATATCGTAACTATAGTATTGTTCTCTGTACGTATAATTATGTTTACAGTTCTTTCTATATAATCGCTAATTGATTGTACTTGTGATACTTGCGTACTTTTAACTATGTACCTATAGGGAAGAGACTAGTCTCCGACGACACAGGGTATCCTAGTGTGAGGACCAGTGAATTTATATCAAGAGTGTAAGTATAAAATCTATAATTTAAAAAAAAATTCATACTGCAACGCAACTAATTGCCTCCGTAACGGCATCGCCTCGCATTATTTTGACTACTATTTGACAGTGCGAGGCGAGACGAAGCTGTGCCGGGTGGATCCCGTGTGCTACAAGCTTTAGACTGATCTCTATTGAGAACAAAATACCATAAACACAATAATCCGTAAATTTTCATCCCACAGTCGAACACGAATAAAGCGAGAATTAACTATACAAAACTATCCATTCGCTGTTCCATGAAAGCCTGTTCGAAAGCGTTCTGTTTGACATAAAGGCCTTTATATGTACATAGCGCACAAAACGCTTATTTACATGACAGAGGCGGATCAGCGACGCGCCGCCATCGAATTTCAGATGGGGTTTAATGTTTCATTATATTCCATATTGGATGAGTTTATTCAATTTTTGTTGTTGTTTCGCAAGGGTTTTGCATACATACATTACTTACATACATAAACCTACACTCGTCTCTAATATTAAACACAGAACAACCACTGTACATTAATCTGAAAATTAAATAATTTCGCAATCGGTTCTCTTGAAAATGACGGGAAACGAAGGTTGCAAAATTATTTGATAATTTTTATTTTATTGTCTACAGTGGTTATTTAGAGATTAATAATAAAATATATATACATATATATATGTGTGTGTGTGTGTGTTTTTGAATATATATATATTTTCAAAAACACCAGCATATAAATGATACAAAAATAAGGTACCTCCTAGTAGGCAAATTAAAAATTCGCCTGTGTCAGGAGGGCCCACTCTTGAGAAAAAAAATATCACGTTAAATTAATCAGAAAATGTTCGCGAGTGACAGTATGGTGAATTTGTTGGATAATTTGAGCAAGATCTGGGGTTTCAAGCTTTTATCAAGAGTTCCCGCTACAAGCTCGGGAGTGAACGTGACTGACAGCTGCTTCGTCCAGAGTGATGACGCTACGGCGTCTCCTCTGGGTGAAGACAAGAACACGCGGCTTATACACAGGGTGAAGACGCTACTGTGACTCCCCTGGAGGAAGATAGAAGACTATTATATATTGAATTTTCTGTAACATGACATTGGCAAATGACGAACTGTCGAGTCCATTAATAATAATAATAAAAATATAAATTCGCAATCGTCGTTTCCCGCCATTTTCAAAAACCTACATTCAGACTTCACGTAAAAAACATAAAACCTACAATATATGGGGCGGTAAATTCTCTCAGTATTTTATGAGTTACAACAGGAGTGTAGGTAATTCACGGAGCGAATCTAGCGATAAACAGAAACGCCACCGACCGCGTATTTGTATCCAGTGGCACAACAAAATTAGTGAAAGTGCAACTGGAAATGCTCAGGGTTCCGTATATAGAACGTTTTCGTATACAAAATAGGAATCTCACTTTTTAAACTTACACGGTTTGCATATATTAATTATATAAAATGGGAATTACCGTGTTAAACATTTATTATTGATGTCTCGATATTTCGACAGCATTGCAGCCATCATGGTCACGAGTACTACTACTACTAGCAGTCTACTCGTGACCATGATGGCTGCAATGCTGTCGAAATATCGAGACATCAATAATAAATGTTTTTTATTTATAAGTATTTTTTATTATTAAACCCTGTACAGTATTAATTGCAATAAAAATATAGTATGTGAACATCTGTATTATAACTTGTGGAATGCAATAAATATAAATGTTTAACACGGTAATTCCCGTTTTATCTAATTACCTATATAAAATAGGAATTATTTATTTGTTTAACACTAGCAACTATGTATTTAACGTTTATGAAAACATTTATTATAATCCAAGATCTGTGGTTGAAACAGTGCGTTACTCTAAGTTAGTAAAAAGCATTTATTTCAAATAGTACATATTTTAAATAAATGCCAATTACTAACCGACAAAAAAAGAAACTTATAAAATAATAGACATAAAAAGTAATAAAATATATTACTTACTTATATTTATTTGTTTAATGTTTTTAGAAGTTCGTGTATGGATTTTTTAAAGGGGAATTCCCTTTAAAAATTCCATACAAAGCCGTTATGATCGAAAAAAATGGCGCGCTCTAAGGAGAGAGAATAAAGTATATTTTGTATTGGGACAGGTTTCAGCCCTTGTGATCACTTTTACTCTCATGGGTCTGATAGAGGATAGTCTCTCGGAGGTATTTTATTATTGTTCGACTTCTATTGAAAGTTCAAACAATAAAAAAAAATTGTGACAGAGACGCTAAAATTTATCATGCAGGGCAGGTGTCTGCAATGTCTGCATGGCTTACTCCATAAGCGGTCCCTTGCTTCATATATTATTTATTTATTTCATTTTATATGTTCGGAATACCAATAGATGTACAGCATGGGCATTTTTTTTTACAAAACATATCAAATCATTTCAACGCAGTCAATTACAGGCAAAAATGTCTTTTCTTATTGTAAAAAGTCAAATTCTTTATTGCAAGTAAGCACGTTGTGGTGCTAACTTGCAATAAAGAAATTTGACTTTGACTTTGATATGCTGTCTATTTGCATAGATAGAGGAATTTGGAATTGGCAACATAGTTTGACCATAATAACACCTATTCTAAAATATACATAATCTCACTAAACATTTAAATATCAAACTCGGTTAAGAGTTTTGTTGCAGCCATTTCACCAAAGGATCTCTAAAGCTGACCAGGGTGGCGTCTGAAAAAATATTATCCATTTTAATTTCCTTCTCTTTGCACTATGTTCTGTGCGGCGGCGGACAGCTGGATTTTATTGAACGTGTTCCGTTCCAGGGGGGTTTGTTGCAGGTTTCAGGGTGGCCAGGTGGACGGTCACAGTTGCTAGGACTCCACAGTACGGTGGAACACAGAGAAACGTGTACAGGAGAGTTTTTAAGGTTGAGATTTTCTTGAAAATTACTTGACCTATTGCAAAAATTATTTCACTGTTTGATAGATAAAAGAAAACTATGTAACTGTAAAAGAAATTTTAAATACGGTTCAGTAGATTTTGAGAAAATCTCAACCTTATTGACGCACCCTGTATACTTATCGCTGTCTTCGACTGTACCTACTGAATGATCATCGCTATCAGCTCGTATCAGTCTAATTCTGGACGTATGGGGCTACACTTGTTACGATGTGGTCTCTTTTGGCCGCATCTTGTAGTTGGCCGCCTAAATTTAAAAAATGTTTTTAAAAAGAAAAGCTGTGACTTTGGTACTTTTTGACGGAATTAGATTGGAAATGGTTCATTTTCCTATTTTACTATTTATAAAGATTTCAAAATCATCTAATCAAATAACCCATTACTATTCATATTTCTATTATTTCAATTATCCGCTCGCTCCGCAACACACTGAACAAAGATTATACAGAATGTCCTTAAATTAATAAGAAACGCACTGTTTCTCTACCAGAAGGTTGTCTGGAAGCGATCTTTTATACTTATACACATAGGTATTGTTAATTGTTACCTACCAAAGTTCCACCTACCAAAGATCTTGAAATTACAATTGCTGAAGACATTACTTAAATTTATTCATTTTAAATTATTTTAAAATAATTGGAATAATAAAACAAAAACAAAAAAATAAAGTTTTTATTTTAATGGAAATTGAAAATAATTCATTAGTGGCAATTATTGAAACATAAATGAATAGTACAAGTAATCCCCCTAAAAAGGTTAAAAATAAAATACTAAATACGTCATTTTTTGTTTGTAATTTCTAACAAAACTACAAACGCTCCGAAACTCCAATCTTTTATCCGCAACATCGCACTATGGAGCCAATAAATCAATAATTGTACGTCACAAAACTTTCTAAAAAATATGAGGTGTCATGCCCAAACAATGCAACGGCCGGTGCAACCGTTCAGAACATGAAGCAAAAAACCGCCTATGGAGTTAGCCATATTAACAATTGCAGTTCCGCTGTTGCATGACAATTGACCATGCCAGATTCTGCCCCACCATCAACCGCAAGTTGTACAAGATAACGAATAAATGTAAAAATATCTCCGTTATTTATTAAAATTATTGGTTTAAAATAAAGTTTTGTACAAGTTGCGATTCGAAAAAAATAGCTTAATTAAGAATTCAGAAAATAGTAAGAAATCGAAGCGATTTATTCATTGTTTTTGTTATACTTCTATAGGAGTTGCGAGAGTAGTAGAAAATGATACTGATTATGATTATGCAATATGAAACCTGTAATAAGTCCCCAACAAAATGATAGGTACAGCTTAAATGGTCACGTAGTTTTGTAGGTGGGGCAAAGCTCCATTGAAATGTGGCAATGTCTTTTCCACGTCTCTATCCATCATTCGTTTTTTCCATTCAGTTCAGTAATTTATTAATAAATAAATAATTACAAGTCAATTTCTTATATGCTTGGGTATTATATTATAATTATAGGGGTTGTGACTCTCGCTCCGGGTCCTACCTGGTGCAAAGGTTGGCCATAGCTATACAGCGCGGCAACGCCGCGAGCGTTATGGGCACCTTTGCCCCGGGTATGACAAGGGGCGGGTTATTTGATTGACGAAGGTTCAACGGATAATTTAGTTATAAGTATATTATTGTATTAGTTTTATAATTATAATATTCAATAAGTTTTTAGGGTTAAAAAATGAAGATCATATGTGGAGATTTGTGTCTTACAGTCACTCATAATCGTTATCTATATTAGTATGAAATAGCTGTAAATCTTCCTAAGAATAAATAAATAAAATTAAATTAAAAAAATATGTAATATTAAACCATACAGATTATCTTTATAATTAACAATTTCAACAAATAATTCTAATAATAATAATTGTTTGAATTTTCTATAGATGCGAAACATATGAAAACAGATGTCTCTTTTTGACGTATGTGAGGTAAAGTGACATCAATATCAGGATATACCTCTTTAGTGCTACGAAATACTTTGCGTATATTTTTGCACGTCAAGTCAACGTATTATTATACCACTTTGCAAGGAAAAGGTTCTACCACTAAGGAGAAAAAGTGGGGAAAAAACTCTCAGCAGCAACCTGCCCCCAGACAACTTTAGACTCTCTCCATGATAGGCGGCGATTTTTTTCCTTCAACGTGCAGAACATAGAGCGTACGATAGCAAAACTTTTCCGCCGGGCCGGGCAATAATCGCCGTTGCCGGGCAAAAACAGAGCAAAACCGGACAAAACAAAGCAAAACAAAACAATTGACACTCGCTACAAACTATTCCTCGCTATTGGTAGCAAAAATTTATGACTTTTGTTCCTGAGATAGTTGCCTTATTTATTGGTTATGGGTGGAATGTATTGCGGGCTTCGGCTTGTGAATATTCATTGGGTAACTAAGGCCCGTATTAATAAATCACTCTCAGCTCAAAAGTCAACCTTGAGAACGACCTCAAGATGGCGTTCCTATTAATGAACATAACTTAGGTCGTTTGGGAATCGGGTATCACGTGAGTAACGCCGTCAACTCAGTTCTCAAGAGAACTGTCAAACTCACAATTGAGAACGTATTTGCTGATTGCAGGCGAACCGCGACTTGAGAAAGACATCACGTGATACGCCCTCAAGATTGGTTTATTAATGAGTGACATACTTGAGATGGTGATCACGTCTTGTGAGTGTATCAGCTGAATTCGCTTTTGAGGACGGGTTTGGGCTCAGACTATTAATACTGGTCATAGAAAACTCTGATTAGGTCTCTCTTGAAGCATTCGCTGGGATAAATATCAAAGACGTTTCCATTCTAAATTATTCAATGCGTGACTGCGACATAATAAGTTACGAAACTGAACGACAGCATCGCAGCATTATTTCCTATTAATATCCCGTCCTGACGATGTCACGGCGTCATCAATGACTTTATTACCTACCATGAAAGCCTAGAATATAATAACCTTGATTCCGACGTCGTTTCTTAGAGTTTTTATGTTCCTTCTATGACACAATTGAATAAAAAATATTTTGTGTGGGCCTCTAGTCACTAACATTTTCCGATTAATTTACGCGACATTAAACACGAAACACTTATGCGCGTATTTTCAGTTTTTCTACGAAGGCTACGGCATTAACTACTAGAATGAAACGTCTGAAAAAAATATATAGCAATCTTGGGGTGCCTATTTAGACACTGATGAATACCGATACACGATTGGACAAACTACGCTCGATAAAAAAAATCGCGAAACTTTTAAAATCAAAATTAGGATATATATCTAAACCGTAAATAGTAAATAGTTATTCATACAAAATATATACTTAAATCAAAATGTAGGGTACTATAAACACGAGAGCTTGTTTAAAAAAATCTGATTTTTGTTGGCGTATTTTTATTTTCCTGCCAAATTCATCCAATATTCCCAAAAATACGAATATCTAGGCACTGCGCCGTGCTCTTGAAATGAAATGAAATAAATTTATTTGCATATGATTTTGGTAATTAAATAGGATCTTCACTCCGCCACTGTGGGACATCTTGCTTTCTTTTGACAACCATATAGCGCCTTAAACCTGGAAATTATTAATTTATTTTGCAAAGTGAAGACACTACTGCGACTCCCCTGGAGGAAGATAGGAGACTATGATATATTGAATTTTCTGTAACATGACATTGGCAAATGACGAACTGTCGAGTCCATTAATAAAAGAAATAAATAAATCGTCACGTTCCCGCTATTTTGATAGTCCGCCCAAAACATTTTGATATTTGATTTGACGAGCGGAATATATTTGACGAAAAACTGTTCGTGGCGTAAAGCTGCGGAGATGCTGCGCATTCGTTGAATTTCCGGAGCGCTGATTAAATTTTCAGCCGAATGCAGGTGGCATTGTACCTACGGAGGTACATTTGTATGTACGCCATTTTAATTGCGAATGGGAGTTAAAATAAAAGCCTTTTCTTATCAATCTTTTTTGGCTTAAGGGGTTTATTTTTAATACCAATAATGATCCCTAAGGGCAAAATAATTGAGTATGGAAGATCTTTCGACACACCATGCATGTTCATTTAAACGATGAACATACATGGTGTGTGTCGCCGGTTCCGCATGAGGGATAAACTGACTAACAATAGTAATAGTTACGTAACTGTATAGTTGTAATAATTGTATTATCATTGTTTTAAAAGATGTGTTGCTGAGAGTTTTATGCCACTTTTTCTCCTCAGTGTTGGCACCTTTTCCTTGCAAGGTGGTGTAAATGTAAATTCAAAAAATATATTGACGTGCAAAAATGTTCTCAACGTGCTTACTTGCAATAAAGAAATTTGACTTTGACTTTTTACGAAGCTCATTCATATACTGTTCTCTAGTTTGATTGCACAACGTGAGTTGAGAGACTGAAATTTAATGAAAATTTTGAGCAATATCTCATCTTAAGCTTGGTCTTACAACTGTCTAACGTCTATGAAACTTGACATTTGTAAGAGTGAGATCATGCTAAGATACATAGGCCGAGAGTCAGACAGTTGAGTATGAGTGTTGCAGAAACAATAATGTTTTGATATTTTCTTGCATATGCGCTATGCGAAACAAAAATCTAAATGATAAATGGAGATTTTTTTTTCAATTTTTTTTTTCTCAAAACATGAAAAAGCAACGCGTCATCAATTAAAAACGTGATTTCTAACTGCAATGTTAGACATGAATTTGAGTAATTGCACAATTACTGGATAGATGTCGCTACCGTCCCTCAGACGAGAATATGGAGACAAAATTCACGATCTGGATACGAATCACGATGGCTCTGTTGGAATTTTCTTGTTGAATTTTCTGTAACATGACATTGGCAAATGACGAACTGTCGAGTCCATTAATAAAATAAATAAATAAGATCGATCGATCAAAACTGTGTAAGTGTGACTATAAGTGTACTATAAGTTTAATACTGTCTACTAATCTCGGTTGACCCTACCCTGTGATGCCCCTTCAATCAAGTATCAGAGGTATACAACTTGACCCATAACCCTGTTGCAGGCTAGGTTGTTGACGCGCAATGCCCCAACAGGCACTCATCAGATTAGGGGGCGCCCTCATCGCCTCCTAATCGATAGCCCGCGGTATATAGCGGACCCCGATCTCGAGTGGAGCTATAAGCACGAAATTGAGCACGATTTATGAGCGACCCTCAATCTCGGGTAAACTTGTCTAAGTTTCATCAGTTTCGGGGTCATAGTCTTATGACCCTGAATATTGTGTGAGAAGTTAAGAGCCTTCATAGAGCCAACTAGCGCCGCCAATCTTAAAAAAATAATATCTTCCAATGTAATCAATTATATTAAAAAAGCTACTTACAAAATGTTTATTCCCAAGCAGTGGGAACATATAAATAGACTGATGATGATGAGCAAAGATGCTGTCAAACGAATTCCGTTGAGTGACGCTACTTGGAAGAAGCGTATATCTAGCAGTGGACTGATACGGGCAATTAATTATGATGATGCTACCTAATACATGAATATAAGTTATTACAAAAACACTAGACGTTGGTGAACTTATCTCTTGAATAAGAGTAGAAGGCATTCAAATATAAATAGAATATTACAAAAACAAAATCCATTTTTGGCATAAAATAGACAGTCCTATGATAAAAACTAAAATAACGATATCTCAAACAAGAACTTATATGAAGAGGTTACGCTATAGAAAGTAACAATGGATCCGACATGCAAATAAATGAAAAACATCACTCTGCCTTGCGGCACTCCAGGTACACACGAAGACAGAGATAAGTATACAGGGGGCCTCAACTACTGGACCAAATTTTAATAATTCTTTTACAGTACTTAAGTACATAGTTTTCACTTTTAACTATCTAACAGTGAAAGAATTGTTGCAATAGGTCAAGTAGTTTTTGAGAAAATCTCAACCTTAAAAACTCTACTGTACACCTTTCTCTGTCTTCGGCCGTACCATAAGTTACAATGTACCCAAACAAAGTATCTTAATCGAGACAACAATTTGCAGTCAATTTCATGAAACTCACCAAAACGCGCGCTTTATGCATCAAGTTGGGACTTGCAGTTCACGAGACTGGACATAAAGCCAACGCTACATTGAATTTGATGCACACGTCCCACTGTGGTCCTCCATAAAATTAACAATTCTTATCACTGTCGACGCTCGTAAAAAGCTGGGTCGTGCGAGACAGAATAGTGTGGACGGCGGATACTACTAGGGTATCCAGATTTATAACTCGAAGCTGATAATGATGAAGTCACAGAATATTAAAAGCTTCTTATACTTGCGGGAGAGGTAAGGGCTTTAAAAGGCAAGAATAGACGGTATGTTGTTGATAATAATAAAGAAACTGGAGTTGTGTGTAGTTTGATCGAAGACGTTAAATTCAAATTCAAACGATTTATTGCAGTCACAAAGGCCATATAAGTGTTAGTACTTAAAACTATGTTAGTGTTTACATGCGACTTAGGTCCGACTCTGAGACCCATGTAAGTGTACCCAGTGTTTCAAAATGGGACTGTCCATGGTATCCGCAATGCCCTTCAGGATGTTAAGACCACATCGATTCTCAACAGACAGGGGTAACCAATGTTGGTATTGAAGAGTTCCAATATCCACAAATCGAAAAAATAGAAAGATAGAAACATTTATTTGACACCACAAAACATACACCATGAAAACATATCAAACATTAAAAACAAATAAGACGGCATGCAGCGCCAAAAGAGACCAGCCAAATAGGGGTAAATTTATCATGTCATGGTGGATCATGGCCCGAATTCCGCCTAAGTGAGGGAAGACGTCCTTTCCAATTAATTTAATTTTTCTGCTCTCCAGCAGAATTACCTGTTCGTTCCGTTCGCGGTGGAGACGTCGGGTTGCTGGGGGGTGGCATCAAAACAATTTATAACTCAGATAAGCCGTCGCCTTAGAAAGAGGAGTTGTGACTCTCGCTCCGGGTCCTACCTGGTGCAAAGGTTGGCCACAGCCATACAGCGCGGCAACGCCGCGAGCGTTATGGGCACCTTTGCCCCGGGTGTGACAAGGGGCGGGTTATTTGATTGACGAAGGTTCAACGGATAATTTAGTTATTAATTTAGAGTTTAACAATTCTCAAATTATTTAGAAAAACTCAAACCGACTTCAACCCTTGCCACTTTTTGCAGAAAGAATCAATAGTCACTCTCGTTTACGACACAAACCACGGCAACACAGACGAAACATATCACTCACGATTCAAATCGAAAACCGTAAGTAGCAGCCGTAACTTCGCGGCAGTAAAATCTCACTATCGCACGACTCGGAAAAAAGGACTTTGACAGCTGCGAAGTAGAAAATAAAAAAGTAGGCATCCATCCAGCGCCCGCGCCGGGGGACATAAAAACTGCATTTTTACGGTGCGACCGCATAAAACCTGCCTCGTTTCCCTAAGTGCGGCGCCTTCAGACATTAATGACTTTCACTGAACATATTTTTGGGTGACGATGATACCATGGGCCACTTTGGTCGATTGCTTTTCCATACACGTGAAAATATAATTCATTTTCTTTTACGTCAAGGAAATCCAGATGGAACGTAAAATGGCCGGTCTGCGTCGAAGCTGGGACTACGCGATTTGGCCATTAGTTGCTTGAAAACGTTACAGTGTAAACTCTGTGACCGAATCGAAGGGGGTATTTCTAAAAACAGCAAGCATTCTCCCAGCACATATGACTGCATATTCGAAACATATACTTTCGCAAGTTTAAATCACTTTATCTAATGCTAATATTAGTCATTTGTATAATGTCCTGAACATGGATATATATGATGTGATATGAAAAACAAACGAATTTATTTCTAGCCTCTAGCTAGAGGATGTTAAAAGGTAAACAAAATTAAATAAGACAAACCAGAAACAAACTCGTGACCGGATAAGTTTAACAACTGATTGAGAAGATTTAAATGTATTCACCCAAAGATTTACTAAACAGACATCTTCTCATAGGATGCATCAGATTTGATCCTCTAATTTATGATTGCATAAGAGGAAAGTTTCAAATTCATTTGATGATCTAAGAAAGGTTAGAATTCGCCTCTACTTATATGAATTATAGAAATGTCCTTCACATTATAAAATCTGAAACCTTGGATAAATAGAACACGGTTGGAAGACGTTAAATAACCAAGACTTGCCCGAGAAATATTTGCACCTTTAGGAGATTAGGTAATATTTTTAGCATTGCGCCTCGCGACGCGAAAATCTAAAATGTAAAACATGTAAACTGAAGCCCAAATCAAGTGTCTTATTTTGTAAAAAAAAAACTACCCTACCCTACTAATATTTTAAGCTGTTCTGTGATTATTGCATAGTTATTTTCACAATATTAGATCGGATCTCTTTATATTCACAATGATGAACAGGTTCGATCAATCAGTTCCTACAGTGTTACATCACAACAGGTAATTATAGTATGACCGTCTAAATCAGTCTTCGCCTGCGCGGTACAGGGGACCGAGAGAGGTGCGGGCGGCAGGCGCATTTCTGTTACAATACATTTCTATTCGCGCGCCCGCCCCCGCACCTCTCTCGGTCCCCGTCGTCGTCCTACCCCCGCATCCCTGTACCGCGCAGGCGAAGACTGATTTAGACGGTCATACTATAGACGATCATATTTGTTTACAAAATAAAACACTAGATTTGAGCTGCGGTATAGGCATTGATATTAATTTCGTCGAAAGAATACGGAATGATAAATCCGCTGATAAAAATGATGTGAGATATCAAAAACCTCGCACAGCTTTCGAACATTGAAGAAAAATAAACATAACAATCGTAAAACACATAACCCTTAGCACTAAACTCTTTAATAACCGTCCAAATGCGCCAGAAATCAAGTAAAACCAACACGTAAGGGCCCGCGTATGAATAATTTAGAAGGGAATATGTGGCCCCCTGGCCCGCAGATCTCTGAGGGAAGAAAAGCGAAACTTTCGCACGTAGGTTACATCCGACCTGACACCCCTACTACTTCTATTCGGAAACATTTCACTTCATTCACGACGGCTTCTCACATTTGTACAACATGGATCCAAGAGATTGGGTTGGTTCATCGTATTTTTAATTATCTGGTTTATTTTCCATATATCTCAAGAGATAGCGCACATTATTTTTTTATTATTATTATTATTTTTTTATTATTATCGTTTTATGTGAATCTATCATTCTTCATAGTTTGCTGTACTTATGTAATTTTGAGAATTTTGAATTATGCATGTATAGCATTACCCGTTTTAGTCATTAGGCGTGGTATATTCCCGTTGCCCCCACTCGTTTGTCCCCCACTGGTGGACAGTGACACAATTTTTTAAAAGTTGTGCTGTTGTCCACCACTGGGGGACAGGGGCACATTTTTTATGGTTATTCCCGTTGTCCCCCACTTTGGGCGACCGACATTTTTAAAATAGCTGTTTATGTCCCCCAGTGGTGGACAGCTTTCAAAATTATTCCCGTTCAATATGTCCACCCCTGCAGTGACGCGATCTTTAAAGGGCCTAGTACACATTGGCTCATACTGGGTCATGCACGGCGATGCGCCATTACCGGCCAGCATAGCCCATAGGCGTGAAGGTGTTCACAAAATGGCCCATTGCTCATTGCAGCCTGGCGAAGCACTCGCGACGGACGTCGAAGTAATCACGGCCTAATAAATATATTAAATGAGATAATAGAGAAATAAAGGAATAATAATAATACTGTAATTATCTAGATTAGCATGCATGGTGTGTGTCGCCGGTTCCGCATGGTGGATCAAGTGTAGATGGCTAATAATGGGAATAATTTGTAATTAGTTACTAACAAATTAAATTGTTAAGTATCATTTTAAAAGATGTGCTGCTGAAAGCTTTTTGCTACTTTTTCTCCTCAGCGTTGGCACCTTTTTATTGCAAAGTGGTGTAAAAGTAAATTCAAAAAAAAATGGTGACGTGCAAAAATGTACACAACGTGTTAACTTGCAATAAAGAGATTTGACTTTGTTTAATGATATCTTTTCTGTCCGTCGTAGAAACTTTCGAATTTTCGGAATCAGAATTTTTAAATTCGGGATTTTTATTATCAAGTCTACTACGTGGTAAGGGTAAAACCGAACCGACCTCAAGTTACGAAAAACGGAAACGTTAGTTCATTCGCCTAATGAGTTGGTCGACTTTTTCAGGGCTTTAAAAGGAACTTGGGAATATTTTCAAAGTACCCGCGGTGGCGGCGTTTTTGCTCCTTTTTGTTTTGGTTTCAGACGCTTGTGAAGCTCAGCCGAGCTCTTAAAGTTTCAAGGGTTTTAATGCTATGCCTGTGATTTTAATGTGACTACTTTATAATAAAAGGAAACTACTGGGGTTTGATATTGCAATTTCAGTTGATTAAGTTTTTGGTTTCAAAATATCACTGGTTATTAGATAGCTAATTTATTCTCCTTTATTCAAGTTTCTTTTCTTAGAAAAGGTTGGACAATATTAGCTAGATAACGTTAGTGACCATTAATGTTTTCTGTTATCACATTCTTTTCAATTTATATACAGCTAACAGCAGATCAAGTGTAACACTTTGGACTTTAGACTGTTCTTATTACCTGCGTCATAAGAGTGGAATTCGTACTGTAAGTATCTATTGATCTTCTGTTGTCCGTACCTACTCACTTATATTTATGTCGATTTTTGGATCATATTCTAGTTTTGTTTGGTGCGATGTTGTTGATTGGTATTGGTAGTCGCAAATAGTCGATCTGATTCAACACTATAGACTATACCTTCAAAAATTCTAGACCTCCTTACTGACCCCTCAATTTCTCATCTTCTGCATATCTAATGTAACTTGTAAAATCTTTCTCGTATCCCATTTAAGAGCAGACTTGAAAGAGTTACTACTTTGTTCACAAGCCTCGCCAACTTTTCTCAGCGTTATTACGTTAAAATTAGTTTCGGAGACAAACATAACTGTCCCCCGGAATTTACGCTGAGCATCTATTAATGACGGAAACTTTTTAACTGCCTCCAGCTTTGCGGCGACTAGGGGGCTCTGCTGTAGTAAAGGGTTAAAAGTAGGGATACACCGGTCCAGTATCATGTTCTTCTTCTCAGTCGTTACACTCTTGGCAGAGTGGTCGTGGTCGTCATTTCAGTCGCAGTGACACGTCGCCACTCGTCTCTGACGGCTGCCCTCCTGGTGCAGACGTGTAAAGGATCGGCCACAGCTGCCCTGATCTGGTCCGTCCATCGCGTCGGCGACCTGCCGCGCGCTCGGGTACCGTCAACCTTTCCCTGGACCACCAGTCGCTCAATTGATTCAACTCCACGCCGAGACACGTGCCCAAAGAACGTCAGAATGTGAACCTGAACTACAGAGGATAGACGCTGCATTCTTCTCCAGCACCACATTTCGAGGGCGTCCATCCTCTTTCTCTCGCTTTCTCGCAGGGTCCACGTCTCCGCGGCGTAAAGGAATATGGGGAACACTAGTGCTCTGACGAGCCGGGTCTTCGTGGCTTTCGTGATATTGCGGTTCCTCCATAACTTTATAGTATCATGTTACTACCATAGAATACTAAATATATGGCCTCTCTGGTTGCTATCGTTGTAGGTTATTCTCTATTTCATTCTTCCAGCGATACCTAGGATGCCCAACCGGCTATATGCCTATCGGTGGTCCCAGACATCGTTCTTTTTCCTCTTCAGCATTCCACTCCTAGGCATATGCCTCTCCATGAGTCCTCAATGTGGCTTCCAGTTGGTCTGAGTCAGCAACCCTCTTGATGTTTCAGATATCCTAGCGTTTTTAAAGTAAGACATCACGCTCCTGCCCCAAATTAGGATCTCCTGTGATATGAGTCCAGAGACTTACACATAAATTATCACAAATAACACCTAGACGAGGTAAAAGTGGTTCTACCTTAGTTACAGCCACCTTTCAGACTGGAAAGTGAACCCAGAACCTCTTAAAAAGAATACTAGGCTAAGAGTTCGTCAGCTTTGCCGTCATGTTTACAATACGGTATTCTTACCGATGTCATTTTGTTGCAGAATTCAAGATTTACTTCGAGTTGCCAGTCAACGGAGTAAGTAGGTATACTATGGGATAGGGTAAACTGGCTATAGCTGGTATATTGAGAAGACTCTTATGCTTCAATGGCGGTGAAAGACTTTTAGGCATCGACTCGAAGGAAATGGAATTTCCCTGTTGCTGCTTTGTATTTTACCTATTATTGACATTTTATTTTATCGAGGAGAATTTGTTTACTAACGTATAATAAGTATGTCGGCGAAGATGATAAAAGGAGCTGATTTGACTTCTATACCACGAGGCACAACACGTGGTCGCCGCGCGGGGCCCATTCGGCGCGAACATGCGACAACGTGTTTACGGAACGTCGGGGCCGGCGAGTGCGGAGCGCATTCACTCTACGCTCGGCACGCGTTCGGTGCACAAGCATTTCTCCGACGGATCGTTTGCCTCTCGAAATCAAGTTGATTTATAATTCGTAATAATTATAGTGAAGTTAACTTTGACGCCGTTGTTTAAACTTAACTAGCCCGCCTCTCTTAGATACTCGCTTTTCGTGTACCACGATGTCTGGGTCGCAAGAGAACGTAGTTTCTGGTTCTGTTCCGACATCAGAAGTGGGATACGGGACCCGGGAGCGCTCTGGAGGCGGTGTCGCGAGTGAACAAAACGCGAGTGAAACCGGCCGGCCGGCAGGCGAGAGTAACCTCGGCCGACGCACGCGCGGGCGCCGAACCTGCGTGCGCCGACGCGGCCTCCGCACGCTCGGGCACCAACGACACGGGCGCTGCTGCATGCGCTGGCATCGGCGCGGGCGCTGGTGACGCCGCCGCCGCGTTTTTACAACTGCTGCGTGGGCTGGCAGGCGGCCAGGCGGCCAGGCTGACGGGCTGGGCTCGTCCGCTCCGGTGGCGCTCATCAAGTTCGATCCAGATGACCCGGATGCTGATATTGAGGGCTGGTGTAGTATCAATGAGGTTATCATAAACTCTAAGGATCTGAAAGGTACCGACTTATTACTATCGCTAATGCAAGCTTTGCGCGGGCGTGCAGCCACTTGCTTAACTAAAATACAGCCTTATGGTGGGAGAATATTAGAAATACCCTCATCGCAAAATTTGCCAAACCTATGCTTATGCAGGACTATTTTGACCGTGTTATCTTTAAAATGCAAGACAAGGAAACCGCCTCGGACGCCGGAATGCGGCTTTGGCATTTAATTGAGACAATACCTAAAATTGATTCCAACGAGGAAGTGATTACGTGTTTTGCAGTGCCCATTCTGTCAAATTCTGAATATAATTTAAAACGTGAACTGAACGCTCATACGATAGTTTCAAAATCACAGTTATACCGCATATTACGTGGCGTATCTATGAAGCGACATAATGATGACATGACTACCTACCCACATCGAAAATAAACACCCACGATATAATATTCAGCGCCCGACTACCGCCGTTTTTGTTGGCGCTTGTCACCGTTGTGGCGAGGTAGGCCACAAGATCGTGAATTGTCCTAAAGCTTTTGGTGAAAGTTCCCAGATGTACAAACAACTACCCCAGACCACGGCGGCGTTTCGGAGCTATGAAGAGAAGCGCCCCGTAACGTGGTACGCGTGCGGCGAGCAGGGCCACGTGGCCAGTGCCTGCGCGGCCGCCGCCGCCCTGCGTGCGCACGCCCAGAGCCCTAATAAGGAAGTCAGTATGTGTGGCAAGCGGGTAGTTACTGGTGAGCTGCAAGTTGCAGGTATGAGTTGTCGTTTTCTATTTGCTGAGTGCTCCCTGATGAAAAACTGTATTGCAGAGAAAATAACGGGAATATTTTTAATAATACTGTAGTACTTGACAGTAGGTATTGGTAATTCAGACATGAAATGCACGAAACAATTGAGATGCCTAATTAACGTTTAAGAGTTAACTCTGAAAGTTTTATTCCACATTGTTGATGATTCGTGCTTGGTCGAACCTATTCTCCTCGACCGCGATGTAATCGATATAGGAATTCATGTAGAGCTTGGGGCGAATTGTGTCAACTTGCTCAAGTCTAAATTTTCACAGTTGGTATCGTGAACGCCTACTCTACCTGAGTCTCGAGTAGATACGGACTTACAGGGTACTTAGAAAGGTGGTTTGTTATTGCTACTTGATTTATATTCTGAATATTTCATGGAGGACACCAACAAAACACGTTAACTATGGGAGAAATGTAAATAGGACTCATTGACCGTTACCAAATTGTACAAAGGCAATCTGCTAGTGACAGTTACAGATAATCACAGAGATAGTTACAGACAATCTGCTAGTGAGCGAGAGGTGGTGGAGGATGTGAAGGGATAAGGTAGGCGAGTTACTATAGACAGGCGTTATTCGTGAGAGGAACTCTCCTTTCGCTAGTCCCACTTTAATGGTTAAGAAAAAGGACGGTAGCGACCGTATGGTAGTAGATTATAGCGAGCTTAACTCGACTACGCGTAGCGACAACTATCCTCTACCGCGAATCAGCGACCAGATTGATAGACTACAAAATGTCCAAGTATTTTACTTCTCTTGATATACGTCTGGGTTTTATTGTAATAATGTAGAGTCATCGTCAGTGGAACGCACAGTACAGTGTTCGTTAGTCCGGATGGGCAATATTGCAAAGCTAATTTTCAATGTAGAGTATAAGGAGGGGCGTCACATGTCACACACATGTAGTCTTTCTGTCCAGAAATCCACTGCCTCACTCTGATTCCGATAGTGACACAGCACTAACGTAGTTTACAAAAAGGAGATTATAGTCCCAGAGTTGCAACAAGAATGGTTGGCTGTGGAGCAGCAACGAGACAGCGAGCTAAGTGATGTTATGGGGAAATGGAGAGTCGGCGACTTAGGCCAAGAAGTTGCTCAATCGTGTGATATTAAAAGGGGTGTTTTGTACCGAAAAGTGCAGCGTAATAAGCGGTCTGTTTGGTTGCCTATTGTTCCCCGGTCTTTGGTGTGGTCTCTTATAAGCCACGTGCATTCAGAAGTAAAACATCTCGGGTATAACAAGACTCTTGACAAATTGATCGATTTGTATTGGTTCCCAGGTATGGCATAGGTTGTACAAAAAAAAATTGTAGATGCGTGTTTGGTATGTAGAGCCTGTAAAGGATCTTCGGGTACTCAACCCATCCAGTTGCACTCTTTACCAAAGGTCGCGGTTCTATGGCACACAATTCACATTGACTTGAGCGGGAAACCAAGCGGTAAAAGCTCTAAAAGGGGTACGTTAATGTTATAATCGATGCTTTTACTAAATAAGTTGAAGTTACGCTTGACATCGAGCCTAGACGCTAATAGCCCTATAGAATCATTAGCGGAGGCTATCAATTTGTGCGTTACTGCTGATCAGGGTCCATGCTATTGTTAGTAGTAATTTCCGAAAGTTTCGTTGTGAGAAATGTTATTGCGGTCGGGGCTAGTAGAGCCAACCGGCAGGTCGAGAGGGTAATGCAAACACTTATAAACTTACTCACCATAAATGAAAATATCTCGGACACCGCGTGGAGAGATTATTTGGGTGCAAGACAATTGGCATTGAATAGCACAAAATGCAGAGTCACCGGTTACTCAGCAACCAAGCTTATGTTCAGGATCAAATCGCAGCCTTTAAGGTATTTTAAGGATAGCCTGCATTGATGAACCTTTCCGAGGGTAGACCTGACCTAAACGAGATCCGTAGCGATGCCTCTACTAACATCGAACACGTAGCGAAATCAGACACTTTGTTTCAATAGGAAAATTGCAAGTAAAATTATTTAGTACAGAGTTGTGGTAATAGGAAAGGGACGCTGCGAGAGTTGCGGTAATGGGAACGCGATGCTACGGGAATGATTCAGGCGATTTTGTATTTCTTAAATATTGCGAGCAAATCAGACGAAGCTGGATAGAAAGTTTAGATGACCTCTATGAACTGCAACAAGTGGATGGCTCTAAGAGAAAGTACACGTAGTATGAAAGCTTGCGTAAGGTTCCTGAAGGGCGCGACGGGTTAACGGAAATGGCGGAAGCTCTATGTGACGGAGCTTTAGAGCAGGATGAGTCCGTGTCGGCGGATAGTAGGAGCGATGTGGAGGTTGACGAGAGAGTCGGTAGCAGCACGGTGGTGCAGGTGCTCCGCGAGGCGGAGAGTGGCGCGGTGGTGGTGAGACCAGCCGGCGCAATGTATGTGGATGGAGGTACGTTATGTAGCATCTCGCCGCTGGCCGCAAGCCGCTGGCCTGCCTCGCGCTACATGTGTGTAGGTCTCCAGCGCGTGGCGCGGAGCTGTGGCGAGTGCTATACGCGATGCCTGTGGTGTACGGTGTTGTGGGTTTTGGGAGAGTTGGCGTTATCTGAGAATTGGGAAGAGAGTTTAAGTGAGAATTGCGAGGAGAGTCTAGTTAGTGTTCGAGTTTTGTTATTGTTGGTTAATTATCTTGATTGTAAAATCCCCTAGTTTGATAATAGATGCCACCACAGATAGCGTACGTATAGAGTACGTCGTAGACATAGTAGAGTTTGATTTCTTTCTTAAGTTTGACTATTTCGGAGCGTGCATAGGCCTAATAGAGATTATAGAGTTCTGTAGATTCGACCTTTTGTGACTGACGGTGATGATGAGCTGGTTCTGATGATTTCAGATGAATAACGCACGAGGACGTGCGTATGTCAGGAAAGGCCGTGTCGGCGAAGATGATAAAAGGAGCTGATTTGACTTCTATACCACGAGGCACAACACGTGGTCGCCGCGCGGGGCCCATTCGGCGCGAACATGCGACAACGTGTTTACGGAACGTCGGGGCCGGCGAGTGCGGAGCGCATTCACTCTACGCTCGGCACGCGTTCGGTGCACAAGCATTTCTCCGACGGATCGTTTGCCTCTCGAAATCAAGTTGATTTATAATTCGTAATAATTATAGTGAAGTTAACTTTGACGCCGTTGTTTAAACTTAACTAGCCCGCCTCTCTTAGATACTCGCTTTTCGTGTACCACGATGTCTGGGTCGCAAGAGAACGTAGTTTCTGGTTCTGTTCCGACAAGTAATACTAACAATATATGGATCATGTTGTTCGAAATAAATGATTATTATTATCAGTATCCGCGTTTCAAAGAGCCTATATCACGTTTATTTGCATAGTGTCTGTACTGTAACTCTTAGCACTTAGTTGCGGTGACACCAGAGACGCTTTACGTTACTTACCTTAGCACCGCTTCTGTCATTATGGAAGGTTGTGTTGCACCTGCGGAGAGAAAGGTTTTGATTAAATCATGTCAAAGTTTCGGAGAAAGCGTACATTTTCTAAACTTAGGCAGTCTTATTAGCTAGAAATTTTGCTTTTGTATCTTTCTTCGTCATTACTGAAACAAGTGAGTATATTGGTAGTTTTTATAAACTTATGGGTGTATTACATAATTGATATACAATTGTCACATTGAACAAAATGTGATTTACTTTTACAAAGACGGTACGTCACTCAAAAACTCATACACTGAATAATAACATTACTTATCCAATAAATATTTATGTATTCGATTCTCAAGGCGCTATATGGTTGTCAAAAGCAAGAGTAAGACACAAGATGCCCCGGAGCGGCGGAGTGAAGAGCACGGCAGTGCCTCGATATTCGTATTTTTATGAATTTTGTATGAATTTTGGCAGGTTAATAAAAACACGCCATTAAAAGTCATATTTTTTGTAAACAAGCTCTCGTGTTTATAATACCCTACATTTTGATAGTGCCGTAGCCTTGATAGAAAAACTGTAAATCCGCGCGTACGAAGCCGATTATCACCTTATTGCATCCAGACCCTTCCAGCAACCCTCCATCTAGTCCCGGAAAAGAATAGATAGAATCAAAAGAACGGAAACTCTAACAAATTTACCAGAAAATTTGCCCGCAAAAAGTCGTCCCGTCCAGACATTTGCCTATAAATTCGGCAGAGTTCAATCCGTCCGCTTCAATAATAGTTGAAGGCATCCGAGCAACTTTCTGCCGAGCTGCAAATCCCTGCCCACCCGGCAGAATATCGTGGAGAGGGCCCAAATTCAAATTTTATTTTATTTTACGAAGTTCGAGTTGCAAGCTAGATGGACTCCGGGCGTTTGGATAAGTCTTCTTCGATGGTCGGTTTGTACAGTTTTCAGAATCATACCTATATTGAAAGTCATCAGTAAAATATTTGACATTGTATTCGCTTTTAATATAACAGTTACCGGAAAATTACGACGGTAAAAAGAGTATTACAGAGATGATTATTTATAACTAGCTGTACCCGGCAACTTCGTTTACGTAAAGGAGGAGGATGGAGAGGATGGAGGAGATCAGGAGGCAGGTAAGATTACAGTCTTATTATATGTAGTATAGATTTACATGATGGAAATCCAAATGAAAACCGTTAATTTATTAGGGTTCCGTGCATCAAAAGGAAAAAAGGAACCCTTATATGACCACTTTGTTATCTGTCTGTCTGTCAGTGTGTCAAGACTTATATCTCAGAAAAGCGGAGACGGATTAAATTGAAATTAATACCAAATACTTAGGTCGGCAACCTCATGCAGCCGTGAAAAAATCAAACTTCTACGTCAACGCAATCAAAAGAGATGGCCGTTTATGTCGCATTTTCTCGCATATTTATTATTAGTACTTCCCGTTGACCTAGAATCATGAAATTTGGCAAGAAGCTAGGTCTTATAGCACAAGTAAAGAAAAAAATCCGAAAACTGTAAATCTGAAATCACATCTCTCAAAAATATTTTTTTTTTGGTATTACAAACTTAGATTTGAAGATGATTAACTAATCAGGAGTATGTCGATGTATGGACATAATATTTTTATAATGGCAAAGATAAGTTGGTCCCACTATTTTGAATTGGATTCTGTTGTATTTAACTTGGTCACAGAATTACATAGTTTAACTGGAGACAAACAAACTAAGGCCACGTACTACAAACCGAATTAGACTAATCTGGCCAGGACTTAGCTTGTACCAGTCGTAACGTTTGGGACGGAATTTAAATGCCCTAGGACTAGGTTACCACATAAAGTTTCAATTAAGAGCCGGGTTTACAACGAGTTGTAGTGAACTGGACCCCACCCTATGTCAATAAAAATCTATAATGAATTACCAATAAATATAAAAAATGAAAATAACAATACAAAATTTAATAGAACATTGAAACTTTTTCTTATTGACAAATCGTACTATACCGTCGCTGAATTTTTGGAGGATAAAATGAAATAAATTAATTAACTACATCATTTACTTATTGCCGCAATGTCTGCCTCTGTCATTCCATGTTGCTGTGCCCTACAGGGTGCATATGTCATAGTTTTAAGACCTAATGTATTAATGTACATTCTGACATGTGTATGCAATTAAATAAATTGAAATTGAAATTGAAAATTGAAACTACCGAGTTTGTAACTCAATCGTCGATCAACAAGCTTTTTTTTACTTTCACGCGACTCAAAAGGACATAATAAATAATAATAAATAAATAAATCTTTATTTCATCTCACTCACATTAAAAAATAACATTTTGCTTAGAACTAGGACAAATAAATTATTAGTTAGGTAGATGCCATTCTTTAGTGTGAGAGTCTGGTGTCTGAACTAGGTAACAATACCTGTGGTACAGATCACCAGGCTCCCTCTCCTAGGCAATGGACTAATACAATATAACCTAATAGTTGCAGCGTACGTGAGTGCGTGGTGTGTGTGTAAGTAAGTGTTTGAGAGGGTGTGTCTCTGTGTTGAGGGTGTGTGTGTGTGAGTGTGTGATATATTATATATAATATATCACACACACAGGCATAATCGTGTGCCTAAGAAAAATATCTTCCAATTTAATAAATTTTATTAAAAAAGCTATTTACAAAATGTTTATTAGGATGAATACTATTTTTCAATATACAATACATGGCATAATTGCGACAAGCTAAGTTGTAGTTCGCATAATTGCCAAAAACGGTCGTTTTTCGCAATTATGCGAACTACTACCGAAATTGAATTACGTTATAAATAAGCATTTTAAAAATAGTATTTATCGTAATAAACATTTTGTTTATATATATAGATTATATTGGAAGATATTATTTTTTTAAGATTGGCGGCGCTAGTTGGCTCATGGAAGGCTCTTAAACTAATTACTTTAATGATTCCCAATCTTCGGAAGAAGACGTCACCACAAGAAAAAATATACGTTGCATTGCACTCATTGCCATTGCAACTTGAACCTTGAGTTGTATACAGGTTGATATAAATAAAGTAGTAATTGGCACGGAGGTGAACCATTTTGTAAATAGCTTTTTTTTAATAAAATTGATTATATTGGAAGATATTATTTTTTTAAGATTGGCGGCGCTAGTTGGCTCATGGAAGGCTCTTGATATAAATAATAATGTGATTGTGTCTAAACCTAACTAATGCATGAGTGAACTGCGCTGGAGACGTCACTGGCTTATGAAAGTCCACTGTCCACATTATTAAGCGAGACTCGGATGGAGTGCGATGCCGGGGGGATTCGAGTCTTATTGTGTTGACATACAGCTTGCACGGATTGCCAACTGTGTCATTTATTTTATATTATATTTATTGGTATACTTCACAGCAATATACTTACATAATATTACATACAAAGTCAACGCATAATACGACAATAAAATGTGATTTTTTTAAATGACAATGCCAGATTCTGCCCTACCATCAACCGCATAATGAACAAGATAACGAATAAATGTAAAAATATCTCCATTTTTTTATTAAAATTATTGGTTCTAAATAAAGTTTCGTACAAGTTGCGAGTCGAAAAATAGTGTGAAATCGAAGCGAATTATTCATTATTGTTGTTATCATTTTCTACTACTCTCGCAACTCCTACTGATTGTGATTATGCAATATAAAACCTGTAATAAGTCCCCAATAAAATAATAGGTACAGCTTCAATGGTCTCGTAATTTTGTAGGTTGGTAAAGCTCCATTAAAATGTGGCAATGTCATTTACATTTACGCCAGTTTGCAAGGAGCTGACACCATGCATTTTCGTTATTCAAGTAATCATTTATTCCACAAGTTTAACACATTGACAAAAAGGTTAGGTGATCAAACCTCTCTGTCAATGTCGTAGCACTCTTTCCGCTTCAGACATACTCCCTGGAGGAAGATAAAGAAAAAATACTATGTTGCTATTAATTTTGAATTTATATTAAATAAAACATAGCCTATACATTATTTTAAAAGTCAGCTATTTGAAATATTGTCGCAAAACACCCCTTCCCATGCTTTCAAAAAAAAGTCGTCGCCCGAGCAAGTGCCTACACTGAGATTTTGACGTGACAACGTCTTATAAATTGGTTTGCCGGGTGACACTTCAAGAAACTGCGTTACGCTCCGCTCACGTTATGCGCTCACAATGAGAGCGAGTGAGAGGCACGCGTCCCTTCCACTTTCCCTTCGTCGTTGTCACGTAAAACTTTCGCCCGTATACCGACTTTACAGGCAACCATTTTTATAGGTACTACTCTATCTTTGACGATTTCAAATATGTAAGAACATAAACATAGAAACGGCCAGTATTTAATCCATAAAAGCAGGCCTAAGTGGATTGATGCGGAGAGGCTTTCCTGTTCATGGCAGTGGCCATTTGCGGGTTTAAACACATCATCGGAAAGGCCGTCGTTATAAAAGCTCGCCGTTCTCCCAGTCCGTATGCCCCAACTCTCACGCTAGGTATAGCTCGGAAACCCGCTGACAAGCAACATGCTCCTTTGTGCACTACATCGCGTACGTTCGCTACCGGTATGAGTGGTAGCTAGGTACACTTTATTAAACTTGGACGGGAAGATGGATATTTTTTGCATCAAAAAATAATACATTTTCTAGTCTTTCTAGGGAAAAGGGAACGTAAAAATGGATTTCCTGTATGAGAGACAAGCATGGCACTAAATGAGTTATACTGAAATCCAAGATTTCTTTCACTGGAATTTGACCTAATGGTCATTTTTATAAGGTATGACAGTGACGTACTTAGTAATTTTTTTTTTGCAGTTTTGATTTACTAAAAACCTTACCAATTTCATGAGTACAGCCCCCAGTTTCAATTTGTCGAACAATAAGAGAGACATAATAAAACATAAAGCACGAAAAAACAGTCACTAGAATCAAACAACGGACAACACTGAAAAGAAAAATTAAACGGTAGATTAAGATAATCTATCGTTTAATTTTTCTTTGCGTTGCCTGGTGGTAGTAGAAGTGGTGTCAAAGTGTCGACATGAGATGGACAGAACATGCACTTAAGAACGTAAGTTATATTCGACTATATATGTGGCTTTTGAAAATTGCGGGTAACGACGCTCGCGATTGACAGTATTGTGAAATTTTTGGAGAATTCATGCAGGATGTGAAGTTTGGCGCTATAGTCCAGAGTGACGACGCTACGGCGTCTCCTCTGGAGTAAGAGTGAAAACTATATTATGTTGAATATTTTGTAACATGACATTGGCAAATGACGAACTGTCGAGTTCATTAATAAAATAAATAAATAATAAACTATTCCTACAGAACCTTATCTAGGCCAACTTTTCCCGCTGATGTTTTCCCACCAGCCACCATATAAATAGTAATCTGCAACCATAAATTGGTAGATAGTGCAAGATTGGATTTGTTACATCAAGATAAATTACCGGCGAGCCACCGAGTGCCCATTTTTTACTTCGCAAAGAATAAACAAAATCTCCTTGCCGTCCAATCTTGCAGTTTCTTTGTTCATAGCTTTGGGGCTGTGAAAACACCGGAATATAAGTAACGCCTATACAAAAGTTTTTTGTAACTTTTTTCCTCAGGACAGGTAAATTTTACTTGCAAAGTGGAGTAGATTCTAAAAAAATATTCACGTTTATATAAAATTATGAATATGAATCCCATAATAATACAAATGGACTTTGTAATCCACGGAGCTCGGCCTACGGCCTCGCAGTTCGGCCTTCGACCTTGGAAAAGTTACTTTGGTGATGTATAATTCTATTTTTCAAGGGGACGGTTCGTCCTAAGTAAAATAGAAAGCCGACAGTCATTTACAGTTTTTTTACTAACGTAATATTATGATATTAAATGCAAGTATTTGCCAAGGAAGCCACAATATCGTATATCAATACGCAATATGATGAATTACAACATGATCCAGACACAACATTACTTTTCTTTGCCCATGAATAATGATGCTTCTCGCAGCAGCACCGGCATGTGATGTTTTTGCTGGTCGATGGTCGAGTGTGTGTAAAGAGTGCATGAGGTTATGTGAGGAGATGGAGGAATGACGATAACTTCACATATTTTTTAGATTTACCTACCCTGTGGTTCTATTCATTTTTGTTAGTATTTATGCTAATCTAATTTATACTAGTAAGGTACTAATACTTGTAAAAAAAAAATTGTGTCCTAATATTATGTAATTTCACAGTGCTTTAGTCTCAGTACTGTTATGCTGTGGAGTGTAATTTAAATAAATAAATAAAATAAAGAAAAAGCTCATTTCTTAATATTAAACATCGTTTGTTACATTTTCGTTAATTGTGAATAAATGAGATCGCTTCCGCTATCGCTCTTAAACCCGCTCACTTCGCAGCTCCGGCCTAAAGCGATCTTTTCTCAGATGCCACTCACTATCTCCGCTTTAACACAGCCTCCATCCAACGTCGCGAGCCGCGCGCCGAATTGGACAGGCAAACCCAATTACTCCCGCTTGCTGAGATCCAGACCAATTTTAGCTTTTTGATGCTTATAAATAAGTGCTAATTCTGGAATACGCACGCTAATATTAGTCGCCTCTAAGCGAGTCGTCCCGCTCTTAGACGTCGTAGCATATAAACAACAGTGACAGTTGCATTTAGGATTAGGATTCGACTTAGTGAACGCTACAGAAATATCTACAAATACTCTACTTAATGCTGTTTAAATGGCTTGTAACGTCGCTATAATTGACAAGGTCCAAAAATTATTAACATCCTGAAGGAAAAATACCATTTCAAGATAAATGATAAATGGAGAATTTCATCACGACCGGGATTCGAACCCGGGACCTCGCCATTCCGTGGCACGCTCTATTCCAACAGAGCCATCGTGATTCGTATCCAGATCGTGAATTTTGTCTCCATATTCTCGTCTGAGGGACGGTAGCGACATCTATCCAGTAATTGTGCAATTACTCAAGATTTTGTCTCTCATTGTATTTTTGTTTGTAACACTTTTTCAATACTTTCCAGGTAGTCAGAATCATATTTAGCGAGTCCACAAGAAAAATGTCAATGAACACACTCTTACAAATATTTTTTAGAACTTATAACTTTTAACGAATTTAGAACTTATCAATTATCACAGCACTGTTGAATCTTGACCACGCTGATCTTGCCACTGACCTACGTGAACTCACACCCGTCTCCAATAGAGGTAGTCAGAGACGACGGAATTCTATCTACTGCATTCATTGCAATGAAGCGACTAAGCGACGGCCGCTTTTCGTCATTTGCTGGATGAACTTTTGATGGATCGGAAGTGTTCTAAAAAGACTGCGATGTCTTTTTAGTCCCACGAGTACTTGCCACCGAAATTGGGCATATAAAAAGCGGGACAGTCCTATAAGTGTGGGCTTCATGATTATTAACTTACTGTAAAATAATCATTGACCTCCTATAAACAACTAGATACCCAAAGGTCTTACTAAAACAATTTAAAAAACGTCCAAATAATGTCCAATAAAGCAAATGATCCAAGTCCATTCATCCGTTTTGACCTTCTTTGCGCTCGGACATTTTTAGAAGGCAGACTGTGTATCTAGTTGTTTATAGGAGATCAATGAAAATAGTATATGAAATAAATAAATAACCTATTTATGGGAAATTTACTAACTGTGCAAATGGATGCTATGAAAATCGTCACCGATTGTAATTAGAAAAAGGTGCTTTGGCACAGGCATTTACAGAAGAAATGTGAAATTATGACATAAATTTAAATTACTGGAACCATCTCCAAGCAGCTATCAATCCCTCACAACGAACTGATTGACTCAACGAGCCAGCGAGACCCGCCTACAGCTACACACAGTCACGTAGCCCGGCGAGCATTCCGGCCGCACAATCCCGCAATCGTGCGTGATAGATCATACAGATGTTTGGCCGCGTTCCAGTTGAGATACGGCTTCCTTCATGATGCTTAAGGAAGCATTACGTGGTTGGGAATTGTAAAATACTGACATTTCGTTTGTTTCAAGCCAAATGTGCGGTTCGTTTTATTTTTACGGGTAATGGGGATTGGCATTGTTCTCTGATAGTTTGCTGGAGATTCTTGAAGGCGAAATTGAAGTGCGATTTCATATTTCTCACCAGAATGCTTTTTCGTGTGATTTTGCCGATTGGTTAAAAGATGAACATGATTAGTGGGTTTTTTCTCGTGTGGTTTAGTGACCAAACCTATTTGTCAAAGTTATTGAGGCCGCCCGTAGGCCTTTGACGTAGCATAACGACTGCTGTGAAGCGACAACAACCGGGACCAACTGCTTAACGTGCTTTCCGAGGCATGGAGGGGCTCAGATGTCACGCAGTCACGTCATCCAGGTACCGACCGCGCCCAACGTCGCTTATCTTGTACTATTGTTTTCAACGTGTATTCGCAAGTACCAAAGAGTGCCACTGCAGCATGTCGCCGGGAAACTGAAACTGTTGCAGGTCTTTCAGCACATCGTCGCCCCATCGGTACCTAGACCGGACCGAGCATTCGTCCGTTGGTCTTTCCGACATACAATCGCATCGCTGCGCGCTTCTCACCCAACCTCTCCACTTGACCAAGCAAGGGGAGGTGAGCATATAGTTTCTCAAATGCGAAATTAGGGCCGTTTAATTACAGAACATCAAGTTCATCACTTGGGTCAATGCACTTGCGATACGGAGGTCCCAGGTTCGATTCCCAGCCAGGGCAGCCATGTACCAATGAGTTATCCTCGGTTTTTTCGACGGAAAAACTTACGGTCATTTACCGAGTGCTCTCAAAACGGCGAAGGAAAACATCGTGATGAAATCTGCTTGCCATAGAAGAAGAAAAAATCTAAGGCATGTGAAATCCTCCAATCTGCACTGTGCCCGCGTGGCGCATCATGGCCCCAGCTCCCTCGATGTAAGGGAAGGTCTGTGCCCGAGCAGCGGGGCAATATAAATAGACTGATTACGATGAAGTTCATCACACATTCCAGCACTGTGTCCCGCAGAAACAGCTGGTTCGCTCGAGAGCCTGAGTGGCTGATCCTAGCTCTCTTTTTTAATTAATACCACTTCGAACAGCGCCCAAAGAATGCTCCAAGTCATTAAAAGTTTTAATAGCATTTGACTTCGCGCTGCAAGATGAATGGAAACACATTTTCGGAACGTCATGAGTTTTACTACAGTAGGAATAGTGGGAGAGTTACTTAGAGTTTGAAAGGATATTCGAGAAATTGTAAAGTGGAAAGTTATCAGATGGAATATCTATACTTCACATCAATGATAACATTCGTTATACAGCATAGAACGTGGGACGCCGCCCGACCAGATGGAAGGATGACCTTCGCATGGTGGCTGGCGGAGATTGGATGCAGAAACCCGAGAATCGGGTTGAGTTGACGGGCTGATGATGATGATGACTGCATAGAAACAAAATTAAATAGTGTACAGGCCTCTAAAGCGAATTGCCACATTTCAATGGAGCTTTGCCCCACCTACAAAACTACGTGACCATTTAAGCTGTACCTATCATTCTGTTGGGGACTTATTACAGGTTTCATATTGCATAATCATAATCAGTATCATTTTCTACTACTCTCGCAATTCCTGTAGAATAATAACAAAAACAATGAATAATTCGCTTCGATTTCTTACTATTTCCTGAATTCTTAATTAAGCTGTTTTTTTCGATTCGCAACTTGTACAAAACTTTTTTAAAGCAATAATTTTAATAAAAAACGGAGATATTTTTACATTTATTCGTTATCTTGTCTTGCGGTTGATGGTGGGGCAAAATCTGGCATTGTCATTTATATGGTAGGACTTAAACTAATGGCACGACTAATTACAGGTTTTCTCAGGTTTGTGCGTGAAAGTTTGTGTTTTGTTGCTGTTTGAGACGAGAAGTAAGCTTCAGAGACGAACCTAAACTTTTTTTTTGTGAACCTTATAATTGTTCCACTACTCGGCAAAGGTCTCCCCCCTCTTCCATCCATCCCTGTCCTGAGCCTCTTCCAGCCACCCATCCCTTTATCTAACGATATCGTCTCTCCACCTACGCCGAGGTCTGCCCCGACGCCGGCGACCGTCCGATGGCACCCATTCTGTGACAGTCCGGGCCCATCGGTCCGGCTGCATGCGGCACACGGGGCCCGCACAGTTCCACTTTAATGTAGCTGCTTTGCGAGCCACGTCTGCTACGCCAGTTATCGATCGCAGGGCTGTGTTGCGGCCACACCTAAACTATACTCATACACACCTAAACTTTCCGTCCGAACCTAAACTATAGATGAGTAAATATTAATAAAATTAAATTATTTTAAACAAAGCTAAAACGATGTTTCCATTGTATATTAAGAGCTTTTTTTTTTTTTTAATTTATTTATTAATTTTTAACAATATTGCAATGTTACATTTGTCGCCAAACTGCAATGCAGTTTGTTGGCGTAGCTCTTTTACTTAGTAGTTTTACACTGCAATGGTAGCACACTCGACAGCACATCAATGACAACACTCGCAGTACGATTTCTATTTAATGGACAGATAATAAGGACGGTCCAAAGTACAAAGTGTTACACTAGATTTGCTTTCGTTTGTGCAAATACCTACTTAATTAAAATTTTACTTAATTTAAGAATATTTTAAGAATATATTCCTTATTTAAGGATTTAATTTGATTTGCTGTTGATGTCCAATACGAAAACGTATTTTCTATTAATTGAATTGAACAAAATGTAAAGCCCACCAAGTACCCATTACGCAGCGAGTCGCGACTTTAAATCGAAAACCAATTACGGAAAAACTCAACACAAACATAACACGTTGTTCCCATATGTGTAAATATAGCACACACACGCGGTCAGCGGACATAGATATAGGTACATACGAGTAGATAACACTAGAAGTGGTAGTTAATCACGGTACGTAGGTTGGATATACATAGTACGCTTTAGTGGCGTCATAATCGACTGAACAGTTGCATATATCTCACTTTAAATATTACCCAAACGTTTCGTTCACGTGTGATAGTGAATTAGAGATCATAGGCCAGTATTAATAGTCTGAGCTCATACACTCTCAAGACTTCATCACCATCTGAAGTATGTCATTTATTAATAAACCAATCTTGAGGGCGTATCACGTGATATCTTTCTCAAGTCGCGGTTCGCCTGCAATCAGCAAATACGTTCTCAAGTGTGAGTTTGACAGTTCTCTTGAGAACTGAGTTTTGTTTATTAATACGGCGTTACTCACATGATACCGATTCCTAAACGTGCTAGGTGCACGTTACTTTTATTAATACGAACGCCATCTTGAGGTTGTTCTCAAGGTTGATTTTTGAGCTGAGAGTGATTTATTAATACAGGCCTTAGACTGGTGTGGAGCTCTTGTGACGCTCGTGTAAAGCACACGTATTTCTGCTATTCGAATAAAAAATAATATAGGTTATGTCTCATACAAATCGATCAGCTGACCGCCTGATCGTTGCCAATTGTAAAAGACCAAGAGATAAATTACGCGTACATCGAAGGATCTTAGAACAAGAGTTGTTCAGTTTCCGCATCCAAATGCAATTCTCTGGTTTTCTGTTACACTACGTAATAAGAATCCCTCGATGTAAGGGAACTTCTGTGCACGAGCAGTGGGACCATTAAACAGACTGATGATGAATATTATTAGACACGTCTTGATTATTGACCGAACCTAGGATACATTTTATACCAAATCAAATCAAATCAAATATACTTTATTTGCACACAAATGAAAATACATCAGTTACATATAAAACCAAAGTTAGCTAGTGTACAGACAGGCGGCCTTATCGCTTTAAGCGATTTCTTCCAGGCAACCTTCGGGTGATGGAGATATTGTATCAAAAACAGCGTAGCGGGTGCAAAAATGTCATAATTACTAATATATATAGCTCGACTACCACTCACTCACTGACTGACTGACTCACTGATTGACCGTCCCGTTTAGTCTGAAGGAGTTCCCGGAGGTGAAAGTGATGTAGGGGGGAGTTGTATAGTTTAGTGATTGGACCAGAGGAAAACTATAGGGAAGTGAAAAAAACAAGATGGCGGCGGGTCACGTGATGCCATCTCCGCCATTTTCCAACCGATTTCGTTCAAATTTGGAACACGCGTCACATGGTCGACATACTTTGTGATGAAATTGAAAAACAAAAGAAAAACAAAATGGCGGCGGAAATATAGCCGATTGAAAATTTGGACATTTCAGACCAAACTTTGACGAATTAGCTGGCCTAGCACGAGCGCATGAGGAATATCCAACCAATTCCACTTCGTAGCACATATGATGCAGTATACCAGAAAATTGACATTTTTGGGAAAAACAAAATGGCGGACGAGCAGTAAACCATAATATTTTTTCAATATATTTTCCTATACGAAAAGAAAGGATTACTGGCGTGCGGTAAATATCTATCAGTAACTATAGCGAGGCCGAAGGCCGAGCACCCTCCCGCGAGGCCGAAGGCCGAGCTCCGCGTAGGGCGAAGCCCGAAGCGATAGAACACCGCGAGGCCGTAGGCCGAGCTCCGCGTAGGGCGAAGCCCGAAGCGTCCCCTTGTCAAGCAGAAACAACTCACCACCTTCCAAGTAACTTTTGCGAGGCCATAGGCCGAGCTCCGCGTAGGGCGAAGCCCGAAGCGTCTCCTTGCCAAGCAGAAACAACTCCCCACCTTCCAAGTAATTTTTGCGAGGCCGAAGGCCGACCCGGCCTGCGAGGCCATAGGCCGAGCTCCGCGTAGGGCGAAGCCCGAAGCGTCCCCTTGCCAAGCAGAAACAACTCCCCACCTCCCAAGTAACTTTTGCGAGGCCGCAGGCCGAGCCGGCCTGCGAGGCCATAGGCCGAGCTCCGCGTAGGGCGAAGCCCGAAGCGTCCCCACGCTACCAAAGAAAAAGATGCCCTTGCCTTTCGAATTATGAACAAAGTTATGGAAATTGTGTACAGCTAGCAACGTTTGGCTTTTGAAAACATTTTTTAAGTTTCTGGCATACGGGCATTTCGAGCGTTGCTTGATTTAAAAATCACAACAATAACCTACTTTAAATGAGCAAACTCTTTTCGAAATAAATGTTTTTCACAGAGTTTTGAACTTGCAACTTTCGGGCGGTGCTTGATATAATTAGTGGATGGCTTGCACGAATTATTTGCACAGCGAACAAACCGGATAATGTTTATTTAGTTGCGGCGCCTACAACACGAAAACAAAGCCGTCTCGCGGGCCGCGCGCGGCCCGCGCACCATGCAACACCTAGTACAATACTATAAAAGCAATAAAATACCTATTGTATTCAAATATGTACCAAAAAGCAGTTTGTTTTGTTTTTGTATCAACTTATTGGATGCATCACAAACTGCCTCATCCAGTGCCCACCTAAATCTCTGTCAGAACGTTTAATTAACACGAGTGACAGGCCGATGCGAGTCACACCGACACAGCCATACATTGCGAAACAATACATGTTGTACTGTACGCTCTGGAATGGGACTTGATTTAAACCCAGCCTAATGAAGTGATTTAATAAAGGGATTAGTTTGTTTAGGTTAGGTTAGCCTTACTGTCTGTCTATAAGTACGGTCGAAGTGTTGGGTTAGAATACTTATTATACTTGATTTTGTGTAGTAAATTGTAACGATTCAAGAGTGTGCTGTAGTTAGTTTTAGTACATCGAATTCGCATACTTTCGCTGAACCGTACATCGCGATTATAAACTTTCGAAGTTCAGTACATCGCAATCGTATACTTTCGCTGTAACGTACGTCGCGTTCACAAACTTTCGCTTTGGTAATATTCGCTGTAATGAACATCGAAGTCATGAAATACAGTCTAGTTTTCTGCCACTTTTTCTCCTCAGCGTTGGTACCTTTTCTTTATAATGTGGTGTAGGTAAATTTACAGGGTGGCCTTGAATTCTTTCGACAAAATTAAATGGTTGTTTAAGTTTGTGACATACATTCATTCTGCACAGCATTTAAGTAAATCAAATATTTTTCTTTCCAAATATTTTTTGTAAATACCATTTGTTTTTCAATTATTTTTCATTTTATTCTTCTTGTATTTCTACCTCTACCTCTTTCACTTTACTATGCTAAATTCCATCAACAGGTGGTTGCCTGGAAGAAATCGCTTTTAGCGATAAGGCCGCCAAAATTGTACATATTGTTTTGTATTTCTGTATTGTAATTGTTTGTGTCTTTTATGTACAATAAAGTGTATTTGAATTGAATTGAATATTTTTTTGGATAATCCAATTTTTTTTTAATTTGATGTGCATCGTTACTGTGCTTTGGAGTTGTAACAAGAATTTTTTATGCCTATGATGTCGATGGTTTTGCTATGAATTAAATAAAGACAACTAGCACCATCTGACCATTAGTGCATACAATATTTAATTCAAAAGTCATAACAGCGACATCTATCCGTAGCTCGTAGTTAGTTGTAGCCAACTGACAGGCACTTGGTGTAATAAGAGCCACCTAGCGAAACTTTGGCGGAAATATCTGTAAAATCATTTGTAATGTCTATGGAAATACAATTTTCTCTTAATTAACTTTGGTGAACGTATTATTTATTTTTCATGATACATTTAATTTACACGTTCCACCATATTTAAATCGTTATATTTTAAATATTTCCATATTTCTAGTTCTTCCGAAGCGACACCTGGTTTCCAGTGGCCGAACTAAATCTAGACAACCTAGGGCCTATTGTTCATGGTCACGTTGTTCTAGAAGCTTCCAAAATTAGTTCGTCTACTGAAAGCCAGGGGCGCTGTTCGAGACTATATAAGGGCCAAGCCCCAAAGAGCACTCACTTTGCTCCAGAGGATACATGACGGGCAAGTCAGTGCCTGAATTGTATAATTTCAGGCCGATGCCAAGAGTTTAAAATTTAGTTCTTCTATAAGCCCATTAACTGTGAGTATTTACTTCTTTGTTTGTTTAGCTAGGATTTTAATAGGATCTTGTAGTGTTGATTAGTTTTTCATGGTGATAACCTTGTTTTAGGGGTCCTTTCATAAGGCTTGGGAACTGAAGAGTCTGGATATGGTGTGACACCTATCGGCTCCCATTTTGTCCCGTGTCACGGACAAGTAGACCACGGTTCCATGTGGTACAGTCGGCATAGCGAGGGATAGGATGCTGAGTTTCCCACGGGAAAGCTGAGATCCATTGCGAGACGCTCCAGGACCAGGGAAGTGACACGTGGCGGTGTCACTGGCAGTACGACTGGCTGATGCTCCCGTAATGCGTTCCCATGGGAAGTAGAATCCTTTTTAGCTATTTTAAAGTGTTTATCTATAAGATTTTTACTGTAACACGTGCTAACTTTCTCCTCAGGGACGAACTAAGGTTCCGTCCAACTGACTTGTCTGTGTCATAGTAATAATAAGATAGATTAAGCCTAGTTTTAACTAGCTTCGAAACCATAATTGTGAAAGGGACCAATTGATAGGAATAAAGAATTAAGTAACAGATAAACCTATTTGTTTAATTTGATATGCTTCCATGTGACAATGGCGCCCTGGGATATTTCTTAAATTAATCATATATAAAGTCTCTTGTTCAGCGATTGTAGCCTAGTTGGTGGTAACATAAACACTCAATAAAATTGTATGTTACAAAAGTGTGCGCCCAACGTAGTGCCTGAACAGAAAATTTAAAATTTGTCACAGTAGCATATTAAATGTTTTTAAATTATTTCTGTTGCTTTTAAACTAACTTAGATTTCATAAAAAAAAGGAATACATACTTAAATTTCTTTATATAAATAGGTAGAAACCCTATTTAATTTATTAAACGTGTTTGTAGAAACTTCTGTAATTATACTAATGTACTAATTTCATTTTGACCTGTAGTGTACGTAGGTAACGCTTCCTTAGTCCATGCCTGTGCAATATAGATTCGTAATATTTCTTCTACAATTTTGTTCGTGCCTGTTAATTTTTTAGCATTGTGTAGGGTATATTATGTACCCACTTTTTCGTTCAATTATCTCAATGTTAGTATTTTGATAAATTTTGTAACTGGGTGTTGGTACAATACTTGTGTATTTATATTTCCCTCACGTTGTAAGGTATTAAATCGAACCAGTAGATAATAATTTTAGCACAGGCACTACTTAATATAACCTCAAATCACATTACTTATGCTTCTAGTTAGCTATTTTCTAGAGAGGTTATTTATTACCTACGTCACTCATTTCTAGTCAACTACAACTTGTTAAATGTACAAATAAATTGTGACAATCATGTCGATACATAAAAATGTGAATTATCTACATCTGTGTTATTATGTCTCTAATGTTTTGTATATTTCCACAGATGTACGGACAATGGTGAAGGCAATACGAGGGCAACTCCGTCAGCTGCTTACGAAGTACACCAGTGAGACTCGCCCCGTGTCGCGTCACATTCGATTCGAACGAATCGCATTCGTTCATACGATTCGTCCGCAACGAAAGAATCCTGAGCGTCACGCAAACTGTGTCAACCCTGTTCTGGTGATGTTATCGGATAGTATACCATTGTCGTTAGCATTGTTGTTAGGGTTTAGTTAACACTTTCGTTATGCTGGTTGAGTGTTCAGAGTAGGTACGGTGAATCACCCGCACCAACTTATATTTCAGTAAGCTATTTAACAAGTAATTTTAATAGTAACTATTTTAAAATTAATTTAATTTTAGTTACAAGTTCGCGACAACACTTGATGTGTTATCGTAACGACTCTATTTCTGAATAGGGATTTTCTTTGCTTAGATCATTAGGTTAACTTAATTTAAGTAATAGATCATATTAATCTAGATAGATTAGAATATTTCATATAAGTAACTCAATTATGACAATAGTTTAGTTCCAGATTTTTTTCGATAGTAAGGTTCCACTTGGTGTAGGTTCCGTAATCATTTATTGTTGTGCTAGACATATTTGACCACTTTTCCTCCAGTCTAAATCTCTGTTAGGAAACTGTTAGGTTTTTGTCTAGGAACACCATAACATGTAAATATACAATATTTATTATACACATATAGATAAGTACATCTTATTTATCACATTGTTAGGCCCATTCCCTCACGCTAGGGTATAGGTAACTTGTTTGATATTTCGCTCAGTTCACTTCGGTTTTAATGTCCATGTTGCAAACTATTTAGAGTATGTAACAGGCATGACTGTAGTGAAGTTCTTACAGCTGCCTGTAATTCTGGTGTATGAGGTAACTTAAGTAAATATATCTTGTTTAGAGAATGGACCTCAATGATTCCCTGATATGACAAATTAATGGCATTAATTAAATCTGAGAGTAGGTAATAAACGCACCTTAATTTTCTTTCTGATTTATTATGTCTAGGAAAATCTCCTCAAAACTCGCACCTGAATTCCAAGTAAGTAAATTATAGTTGTAATTGCGAGGTTGTTGTCATAATTGTGTGCACAGTGTATACGCTTGCTGGAAGGCAGTAAGGGTAACCATTTAAGAATGATGAGACGTAACGGAAGTATAGTATGAGAGCAGATGAGTGAGAGAGTGAAGAGTGAGTGAGTCGTGAGAGAGAGCGTGTAAGAAGTGTGTTAAAATTGTGCGCGGAAAAAAAATATTTGGCTTTAATGTACGAATGAAGATTGTATGAGAGAACTAGTGCACCTAGGAACTATCTTTTTGCCCACACACACGCACACACACACAACGGACACACACGCACTCGCAGGTACACTAGTTTTTGGTAGAATCGATGCAGTTTTACTGAGGGATTTCTGTAATTCAAGTAAGACATTTTAAAAATTGTCAAAACATTGATTGTAAACAACCATATAACTTAGGTTATTTTAAAAGCTGTTAATATACTCCACATGAGTATGATAGCGATTACTCCTTACCTCGGTAGGATTATACTTGTTAGTTTGCAATCAACCATTATAACTTAGGTTATTTAAAGCGCTGTTATATGCTCACTACGAGTATGATAGGCGACTACTCCTTACTTCGGTAGGATTGTTTTATCTAATGGCGGTTTAGTATACTTATGCTCAGCTGTGAATTATAAATATGGCCGCGGCAATTCCCGACTTATGTCGGAATTATTAGTACACAGGTACTTTGATAATATGTAAACAGGTACATGTACCCCGTCAGTTCCTGACAATTTTAGTAGGTACGTACGTATGTATGATAAAATCATAACTTGCTTCATGTCGGTGAGTACAATAATAGTAACGCGACAGATGCATAACCTATGTAAAGATATTTTGTATATAGCGTAGAATAGTTACACTTAGCTAACATAAAAGTAGGTACATATACCATCTGTTTCTCGTTCTGCACAAATAAGTGTCAGAACGGTACATAGGTATAAGTACATACGTTATGAGTTAGGGTTATCTGTGAGCTGAGAATTACTGTAGTAGGTAGTGTATTTGAGGCGCGTCTTCTGTCTATCACGAAAGGAAGTGAATAGACAAAGCGTGATTACTTTCAGTGTGTATATTAGGTATTTAATTAACTTGATACTTTCATTAGTAACTAAGATAAGTTCTCAATGAACGTTTTATATTTCATGTAGGTAGGTACTCACCTAAGTACACTTCACATAACTTATAATACTTACAGTTCGCATATATTTATTCGTGGCAAATGTTTTGTGCATAGATATGTCGATCAGCTGTTAGTTGTGTGACGGCCCTGCCCCAAGTCTGGTATAGACTCTAGTGGGAAATATGCGAACTAAATGTCTCTTCTAGAGAAATATATTTACTTAGCGTTAAGTAACGCTGTAGGTATAGGTTTATTTTGTAATTAAGTTATGTTGAGTAGTTTCATATAGTGAGATTGTTTGTCATAGTGATTTGTCTTGTTGCTAGTTTGATTTCAGTTTATCAGTTGTTGAAATATGCACTCTGATGTCGTTTTAGGTTGGATATCTATATGCTTTAGGAAATAGTTGTAATTCTTTATGAATAGGTTTAATGCCTTTCGAATTGAAATAGGTATTCCAACGGTAGTTGTTTCATTTTGAGTGTCTAGGTTTAGCTAGCAATTGGTAGGTGACCTCTTGAAAAATTTCAAAACTTTTATTTTAAAAGTTTTGAAATTTTTAACCAAGAAAGGGTATTCTGTAACAAGAATTTTTTATGCCTATGATGTCGATGGTTTTGCTATGAATTAAATAAAGACAACTAGCACCATCTGACCATTAGTGCATACAATATTTAATTCAAAAGTCATAACAGCGACATCTATCCGTAGCTCGTAGTTAGTTGTAGCCAACTGACAGGCACTTGGTGTAATAAGAGCCACCTAGCGAAACTTTGGCGGAAATATCTGTAAAATCATTTGTAATGTCTATGGAAATACAATTTTCTCTTAATTAACTTTGGTGAACGTATTATTTATTTTTCATGATACATTTAATTTACACGTTCCACCATATTTAAATCGTTATATTTTAAATATTTCCATATTTCTAGTTCTTCCGAAGCGACACCTGGTTTCCAGTGGCCGAACTAAATCTAGACAACCTAGGGCCTATTGTTCATGGTCACGTTGTTCTAGAAGCTTCCAAAATTAGTTCGTCTACTGAAAGCCAGGGGCGCTGTTCGAGACTATATAAGGGCCAAGCCCCAAAGAGCACTCACTTTGCTCCAGAGGATACATGACGGGCAAGTCAGTGCCTGAATTGTATAATTTCAGGCCGATGCCAAGAGTTTAAAATTTAGTTCTTCTATAAGCCCATTAACTGTGAGTATTTACTTCTTTGTTTGTTTAGCTAGGATTTTAATAGGATCTTGTAGTGTTGATTAGTTTTTCATGGTGATAACCTTGTTTTAGGGGTCCTTTCATAAGGCTTGGGAACTGAAGAGTCTGGATATGGTGTGACACCTATCGGCTCCCATTTTGTCCCGTGTCACGGACAAGTAGACCACGGTTCCATGTGGTACAGTCGGCATAGCGAGGGATAGGATGCTGAGTTTCCCACGGGAAAGCTGAGATCCATTGCGAGACGCTCCAGGACCAGGGAAGTGACACGTGGCGGTGTCACTGGCAGTACGACTGGCTGATGCTCCCGTAATGCGTTCCCATGGGAAGTAGAATCCTTTTTAGCTATTTTAAAGTGTTTATCTATAAGATTTTTACTGTAACACGTGCTAACTTTCTCCTCAGGGACGAACTAAGGTTCCGTCCAACTGACTTGTCTGTGTCATAGTAATAATAAGATAGATTAAGCCTAGTTTTAACTAGCTTCGAAACCATAATTGTGAAAGGGACCAATTGATAGGAATAAAGAATTAAGTAACAGATAAACCTATTTGTTTAATTTGATATGCTTCCATGTGACAATGGCGCCCTGGGATATTTCTTAAATTAATCATATATAAAGTCTCTTGTTCAGCGATTGTAGCCTAGTTGGTGGTAACATAAACACTCAATAAAATTGTATGTTACAGAGTTTTTTACATTTTGAGGTAAACAAATTACAACGATTTCTTTTACTGGAATTTGACCTAATGGTCATTTCTAAGGTCATTGTGTTACTTGTGACCTTACCAATTTAATATTTACCATGAATACAACCCCCAGTTTTAATTTGTCGAATGAATTTAAGGACACCCTGTAAATTCAAAAAAATGTGACATACTAAATGCCGCAATGGCATCAATCGGAAAATATTCCCAACTCTCTCGGGCTAAAAACTACTCATAGGATACTGAAGTATTAATTAAATAAAACGGGAATTACTGTGTTAAACATTTATTATTGATGCCTCGATATTTCGACAGCATTGCAGCCATCATGGTCACGAGTAGACCATGATGGCTGCAATGCTGTCGAAATATCGAGAATGCGTAGATTCTGCGATTGTTAGTATTTCAGTAAAACCCAGACTGTAAAAGCTTAAATACACGAAAAGTTATGACTGATTAAGCTCAAAAAAAACTTTGATTGCTTCTTTTGAAAAATCGTATATTTTAGAATTAAAACTATAGTGAGCCATTACTACAAATTATTATATATAAACGGATATCACTCACTTATAGTGCGCGAAGAAACGTCAACGGCGACGCGGGCGTGGCGCGCTCACCTTGAAAAAGACCGTCGAAACTGTCGGTCTAATTGCCGACTTTAACAATATAAGTGAGTGATATCCGTTTATATATAATAAATCGTATATTGTCCCACACCAATTGATAATACAAGCGACGATGTGTAGGTAGGGCTGAAGTGTACATTTTACGTAATAGCTAACGAGTCTAGGTCACACTGGACGTAACGCCATATAAATCCATTGCCACGTTTAATATTCACGGCAAGTGGGCAGAGGCCGGCTTCCTAACGAGATAATTACAATTTTACATTGTAATAGCTATAAGTATGGCTACATGCTAAAAGGGGCGAGAGAGCAAAGAATTAGTAACGGGCGAGAGTTTGGTAAGAAAGAAGAAAGAAAGAAAGAAAAGAAAGAAAGAAAGAAAGAAAGAAAGAAAGAAGAAAGAAAGAAAGAAAGAAGAAGAAAGAAAGAAAGAAAGAAAGAAAGAAAGAAAGAAAGAAAGAAAGAAAGAAAGAAAGAAAGAAAGAAAGAAAGAAAGAAAGAAAGAAAGAAAGAAAGAAAGAAAGAAAGAAAGAAAGAAAGAAAGAAAAGAAAGAAAGAAAGAAAGAAAGAAAGAAAGAAAGAAAGAAAGAAAGAAAGAAAGAAAGAAAGAAAGAAAGAAAAGAAAGAAAGAAAGAAAGAAAGAAAGAAAGAAAGAAAGAAAGAAAGAAAGAAAGAAAGAAAGAAAGAAAGAAAGAAAGAAAGAAAGAAGAAAGAAAGAAAGAAAGAAAGAAAGAAAGAAAGAAAGAAAGAAAGAAAGAAAGAAGAAAGAAAGAAAGAAAGAAAGAAAGAAAGAAAGAAAGAAAGAAAGAAAAGAAAGAAAGAAAGAAAGAAAGAAAGAAAGAAAGAAAGAAAGAAAGAAAGAAAGAAAGAAAGAAAGAAAGAAAGAAAGAAAGAAAGAAAGAAAGAAACATTTATTTGACACACTAAACATACACCATGAAAACATATTATCAACAAATAAAACAAAAAAGACAGTGGCAAGTACTTGGTGCGGGCATGCAGCGCCAAAAGAGACCAGCTCAGCATGTGCTGTGTCCCCAGCGGGCCACAGCGCTGGTTTTCAGGCTGCCTCGGCGGTAGTGGCGGTCGGCACAGGCGATGAGCGGTCAAGCACCGCTCCCTCGCTAACAACTAATAAATACGACCAAACAAAAAGTAGTTTTTCAGGTTTTCAGGCCAAGATCCGACTAAATTCTTGTCGTATACATGATTGTTTGTATTCTTTATTGTACATAAAACCTTAAAAATTAACACATAGTTTTGGAGACAATATTTACAACGGCGAGCTTAACCCTAAAGAGTTATCTTACAGCTAACCTTAAACTATTTAAATGGAGATCGTATTCTGAGCAGGCACACTGACATACAATAAATTCTTAATACTATCTATATTACACAATATATTATACTAAAATAATTACATAAATGACTATACCTATCTACATATTATACTAAGTATACATACATACATACATACATACATACATACATACATACATACATACATACATACATACATACATACATACATACATACATACATACATACATACATACATACATACATACATACTACATACATACATACATACATACATACATACATACATACATACATACATACATACATACATACATACATACATACATACATACATACATACATACATACATACATATCATAACTTATTTACCATAACATAAGGACAAGTAGCCACTGGGCCCGCGTGGTGGATTATGGCCCGAGCTCCCTCGATGTAAGGGAAGGTCTGTGCCCGAGCAGTGGGGCAATATAAATAGACTGATGCTGATGATGATGAAGGACAAGTAATGATGAACATGTGTTCGTTGGTAAAAACGACACGAATATTCAAAATACCATATTTACAATGCGACTTTTCTTAGTATGTATGTACAAGCGGCCTTAGAAATAAAGAATATAGGATAGATACGTCCCTACTTACCCAATACCTACGTGAATCTTTCGTGAATTGTTGCCTAAACTCATAGGGCTCTCAGAGCGCAGTGCCCTCGTGGCTCTTGAGAGCGCTCTTGCCTCTTCGCGTGAAGCCTTTTCTTTAACGACTTGACACGTTGGCGTCTGCTTTCTAGACACGAACGCCTTAGAAATAACACTTTTTAACCCCAGACGCAAAAACGAGTGCTATACTAACCACTTGGAGTTATTTATTTATTTTATTAATGGACTCGACAGTTCGCCAATTGCCAATGTCATGTTACAGAATATTCAAAATACCGTAGTCTCCTCTTTCACCATAGGAGTCGCAGTAGCGTCGTCACCCCGAATATCCAAAGATGTGCTTTTATTGTAACCACATTTTAAGCAAATAAAAATGTCTTATCGTATCTTATCCGCGTCTTTGTGTCTTCATCCAGAGGAGACGCCGTAGCGTCGTCACTCTGGACGAAGCAGCTCGACAGTCACGTTCACTCCCGAGCTCGTAGTGGGACTAAGAATATCATGGCTCAGGAACTTACGCCAATGGTACGGCAAGAGTACCAAGTTTCTGCTGCGTGCGGCGTAGTCGAGAGAGCAGATTGCCATATTGATCGGCAACCTTCAGAATCATCATCAGTCTATTTTATATGCCCACTGCTCGGACACAGACCTTCCAACCTACGTAAGTTTTGCCTTCGAAAAAACTTTCATTATAAGACGTAAGATTTTTTAAATTTGTATTTATAATGTCATCATCATCATCATCAGCCCGTATCAGTCCACTGCTGGACGTAGGCCTCTCCCAAAGCGCGCCAATCAACCCTACTCTCGGCCCTCTGCATCCAGTCCCTGCCAGCCATTTTGCGAAGGTCATCCCTCCATCTGGTCGGGGGGCGTCCCACACTACGTTTACCCGTTCGTGGCCTCCATTCGAGAACTCGTCTACCCCATCGGTTATCGGTTCTACGACAGATGTGACCAGCCCACTGCCACTTCAGTTTACTGATTCTATGAGCAATGTCAACCACTTTTGTCTTCTGGCGGATATACTCGTTTCTTATTCTATCTAACAGAGAAACTCCAAGCATAGCTCTTTCCATAGCTCGCTGAGCGACCTTGAACCTGTGGGCCAGTCTCACCGTCAATGTCCACGTTTCGGCTCCGTAGGTCATCACTGGTAGGACGCACTGGTTGAAGACCTTAGTTTTTAGGCATTGTGGTATTGAAGACGAGAAGATATGACGTAGCTTCCCAAACGCTGCCCAGCCCAGCTGAATTCTCCTGTCACTCTCTTTCTCGAAGTTGTTCCTACCCAGCTGCAGAGTTTGTCCTAAGTAGACATATTTCTGAACAACTTCGAGGACCGTGGCATCGACTACTATTGGTTCCGGGACGACCAGATCATTGAACATGATCTTGGTCTTATCCAAATTCATCCCGAGTCCGACACGGCGAGAAGCAGCATTAAGGCTATCCAGCATTGTCTGCAGATCCTGCAGCGACTCAGCCATGACCACTATATCATCGGCGAACCGAAGGTGTGAAATGTACTCGCCATTTACACTGATGCCACGTCCATTCCAGTCCAGTGTTTTGAAGACATCTTCCAGCGCGTTTGTGAAGAGTTTCGGTGATATAACATCTCCTTGTCTCACACCTCTACGCAACTGGATAGATCTTGTTTGCTGGTTCTGGATTTGGACGGTCATTGTGGCGGCGTCATACAGGCATCTCAGCACCTCGATGTATCGCCAGTCTACTTGGCATCGCTGCAAGGACTGCAGAACAGCCCAGGTTTCGATAGAGTCAAATGCTTTCTCATAGTCCACAAATGCAAGACACAGGGGCCGATTGTATTCCTCTGTCTTTTGTATAATCTGCCTCACTGTGTGGATGTGGTCTATGGTGCCATATCCTCCGCGAAACCCGGCCTGCTCCGGGGGCTGGAAGTCGTCAAATCTCCGTCCAAGACGATTCGTAATGACTCTCGAAAACAGCTTGTATACATGACTCAGGAGAGAGATAGGTCTATAGTTTTTCAATAGGGTTTTGTCCCCTTTCTTGAAAAACAGGACAACGATGCTCCTGTGCCATGCCTTCGGAGTTCTCCCACTCTGTAAGACGGAGTTAAAAAGCTTCTGTAGCTCCATCAGGACAGGAGTACCACCTGCTTTCAGGAGCTCAGATGTAACCCCGTCTTCACCGGGGGCTTTTCCATTCTTAAGCTGTTTGAGAGCCAGTCCGATTTCGTCAAGACTCACATCAGGCAGGTCTTCGGTAAAATGGCGTGTTAGCGTGGCTCGGGGATCATCGGTACTAGGCTCAGGTTGCGGTGCGTGAGGTGCGTACAATCGGCCGTAGAAGTCTTCGATCTCAGCGAGTATCTCTGGTTTGGAAGTGACGGTTCTGCCATTCGCCGACTTCAGTTTGGTCAGATGGCTTCTCCCCAACTGCTGCATGAATACTTTTGACCCTCGATTTTGCTCAATTGCCTCTTGTATGCGGCGTGTATTGGAGCGACGAAGGTCACGACGTATAAGCTTCCTTACATGCTTGTTGAGGGTCCGCTGTTCTGTCTGAGAGATTTGCGTAGCCTTTTCACGTCTTTCCTTCATAAGATCCAGAGTCTCCACTGAGAGCTTAGACTTCGTGCCAGTACGTTGCGACCTGCAAAACCTTACGCCTACGTCCCTGATGGTCTTCACCACTGTGTCAAACGCCTGGTCAACGTCAATTGTGGTTTCCAAGACATCGAATCTATTCTTCAGCTCCAGCTGAAATTTATCGGAGCCGGTTATGATCTGTTGCAGGTTAGGTCGGAGCGTAGACCTCATCATACGGAGTCTTTCTAGCTTAAAATCGATATTCAGGGTGCCTCGCACGAGTCGGTGGTCACTACCAGTGTTAAACCGGTTAAGTACAGAGACATCCCTGAATATATGCCTTTTGTCCGTTATGATGAAGTCTATCTCATTTTTCGTCATAGAGTCGGGGCTTTGCCAAGTCCACTTCCTCTGAGGCTGCTTCTTAAAGAACGAATTCATTAAGAATAGCCCCTCTCTCTCCAGGAAGTTAACTAGCATTTGCCCCCTATGATTCCTGCAACCAAGACCATATGGTCCGATTTTCGATTCGATGTTGCTCTGTACTCCCACTTTAGCGTTGAAGTCCCCCATGACAACGTTGAAGTGTGTCTTAGTGGTGTGATTGAGGGCTTTGGCTATGTCTTCATAGACAGCCTCCACTTCTTCATCCGAGTGTGCCGACGTTGGTGCGTAGACCTGTACTACCTTAAGAGAGTATCTCTCGGTAAGTTTCAAAATGAGGTACGCTACCCGTGGCGACACACTGGAGATCTCCATTACGTTGTCTACGAGGGCCTTATTCACCAGAAAACCTACCCCGCCTTGGGAGAGTTGATCGCCCTCTCGAAAGTAGAGTAGATGGCCCGATTCCAGGGTCAGTGTGTCCTCCCCCTCTCTTCGGACTTCACATAACCCTAGGACGTGCCAGCGTATCCTCTCCAACTCTACTTCGAGTTCCGTGACATAATCGTCCAGCCGCAGAGTTCGTCCGTTGTACGTAGCCAGGGTCAATTTTGTTTGGCAGCCTCCCGTAACCCGGGGATTCTTAGCACCCCCTGCCCCGCCGTTACCGTAGCCGCTGCCTTGGCTAGGAATAGCGGGGCGGCCGGGAACTGGGGGCCGGGGCCTTGTGGTGCACATCATGTTTGGGAGGTGATGCCCGTAATCGCCACGCTGGGCAAGCGGGTTGGCGATTTATAATGTACGAGTACCATAATATTTACTAACATAGCTTACGGATTTAGAATTCACTGAATTGAGAGTCTCATAACACAGCTCGTAACAATGCCTCAATATACAGGTTGATTGGAAATTCGATACATTCCTTGAAAGGGGTGATACTAGAGGTGGTTTGCAACAAATTAGGCTCTATTAACGAGGGGTCGAAAATGAGTGGTTTCTGAGTTACGGTAGTTTTAATTTTATTTGACTTGTTCCCAAAAAAACGATGTTAAAAAGAGCATTGAAATAATACTTTTCTGAAAGCTGATAAAGTAGAGATTACCTTAAAAAAATGCATGCCTAAAATTCCCATTAACTCAAAAATAAAAGGTCATAAATCACGAGGTTAGAATTTTTTTTTTGGACTTCTCGTTTTAGGGCCTAATTTGTTGCAAATCACCTCTAATATCACCCCTTTCAGGGAATGTATCGAATTTTCCTCGACAGCTTCCTCGATGTAAGGGAAGGTCTGTGGCCGAGCAGTGGGGCAATATAACTAGACTGATGATGATGATCGAATTTTCAATCATACTGTATATATTTTTAATTTTAATATAAAAAAGTACAGTAGGCGGCAGTGGTGGCTGCATATTTTAAGCCAATAAAAAGTGACGTCCACCCGAGGCCAGTGCCCAGCGATGAGTAATATACGATTAATACGGCTCGCTCGATGTACACAGATTACAGTCTATAAATTATTATGACGCAATTTGTGTATGGGAAAGTTTGTGAGGTGTTTTAACCGCGCGATACGAATACGATCCGATCAATTTTATGTCCACGAACGACTAAGGGCTAGCGTACAAAAGAACGGCGCCCGCGGACGACGCCGTGTACCGCGCGAGTGGACGGCGCCGTCCGCCGGCCGACATTTCCGGGAGACGCTGTGACAAGCCAAGCCATGCGACGGCACGGCGCCGCGCCGTGGCGTTGTACGCCGGCCCTTACTTTTCCACTGTCCAGTAATATTGTATGAAGGTTCTCTTGAAAATGGCGGGAAACGACGGCTGCAAAATTATTTGATAGTTTTTGTTTTATTGTCTACAGGGGTATTTTGAGATTAATATCATGTTAAATTAATCAGAAAATGTTCGCGAATGACAGTGCGGTGAAGTTACTGGATTATTTATGCAAGATCTGAAGTTTCAAGCTTTTATCAAGAGTTCCCGCTACAAGCTCGGGAGTGAACGTGACTGTCGAGCTGCTTTGTCCAGAGTGATGACGCTACGGCGTCTCCTCTGGATGAAGACATAAAGACGCGGCTACCCAGGGTGAAGACGCTACTGAATGGAGGAAGATAGAAGACTATTATATGTTGAATTTTCTGTAGCATGACATTGGCAAGTGGCGAGCTGTCGAGTCCATTAATAAAATAAATAAATAAGAAAGAGCAACGCACGACAAGAAAGAGGTACGCGGTTGCAAGAAATTGTGTTTATTTTTAAAGCAAGTGCTATCGTGCCTCTAAGAGTGTGCTACGCGATTTTAAACAAGAGCTACGCGCGACTACCATTTTTAACCTCGCGTCGGTGGTTAAAAATGGTAGTGGCGTAAGTAACCATTTTTAATTCACCGCAGTTAAAAGTCAGTGTTTTATTAAAACTCTATTTGTCGTCGATAAAGTCACCATGGAACAAACAAATAAACAAACGGAGGTAACTGCAGTAGCCATGAAAAGGACAGTTAATTTTTACGCGTGTGTTACAAGTTGAGATGTGGACACAGTAGGATAATATTACATGTTTTGATATTTTCTTGCATATGCGCTATGCGAAACGAAAATCCGGGGTTCAATGGAAGATCAGCGCTGTCGGCACTCTGTTGGCAGCATTAAGCTGAGTTGAGGCCCCTTTTCGCAACAGAGGCCAAGTTAGCATAATTTATAAACATGTGTACAGGTCGCGTCATGTAAAACGCTGGAAGAAAGTGGAGGGGGGGGGGGGGGGGGGGGGGTATTTGCGCATGTGTAAAGCAAAGGTCGACTGACGAACCAATAGCGCAACGGCAAGCATGCAGCGCGTGACCCGCCCTTCGCCGCCCGCACCTCATACCACCAAATAGATCGATAAATCGCCTAATGCGCAGCTTGACCGCCAGCGTTCTTTTTACATGACGCGACCTGTATCATACCATAAATGTTCTGTTGCGAAATAAAGAGATTACTTACTTTACTTACAGGGGTTCTCTTGAAAATGGCGGGAAACGACGGTCGCGAAATTATTTGATAATTTTCCTTTTGATGTCTACAGGGACTATTTTGTGTTTAATATCACGTTAAATTAATCAGAAAATGTTCGCGATTGACAGTACGGTGAAGTTATTGGATTATTTATGCAAGATCTGAAGTTTCGAGCTTTTATCAAGAGTTCCCGCTACAAGCTCGGGAGTGAACGTGACTGTCGAGCTGCTTCGTCCAGAGTGATGACGCTACTGCGTCTCCTCTGGATGAAGACATGAAGACGCGGCTGCCCAGGGTGAGGACGCTACTGCGACTTCCCTGGAGGAACATAGAAGACTATTGAATATACAGAATTTTCTGTACCATGACATTGGCAAATGACGAACTGTCGAGTCCATTAATAAAATAAATAAATACTTTACTTACAAACTGAATATACTACGCAGCTCAGAGTCAGCTAGCCTTATTGTGTCCGCAGCCTTACCGACTTACAGGCAATAATCGTAAAGTGCGAGTCGTTTAATTACGGGTCGCGACTGACAGACGCCGTGCTGCACCATTGGATGTGTATTCGTGTTATTACCAGTGTTACCCGCCTGCCTAAAGGAGGATTATGTTTTTCGGATACATGTATTGAATGTTCGTTAGCTTATGACATCCTGTAGTTTATTCGCTTGATGGAATATGATGTAAGAAGGTTACCGTAAGATCATCTTATGCCAAAAACAAGTTGGGTAATAGATAACTATTAAATTGAAAATTCCAATAAGGTAAGATCTTTCTGCTCGGTGGCTCAGTGGTTGGGTCAATGGACTTGCAATATGGAGGTCCCAGGTTCGATTCCCAGCTAGGGCAGCCATGTACCAATGAGTTATCCTCGGCTTTTTCGACGGAAAAACTTACGTACATTTACCGAGTGCTCTCAAAACGGTGAAGGAAAACATCGTGATGAAACCATGCATGTCGTAGAAGAAGAAAAAAAATTAAGGCATGTGAAATCCTCCAATCCGCACTGGGCCCGCGTGGCGGGTCATGGCCCCAGCTCTCTCGATGTAAGGGAAGGTCTGTGCCCGAGCAGTGGGGCCATATGAATAGACTGATGATGAAGATCTTTCTGGTCATCATCAGACCATGGATTCTGTGTATCTAAAAACTTTCTCGCCAATACCACATCCATCGAAGAAAACCGCATGAAACTTATCACCCCATTTTACGTTGCGTCATCATTGGGGTATCATAAATGTATCAATCCTATGATCAAGATGAAAATCCATCAAACCATTTATGTCACAAAATAACCGACATACATAAATACTTATTCACATGCTCGCGAAAAACATCATCATCTTTTCGGCAGCCTGGTAAAACGCACAGATTCCACAGATATCTTTTAAGATATTATTATCTGTGAAATTGTAAATCCTACAGGATTCCCTTCAAATTCCACCTAAAGCGAGTATTTGTAGAAAATGCTTAAGCATATAAAGGAACAGACAAACTGTCGAAATAGCTGCGTAACCTCATTTATCCAATTTATTTCTGTCTATATCGCGCCGAAATCCGCCGCTAATGAAAAATACGCGCGCCTTGGAATCCGCATCGATCCACGCTGACGCATCTTCGACGGCACGTGCCTCACAAACCTTTGTCACACCGACGCGTAATCTATCGGAATGCTAGACAATATATGCAAGCCAGCCTACAAAATTCAAGCCTCGTAGGTTAACGCCTTTTTCCCCACCGGCCCTTGTAAGGGCGATGCTGAGGAGCCGAGCGGTGTAGAACGCGGCGGTCGTATTATGCGAGACCGTGATGGTTAAGAAGGAGGAGACAGGACGCGACCGTGAGCGAGCAGATCCCGCCTGAAGACGGCGACGCCGAGGAGGCGACAATGCTATCCCCGATGCATTACAACTAGCCCTTGGGTCGCGGCCAGTCAAATTAGGGGACCTGGCAGTCCAGTCGGATAAATCCGGCGACCCCAGAAAGGCAGCGGGTACAGAGTGGTCCTGTTCCGCTGCAGCCAAGCGCTGCGAGCGTGCTGTGCCCGCCCGGAGCGGCCCGAAGAGAGCTATGAGCAAGCGCGTGGGGAACTCTGGTGTAATTCAACAGAGAGCCCAGAGCTCCCCACAATGCGCGGAGGCCACCGTGGGGTTTTGGTGCAAGACTAAGTCCGACATAACCCCGAGGCGGCGGGTATGCATAAGCATTTCCCCACGAAAAACAAAAGTTTACACTCGTTAGAATCTGCATTAATCTCCGTTTGATGGTTCACGGGCTCACGGTAAGAAACCTTGGTCACAGTCGTGTAATGCATCAAAAACAGAACGCTAGCCTATGAATATACCTTAGAATCTACATCGATCTACGCTGACGCATTTTTCGGCACGTGCCATAGAAACCCTTGTCACACCGTCGCGTAATCTATGATAATAACAATAACTCGCCTTAGAATCTGCATCGAGCTACGCTAACGCATATGTGGTTCACGGCATCTGAAACCTTTGTCACACCGTCTTGTAATCTATAAAAAAATTTGCTGTAGTTCGTCTACTGCTGAACTTCTCGTAATCCATCCATTGTTTCTTGTTCCTGACCGTACGTCGAGAGATATGTCATCCAACCGTCGACGCATTGGAGGTCTTCCCAAGTCGTGCTAATCACATATATCGTAGAACCTACAACCGACAAAGTTCTCGAGTGGAGACCATGAACGATTAAACGTAGTAATAAGACCAGATGTATGGAAGACGTATGCAAGATGGCTGTCAGGGACTGGATGTAAAAAGCCGGGTTTGAATTTGGAATTTTAGGGAAGGCTAAAGGCCTTCCCCGGAATTCTAAAACAGTACTTCAATACTTTATTTATTACAACCTTAGGAGCTCTACAACACTTGTTTACGTCATACATGTAATAATTTATAATAGGTACATAATACAAACTAGGATATGGATGGTTGCACAAAAAGACAAACAGGGCAAAGAATCGACCCACACGATGTAACAAAATGGTCTAATCCATTTAGCGTCTGGGAATTGATACTGATGATAAAACAATCTGATCTACTGTCACGTCGCCGTGACGACACGAAAAATAAATATTAGTAATTCTAAAGAGAAAGGTCAAGAACCCGAATATGACTTGAACTTCTAAGACTCTATAAGCCATGACCTGCAATTCGGTGTGAGAGATGACCCATTTAAACTTAACATGCCGTTGGCGTCTCGGAATATTGGAACAATTTATGTGAAGACCTTTGTAATTTAGAGCGGGCCCTCAAATTGGAGGTACGAAGGTTGACACCTCCGCCTGCCGTGTCGAATTTTGATGGTGTACTTAACTGGGGGGCAGTCATCAATGAAGACATTAAAGATGGTGTCTTAATAAAGGCTACTAAAGGCTCACTTAATATGGGCTCATTAACAATTTTATTGAAACTCATCTTTAGTAAGTCAGATAACTTTACCAATAGTTTTAAATACAGGAATAAAACTAATTTAAGAAAGTTCTAGACGACCTGTTTGTAATAAAATATTGCGTACGTTATTAAAGTTCATTGCTGAAAATTAGCAATGGCTTAGAAATTATAGTGCTCAATTCTCACTCATGACAATCGTGTTCTAGGTGTCCTTACTGAAGAGGTAAAGTTATTCAAAGACTATTTAGTCTAGATGGCTCGTTGCTCCTCAAAATGAGTTGACATTGCTCATAGCATCAGCAAGTATTGGGAATTTATAGGAATTTACGTAAAAAAAAGTGTAGACTGCTGAAGATAATTTATTAAAATGACAAGAATGGAGATGAAACAATGTAATGCTGACCGTCAGATAGAAATTGTAAAAAGAACTACAAAATTAACTATAAAATACATGCCAGTATTACAACAGCAAGCTAAAGTGACAGAGAGCTGGTCATGTCTATCGTAGAACCGATAACCGATAGGGTAGACGAGTTCTCGAATGGAGGCCACGAGGGATGGCCAACAAAAGTCTGGTGTGGACTGAATGCAGAAAACCGAGAATTGAGTTGAGAGAGGCCTACGTTCAGAAGTGGATAGATAAAAGCTGATGATGATAACTCCTCAAGCAATAAGCTACAAATACCAGATTAATATCTGTTCGGAAACACAAAGCACTTAAAAATCACAAAGACAAGAGGAAATGCTGGAGTATTTTTAATAAACTCTCGCAAATAAACAGTAGCGAGTAATCTTCTGCGGCTTAGACGGCACAAAGACAAAGGCCGGGAGAGGTTTATTTAAAAACATGGAAATTATCAATGAGAGCCGCAACGGGCCTGCCGGCCTCAAAGGAGCACAGAGGATTTGTGGGGACCAAAAAAAATATATTCGCTACCGTCTTCAGATTCATGATTCCCATGAGTAAGTACGTTATTTTTAATTAATTTCTGAAAAGGAAGGAGCTTCCAAATCCGCGTCTTCTTGTCTTCATCCAGAGGAGCCTCCATAGCGTCATCATTCTGGACGAAGCAGCTCGACAGTCACGTTCACTCCCGAGCTCGTAGCGGGACTCTTGACCATAGCGCCAAACTTCAGATCCTGCATGAATCCTTCAATAATTTGACCATACTGTCATTCGCGAATATTTTCTGATTTATTTAACGTGATATTAAACACAAAACAACCACTGTAGACATTAAACTGAAAATTATTAAATAATTTAGTAAACATCGTTTCCCGCCATTTTCAAGAGAACCATAATTGAAATTCCCTTCACTGACTGATGGTTTGAAAGAACTCTAGGAAAATACTCAATACTACCATCTTCATGGCGCAGAATATCTGTTATATTAAAACCATTCTTCCACTTACATTAAACATTAAAGGGTGTAGTTATTGACAAAATAATATAGCAGGAAGATGACATTCTCGTACAGTCTACACAACATAAAGGACACTAGCACTCTATGCTATGGAAATATGATTCAAGTTGCAATGATTTTGTAATGTAGCTACGAAAAGATATAGAAGTTCCAAACACAAACTGCATACAATCCTCGACGAATGCTCATAAAACGCTCGAACCAAATAAATATTTGTAGAAGCCGATAACAACAGATCGAGTCAACATCAGAGTGAGCACAGAGCGACCACAATAAATACATATAGAACAAAGGGTTCCTGATATTTCAGACGAGTCGCTTTTACAACTGCATTCAATCATTTCGAGTCCAATTTCGTCTTGGAGATTGTTTTGATTAAAGAGCTGAAGCGGAGGCGATATTTGTTACCTTATATCACTATTTAAACTTTCACGGTTTGTATACATATTAATTAGATAAAACGGGAATTACCGTAGTAAACATTTATTATTGATGTCTCGATATTTCGACAGCATTGCAGCCATCATGGTCACGAGTAGACTGAAGTCGGTGAGTGTTGAACGTCAGAAGGGTGACACAAAACGATCTACCCTCTTTCGTGTTTTTGACAACAGAAAACCATCGTCGCGATTGAAATTTCTATCAACAACTTTTCTCAACGCAGTCAGCGAACACGAAAGAGGGTAGATCGTGTTGTGTCACCCTTCAGACGTTCAACACTCACCGACTTCAGTCTACTCGTGACCATGATGGCTGCAATGCTGGCGAAATATCGAGACATCAATAATAAATGTTTAATACGGTAATTCCCGTTTTATCTAATTAATATTTGTTACCTTGTACAATAAGCGCTTTACTTAGTAGCGTTGTCCTTGATTAGTAAGCGAATATCCCCTGACATAATGGCACAACCATTTTTCTAGGGTTACATACTTAATAATCAAAGGCAACGCAGTTATAGTATGACCGTATAAATCAGTATTCGCCTGCGCGGTACAGGGATGCGGGGATAGGACGACAACGGGGACCGAGAGAGGTGCGAGGGCGGGCGCGCGAACAGAAATGTATTGTAACAGAAATGCGCCTGCCGCCCGCACCTCTCTCGGTCCCCGTTGTCGTCATACCCCCGCGTCCCTGTACCGCGCAGGCGAAGACTGATTTAGACGGTCATACTATAGTGCAGCAACGCCCTTTGATTATTAAGCATGTAACCCCCAAGTGAGAGCATATCCCTGTCACGGTAAGCACATAGCCATTTCTTAGTAATGGTCCGAGCACATTATGCCGGGCCGCAGCGTGTCGGGGTGGAACGCAAAAATCCGCTCAAATCGCTTTACGATTTTGTATGAACTATCGCAAACTGTGTCGGGCCGCATTTGCGTCCGTGCGATGTGGCCCACCCCGCCCCGACACAGTGTGCTATAGCAAGCGGATTGGAGTGCACGCGCGCCCGTGTTTATTTTACGATATCTGGCAGTACACTGTACTCAAAATCCGTCAATGCGGTGCGACCCGGCCCGGCACTAATGTGCTAAGTAAGCATTTTGCGCTGCGCTCCGACCCGCCCCGACACGCTGCGGCCCGCCGTAATGTGCTCGAAGCTTATGGTTGCTATAAGCTCTTGATTGTCGCGCGTAGCTCTTGTTTGAAAGCGCGTAGCACACTCATAGAGCCACGGTAGCACTTGCTTTAAAAATAAACACAATTGCTTGCAACCGCGTAGCTCTTTCTTGTCGTGCGTTGCTCTTTCTTATTTATTTATTTTATTAATGGACTCGACAGTTCGTCATTTGCCAATGTCATGTTACAGAAAATTCAATATATAATAGTTTTCTATCTTCCTCCAGGGGAGTCGCAGTAGCGTCTTCACTCTGGGTAGCCGCGTCTTGTCTTCATCCAGAGGAGACGCCGTAGCGTCATCACTCTGGACGAAGCAGCTCAACAGTCACGTTCACTCCCGAGCTTGTAGCGGGAACTCTTGATAAAAGCTTGAAACTTCAGATCTTGCATAAATAATCCAATAACTTCACCGTACTGTCATTCGCGAACATTTTCTGATTAATTTAACGTGATATTAAACACAAAATAGTCCCTGTAGACTTTAAAAGGAAAATTATCAAATAATTTCGCAACCGTCGTTTCCCGCCATTTTCAAGAAAACCTTGCTCTTTCTTGTAAGCGCGTAGCACTTGCTCGTAAGCGAATCCCTAGCACGGTAAGCGTACATCGCTTGCGCCGCCCTCGCAGCAAAGCGTTCGCAGCCGCTCCCCGAGGACCCCTATCGCTCGCGCCGGGCGCGGCTTAATCCAACGAATGCTGCTAACACAAGTTACTACAAATGGAATTCGATTCTCGATTTAACTAAGAGCTTTTAGTAAATCATTTGAGAATAACCACTATTCTGTTTCTTTGATTTTATTAACGAAATTAGGGACTTCTTTATTTAGAATTCAATATTGAATTATTCCTTATGTATTGGTGTATTCCTTTTTGATGTTATTCATAAACCTACTTAAACCTCACTTAAGGCGCTATATGGCTGTCAAAAGCAAGACATAATTTTCATTTTAAAAGACATGGAAGGGGTTTGTTTGCGAAGTTTTTCTATCGAGCGAAGTTTGTCCAATCGTGTATCGATATTCATCAGTCCCTAGGGCCTAAATATACATCCTAAGATTGCTATATATATTTTTTCAGACGTTTAATTTTAGTAGTTAGTGCCGTAGCCTTGATCGAAAAACTGTAAATCCGCGCATACGAAGCCTTAAATCGTGTAGTTATCCCTTTCACACTTCGTTAAATGGACAGGAGGCCTAAACGGTGGCTTAATTAACGGTAACTTTCAATCGCGTTTATGAATACACGCCTTTGTGTACAAATAAGGCGGCTTGCGGCCTGCGACCAGTTGAAACGCATGCCCCGCCCCATTTTCTGGGCATGTGATTGCTGCTTTTCAATATCCTTGTATGACATTTTTTGTTTTGTTTTTAGTTATACAGACACCCTGTATAACTAAAAACAAAACAAAAAATGTCATAGAAGGATATTGAAGATAATTTATTTTTATTTTTTATTTGAAAAGTCGTAGAACAAAGGTTGTTCAGTTACCGATACTGAACACCCACCCTTCGGCTTCATATACCCTTTACGTTACACCCTGTATAACGTGTCTAAAGATGGTTCCCCTATATTATTAGCCGAACTAAATGAATATCTTCGGTTTGCACCCGGCAGGCGTCGTCATCTACACAGCCTTCTTTGACCCTCGTCACTCGGCCGGCCAGTCGGTGATAATGATAACGTCAAATCAAACGCAAGGAATTGTGAAGTTGAACAGACTCCTTGTCTGTTCTACAGGGCGAGGTAATGCACTACACTTTTGTGAAAACTAGGCCCTGACATAAGCCAACTCGCGCCGCCAATCTTAAAAAAATAATATCTACCAAACATATCCCGTTTGCGATTTTTTTTCTATCGAGCGAAGTTTGTCCAATCGTATATCGGTATTCATCAGTCTCAAAATAGACACCCCAAGATTGCTATATATTTTTTTCAGACGTTCAATTTTAGTAGTTATTGCTGTAGAAAAATTGAAAATACGTGCATAAGGACGTCATGGTACGAAAAAGCAAATTATTATTGAAGTAAACATTCATCTTTCGTCAGTCGGGTGGCTCAACTTACGCGGTCAGACTCCCACAAGTCTCGTAGCACCCTGTATTCAGTTCCATATTGGACGGAACAATGCTATTCCGCTACTCTGTCGGCAACATTTGGGGGAATTAATTCGTAATATAAACCCTGGGACTGGCTGTCACGACAGATGTCACGTGTCTTGGCCGACTCGGCTACACGATAGCTATAGCACCATATAGTGATATTGTTGCTATTTCTGTAGCGGTCGCCAAGTCGAATCCTAAACGCAACTGTCACTCGTTCATATGCTACATCGCGTAATGGTGGCACTTCACTTGGCTATCCGTATTTGTCATAATTGCCATGTGTGGTTGGTATGCTTGACAAAATATTCATCTTATTTGTATGTACAGTCGAAGACAGAGATAAGTATATAGGGGTCCTCAATAGGGTTGAGATTTTCTCAAAAACTACTGTACCGAATTTAATAATTCTTTTCAGTTACATAGTTTTTACTTTTATCTATCAAACAGTGAAATAATTTTTGCAATAGGTCAAGTGGTTTTTGAGAAAATCTCAACCTTTAAAACTCTCCTGTACACCTTTCTCTGTGTTCCACCGTACGTCAAGTAGTTGACAAATACGACAAACATCCAATAGCGAATACGAATAGCCATAAGCGCGACAATTGCTATAAAGGACACAGAGTAGTATACTATAAGCTTCACGGCGACACACACCATGCATGTTCATTTATAACATGCATGTTTTGTGTCGCCGGTTCCGCATGAGGGATAAACTTACTAACAATAGTAATAGTTACGTACTGTATAGTTATTAAGTAATCATTGTATTATCATTGTTTTAAAAGATGTGTTGCTGAGAGTTTTTTGCCACTTTTTCTCCTCAGCGTTGGCACATTTTCCTTGCAAAGTGGTGTAAATGTAAATTCAAAAAATATATTGACATGCAAAAATGTACTCAACGTGCTTACTTGCAATAAAGAAAGACTTTGACTTCTAGTAAGTAGTTATTCAGTAAATGAAATAAAGGATATCAATCTAATTTATTTGATGAATTTGAATTGAATGTATTCCGAATAATATTTAGATCTAACAAGAGGTAGAAAATAAAGGATGAATATTGAATATTTGTCGTAATCTATTATTACGACAATACCTACAGCTCTATAAAGTGTGGGCCTAGTTTGGTCAATCTCTTTTACGGTCTTGCATAGAGAAAAGTGCACAAGAGAGTTATTAAGGGTGAAATTTGCTCAAAAAGTACTTCAAGGTTGCCGCAGACGTATCGCCCCGTCACGAGGCTCAACTTGAGACGTTCAGTATTCTTTCTATGAAACTTCATACTGCAAGGTACACTGATCGCCTATGTAACGTCTCGCATTTTTTTAACAACTGATTGACAGCGTGGGAGATCGGTGGCGCAATGATTGGATCACTGGACTTGCGATACGGAAGTCCCAGGCTCGATCCCCGAAAATCTCAACCTTAAAAACTCTCATGTACACCTTTCTTTGTGACGTGTAAACTATTTTACGAATAAATGAATCTGAATCTGTCTTTGACCGTAACAATGAGTTATTCTTCGGTTTTATCGACGGCAAAACCTACGTCGATTTACCGAATGCTCTCAAAAACGGTGAAAGAAAACATCGAAATGAAATCCGCATGCCGTAGAAAAAAAAATTAGGCCATGTGTAATCCGTCAATCATGGCACAAGCTCCCTTGATGTAAGGGAAGGTCGGCGCCCGAGCGGGGACATAAAATAGACTGATGGTGGGGGGCGAGGCGAGGCGGTGCCAGTGGATACGTGTGCGGAAATGCTTAGTCTGCACGAATTACAGAACTAGGTGAGTGAACTAATGATTTTGGTTTGGCGTACATCGAACGTGCCGTAGCGCTAATCCCAGGCGACGCGATAATTAATTGCTAATATCGTTAATTACTAATGTCATTTCCATAACGTATAATACAGTATCTAAGCCTATATTATTAAATTGAAATTAATTGCTGGTTCATATAAATTATCCACTGTATTCTATTGGGATGGGCAGCTTTCGGTAAACTAAACGACATCTTAAAGTCCAGGGAGGTACCTCAGAATCTGAAGTCAAAACTCTTTTGTCAGTGTGTCTTACCCACAATGACATACGCTACAGAATCGTGGACATTGACTAAAGAGACCATGACAAAGATGAAGGTGGCGCAGAGAGCGATGGAGCGTGCTATGCTGGGCATCTCTCTCGTCGATAGAGTACCCAACTCAGAAATCCGCCGGCGGACTAAGCTGCTGGATATTGGGGAAAGGATGGCTTCCCTGAAGTGGAGATGGGCAGGGCACGTTGCACGTAGAGACGACGAACGCTGGACGACCAGAGCTACAGTCTGAAGGCCACGCACCGGACATCGCAGCGTGGGAAGACCACCGATGCGATGGTCTGACGACATCTCTCGCACATGTGGGAAGAAATGGAAGCGTAGGGCCACAAATAGAGAAGGCCTACGTCCAGCAGTGGATGGATACAGGCTGACGACGACGTTGACGATTGTATTCTAGCAAATAAATGTACAATTAACTCTCTAAATCTAGTTTATCTTTTCGTTAAAGTAAAGTTACGGAGTTAAGTAAGTTGCGTTGCACGGAAGCCTTTGTTCGCGAGTCCGACTCGTACTTGGCCGGTTTTTTTAGTCAACATCCCCAAGTGTTGACTTCAAGGTAGTTTAAAATACAGTGTCAAATCAGTGATAATAGGCTAGTTGACTCATTTTTTCATCACTCATCAATCAACTCTTATGCTCCTGCTGAAGAGAACTTTGAAATCAGTTTTGCGATATCTCAATTAATACCGAAGATATTAAGCGGTTAAATCAAGTGGTTGGGGGATGGTCTATTTTTTAGCAAACGGTCTTTAGTATGAAGTTTGTATGACGTCATACCGTGGTAGCGGTACAATACGTCGTGTTCTGTCTCTTTCTTACACAACTTTTGTAAATGCCTGTAGTTACTTCATTTTAAACTAATTCTATTTCAGATTTGACCATGAATTTGTGTCTATTTTGTAATAATAATGAAAAACATTTAATTTTCGATACTTGTCAACTAGGGTATTATGAAAAATTTCCTCAAACCACAGTATTTAATTACAAACTTAACCAACAAACTGCTGTGAACATAGTCAGCAAAGTTATCCCTGCCCGTCGTAACTTGCTTGCCTGTTGTATGCAATCGAAAATAATTTAATACTGCTAAATTCGGACCGTACTGTTCCAAAAACCACAGCCTCTACCAAGGGTACACTATTGGTATAAAGATATCGAGAGCTTTCGTGTAAGAATTTTGTTATTGAAACGCAAGATGAATACAAAAGTTGTTTTTCCAAATTAAGAATACATAAATAAGTTATGTTAATATCGCTTAATTAAAATAAACAGCTACTTGTTTAAAACCTATGTTTTTTTCCTTCATGACTACCAAACAATTTGCATATTTCATCATCAGTCTATTTATATTGCCCCACTGCTCGGCCACAGACCTTCCCTTACATCGAAGGAGCTCGGGCCATAATCCACCACGCGGGCCCAGTGCGGGTTGGCGGATTTCACATGCCTTAGATTTTTTTTTCTACGACATGCAGGTTTCATTCACCGTTTTTGAGAGCACTCGGTAAATGTACGTAAGTTTTTCCATCGAAAAAACCGAGGATAACTCATTGGTACATGGCTGCCCTAGCTGGGAATCGAACCTGGGACCTCCATATTGCAAGTCCATTGACCCAACCACTGAGCCACCGAGCTCTCCCGAATTTGCATGTAACTACTCTGAATCTAACATTCGAAAGATCAGTCAATCTATTAATAAATATTCGAAGAATCGCTCAGTCGAAGCCGCGTTTGGCGACAATAAGTAGTTTCGCAATAAACTCTTTTCGCACAATCGTTCAGTCGATATTCCATTCATCGAACATATCTCAAAATTAAGCCACGGACACGAAAAAAACCTATAAATATATATATTTATGTAGAAAAAGAATTGAAAACAGTTATAATTGTTTAGCGTTATGGAGGTGTAGAAGGAAACACTAAATTGCGTGTAGAATAATCCATGTTTTATTGGAACATATGCTCAATAATATTTACAATTTTGTATCGCAAATAGTAACCTAATTAGCATATTACATTATGACGGTTAAATAAGGTTATTATATTTTTTTATTATTATTATTAATGGACTCGATAGTTCGTCATTTGCCAATGTCATGTTACAAAAATATCAATGTACAAATAGTCTTCTATCTTCCTCCAGGGGAGTCGCCGTAGCGTCATCACCCTGGGTAGCAGCGTCTTCATGTCTTCATCCACAGGAGACGCCGTAGCGTCAATCACTGCGGACGGAGCAGCTCGACAGTCACGTTCACTCCCGAGCTCGTAGTGGGAATCTTGACCATGGCGCCAAACTTCAGATCCTGCTTGAAATCTCCAATAACTTCACCATACTGTCATTCGCGAACATTTTCTGATTAATTTAACGTGATATTAAACACAAAACACCCACTGTAGACATCATACTGAAAATTATTAAATAATTTCGCAACCGTCGTTTCCCGCCATTTTCAAAAAACCCGTTATTATATTTAAAACGCTAGTCCACAACTATGTGGGTATATGAAGTTACATAAAGGCAACCGCGCACCAAGCGGCAGCATCAGTGCTCTGGCGACGCGCATGGCGACAACTCCTCTGCAAGCTGAATGAAGATTCACCGAAGACAAGATCGTCGAAGAATCCTTGATACGTCTTAACAGTCCTTTTCAGGGCTATATCCTAGTTTCTCGTAAACAGTCATTTTCAGGGCTTCAGTGTTTCAATGTGTGTGAGTTAATATACAATTTACCTACAATACAATTGAGTCTACTTGGCTAGTCTTCAAGGGATAAAAACCGCTCTTCCCAAATTACTAAGTTATGTCTTTTTTGATATTTTCTTGCATATGCGCTATGTGAAACGAAAATCTAAATGATAAATGGAGAAAAAAAAATTCCGGTGGTGATGATTTTCTCCATTTATCATTTAGATTTTCGTTTCGCATAGAGCATATGCAAGAAAATATCAAAACATATGAAAAAGGAACGCGTCATCAATTAAAAACATGATTTCTAACTGCAATGTTAGACATGAATTTGAGTAATTGCACAATTACTGGATATATGTCGCTACCGTCCCTCAGACGAGAATATGGAGACAAAATTCAGGATCTGGATACGAATCACGATGGCTCTGTTGGAATAGAGCGTGCCACGGAATGGCGAGGTCCCGGGTTCGGATCCCGGTCGTGATGAAATTTTTTCTCCATTTATCATTTAAGTTATGTATTATCAACAAACTAATACAAGTGAACAATAGTAGCGGCATTGGGCATCGCTAGTCGCAAGTTAGTGCAACAACTAAGTGCCAAACTTAGAGCCGTGCAAGTTGTAAGATGTACCCAGACGTTGCCAACTCGCTAACTGGGCGTGTGATGCTAATTGCGACATTGTTTTTGTGTTACAATATGTAGCACTAGAACTATTGAGAAAGATGAGTTAGTACGGGGAGAAAATTGAACTATTGGGAACATTGATCTCCTATAAACAACTAGATACACAGTCTGCCTTCTAAAAATGTCCGAGCGTAAAGAAAGTCCAAACGGAAGAATGGACTCTCATTTGCTTTATTGGACATTATTTGGACGTTAACATGGACCCTTATTTGGACGTTTTTTTTTAATTGTTTTAGCAAAACCTTTGTGTATCTAGTTGTTTATAGGAGATCAATGATTGGGAAAGATGAGTTAGTATAGGCAGAAAATCGTAAAGCGGTCCCGAGCTGGAAGGCGCTCCATGTGCTCCGGAGCGCGTTAGGCCCCCCGGAGTCGGGCCCGAAAGGGCACCCGCCGTCAGGACCGCGGTAGTTTTGGAAAGAGTACCCGTGGTCCTGTCCATGGTGGCGGAGGCGGAATACCCCAGGAGCTTTAGTTGGTGCGAGTCCAACATAATCACCTGTTCCCCCGGTATAGGTACATTATGTATTTCTCCTGGGCAACAAAAAAAGAGAGAAAATCGTGGCTGGTAAGGGAGTGAACATCGATAACTAGCATAGAAAAGCTGTTGCTATATCGAAACGCTATTAGTTAATCGCGTAACACGTCTATAGAAAACAAAATATTCCCTCGAAACCGGTTTTGTACAAAGAATATTAAAGACAGTAAAATGTACTTTAAAAAAAACTATAAATAAAAAATTGCCCTAGGTTAGCGACCGTGGGGAGCGTCCCCCAGAAGGCTGATTGCATTGCCTCGCTGGATTGCGAGGCAGATACGTTGCGCGATGTACGCGCCAGCCCTCTGGTCATTACACATACGAAAATATTTATTTCTCATTGACAACTGATTTTAGGGAATCGTGGTTTCACGTAAAGAAAAAAATGATATTCCTTTGAAACTGGTTAGGTACGAGGATAATTTTTTCATCGTTCGCAACTGGTTACGAAATGCCGGTTACATCGGCCTAATCGCTGTTCCGTCCACGTGTCACAATAAAATGAAAATTTTAATGCCCTTTAAGCAATTATCGTATTCAACCCCCTTACCATGAATTCTTATAGCAGGATTACTTTACCTTAAAGTAAGCTTATTAAGGTCATGGTACGAAATAATAAAGTATTATTGAAGTAATCCTGCTATAAGAGTTCATCTCAGATCAGGGAATTAACTGCTCTGAGGAGTTCATGGTACAGTCGAAGACAGAGATATGTATACAGGGGGCCTCAATAAGGTTGAGATTTTCTCAAAAACTACTAGACCGAATTTAATAATTCTTTTACAGTTACCTACATAAAAACTTTTATCTATCAAGCACTGAAAGAATTTTTCCAATAGGTCAAGTAGTTTTTGAGAAAATCTCAACCTTAAAAACTCTCCTGTACACCTTTCTCTGTGTTCCACCGTACCTAAGGGGTCAGGTCTCAATAATATAAAGTAAGTATCCAATTTCATATTTTTATTTTCTCTACCAAACCTTTTCTATCACTTTTTAAACTTCCACGGTTTGTATACATATTAATTAGATAAAACGGGAATTACCGTGTTAAACATTTATTATTGATGTCTCGATATTTCGTCAGCAATGCAGCCATCATGGTCACGAGTAGACTGAAGTCGGTGAGTGTTAAACGTCAGAAGGGTGACACAAAACGATCTACCCTCTTTCGTGTTCGCTGACTGCGTTGAGAAAAGTTGTTGAGATTTGCAGGTACCCCATTTTGCAAAAAAAATCAATAATAAATGTTAACACGGTAATTCCCGTTTTATCAAACCTTTTCTTTCTAGAATTCGGAACAAAGAAACCCCAAAGTACCACAATAACATTATATCCATATTTCTATTATTCTATAAATACCCAGAGGTACCGTTCGCTCATTATACTTGGCTATCCTCAAAAGAATATTGTTAAGGGCGATATTAAATTATTTTCGCAAAACGTCTTGCCAATTTCCTTGTCCCATAATATCTGTTCCGGCGAAACTCGTTTGCGTTAGGTAAACATTAATAATTCAGTATTCTGAGGACGCGCCACGACAAATATGGTGTACACTAACAAAACTGTGTAACTGAAGAATGAATATTTTCGAGGTTTTTCTTGTTGACACCAGGGGCTAGCCGGCTGGCCTTTTTTGTCCTGTCAAAGCCTGCGCGAACGAAATTTTTGTACTAATTTTCGCCAAAAATCTGACATTGACGGCTAGTAAAAATCGACGCGGCTCAGCCCCCAAGTGGCTCGGGCCCGGACGAGGAGGAGGAAGGTGATGGATGAATGGATGATGAATTGTGGGCTATTACAGTCCACAATGGGGGGCGCCAGTCGGGTCGCGGATGTATCGCAGTTCCCGTGGCTCGGCAACAATGGCACGAGGTGGAACACCCCAGAAAGGTTAGTCGGTATTCCGCCCCTACAGGGCGTCGAGCCCGACATAATGAACATGCTCCCCCGGGCGTGGTGGTACACGTAAACGTGTTTTACTTGGGACAAAAAAAGGTGTGATTCTAGCATCGCTGCCAGATCTAAACCTAGATCTAACCGCAACAGTCACTATCACTCATGTGTTACATGGCACTAGTAAGAGTGAACGGGAACGCCTCGCTCAACGACGGTTAAATATAGCACTGACGAGAAACATTTAGAAACGAAATGGTGAAATCGCCACAAGTCCCTGGAATCGACACAAATAAAATATATAATTTTATGCTCGCGATATGTAAGTATTAAATAGCTTGGACATACGCCCCAGCGTAGGTTTTTTTAATGTTCTTACTAGTTGGGGCCTGTGCCTTTCCTTACATCGAAAGGGCTTGGGCCATGATCCACCATACGGGCCCAGTACGGATTGATGGATTACACATACCTTATATTTGATTTGATTCTCAAGCATGCATGTTTCTTCACTATATTCTTCTGGACTTTTTGAGAGCTTATTTAAATTCTGTATTCGTATTTGACTAATTATGGTGAAATGTGAAAATTTATTGATTTAAATTATGTTTATACCTAATATGTAAATCAGCTCTCAGAAAGTCGAGAAGAATATTGTGAGAAAGCCTGCATGTTTTTTAAAAAATTCGTTAAAAGACATTGCCACATTTCAATGGAACCTACAAAACTACGCGACCAATTAAGCTGTACCTATCATTTTGTTGGGGACTTATTACAGGTTTCATATTGCATAATCATAATCAGTATCATTTTCTACTACTCTCACAACTCCTATAGAAGAATAACAAAAACAATGAATAAATCGCTTCGATTTCTTACTATTTTCTGAATTCTTAATTAAGCTGTTTTTTTCGAATCGCAACTTGTACAAAACTTTATTTTAAACCAATCAATTTAATAAAAAACGGAGATATTTTTACATTTATTCGTTATCTTGTACAACTTGCGGTTGATGGTGGGGCAGAATCTGGCATAGTAATTTTTAAGCGCCTGAAAAACAATTAATGTAGGATTACAACGTTTTTGTACAACAACATCAGATAGACCTCTTGCATATTCATAGTGGAGGCTACTATTTTTTCCTCTCGTTCCCTCCGCCGGCTAATTACAAAGACTTGAGGTTCTTTTTGTACAAGCCTTTGATTGGGTATTGGGGAGCGGGGGAGGACTATGGATTTGTGATTTCATTAGGCCTTCAACTAGTTTGCGACGCCGGAACATTGAATAAAAAATTGAGGACTCGATTTTTCTTGGACGGGATTTTTTGCAACGTTCAGTTTGAGTTGTCTGAATTTTGTAGATATGCACGTTAGCATTTTTTTACCCGACTGCTCAATAAGGAGGGTTATGTTTTTCGAGTGTATATATGTCTAATACTTTGGCACGCCCTAAAGCGTAAACGTATTGATGGATTTTAACATATGAGGTGTCGTTAGATTCGTCTTGATTGTGGGAGTGATATAGGCTATAAAAACTTGGCAATTATCAAAATATACAATTCAATTCAAATTCAATTCAAATATACTTTATTGTACATAAAAGACACAAACAATTACAATACAGAAATACAAAACAATATGTACAATTTTGGCGGCCTTATCGCTAAAAGCGATTTCTTCCAGGCAACCAACTGTTGAGGGAATTTAAAAATAGTAAAGTGAAAGAGGTAGAGGTAGAAATACAAGAAGAATAAAATTAAAAATAATTGAAAATCAAATGGTATTTACAAAGAGCAATATTATGTAAGGTAAGTGTACATATAGCCGTCAATGTACGTATGCCCGTCAAGTCAACTTAAATTGCCTATATCTCACGAAAATGGTAGTTTATTTCGTTTTCTCTGCAATATTATGAAAATAAATACTGTTTTGCTGCTAATTAACTGGCAAAAATACAATAAAACATCAAATAACATAATATAATATCACTTTATAGTTTGTGTTCACGTTTTTGTAAAAAAGTTACGAAGTTCGATTACTAAACTGCTGTTTTTACTGACTACGGTTTTTTTTCAACGCTGGCTCATGTATTTACTTATTTGTAAGTGTTGATGTTTAAAATGAAACTTTATTAATATTAATATCATTCTGTAATTTGATTTGATGCCTATTTGTTATAATTAATTAAATAATAACATTTTAAATTCGTTGACGGCTATTGGTTCAACCAAACAGCAAAATGTACCAGTACCCGTCATCTATATGATATATAGATAACTATAGAGATATTGCTTACTTTTCACACCAGTACCCGTAAAATAATATTGTTTAACTTCCCAAAACATAAAACATCCCTAAATGCACAAAAAACGTCCCAAACATTACGATGTGTTTTCTTATGGTTTAGGACGTTTTTGTGCATTTTATTATTCATTTGATAGACAGGCAGCACAATGCTGGTGTATCTATATCACAGTGTTGGTAAGTTCAGTCTATGTTGTCTAATGTTCATATGATTCACTACACATATTGCTTATTTATATAATGTTTGATTTTAACCACATGTCGAGGCGATTTTTAAAAGAGTTCACTGATGGTGCAGATACTACATCATCAGACAGTTTGTTCCGTGCGTGAACAACTCTGTTACTTAAGAAGTGATCAGCGATTTTGGTATTGGCGATAGTGCGGTAGATTTTCATATGGTGTCCTCGCAATGGACGTATGTCTTTAGTCTCAAAGAAACGGTGGACATCTGGGAGGTTATATTTGTACGTGAGAATTTTATATGTCTCAATTAGATCACCTCTGAGTGAATTAGCCTTCTTGACAATGCCATTAATGTGTTCTCCCCATTTTAGATTTTTTGAAACCACAACTCCAAGGTCCTTTTGGGATTCCACAGTGTTTATATCAGTGTCATCAGTGTATACCACGCCAGGATCTCTACTACCTAGATGCAACACAGCACATTTCGATATGTTCAGCTTGACTAGCCACTGCTTCGTCCATTCCTGGAGCTTGTTTAGATCGCTCTGTAGTTGTCCAGACACTAAGAGTGGGTTGCCAAAGAATTTCCCATCGTCAGCAAAAAATGCAGATTGTGAGTCTATCAGCGCAATGAGGACAATTCTGGGACAAGGAGTAACCGATCCTGGCCTGGAAGGTTCTTCCCAACAGGTAACTCTTTACCCAGTCTAAAGGCCGACCTCGAATGCCAAAATGCTCCAATTTTATAAGCAGGCGCTGATGCGGGACTTTGTCGAAAGCAAAATCAAAATCGAGGTAAATAACGTCAACCGGGTTGCCACGGTCCACGTCCATAGTCCACGGGTGCACACATGACAGTAAGTTCGTTATTGTGGATCCCTTCTCGACAAAGCCATTCTGCTGGATATAACATTTTCTCTGTTGTGGAAATTCTTCAGTTTATTGCATATTAGTCTCTCCATCACCTTACCCACAATACTTGTCAAGCTGATTGGCCTAAACTTGGCAGGGTCTGTTTTATCACCGGATTTGTACACAGGTGTAACTACAGCATGTTTCCTGTCAAGTGGGACATGTCCGACCTCAAAAGACACCCTCATAAGCTCAGTGAGAACAGGAACAAGTGTTTTGCTGCAGTTTTTTAGAATAATGCTGGGAATGTTGTGAGGTCCAGGAGCAGAGCCTGTGTCGAGTCCTTTTAAAACTTTCTCAACATCCTTGGGTGTAAAGTTTATGTCACAGATCGAGTGCTCCACACGGGCTAATGTAGTCACTTGTTAGCATATGGTCACATCTGGTTCACGACAATAGGCTTTCTGAAACTCCTGCGTGAAGATTTCCGCTATGTCGGTGGGGTCTGTAACTAGGTCGCCATTATGGTTCCTCATTGCAGGTGGAATGCTCACTTTGGATGACATGCACCTTCGCAGATGGGAATAGAAGGGTTTTTGTCCGTTATCCAGTAGTTTTGCTTCATACAGTCTTCTGCTCCTTCTGCTTTCTGCCACACAATGATTGCTGGCGGTTCTATAGCGCTGGTAGTCCTCGTCATCCTTTGTACCAATATAAACATCCCAAAGTATTCCCTTCTCAGATACAAGTTTCAATTAATGGAGAAGTGCACAGAATACAACTTGCCATTATGTATGGCATTTGTCGATTACGAAAAGGCTTTTGATAGTGTTGAGCATTGGGCAATGCTGCAATCTCTGCAAAGGTGTCAAATCGATTGTAGATATGTGGATATGCTAAAGGTGCTGTACTCCGCTGCAACACTACAGGTTAGGCTGCATGACCTCACTGAACCTGTTAGAATCAAAAGAGGAGTTCGTCAGGGTGATACACTATCCCCAAAACTGTTTACCACAGCGCTAGAGGACTTGATGAAGACTCTCCCATGGGAATACAGGGGCTTAAATATAAATGGAACCTTTTTATCACACCTGAGGTTTGCAGACGACTTGGTACTGATGGCGAACAACACCGATGACCTGAAGATTATGATGGATGAGCTACAGCAAGCTTCCGTTTTAGTGGGTCTTAAAATGAATGTGTCAAAAACCAAATTCATGAGCAACTCCAACTCTAGCCCAAGCATTACAGTTGGAAACAACGAGGTTAAGAGGGTGGAAGAATATGTCTACTTAGGTCACATATTATCATTTGGCACAGGACATCAAACCAAAGAAGTAGCCAGAAGGATTCAGTTGGGATGGGCAGCTTTCGGCAAACTAAATGACATCTTAAAGTCCAGGGAGATACCCCAGAATCTTAAGTCAAAACTCTTTTGTCAGTGTGTCTTACCCACAACGCTACAGAAACGTGGACATTGACTAAAGAGATCATGACAAAGATGAAGGTGGCGCAGAGAGCGATGGAGCGTGCTATGCTGGGCATCTCTCTGGTCGATAGAGTACCCAACTCAGAAATCCGCCGGCGGACCAAGCTGGTGGATATTGGGGAAAGGATGGCTTCCCTGAAGTGGAGATGGGCAGGGCACGTTGCACGCAGAGACGACGACCGCTGGACGTACAAAGCCACAGTTTGGAGGCCACGCACGGGACATCGCAGCGTAGGAAGACCACCGATGAGATGGTCTGACGACATCTCTCGCACATGTGGGAAGAAATGGATGCGTACGGCCACAAATAGAAGACAATGGAAGGATTGCGAGAAGGCCTACGTCCAGCAGTGGACGGATACAGGCTGACGACGACGACGACGAGATACAAGTTTCAATATATTGTCATTGATTCAGGGTTTATTACCTTCCTTCTTCTTCACTTTTTTAAGCGGAGCGTCTCTGTCTGTGTTTGTACCCACTATGGTTTTTAGCTGTCTCCAAAAACGCTCCACGTCAGTAGTAGATTCCAAGATTTCGAGGTCCTTCTCCAGTTCCTCCATGTAGTTGTCAAAGTCAATGTAATGGTAATATCTTTTAAGTTTGGGCTGACTGTGGACTCTTTGTATAAGAAATTGGATGCTGAACTCTAGTACGCAATGATCAATCTTTCCTATAGGTGGTTTATAACATATTCCAGTGATTAAGTTTTCATCGTTTGTCATGATCAGATCGAGCAAGGATGGAGTGTTGCCTGTGCGGAAACGTGTCGGCTGGGAGACCAATTGATGAAGATTACTGTTGAGAAACATGTTCTTAAACAGTTCCTCGGGTCCCTTGAGGTCCTGTTCGATGTCTTGAGGCCATAGGATGTCGGAGTAGTTGAAGTCGCCAGCGATAACTATCACATTGTTCGCTGAAGCAGCTTAGCCAATAATTTAGAGTCACGTCGTTTCCATATATCTGGTTCCCTATCATCGGGTCGATAGACCCCAACAACAAGGAAATGGTGAGAGTCATATTGAATATCCAAAAACAAGGCTTCCGTAAGATCACATACAGTCATACTTCTTATGAGTTCTTGCAATAATGAGTTGACACGGTCTCTGACATATATGGCAACACCGCCATCACTCGTTTTGCCACCCTGCGACTTAGGTCGATGTTTCCGGTCTTGTCTAAATATAGTATAATCAGGTATGGCAAATGTGCTGTTTCTGTCCCTGCTGTTCAGCCAGGTCTCCGTGACAATTATAATGGATGGCTTGTTGGTGTTTACATATAAAAGAAATAAGTCGAATTTTAATGACAGCGAACATAAGTTGGTGTATAGGAAGGTAAGGTCAGTGTAGGGGTTGTTGGGGTCAAATAGTTTTTTTGTTTGATTATCTTCCGCACACCCCTGACATACTTAATAGTGAGATCTAACTCACCACTCTCGGTACGTAGCTGGAGACGTTACCTCAGCTCCTTTAGCTCGTCCCGCTGCATCGGTGTATTGTCATCATACACTCTTACCTCCATGGCTCTATTCTTGTTTTTAAGGACCTTCACTGCATCATGCCGTGACTTGAGGATCACTTTCATGTGGCGCGGTTTACTGTTGTCTCGTTTACCAAGTCGCAACACTTTCACCAGTTTGTCAGAAGATATCTGCTCACTCGTAATCTCCACCAGGATCCTTCTGACAGTGGCCTCATCAGTGGGCCCTTGAATAGCTGTGTCACCCGTATCCATTACAGGGAGACCAACAAGGATCACGTTATTTGCTCTGCGATCACGCTCCGCCATCTCCTCCGATATATTGTTAGTGTCTAAGGAAGTGGCCGGAGTAGCAGTAGAAACTGCATGAGTCACTGGTGCAGAAAACCGTCGTCCAATTCCTCACGTACACAATCATATGCTTGGATCAGTTTAGGCACTTGAAATAAGGCCTCGCGGCAAGGCGAACATAGAAATATGAGGGTGCGTTTGGATTTCAACCCCATGACACGAGCCTCGCTGCTTGTTAGGTTGCTGCAACTAAGACATACGTTCCGTTTACAACCATCGCACTGTATCAAATTTTCATCGCTATGATCATTATCGCGAGATAACACTTGTCCACTATTACAATGCACAATTTCACTAAATAACGTGTTTTTGGCGTAATTTAGACACATAAACTAATTATTTAATTAATTTAATACAATACACAAATTCTAACACTGTTCACTTTTTGAGGTTAGAGAAAAAAAACATCTTTGGGATTTTTAAAACTTCTTTGGGTGCATTAGTAATTATAGGCATAATGACCTGAATTATATATACTGGCTGGAACAGCAACAATGAATATTTTGACTATTTTGGTTTATATATTTGAGAAATGTCGAAATGTCGAAAACATAAAGCTTGTCCAATGAGGTGTTCCATTTACACTATAACACTTTGATCAATCATATATATACGTCATACATTACCTACACAAAAACTATATACATATATGACGGCTATTGGGACATGGGTATGTCGGATATCTGTACAAGGACATGCCGGATACCGGGCAAAGGGGTATTATTTCATATAAGTCTAAAAATAACTTATTTAATCTTAAAATTAAATAAACATTATTTAATTAAATAAAATTTAAATAAATTGTTTATATCTTTGCACCATTTCATTCCCTGTGGGTCTTATACTACGGCCGTGGCTACAAAATCTAAAGTGAAAAGTTCAAAAAGTGACGGTTATTGGTACAGTTCCCTTACATACTCCTATATATTTTTTGGCAGGGATGTAAATTCAAATGACAATGCCAGATTCTGCCCCACCATCAACCGCAAGTTGTACTAGATAACGAATAACTGTAAAAATATCTCCGATTTTTATTAAAATTATTGGTTTAAAATAAAGTTTTCTACAAGTTGCGATTCGAAAAAAACAGCTTAATTAAGAATTCAGAAAATAGTAAGAAATCGAAGCGATTTATTCATTGTTTTTGTTATTCTTCCCTAAAAAATTTCAACCCTAAAAACTCTTCTGTACACCTTTCTCTGTGTTCCACTGTACACAACGTTACTTGCAATAAATATATATGATTTTGAATCCCCATCACTCTCGACCCGTCGCTTCTGAATCAAATCCAATCAATTCAGAAAACATTTCCCCTCTTTCAGATGCAAAACCTCTTGTATTGTGAGGCTCTGCGCCGATAAATTAGTTCAAGCGGCTTTATAATTGGTTCCGAGAGCTCTAGTACGTTTGAAGTTTTTTCCTTATTTGTAGAGTTGCGCTTGTTCTTGGCTCTAGAATGTTCGCGATTGTTGTTTGAAATGTTTGTTGTACAGCTAACAGCAGATCTCAACCTTAAAAACTCTACTGTACACCTTTCTTTGTCTTCGTCCGTACCTAATATATTTTATACCTACTTCTATATGTATTATAAAACTTACATAATGCAATAAATTTACCCTTTTACTTATAAAAAAACCCTATCAAGCACTGAGCAACATCATTATTTAAACTCTTAATAAGTGATTAAGCTTTTTTTTACTTATAAGCGTTATTTAAGCAGTGATTAGCTAATCGTCATTTAAAACACCAAAAAATAGTTAGGTACGGTAACACTGCTGAATGAATTCAAAAAAAGAACGAAAATTTTGGCCTAAATCGGGGTAATGCCTACTCCAAAGTCCTTAAAAAAGTAACCATCAGTATCAAATGGAATCAGCTGTTCCGAATTCGGTCCGCCATTTTGTTAATTAAGCATACGACGTTGTATAAACTGACAGCTACTTATTCGGTTCTTCAGGAGTTGATTAACTTTAAATAGCGTTTATAAGTAAACATTTTTTTAAGCAATTGTTAAACAAGGTATTAATTTTAATCATCGATTATAAGTAAGGCTGTTAGAATTTTAATGTTTTCAAATCGATGCCGAAAATCAACATTTTTATTTCAGAATTAAAACTATAGTGAGCCATTACTACAAATTATTATATATAAAGTTATCTCGGAGCGCGCACAGAGGGCGCTCATCCGCAGTGCGCGAAGAAACGTCAACGGCGACGCGGGCGTGGCGCGCTCACCTTGAAAAAGACCGTCGAAATCGGTCGAAACTGTCGGTCTAATTGCCGACTTTAACAATATAAGTGAGTGATATCCGTTTATATATAATAATTAAAAAAAATTATTTCATTACAGAGTCATCATCAGCATATATCATTTTTATATTCCCACGTTGTACCAAACGTTCAATCAACTCTACTATACACTACAGCTACACGATATACTAGTTGCCGGTTGCCAGTAACTCTCCGGAGCCGCAACTTGCGGCGAGCTGACTTGCCGTTTACATAACTTGCATTTTCGGACGTAATTAAAATTTCTACCGCTGGGAATTCAGTTATGCAGTTTAGTATTTCATCGCTATCGAATATTCGTGCTACAGCCAGCCACGTATACTGATAAATAAGCGTATTATTGATAAAGTAAAATGGAATGTTTTTAATTGACTCTAAAAAATTCTTTTCTCGTGTGGTTTAGTGACCAAACCTATTTGTCAAAGTTATTCAGGCCGCCCGTAGGTCTTTGGCGTGACCTAACGACTGCTGTCAAGCGACAACAACCGTGACCAACTGCTTAACGTGCTTTCCGAGGCACGGGGGGGGGGGCTCAGATGAAAGTGTCACTAGCGGTCACCCATCCAGGTTCTGACCTCGCCCAACGTTGTTTAACCTGTACGATCGTTTTCAACGCGTGCTCGCAACTGGCCTACGAGCGCCTTCGACTCAAAATAAAGAGGTTCTTAACTCGGATGACAGCATTTTTGGTATAAAAAGTATTATAACGTCAGTGTCACGTGATCAAGACAAATCTAAATTAGCTCATACATCAAAGTCCAACAAGACTTTCTTAAACGTCCGCAAAAAAGTAGTAAGTAAAATAGTTTTTAGAGTTTTAGTGAGCCATTACCACAAATTATTATACAGGGTGTAACATAAAGGGTATATGAAGCCGAAGGGAGGGTATTCAGTATCGGTAAATGAACAACTTTTGTTCTACGACTTTTCGAATAAAAAATAAAAATAAATACAAATCGATCAGCTGGCCGGTACGAAATGTATGAAAAGTCAAAAAATAAAAAAATTGTTGAAGTCCCCTATTATACAGACAGTTTCGACCGATTTTGACGGTCTTTCTCATTTCTTGTAAATGTAAATTCCAAAAACAAAAATGTTGACATGCAAATATATACTAAAAGATACATGCTATATTTACTTGCAATAAATAAATACGATTATGATTCGGCTACAAAGACTTGATAAATGCTAAAATTAGAAACCTTTGTGTTAGACTAAAACCGCTACCAGTGTAACAAATCCCAAACAAATCCACCATATAATTAATCGTTGCAGACTTTCAGTAAAAAACCGAAACAAATGTTTCGGTTGTAATGAAGTGACGTCCCTTTGTGCTCTTTAAAGAACAAAGCGAGTGAACAAGAGACGAACTAAGCCTCACGCTTCATATTGATGAATTATATTAAGAGCCTTCCTAGAGCCAACTACCGCCGCCAATCTTAAAACAATCATATCTTCCAATATAATCAATTTTATTAAATGCTTATTTGTAACGTGATTCAATGTAGGTAAGTTGTTTTTCGCAATTATGTGAACTACAACTTACCTACATTGCATCACGTTACCAATAAGCATTTAAAAAATAATATTTATAGCAATAAACAATGTGAACGTAGCTTTTTTAATCAAATTGATTATATTGGAAGATATGATTTTTTTAAGATTGGCGGCGCTAGTTGGCTCATGTCAGCGCCTTAAACAATTTTAGAATTAAAACTATAGTGAACCATTACTACAAATTATTATATATAAACGGATATTACTCACTTATATTGTTAAAGTCGGCAATTAGACCGACAGTTTCGACCGATTTCGACGGTGTTTTTCAAGGTGAGCGCGCCACGCCCGCGTCGCCGGTGACGTTTCTTTCCTATACTCTAGAAAGAAATTTCTAGAGTATAGGATGGATAGCTTTTTCGTTAGCAAATGTCAATCCCCTACTATCCTCGCCCATTGCCACTCTTAATTGCTAATAACCGGCCGCTAGCCGGAACGAGACGCTCCTCGGTCTCTGGTAGGTCGGGCATGTACTCTAGTTTTTAATTTACTAATATGTAAAAAAATAATGTGTCAATAAATTGATTTATTATTTATTATTATGTATCTCTCCAGGTTTCACGGGTTTAAGAAAACCCGGTCCTTTGATGGACTTGCACGGAGACATAGGTCCAACGCGTAGAGGCCCCTTAGAGAACTTTAATTTGAAGGGGTATGTGATGCACCTAGCGCGACCCGTCGCTGAGCGCATCAGAATGCACTCAATGACAGGCATCGTCAGGTGCATAACTATTGCAGTGATTGGAAATTACAACTTAATTGGGGCTATTGGTTTGGGGTGTTGGTGGGTCAGTCAGTCTGGTCTATGGAGCGAGACGCCGGACACTTGCCATGATCACATTGTCTCGAAGTTATGAAAAAATTGGCAGGCGGTGACTCGCCACTCACTAGATGGGCCCTCAACATGGTCGTCAGAAAGACAACTGATAGCAACACCGGTGTGAGCGGCTAAGAGGTGTCGAGAGGTGTGCTGCAGTTTCACCATTACTGGAATGCCAGAAAGTGGACCACTCCCGGCTTTATGCCTTTAACACTTCCACCCCTTCGAGCTATATAGATGTAAGTTATAGCTCTAATGACTCCACTCTGGCCGGTTGACTAAGGCAAGCCAGAGGCGAGAGTCCTGCAGGTCCCCTTGGGACTCCACTCCGAACATGCCATTACGGCAAGCCGGAGACGGGGGCCTGGACCACTCTATGGAGCACTCGGGTCCGTGGTGTCGTTACGCACCAACAGCTCGCCACAAAGCTGCCCTGCGGGCTTTATTATTATTACTATTTTCTCCATATTCTACCTGGACTCGCCCTCGAACTAATCAACAGTCACCCCATTGCAACCAAACCAAACTTCACCCACATGACATAGTGGTGCGTATTCCTGAAAGTGCTGAAACACAGCGTGCAAATCTGTTGCCGTGTAAACGCTATCAATTACATTGGCCCGATAAATCTGGCCGCCGACTGACCGCCGCCGTGATCTCTATAGATAATTCAGGGCATTGTTCGTCTGTCTGGATCGGGGACATTGTACAGTGGTGGCAAAACATTCCCGTTGCTCAATTCGGGAGTCGTGACGCAAAGATAGGTAATAATTGATTTCCAGAATATTCATATTGAAACGCCAAGTTTTGGAAAGATTCTGGATTTGTGGATTGGGCACCCGACCAGAAGGAGTGATGACCTTGGAAATATGGCTGACAGAGACTGGATACAAAAGGCTGAGAATCGGGTTGCGTGGAGTGCTTTGGGATAGGACAGGCATATGTCCAGCAGTGGACTGATACGGGCTGATGACGATTATGCCTGGCTTGTTTAGCTGGTGGATAGATTGGACTCATTGGTAATCATTGTCATAGTATATATAAGCACATTATTATGTAATCTTTAGTTGTTATACTGGCTACGCTCCATGTGACCTTATGTAACATTCGTTTGTAAGTTATGGGACTATAGGTATATTAGTATCTAAGTTTCAATTATCATTGTCTGTACATGACTGTGTGTTTCCCTGAATAAAATAAAATATAATAAATAAAATTTAACGAACTGGACTATTCGAGAATTGGGTGATTTTTAGGGTTCCGTACCTCAAGAGGAAAAAGGAACCCTTAAGGATCACTTTGTTGTCCGTCTGTCTGTTAAGACCTATATCTCAGAAACGCGTGGACGGAGCAAGTTGAAATTAATACCTAATACTCAGGTCTGCAACCTCATGCAGCCGTTAAAAAATCAAAATTCTACGTCAACACAATCAAAAGGTATGGCGGCTTATGTCGCCTTTTCCCGTATATTTGTATGAAAATACTAAAAACTCAAAACATATAGGGTACTTCCCGTTGATCTAGAAGCATGAAATTTGGCAAGAAGCTAGGTCTTATATCACAAGTAAAGGAAAAAATCCTAAAACTTTAAATTTCGAGTTCCATCACGAAATGATTGTTTTATTAAAATAAAACTAACTACTATCTAAAAATACATTACTTATAAAATAATAATAATAATAATAAAAACTAAATACTAAAGAACGAACACGTCGTCAAGATCCCCGTTTTGCGGAATGCTGCCCAGGACGCTGGCAGCATTTCCTCGCTGTATCTATATTGTTTTATTGTAATTTGTAAACTTATATTTGCAGTTGACGCCTGGTATGTCGATGTATGACGTTATCAGTTTCGAAAACGCAAAGATAAGTTTGTCCCTAAATCTAGTTTATCTTTTCGTTAGAGCAAATGTTATGGTGAAGTTGCACGGAACCCTTGGTGCGCGAGTCCGACAGCCGTCTCGCACTTGGGCGTTTTTTTTGTTGATGGAACGACTGAAATGATATAATGTGACAAACCACGTCTCCATAACCTCATTACCTCTTCCATCTTATTGGTAATTCTCGAAATGAAAGATTTTTGATTCGCAAGTAATCTTTCGAAGATGCCAAATGAATAATTCAGTTGGAATTACGCTGAGATTTGCAAGAGAGGCGTCGTAATGCGATACTTTGTGGAGGCTCGCTTTGTTTGCGAGTTCTTTGCTGGGTTGAGAGTTTTGAGGAAAATCATGAAGCAAAGGAACGCACAGTGGAGTAAGCTATTGTTACATCGCAGTCATCGCTCTTTCAAGACAAATAACGTCTCTGCTCATTTGTTTTTCCATTCTTTGAATTATCAATTCAAGTCGACGAATAGTAGCCCAAAAAAAATTGTCCTAAATACTTAATAATCGTTAACACCGTACAAAAAATTACAGAATTTTTAGAGACCTTTAAAACACAAAAATCTTTAATTTAAAATGCAACATTCCAAACTCAATCAAAAAACCTTCTGCCATAATTATCTGTGGCATTTGGGCCCCGATAAAATAGGGATGTTCGATGTTGAGAAAACACGATGTTTAACATAGAGTATCAAATCTAGCTATAAGGGAGCCTACAAATGTATTCATATCCATTTATTTGGTAAATATTTCATTTACATGTCATTTAAATGACAATGCCAGATTCTGCCCCACCATCAACCGCTAGATGTACAAGATAACGAATAGATGTAAAAATATCTTCGTTTTTTATTAAAATTATTGGTTGTTCTTTTTTATTTTGATTTTTTAATTAAGAATTCAGAAAATAGGAAGAAATCTAAGCGAATTATTCATTGTTTTTGTTATTCTTCTATAGAAGTTGCGAGAGTAGTAGAAAATGATACTGATTATGATTATGCAATATGAAACCGATAATAAGTCCCCAACAAAATGATAGGTACAGCTTAAATGGTCACGTAGTCTTGTAGGTGGGGCAAAGCTCCATTGAAATGTGGCAATGTATTTTTAACCATATACAGATTAGGCTCTCTCCAAGCGTTAGGCCACCGTGGCTTTTACCAAAAAATACTTTTTTACCTACTTAAACTGAATGCTAGACACTAAATCTAAGAACCTATAAAACTAGACTCAAATAGCCAACAATTAACTGCGTCAGTGCCGTGTGACGTCACACGTCTCTCGCCTCACAGGCGCCTCACGCACCGTCGTCGTAAAGAACCCTGGCGCCTCCGTGCCAATTACTACTTTATTTATATCAACCTGTATACAACTTAAGGTTCAAGTTGCAATGGCAATGAGTGCAATGCAACGTCTACTTTTTTTTATGGTGACGTCTTCTTCCGAAGATTGGGAATCATTAAAGTAATTTACTTTAAGGGCCTGATATGAGCCAACTAGCGCCGCCAAACTTAAAAAAATAATATCTTCCAATTTAATCAATTTTATTAAAAAAGCTATTTACAAAATGTTTATTACGATAAATACTATTTTTAAATGCTTATTTATAACCTAATTCAATTTCGGTAAATTGTAGTTCGCATAATTGCGAAAAACGGCCGTTTTTGGCACATTTGTGAACTACAACTTAGCTTGTCGCAATTATACCATGTATTGTATATTGAAAAATAGTATTCATCCTAATAAACATTTTGTAAATAGCTTTTTTAAAATTGATTGAATTGGAAGATATTATTTTATCAAAATTGGCGGCGCTAGTTGGCTCTATGAAGGCTCTTCAGTATATTGTGTAAGGACAGGCTGAAAATCAGCGCTGTGTGGGGCACTGCGTATCCCACCAGCACTATGCTTAGCCTGCTGCCTATTGCATGAAATAGTTTTTTTTAAATATGCAATATAAATATTTGATTTGATTTATTAATACTTTCAAATATTTTTTAATTGTATTTATTATGTGTGATGTGAATAAATGACTCTTATTTATTATTATAATACACATATGTATACTCGTCAACAATAAATTGGTCCAACTTATCAGCTGCCTTAGCGTTACTCAATGAACTCAAACCACTCCTGCTGGAAATAAATCCATTCCAGCCGTCAGAATGCACACATTATCGACGTACGTTTTACAATCTTGCTTCATCCGTGCCTCACTATTACAGTTTGTATGCGATGGAATGGTCCAAGTCATAAGCGGATATCAGTTGTTATTTTATCTAAAGTCATTTCATCATCATCAGTATATTTATATTGCCCCACTGCTCGGGCACAGACCTTCCCTTACATCGAGGGAGCTCGGGCCATAATCCACCACGCGGGCCCAGTGCGGATTGGCGGATTACACATGCCTTAGATTTATTTTTTCTTCTTCTACGGCATGCAGGTTTCATCATGATGTTTTCCTTCACCGTTTTGAGAGCACTCGGTAAATCCGAGGATAACTTATTGGTTATTGGTACCTACATGGCTGCCCTGGCATGTCATTTATTTACACAATAATAGTTTCTCGAACGATGTGAGTGAGAATATAGTACGACATTCTCGTTTGCGAGTACGCTCCATACGATTCTTACTTAAGGGCCTTACATGAGCCAAGTAGCGCCGCCAATCTTTGAAAAATAATACCTTCCAATATATTCAATTTTATTAAAAAAGCTAAGTATGTACATAATGTTTATTACGATAAATACTATTTTTTAATGCTTATTTATAACGTGATTCAATGTCGGTAAGGTGTAGTTTTGGGCATATTTGAGAACTACAACTTAGCTTGTCGCAATTATGCGATGTGTTGTATATTGAAAAATAGTATTTATCCTAATGAAGATTGTGTACATACATAGCTTATTTAATAAAAATGATTAATTTGAAAGATATAATTTTTTTAAGATTGGCGGCGCTAGTTGGCTCATGTAAGGTCCTTAAGGCTTTGTATGCGCAGATTTACTATTTTGTCTATGAAAGCTACGGCACTAACTACTAAAATTAAACATCAGAAAAAAATATATAGCAATCTTGGGGTGTCTATTTAGGGGACTGATGAATAAACCGATACACGATTGGACAAACTTCGCTCGATAGAAAAAAATCGCAATCGCAAAATTATTCATTGTCTTTGTTATCTTTTTCTACTACTCTCGCAACTCTACTGATTATGATTATGCAATATGAAACCTGTAATAAGTCCCCAACAAAATGATATATGAGATTTAATGGTCACGTAGGTGACCAAAGGTGGGGCAAAGCTCCATTGAAATGTGTATTTTTCGCGGTCACGAACCAAACATGGTTATTTATATACATATTAGTAAAGTAAACGAAACATATTATGGCAGCTCATCTGTAAACTCAGTCCAAGCTTAGATATTCGACTTTAACTTTTTACTTCACTTAAAACGCTTTATCGCTTATGCCTAAAATGTTTATTAATTAAGTAAGAATTGAATAATATAATACATGATTAAAAACTAACATTAAATAACTAAAAACTAAAACTACCTATAAATAAATTAACTATAAATAAAATATGTCCTCTAGGAGGGCATCGGGAGTCACGGTGCCCAGAAGGCTGGCAGCATTCCCTCTCTGAATTGCCAACGCAATACGTTGGCAAAGGTAGCTGCCAGCCCTCTGGTCACCGGACTCCTCGACCAGCCGCTTGGACAGCTCTTTGACGAGCTGTCGAGCGTCCGGCCCCCATGTCATGTCGCTTATGCCTTGAACCATACCCTATGCATCTATCGCGGAGATTGGCCGGGGACGTATTCAATTTCGCGCGGCGCCCTATCCACTGGCGGAGGCGCTATTAGCCCGGCCGATGCGATGCCGCCGATCCATACAAAATGTTTGAATAACGCCTTTGATGCAGTGTTTACCTTTTTCTGACGTAATGGTACCTCCAATATTATGTTTTGTTAATTATTCATGTTTGTGAGGTCAAATAGTTGTAATAAGACACATGGGGTTTTCTTGAAAATGGCGGGAAACGACGGTTGCGAAATTATTTGATAATTTTCCTTTTAACGTCTACAGGGACTATTTTGTGTTTACTATCACGTTAAATTAATAAGAAAATGTTCGCGAATGACAGTACGGTGAAGTTATTGGATTTATTTATGCAAGATCTGAAGTTTTAAGCTTTTATCAAGAGTTCCCGCTACAAGCTCGGGAGTGAACGTGACTGTCGAGCTGCTTCGTCCAGGGTGATGACGCTACGGCGTCTCCTCTGGATGAAGACATGAAGACGCGGCTACCCAGGGTGAAGACGCTACTGCGACTCCACTGGATGAAGATAGAATACTATTGAATATATTGAATTTTCTGTAACATGACATTGGCAAATGACGAACTGTCGAGTCCATTAATAAAATAAATAATAAATAAGACGCATGCCTTCACTGGACCTAGTGCTATAAAAGTTCCATAGTGGATCTTATGAATGGACCCAGAGTATGATCCCATTTGCAATAGTCTGTTCATAGTAATTAATTCAGATAGATTTTATGATTGAGAATCGTATTGAATGTAGCTCTTTGCGAGAGGCATAAGTCCAGACTGTTACGGGATGATGATGATGACATTATTCATAGTTATTTATTTAACTAAGGTATTTAATCGATATTCTAATTACTAATATTTAATTTTTTTTAAAGTAAAGATTTTTAATAATTTTACTTAAAAAACCATCAAAGGATGTCGTTATTCTCGATTTTTTTTTAATGCTAATAATTATCTAATATGTATTTAATCTATTTATTTACAAAGTACAACAAATAGATAATTTATCCTGATGACGATTGAAGTTTCAGGTAATACTTAAAGAAGCTTAGTAACCTGTATCAATTCTGTACAATAAAGGAAAAAAAATTTTTTTTTTAATTTTACTTTAAGATTTTTTAAGATTTAATGAATCAGTAATAATTTTAATACAAAATATTTACCTATAAGTACAAATGAATAATTTATACAAAAATGATGTCAAAATCAAAGAGCTAAATCAAAAATTGATATGTATTAATCGTACCTTCAACAAAGCGTAAAACTCCAAAAACCTCCTGCGCTTAATTTAGAGAAGAGTTACGACTCAATACATCAATGTATAGCTGTCGTTGATAGATGTCGCCGTAAACCTGTATTGAACCGGCACTCACCGCGATTGGACTCTTAAAACAACACCAGGTGGAAAAACATTCAATCCCCCTGATACGGTGAGCCGATAGAGAGCTATAAAAACAATGGTGTTCGCTGTTTATCGAACTAGTGCGGTATAAACTCCAAAAAAAATTGTAGTTATTTTTTTTTAATCTTTTCCTTATTTAGTATATAGAACAGTTACAATAATATTATGTATAAACGGATATCACTCACTTATATTGTTAAAGTCGGCAATTAGACCGACAGTTTCGACCGATTTCGACGGTCTTTTTCAAGGTGAGCGCGCCACGCCCGTTGAAAAAGACCGTCGAAATCGGTCTCTGCTCTCAGCTCTGAGTGGGACTCTTGATTTTAGCTCGAAACTGCAGATCTGATTAATTAAACGAGATATTAAACACAAAATAACCAGTTTACACATTAATATTATCAAAGTAACACTTTATACTTTGGACCGTCCTTATTATCTGTCTCATTAGATAGAAATCGTACTGCGAGTGTTGCCATTGATATGCTGTCGAGTGTGCTACCAGTATAAAACTAAGAAGTAAGAGAGCTACGCCAACAAACTGCATTGCAGTGTGGCGACAGATGTAATATTGCAATTTTGTTAAAAATTAATAAATAAACAAACAAACAAAATAATCGACGGGTGACCTTCCTCGCGCAGAGGCTGAGCCTAGCGATACAGCGCGGGAATGCAGCCAGTGTGATGGGCACCCTCCCAAGAGGGCCGAATTTTTTAAACTGTTTTTAGGCAAGGTTTTTTTTTCTAGGTAGTTTTAAAGTATTTTTAGGTTATTTAGTTTTGTTTTATTATAAAAAATAATAATAAAAAAGATTTTGCTACCGTTACCTGCCAATTTTCAATAGATCTACGATAGCATATTATGAATGAATTCCGTCGTTATTCGAATTCCTCTCACAGAATAATCATAAATAAGCACTTCAGTGGTCTCAGAATGATTGACTGAACAAAGTTGTGCGACCTCGCCATTTATTAAATTGATATGATAGTTTCACTAAACTTTTTAGGTAACAGATAATATTTCAGCCAAAAACTAGTATTTAAACCCGTGCCAAAACCAACTTTTGAGCGGTTTTATTCTCTAACGCGGTATACAGGCTGTGTGTATTTGAACTTTTTTAAAAATATACCTTCATACCGAAATTATACACTATTGTATACAATTAAGTATTGTATACTTTCGGTTTTCATTTTTTAAATAATTTTGAACTAAATAAGACAAAAAGGAACGCGTCATCAATTAAAAACATGATTACTCACTGCAATGTTAGACATGAATTTGAGAAATTGCACAATTTGGGATTCGACTTCGGCTAGAGTCGTAGCCGCCAAAATAATCTAAACCTAAACATAATCGCGGTTATCATTGTCACTCATTATGCCACATTTCTTATTTATTTATTTTATTAATGGACTCGACAGTTCGTCATTTGCCAATGTCATGTTACAAAATATTCAAAATATCATATCGTCTTCTCTTCATGCAGGGGAGTCGCCGTAGCGTCGTCACCCTGGGTATCCGCGTCTTCTTGTCTTCATCCAGAGGAGTCGCCGTAGCGTCATCACTCTGGACGAAGTCACGTTCACTCCCGAGCTCGTAGTGGGAATCTTGACCATAGCGACAACCTTCAGATCCTGCATGAATTCTCCAATAATTTCACCATACTGTCATTCGCGAATATATTCTGATTTGATCCGGTTGACCGACAGCTGAGCTTGAGCTGCGCATTAGGCGAGATATCGATCTATTTGGTGGTATGAGGTGCGGCGCGCGGAGGGCGGGTCACGCGCTGCCAATGACTAAGGAATAGTCATTGCGCGCTGCATGCTTGCCGTTGCGCTATTGGTTCGTCAGTCGACCTTTGCTCGTACCCATGCGCAAACACCCCCCCTCCACTTTCTTCCAGCGTTCTTTTTACGTGACGCGGCCTATAGAAGTGTAGACATTAAACTGAAAATTATCAAATAATTTCGCAACCGTCGTTTCCCGACATATTTAAAAGTTTCCATATGCTACATTTCTAAAGAGTGAATGTTTAAATGTGACTGAAAGAGACATTAAACTGTACCTACATCATCCTGTATGTGAGCTAATACGTGCAGGTTGGGTGTAGGTAGGCTGCCAACAAGTTTCGTTATAAATCGCGTGGCGACTGCGGCCGCACAGATAGCGGCTAGGCCGGCCGGGGTTGCCATGATAGAATTACGTATTATTCACTAATTTTCGCAAATGCATACCTAATTCAATTAAAGGCCTTCTTCATAGAAGTTGGCTCATGCCAACTAGCGCCGCCAATCTTGAAAAAATAATATATTCCAATTTAATCAATTTTATTAAAAAAGCTAGTTACAAAATGTTTATTAGGATGAATACTATTTTTCAATATACAATACATGGCTTGCGCCAAGCTAAGTGGTAGATCACAAATGTGCCAAAAAAGGCTGTTTTTCACAATTATGCGAACTACAACTTACCTACATTGCATCACGTTACAAATAAGCATTTAAAAAATAATATTTATAGCAATAAACAATGTGAACGTAGCTTTTTAAATAAAATTGATTATATTGGAAGATATGATTTTTTTAAGATTGGCGGCGCTAGTTGGCTCTTAATCGGTAGGAAAATTTACTGATTACGACGGAATTTTTAAAATGGCAACCCAGACAGGAAACTAGGCAGAAATTTTGGCAGCAACCTCAATAAGAGGTTTCTCCTGAAACAGCGCCGGCTACGGGGGCCGGCCGCCGGCGGAAATATATTTAGCTGCACATTTTATAGGTATTTTTCAGTAGATGCTAAAAAGCTTAGTGGTATTCTTTTCTTGTGGTTTAGTGACCAAACCTAATTGTCAGAGATGTTGAGTAGCGCTTCCACAGACCACTTACCCCATAGACCTGTAACAGGAGGGCGCCCGTGTCTGCCCGCACATGAGCGCAACATTGCTTCGCGACACATGTAACCTAGAGATATTATCGACATGGACGAATCGCTTTAATACGGCACCCCTCACCCGCTTCGTCTCTATGCGCTCATCGTTGACAGAATTTTTCGCTTACAAAGTACGGATTTCATGCCTATAGGGTAAGTGGTCTGTGAGCGCTTCTGACATGGCCTCACGACTGATGCCGAGCGACAGCAACTAGCCGCGACCGACTACTTAACGTACTCTCCGAGACACGGAGGAGATCAGTTGAATCATCATCATCAGCCTGTATCAGTCCACTGCTGGACGTAGGCCTCTCCCAAAGCGCGTCAATCAACCCTACTCTCGGCCCTCTGCATCCAGTCCCTGCCAGCCATCTTGCGAAGGTCATCCGTCCATCTGGTCGGGGGGCGTCCCACACCACGTTTACCCGTTCGTGGCCTCCATTCGAGAACTCGTCTACCCCATCGGTTATCGGTTCTACGACGATCAGATGAATATACCGAGGTATTTACCTGGATGGGTGACCGTTAGTAACATTATGGGGTGCTTGTGTGCGTGGTTGTATGTGGCCGACGGAACTTATGTTCGTCGAGTGAGGGTAATTTCACCCAGCAATTATCCCGTGTCTGTTTCGTCCAGGAGTCGAACCCAGACGAGTAGGCTGGATGAAGCTGTAGCTGATGTAAGCAGGAAGCTCGTAGAAGTAGAAACAAGAAACTCAAATTCACGATAGCACTTAGGTTTAATTTACTTGAAATTTGATTTTACACAGAACTACGGACTTGAGAATTTGGAAGAATGATTTTAAACCTTGGGCGATCCCAACGTTGCTTAGTAACTTGTACAGCTAACAGCAGATCAAGTGTAACACTTTGGACCGTTCTTATTATCCGTGTCGTAAGAGTTAAAATTGTACTGCAAGTGTTCATTCATCTGCTGTTGTTCGTACGTTCGTCTTCAACGCGTATTCGAAACTTGAACTACGAGTTTCCTTGCTGGATCAAACATGGGACCTGCCCTATTACCGTTCTCAAAACGATGAAATCATACCATGTCATGACGCGCCGAACAGAGACGCCGCTACACCAATGCAATAGCACTGTCCCTTTCACGGCCGCTATGACATGGTATGATTTGATCGTTTTGAGAACCGTAATAGCCCCACTGGTCAGTCGTCATTCTCTGTCTCGCTCTTTTCCAAAAGAGCTTCCGCCCCATGGAATGGCGAGGTCCTTGATTTGAATCTCGGTATCGGCGACGATTTTCCTCCATTTAATTACATTCATTTTTTTAACCTATAAATCTTCCCATTGCTGGGAAAAGGTCTCCCTCCTCTTCCATCCATCTCTGTCTGGCTTCGAGGCAGATCTCGGCGAAGGTTATTCCATCTTCGCCTAGATCTGCCTCGAAGCCGGCGACCGTTCAGTGTCATCACTCTGTGACAGACCGGGCCCGTCCGTTGGAGGTGGATTGATGGAAAAGGAAGGAGTCCTTTGCCCAGCAGTGGGAAGACTTATATAGGCTTTAAAAAAGGTTACTTAATATATACTTTTACTGTTGTGAAATCGTGATGCCGACAATAGTGTCCATAGTCTCATAGATCTTCAGATCAGTAGACATAACCCGCTAAAGTTATAGACATATCTTTTTATAGATGCAGAACGTCTTTGCAGATGCGGAGCTCATATCTCTGAACAACTGCATAACTTCGCCAGTCGATGGCCGAACTCGGGCCGAGCGCGATGCCGAATGCTCGATAAAGTTGAGTCCCGCAGTCACTACGTGAGCACGTGTCGCGGAATTTGAGAGTTGCTCGTTTGAGTTGAGACACTAGGTTTTAGAAGTTTGGGGGACAGTTCTGGCAAACTTAAGGCTGCCCAGACCAACCCCCTTCTTATCATTCTGAAAACGATTAAATGATATTACGAAATGATGTGCGTGACAGTGACAGTAGGTAACACAGACCCCATAGACCTATAACAGGTCCGTGTCTGCCCGCAAATGAGCGCAAACTTGTTTCGCGACATGATCACCACCTCAAGTATGTCATTAAATAATAAACCAATCTTGAGGGTGTATCACGTAATGTCTTTCTCAAGTCGGGGTTCGCCTGCAATCAGCAAATACGTTCTCAATTGTGAGTTTGACAGTTTTCTTGAGAACTGAGTTTTGTTTATTAAGGCATTACTCACGTGACACCCGATTCCTAAACGCGCACCTAAGTTACGTTTATTATTAGGAACGCAATCTTGAGGTCATGAGAAAAGATTGACTTTTGAGCTGAGTGATTTATTAATACGGGAATTTGCGTTTAGTTAACTTAGGGGGATTAGAATTGGCCCCCCGGAGTCGGGTCCGAAAGGGCACCCGCCGACAGGGCCGCGGTAGTTTTCGAAAGAGTACCCGTGGTCCTGTCCATGGTGGCGGAGGCGGAACACCCCAGGAGTTTTAGTTGGTGCGAGTCCAACATAATCACCCGTTCCCCCGGACGGGTGGTATACATTATGTATTTCTCCTGGGCAAAAAAAAGGGATTATAATTGAAAGACAATTTCACTACTTTAATAAGCGGAAGCCTAATCCCAAATACAGAATACTCCAATAAACGAAACAAGTATAAACTTTGAAAAGCAACAATCGCATCATTACAGTAAAGTGGCTCTTTCAGGCAGCTGCCAGCGCCATTAGAGGAGATGAAGGCTCCTTGACCAAGCGATCATCGTAAATATCTATCTCAACGAGTAATATCGTAATAAATTCTGATGGTCTCATTGATTCTACACTTATTTAGTGGGGTAATTATTCACTATTAACCGCGTACGTGTAGTACGCGGTTAATAGCGTGATTTAAAATTAATCCATGGTCCATTAATCCATTAAAATTAAGCCTTCGGTCCCTCTCTAACTTCTCATTTTAAACGAAGTGTGAAAGTGACAAAAACAAGGTTGATCCATCAATCGAGGACCATTAAATGGATTGTTAGGCTTGTGACATACGTGAATTCTGCACAGCGTTTAAGTAAATTAAACAATTTGGGGAAAATTTTGAAAAATATATATTAACAATAAATTCAACTATCATAAAAATTATCGAAGATTTACTGTGTTTCGAAGTTTTTACATTTTAAGGTATTTTAAATTTTTGCAACGATTTACTTCACTGGGATTTGACCTAATGGTCATTTCTAAGGTCATTGTGTGACTTGTGACGTACTTAGTTAAATTTTTATTGCAGTTTTGATTTACTAAAAAACCTTACCAATAATATTTATCATGAGTACAACCCCCAGTTTCAATTTGTCGAATGAATTCAAGGATGTACTGTACATACGAATATGTACGGAATTAACAAGGCGTGACGTCACTTACTATTACATTCCTGATTCAATATATATTAGCGATCCAGAGGGGAAATGCCGCCAGGATTTTGGGCACGTTGCCGGACAACGGGGATCGGTTGAACTATCTGTAATGCTAAGCCATTCAGATAGTTCAACCGACCCATTGTATTTATAGTTTTTAGTTTAGTTTATATTTTCTAGGTTAATATTATAATATTTATTTTTATTGTTTTATGAATAAATATTTGTGATATATGTATAATTATGTTATTTTTAATCTGATTTCAATTCTGTTGACAATCAACGTCATTTATTACTACCACGTCTATTTTGTAAAATTCATTCCTTCCTTTCTTTAATTAATGTGTCGTGATGGTACTCGATTAGCTGGATATTTGCAGTGGCCGCTAAGTCTTTCCATCCGGTCTGGAGATGAAGGCTTCGCCGGGGTCTCCGGTGGGCTGAAGGCGTCATCCGGGTGGGGACCGGTCATGAATAATTCCGCCCGGATTACCCGGACGCGATGCAACCCATTCATTTGTTGCAAATCACATTCCGCGGGCTCTTTATGGCGGGGAGTTATTTGCTATAGGAGACGGTAATAAGCTCCTAATAAGTAGCACAGAAACCAAACTTTTTCGACGTGTTGTTTTCGCTCAGGTCCAAATGACATTGCCAGATTATGCCCCACCATCAACCGCAAGATGTACAAGATAACGAATAAATGTATAAATATCTCCGTTTTTTATAAATCGAAGCGAATTATTCATTGTTTTTGTTATTCTTCTATAGGAGTTGCGAGAGTAGTAGAAAATGATACTGAGTATGATTATGCAATATGAAACCTGTAATAAGTCCCTAACAAAATGATAGGAGCAGCTTAAATGGTCACGTAGTATTGTAGGTGGGGCAAAGCTCCATTGAAATGTGGCAATGTCTTTTCCACTTTCCCAAAATGACGAAGAAAGGGACGAAGCCTAAACGGTGGAATAACTTAAATTAAAATCACGTGGTGACCTACGTTCTTCAATAATAAAATTATGTAAGTTAATAGTTTTCATATTTCTGCATTATTTTTTCTTCAACTTTTAATGAGGAGTTTTCATCCACTTGATAGTGTGTGCCGTAAGAATATTTACCCAAGAAACAGGGAAATTTTTACTTTTTATAAATCGAACAAAACGAGCAAATGTTTCAGGAAACTTTTCAGTTTTCTTTTAAACTAAACAAGTAAGTGCAACATTAAAAATGCAGACGGATTATAAAGCTTTCATTCAGTACTACCATGAGTTTCAGTAGTAAGTTCACTCGCTAGCGAGTACGTAGCCAACTTAGCTATGCAGCTTGCATTTCCTTGCAAAGTGGTGTAAATGTAAATTCTAAAATATTTTGACGTGCAAAAATGTACACAACGTGCTTACTTGCAATAAAGAAATTTGACTTTGACTTTTGACATTGCGAATGGTGGGATTTTAGTTCCGCTACAGAACGATAGAGGAGCAACCTAAATAGCAAATGTGTTTACGAAAACGCATGATATCAGTGTATGACAGTTCCGCGTAACTGATTTATTTAACCTACCAATTAGTAATTTAATTTTTATATACAGTTTGTTTTTTAGATAGGTTTAGTTTTAGTTTCTGCGGCTGCCGCCTCAAGAAAGCCTCAAGCGGCGTAAGTACAGTGGCCTTGGTCAGAGCTACCTATTTACGCCGTTTGGGGTCGAGGCACTGGGGCCGTGGGGGCCGGACGCTCGACAGCTCGACAAAGAGCTGTCCAAGCGGCTGGTCGAGGAGTCCGGTGACCAGAGGGCTGGCAGCTACCTCTGCCAACGTATTGCGTTGGCAATTCAGAGAGGGAATGCTGCCAGCCTTCTGGGCACCGTGACTCCCGATGCCCTCCTAGAGGACATATTTTATTTATAGTTAGTTTATTTATAGGTAGTTTTAGTTTCATCATGAAATTTGGCAGGAAGCTAGGTCATAAACACAAGTAAAGGAAAAAATCCGAAAAATGAAAATTTGAAATTACATCCCACCAAAAATATTTTTTTGTTATTTACAAACTAAAAACAAACACACACCCTCACACACCCTCACACACCATACACACCCTCTCATACGCCCTCACACTCACACACATACTCAGACAAGCAAGCCATACGGTTTCACTCACTGCTTAGTAATATAATGTATACTTAAACTATAATGAATCAATTCATGATTTGATTCCTTCATAGCATTATACCTAGTTTTAGTCCATTACCTATGAGATGGGAGCCTGGTGATCTGTATCACAGGTATTCTGCCTAGTTCAGACACCAGACTCTCACATTAAAGAATGTAATCTACCTACCAACCAATTTATGTCCTAACCATAAGAAATCGATGTTCATTATGTGAGATGAAATAAAGACTTTATTATTATTAAACAAGAGCAAAGTTACGGGGTTAAGTTGCGTTGTACGTAAGCCTCGGTGCGCAAGTTCGACTCGGACTTGGCCGGTTTTTTATTCGACATTTTCATTCTAAAATAACTTACTAAAAATATAGTTAGCATTACAATAAACGTCCAAGTTACAATGTAAGGTTTCCTGTAACTTGGCGAATCCAATCCTGTTTGAATAATTCCGGAGGTGCAATCCGGCGGTGACCCGAGATAGCGCTTATACTTGGCACAGGGCCCCGTGGACGGACCGGGCTATTTCCCAAATGCGAGATCATTTCGATAAGTTCGAATTAGATTCCAATAAAAATACCGTCCAATCAATCCGTCCAAAAAGGTATTAACTACTAGGAGGCGACACTCTGTCGAGGTCAGCTGAAAATCAGCGCTGCGGCCGCGTCGTCCGCGCCGCGCGCCGCAGCACATGCTGAGCTGGCCTCTTTTGTCACTGCACTGCCGCACCAAACGATTATTGTTAATGTATTGTACCTATATTTTCAACTGGTGTTATGTGCATGATAAATAAATTTCTTTTCTTTCTTCTTCTTCTTTCTAACTATATTTGCGGTAAGTATATTTCAAAATATCAATGTTTTTAGTTAAGAGCCTTCAGAGAGCCAACTAGCGCCGCTACTATTTTTCAATATACAATACATGGCATAACTGCGACAAGCTAAGTTGTAGTTCACAAATGTGCCAAAAACGGCCGGTTTTCGCAATTATGCGAACTACAACTTACGGACATTGAATCACGTTATAAATAAGCATTTAAAAAATAGTATTTATCGTAATAAACATTTTGTAAATAGCTTTTTTAATAAAATTGATTAAATTGGAAGATATTATTTTTTCAAGATTGACGGCGCTAGTTGGCTCATATCAGGCCCTTAATATGTAGGTATTTAAATAAGAGCCCATCTTTATATTTCAGTCCAATATTACCCAATACCTTACTCTGATTCCGAATGAGATTCTCATTCTTTATTTCCCTCATAAATTCGCCCGCAATTTATGTTATCTGTTCCTACCTTTTGCCCAAAACTCATAAACTATACTCATTTGACCTATTTTTCTGGTTAGTTCGGGCAGTTTTTGTTTCGACCACAGACAACACATCAAGACACGGATACTCTATGCGACGGTAATAAGGCTTAGATTGCACAGATTATATTAATGATGACTGTCTGTTATACATACAACTATAAATAAATAGCATAGATATACATACAGTTGAGGCACATACCTTTTTTACCCGACTGCCGAAACGAGTAGGGTACCTAATCTTTTTGCGGCCTAAATTGATTTTGATGTAAGTAACGATGATTTTGATATTATTAAGGAGGTTTATTTACACATCACGTGTGAACAAACGACCTTAATAATATCACAAAATTCTTATGACAGAGAATCAGCATAGAATACCTATATTATACCTATTATTAAATTACCTTATTAAATCACTTATACTACCGAAAGACATCTCAATATTGGTGTTAGGGCTAAGGTCCACTTTTGAAGAGTCCACGGTGGAGAAATGACTTATTTATTTATTTTATTAATGGACTTGACAGTTCGTCATTTGCCAATGTCATGTTACAGAATATTCAATATATCATAGTCTGCTATCTTCCTCCAGAGGAGTCGCCGTGGCGTCATCACTCTGGAAATTCACATCTTCTTGTCTTCATCCAGAGGAGACGCCGTAGCGTCGTCACTCTGGACGAAGCAGCTCGACAGTCACGTTCACTCCCGAGCTTGTAGCGGGATTCTTGATTAAAGCTTGAAACTTCAGATCTTGCACAAATAATCCCATAAATTCACCATATTGTCATTCGCGAACATTTTTTGATTAGTTTAATGTGATATTAAAAACATTGACAAGGCCTCTTTACAGCCGCAATTAGTTCATATCCCATGGGTCGGGTCTTTGCCCTGTTTCACTGTTCGTACATCCAGCCGTAACCTAGTTTGTATTCTGTACCTTATATTATTGTAAATTATTACATTATGTATGACATAACCAAGTGTTCCCTAGAGCTCCTAAGGTTGACTAAATGAAGTATTAAGAAGTATTAAGTATTAAACATAAAATAATCACTGTAGACATTAAAATAAAAATTATCAAATAATTTTGCAACAGCCATTTCCACAAGCCAAAAAGAAAGGACTTTTGAAGTTCTGAAGACACTAAACTAGATATATAACATTGACTGATGCTTGCATCCTTCAGAAGAAAACTTGATGTCTTGTAGACTCTGTGATGCGAGCCTCATATAGCTAGACTAATAGAGTGAGCGACTGATCTAGCGTTAGTTATGGAATAATTTAAGTCTCCGTGTAAGCGATGAGCGTCAGCGATCCTATTTCTTATTGTCGTGTGAGTCAGTGACGAAAACTATGATTGCCAGACGTTTAGGTTGCCCGGTGTCTCTGACATTCCATTGTTAGGATGAACTGTTGCTAAAGATAATTCAACTCGTGCTTGTTCTTCTGTGTCTGCCCATTATACCTATTATAAATTATAACTCACTCTAATTATAGCAAGCCTCTTCATGGATACGTCATTCTTTCAGGCTAGCCGCAAGGCCTCTTAAGTCTTTACCACACAGGCGCGATCTACACTCGGCTTGCGGCCAATTGAAATGCCCCGCCCTATTTTCTCCAGTCGTTAACGTCCAGTAGGCAGATTGCAGCCTAGGCCTCAGACTACTGGACGTTAACTACGGGTTAAAATGGGCGGGGCATGCGTTTCAATTGGCCGCAGCCCGCGGGTATTATTCACGACATCGAAAGTCACTACATCGAAAGTCGCTGTATCGAAAACGTTACATCGACGGGTCACTGCATCGACAGTACACCACATCGACGGGTCACTGCATCGACAGTACACCATATCGACGGGTCACTGCATCGACAGAACACCATATCGACGGGTCACTGCATCGACAGCACACCATATCAACGGGTCACTGCATCGACAGCACACCATATCAACGGGTCACTGCATCGACAGCACACCATATCAACGGGTCACTGCATCGACAGCACACCATATCAACGGGTCACTGCATCGACAGCACACCATATCGACGGGTCACTGCATCGACAGAACACCATATCGACGGGTCACTGCATCGACAGCACACCATATCGACGGGTCACTGCATCGACAGAACACCATATCGACGGGTCACTACATCGACAGAACACCATATCGACGGGTCACTGCATCGACAGAACACCATATCGACGGGTCACTGCATCGACAGCACACCATATCGACGGGTCACTGCATCGACAGCACACCATATCGACGGGTCACTGCATCGACAGAACACCATATCGACGGGTCACTGCATCGACAGCACACCATATCGACGGGTCACTGCATCGACAGCACACCATATCGACGGGTCACTGCATCGACAGTACACTATATCGTGTCTCACTCTTGTTTTTGACAACCATATAGCGCCTTAACAGGTATTCTCAAATATAATTATCTACATTCTCGTGACTTGTACCACCTACCCGGGGGTTAATATCCCGAACATTCCAGGTCGCTGGAAGTTGGGTAAGCAGGAAGTTGGGAACAATCTTGGAGATCTTCGGCGCACATCCTGCTTTAATTAATTACCTTCCAACGCATCACACTCTGTTGTTGGTTGCAATCGATATCTCGCGACTTCATATTAAGTGTGACCTGCAAATTCCTTGAGTCTTGATCTTGAGAGCGAACTGAACAGACAAACAGGCACATAGAAACATAGAGATATTCAACTTTTTACCCAGTCGCGCAAGAAGGAGGGTTATATATGAATGCGAGGGTGTGCGAGAGTGTGTGTCAGGGTGTATAAATGTATGTATGTATAATTCTTTGGCACGCGTTGCAGCCTAAACGGCTTGATGGATTTTAACATATGAGGTGTCGTTAGATTCGTCTTGATTCGAAGAGTGACATAGGCTAAATTTATGGTAGTCGTTTTTTGTTGTTGTTGTTTATTGTAGGTATTTTTATACTTGGTGTTTAACTCAAACACAAATAAGAATTTTTTTCATATTTGATGCTAAAATGTGATAAAATAGATAATATTCTTCGATTTTCCTTGCGTTTTACAGAGATGTTTCTGTATAATTATGGGTGATACAAAAGTTAGAAACTGAATACCTATCTAATTTTCTTTACTTTATGCTTAGGAAGTTATACTGAATTACATATATTTTAAACACGCTGCATATCAATTTTAACTTAATTTCAATAACTAAATTCACCATTGTTTATTCCAACGATTAAATAGTCAAACAATATAAAATTCCACGTAAAACCTCAGACTTTAACGATAGTTTTGTGTGCATATTACTGTTCAAATACCATGTAGTCGGAGCATTAAATATTTGAGCATTTGCATTTCATTACACGGCCTGGGTGACGTTGAAATTGCCACCTTGCACGTCTTTCATGCACGAGTCGAATTTACATTTATTTTAGTGACTTTTAAAGGTTTTGTTGCTGGTTTAAAATTAATTACGTATGCTAAGTTTAGTGCTTAGTCAAAATAATTCATCATTAGCGTTACTAAATTCGTGTATACACTTGTTTGTTTGTATACACCTTATTGTACTATTATTCCTTACAAAACTAAATACAAAGAGAAAAAACTTAAAAATAGGTACAAAGGCGGAGTTATCCCACGCAGGGGATCTCTTCCAGTCAACCTTTGAAAAGGTCAAAAAATAGCGTGTATGCGGAAGCCAGAGTAAAATTACATTTTACTGGTATATCTACTTAAACATACAATAATATTATAATACAGTCATACATATAATGATATGATACATAAGCCTAATATACCTACATATAAATATATAAATAAATACGATACAAATAAATATAACATATCAATAAATACAATATCACATACAATGTAATCCACGTGCGGGATTAAGAGTCTTTTATAAACTAATCGTTAATCAAAAGTACTTTATTAGCTGCTAGTTGTATCGCTTTATTCGATTACTTATATACAAGCTATTGCAGCAAATATTATTTAATATATTTCTGTCTTTCGTTGTCATTACCTGCGCTTATCTATAAAGTGCATGTGTACTGAATATTCCAACGAGATCTATCCGCCATCATTTTGGAATGGCGGATTGATTTTTTTACTATTTGTTTAATTTTTTATTCAAATGAATACTCTAAATAGCTAGACATTGGCGAAATTAAATCTCTTGAATAAGAGTACAAGCCACTAAATAAAAACAGAATAGAATATTCAAACGAACATAAATTGCTATAAAAGTGAGAGTTTCAATAATTTGAATATTTAGAACTTTATGCAATAGGTAGTCAAATTTTGCAGATATCATTACATGATTTCGATTTTCGACGTAGTCCAAATTATAACAGTTAATGTAGGTAGTCTCAATGTGTCAACTTAAATCACAATTAAATCAATAATAAGTTCCGATATAAATAATAATTTATTCTTCAACCAATTGATTAAAGAATAATACCTGTAGGAAACAGTGGTGATTTTAAATAATATAATTAGTTAATAATATAATTGTACCTATTTTTTTAATTTTATTTTAATGAAAAATGAAAATATATTTACTATTTAAGTACCTAAATGTAGCGCCTCTCTATTGTTGCGGTGCCCCCACGGGGTGCCACATGCATGAACATTTGACCATGTAACATCTTATATACCATGTGGCAAGCACAATAAAGAATTTGAATTTGAATAAATCATAAAATTCTTTTTTATCCGTGCAGTTGGTAGCCATCAATCCATCATCAATCAAGCAATAACCTTTAACAAGCCCCCATAAAAGTACGACCTAGTGCATTAGCCTCCAACTTCATGGCAATGCCGCCATAAATATGACCATAAACAATAAAGCCTGCGAACCTGGCCGGATTATTGCCGTGAAATGTCTTAACTGCCCGAGGAGTTGCAGTTACTCGGCATTTTTACGTAATATTTCTGTAAGGGTCCATTCACACAGACCGGCTCGGAGAGGAGAGCAGATTTTGATCGCGTTTAAAGCAGTGAAATAAAACGTCTGAAAAAATTATATAGCATTCTTGGGGTATCTGTTTCGAACAAGATTTTTAACGATGCACGATTCAACAAACTTGGTTCGATAGAAAAATGTCGATGTCTTTTAAAATGAAAATTATGTATCAAATGAAATAGTTATTCTTACAAAATACAATATAAAAATTTAGGGTATTATAAATATGAGATACTGTTTAAAAAAATCTGATTTTTGTTGGTTTTATTTCCTTGCCAAAATTCATCAAAATTCATACCGTGCTCTTCACTCCGCCGCTACGGGGCATAACTGTCTAACTCTTGCTTTTGACAAGCAAGGCCGGTTCCGAGCGTATATCGAGCGATCTGTATGAAAAGAAAAGCGCACTCCGTCCGATGCTCCCCGAGCCGGTCTATGTGAACGGACCCTTGCGGCATTTTTACGTAATATTTCTGTAATACGGGGATTTGACACGAGCGGCGTTGAATCGGAAATCGTGAACCAGTTTTATGTTACGGTTTAGTAACTTTATCTCTGTTTCTATATCGAATTCAGTTGCTTATTTTGATGCGAAAAACTTATATGGATAGGCCAATAATAATTTCAAATGAAATAACTTGTCCACATATTGATAGGTATTTCTGTAATACGTTGAGGCGATATATACGTCGTTCTCAAAACGATGAAATTATACCATGTCATGACGCGCCAAACAGAGACGCCGCTACACCGATGCAATAGCACTGTCCCTTTCACGGCCGCTATGACATGGTATGATTTGATCGTTTTGAGAACCGTTGCCCCACAGGTGAACACTGATTTAAGACGTAAATATATTGTAGTCTACGTCCAGCAGTGGTATAATACAGTAAACTGAAAAATTGCACCTAAAGACATTATTACGATTTTCGCAGGTATTCTAAAGATTTCTGTTTCTTTGACAGTAAGCTTACTTCCCGAAGTATCCAATGGAACCACTACTTCAACCACGTACGGTGCCTCACAAAGCTTTCTATACTAGTAAACGCGTTGACAGGCGTACAGTGTACCGATTGGGCGACTACACATGCTCGCGATTCAATAAAGTCTACATTTGTCACAGATGTCACTCGTCGCCAGTCGAGCCAGTGGGAACCCAAGACATTTTGACTGTACATCGAATTTATTTCACAACTATAGCTGAAATTTCATTTGCGTAGATAAAGTTATATGCTCCGTTTAGATTATATAAACCTATATGCTCACAGATAACATACTTACATGTAGAACATGTTTCGAAAAACCTCATGGGGCACTGTATTCGCTTTTATAACAAGTTGCCAGAAAGTGTCACGACGTTGACAGAGAGGAAATTTAAAAATTTCATTAAAGGAACACTTGTCAAGAAGGCGTATTACAGGATAGATGACTATTTAAACGATGAACATGCATGGTGTGTGTCGCCGGTTCCGCATGAGGGATAAACTTACTAACAATAGTAATAGTTACGTACCTGTATAGTTATTAAGTAATCATTGTATTATCATTGTTTTAAAAGATGTGTTGCTGAGAGTTTTTTGCCACTTTTTCTCCTCAGCGTTGGCACCTTTTCCTTGCAAAGTGGTGTAAATGTAAATTCAAAAAATATATTGACGTGCAAAAATGTACTCAACGTGCTTACTTGCAATAAAGAAATTTTATTTTGACTTTGAGTACAGCGGTAGTTGCCCAGTACAACTTATTAGTTTGTGGGCGTCGTGGGCCTCAGTCCACGACGCCTAAACGTGCACTTCATGATATGTCTAGACATTTCGTGAAGTTCGTAGGTACACCATTTGACTACAACATATACTTACTTTGGGTCAATATACTACACAATTACGATTATAAATTGCGTCTAAATTTAGAAATTTTATCTATACTTTTCTCTGTTTTTGACTGTACAAGGTAGGTATGATGTATTATACTTGGAACAGATATTAAGTAGGTGCCCTACGTATAAAAATGGTGAGGCCCGTCCATCGTTCCATCACGAGGGAGGGAGGGTATGCGCAAACAGGCGATGGGACGCGCTTCATTCAAATAATAATTTGGTTTCTTTATTTTTTATTAGTCATTAAATAGTATACTAAATTTTTTAGTAGACGTGTTCGTTGTTTAGTATTTAGTTGTTGTTTTTTATTATTTTATAAGTAATGTATTTTTAGATAGTAGTTAGTAGGTGGAGAGACGATATCGTTAGATACAGGGATAGGTGGCTGGAAGAGGCTCAGGACAGGGATGGATGGAAGAGGAGGGGGGAGACCTTTGCCCAGCAGTGGGACAATATATAGGTTAACAAAAAAAAAAGTTAGTTTTATTTTAATAAATGACAGTATACTAATAACAATAATAATACTTATATTCCACATACAATCAATGACATTAGTAATTAAGTCATTGATTGTAAATAAGTCTAAAACCAGATATTAAGAAGTAAACACCTATGAAACGGGATACTTCAAGGGAATGTTAAATAGAGCCATACAAGATCAGTATCGAACCACAAAATGTTCGAGTGTTGCAGATGGCTTTATGCGAAGCTGCTTACTGCTTATCATCAGGTGGCTTATCTGCCCCATTCCTTGTAAAAATAGATGCTGATAAATTGAAGATTTGCTGATTCACAAGAAAAAAGTACTGGATTGACATTTGCTAACGATAAAGTGAATTTCATACATTGAATGACGGACGAATAATGACTGATTATTATATATAAACGGATATCACTCACTTATATTGTTAAAGTCGGCAATTAGACCGACAGTTTCGACCGATTTCGACGGTCTTTTTCAAGGTGAGCGCGCCACGCCCGCGTCGCCGTTGACGTTTCTTCGCGCACTGCGTATCAGCGCCCTCTGTGCGCTCTCCGAGATAACTTGTCCGTTTATATATAATAATTTGTAGTAATGGCTCACTACAGTTTTAATTCTAAAATATTGACTGATATTTGAAATTCACATACTACGAAGAATCTGAATCTAATGGAGTCTAATTGTGGTAGTAACAGTGACAGCAAGCCCATTCCCATTTCTATCATCCATTGCTCTTTTATGTTGAATTTTTATGTTATTATTGAAAGCCAGCAATGGATATAGAAATGGGAATGGGCTCGCTATCACTGTCAGTTGACAATTATACCGCTGACTATTTAAATCTTTGGCGTCGCGTCCGTCGCCAGTGTGATCCGACGCTGAGGCGGCGAGACACGCCATTTGCATTTTATTAAAATCACAATTTTATTTTTGAGCCGCGTCAGTTTCCTGGAAGGCTTCGGTTTATTTCGCGGATTTGGGGATGAAATTTTAATATTCCTTGAGAAAAAATTACTTCTGTAATGAGCCCACGGTTTTCCTTGGGAAAAGGACTTTTGTTAATCTAGCCGGGTAAATATTTGATCGTGATTATTTTCCAGGAGTTTATTATTTAGATATCCTTTTTATTAAGTACTAGCTGTACCCAGCAACTTCGTTTGCGTAGAGGAGGAGGATGGAGGAGATCAGGAGACAGATCTTCCTCTCTGGGTCGTTGTTTCCACATCACATGCCCCCATGGCTTATAGCCTATGAGCTGTCCGGATATTTCAGCTATCTCCTAGTGAAACTCTCATTAAAATCCCTTTAGTAGTTGTGGTGTGATACTTGCACAAAGTCACAGACAAACAGACAAAAATTCTAAAAATTAGTGTTTTGGCATCAGTATCGATCCTATAACACATTACAATTATTCTTTTAAAAAAATATCCAATGTACAGACACAACTTTTTTACAGTCTTATTATATGTATAGATAAGTATAGGTTTGGTCGGCATTCGCCAAATTCTAATATTTTTTTTTCGATTTGCCATTCGATGCAATTTTAGTTTGTCGCCAACTAAACTAATTAAATAAGTCAGTCTTATCAATCCACCACAGCCTAAATCAAGTGTCTTATTTTGTAAACAAATATGATCGTCTAATTACCTGTTGTGATGTAACACTGAAGGAACCGATTGATTGAACCGGTTCATTATTGTGAAAATAAAGTGATCCGATCTAATAACACATTATTAGATCGGATTAGCTGTGATTATTGCATAGGTATTTTCACAAAAATACCTATGCAATAATCACAGCTTAAAATGTTAGTAGGGTAGTTTTTGTTTACAAAATAAGACACTTGATTTGGGCTTCGGTATAGATCAATAAGTAATCTCTCTGGTTTTTTTTATACCCGACTGACGAAAAGAGACATTGTAAAGATTATTACATAAACGGATATCACTCGCTCATATTGAAATGAAATGAAATGAAATATATATTGATGAATTAGACCGACATTTTCGACCGATTTCAACTGTTTTATCAAAGTGAACGCGACACCGTTGCATTGGCGCCTCGACGTACATTGCGCTCGATCGCCCTGCTATGTAAACCCTCACTATAAAAGACATTGCCACATTCCAATGGAGCTTTGCCCCACCTACAAAACTACGTGACCATTTGTAGCTGTAACTACCTATCATTTTGTTGGGGATTTATTACAGAGTTCATATTGCATAATCATAATCAGTGTCATTTTCTACTACTCTCGCAACTCCTATAGAAGAATAACTAAAACAATGAATAATTCGCTTCAATTTCTTACTATTTTCTGAATTCTTTTTAAGCTGTTTTTTTCGAATCGCAACTTGTACAAAACTTTATTTTAAACCAATAATTTTATTAAAAAACATAAGATAACGAATAAATATAAAAAAGATATTTTTACATTTATTCGTTATCTTATACAACTTGCGGTTGACGGTGGGTCAGAATCTGGCATTGTCATTTAATTCTAAAAACAGAACTTTTGTAAATCTTTCTTCATTAGCCTGTCCACTAATGGACGTAGGCGTCTTCCAAGGCGCGATACGATTCTCGGCCTTTTACATGCAGTCCCCGCCAACCAACTTGCATAGGTCATGCCTCCATTTAGTCGAGGGCGTCCCACACTATTCTAAATACGTATTATTAATTTAGCAGTTTCGAAAGACATACTTTCTTGGCTCGAACCCACAAAATTTCAAAGACAAATAAATAATAAAAGCACACTTGCAAAATAAGAAACTTTCGATCGGTAGTTCTGTTGGAAAAAAGTGCCACTGAATGTCGAGGTCCCTGGTTCGAATCCCAGTCGTGATAATTTTTTCTGCTGTTAAGTAGAGAAAAATCATCACTATTAAGTTGGCAACACTGTCTTTTGAAGTCGTCTCCAGCGGCAGTTCATAGCCAAAACAAATCATGAATCACTGCCAAAAATTCGTGATGTTGGCTCAGGAAGTCGAGTCGCATTAGCTGTGCCACGGTAGATCTAGGCATGGTATGGTATCTATCTGTTTCTTTTTCTGTTGGCGAATGTATTCTCGAGGTATATGGGAATGCAACTACATTTGATTGTAATGTGATTATCGTAACTAATCAGCTATGGCTGATCTAGAAGGTCCGGATTCTGTGAAACAGGTAGCTCTACAACAATGATGATGTGACGGTTGGTATGTACCTGTATACTCCTTGCATTGGCAAGTAGCCTATTGAGGCTGTTACATAATTATACATAAGTTTTTCGTGTTGTTTTATATTGACGACATCAAGTGTATAACGATTGGAAGTTGGCCTCACCCAAGCCGTACCACTCAACCCGATTATCGGCTTTTTGCATCCAATGCCTGCTAACCATCGTAAGTTATCCCTCCTTATGGTCGGTAGGTCCCACACGTCATTTACCCATTCGTGGCCTCCATTTGAGAACTCATCCATCCCATCGGTTCTACGACAGTCGTGACTGAATAGTCTTAATTCTAAACATGTTATTGTTATGATTTTTAATAGTAAACTTCTAGTAAACCGTCCAAAGTGCATTTGAAACTACTTCAAAATTTAATTATTCATAGGTACATAAATTTATGTACAGGCGAACTGTCATGCGGCATTCTCTGCCAGTCAACCTTTGGTTAAACATACTGGTGGGTTGTGGGCCAATCCTATTCAATCAGAAGTCCATAAACTTTATTAAAAGTTCACCGACGAGATTTGCGCATTCCTACCGTGCGGTGGCGCTGTTCGCTATCGACGATTCAATGTGCCGGCCAGCCGCGAGAAGTTAAATTGTGAAAAATATTAAGAAATAGTGTGGTGAAGTGTCCTGCACCTATGTAAGTCCATTTGTTGCTTATTTTTATATTAATTTCATGAACCAGAGCAATATTTAACGTTTTACTCGCCCACATGCAATAATAATATTCACAGAATCCATACTGTGTAGAAGTATACTGTATCTGAGAGTTGCCGGGTTAATTCATCGGCGTGTAGTCACTTACCCGTCGCTTGAAATTTCCTGGAACTTTTGTATATATACCTAATTACCTATATGCTGTCTCTTTCTTTTATTGGGTTAGTAAGAGAGATAAACATAGTCGCTGCTAATAAAACTCATATTTTCTGTCTCCTTTCTCTACGACCTTATACGATATTCAGGACAAGGGGATCTGGGTTCGATTACCGGTCGGAAGGCTGCTAAGTACAGTCAATAACAGAGTAAGTACAGGTATAATTACGAATGATATTTTCTCAAAAACTACTGAATCGATTTTAATTTTAATAATACCTATACTAGTTACATAGTTTGAATTTTTATCTATATAACTGTGAAAGAATTTTTGCAATAGGTCAAGTAGTTTTTGAGAAAATTACAACATTAAATCTACTGTACACCTTTCTGTGTGTTAGACTGTATAAAATGTAGGTACCCTAGGTCAAGAAGACTCTGATGATACCTCAGATGATGATTCAGCAGTCTGATAAAATTGCCAGTTATTATTTGCGCAAAATATTTTATTCAATTGTGTCATAGAAGGAACATAAAAACTCTAAGAAACGACGTCGGAATCAAGGTTATTATATTCTAGGCTTTCATGGTAAGTAATAAAGTCATTGATGGCGCCGTGACATCGTCAGGACGGGATATTAATAGGAAATAATGCTGCGAGGCTGTCGTTCGGTTTGGTAACTTATTATGTCGCAGTCACGCATTGAATAATTTAGAATGGAAACGTCTTTGATATTTATCCCAGCGAATGCTTCAAGAGAGACCTAATCAGAGTTTTCTATGACCGGTATTAATAGTCTAAGCTCAAGCCACGCCCTCAAAAGCGAATTCAGCTGATACACTCTCAAGACGTGATCACCATCCCAAGTATGTCACTTATTAATAAACCAATCTTGAGGGCGTATCACGTGATGTCTTTCTCAAGTCGCGGTTCGCCTGCAATCAGCAAATACGTTCTCAAGTGTGAGTTTGACAGTTCTCTTGAGAACTGAGTTTTATTTATACGGCGTTACTCACGTGATACCCGATTTCTAAACGCGCACCTAAGTTACGTTTATTAATAGGAACGCCATCTTGAGTCAATCAAATGAAAAGTCAATTTTGAGAACGATCTCAAAATTGACTTTTGAGCTGAGAGTGGTTTATTAATACTGGCCTAAGTGAACCAGCAACGCCTTCCGTATTTCTGATATCTCTTGACGTCGATAACATCTTACAATCATTTGGATAGCCTACTTATCTATAGAGGCAACTGTCACCCTCACTTATAAGCAACAACGCGTAAGAGCAAGCGAGACGGGTTTAGTGACGATTAACTATACAAAGCGTTGAGAACAAAAGAAAATTAAATACCAATCAGGGTGTGTTTATTAGCATCTCCAAACTAAATGGTCTAGAGCGCAGGTCACGAAGGTTATTTGCTGTCATACAAATCTCGTCTCGTATGCAAAAATAGGACCATTTAATATATTAGTTTAGTACTTAGCAAATAACATAAGAAATGGTATATTTACTAAAGCTGGTATTTTAATGTCAGACGCGATTTATTTCATCTATTCCACTAAGTTCTACTTGAAGTTCAACCAGTTGAACTAATTGGACAAAAATATTCCAAATATTTAAATGACATTCAATGGAGCTTTGCCCCACCTACAAAACTACGTGACCATTTAAGCTGTACCTCTCATTTTGTTGAGGACTTATTACAGATTTCATATTGCAATAATCATAATCAGTATCATTTTCTACTACTCTCGCATATCCTATAGAAGAATAACAAAAACAATGAATAATTCGCTTCGATTTCTTACTATTTTCTGAATTCGTAATTAAGCTGTTTTTTTCGACTCGCTAGATGTACAAAACTTTATTTTAAACCAATAATTTTACCCGTGGGGTCTCGGCGCTTGGTCGCTTTATAAAGAGCTTAGGAAACGAATAGTCGATGCCACTGGTGACCCAAGAGCTGGTAACTACCTCGCGCAACGGATTAGCATCGCGATCCAGCGAGGTAACGCTGCCAGTGTCTTGGCTACTCTTCCTGTAACTAATTTTTTTTTAAATAGTTTAGATTAGGTTTTTTTAAATATTGAATGGTTCTTTTTTATTTTATATTGTACCTTTTTGAAATAAACTAACCATTTTAATAAAAAACAGAGATATTTTTAGATTTATTCATTATCTTGTACATCTAGCGGTTGATGGTGGGGCAGAATCTGGCATTGTCATTTTAGGGGAAAAAATCTAAAAGATGATTATCATTATTATCAAATAATGCGAAATTGTAGTCATACTTACTGTAGTGTAGTGCATACAAATAAATACTCTTTTACCTTTTTGCATAAAATGTAAATTCTACAAAAATGCTAGAATACACACAATGTATGTACAGTCACAGTAGCCTTATTCAGTCGGCTGATTTGATGCACAAAAAAGAATTGAGTCAAATTGATACCCAATTGTGTCGATAGACCGTCAAACGTTGAATCATGTATGATATCGATGAAAAAAGCCCCGCATGCTAGTTCGTTATTGCCATGAAGCAATGTACAGCCGATAGAGTTAGCCATATTTGCACAGACTCCGCTCTTGCATGACAGTTTTTTGCGTCTCTGCCACATGTTTTTTCCATTATTTGAAAAGACATTGCCACATTTCAACCCACCTACAAAACTACGAGACCATTTAAGCTGTACCTATCATTTTGTTGGGGACTTATTACCTACAGGTTTCATATTGCATAATCATGATCAGTATCATTTTCTACTACTCTCGCAACTCCTATATAAGAATAACAAAAACAATGAATAAATCGCTTCGATTTCTTACTATTTTCTGAATTCTTAATTAAGCTATTTTTTTCGAATCGCAACTTGTACAAAACTTTATTTTAACCCAATTATTTTAATAAAAAACGGAGATATTTTTACATTTATTCGTTATCTTGTACAACTTGCGGTTAATGATGGGGCAGAATATGGCATTGTCATTTCAATTTCAATCGAACATAAACAGACTCTTTCTGACGTATGACAGCAAGATTTTTACATAAACTCACGGCTGATTCCCGTAAGGGTAGGCAGAGACGATGGACTTCCATCAGCTGCGATCCTGGCACACAACTTTCGTTTCCTCTACATTCATCAATATCTTCATGCACGCTTGTCGGTTTGTAGTAGACCGCATTGGGCCTTGGCACAATTTTAGGGTTCCGTACGTTAAGAGCCTTCATAGAGCCAACTAGCGCCGCCAATCTTAAAAAAATAATATCTTCCAATATAATCAATTTTATTAAAAAAGCTATTTACAAAATGTTTATTACGATAAATACTATTTTTCAATATACAATACATGGCATAATTGCGACAAGCTAAGTCGTAGTTCACAAATGTGCCAAAAACTGCCGTTTCTTGCAATTATGTGAACTAGAACTTACCGACATTGAACCACGTTATAAATAAGCATTTAAAAAATAGTATTTATCGTAGTAAACAATTCGTAAATAGCTTTTTTAATAAAATTGATAATATTGGAAGATATCTATGAAGGTCCTTAAGACGAAAAAAAGGAACCCTTATAGGATCACTTTGTTGTCTGTCTGTCAAGACCTATATCTCAGATAATGGCAAAGATAAGTTGGTCTCTAACCTACTTAGAGCAAAGTTACGGGGTTAAGTAAGTTGCCCTGCACGAATCCGACTCGCACTTTGTCGTTTTTTTTTTACATTTACGATACTTTGCAGAGAAAGGTGCAAACGTTGCTTCGGAGGAGAAAAAGTGGCAAAAAAACCTAAATAATTTTTGTAATAATTATTTAGCTAAATTACACAATTTTTATTATTAATAATCAAAACTTTATCATACATACGGTTTTCCTCATTAATATCTTTAGGCTCTCTCCATAGAGCTCGGCGTTTTATCGTTCATGGTTCCAGCAATGAATGCGTCAGCCCACTGTTAGTTTGCAGCTAGGAGCATTTGCATATTGCATAATGCAGCGTGCGTCCGGAGGCTGCGCTGCGATTGAAGGCACTCGCGCCATTGGGGCAGAGTGATTGGGCCTTTAAGGGCTCGTCACTGTCTTTGCATATTTACGAGTATGATTGTATACCGAAGCCTAAAGCAAGTGTCTTATTTTCAAAATAAATATGCTCGTCTAATTACCTGCAGTGATGTAAAACTGAAGGACCTGATTGATTGAACCTGTTCATCATTGTGAAAATAAAGTGATAATCTAATAATGTGGAAATAACTATTCAATAAATACACATTTTATGCACAGATAGGTGCATAAAATGTTAGTAGTTTTTGTTTACGAAATAAGACACTTGATACGTACGTATGTAGGTACTAACATAGATTTAAGTATAACTGTATAGTATTAAGCTTAATTCATAACATAGGATTATAATTTAATGTTTACCGGAAGTAAAACGGAACGCACATCAAAAAGAACAATTACGAATTGTCTATTATAGTAACTTCACTTCCTCTCTGCCATTTGCCTTTTTTTCAAAACCATGCTATACGTGCTGTGCAATTAAAATTACTTATTAAATATATGAAGGTCGCTTGGGGTAGTAAAAGGGCATAATAACGTCTCCTGGTGCTCAAGATAGTGGATGAAGGTCAAAACAGGAGCGCTCCGAGAAGAAAGACCTATTTCACGAGGTATGCCCTTGGGACATTCAAAGGTTAGTGACTTTCATATATCGTGTCGTGTTTCCTATCAATACAGTCCATCTAGCCTACCTAATCTATTGAAATATCATACAATAACTACTAAAACAAAATGGATCTTGTTACCTAAGGTAATAAAAAATATTTGATTTGGGCTTCGATTTAAAGGGTCGAAACGTGTACAGTAGAGTTTTGAGGTTGAGATTTATTCAAAAACTACTTGACCCGTTGCAAAAATTCTTTCACTGTTACATAGATAAAAGTTTGGACTAGTAACTGAGGAAAATATTAAATTCGGTTCAGTGGTTTTTGAGAAAATCTCAACCTTATTGAGGCACCCTGTATACTTATCTCTATCTCCGTGTGTACTTACTACGCCTACGTCATCACTGTGGACGAAGCAGCTCGACAGTCACGTTCACTCCCAAGCTCATAGCGGGACTCTTGACCCACCAAACTTCAGATCCTGCATGAATCCTCCAATAATTTCACCATACTGTCATTCGCGAACATTTTCAGTTTAACTTAATCGCAAAACAACCACTGTAGACATTAAACTGAAAATTATCAAATAATTTCGCAACCGTCGTTTACCGCTATTGTCAAACGCTTGTCCAATAAAAAATTGTCTAATAAGTAACTAATCATAATCAGTAATCAACTAAAATCGCAGTAAAGCGCTGCAAAGATGGCACAATGACAAACAGTGCAGCGGATATGCAAATTGCAGCCGTATTTACAATGCATCACCGACAGCTGCGCAAATATGCGCTGCCGGCAAATATGCGCTTTAATTGCACCGTTAGACGCCTCCGCTGGAACCAGCGGGCTGGAATATTGCTTAGCCAGATTTTTATTTCAAAACTCTAATTGGAATAATGCTTTCTCCAGATTTGACCCAGGCGATTGAGGCTCAGGCGGGGAGGAGGAAGGTGATGGATGAATGGATTATACATTGTGGGCTAGTACAGCCCACAATGGGGACTGCTCGGGCGCCAGTCGGGTCGCGGATGTATACCAGTTTCCCGTGGCTCGGCAAGAATGGCACAAGGTTGAACACCCCAGGACGTTTAGTCGGTATGCTGCCCCTTCAGGGCGGTGAGCCCGACATAACCAACATGCTCCCCCGGGCGTGGTGACACATGATCTGGGTAAAAAAAAAGGTGATTTGATTCCAAGTGAACAAAAGACACCCATAATATCGAATGAATTCACCTGGGTGAAATTATTCCAAGGTGATATGAGGACAGTGAAAAATCCAATTTAATGGAACAAAGTGGAATGTACCATAAAACGGCCGCTTTTTAACAAGGTCCAAAATTATTAACATCCTAAAAGAAAAATACCATTTCAAGATTTTGTCTCTCTGAATACGTAGAAATTTTTTCAGAATTATTTCGTAGATCAATTCCGGAAGTACTGTGCTTTGACGTAGTAGGCAAAGCGAATCTAACCTATACAGCCAAGTAATACATTGTATTTTTGTTTGTAACACTTTTTCAATGCTTTCTAGCTAGGTAGTCTGACTACCTTATTTAGCGAGTCCACAAGTAAAATGTCAATGAACACACTCTTACAAATACCGAAAACGTCCGTAACATGGGTATTCACCGATTTTGGAACGACACTATTTCAAATTATTATATATAAACGGATATCACGCACTTATATTGTTAAAGTCGGCAATTAGACCGACAGTCAACGGCGACGCGGGCGTGGCGCGCTCACCTTGAAAAAGACCGTCGAAATCGGTCGAAACTGTCGGTCTAATTGCCGACTTTAACAATATAAATGAGTGATATCCGTTTATATATAATAATTTGTAGTAATGGCTAGTTTTGACACTATTTCAGTAATGTGACGTCATCGTCACTTACGCTCTTTTTAATTTTCACGATCTTACTTAATTTTTAAATAATGAAAACAACGTTATTTAAAAAAAAAATGGGTCCCTTAATTTTACCTATATTTTCTATGATTATATTATCTTTAATTAAGGGAGACACATCGCTATGATATCGCCCTTAAGATGAGTGTAATAATGGACGGTATGCTTCCAACAGTCTTAAGATTGATGTTCTGTCGAGAGTACGTAAGGCTAAGCACGAACAAATGTGTCACAAATTACACAATGACGTCAGAGCGCCATAAAGCCTATAATATGAAAGCCTACATGCGTTCGGTTCAATTCAATCAGCCCAACACAGCCTTGTATGGGAGTCTCACGCTTGGCTACGAAAAGCGCTACGCCCACGCGCTACGGGGCTACGCGCTACGGTCGTAGCTCGTGCGTCTCGAGGCGTATGTATGGACAACAACAGATCAATGGTAACACTTGCAGTACGATTTTAAATCTTACGACACAGATAATAAGAACGGTCCAAAATCCAAATGTAAAGATGTTAGAAAAAGTGTATAAGACGCTTCAAAAAGGTTGAGATTTTCTCAAAAACTATTTCAACTTGTACTTTGAAATTATATTATATTTAGGTAATACATACTTTAAACTTGCTACTAGAGAAAGAATTTTGCCAATAGTAGTTTTAGAAAAAATCTCAACCCTATTAAATCACTAAACTTATAAACCTTTTTACGTCAAAGCATTCAAAAGATATGGCCGTTTATGTCGCATTTTCTCGCATATTTGTATGAAATTGCCAAAAAAAACCTATAGGGTACTTCCCGTTGACCTAGAATCATGAAATTTGGCAAGAACTAGGTCTTATAGCACAAATAAAGGAAAAATTCCTACAACTGTAAAAGACATTGCCACATTTCAATGGAGCTTTGCCCCACCTACAAAACTACGTGACCATTTAAGCTGTACCTATCATTTTGTTGGGGACTTATTACAGGTTTCATATTGCATAATCATAATCAGTATCATTTTCTACTACTCTCGCAACTCCTATAGAAGAATAACAAAAACAATGAATAAATCGCTTCGATTTCTTACTATTTTCTGAATTCTTAATTAAAGTGGTTTTTTTTCGAATCGCAACTTGTACAAAACTTTATTTTAAACCAATCATTTTAATAAAAAACGGAGAAATTTTTACATTTATTCGTTATCTTACAATTTGCGGTTGATGGTGGGGCAGAATCTGGCATTGTCATTTGAAATTACATCTCCTTAAAAATATTTTTTTGTTATTACAAACTTATATTTGCAGATGATCAACTAATCAGGAGTATTATATTTCGAAAGTTGGGTTAAGTTGCGTTACACGGAATCATTGGTGCGCGAGTCCGACTCGCACTTGACCGGTTTTTTTTATTTCTTCTTATAACTGTAACTTTGAAAACCTCTCATTGGTTCTCTTGAAAATGGCGGGAAACGACGGTTGCGAAATTATTTGATAATTTTCCTTTTAACGTCTACAGGGACTATTTTGTGTTTAATATCACGTTAAATTAATCAGAAAATGTTCGCGAATGGCAGTACGGTGAAGTTATTGGATTATTTATGCAAGATCTGAAGTTTCAAGCTTTTATCAAGAGTTCCCGCTACAAGCTCGGGAGTGAACGTGGCTGTCGAGCTGCTTCGTCCAGAGTGATGACGCTACGGCGACTCCTCTGGATGAAGACAAGAAGACGCGGCTACCCAGGGTGAAGACGCTACTGCGACTCCCTTGGAGGAAGATAGAAGACTATTAATTACATATTGAATTTTCTGTAACATGACATTGGCAAATGACGAACTGTCGAGTCCATTAATAAAATAAATAAAAACTATGAAATCCTCTCATTGAGAACTACCTTACACTTATTTCTACAAAAATCTGATCCCAATATTGGCATCCACAAGACTTCTATTTGTTTGCTGTAGTAATCAGCTGTTCCGGCGACCTTAACGTCTAGGTCATAAGGTCGACGACCTCTGCACACTCGTTCGTATAACCTTCAACAATTATACAATGAATCATAGGTTTTAAGACTGGTTTAGTTTAGGTTTTGATATACAGGGTGTAACGGAAAAGGTAAGCCGAAAGGGGAGTGTTCAGTATCTGTAACTGAACTTTTGTTCGACGACTTTTAAATTTTTGTAATAAAAAATTGAAGGGTTTTTTGTACAATTTGTACAGATCAGCTGATTTATAGGAAACGACATTATTATAAAAATAATAGTAGTATCTTCATTTCGGCAGTCGTGTACAAAGGGGCCACAAAGTGTCGCCCAATAGAAATTGTCATCACAACGAATCGATATGAAAAAAAAATACTTTGAATTAAAAAAACTTAAATTAACGGACCACATAAAGCATTCATCAATATATCTCAAAATAAATGACATAAATAAAAAGTCTTTTATTTATGCCATTTATTCACTACTGGGCATATACTACCTTTCGACGGAGCTAACCATGCTCTACCACGTGGTCCCAGTGCGTGTTGATGGATTACACATGCCTTATTTATATTGTTTTGCTTCTCAGACACTCAAATTTTCACCACTTATCTTGACTATTTTAAGAGCATTTAATAATAATAAATATTTCGAATAAAAAATCAATGAATACTCGTATACCGAAGTTCATATCAAGTGTCTTATTTTGTAAACAAAAACTACCCTACCCTACTGACATTTTGAGCTGATCTGTGATTATTGCATAGTTATTTACACATTACTAGATCGGATCACTTTATTTTCACAATAATGAACAGGTTCAATCAATCAGTTCCTTCAGATCATATTTGTTTACAAAATAAGACACTTTATTTGGGCTGCGGTCGCGACTGACTCGGTATCAAACCTGGGACCGCATCATAAATCCAATGCCCTAACCACTCTACCACATAATTATTAATATTATATTACCTACATAACTAAACTACAAATAAATTATACTCACTGTTTAAATCCCAATTCCGCAAGATATGTATGTCACCTTAAACACACTATTAACACAAAGCACATACGGTTCAAACTAAACAACATCAAAACGTGGTAAGTGGTTATGCGCGCGGCATGTGTGGCGTGTCGCGTGGCGTGGCGTGGCCACGTGTCGCGTGGCTGGCGCGTGACGTGGCCGCCTTCCCGCGCGGTACTGAGCAGGCCATCACTCGAGCCAGACGCTGCTCACTGCGAAAACTTGGTAACTGAAGCGTTTGGGATTATTTGTTATCTGATAGCAAATCGAAGACAGCAGAGCTGTAACAGATATTAATTTTATTTATAACATGTATGAAGGCTTCCTCAAGAAGTTTTCTTGCATAATTTTGAAATCAGTAGGTAAATGTATGTAAATTCTTTCGAAAAACGATAAATACGCATTTTTGGAATATTCTTTATGCTGAGGGAGTGTTAAGGCCCAGAGCCCTTTTAACTGGTAATTGGGAGTTCTGGGCTGATGATGAAAACTGTAGACTGTTACAAACTCAGTATATTTAATGTTAAAATATATATAACGTGGAGGCACAGCCACTCATCGAACGTTAATTCAAAAATTGAGTCTCATTCTTGACAGTTACTTTTTAACTTCAATTGACAATTTCAATGCATTTACAAAGCCGCTTCCAAAAGATTAGTTTAAAAATATAGTAAATGAGATAAATAAGTAATAATGAATTAATGAAATTATGGATTATTTAACAGGAGTCGTGACCATAGAACTAGCTAGGAAAACAAATAGCAAGAACAGCTGAACACTTTCTATAGTTGTAACAGTTTTACCTGTGGTTGCGAATATTTAACAGCCACAGGTGATCTTTTCTTTCCGTGCAGTAATTAAACGATCTTGGCTAGCATAAACCTTTTGGACATCTGTAACCTAAGATTAATGACTCCCACAGACTGTAATATGTATAACTAGCTTCTGCCCGCGACTTTGTCTGGGCAGGATCTTTATAAAAAATATAGCCTATGTATTATTCTGTATTAGATAATTAGAACATGATGAAAAAAAAATTTCATCATGTTCTAATTTTTATTCACCGAGCATGGATAATGCGTAATTCAAATTCTGAGTATATTAGAGAAGTTTCATAAAATACTTACATTAGTTTTTGCGTTTTGGGAAAAGTCGCCGGAAAGAGAAGAATCGGTCGCAGGAAAAAGTCGTGGCTGCGTAACATCCGGGAATGGACTGGAATCGCGAGCGCCGCAGACCTGTTCCGCCTCGCGAGAGATAGGCACAAATATGATGAGCTGATTGCCAACCTTCACTAGTTGGAGAGGCAACCCCCAAGAAGAAGAAGATTTTGCGTGAAAGAGCAACAAACATCCATCCATACATACAAACTTTCACGTATATACAGGGTATAACGTAAAGGGTATATGAAGCCGAAGGGAGGGTGTTTAGTATCGGTAACTGAACCAATTTGGTAATATTAAAATTAATTAATATCGCATACAAATCGATCAGCTGACCGGTACGAAATGTATGAAAAGTCAAAAAATAAATTCGCTTAAATCGAAAAGTCGTAGAACAAAAGTTGTTCCGTTACCGATACTAAACACCGTCCCTTCGGCTTCATGTACCCTGTTTATTAGTGGGAAGTGGAATAATCACAGGGCTTCCAATTCAACTATTTCCTGACCACATATCTGGAAAAAGTTATATTAGTCAGTTACTCAGTTCTGATTCAGTCAGCCAGCCTTACGAGACGCGCGCCGCCCACTATCGAACTAAAGTAGGCCCTTTAATATATTCCTGTGGAGTGTTTTGACGTGTCAAGGGCATGGCATTGGCACTCGCACCAATTGGTCTAAGGTCACGTTGCGGTGGCTTCAATGAACGGAAGGGAATGACATGTTTAACCGTTTTCAGTTAGAGCTGAACTTTAAAACTAGATGCCAGCACAAGGATAACAAACTTGAAAGTGTTAATTAAGCCCTTCTTAATTTCCCAATATTTAGGGATCAAAATTAAAAGAACTGTCAAAACCGACAAGAACTGTCTAAAATTACAAGAACTGTCTAAATTTACAAAAAACTGTCCAAAATTGACAATGTCCAATGTACACAAATGTCTAAAACTGTGAAGATCTGACAAAAAATGACAACAACCATCTTTTCTCTTTTTTTGTAATATTCTTTCCAGAGGGAAAGGCAAAGCCAACTAGGGCATACAGCCTGGTCTGATGTTAGTAGAATGTCCCCTGAATTCTTATAAATACATACACATATACGAAGATAACCTAACCTAAACCTACGCACAACCCTCCCAAACCCCTAAACGAAATAACTCAATGATCCACGCAAGCATCAAGTTATGCAAAAGGAAACCTTGCTAAGAGCACAAAACTTCACAAACACGACTTCTTTCGAGCACTCCAACTAATAGAAACGTTCGCGGACATCTACTGATTAACTTAACGTGATCAAATCACTAAATACCACGGAAACTATTTAATTAGAATTTTCACAAAAAAAGTAGCTAATGGCGTTTCGCGCGCTTAACAAGGAATCCATGACAACAACCATCTATTACTGACAAGAACTGTCAAACAAAACTGACAAGAACTGTCAACGGAGAGTGTTCTCAAATCTGTCAAAAAATATCAACAGATAGTATCTAATTGGGTTCTCTTGAAAATGGCGGGAAACGACGGTTGCGAAATTATTTGATAATTTTCCTTTTAATGTCTACAGGGACTATTTTGTGTTTAATGTCACGTTAAATTAATCAGAAAATGTTCGCGAATGACAGTACGGTGAAGTTATTGGATTATTTGTGCAAGATCTGAAGTTTCAAGCTTTTATCAAGAGTTCCCGCTACAAGCTCGGGAGTGAACGTGACTGTCGAGCTGCTTCGTCCAGAGTGATGACGCTACGGCGTCTCCTCTGGATGAAGACATGAGGACGCGGCTGCCCGGGGTGAGGACGCTGCTGCGACTCCCCTGGAGGAGGATGGAGGACTATTGAATATATTGAATTTTCTGTAACATGACATTGGCAAATGACGAACAGTCGAGTCCATTATTAAATAAATAATAGTATCTAATTGTCAAATCTGTCAAAAACTGACAAGACGTAGGAGGAAGAAAACAGACCTTGACACAATGAGTTTTGACAGTTAGTTTTTTATAGATACTAATGGCTCTAAACAGTGATGAATTCGGTAAAACTAACCGAATAAAACTAAAAGCCCTCAAGGCATTTTAGGTAAACGAGTTCGCGGACGGAAGTCACAGTTTAAACCACTCAATAGCCCTCAAGTTGTCATAAAACTGGTTAAACTATAATGATATCGCCATTACCCCTCCCCGTGTAATAAATCCTATGGGAGGCCCTCTCAGTTCTCCCTCCCTCCATGATTCTCCACTTTACAATTTAAGGATATTACGCAACCACAAACCGGTTTCTAATTGCATTTCATTTATTCCATTTATTAAAAAAACTTTACAATTTCTTTACAGTACCAAAACGAAATTGTAGTCATTCTGAAATATTTAGAAACAAGCCTTCCTAGAGCCAACTAGCGCCGCCAATCTTTAAAAAATCATATCTTCCAATATAATCAATTTTATTAAAAAAGCTACGTTCACATTGTTTATTGCTATAAATATTATTTTTTAAATGCTTATTTGTAACGTGATGCAATGTAGGTAAGTTGTAGTTCGCATAATTGTGAAAAACGGCCGTTTCTGGCACATTTGTGAACTACAACTTACCTACATTCAATCACGTTACAAATAAGCATTTAAAAAATAATATTTATAGCAATAAACAATGTGAACGTAGCTTTTTTAATAAAATTTATTATATTGGAAGATATTATGATTTTTTTTAAGATTGGCGGCGCTAGTTGGCTCATGTCAGCGCCTTGTAAAAGAATTAGTACAACATGTCAAAAATTAAACTTAAATAAAATGGCGAACATAATATAACCACTGACGGATAATAATAATTATGAATTAGTTCAGAAGTAAAGTCAAAAATTATTTTAAAACCACAAAACCCTTATAACCTAAACACTTAAAAAATTTAAGACTTTAAGAGATTTTCTGTTGGAAGTTTGCTGCTATTCCATTGACGACTTTTGAGACTTTTTGTAGATTAATTTGACTAAACTATAATTGTAATCTATATACTAGGGTGTAATACTTTTGTCAAAGTACATTAAATTAATATAATAAATAATTATTTATTATATAAATAATTGAGATAATGTTTAATTGAATTTGTGTACATCGAAAGTTAATTTGAATTGTTATTTTTATTATTGTTAATACTTATATTAATTATTAAGGTCATTCGAATACAATGTTAATTGTTTATGAATAAATGAAATGAAAAGAAATGTAATAAATTGTTGATGAATGGTTATTTTTCTAGCATGATATGTATTTGTGGACATTAGTAGTGAAAATCACCAATTATAGATAATGTCCCAACACAAATTACAATTCCAATTTCAGCCATCCCATAAGAGACTATTACATGAGAAACTTCAACGAAGTGCCTAGTCACGTCGCTTCGATAAATTAGAATAAAAATTACCCGAGAAACGGGAGATTCTCCCGCCAGGGGAAAAATTAACAGGTGACACGGGGGCGTAATGAGGAAACTTGGTAACCGAAGGATCGCCAATTTAGATATTCAAATCGTGTTCAGTTCATTTTGCCGATATTTTGTGTTGGGGCGGGAGTACTTAGTGGGTGAGACTGAGTTGTGATTCGAGTCAATATTTATTAACCTCTGACGAAAAAGGAAGGGTATTAAGTACATGAAGCAATGAACACCCAATGGAGGAAACCATATTTATATCGCAGACACTCTTGCATGAGAAATTTTAGCGCCTCTGTTCTATCTCTGCATTTGTTTTTTCTAATTTTAGGGTTCCATATCTCAAGAGAAAGAAAAAGGAACCCTTATAAGATCACTTTGTTGTCCGTCTGTCTGTCAAGACCTCTCTCAGAAACGCGTGGACAGATCAAGTTGAAATTAATACCAAATACACAGGTCTGCAACCTCCTGCAGCCGACAAAAAATCAAACTTCTACGGCAACGCAAAAAGATATGGCCGCTGGTGAAGTTGCACGGAACCCTCGGTGCACGTCCAACAGCCGACTCGCACTTGGCCGGTTTTTTTTAATAGAAAAGAAAGAAAAGAAAGAAAGAAAAATATACTTTAGGCTCTCTCCATAGCGCATTTTCCCCTAGCGCACTAATTTGCGTAATGTGTCCACAGCCTAAAAGAGACAAAATCGCTAATGCTTTTCACTTTATATTTATAACGACATTGAGTATGTTAACTCGACTGCGCACTTAAGTTAAAGAAACTCTACTTAACTCTACAACATACTAACAAATGTCACGGGACGCGTTTCGCTGCAAACGGAAATGCAGTTAAGTTTAGCTTTTCGGCGTAACTAAGTTAGCTTGTCAGAAAAACTTAGAGCGGCTTGGAAATTCGCGACTTGGCGAGTGTACTAAGATGAGATGGTTTTGTTGTGAAATATTATTACTTACATTAGGCGGGATAGTTTAAGTAGCTATAATAATATTTAAGATCTAATAACCCATTGGTGCGATTTTCTAGCCACTAGGCCGGCAAACTGACCCGATGTTGATCACTGTTTAGGTCAAATTCATGGTCAATTTTAAATTTCATTATTCGGTAATTATTCGGCAATTTTACCGAATATTCGGCCGAATACGAATATGGAAAAATCTGCCGAATATGCCGAATACCGAATAATTACCGAATGTTCGGCCCATCTCTAATAATAAGTATAAGTCATACCTCATTTATTCAGATCTTAGGAACACTAGATACACTTGATCACGTCAATCAACAATATCTCAGAGAAATTTTCAACAATATAAAAAACTAAACTTATGTTTGACATATCTTTATTATTAGGTATCTCTCTAGGTTTCACGGGTCTAAGAAAACCCGGTCCTTTGAAAGGCTTGCACGGAGACATAGGTCCAACGCGTAGATGCCCCTTAGAGAACTTAATTTTAAAGGAATATGTGATGCACCTAGCGGGACCCGTCTCGGAGCGCATCTGAATGCACTCAATTTGCTTTGTGTATCTAGTTGTTTATAGGAGATCAATGAATAAATAAAATAAAAAATAAAAAAGACTTTTATTTGCTGCTTAATACAAGTTTTGGTTAGTGGTTGCTTATGTTAAGTTTGTTAGTATTTAAATATTATATTAACATTATTATTATTTTCAGGTGCAGCAGGAACCCCTCTCAGGTGAAGACCTCCTCCAAGGATTGCCATATTATCACTTTTTAAACTTTCACGGTTTCATCATCATCATCATCATCATCAGCCCGTATCAGTCCACTGCTGGACGTAGGCCTCTCCCAAAGCGCGCCAATCAACCCTACTCTCGGCCCTCTGCATCCAGTCCCTGCCAGCCATTTTGCGAAGGTCATCCCTCCATCTGGTCGGGGGGCGTCCCACACTACGTTTACCCGTTCGTGGCCTCCATTCGAGAACTCGTCTACCCCATCGGTTATCGGTTCTACGACAGATGTGACCAGCCCACTGCCACTTCAGTTTACTGATTCTATGAGCAATGTCAACCACTTTTGTCTTCTGGCGGATATACTCGTTTCTTATTCTATCTAACAGAGAAACTCCAAGCATAGCTCTTTCCATAGCTCGCTGAGCGACCTTGAACCTGTGGGCCAGTCTCACCGTCAATGTCCACGTTTCGGCTCCGTAGGTTTCACGGTTTGTATACATATTAATTAGATAAAACGGGAATTACCGTGTTAAACATTTATTATTGATGTATCGATATCTACTCGTGGCCTTAATGGCTGCAATGCTGTCGTAATATCGAAACATTAATAATAATTTTTTTACACGGTAATTCCCGTTTTATCTAATTGGTTGCCATATTTCTCGGTCTTCCGCTGTGGTCCAGCATTTTTTTTAATATCGTCTTCCCAGCGTGTATAGGGGACAAAGGGAGACCTTTATGGCGCTTGCCCGGGCCTTTCCATGACGTCACCATTGTGGTCCATCTATGGTCTTTGAGTCGCGCTACATGTCCTGCCCATTTTTGATTTTGAGCGTGGCTCAGACCATATACCTACTTACTCCTGGTCCCGCCGGACTACAACTTGGGTCCAACAGAATACCAGCGTTGCCGGCATCCTGTCGACAACATCATGCTGAGTTGAGGCCCTGACCGCAACGGCAGCACAACCGCTCTTTTTGGTGTTATTTTGTTAGCCACTATAACAGGGTTTCTTAACGTGGGGTCCATGGACCCCTTAGGGGTCCGTAGCATGTGTGTCAGGGGTCTGCAGTAGGTCAGTCAGTCTAAAAATATTGCCTTGCCTTGTCGAAGACTGCCCCACAATTTAACGTGCTCATTGAGGCCAAACAGCAGCAACCTTCTCATTAACGTAGTAAGTGTAATAAAAGTGCCAATAAAAGACTTTTTTTATTTCCAAAAATATTTATGGCTGGGGTCCGTGGAATAGTTTAAATTGTGAAAGTGGTCCGTGACTGCAAAAAGGTTAAGAAACCCTGCACTATAATGTACTACAATGTAAATGTTGTTGCGAAATAAACGGATTACTTACTTACTTACTTTACTTACTTACTTACTTGCTTGCTTGCTTGCTTGCTTGCTTGCTTGCTTGCTTGCTTGCTTGCTTGCTTGCTTGCTTGCTTGCTTGCTTGCTTGCTTGCTTGCTTGCTTGCTTGCTTGCTTGCTTGCTTGCTTGCTTGCTTGCTTGCTTGCTTGCTTGCTTGCTTGCTTGCTTGCTTGCTTGCTTGCTTGCTTGCTTGCTTGCTTGCTTGCTTGCTTGCTTGCTTGCTTGCTTGCTTGCTTGCTTGCTTGCTTGCTTGCTTGCTTGCTTGCTTGCTTGCTTGCTTGCTTGCTTGCTTGCTTGCTTGCTTGCTTGCTTGCTTGCTTGCTTGCTTGCTTGCTTGCTTGCTTGCTTGCTTGCTTGCTTGCTTGCTTGCTTGCTTGCTTGCTTGCTTGCTTGCTTGCTTGCTTGCTTGCTTGCTTGCTTGCTTGCTTGCTTGCTTGCTTGCTTGCTTGCTTGCTTGCTTGCTTGCTTGCTTGCTTGCTTGCTTGCTTGTTGTTTCTGGTATACATAAATGAGCTACCCTTTGTTTTGAATCATCTTTGTGTACTATTTGCAGACGATACATCTGTACTCGTTAAGGGTTCCAGATTGGATGCAACTGGACATGAAAGGGAAATAAATGCGACATTGAATACATTGATCACTTGGCTTGATACATTAAACCTGAAGGTTAACTTGGACAAAACGAAATATATACAGTTTCATCCTTATCAGGTTCAGCCACTTAACATAAAAGTGCAACATAAGTTCACAAATATTGATTGTGTCACAAGTGCTCTTTTTTTGGGAATAGTTGTGGATAGTCATTTGAATTGGAAATGTCATATTGAAAAAATACAACCAAAGTTGTGTAGCTGTGTTTACGCTTTAAACTCTTTAGCAAAAATGGCATCAGTTGATACGTTAATTACTGCATATTATGGTTATGTGTACCCTATTCTTAGCTATGGCGTGATTTTTTGGGGCAACTCAACTGATGCAGATAGTATATTCAAAATTCAGAAAAAATGCATACGAGCTATATTTCAAAGAGACCAGCTTACTAGCTGTAGGCCCCTTTTCAGAGAAACATCTCTACTAACTCTCACAGGCATTTATATATTGGAAATATGCTCATTTACAAGACACCATAAAGAATTCTTCCAACAAAACACTAGGAAAATTAATGACCGAATATTACGGGATAAAAACGACCTGGCTATGCCTTCCATGAGAATGGGAACAATCCGCAAAGGTACCTATTACTCGGCGACAAAAACATACAACCATCTCCCAATTTCCATTAGAAATTCCAAAGACGTGCAATTTAAAAAATGCTTGAGGAGCTGGCTGGTGCAACAATGTTTTTATAATTTAAAAGAATATTATGAGTGCATGACATACAAAGAATGATAATAGACTTGACATCGTGATAATCTTTAATTTTTATATACTTGTTTTTAAATTTATACCTTAATAATTATATCTGTACTGTAAATATTGCATGCTCATTTGGGTGAATTGTGTGTACGAATTTTTTGTAATTACGACCATAATTTTGCAATAAATAATTTCTATTCTATTCTATTCTATTCTATTCTATTCTATTCTATTCTTGCTTGCTTGCTTGCTTGCTTGCTTGCTTGCTTGCTTGCTTGCTTGCTTGCTTGCTTGCTTGCTTGCTTGCTTGCTTGCTTGCTTGCTTGCTTGCTTGCTTGCTTGCTTGCTTGCTTGCTTGCTTGCTTGCTTGCTTGCTTGCTTGCTTACTTACTTACTTACTTACGAGTACTTACTTAATCCTGCCAAATACAATTACAATAACTTTCGCAACAAATGCCAGGAAACGAATGTAAACGTTGGGAACATTAAAACTGTGGAGGCGCGAGACATGATTCAGGGCGGAAGGCTTCTTTGGCAAGGCCTACGCCGTAATGCCCGGTGTTGGCAATCTCGCACAAATTGTGACGTTATGCCAAAATGTACACTGAATTTAAACTGAATTGAAAATTGAAGAGCTCGGTGGCTCAGTGGTTGGGTCAATGGACTTGCGATACGGAGGTCCCATGTCCCATGCCCCCCCCCCCCCCCCTTTTTATTACAAACTTATATTTGCAGATGATGAACTAATCAGGAGTGTATCGATGTATGGACATAAAATTTTGATAATGGCAAAGATAAGTTGGTCTCTAAATCTAGTTTATCTTTTCGTTAGATCAAAGTTACGGGGTCAAGTTGCGTTGCACGGAAGCCTCGACTCGCATTTAGCCGTCTTTTTTACCTTTTAGCAACAATTAAGCTAGTTTTTAAGCGTTCTCTCTAAGGCTAGTATTTCTGGTGTTAAAAGCTAGCTAGTATTCCACTAAACCCAACTGAAACCCCATGAGTGAGTTCATTATAAGCCTCCCCCGTTCCGGCACGTATGAAAGCGGCCGCACAATGGGCCCCATAAGTCATTAAAAAGGCTCTCGCGCTAAAATAGAGAGAAGTGCTTTTATTTACATTGCCTTCGTGTTATTTCTTTATGATTAAAATTACGGAAATTAGAGCGCGAAGACAGAAAATTGTACAGGGGACTCTATTTTACAGTTACATAGTTTTAACTTTTATATCTAACAGTGAAATAATTCTTGCAATTGGTCGAGTAGTTGAAGTCAAGTCAAATTTCTTTATTGCAAGTAAGCACGTTGTGTACTTTTTTGTACGTCAACGTATTTTGAATTTACATGTACACTACTTTACAAGGAAAAGGTGCCAACACTGAGGAGAAAAAGTGGCAAAAAACTCTCAGCGGCACATCTTTTAAAATAATAATAACACAATTACTTAATAACTAAGTATTACACAACTATTATTATTGTTAGTAATCTACACTTTATCCTTCATGCGGAACCGGCGACACACACCATGCATGTTCATTGTTTTAAATACCTCATTGGAGATACGACAATAAAAACATAGTAAATAGACATCAAATAAGATGGAATAACAAAATCGTAAAATACGATTTCTTATGCGAGTATTAGCATACATTGTATGGTAGTGGAGGTTTTATTGCGTTGTGATGTCCCATAAAACGTGTGTGTGCTTTATGCTCCAGCTTAGTCACATGGGGTTGCTTCTATTACTTTATCTGACACTTTAATTCATTTTCGAAACTCAAAGTTGGTTACGGAATAAAACGTCTTAAATCTTAAGTCGCTAGTTGGCTCATGGAAGGCCCTTCCATGAGGCAACTAGCGCCGCCAATCCTAAAAAAATAATATCTTACAAATTATTATTTTTTATTAAAAAAGCTATGTACACACGAAGACAGAGATAAGTATCCAGGGGGCCTCAATAAGGATGAGATTTTCTCAAGAACTACTGGGCCGATTTTAATCATTCTTTTACAGTACATAGTTTTAACTTTTATCTATCTAACAGTGAAAGAATTATTGCAATAGGTCAAGTAGTTTTTGGGAAAATCTCATCCTTAAAAACTCTACTGTACACCTTTCTCTGTCTTCGACCGTACACAATCTTTATTAGGATAAACACTATTTTTTAATATACAATACATGGCATAATTGCGACAAGCAAAATAGTTCTCAAATGTGCCAAAAACGGCCGTTTTGACGCAATTATGCGAACTACAACTTACCGACATTGAACCACGTTATAAATAAGCATTTAAAAGTAGTATTTATCGTAATAAACATAGTTTTTTTAATAAAATTTGAAGATAATATTTAAAAGATTGGCGGCGCTAGTTGGCTCATGGAAGACCCTTAAAGATTTTCAGTTATTTTACTTAAGGGGCGGCGAGCTGTCAAACTCAAGCGCGAGACAGAAGATGTCCCGCAGCGGCGGAGTGAAGAGCACGGCACAGTGACTCCATATTTGTATTTTTATTGATTTTTTGATGAATTTTGGCAGGGAAACAAGACTGACTTTTAATAAACAAGCTCTCGTATTTATAATACCATACATTTTTATTATAATTATAAGAATATATTATTATTATGAATGTTTTGTATCACTATGTATGGTAAAAAAAATAATTAAAATCAGTCAAGTAGTTTTTGAGAAAATCTTAACCCTAATGACGTCCCTTGATTTCTCTGTTTTCAACTGTACTAACGACAGCAGATCAATGTTAACACTTGCAGTTCAATTTCAACTCTTACTACGCAGATAATAAGAACGGTCCAAAGTACCCTTGATTGGCTGTGGGTACTATTCTGTTATATCCCCTTTTCCATTATTCATTTCCATGGTAACACTTCGGATTGCGCCCCTCCACACTCGAAAGCCTGCAACCCGTTCCCTCCATTGGGTTAGCTCATAGAAATACAATGAAATTCATGACCGCTCTCGATAGCTCTTTGACCGAATGCATCTAAATTCGTCGGCCATTTAACGGCCTTCCATGACCCAACTAGCGCCGCCAATCTTTGAAAAATAATATCTTCCAATTTAAATTTTTTTATTAAAAAAGCTATGTACATAATGTTTATTACGATAAATACTATTTTTTAAATGCTTATTTATAACGTGATTCAATGTCGGTAAGTTGTAGTTCGCATAATTGCGAAAAACGGCCGATTTTGGCACATTTGAGAACTACAACTTTGCTTGTCGCAATTACGCCATGTATTGTATATTAAAAAATAGTGTTTATCCTAATAAAGATTGTGTACATAGCTTTTTCACACTATTATAATCTTATAATAGTGTAGTTATTTCCTTTTTAACCTCATTATTAGTGTATCTGTTTAATTTTTTTAAATTAAGTATCTATTATTGATTTGATGTTGATGTTGATGTTGATAGGTACTATCTATTATTATTTTGCACAATATTATGTAGTGTATAGTATGTAGTGATAAATAAATCTGTTTTCTTTCTTTCTTTTCTTTCTTTCTCGACATTTCGACAGCATTACAGCCATCATGGTCACGAGTAGACGTTTTATCTTTTACGATTGGTTTTAGATGTAACTGTTTTCTTAGAAATGAGAATGTTTTTATGCATGAATGTTTGAATATTTAGACATGTCTGGATATTTATGTATGCCGTAATTCAGTGGATACAAAGTAACAAACATCCCTCACGTCTTTGCCGTATGTAAGCTGTTGTAAACTGAGGGGCGCGTTGTCGGCTCGCAAGCAGCATTTTAGTGCCCATAACATCGCCTAATAACTCCGCCACTAAAATGTTTTTACGTTCAACGACAGTGCTGCGTATGGGCAGGTTTTTGATGCGAGTTTTAGCATTTTTAGAAGTCTGGGTGGCAGTATTGTGTTAAGATTTTAACTTACACCGAAAGACGACAGCAGTCCTATTGACGTTTCGATTTCAGTCGAGCACAGAGAAAGGTGTACAGGAGAGTTTTTAAAATTGTGATTTTCGTAAAAACTACTTGACCTATTGCAAAAAATATTTCACCTTTAAATAGATAAAAGTTAAAACTATGTAAATGTAAAACAATTATTAAATTCGGTCCAGTAGTTTTTGAGAAAATCTCTGTCTCCGTGTATTTTTATTTATTTATTTACAATTTTTATATATTTACAGTCAGAAACCAATGTGCTGTGTAATTCTTAATTATTATAATAGCTTAGTCAACTTATACAAATAAAAATAAATAAATGTCAGTCTATGTCATATTAAAGAAAGGATATTTATACACATTAAGAGTCTTCCATGAGCCAACTAGCGAAGACAATTGTAAAAAAATCATATCTTCCAATATAATCAATTTTATTAAAAAAGCTACGTTCACATTGTTTATTGCTATAAATATTATTTTTTAAATGCTTATTTGTAACGTGATGCAATGTAGGTAAGTTGTAGTTCACATAACTGCGAAAAACGGCCGTTTCTGATACATTTGTGAACTACAGCTTACCTACATTGAATCACGTTACAAATAAGCATTTAAAAAATAATATTTATAGCAATAAACAATGTGAACGTAGCTTTTTTAATAAAATTGATTATATTGGAAGATACGATTTTTTTAAGATTGGCGGCGCTAGTTGGCTCATGTCAGCGCCTTAAGTTAATTTAAGATTATTGTCGAGGAAACAATATTATCAAATATAGGTATATTATTAGTCAAATCTTTACACATACAAAACAGACCCAACACTCATCCATCTATCTCACAGAACACCATGCACTCTCTCAGCACACTCGTCAATCGTTCAGCAAACAGCACCCTTACCTTGAAGTCTTATAGCAGTATTACTTTCATAATACTTTGTTACTTCGTACAATGACGACCTTAATGAGCTTACTTTAAGGTCGTCATTATACGAAGTAACAAAGTATTATGGAAGTAATACTGCTATAAGACTTCAAGGTAAGGGGGCTGATCACACTGTGGTGCCGCTGTCAGAAGCGCATTCAGTCGTGTGTACCTTGATTGTTATCAGATAGCCTACAGTTTCTAAATTCGCAATTTTCCATTCTTACCTAGCCTTCACAACACAATTTATCACAATCCCAACAACAGGGTAATTCTAGCTTTGGAAATATTTTACACTTCAATGGTGGAATTATGAAATATCGCCTGAGCGGCGGCGCGGTGGCCGGGCGCCGCTCACGCTCACGCTGCCGCTCAAATGAGAATTTACGCGCTCAAGCCGCGTAACGCCGTAGTGATGGGAAAATTCGAGACCAAGACCAGAAATAGAAGATGGAAGAGGCCGGAGAGTCTTTCCACAAAACTCATAATTCATAAGTCATTTATTCATTGCTTTATGTGGTAATATTCAATAATACAAATAAATATAATAATTAAGAAAGTAATGGGCCCATGGTCGACAGACTCAAAAGATATCATCCACGAGCTGTCTACCCGGTTGGTCCACATCTCGGGTGATCCCAGAGCTGGCAGCTACCTCGCTCAGCGGTTAAGTATTGCCATACAGAGAGGAAATGCTGCCAGCGTCCTGGGCACCATGCCACAGAAAGATAATTAGCAGTGTTTTCACATTACTAATTTTCTCCTCAGCCATACCTATTAAGCTGAAAACTTCTTAGATTTTCTTTTCTCGTGCGTATGGACCAAACCGAATTGTCTGAGTTATTCAGGCCTAACGACTGCTGCCAAGCAACCGGGACCAACTGCTTAACGTACGCCCCGAGGCACGGAGGGGCTCAGATGAAAGTGTCACTAGCGGTCACCCATCCAGGTACTGACCTCGTCCAACGTTGCTTAACTTGTACGATCGTTTTCAACGTGTACTCGCAACTGGACAACGAGACCCTCGAGCGCCCCCTACGAGCTCGTTAGATGCATCCACGATAGTAGCCCGAGGTGAGGACCGAATCTGCGATTTTTGCATCGCAGTCTCATGCCTTAACAATTGAGCTAATGCAGCACTAGGTGACGAATTATACTGTACATCATAAGACTGGATGGCAGTATGACTTTTGGGATTTTACACCCTAGCTCTTACCTTGCCCTGAATGCATCGACCATCATCATTAGATAAGATAAATAAATAATTGCTGATATCGCTCCAATTGGTTTTTTTTTAATTTCTACTTCTTTCATCTTCTGAAAATAATCTTCTTCTCGTATGGCGCCGTCTTCTTACTAAGATTGGCGATCATTATGGCAATCTGCACTCTCGTCAACGCGGTACGGGACAGAGACCTGGTACTCTTGCCGTACCATTGGCTTAAGTTCCTGAGCCATGATATTCTCCTTCTACCTGGCCTTCTTCTGCCCTGAAAATAATAGACAAGTAATTAGGAAAATATCTATATGTAACTAGTTATTTCTAGTAAATATTGGTCTTAGTATTATAACGAAGACCAATTTTGCCCATCACTAAGCGCAGCGCAAGCGATATTGTTGTTTATAGCGCACTCTGACGCGATTACGGCACTTCGCGTTTAACTGTGATCTGTGGTCGTTACATCTGGGGGCATTAACAATTGCAATAAAAAAATATTTTTTCATCTTTGACTAGTAGAGCCTACTTTTTGAATTTTTTAGGTTTCGGTTTCAATAGTGTTGGTTGATCGGTTTCTACGACCGGTTCTTTTATGTACATATTGTACAGTGTATTTGAATTTGAATTTCCTACACTTTATTTTCTTTTCGTGTGGTTTAGTGACCAAACCGATTGTCTTAGTTATTGAGACCGCACGTAGGCCTTTCGAATTACCTGACGGATGTTATCAAACGACAACAACCGAAACCGGCTGCTTAACGTGCTTTCCCATCCAAGAACAGACGTCGCCCAACGTTGCTTAACTTGTACAATTGTTTTCAATACCTGGTAATAATTATGTAAGTATTAAATGATAAATGGAGAAAAATGTTCATCACGACCGGTATTCGAACCAGGGACCTCGCCATTCCGTGGCACGCTCTATTGCAACAGAGGAGCCACCGTGATATCGTACCCAGGTCGTGAATTTTGTCTCCATATTCTCGTCTTAGGGACGGTAGCGACATCTATCCTGTAATTGTACAATTACACAAATTTATGTCTAACATTGCAGTTAGAAATCATGTATTTAATTGATGATGCGTTAATAACATATGTAGGTAAGTATCAGTAACTAAAGAAAAAGTTTTTAAATATTTTATTATATTTTTTTCTACAACTAAAAGTTATAGCCATTTTTTATCCTCAACACTGGCACCTTTTTTTTAAGTCGCGCAAAAGTCATTTTTTTTTTAAACTGTTGACGTGCAAAAAGATACACAATATATGAATCTGAATGTCTTAAGGGGCTTACGGGAGCCAAACCACAGTCATAGAAGACCATCAACTCTTTTGTAGCAGCACCTAGAGCCTTGCAAAAAATATATATGTGATTTAGCGACATTTCATCTATTGTGAATATATTTTCTTTCTAGCCTTTACCAAATCCACATAAAAAAATTCCGAAGTGACCTCTGTTTCAACACATTTTATGAAAAAAATCTTTATTTGTTTATTGTTTTAATTAAAAGTGGCTCTAATTAACAATTTTAAATTGAAGATAAATCGTCTGTAAATTAAAAATAATGAGGACTAAATTAAGTAACCCAATCTGTTACTTTACACATTATTGCGAAAACTTTTATTTCCCTTGGTTAGCCGTAACGAACCGCTGCGGGTAATACGATACCTATTACTAGAGTTGGACAAAGCTTCGTTTTAGAACCGAAACCGAATTTTGGGTTCCAATCCAATTCTTAACACAACAAGTTTAGTTTCAAATGTTTAAAGGTACGGATAACAGCAGATCAAGCAACACACTTTACGATTTTAAATCTTACGACGCCGATAATAAGAGCGGTCCAAAGTCCAAAGAGTTACATTTGATCTGCTGTTAGCTGTACAATAAAGTGTTAAAACAAACAAACAATTTTATGCAGTTGTCCCGGATAAATCGATTTTTGCATGATGGCGCTAGTCTATCTGTTTTAATGTGATAAACAGATTATCTTTTACTATTAGCTCACTTTTACAGACAAAGTCAAAGTCAAAACTCTTTATTGCAAGTAAGCTCGTTGTGTACATTTTACATTTACACCACTTTGCAAGGAAAAGGTGCCAACGCTGAGGAGAATCGTGCATGGAAAAACCTTACAATAGGTACCTACCTACTCCTATAGATTCTAGATCTACAGACAAGGTATAAGGTAAAAAAATATTGTATTATTGTTACATCTTCGAGTCCACTCAGAAAGGGTCCAGTTAAATCAGTCAGAAATCCGAAACCGAAAACTCGTCCCGACTCTAGTTATTACGTAAATTGTGTACTCTACCTTGGCGAAGTTTAGTCATATTTTTAGGCCTAAATTGAAGCTTTATTTTGATAGCAGCTGCTGCTATTTTTTGTCGTTATTACTTGGGGTCAACTTAGGTGATTAAGTTTGAGGTAGGTATTGAGTATCGTAACTTATTTTATTTTACTTAGGTTAGGTTTATAACTAAAAAAACTACGGCGTTGTCCGTTAGAGCAAATTGTAAACAACAACCATTCAAACTAGCTAGGAATGAATACTAATAGCATGAGGGATAAAGTCTAGATTACAACAATATATAATCGGATACCTAAGGAAATAAAAAGTTTAAACAACAATAGATTTAATAATGTCCTAAAAACGTGGCTAACTCAAAATGTTTTCTACAGTCTAAATGAGTTTTTTCTTTAATACATACTTACCTAAATAGATACATTGACTGCTTATAAATTGAAAATAGAATTATTGGAATGTACTTATAAAATTGATGGTTAATTTTGAATTTGAACAATGACTTTTAATAATTATTGACATTGAATAATTGTATGCCTGATAAGGTACTTGAACTGTGAAACTGTGATGAAACATTTATACCAACTGTTTATACTACCATGTTCATACAATAAAAATTTCTGATTTCTGATTTCTGATTTACTAATAATAGTAATAGTTGTGTAATACCTAGTTATTAAGTAATTGTGTTATTATTATTTTAAAAGATGTGCTGCTGAGAGTTTTTTGCCACTTTTCTCCTCAGCGTTGGCACCTTTTCCTTGCAAAGTGGTGTAAATGTAAATTCAAAAATATGTTGACGTAAAAAAATGTTCACAACGTGCTTACTCGCAATAAAGAAATTTGACTTTGACATAACAATTGTAACGGTTTTAAATAAAGTTGCGAATACTTAACAATCACATCACCCCGACCAGATGGAGGGATGACCTTCGCAAAATGGCTGGCAGGGACTGGATGCAGAGGGCCGAGAGTAGGGTTGATTGGCGCGCTTTGGGAGAGGCCTACGTCCAGCAGTGGACTGATACGGGCTGATGATGATGATGATGATGAACAATCACAGCTAATCTTTTCTTTCCGTGTATGCTAGGAGGTAGTGGGGACGTTTTAGAAATAAAATTTTTAAAACTATTTCATTCATTTTGGCAACGTTCTCAATTAGCTTTCTAGATACTAAAAATACCATAAGTTTTCCCATTTCATTTGCTATAAAACCCGAGTAAAACTAGGTACATCAAAGACGGATTCCACGTAGTAGATGAGCTTGGCTTAGGCCCAAGAACTTTGGGTATCCGACACGAAGTACTTAAGCAGCGTTATTCAAAAACCGAAGATGTGAAAGGGGTTTGATCAGCAGCCAAGAGTAATCCGCACCTGAGAGGTCTGCAATTCACGTCCTATACTGTTGGCACCGTACTCGCTTTCTTAAACTGTCCCCGACGAAGCCATAACGCGGGTAACTGCGGGCGTTTATTACTCACTCGATTCTCGCATTGAAAATTAATTAGCATAAAAAGTTTTGGAGGTCTGTAGTTTGACGGCCTAGCGTTTAGTCTTGCGAAAGTCAATCAAACGATCTGTCGGTCTAACTTTCTGTCGGGCTTGTGAGAGTCGGTCAATCGATATGTCGATGGGTCAGAACGCACTGGTCTCCTGAAATTCGCACCCTGTGCCCACTCGTCCCCTAAAATATTTTAGGTTTCCACTCGTCCCCTGAACTGTTTTTTTTATTTTTTAACAATTTATATTTCCTCGCGCTCTACTATTTTAGAGATTTCTTTTCGGCCCCTGTGGTTGTGGTACAGTCGCGTACTAAAGGCAAAAATAAATAAATAAAGTAAATAGGTATAATCATATTTATTTCACATCACAGATAATTAGTATCAAAAATAAGTTTTATTGACAATCAGTCTTTTAGAAAAACGTTAAAGTTTTGTTCACAATTGTACTGTGTCAGCGCTATTTATGTAAAAATATGGCTGGTTGTCTATCAGGGAACCAAAAAGTACCTGAGCAGGTACCGAAGACAGAGCAGGGGACGAGTAGGTACCTTAAAAATAAATTAATATTGCTTCGTCTCCTGTCGGGGGACCAATGGGCACCTATATAGGGGCCGAATCTACAACTTTTAATCCGGGGGACGAATATTAGGGGACCAATGGGTTCTGACCCATGTCGATCTAGTGACGGTCGGGATTTCTTCATAGTGGGTGTTATGTGTTCTCCGTGGTTTCGAGGGTGGTTGGACTAATAAAAATATTATTAACTTCAACGTTCATTTATTACTGAAACATCTAACTCCAAAACTTTACTAACAAATACACAAGTGTCCGACCGACTGAACTGTACGACCAAAGGGATGGCTTGATGGGGAACGACTGGCGGACAGGAGCTCTATCGATATTCAGAGCATACGAGCGACCAGCCCAAATGATCTTGAGTTCCGTGCCTCCGCTCGCTCGCTAAAGGAACACTTGTTAAGAAGGCGTATTACAGGATAGATGACTATTTAAACGATGAACATGCATGGTGTGTGTCGCCGGTTCCGCATGAGGGATAAACTTACTAACAATAGTAATAGTTACGTACTGTATAGTTATTAAGTAATCATTGTACTATCATTATTTTAAAAGATGTGTTGCTGAGAGTTTTTTGCCACTTTTTCTCCTCAGCGTTGGCACCTTTTCCTTGCAAAGTGGTGTAAATGTAAATTCAAAAAATATATTGACGTGCAAAAATGTACTCAACGTGCTTACTTGCAATAAAGAAATTTGACTTTGATTTCTGGGGCCCTTTGATTTCCGAACGTTAACTGTAAACTTGTTGGTGATAGCTTGGTCCCTCTAATACATGAGAACCAGTGGTAACTAAAAGTTTCCCAAGGAATAATGTAGTGTAGAAATTGTGCCTACGTCTCTAGTGGCAAGGCGAGTAGGCAGGTACGCGAAACTACGTAACGACAGTTAGAAAGTCGTCGGGAGAGTAATTAGACTGCCAACTACTTGCCACTTACTTGCTTACTTACTTGCTACAAGTATTCATAATGAGATTTGTGGGATTCGTAGGGTATAATGCGAATAGAGAGTTAAGTTTAGTCCTGACCTGAATAATCTAGATTGCCGAAATCAACAAAGTCAAACTTTATTGCAAGTAAGCACGTTGTGTACATTTTTGCACGTCAACATATTTTTGAATATTCATTTACACCACTTTACAAGGAAAAGGTGCCAACGCTGAGGAGAAAAAGTGGCAAAAGACTCTATCTATTTATTTATTTTATTAATGGACTCGACAGTTCGTCATTTGCCAATGTCATGTTACAGAAAATTCATTGTATAATAGTCTTCTATCTTCCTCCAGGTGAGTCGCCGTAGCGTCGTCACCCTGGGTAGCCGCGTCTTCTTGTCTTCATCCACAGGAGACGCCGTAGCGTCAATCACTGTGGACGAAGCAGCTCGACAGTCACGTTCACTCCCGAGCTCGTAGTGGGAATCTTGACCATGGCGCCAAACTTCAGATCCTGCTTGAATTCTTCAATAACTTCACCATACTTTCTACTTCGCGAACATTTTCTGATTAATTTAACGTGATATTAATTAATCACAAAACACCCACTGTAGACATTAAACTGAAAATTATTAAATAATTTCGCAACCGTCGTTTCCCGCCATTTTCAAAAAGCCCCAACTCTATCTATATAACCCTGGTTTTTCAGTTGAGTTAAGTTATTCATCGACATACTCCTGATGTTGATCATCTGCAAATATAAGTTTGTAACTAAAAATTATTTTTGTTTGCAATAACTAAAAAGGATTTCTTCCTTTACTTATGCAATAAGACCTCGCTTCTTGCCAAATTTCATGATTCTAGGTCAACGGGAAGTACCCTATAGGTTTTAGTTTTCTTGCATTTTCATACAAATATGCGAGAAAATGCGACATAAACGGCCATATCTTTTGATTGCGTTGACGTAGAAGTTTGATTTTTTCACGGCTGCATGAGGTTGGCCTGAATATTTGGTATTAATTTCAACTTGATCCGTCCACGCGTTTCTGAGATATAGGTCTTGACAGATAGACAGACGGACAACAAAGTGATCCTATAAGGGTTCCTTTTTTCCTTTTGAGGGATGGAATCTTAAAAATAATCAACTATTGCTGCTTTCATTCTTCTAACTTAATGCAATATAGAAAACATATTTCGCTTATAACAAACAACTGCTCGGCTGAAAGTACCGACCATTAATTACTGTTATTTTCTCCCCTTTTCCCAAGAAAAGGGGTAATATTTCCCAACAAATTTATTCTCATTACCCATTACCATCACGCAACGGTATCTCACTGAACTTTAATTAAATATAGTCATTAAAAATATTTATAACGCCGCCGGCCTTTGCATTTTTATGGGATTTTAAAAGATAGCCGCCTGGGACGTGAATAGCCCGCATAATTATGCTTTAAGGTACAAGTCTGTAGCCGACTGCGTGCAGCAGCCGTGTCGCAGAGTGTTGCCGCTGTCATGATGATTGTCGCTCGAACGCGGATGCATCCTCCTTGCGAGCGGTTGCGGTCGCGTCCTTCCGGGCCGCATCTGATTGAAGCCATCGACACGAGAAGAAGTCAAACTGTTAACTCTTTTAAAAAGGCTGTCGAGGAACACTACCTTTCTCTTGCATAGTTATTATATTTAATTAGAGTTTATAGAGTACTTATTTTTATATATTTTTTTTGATATTTTCTTGCATATGCGCTATGCGAAACGAAAATCTAAATGATAAATGGAGATTTTTTTTATTTTTTTTTTCATATCCGGGGAGCAAGCTTTTATCAAGAGTTCCCGCTACAAGCTCGGGAGTGAACGTAACTGTCGAGCTGCTTCGTCCAGAGTGACGACGCTATGGCGACTCCTCTAGATGAAGACATGAAGACGCGGCTACCTATGGTGAAGACGCTAATGACGCTAAATGACGAACTGTCGAGTCCATTAATAAAATAAATAATAATAAAAACTGTCGCGTTCGCCATCTTCAAGTTAGGTTATGACATTTAAAATTAAAATTCTAAACAAGTAGTCTCGCGAAATCCCGAACTAACAAACGTTTAAAAAAGTCTTTCGCCCGAGTTGGCCGATCTTGGAAGCATGCCACACGCCCGCGACAATATGACGATTTACACCCTTCGCGTGAGGGGAGGTGAGACAATACACTTTGGTGGTTATATCGGTGGCTCATGTCATCAAAGACATGTTACATAAAGTCATTTCAGGTGGTTAAGTGATGGATATGCTCATGGGCGTACCCAGGTAGGGGCGGGGGGGGGGGGGGGGGGGGGGGGGCAGCTGCCGTTGTTGACGTCCCTACTAAGTATCTTATTTAGTACTTTTATTGATAAAAATGAAGATAACGAATTTTTTTTGCCATTTGTTTGCAATACAATATTTTTACAAGTAAAAAATACGCGGCGCGTTCGTTCTTTCCACAAGCAACTAGCTTATAAAAAAGTCTGATTTGCTTCATGTACCCTTTACGTTACACCCTGTATAATAATTTGTAGTAATGGCTCACTATAGTTTTAATTAAAAAAAATTGTAATTTTTGTAACTAGTAAATTCATTTCAGCAAAACGGCTTTTAGAATACTTTAGATTTAGTTGGTCTCATTAGGAGTTCCATCCACGAATACCTAATTGCTATAGAAAATCGAACCAGTTTAAAGCCAAAGTCCTAGTGTTAAACTTCACTGCTAAGTCACAGTCAAATTCAAAACCAAAACTAATAGCTAGCATCTAAAACAAAAACCCAGGCAATAGTTCTGTTCTAACACCGAGTTTAGGCAATTAGTCTCGTTCCGCAACCCAACCAATCAATCGGGTTGAACAGCTGATGCGGTCACCCATTACACCCGTCCGACACACAATTAATCCGTATGGTTAGAGAGCCTCGCAAACCGGTGTTTTACCGGTTTATCGGCTATTAACAGGATCCTGCAAATTTGATATATTATGATTATGCAATATGAAACCTGTAATAAGTCTCCAACAAAATAATAGGTACAGCTTAAATGGCCACGTAGTTTTGCAGGTGGGGCAAAGCTCCATTGAAAAGTGGCAATGTCTTTTGATATATTAAAATATGTTTAATATTTTAAAAGATGTGCTGCTGAGTGTTTTTGCCACTTTTTCTCCTCAGCGTTGGCACCTTTTCCTTGCAAAGTGGTGTAAATGTAAATTCAAAAATATGTTGACGTGCAAAAATGTACACAACGTGCTTACTTGCAATAAAGAAATTTGACTTTGACTTTGATTTCAATAGATACCAAAATCTTTCGTTCATGATCGACAAATATAGCAATGAGGTTATTATTTACCTATTTGCATATGTACATTCAAATCAAATTTCTTTATTGCAACTTGTGTACATTTTTGCACGTTAACATTTTTTAAATTCACATTTACACCACTTTGCAAGGAAAAGGTGCCAACGCTGAGGAGAAAAAGTGTCAAAAAACTATCAGAAGCACATCTTTTTGTCATTTACCATACATACGGTTGAGGAATATGAAATCCAATCCATCAATGGGCAATGTTGGATGACCCGAGCTTCTTCGATGTAAAGGTCTGTGCCCGAGCAGCGGGGACATAATATACTGTTTATTTATTTATTTATTTATTTATTCAATACATAACTGCCTGGCTTACAGATATCACCAAAGCACCGAGTCAGTGGATACAATATAATATTAATGCTTACAATAATCAATTATACAATTAGTGTAAATTAGTGTTGATGTTAAGATAGCAATATATATTTTTATATAGAGAACACCATGGATTGGCAACATATTTTACTTAAATCTACGACACGAGCCGTATGCGTACGTCGTCGGTAAGCGCGAGCAGCGGTCTGATGATGAACATGCCAAGTTCTAGTAACTCTTGTTGATTTCAGATTCAGACAATCAATATTTTTTTAACCGGTAAATTAACCGGTGTTTACTAAAACCCTTATCCGGTGTAACTGTCGGAAGGTTCGACCGGACGGAGACTGAACGCGACTATTTATCGGAGCGGTCGCCGTGGTCATGTAATGAGTGCAGCAGGATCGGCAGGAGCTGTTGTGACGCTTATTAGTTAAAGTAAGTAAGAAATCCGTTTATTTCGCAACAGAAAGTCATAGGTACATTTAAAAGCCACAATAGGCCAAGGGATAGGGCTTGGAGCTTCGACTCCAGCATCACAAGTTCGATCTCAAACTCTAAGAGGCTCTGATGGTACTTGGTCAATCCTCCTCATTGATGCTTTCGCAGAACTTGCTGACATCATAGTCTCTATGTTGCTAATTAATATTACAATGAGTATGTCATAGTACGGTGGAACACAGAGAAAGGTGTACAGCAGAGTTTTTAAGGTTGAGATTTTCTCAAAAACTACTTGACCTATTGCAATACTTCTTTCACTGTTTGATAGATAAAAGATAAAACTATGTAAAAGAATTATTAAATTCTTCCAGTAGTTTTTGAGAAAATCTCAACCTTATTGAGGCCCCCTGTATACTTATCTCTGTCTTGGACTGTACCTAATCAGCTATTACTTTGACATTGCTCATAGGATCAGCAAGTAGCGTACCAACGTATCGTGAGAGGCCCCCGACCATATGTAGGAAGGGATTACTTGAGCAAGACTGGCAACGACTAGATGCAAAAACTGAGAATCGTATTGATTGTGACAATCTTGGGAGAGGCCTGTATCAAGATGTGGACTGATACGGGCTGATGATGAAGTGGTCTTAAGCTCAACATCATGGCATTTTCAGACTTGTTAAATCATCATCATCATCAGTCTTTTTATATTGCCCCACTGCTCGGGCACCTTCCCTTACATCGACGGAGCTCGGACTAATCCACCACGCGGACCCTGTGCGGACTGTCGGATTTCACATGCCTTAGATTTTTTTCTTCTTCTATCGGCATGCAGGTTTCATCAAGATGTTTTCCTTCAACGTTTTGAGAGCACTCGGAAAATGTATGTAAGTTTTTCCGTCGAAAAAACCGAGGATAACTCATTGGAATACAGAGAAAGGTGTACAGGAGAGTTTTTAAGGTTGAGATTAACTCAAAAACTACTTGACCTATTGCAAAAATTCTTTCACTGTTTGATAGATAAAAGTTAAGACTATGTAACTGTAAAAGAATTATTAAATTCGGTCCAGTAGTTTTTGATAAAATCTCAACTATATTGAGGCCCCCTGTGTACTTAGCTCTGTCTTCGACTGTACATGGCTGACCTGGCTGGGATCGAACCTGGAACCCCCCGTATTGCAAGTCCATTGACCCAACCACTGAGCCACCGAGATCTCTTTACTTGTTAAATAATCCAATTCAATGCCCCACGAAGGGTTCAAAAGAACTACTCCAATTTTCAGAAGAAAAGCTGTTTTCTGATGTGCCGGGTGCGCCGTAGCACCAACAGCATCCTGAGCGTGGTCGGCGAGCGGTGGGACTGTCCCATGCAGAGACACTGGATACGCCTTCACGTAGCCAGGTAGCACGAGTGTGGGAGCCACCTATTTAATACTACCTACTTTTTTATATATAAATATATTTACTAACCGTAGATAATAAGTATTGTATTACTAACAACATATGGACCAAATAATCCGAAATAAAGATATTTGAATTTGTTCAAAATATGCCGAGATATACCTAGTTATAAAGGTGGCGAGCTGAAATTCGATCCCCTCATAGCAGCGAGTAACCTGCCAAGCGGCGGCGACGCTGTTATAAGCCTGGATATTGACAGTTTCTTGGCAAGCACCGATTTAATTACAGACCACTTTTTATATACCACCACGATCTGGTAGCCAAACGACACACGAGAGCCGATGTGTTCAGGAACGCCGCGACTTTCTATGAGAGTTCTTTTGAAGTTTTGATTCAAGCATGATGTCACGAATGGATGCCACGAACGGGAAAACTGACTTTGGGATGATCTTGCTCCGGGATCTGGGTAGAGACTGGATGCAAAAGTAGAGAGTCGGGTTGAGTTTTGCGCTTTGGGAGAGCTCTATGTCCAGCAGTGGACAGATAACCGGGCTGATGATGTGATGGCGCATGAATATATGTCAGTCAGAATAGTTCTTCGTAAATGACAATGCCAGATTCTGCCCCACCATCAACCGCATGATGAACAAGATAACGAATAAATGTAAAATCATCTCCGTTTTTAATTAAAATTATTGGTTTAAAATAAAGTTTTGTACAACATGCGAGTCGACAAACAACTTAATTAAAAATTAAGAAAATAGTAAGAAATCGAAGCGAATTATTCATTGTCTTTGTTATCATTTTCTACTACTCTCGCAACTCCTACTGATTATGATTATGCAATATGAAACCTGTAATAAGTCCCCAACAAAATGATATAGGAGCTTCAATGGTCACGTAGGTGACCAAAGGTGGGGCAAAGCTCCATTGAAATGTGGCAACGATTGTAATACTATGTACTACATGCCTAACTTCTCATGCATTCATGACACAGTTAATCGATACTTTTTGATGGATAGATTTTTATTAGGGCCAATTCCCCATGTACGCAAGTTCTCTGGGATATTTCGCCGCCTCGTCGTCCCCGCTCGCAATATAGTCCCGTATATTCCGCTCGATGTTCTGGCACAACCAAATCGCTGTCACTGTAGTTTTTATGCAGTGTAATTCATTCCGGCATTGTCTCTATTTGCAAGCTGGCTATTTTGTAGTTATTGTCGTGTCGTAGTTCGCAACTGTTGCTGTTTGTTGCCGATTCAATCGGAACTGGTTTATTGTCAGCTTTATGATTTCGTTTCGCGTTTGGTTTCGATTTAAATTTGTGTTTTATTTAATTTGTATATTTTATTATAGATCTGTTGGGAATGAAACACTGGTACACATTCACAACTATATTTATATATTAATATCTTTACAATTTATAAAACATGAGACCTTCACTTCACTTTTTAAAATTATGGCTTCTACCGTGGCTGTCACAGTAATATTGCCAGTGTCGAGTACTTAGGTGATGACCAACGAATTGAGAAAATGCACGGTTAAACGAAATAAACCAAAAAAAGAAAAGGTTAAGTCATCCAATAAAACCATAAAACAGATAGATGGCAGCACAGGCTTTATGCGGAAATTGCTTTATGAGGAAAATAAAAGGCAGAATAGAAAATAAATAAATAAATAGTTCTGCGAATGTAACTATATAGAGATTGAGAAAACAAATAAAATGTTACAATTTAATGTTGTGTACAGGAGCCGAGCACAGAACTAGAATAACATGGTTGCTAGGCAACGGCGTAGGTGACCAAGGAGGTCGCCACAGATCTTTATACCTACATCATCATCAACCTGTATTATACCACTGCTGGACGTAGGCCACAATATATTTACGTCTTAAATCAGTGTTCACCTGTGGGGCTAATACGGTTCTCAAAACGATCAAATCATACCATGTCATAGCGATCGTGAAAGGGACAGTGCTATTGCATCTGTGTAGCGGCGTCTCTGTTTGGCGCGCCATGACTTGGTATAATTTCATCGTTTTGAGAACGGTAATAGGAAAATGTTCGCGAGTGACAGTATGGTGCATTTGTTGGATAATTTGAGCAAGATCTGGGGTTTCAAGCTTTTATCAAGAGTTCCCGCTACAAGCTCGGGAGTGAACGTGACTGTCGGGCTGCTTCGTCCAGAGTGATGACGCTACGGCGTCTCCTCTGGATGAAGACATGAAGACGCGGCTACCCAAAGTGAAGACGCTACTGCGATTCCCCTGGAGGAAGAGAGAAGACTATTATATATTGAATTTTCTATTACATGACATAGGCAAATGACGAACTGTCGAGTCCATTAGTAAAATAAATAAATACACATAATAAGCGTTATTTTATCAGTTTGTACATTGCCGTAGTAGGAGGTACTCGCACATGTTTATCGCGCGGCTTTGTCCAAGTTGCCGCGACAACACGGCTGCGCTTGATACGAGTTTTATGGCGCAAACCCGCGGCTACAATTTTGTATTCGTAAACTTTGAGACACACTGCGCGCTCTGTTAGCAAACAATTACTCTGTAAAATACTGTTTTCTCTACGACTATTCTTATAGTACAGTCGAAGACAGAGATAAGTATACAGGGCGCCTTAATAAGTTTGAGATTTTGTCAAAAACTACTGGCCCGAATTCAATAATTATTTTACAGTTACATAGTTTTATCTTTTATTTATCAAACAGTGAAATAATTTTTGCCATAGGTCCAGTAGTTTTTGAGAAAATCTCAACCTTAAAAACTCTCCTGTGCACCTTTCTCTGTGTTCCACCGTACCTCTACGATAGATAACTCTTACCAAATTTCATGATTCTACGCCAACGGGAAATACCCTATAGGTTTCGGCTTTCTTGCATTTTCATACAAATGCGCGAGAAAATATAATTTCTCTGTTAGATAGAATAAGAAACGAATATATCCATCAGAAGACAAAAGTGGTTGACATTGCTCATAGAATCAGTAAACTGAAGTGGCAGTGGGTCGCATCTGTCGTAGAACCGTAAACCGATGGGAGAGACGAGTTCTCGAATGGAGACCATGAACAGGTATACGTAGCGTGGGACGCCCCTGGAGGGATGACCTTCGCAAGATGGCTGGCAGGGACTGGATGCAGAGGGCCGAGCGTAGGGTTGAGTGGCGTGCTTTGGGAGAGGCCTACGTCCAGCAGTGGACTGATACGGGCTGATGATGATGCGAGAAATTGCGACATATAATAAACGGCCATATCTTTTGATTCCGTTGATGTAGAAGTTTGATTGTTTCACGGATGCATGAGGTTGCAGACCTGAGTATTTCGTATTAATTTCAACATAATTCCTGTACATATACTCAAGTCTGCAACCTCATACAGCCGTGTAAAAATAAACCTTCTACGTTAACGCAATCAAAAGATATAGCCGTTTATGTCTATTTTATTCGGAGTAAGTTTAACTTTCTCCGCTACTTAAGTAAATAATTTTGATTGTCATTCTTCACAGCCGTGTGTAACTGTCCCTCATGTGCAGACATCACATCACAAGTGTATGAAGACCTCTCTACGCTATGGTAATACGGCCTAGATTTCAATGGCTTTGTGCAGCTTGGTATGTCGAGTGTACATGTTGTACTGAGACATGACAGCAACAGTGTTGCCAGGTTTATCTACCAAATAAACACATCAACGGAACCCTAACTGCTGACGTGTGCTATAAAGGACAAAGTAACTGAATGTTCCCAGGATACGTAGTACTATTAACATTGCTAGACTTAGTATTATTTTAATATTTTAAAAGCTATTAAAATGACTTAGTAATACAGCGTATTAGACATAAACGGCCATATCTTTAGATTGCGTTAACGTAGAGGGTTGATTTTTCACGGCTGCATGAGGTTGCTGACCTGAGTATTTGGCGTTAATTTCAACTTTATCCGTTTACGCGTTTCTGAGATATAGGTCTTGACAGACAGACGGACAACAAAGTGATCCCTTTTTTCCTTTTGAGGCACGGATCCCTAAAAATGTTAACAATAATATTCTTAGATCTGTAATCCTTAGATCATGACATAAACACAACAGACATCACAAAATCTTCATGTGAAAGACATTACTGAACCCTAAGTCACTAGCTACACTTTGCACTAACTTAAATGACTTAAGTTCCCGGCAAGTTACTAAGAGTAATCTGTAAAAACCCTCAAGCTACGAGATACATGCTATCGCTATGGGATGTAAAACTTTCAAATCTAGTTTGGTCTCTATAAAATGTAATTTTAAAATGTAATATTGTATACCGCAGCCCAATCCAATCCTCTGTGAGTGTGAAGCGCTCATTCACAGCAGAAGCCGAGCCTTGGGTGGACACATGGTGCCACCCGAGGATATCAAGACTCTCTCACCCAAGTGCATTGTACGGTTCCTGAGGGACGTTGGCCTTGGGAGCGAGATATAAGAACTCGGTGCGCGGCCACAATAGACCTTTGAGGTCGCAGTGATCCTTGGGCGTGTACCAACACCGTGATACCAAATAATAATACCGCAGCCCAAATCAAATGTCTTATTTTGTAAACAAATATGATCGTCTAATTTAGTTGTGATGAAACACTGAAGTCACTGAGTGATCGAACCTGTTCATCATTGTGAAAATAAAGTGATCCGATCTAATAATGTGAAAATAACTATGCAATAATCATTGAACAGCTTAAAATGTTAGTTGAGTAGGGTAGTTTTTGTTTACAAAATAAGACTCTAGATTTGAATATAGGTTCCTTTTTTCCTTTGGAGGCACGGACCCCTATAAATGGCCAAATGTGGTCTACGAGAGTGTATGAATAGAGATGAATGTGGAGAAAGCGCGAGTGGTGTGCCATTATCATTTAAATGAAAGCGATAACCTACCATCAATGGACTCATTGGGGTAATGGACTAGCGATACGGAGATCCCAAGTTCGATTCCCAGCCAGGACAGCCATGTACCAATGAGTTATCCTCGGCTTTTCAACGAAAAGACCTACGTACATTTACCGAGTGCTCTCAAAACGGTGATGAGACCTGCACGCCGTAGAAGAAAAACATTCTAAGGCATGTGAAATCCGCACTGGGCCCGCATGGTCAATCATGGCCCCAGCTCCCTCGATGTAAAGGAAGGTCTGTGCCCGAGCAGTAGACCAATATAAATATACTGATGATGATAACCTACGAATTCAACGAAACTGTACGTTCGGTATACCAACCTTGTTACACCCAAAACATATTCAGCAGAATTCGTAATATTCAGTTGTTTGTTTAATAAACTTAAACTCTTTGTAAAATAAAGGTCTTTGTGAAGGCTTCATATAAGAACATAACAAAACACTCGTAGGCATCTCGCTTGGGAACGTGAGACTGTAGCGACGAAGCAGCCAGGGCCGTCTCTGGGGGGAGGGGGCGTTGTAGCAATTTAGCGTCCCAATTTTTTTTTCTATAATTGTTTAGGGATATTTGTACACATAAAGTGACGATGCCAATCCTATCGTACCTATTCTAATTTAACCTATCTACTTAAATTTTATAAAAGATCGAGAACAGCATTTTAGCTGGGCCTGAAGTTGGTTCATCTAAAAATTTCTACTACTCTCGCAACTCCTATAGAAGAATAACAAAAACAATGAATAAATCGCTTCGATTTCTTACTATTTTCTGAATTCTTAATTAAGCTGTTTTTTTCGAATCGCAACTTGTACAAAACTTTATTTTAAACCAATAATTTTAATACAAAACGGAGATATTTTTACACTTACTCGTTATCTTGTACAACTTGCGGTTGATGGTGGGGCAGAATCTGGCATTGTCATTTGCAAGCAAAAAATTATGTCAACGATGAGCGCATAGAGACGGAGCGGGAGACAGGGGTGCCGTATTAAAGACATGCGATCCCGATGCGATAGTTCCCGAAGGAAATGCCTTCGGGAACTATTCAAAAGAAAACAATCAATTAAATAAACAATAGGAACTGAACAAGTAAATAAACAAGTTGACCATAGTGCCGTCCGGATCCTTGCTTTATCGCCCTACTTACAACTAATTGTCGACTTTGTTCATGAGTGTATCTTTTTGAGGGCGCTATAATGCGGGAATTTAGCGCCCCTCGCCCACACTGAAGCCTGCCCTGCCTCCAGCCCTCAGTTTTATACGAAACGGGAGAATTATCACCTTGTTCGCGAAGGAAATGCTCTCAGAATAGTCCTCCTGTAACTCTACGCGAGATTATGGACCCTGTACAGAAGATGTAAGGGTGGTTTTTGGGTGACATTGTGTACAAATAGGAACATAATTTGGTTTGCAATGATGTCTGGAGGTCTGCCTTAGGGCCGGCGTACAACGTCACGGCGCGGCGCCGTGTCGTCGCATGGCTTGGAGTGTCACGGCGTCTGCCGGTACCGTCTACCGGTGCACGATGTCGGCCGCCGGCGTCGTTCTGTTGTACGCTAGCCCTTACTTCTAGCTTTGAAAATCAGAATAAATAGACAATGTAAAGGTTTGACAATATTTTTACTGATGATTTGCAGTTGGGGGCGCTACTTAGTTATGATACGGCCCTTAAATAGTCTAGTCGTGACTGTTCAAGACCGTGGCCCTAAATTCGTCGCTGTGTAGGTCCGAGGTTACAGTATTGTTGATCCTAACCATAAAGGAAAAATTTTTTTTTGGAAAATAATAATTTTAATGTGTTTTAGGATCGATACTGATGCCAAAACACCAATTTTTAGAATTCTTGCCCCTCTGTCTAAGTCGATGTTCAGACATCAAGCCGAAACTACTGGAAGGATTTTAATGGGACTTTCACTAGGAGATAGCTCAAATATCTGGGCACACAGACCACTTACCCAATAGACATGAAATCGGTACAAATGACATTGCCACATTTTAATGGAGCACCTACAAAACTACGTGACCATTTAAGCTGTACCTATCATTTTGATGGGGACTTATTACAGGTTTCATATTGCATAATCATAATCAGTATCATTTTCTACTACTCTCGCAACTCCTATAGAAGAATAACAAAAACAATGAATAATTCGCTTCCATTTCTTACTATTTTCTGAATTCTGAATTAAGCTGTTTTTTTCGACTTGCAACTTCTACAAAACTTTATTTTAAACCAGTAATTTTAATAAAAAACGGAGATATTTTTACATTTATTCGTTATCTTGTACCTACAACTTGCGGTTGACGGTGGGGCAGAATCTGGCATTGTCATTTGCAAGCAAAAAATTCTGTCAACGATGAGCGCATAGATACGAAGCGGATATATATAATATGTTTTACAGTGTCAAGGAGTTCAGTGACCGTCATCAGTGTGTATAACATTTGTACGCCTCTTAACAGGCTGAATACCATGACTTTATTATTAAATTGTATAACATCTCGTATTATGTGTATTCTAACAAATAAATGTATTGATTGATTGGAGGACAGGGGTGCCGTATTAAAGATATGCGTCCATGTCGATAACATCTCCAGGTTACGCGTGTCGTGAAGCAATTTTGCTTTCATGTGCGGGCAGACACAGGCGCCTGTTACAGGTCTATGGGGTAAGTGGTCTGTATTTGGGCAGCACATACTCTATAAGTTATAGCGGTATGATATGAAACCACGTGACCAGAGACGAAGAGCTGCCTGCTAGTACATTGAAAGTATGTAACTTACTTCAAGTAAGTGTATGGTAAAGTAGGTACGGTGGAAGACAGAGAAAGGTGTACAGGAGAGTTTTTAAGATTGAGATTTTCTCAAAAACTACTAACATATTGCAAAAATTCTTTCACTGTTTGATAGATAAAAGTTAAAACTATGTAACTGTATTAGAGGGCTTTTTGAAAATGGCGGGAAACGACGGTTGCGAAATTATTTAATAATTTTCAGTATAATGTCTACAGTGGGTGTTTTGTGTTTAATATCACGTTGAATTAATCAGAAAATGTTCGCGAATGACAGTATGGTGAAGTTATTGGAGAATTCAAGCAGGATCTGAAGTTTGGCGCCATGGTCAAGATTCCCACTACGAGCTCGGGAGTGAACGTGACTGTCGAACTGCTTCGTCCACAGTGATTGACGCTACGGCGTCTCCTGTGGATGAGGACATGAAGACGCTGCTACCCAGGGTGATGACGATACGGCGACTCCCCTGGAGGAAGATAGAAGACTATTTATACATTGAATTTTTTGTAACATGACATTGGCAAATGACGAACTGTCGAGTCCATTAATAAAATAAATAAATAATAATAACTGTATTAGAATTATTAAATTCGTTCCAGTAGTTTTTGAGAATATCTCAACCTTATTGTAGCTCCCTATATACTTATCTCTGTCTTCGACTGTACTAGATAATATGAATATGACCCGTTCAGGTACAGTATTTATCAATCACGGAATGCATTACGCGTGTAATCTATCAATCGGTGTCACTCCCGCATACGAGGTGTAGTGTAGGTGGTATCGGCAATCCATCATATTCCCGTACATTGCCATGGCAACGGGATATGTATGGTATGTAGGTTTATGCACGTATAGAATAAAAGTCCAGGTTCAAATTAGAAGAGTCTAGTCTGTTGAGGTCTGAGTTAAGCTACCTTATATACAACTTACTTTTATTTATTTTATAAATGGACTCTACAGTTCGTAATTTGCCAATGTCATGTTACAGAATATTCAAAATATCATTACCAGGTGAGTCGCCGTAGCGTCATCACTCTGGACGAAGCAGCTCGGCAGGCAGTTCACTCCCGAGCTCGTAGTGCGACTCTTGACTATAGCGCCTAACTTCAGATCCTGCATGAATCCTCCAATAATTTCACCATACTGTCATTCGCGAACATTTTCTGATTAACTGTAGACATTAAACTGAAAATTATCAAATAATTTCGCAACCGTCGTTTCCAGCCATTTTCAAGAGCCTACAACTTACTTAGCACAAAATAATGTTTTTATAGGTCTTCATTTGTTTTTTTAAACAAATGAATCGTGTTATGTTTATCAGAAATAGTTCAGGAGATAATTAGTAATGCGAAAACATATTATATTTTAATAGTATTTATAAATAAATAGGTTGGTACAGTCGACGACAGAGATAAGTATACAAGGGGCCTCAATAAGGTTGAGATTTTCTCAAAAACTACTGGACTGAATTTAATCATTCTTTTACAGTACATAGTTTAACCTTTTATCTATCAAACAATGAAAGAATTTTTGCGATAGGTCAAGTAGTTTTTGAGATAACCACAACCTTAAAAACTCTCCTGGACACTTTTTAGAATTAAAACTATAGTGAGCCATTACTACAAATTATTATATATAAACGGATATCACTCACTTATATTGTTAAAGTCGGCAATTAGACCGACAGTTTCGACCGATTTCGACGGTCTTTTTCAAGGTGAGCGCGCCACGCCCGCGTCGCCGTTGACGTTTCTTCGCGCACTGCGGATGAGCGCCCTCTGTGCGCGCTCCGACATAACTTGTCCCGCCGACGACGACGGTGCGTTCGATGGCTGTAGCTGGATTCGTTGATCGATCTCACTTGTCGGGGAGTTACCTGTTAGTCTCCTGGACACCTTTCTCTGTGTTCCACCGTACATAGGATATTTTTGTTTAGGCACGGTTTTTCTATAGCCAAGGATGGATTTTAATGTGGAGATAGCATTGATCTCCTATAAACAACTAGATACACAGTCTGCCTTTTAAAAATGTCCGAGCGCAAAGAAGGTCCAAACGGATGAATGGACCCGCATTTGCTTTATTGGACATTATTTGGACGTTAACAATGGACCCTTATTTGGACGTTTTTTAAATTGTTTTAGTAAGACCTTTGTGTATCTAGTTGTTTATAGGAGATCAATGGGAGATAGCAATATAGGTATTCGACTTGCAGAAAAACATTAGTTTTTCTCCTTCATAATTCATTTATTCCTTGCTTTATGTGGTAACATGGTTGTTAGATAGTACAGGAAGTGCTCACATAAACCCTGTAAGGGCACCGCAACATTAGACACTTAAACATTAAAAATTCAATTTTGTCAGTCAGTCAGTCAATAATAAAAATAAATATTCAAGTAAATATAATAATTAAGAAGTAATTCTTATCCATTAAATAAAAAATTAAAATTGTCAACGTCATATAAATTAATTTTTGTAATAACTTATTTTCATAGTTAAGCATAATAAACATATTTTGCATGCAAAGCACATAAAAATTTATTTGTCAGTCAGAAACTCAGGACACAACAAAACTGCATAGAACTTGTAACAGTACGAAGTTTGTTACATGTTTCGTGTGATAAGTAGTTTTTGTTACATTACCCTTTTATGTTATTTACTGTACTGTATTGTATCTCTGTTGTGGTTTAGTTATTTTTAGAGTTCCGTATCTACCTCAATTTTTAACATTTTATGTCAAAATGCCATTGATCTCCTATAAGGAACTAGATACACAGTCTGCCCTCTAAAAATGTACGAGCACAAAGAAGGTCCAAACGGATGAATGACCCTCATTTGCTTTATTGGGCATTATTTGGACGTGTTTTAGTAAGACCTTTGTGTATCTAGGTGTTTATAGGATATCAATGCAAAAGTCTTGATATAACAGATTCTTTCAGGGTATCGGTTTGTTGGGAACGCATGTTTATATCAAAGATCCAATTACAATTGCATCCCAAACCTCTAGACTTGTAAAATAACCAGTATAATGAAAGTATTCGTTACCTGTCCCCGAACATTATCCATGGTTTTATATTCCTGGGACAGTCCGGGACTCCGGGACACGGCGGGACAATGGCAAAATGAATGTAATGTCATCGGAGGAGCGCCGTGAAAAATGAACGGCCATTTCAGCGTCTAGCTATGTACTCGGGAGCTTTCAGCCACTTTCAAGTTTCCAGTGTTGACTGATTGCGGCGCTTTGTGTGGGTGATATGTCTCGGTTGGGGCACGAAAAAAGTTTGTCATCGTGTAATTTTTTTTAAAAACAGGTACTTATACAGATTGATTGGAAATTCGATACATTCCTTGAAAGGGGTGATACTAGAGGTGATTTGCAACAAATTAGGCCCTATTAACGAGGGGTCGAAAATGAATGATCTCTGAGTACGGTAGTTTTAAATTTCATTTACTTGTTCACAAAAAAAAATGATGTATAAAAACTGCTCCACTCTGAGCATTGAAATAATACTTTTCTGAAAGCTGATAAAGTAGGATTACCTTAAAAAAAAATGCATGCCTAAAATTCCTCTTAACTCAAAAATAAAAGGTCATCACGAGGTTTGATTTTTTTTTACTCATTGTCGTTGATACCCTGGAGGATGGGTCGCGCCCTGGTGTGGGACGCTACGTGTTCCGACACTCTGGCTGCGACCTATCTTCGCGCGGGCGCGGCGGCCGAGGCTCGTGAGCGTGCTAAGAGGGGCAAATACAGGTGTCTCGGCGCCCAATATGACTTTGTCCCCTTTGGCGTCGAGACACTTGGTCCGTGGGGCCCGGGGGCACACGCGCTCCACAAGGAGCTCAGCCAGCGCCTGAGGGAGGCGACGGGTGACCCTCGTGCTGGCGGCTTTCTCGCGCTGAGGCTGAGCCTGGCCATACAGCGCGGGAATCTAGGTAGTTATAAGTATGTAATCTTTAGTTATTAGTTATAAGTGATCTCTAGTGGCGCTCCATGTGACCTTATGTAACATTCGTTTGTAAGTTATGGGACTATAGGTCTATTAGTATCTAAGTTTTATCTATCATTGTCTGTACATGACTGTGTGTTTCCCTTGATACAATAAAATGATCCAAAATGCCATCAAATTAGTTTTTTTTTAATTAGTCACACGCTGAGTTGGGACCTTTTTGGCGCTGCAGTATTGTGCTGCCTACTATTTTACCTCATGGTTGTAACTAAATTTAGTTTCTCTTTTTAAATACTATATTGTAAGTGTATGCATAGGTGTGCTGTTTGTCTGTCAAATAAACGATTATTCTATTCTATTCTGTTCTGTTCTATTCTATTCTAGTCGCTCGTCGCTCGTAACTTGCGCCGCGCCATAATTCTAAAATAAATACGCGTACACAACATATTGCCGCCACTCTGCTCGCTTGCAGTCTGCGCTGGCTCAAGTTCTCTCTAATTAAAATTAAACTTGTGTTAGGCTTATAAATTATGCTGCAAGAGATATTTTATCTCTCTACGCTTAGGGGAAGCGTACATTTTGTTCAACAAAATGTTTATTAGTGTTAGATCTAATTATCTAGTCGTGCTATGGTTTTAGTTATATTTAACTTACAGAACAGGGATAAGTATCTACCTATAGACGTGGTCCCATAAAGGTTTATTTTTTATTTTTCATTTTATCAAAAACTAGGTACCTAACTACTTGATGTTTTACCCTACTTTTTTATTTATTGCCACTCTAGCGAAACGTCACTGACACATGACATCTTGAATCTCTTTCTCTCACAATCTTAATTTGTGATATAAGATATATAATACAAACTAGATTACGGCTGGATGCACGAACAGAGAAACAGGGCAAAGAACCGACCCACGGGATATAACAAAATGATCTAATAGCGGCTGTAAAGAGACATTGTCAATGTTTTACAAGGTGTTTTCGAGATAATCTCAGCCTTAATAACAGATTACTACTTACTATACTCTCTTGTAGACATTTCTCTGTATTCGACCGTACCCATTGATAATAAATATTATCGCTAGAAGCTTATATTCATCTAAATGTCCCAAAAGCGTCGATATCTCTAGTCTAGAAGCTTATATTCATCTTAAATGTCCCAAAAAGTATTGATCCCTAAAAACTCGCGTTCCTAACACATCTGTCCCAGCCATGTTCCATCGACAGTTTCTTGGCAACCTGCGATTTAATTACAAGCCATTTCGGCTGACTGGCACACCGTTGGCACATCTCTGGCACGCCGTTGGCACGCCACAAGCCCGTGGGGACAAAACGACCCGCTGGCACTGGACCGGTTGAAAAAAAGAGATTGTTTCACTGTAATTGGTGTGGGAATTCGTGAATAGGTTTGAGTTTTAGGGAAAATAATTGAGGACAGTTTGCGAGTAAAGTTAATGGTGAATTTCGGTGTATTTCCTATGTTAACTGATAACAGCTGCTCTGATAATTACCTAAGTTATAAAAGTTAACAAAACAAATACTCGCAGTTAGTACTAATCTAGCTATCACACTTTACATTTTCAAATCAAATCATTTATTTGCCAGAATATATGAAATCTCAGGATGGTGAATTGCATTGTCCAGTACAGTATTCTACTTGTATACAAGCGTTTTCCATTAAATAAGCAATAAAAATGTCAGAAGAAATAAAAATAATTAATGTAAGTAAATGTCATGTAGTAAAAATGTCAGTGAGAGGAATTTAAATATTCGGTAACGGTTATAGTAACAGTGATCTAATAGCCAATTGTACAATTTAGATTTAAATAATTTATATTATCTTTATTTCCTCGGGTAACGCATTATATACTAGTATACACATGTTATATACATTTTCTTATACATATACGTGCAGCATCGCGGTTGATAAAGCAGATTCAAAAGCAGATTCAGGTACTGTTGCCTTGGCAGCCTTGTCATAACGTCATAAGTAGCGGTTTTTGAACAACTGTAAAATGCCTAATACTTACCTAGGTACCTGAGCTACGAGCTCATTTCCTATTGGAATTTATCGATGAATCCAAAAGAATGTTTAATTATTGGATGAATGAAAACCATAATTAAATCAAAACTAATTACACGGACATTTTTCTCTTTTTGATCATAAAAATTATACAAACAATTCAATTCTGCGCCATCTTGTTTGCAAACCTCGAATTACGCGCCAAATGAAACTAACACTTTTTCAAAACAACGCCATCTATGTATTCTAGTTGAAGTATCGCTAGCACAAATGGGTATATTAATTTATACGTGTACCAACAGAGGACGGTGTTCATTTCGTGCAGCGCCATCTACCGGTCAAGAACTAAACCACGACGAACATTACCAACGTTATATCGTTGATATTTTTTTGCGCCATCTATCCGCTTAAATCTAAACTACGTAATGCCATATACGACATCACCCTCTATCCTAAATTGGCTGTACTAAGTACGTAAGAGATTCTGTACGCGTATTAATTAGTTACCGATAGATGTCGCCATTCAGCACCATCTGTTGGTGAAAAATTTTAAGTAATTTTGTTAGCACCATAGTGAAATGTGAGCGATATTGGTTCACAAATTTTGTCATAGGTGGCGTCGTAAATAATAAAATGAAGCATAACCCCACTATGTAAAGAAAAAAATAACTTGGTATTAACATAATTGATTTTTTCTTGGATTCTTCGAACATCTTATTTCTTTTTGTGGAACTTAGTTACGATAACAACTCGTAACGAGCGACTAGCGACTACTATAGGCGCCGAACAAAATAAAACACAATTATTTAGTAAAAATCAATGTGTATTAAATACAATTTAATAATGTTTGTACAACAGTATCTACAATCATGGAATGTTAGATATTCAGAAGGGTCTTAGACCTTCAATATCTTTCTGTTTAAAGCTAAATCCACAATCACATCACCAATTTTATCGCCACAATTTACAAGCCAGCCAATCAGCGAGTTTCAAGGCTGGAAACGCACAATTTTGGCATTATTGTGGAAGTTTTGTGTTTAAAACAAGCAGATCTATGTCCTCTGATAGTACGGCGATATTGTAGTGGCTTTGTTTCCATTGTGAATAGGGTTTTAGCTTCAAAGTGACGTAATAGTATTGTTTTAAAGATTATAACAATGTTTACCTCGCAGTCTTACACCGCTAATAGCCTATTGTGGTAATATTCTAATGTTCTATTGCTCAAGGTTATGAAAATGGTGAAGAAAACCATAAAACATTCGTGACTATACAAATAGAATAGAATATTTACAAACATTTATCATTTTAATAAACATTTTAAACATACTTCTGACAAAATAAGTCACCACTATGGTCATCAGTCTCCGATAGTAGTGGATAGTGAAGAAAATGGTTTGGCATCATAGGATTGAAAAGAGTACGCGAATTTTACTAATATATATAGCTCGATTACGACTCACTCACTCACTGACTGACTGACTCACTGATTGACACGCCTGTTTAGTCTGAAGGAGTCCCCGGAGGTCAAAGTGATGTAGGGGGGAGTTGTATAGTTTAGTGATTGGACCAGAGGAAAACTATAGGGAAGTGAAAAAAACAAGATGGCGGCGGGTCACGTGATGCCATCTCCGCCATTTTCCAACCGATTTCGTTCAAATTTGGAACGCGTGTCACATGGACCGCCTACTTTGTGATGAAATTGAAAAACAAAAGAAAAACAAAATGGCGGCGGAAATATAGCCGATTGAAAATTTGGACATTTCAGACCAAACTTTGACGAATTAGCTGGCCTAGCACGAGCGCATGAGGAATATCCAACCAATTCCACTTCGTAGCACATATGATGCAGTATACCAGAAAATTGTCAATTTTTGGAAAAACAAAATGGCGGACGAGCTGTCAACCATAATATTTTCATTACAATTTGGCAAGATTTTCAATCTCATTTTTCGGGTGAATGGCAACATTTTAGTGGAATGTCTTGTATGAGACAATTGTAGGTCTCGATGAATAGTGTTGCAATAAAAAAAAAGTTTCCCAACTTTTAGGGTAATTTACCCTCCAGAGCCCAAAAATGTGGAAAATGGAAATAGCGCTTTTTAACCAAATTTGGGTATGCAGTTCGATGAAGGCACCTCACCCAAATGACATTTGACCATTTTCATCTCAATCGCCTGGCAACACTGGAAGTTATGGGGCATGAAAGTTTTGGTCAGAGTCATGTTTGGGCGCTAACTTTGTTAAAGAAATTTTGGGCTATCGTAACGGTTTAAATGCCACATGTTAGATGCTATCCTGTACATTAATTATAAAGTTTAACATATTTTAAAATACAAAATGGCGGCCAGAATATTGACTTCTACAAAAAGATAGTTTCCCCATACATTTTCCTATACGAAACGAAATGATTACTAGCGTGCGGTAAATATCTAACAGTAACTATAGCGAGGCCGAAGGCCGAGCACCCCCCGGCGAGGCCGAAGGCCGAGCTCCGCGTAGGGCGAAGCCCGAAGCGTCCCCTTGCCGAACAGAAACAACTCCCCACCCTCCAAGTAAATTTTGCGAGGCCGAAGGCCGAGCTCCGCGTAGGGCGAAGCCCGAAGCGTCCCCTTACCGAGCAGAAACAACTCCCCACCTTCCAAGTAAATTTTGCGAGGCCGAAGGCCGAGCTCCGCGTAGGGCGAAGCCCGAAGCGTCCCCTTACCGAGCAGAAACAACTCCCCGCCTTATAAGTAAGTTTTGCGAGGCCGAAGGCAGAGCTCCGCGTAGGGCGAAGCCCGAAGCGTCCCCTTGCCGAACAGAAACAACTCCCCACCCTCCAAGTAACTTTTGCGAGGCCGCAAGCCGAGCTCCGCGTAGGGCGAAGCCCGAAACGTCCCCTTGCCGAACAGAAACAACTCCCCACCCTCCAAGTAACTTTTGCCCCCCGGCGAGGCCGAAGGCCGAGCTCCGCGTAGGGCGAAGCCCGAAGCGTTCCCTTGCCAAACAGAAACAACTCCCCACCCTCCAAGTAACTTTTGCGAGGCCGTAGGCCGAACTCCGCGTAGGGCGAATCCCGAAGCGTCCCCTTACCGAGCAGAAACAACTCCCCACCTTCCAAGTAAATTTTGCGAGGCCGAAGGCCGAGCTCCGCGTAGGGCGAAGCCCGAAGCGTCCCCTTACCGAGCAGAAACAACTCCCCGCCTTCCAAGTAAATTTTGCGAGGCCGAAGGCCGAGCTCCGCGTAGGGCGAAGCCCGAAGCGTCCCCTTACCGAGCAGAAACCACTCTCTTCCTTCCAAGTAGCTTTTGCCCCCCGGCGAGGCCGAAGCCCGAAGCGTCCCCTTACAGAGCAGAAACAACTCCCCCACCTTCCAAGTAAATTTTGCGCGGCCGCAGGCCGAGCCGGACCGCGAGGCCGTAGGCCGAGCTCCGCGTAGGGCAAAGCCCGAAGCATCTCCTTACCGAGCAGAAACAACTCCCCACCATCCAAGTAACTTTTGCGAGGCGGAAGGCCGAGCTCCGCGTAGGGCATAGCCCGAAGCGTCCCCTTACCGACCAGAAACCCCTCTCTTCTTTCCAAGTAACTATTGCGAGGCCATAGGCCGAGCTCCGCGTAGGGCGAAGCCCGGAGCGTCCCCACGCTACCAAAGGCTGAAAAATGCCCTTGCCTTTCGAATTATGAACAAAGTTATGCAAATTGTGTACAGCTAGCAACGTTTGGCTTTTGAAAACTTTCTTTAAGTTTCTGGCATACGGGCATTTTTCAGCCTTTGGTAGCGTGGGGACGCTCCGGGCTTCGCCCTACGCGGAGCTCGGCCTTCGGCCTCGCAATAGTTACTTGGAAAGAAGAGAGTGGTTTCTGGTCGGTAAGGGGACGCTTCGGGCTTCGCCCTACGCGGAGCTCGGCCTACGGCCTCGCAAAAGTTACTTGGAAGGTGGGGAGTTGTTTCTGCTCGGTAAGAGGACGCTTCGGGCTTCGCCCTACGCGGAGCTCGGCCTTCGGCCTCGCAAAAGTTACTTGGAAGGTGGGGAGTTGTTTCTGCTCGGTAAGGGACGCTTCAGGCTTCGCCCTACGCGGAGCTCGGCCTACGGCCACGCAAATGTTACTTGGTAGGTGGGGAGTTGTTTCTGCTCGGTAAGGAGACGCTTCGGGCTTTGCCCTACGCGGAGCTCGGCCTACGGCCTCGCAAAATTTACTTGGAAGGTGGGGAGTTGTTTCTGCTCGGTAAGGGGACGCTTCGGGCTTCGTCCTACGAGGAGCTCGGCCTACGGCCTCGCAAAAGTTACTTGGAGGGTGGGGAGATGTTTCTGTTCGGCAAAAGGACGCTTCGGGCTTCGCCCTACGCGGAGCTCGGCCTTCGGCCTCGCCGGGGGGCAAAAGTTACTTGGAAGGAAGAGAATGGTTTCTGCTCGGTAAGGGGACGCTTCGGGCTTCGCCCTAAGCGGAGCTCGGCCTGCGGCCTCGCAAAAGTTACTTGAAAGGTGGGGAATTGTTTCTGTTCGGCAAGGGGACGCTTCGGGCTTCGTCCTACGCGGAGCCACGGCCTTCGGCCTCGCAAAATTTACTTGTACGACGGGGAGTTGTTTCTGCTCGGTAAGGGGACGCTTCGGGCTTCGCCCTACGCGGAGCTCGGCCTACGGCCTCGCAAAAGTTACTTGGAGGGTGGGGAGTTGTTTCTGTTCGGCAAGGGGACGCTTCGGGCTTCGCCCTACGCGGAGCTCGGCCTTCGGCCTCGCCGGGGGGCAAAAGTTACTTGGAAGGAAGAGAGTGGTTTCTGCTCGGTAAGGGGACGCTTCGGGCTTCGCCCTACGCGGAGCTCGGCCTTCGGCCTCGCAAAATTTACTTGGAAGGTGGGGAGTTGTTTCTGCTCGGTAAGGGGACGCTTCGGGCTTCGCCCTACGCGGAGCTCGGCCTACGGCCTCGCAAAAGTTACTTGGAGGGTGGGGAGTTGTTTCTGTTCGGCCTCGCCGGGGGGCAAAAGTTACTTGGAAGGAAGAGAGTGGTTTCTGCTAGGTAAGGGGACGCTTCGGGCTTCGCCCTACGCGGAGCTCGGCCTTCGGCCTCGCAAAATTTACATGGAAGGCGGGGAGTTGTTTCTACTCGGTAAGGGGACGCTTCGGGCTTCGGTCTCGCAAAATTTACTTGGAAGGTGGGGAGTTGTTTCTGCTCGGTAAGGGGACGCTTCGGGCTTCGCCCTACGCGGAGCTCCGCGTAGGGCGAAGCCCGAAGCGTCCCCTTACCGACCAGAAACCACTCTCTTCTTTCCAAGTAACTATTGCGAGGCCGAAGGCCGAGCCGGCTGCGAGGCCATAGGCCGAGCTCCGCGCAGGGCGAAGCCCGGAGCGTCCCCACGCTACCAAAGGCTGAATAATGCCCCTGCCTTTCGAATTATGAACAAAGTTATGCAAATTGTGTACAGCTAGCAACGTTTGGCTTTTGAAAACTTTCTTTAAGTTTCTGGCATACGGGCATTTCGAGCGTTGCTTGCTATAAAAATAAAAAATAACCTCCTTTAAATGAGCAAACTCTTTTCGAATAAATGTTTTTCACAGAGTTTTGAACTTGAAACTTTCGGGCGGTGCTTGATATAATCAGTGGATGGCTTGCACGAATTATTTGCACAGCGAACAATCCGGATAATGTTTATTTAGTTGCGGCGCCTACAACACGAAAACAAAGCAGTCTCGCGGGCCGCGCGCGGCCCGCGCACCATGCAACACCTAGTTTAGTCCTATAAGGGCATTTTCTCTAGCGGACTATCTAAAACAAAGGATATTTTGCTTCGAAGACCATCCGGTCTGTAAAATTTAGGGCCTGATATGAGCCAACTAGCGCCGCCAATCTTAAAAAAATAATATCTTCAAATATAATCAATTTTATTAAAAAAGCTATTTACAAAATGTTTATTAAATGATGCCAATTTATGAGAAAAGGCTTTAGAATTGATATTTTTAGAACATTGGTTGTTTTTCTCATTGAGGAAGAGCCCCAATTAATTTGCCTTCGACAGTGTAGATACGCCACTGTTTTTAGACCTTGTCAATTCTGCCTAATCCAGCCTCTAAACTCTAAAGGCCTACATCGTGTCAAGTACGCTGTCCCTCTCATCGTCCGTGAAGTGCAGCACGGCAGCTATCGCGTTGAGCATGTGCCCGCGGCCCGCGCGCTCACCGCACATAAGGTAAGCGAGCACTACGTTCTTCAGGTACTCAAGATTGGCACCCTCTCGAGATTGACTCCGACGCAACCTGCAATCAATATTTTTTTTTTGTTAACCTATAAATTGTCCCACTGCTGGGCAAAGGTCTCCCCCCTCCTCTTCCATCCATCCCTGTCCTGAGCCTCTTCCAGCCACCCATCCCTGTATCTAACGACATCGTCTCTCCACCTACGCCGAGGTCTGCCCCGACGCCGGCGCCCGTCCGATGGCACCCATTCTGTGACAGTCCGGGCCCATCGGTCCGGCTGCATGCGGCACACGTAAATCAATAAATAGTATTTTTAATTCTATTCATACAGAGTGATTGGAAATTCGATACATTCCTTGAAAGGGGTGATACTAGAGGTGGTTTGCAAATTAGGCCCTATTAACGAGGGGTCGAAAATGAGTGATTTCTGCACAGGCAGTCGGTTAACAACTTACCTGTCAATTTCTTCTTTCAACGTCCTAACCACCTCTTTGAACCTCTCTTTCTCGATCGTAGACTCTCGTTGACAGTCCCTGAAGACAAAATTATATATTGATGATGTTTTTTGTCAGCGTGTCTTGTTATCCACCAGACATCTGATAAACGGTTTTTGTCAGGTGTCTTGTTATCCACCAGACATATAACAAACGGTTTGTCAGGTGTCTTGTTATCCACCAGCCATCTGACAAACTGTTTTTGTCAGGTGTCTTGTTATCCACCAGACATCTGACAAACTGTTTTTGTCAGGTGTCTCGTTATCCACCAGACATCTGACAAACGGTTAGTCAGGTGTCTTGTTATCCACCAGACCTCTGACAAACGGTTTTTGTCAGGTGTCTTGTTATCCACCAGCCATCTGACAAACTGTTTTTGTCAGGTGTCTTGTTATCCACCAGACATCTGACAAACGGTTAGTCAGGTGTCTTGTTATCCACCAGACCTCTGACAAACGGTTTTTGTCAGGTGTCTTGTTATCCACCAGCCATCTGACAAACTGTTTTTGTCAGGTGTCTTGTTATCCACCAGACATCTGACAAACTCTTTTTGTCAGGTGTCTCGTTATCCACCAGACATCTCACAAACGGTTTTGTCAGGTGTCTTGTTATCCACCAGACATCAGACAAACGGTTTTTGTCAGGTGTCTTGTTATCCACCAGACATCTGGCAAACTATTTTGTCAGGTGTCTTGTTATCCACCAGACATCTCACAAAAACCATCCAACCAATCCAGGTAGGGCGTGAGAAATGAAAAGAAATTATTTATTTGCCTTGAATGTGGTTACCGGGTTCTTACATTGATAGTTATGTCCAGCACACTCAGTCATTGTTGACATGCAAATATTACGCTTACATATTAACTTATTCGTATTATATTACTAGATTTCAATGTTATAATTATAATTCAATTATTTCCTTTTGAATAATAATAATAATGCATATTATTATGTACCTCTCCAGGTATCATGGGTTTCAGAAAACCCGGAAAAAAAGATTTTTGAATCAGCCACTTCGTTAATGTAGATTTGAATTTAGTGGTTTATTTTTAGTTTTAAGTTTTATTTGTTATTATTAGTTTGTATTTTTAGCTTATTACTGAATAAATATTTATTTATTTAGCAGTAGGTAGGGTTTTTAATTTATGTTATCAAGTGATTTGATAAATAACCGTATTGCCATTGGATAACAACTTCTGTAAAATCTACTATTATTGCCACAAGACCATGGTATACCTGAACTGTCCCTCCAAGAGGTGCTTCTCCTTCCTGAGCTGCGTGATGTCGAGGTCCTTGCGCGCCAGCTCGTGCGCGTAGTGCAGCATGTGAGGGGGCGCGCTCGAGTCCTGGCAACATACAGTACTCATACTATACGTATATTGTATACTAGGTGTACCCCGCAACTTCGTTTGCGTAGAGGAGGAGGATGGAGGCAGATCTTGCTCTCTGGATCCTTGTTTCCACATCACATACCGCCATGGCTGAGCTGTCCGGATATTTCAGCTATCTCCTAGTGAAACTACCATCAAAATCCCTTCAGTAGTTATGGCGTGATACTTGCACAAAGTCACAGACAAACAGACAAAAATTCTAAAAATTAGTGTTTTGGCATCATTATCGATCCTAAAACACATTACAATTATTATTTTCAAAAAATATCCAATGTACAGACACAACTTTTTTACAGTCTGATTATATATTGTATAGATATGTCCATATGTCCACTTTACAGCCGACTATTAATTTTTAATTTAATTCTAAAATTCTTATAAATTGTATTTGACAATGGTATTGTTTACAGAAACTTATTTTGACAATCCGTGCAATGTAAAAGATTGGTAATTTAATCAATTACAATTGCACAAATTATTTAAAAAAACCATACAAATATAAAGTACTTATAAATAAAAAATTGGAGCCAAATCGCTGCCCTGCGGAAGAGTGCCCGAAATTACGCGGCGCGTTTGTTCTTTCTAAGCACCTACCTCATAAAAAATCTGATTTGCCCAGAACCTGGGTACGCCCATGGCTGTCGAAATATCGAGACATCAATAATAATTTAACACGGTAATTCCCATTTTATCTAATTAATAATTGAAGTAATTCTGCTATAAGAGTTCCTGGTAAGGGTCAGTACTCACCGCCAATACGCCGTCTTTCCACGCGTCGTCCGCGCTGACCTTCCGCGCGCGCTCCGTTCGGGCCCGAATGTAGTTGTCGGTCTCGTCCAGTAAGGCCGAATACCGATCACGTTGCAACACTACTTGCTTCTCCAAACTTTGGATGCGTGTCTTAAGGTCCGATGTCAGTTCTTTGTGGTAATCCGTTTCGGTTTTTAGTTTCTATGGATTTTGAATAGAATAGTTGTCAAACAAACAACTTCTTTGTACCCGCAAACACCACATACATCAAAATCGATCAATGATCCATTAATTATTACCCGACTGCGCAAGAAGGGTCATGTTTTTCGGGTGTAAGTAGATTTAGATTTATTTATTTCAAATTACAATGCTTCTTAAGACAAATGACAATGGCAGATTCTGCCCCACCATCAACCGCAAGTTGTACAAGATAACGAATAAATGTAAAAATGTCTCCGTTTTTTATTAAAATTATTGGTTTAAAATAAAGTTTTGTACAAGTTGCGATTCGAAAAACACAGCTTAATTAAGAATTCAGAAAATAGTAAGAAATCGAAGCGATTTATTCATTGTTTTTGTTATTCTTCTATAGGAGTTGCGAGAGTAGTAGAAAATGATACTGATTATGATTATGCAATATGAAACCTGTAATAAGTCCCCAACAAAATGATAGGTACAGCTTAAATGGTCACGTAGTTTTGTAGGTGGGGCAAAGCTCCATAGAAATGTGGCAATGTCTTTTAAAACATGGTGTACTCCGAAAATCAGCACTGGGTCTGCGTGGTGGATCATAGCCCGAGCTCCCGGGACGTAAGGGAATGTACGTGCCCGAGCAGTGTGGACATATAAATAGACTGATGATGACTATTTATAAACATTCTTTTACTCTAGCACTGAAGAAAACTTCGGAATACAGATGCTATAAAGGTGTAGATTTACTATAAAAGATATATTACCTCTTCATGAAGTTTCAAAGTATCAACTTTATCCTGTCGCTCTTCATCCAGCATCAATTTATACGTCTCCAACTTTTCCATTAGCACTGCTACCTCGCTTTTCAGATCTTCTATCTCGCTCTCTCTCCCGTGGTCTTCATCTTTTGTACTCTTCACATTTTGGGCTTTGAACGTCTCGAATTCAACTTTTAAATTTTCATATTCCTCTCTACATTTAAGATGTACATTTTGGAAACCTTCAACTTTGAATATTGCTGAGATTTCTATAGGATTGCCTAGTTTCTCGTTCTCGGCTATAAGTTCTTTTTTCAGTATATGAATCTTGTCTATTAGTGTTTGCAAATATTCGCTGTCTGCTAACTTTTCGTTGTCTGTCTCGCTCTTTTGTTGCGTTTCTTCTGAAACAAAATATAAACAACACAAAAAAATTACAGTGTAACAGTCCACAAAATAATTATGCTAAGCAACAACGGCATGCTTAGAAATCCAAAGATTAGGTTTACAGCGTTATATCGTTCTAAACAATAAAAATAAAAAGACATTGCCACATTTCAATGGAGCTTTGCCCCACCTACAAAACTACGTGACCATTTACTGTACCTATCATTTTGTTGGGGACTTATTACAGGTTTCATATTGCATAATCATAATCAGTATCATATATATAAACATTTTGAAATAGCTTTTTAATAAAATTGATTAAATTGGAAGATATTATTTTTTCAATATTGGCGGCGCTAGTTGGCTCATGGAAGGCCCTTAGAGTATGTTATTGTTGCGATTTTTAAAGCAAGCAACGCTCGAAAAGCCTGTATGCCAGAAACTTAAAGAAAGTTTTCAAAAGCCAAACGTTGCTAGCTGTACACAATAATTTAGAAACTGTCATGTCCGGGCTGTATTCAAAAGTCAACTCTATCTCAAACTCACCGGTGTCTTTATCCTTTGTCCCCTTGATGCCGTCCATGAGCCTCCCGTTGACGGCCTCCTGCAGCTGTCGTATGGTGCGCTGGTCGCGGCGCCGCCTCGCGTCGTACTCGCCCACAGTCTGCGACAGCTCGGCCAGACGACCCTCCAGCAGGGCCACGCGGTCCTCTTGGCGGGCGCAGGTCTTGCGGGCAGACTCCTCGGCGCGTTTCGCTTTGATTTGCTCCTGGAATTTACAATAAGATGTAAATGACTCAGCACGGTTAGCTGTTACGATTTTTATTAGAAAGTCCTGTCAATCAGATTATTGCGACACATAGGCCCGTATTAATAGTCTGAGCTCAAACCCGCTAAGAGCGATTTTAGCTGATACACTTTCAAGATGTGATCACCGTCTCAAGTATATCATTTATTAATAATATACTATCTTGAGGGCGTATCACGTGATGTTTTTCTCAAGTCGCGGTTCGCCTGCAATCAGCAAGTACGTTCTCAAGTGTGAGTTTGACATTGCTCTTGAGAATTGAGTTTTGTTTATTATTACGGCGTTACTCACGTGATACCCAATTCCTAAACGCGCACCTAAGTTACGTTTATTAATAGGAACGCCATCTTGAGGTCGTTCTCAAGATAAACTTTTGAGCTGAGAGTGATCTATTAATACGGGCCATAGCGACTGAGTACGACTGTTCGTTCAAGCAGATCTAAATATTTAATTAAAATAGACCCCAGACAGATTTAATGAAAATAGTAGCTAGAGATTTAATCAAAAATATACCAAGCTAGAGATTTAATCAAAATATACCCAGCTAGAGATTTAATCAAAATATACCAAGCTAGAGATTTAATCAAAATAGGACCCAGCTAGAGATTTAATCAAAATATACCAAGCTAGATATTTAATCAAAATAGGACCCAGCTAGAGATTAATCAAAATATACCCAGCTAGAGATTTAATCAAAATAGACCAAGCTAGAGATTTAATCAAAATAGACCAAGTTAGAGATTTAATCAAAATAGACCAAGCTAGAGATTTAATCAAAATATACCCAGCTAGAGATTTAATCAAAATAGACCAAGCTAGAGATTTAATCAAAATAGACCAAGTTAGAGATTTAATCAAAATAGACCAAGCTAGAGATTTAATCAAAATATACCAAGCTAGAGATTTAATCAAAATAGACCAAGCTAGAGATTTAATCAAAATATACCAAGCTAGAGATTTAATCAAAATAGACCCAGCTAGAGATTTAATCAAAATAGACCAAGTTAGAGATTTAATCAAAATAGACCAAGCTAGAGATTTAATCAAAATAGACCAAGCTAGAGATTTAATCAAAATAGACCAAGCTAGAGATTTAATCAAAATAGACCAAGCTAGAGATTTAATCAAAATAGACCAAGCTAGAGATTTAATCAAAATAGACCAAGCTAGAGATTTAATCAAAATAGACCCAGCTAGAGATTTAATAAAAATAGACCAAGCTAGAGATTTAATCAAAATATACCAAGCTAGAGATTTAATCAAAATAGACCCAGCTAGAGATTTAATCAAAGTATACCCAGCTAGAGATTTAATTAAAAATAGACCCAGCTAGAGATTTAATCAAAATAGGACACAGCTAGAGTTTTAATCAAAATAGGACCCAGCTAGAGGTTAATCAAAATATACCCAGCTAGAGATTTAATCAAAATAGGACCCAGCTAGATATTAATCAAAATATTAGCTAGAGATTTAATCAAAATAGGACCCAGCTAGAGATTTAATCAAAATATCCCCAGCTAGAGATTTAATCAAAATAGACCAAGCTAGAGATTTAATCAAAATACACCAAGCTAGAGATTTAATTAAAAATAGACCCAGCTAGAGATTTAAGCAAAATAGACCAACCTAGAGATTTAATCAAAATATCCCCAGCTAGAGATTTAATCAAAATAGACCAAGCTAGAGATTTATTCAAAATATACCCAGCTAGAGATTTAATGTTGCCGGGAATGACAAGGGGCGGGTCATTTGACTGACGAAGGTTTAACGGATATTTTAGTATTAAGTTTGACATTGTAATTGCTAGAGATTTAATGAAAATATACCAAGCTAGAGATTTAATGAAAATATATCCAGCTAGAGATTTAATCAAAATATACCCAGCTAGATATTTAACCGACTTACCTCCCTAATAGCGACAGAGTGCGACTGTTCCAGCAGAGCCAGTTTCTGCTGCAGCCTGACGAGCAGCGCGGGGGTCTCCACGGTCCTCGCCTCAGCGCGCTGCAGCCGCCTCTGGGACGCCTCGAGCGAGCTACTCAGGTCTCGAACACGCTTCTCTAATTCCGCTTGAGATGCTGAAAAAAATTGAAGTTTACACGTACTACCAAAATGTAAGGTGTATCGAGATTATCGCCTTCCATGAGCCAACTAGCGCCGCCAATCTTGAAAAAGCAATATGTTCCAATTTAATCAATTTGATTAAAAAAGCTATTTACAAAATGTTTATTATGATAAATACTATTTTTAAATGCTTATTTATAACGTGATTCAATTTCGGTAAGTTGTAGTTCGCATAATTGCGAAAAACGGCCGTTTTTGGCACATTTGTGAACTACAACTTAGCTTGTCGCAATTATGCCATGTATTGTATATTGAAAAATAGTATTCATTCTAATAAACATTTTGTAGATAGCTTTTTCAATAAAATTGATTAAATTGGAAGATATTATTTTTTCAAGATTGGCGGCGCTAGTTGGCTCTATGAAGGCTCTTAAGGCAGCTGTCCCACCGCCGTATATAAGAAAGCTAACTATAAAACGAGTGGGCGAGCAGCGAGTAGCGAGTATAGTTTTGTAGCTCGGTTATAGGCCGCCGGCGAATATGCGAGTAACCATGGACTATTAGCTAGCAAATACGTTCTCATGTGTGAGTTTGACTTCTCTTGAGAACTGAGTTTTGTTTATACGGCGTTACTCACGTGATACCCGATTCCTAAACGCGCACATAAGTTACGTTTATTAATAGGAACGCCATCTTGAGGTCGTTCTCAAGATTGACTTTTGAGCTGAGAGTGATTTATTAATTCGGTAGTACGCATTTCATAAAAACTACTAGAACGAATAATCGTTAAAAAAATCGTATAAGTAATCGGCTAATTTTTTAAATTATAAAATTTCTTTGTCATTGTATTTAATTGAAAACTAACCTTGTGTCTCTGTAGTATGTACTACTTTGTCTTCCAACTTTTCTTTGGTTTTCCTCTCCGAGTTCAATTTCACGTGTAATTCTCTGTAAATAGGTTGAAAAGTATCGAATTGTGGTTGTGATACATCTGAATCAAGCATATTAATCTTGTAACCGCTGGTGGGTTATAGATGTCATGTAATCTGCTTACTCACTTCATCATAGCCAAGTGGTCTGCCCTCTCTTTCTCTCGCTCCTGTATCTCGTATGAAACCTTCGCCCTGAGGTTGTTCACCTCGGCCAGGTGTTGCTGAACCAATGTCCTGGTCTCCTCCTTCATGCCAGCTATGAGACTCTCATACTGGAATTAGTAAACAAAGCTAAGTTGACCACAACATTACGGCGAAATGAGGGGTTTTCAAACAGTTGTACGAAAAAAAACAAGCTTTTTAAGTTGATAATAGATGGCGTTGCACCGAAGTGCGATATCATCGAAAAAAAAATTAAATGTCAGCCAAATAAATTATTATTATTGGTTTGTTTGTGTAATTTAAACAATACAGTACAAATTAATACTAGGTATGAAATACAAAAAGCCCAAGTTACAACGCATTTAATGTTGACATCAGACCAGTCAGTGCCATCTACCGGGGCTAACGGTACTTTCTTTCTTTTTTTAATGTAACCTTGGAAACCCCTCCTTGTAAGGAATTCCTTGTAAAGTGGTGTAAATGTAAATTGGTGGTTGACATGAAATATATATGCAATATACTTGCAATAAAGAGGTATGATTCTGATACAACAGCAGCCTCTACCCTCAGAGTGAAGAAGTGGTTATAACTTAGGCACAAGTTTCCCAACTGGAAATACCTACCTTGTCCCGGGTAACCTTCTTATCGGCCTGGAAAGCCTCCTCCATACGTGACTTCTCTGCACTTAAGGTGGATAAAGATATTGTGAGTGCTGCCACGGAATCATCTGCAATATTATATAAAAAGATTTCATTATCTAGCCATTTTTCGTGTATTATGATCTTTTTGTTTCTTGGAAAAAACAATGCCTTACTGTCTTCTTCACTAGGCGCTTCTGTCTTATTCAAAGCTTTGAGGCTGATCTCCAAGGCCTCTTTTTCCTTGGCAAGGCCTTTGTATGCAGCAACCACATCTGAAAATAGTGCATGTTTAGGTATACATTACATAATAATAGCATGTAAACTCGCAGGTATTTGGCAGACGATGTTTTATTAGAAACATTACTAATTTTGCACAGTAACGGTTATCAAAAACTACTTAAATTGACTTTACATTAACATCTGTTACTTTTATTGTTATTTAATTGGTAGATAGGATAATGCTGTATGCATATTTCAGAGTTGATAAGTTAGTAAAGGCTTGTGGCTACTGTGGAACTTTTAGGTCATGTTAGATTGTATGTTAGTAAGTATATCAATCTCCATAACTAAACATGATATAGACCAGGTATTTAAGTATCTTCACTCCAGTATTCACGAGATAAGACAGTGAAAAGGAGTCCATCTCGTTACTATAAAAACTACGAAAAGTACAAACAAGGAAGACATATGTTTACATTTTCAATCTCTCACAAAAAGTTAGGGCCTCTAGGGCTTCCACAGCCAATATGTAGACGTGACTTACCTCTGAGCCGAGCTTCGTAACGTTTAATTTGATCCGCTTGCTTAGTTATAGTCGAAATTAACTCTTGTTTTGATAAAGACTCCATCATTGCAGCGAATTTTAGCCTATAAATGTAATCACTCCTAAGCGATGCTCATAAAACTATTGTAGACCGAAGAATTGTTTTCCTTTCAGGTACAAATTACACAGACTTGCACATTTTAAACAGGAAATAAAGTTAGAATTTTAGAAAAATGAAAATCCACAAAATCGTCCCTTTCATTTTTTATTACTAAAATAAAAAATTCTTACCGTGAGGCGAAGGCTAACTAGAGCATACAGCCTGGTCTGTCTGACTGACGTTTATATCAAAATCCGTGATTTATACAATGTTTGTTTTCTTTACTTCATCCATCCTTGAGTCATGCGGAATCCTCGGAATCCTTTATAAGACACTGGCGCATCGCGCTGCTACAACACATCACACGAGATAAATGTGAATCTAGGTCCGATATGGCCACGCACGCCACGAAAATTTAATACTATTATACTCTATTGCTGGCTTTCAATAGTAATATAAAACTTATTGTCACAGCAACAGAGCAATGGATGATAGAAATGGGCTTACTGTCAGTTACAACCATTGACTTAGTCATTGGTTACAACCATGTTAACACAATGCTTGGATAGTATTGTGTGTCGATAACTTGTTGGTGTGCGTGCACTCGATGAGAATGTTTGTTTCTACTTCCGGTGCCAGTCTTCGGGTTCTTGCTCCAAGTCTAAAATCCTCGAGAAATACATTGCGGACCCAAAATCAAGAGCTGAATTCTTCGGTTATGGCCGACAATTTATTGTACTACCTATTTTATTTAGCATGGTGCATAGAGGACCGGAAGTAGAAATAATGGAAGCACCGGTGCGAGATTTTTGAAATGATGTCGATTGGTTCCACTGATTGATTCGAAACTAACCAACCAATTAAAGAAATAGTGAGTTATCTATGAATTTACTTAGGTAAAATCATGAAACGTTTTAAAATCTAACGGAGCGCTTTTTCACTCATTGGTTGGTTGGTTAAAAGTTTCAGCGACAGAGGAACTATTGTTGGGGTCTCCATATAAACACTCGCCAGAATGACTGGCCTAATAGGACTTCCTATATTGAGGGATCTCGGGTCATGATGCATCCACTGCGCAGGCCCAGCTCGAATTGGTAGATTACACACAGTTTTCCTGCAGTATGTCCATGTGTACTTGGTGTTTAGAGTAATTATTCTAATTAAATGTAAAGGCAAAGAAATAAAAGAATTTTGTTTTAAATATTATTGCTAATGTCAATATTTAATGTCTATCAATATTTCCTACATCAGATTACATTCGTTGACATTTCAAAAATTAAATGTAAGTAAGCCAAACACTTTTTCATACATTATCGGCGATTTGTACTCTGTCTTAATAACTCTAGCTACATCCTAGGCCAAAACCTTACAATACCCAAACCTGCCCAAAATAAAATAAAGGCGAAAAAAAAAATTAAACCAAATTGTTAAATGTGGATATAGTTAAATAAACGCTAAGTATAAAAAAATTAATTTGTTATTTAAATTAACTGAAACTATACTAAACACAAAATAAAATACCACATCTCATAACACAAAATATTAATGCAAAACAAAACTAAACAGGACAGGTGTGTACTGATACCAAGATATCATCAATGGAAATGCAATGTATTTTTATTGAGTCAGGACGATACAACACAAACTACAGAAATCCCAAATCTTTCATGCGTGGCTAGAACTAAATTAATGTATGACAGATCAAGAGTATTTAAATTACCATGTACTCAAAAGTAGTACAATAAATCTTACCTAAAAATTATGAGATATTATATCCCAAAGTTTTAAACATTGATCAATTATGCGTTCACTCCATACAGTACAGTCAGCACATTAAGTGTAATACACCAACACTACGCGATTGCAATACAGACTAGATTGCAGTGGTTTTGTGTAGGTTGATGTGCTGTCTGTACAAGAAACTTTTAAACTGCACTGGAAAACATGTAACACGAGATCAAATCCTTTTCCAGCCAGTCACAAGGGCAGACATTAAACTGAAAAGTATTATCATCTCTTTCTTGTAAAAAATATTTCCAGTGATTATAAGCTTCTTGCCGGGTACAAAAACAATGGCGCGCAAAAGACTTAGGAGACATTTACTTACAGCATAGCATTTTTATTTCGAGGTACATTTACCTGTGACTAGTATTATACACACCATTTTATATAAATTGTTAAGCATGTGTGCTTCATAAGGGTATAATATACTTATGTTAACCAAACACCACACGAACATAATTTTAACTCAAAAGACCTAAACTACATTTTAAATTAGAGAACACAGTTTTTAAATACTTAAACAATTAGTTACATCTACAAAATTTTATGTTGCGCAAAATTATTTCTGACTAGTTCCGTGTAGTAAGTACTTTAAATAAATATTTATCTTAATGAAACATTTATCCTTAGCAGTATTATAGAAAATAAACGAAATACTTATTCAAAATGCATTATTTAAAGACCATTCACTTCGAGAAATTCCCACCTCGTTTGTAGTTCTTTCATTAAATGATATGCATTTACGTAATCTATTAATAATTTAACTAAGTAGTCACTGAAACTACTAAATACAAATATATGGAACAATACATCATGAGATAGGTATTAATGTTATTATTGAGTAAATTTACTGAACTAATTTTGAACTTACACTAATATTCAATATATTAATTATAATATAACATCAAATGAAATCTATTACTCCTATTACGATTATGATAATAAATTATGTTTATAATGAATTATAAATTACTTAAATGTAATAATAAATAGTGATCATTATACAATCAAATAATTAGAGAGACAATATCATGTTGTGAAAGTCAACTTAAAGGTTTTTGTCAGTTTGAATTTATTAACATGTCTTTTACAATTTAATGACATCACTTGTGACTGCAATTTCAAACTCACACAAAACCATTCAAACACATCTAATGAAATAAATAATCATGTAAAAACGTCTAGGTATACAATTACACATTATATTTTGACTTTCACCGTAAACTTTATGTGCTCCACAACTTGATACATGTACTTATTAGTCAATACAAAATTTAGTTCAATAAAATGTTGATCAATAACTATAATAAGTTATTTTGTCATGGTCCTTCGACTTCATAATTTCGAATGAGATTGTTTATTTATAGATGAACCAAGCTTATTCATAATACTCAATTTATATAATTTTACAAATATTAAATTTAAAAGAAAAATTTCACCATCGTATTTATAGGTACTCAGTTTTGAATCTGAGCACTTAAATATTTACTAAATATAGTAAATAATATAATAATACACTATCCTAATACAAAAAATCAGCAAAAGCCTCGTCAGTTTTAAAAGTAATTTTACTCAATATTGGATGGGCAGGGCTACGAATACGATAGTGATACAAATAATGCCTTGAGTATAATAAGATATTATTACATGGGAAATACAAATATTTATGATTATGATTAATGTTAATACATAAATGATGATTTATAATATTCCTAAATCCACCTTAATTCGATATTTTGTGCATAAGTCAATCTCCAGAATTGCATCATTCATTTCATTACAAACCTACATAATTAAAATTATGTAAGATGTACATTTTTATGTCTATTTTAATTTAATCAAAAGTGACAGGGCCGTACTTACTGTTTTAAGGTATTACGACATTTATGGAAGAAGTTACTTTTTTATAAAATGTATGCTTACTTCAAAGTGTAAATTATTAAGTAATCAGTCATTTTATATGCCATCTGACTCTTTGGTAGCTTAGAGTGTGTAAATAGAATATATATATTTATTTTATTTCCAATATAAAAAAAAGATGTGGGGTAATTGCACTGGTTTTCGTAAACATAACTGTATATTTTTTATATATTTTTATTTTTACTTATAGTAAAAAATTCATATTGCACTGACAGTCATCGTATAAATACGTTTATTGCCCGAAGCCTAGTACAAATATTTAGTATAATTTAAATTTCATATAAATGTAGCTATGTCATGCTATATCTATAGCAATATCATGAAGAATATTGCTCACAAATAGTTAGATATAGCATTTTGAGTTAAAAGAGCAAGGTATATCTTTTGTTACAATTCACTTTATTGCACGCATGTTTAATTTATAGGTGAGAAGTTTGTATAATGCAACTTTAGTCACCTAGATGAAGCATTTGACTTTTGATTATACAGATTACCTATCAAATGTATCAATTTCATATTAGTTCAGATCACAGTATCACTCAAATACTGACTAAACAATAAGAATATCCAATTAGAAAAAGTTTCCTATATGCCTTGCTTTTACTCTTGGACACACAACTAATGTAATTCATTTAAGTTCATAAATATTAAACAGTCAAACAGAGGGTGCAGTCATTGATATTAAAAAAATAATTAAGTAATTAAATTAATTTTCTCTTTTTAGCATCTAGACAGCTGGATTAGTAATCACTGGGATGTCAGTTTCGTGAGTGTGCTGGTTTGTACTTCTTGCAGTGGTTTGTGTCATGATTAGCATCATAATGTCAATCTACACCGGTACTAAATTCAAACTATTGATGCCAAACCATGACGGAGTAATGATCAACATTTTTGTATTAGCTACAATTTATTGACTAGACTTTGCAGAGCTTAAGATTTACTTTTGTTTGTTTTGAAGCTGACTTGCAGCACTTGACCGTTGAGAGAGTAGCCGTTGAGGGACTGGATGGCGACCACGGCCTCGTCATAATTGGTCATCGTTACAAAGCCATAGCCTTTGCACTTGTTGGTGGTGGGATCTCTAATTATTTTTACACTCTGGACGGCGCCGAACGGGCCGAAGAGTTGCCAGAGGACACTTTCTTCTGTATCAGCCCCAATGTTGTACACGAAAATGCACCAGCCTGAGCCTCCTAAAGCGTTACCTTGGATGAGAGGGTCGGCCAATGGAGAAAATCGTTGAAGTCCTTTGTTGATGGCAAGGAGAGCCTTCCCAGCAGGTCCAACGAAGCGACGAGTGGACGTAGGTGCCAGATATGCAGCCAGCGGTGCAAGAGCCTTGCTTTGGTTGCTGGGGTTGTTTGCACATTTAACTGTCATCGGTGCCGTTGCTCCTGGGGGGATAGTACCGTTCAACTCACGTATTGCAGCTTCAGCTTCGTTCCGCTGGTCGTAGCGGATGAAGGCGACGCCTCTCGAAGGTCCCTGGATGGTTTGTTCGTCTCCTCCCCCGCCTCCTTGCAGCAAATGAGTGACATTCACATTCTCATGCAGTATGCGCGAACTGATGATCGTGCCGTATGGACTGAATAGCTTCTCCAGCTCCTGCTGTGTCATGTGCTTGGGGAGGCCAGACACGTACAGGTTGGCGCCTTTGATTGCATCAGAACTGGGACGAGCATAAGAAACTTTTATGATCTTGTTCTGTAATCTCAGACCATTCAACGTATTCACTGCCTTTTCTGCGTCTTCTGTCTTGTGGTAATTGACGAAGGCATATCCCAGACTCTGGCCATTGAGGATGTGGTCAGGAAATACTGTCACTTTGTCTCTGATCAACTTGCAACTTTCTACTTCACCAACACTGGAAAACAGTGATCTGATCTCCTCCTGAGTCATCGTTTGCGGCAGATAATTCACTATGAGGTTGGTCTTGGACTCATTATTGCATGGTTGTACCTTGCTACCATTTTGCGTGGGTTGGTTCGCGTTTACGGTGTCAAGTGAATTTGCCATCATTTTTACTGTTTCTGTTTACACCAAATCGGGTGGAATGTCACAAAAGATGTGACGTGTTACATAAATGAGGATATATTCCAATTAGAGCATCGGTTCTTCACTAGTTGGAACAACACAACTTCGCGTTGGTTCAAAGCATATGCAAGGAAAGAAAATCAATAAGATGCTGTCCACTCTCGCTCTCGTACTTATCCTGTGCTCGGCGTAAAGGCACCGAGTCCGTTGAAGCAAAATATAACTAGGAACACAAATTAACTAGAGTTTCTTAGATCTTACAGAGAATACGAAAGCAAAGTGAAAAGGAAATCAACCAAAAATCTATGCGACCTATTCTCGTAAATTCATTTCTTTCACTTCACTTTCTTTTTTAAAATGTTGCCACATAATTAAAACTAATTTCCCTTCCCACATAAATCTAAGTTGGACTCGGGGCGCATGCGTGCAGCGTTTCGTCCGAATCGAACAAAAAATACTTTATCCTTTTGAATTGGATGGATACAATATAAAATACAACAATATTCACATCGTAGTAATAAAATAGTATTTATTACATTACAAACTATCAATAATGTAATTCACTGAATAATCAGAAAGGGGTTGCTTAATTTTATCGTATTATAAGTTATTTATGATACCTAAGATAATAACAAAATTGATGCTATCTAGATAATATAGAAATAAATAAAAAAACTTCATTATGGTTTGACTTTCTCTTTCAATGATATCCGTCTTAAAAATCGGTAAGTCAGTAAAAACAATATACAAGTAACCAACTCAATAAAATTCACACATTTCCGAAAACTCATGTAAAAATTACCGATTAAATTGGGTAATTTTTAACGCCCAAAACACTGATCCAATGCTGCCAACCAAACAAAAATTGCCAACATAACAAAAATGGAGTGCGTTTACGGAGACAGATAGAAATTTAAAAAAATTCGTCGAACAAAGCAAACAAGGCGTCTCTATTTTTCGATGATTTCGTCTAATTTAATATACCTACTAAACAAAGGAATCCAGCTCTTTATTTTAATTCTACTGTGGTGGTAATCTTACCACTGTAGTATTTAATAATAAATTAAGGTAGTCATTCACTTATTCCTAGAGGATGCATTTCTAGTAGAAATTTATTTGCCATGTTTGCTTGCCAAAATTACAATAAACTACGAAAGAGCACTAATTTTGATGTGCTCATTTTACCACTAAAACGACTATCCACGCACCTACTTACATATAAAAATTTAATAATAAAGCGCCTGAATGTTTTTTTTCTCGTAGAAAAATTTTGCTATATTATGGGCACCTTTGCGCCAGGAACAATAAAAGGCGGTCATTAACTTGTAATTTACTTAGATAGGTAGGTCCCCCGGGCGTGGTGCCACATGATTTGCATGTTTACCTGGGTAAAAAAAAAGGTACCAACCTAGGTACGGTCCATAGAAAAAGTGTAAAGGAGAGTTTTTAAGGTTGAGAACTTGAGATTATCTCAAAAACTACTAAAAGTTAAAACTATGTAATAGTACAGTCGACAGCAGATCAATGGTAACACTTTTTACTTTTGACAGTTCTTATTATTTGCGTCGTAAGACTTGAAATCGTACTGCAAGTGTTACCATCGTACCTAAAAGAAACAGTATTTGTTTCATGGTCCTTGTGTATTTTTTTACGATCTCTGTAGCATTGACATGCTCTGTAGTGATGTCACGCAACGCCATCTATTATCAACTTAAATAGCTAGTTTTTTCCCCCTTGGAAATGTCCATGAAATGTCGCTTTGAATTTTGAAAAGCTGGCGCTGACTCATGCCGCTCCGCTCGTCTGTTGGAGCCCTAACAGCACAGACCACTTACCCATACACCTGTAACAGGAGGGCGCCCGTTTCTGCCTGCGCATGAGCGCAAAATTGCTTCGCGACACGCGTAATTTTGAGATATCGAAACAGGTTTAATATAGCGCCCCTGCCCCCCGCTTCGTCTAATAGCGCCTATCGCTTGACAGAATTTTACGCTTGAAAATTTGTACCGATTTCATGTCTATGGGGCACAGGGCACCTGTGCTATGGGGTAAGTGGTCTGTGCCTAACAGTGAAATAATCCTTGCGTTAGGTCGAGTAGTTATTAAGATAATCTCAGCCTTAAAACTCTCCTATACTTAAGTACATTTTTCTCTGTGTTATACCGTACGTCACAATAATTATTAGATTACACGTACGCAGTCCTAAGACAATGGGCGTATGACAAATAATCATAAACTGTCGAAACGGATGTATGCGCAGCACAGCCACCGGTTTCGCAAAACCTTTCTCGTGGCACAATGGAAATGAGTCACTTGACTAACGGCGCGTTTGGGTGGGCCGAGCGATGAGACGCAGCGCAGCGGTCCGTAGCAGGCTACTTTTTAACCGACTTTTAAAAAAAGGAGGAGGTTATCATACCTTAGCAGATACCTACACATTTAGAGATGAATGTGAAAATCTAGGGCTAAACATTAAAGGCCTTCCATGAGCCAACTAGCGTCGCCAATCTTGAAAAAATAATGGCTTCCAATTTAATCAATTTTGACGTGACAACGTCTTATAAATTGGTTTGCCGGGTGACACTTCAAGAAACTGCGTTACGCTCCGCTCACGTTATGCGCTCACAATGAGAGCGAGTGAGAGGCACGCGTCCCTTCCACTTTCCCTTCGTCGTTGTCACGTAAAACTTTCGCCCGTATACCGACTTTACAGGCAACCATTTTTTATTATAAAAGCTATTATCAAAATGTTTATTAGGATGATTACTATTTTTTCAATGTACAATACGTGGCATAATTGCGACAAGCTAAACTGTAGTTCAAAAATGTGCCAAAAACCGCCGTTTTTCACAATTATGCGAACTACAACTTACCGAAATTGAATCACGTTATAAATAAGTACCTACTTATTTAAAAAATAGTATTTATCGTAATAAACATTCTGTAAAATAGCTTTTTTAATCAAATTGATTATATTGGAAGATATTATTTTTTTAAGATTGGCGGCGCTAGTTGGCTCATGGAAGGCTCGAGATTTGCTGATGGTATTGTGATACTTGCAAAAACGCCACAAGACCTAAACAGGATGATAAATGAACTAGCATCAGAAAGTAAAAAGGCAGGACTGAAATTGAACGCAGATAAAACTAAAATAATGACCAATGGCGTAGTCGACAGCAGATCAATGGTAACACTTTTTACTTTTGACAGTTCTTATTATTTGCGTTGTAAGACTTGAAATCGTACTGCAAGTGTTACCATTGATCTGCTGTCGACTGTACAAAGAAAGCCCCAAAGAGAGCGAGAATGCTGCCAGCCTTCTGGGCACCGTGACTCCTAGAGGACATGTTTTATTTATAGGTAGTTTTAGTTTTTAGGTTTTTAATGTTAGATTTTAGTAATTTTATTGTTATTTCTTTTAAATTATTATATATAAACGGATATCACTCACTTATATTGTTAAAGTCGGCAATTAGACCGACAGTTTCGACCGATTTCGACGGTCTTTTTCAAGGTGAGCGCGCCACGCCCGCGTCGCCGTTGACGTTTCTTCGCGCACTGCGGATGAGCGCTCTCTGCGCGCGCTCCCTCTCTTGAGTGATATCCGTTTATATATAATAATTTGTAGTAATGGCTCACTATAGTTTTAATTCTAAAGTTATTTCTTTTTTTATTTTCCTTATTATTTTATGTTGAATATGTAGGTATTGTTAATGAAAATAAATTAATGGAAAATAAAGAAGGCCCCATAAAAGTAGTTGAGACATAAATCAGGTACGTGGACGAATACATATATATATATAGGACAGCCACAGGTCTGTGAGGACAGCTAATGGCACCAAAAGACACCATAAATAAAGAAATTGAACGACGAATAGCTAACAGCTGGAAGAGGTCCTGGGGCTTGAAAGAGTCACCTCTTTCAAGCCCCAGTATCTCTTCCGAAAGATATCTCTTTTTGAAACATAAAATCCATCATTATATCAACAAAAAGTAGACTGTTCACGGATGTGCCAACACGCATATTGCCAGTATTTATGGAAGCCAAACATGGGCTCCAAGAAAAACAATAATTAAGTAATGCTAGGAGCTAAGAAAGCCGACAGAATCAGTTGCAAATTCTGTTGTGTCGATCCATTTATTATGTTTCTCAGTCAATACCAATCGCTTATTGCCAATACCGCGGGAGTTTTCCGAACCGGAGTGCCTACCGTGGTCTTCGTGTTTTCAGTGCGATTTCGGTGCGAGCGCACTCGGCGGCTGTTATGTACTTTGTACCTAATGTGATACTGTGAAGTAAGTTTGTACAAATGTTTCTTACGAAATATAACTACTTACTTTTCTTTTCCCGTGTGGTTTAGTGACCAAACCTACTTGTCAAAGTTATTCAGGCCGCCCGTAGGCCTTTGACGTGGCTTAACGACTGCCGGGAACTACTTACTAAGTAGGTAGTTCCCGGCAGCTTCTCTTAAAACACTCAACAATAAAAACAAACTCTTACATAATTCATCATCAGTCTATTTATATTGCCCCACTGCTCGGGCACAGACCTTCCTTACATCGAGGGAGCTCGGGCCATGATCAGCCAGTGCGGATTGGCAGATTTCACATGCCTTAGATTTTTATCTGCTTCTAGGGCATGCAGGTTTCATTACGATGTTTTGCTTCACCGTTTTGAGAGTACTAGGTAAATGTACGTAAGTTTTTCCGTCGAAAAAACCGCGAGGATAACTCATTGGTACATGGCTGCCCTGGCTGGGAATCGAACCTGGGATCTCCGTATCGCAAGAAACTTACGTATATTTACCGAGTGCTCTCAAAAACGGTGAAGGAAAACATCGTGATGAAACCTGCATGTCGTAGAAGAAGAAAAAATCTAAGGCATGTGAAATCCGCCAACCCGCACTGGGCCCGCGTGGTGGATTATGGCCCAACCACTGTGCCACCGAGCTCTCGCTACTTACCTGATTAATTATTATAATTATCCATCAGAGAAACTGTTTGTTCTATTATTAGGAACTCTACTGTAACTTTTTTTGCACCAAACGTAACAATTTCATGTATGAATCTACGCTCTACAATCTACAACAGCTCTATAACGAATAATCATTTCTTTTCAAATAATCTAGATTATTTTATTACTGAAATAAATGTCTTCACGCAATGTAGGTACCTAGTTAAAGAGGAAAATTCTTCAATAAACCTGTTTCCGACCGACCTTGGTTTCTTTCAAACACGCAAGCATTTCTTAGGTAACCAACCATTCACTTCATAAGTATTTAGCTAGGTACCTACCTAGAATCATGGACCTAGAATTAGTAAACCGTGGTGAGTAAAATGTGGTGTCGACTGTACGAGCAAGTAGCAACAGCCTACAGGCGAGTGCATTGCGTGCAAGTGCACTCGTCCGTTCGGACATGCACCTTTGTACCTACTTGGTGGTGGTGTGTCATTCGCTACGGTGACCATGGGATAGCATTCAAACGGATGTATTACAACGTAAGACGAGTGTACCCACATACCACTTACCCCATAGACCTGTAACAGGAGGGCGCCCGTGTCTGCCCGCACATGAGCGCAAAATTGCTTCGCGACACGTGTCAACCTAGAGATATTATCGACATCTCTTTAATACGGCACCCCTGTCCCCCGCTTCGTCTCTATGCGCTCATCGTTGACATAATTTTTCGCTAGCAAATTTGTACCGATTTCATGTCTATGGGGTAAGTGGTCTGTGAGTATACCCCATGGGACCGAAATTCATTCAATCGATGAGCGCTGGCTCGAATATTCGTGGGGTCGAACGTACTTGCGCGAGTTTACTTGCAGGTGGAAAAGCGGCCTAATAATTGCTTTTCGTGCGGATTTCGGCCTTATAATTAGTGGCACAGCAACCAATCAATGGACTTTAAAATAGAAATCAATTTAAATAGGTGAGGTAGATAGCACATCAAGTATAACTTTGGTTCTTATTATCTGCGTCGTAAGAGTTGAAATCGTACTGCAAGTGTTATCAATATCATTGATCTGCTATTGTCCGTATAGGGCCGCTGAATTGTTCCCAAAAAGAAAATTCTTTTTAATTGAAAAACGATGTTTCAATTAATTTTTAAGGTGGTGTACGAGTATTTATATTTTGTAAGGGATTTCTCGCAAAGTATTTTATTTTTAACTACAAGGAGACTTTATCAACGTAGGTGGATACAAAAGAGTCTTACCTACGCTAAAAGAAACCAAAGGAATTGCGGGTTTGTGTATTATTTATTTAAGAGTATTGTATTTTATTTTTAGCTCGTCAAGGTTAGCTCTTCCTACTCAAAGATAAGAGAAATTCACTTAGCACTAAGCACCTGTTTCCAGTGCCGTACTTGGGTTATTAGCGCCCCTTATATGTATAATAAAAGGGCGCCCCTCTAAGTAAGGTACAGATAAAAATCGCGAAATTAAAATTTATATTAGACAGGTAACTTCAATAGCTGGTAGACAGAGATACAGTATATAGTATACAGGCGGCCTCATTAAGGTTGGAATTTTCTCAAAAACTACTGAACAAACACTGTTGTTTCAAACAGTGAAAGATTTTTTGCAATAGGTCAAGTAGTTTTTGAGAAAATCTTAACCTTAAAAACTCTCCTGTACACCTTTCTCTGTGTTCCACCGTACAAGTAGGTACTGCTTCAGGGCGGAGAGAATGCGCTGACAAAAATAATGCAAGTGTGTATTTTACTAAAGTAGATATTGCTAGCGCCCCTGCGTATTTTGACGGTTTTGGTCAGGCGAGAGGTTAGCCCAAAGCCTTTTCTTATCTTATCTTATCCTGATTGGGTGCCAATGTGGCGGCACTTCGACCCATTGGGATCTTTTGTGCTCTCCCCTTTCCTTTATGCTCCTTCCTCCTCCCTAAAGATATAACTCAGTAGGTCCGCTATGCAGCTCATGGGAAGGAGCCTGTAGTCTTCTGGTTCCGGATAGGCCGACCCCAGGAGACTCATTCGCTTTCTAGCCAGTGAGTCACATTCACACAGTAGGTGTTTCATGGACTCCGTTTTGTCACCACAGGCTCTGCAGGTTGGAGATACAGCTAACCCCATCCTGTGCAACAGGTCGTTCGTTGCTTGATGTCCCGTTAGTGCCCCAATTATGAGCCGCATCTGGTTTCTGTTGTGTTTCCAGATTTTCCTGCACCAGCCTGTGTCTGTCTCGCCAATGAAGAGTTTGGAGTGTTTCAGCTCTTTGATGTTTTTCCACTCCAGGTTGTGCAAGTCTTTGGCCTTGGCCCGTAAGGCCATTTTGATGGTACTCATTGAGAGTCCCACATATGGCTCAGGTCCTGTTAGCGAGGACTGTGAGCCCTTTCTAGCCAGTTCATCAGCCGCTTCATTGCCCGTTATGCCCACATGCCCCGGTACCCAGACCAACCGTACCTGATTGTGCTGACCTAGCTTGTTTAGTGATCTAACACAATCGAGGACCAGGCCAGAGTCCGTTCGGGGTGTGTCAAGGGCCTTGAGGGCTGCCTGGTTATCGCTGAGAATATAGATAGTTTTTTAGTTTAGCAAAGCCTTTTAGTTTGAATGGCAAATTAAATCAATTGTCGACATGTCTGTGTTCTCTTTTAAAATAAGAGATACTTATTCGAAAACTGAATTAATTGTCCAAAAAAATCTTAGCTATACTTTTGCAGTAACAAAAGAGTAACTCTCATTAATCATCATCAATCTAGTCTTATGTCATCTCTATTGGGAAAGACCTCACATATACGGGCGGCTTGCGGCCAGTTGAATCGCATGCTCCGCCCCCTTTTCTGCAGTTTTCGGTAGAGATCTGCAGCCTAGGCCTCAGATCGCTACCTACTAGACGTTGACGACGGGAGAAAATGGGTCGAGGCATGCGTTTCAACTGGCCACAGGATCTGCGTACAGATCACGCCTGTGTGGGAAAGACTTTAATCCACTTTTATTACCGCCCTTTTCAAAAGAGCGCCCTCTCATTCATTTCCTTCCCTAACTGCCTCTCTGCTAATTCTCTCATTTTACATTATCTCAGTGTTTACGCTTCTGGGATTTTCATCAGGGCTCTCATTATCCTAAAACAGGGCAAACTGTCGCCCTAAATACTCTTTGTGGCCCCTAAGTCGCGGCAAATGAATGTCCTAAGTTTAATTAACATTATGGAAGCTCTAGCGTGCCATAGGAGGCGATTATTTCTAGATTACGTCCTCTGTACCTAGAACGGAGTAATTTCTGTGCTATTTAATGATGGAGTTTTACGTCACCAGTATATATAAATCAAATAGAGATACTACAGATTCAAGGATGGCGGGCCGCAATGAGACTCGTTGAAAGTGGAAATGCATAATCCTTTCTATATTAACCAATGCCACTTGCTGCAAGATAAATTACTTATAGATCGAAATAAGTACTCTTTTTAGTGTTCCGTACGCCAAGAGGATAAAAGGAACCCTTATAGGATCACTTTGTTATCCGTGTGTATGTCAAGACATATAACTCAGAAACGCTTGAACGGATCAATTTGAAATTAATACCCAATACTCAGGTCTGCAACCTCATGCAGCCGTGAAATAATCAACCTTCTACGTTTACGCAATCAAAAGATATGGCAGTTTATGTTGAATTTTGGCGCATATTTGTGTGAAAATGCAAGAAAACCAGAATCTATAGGGTATTTTCCGTTGACCTAGAATCATGAAATTTGGCAAGAAGCTAGGTCTTATAGCACAAGTAAAGGAAAAATTCCGAAAACTATAAATTAGAAATTAATGACATGAAATTTTTGTCTATTGTTTTAGTTTTTAAAAACTACGCCAGTATTACTGTCAGTATTTATGTATGTACTGTGATAGTATGTGTAGGTAAGTAAACAATTCGCAAGTCATTATTGCTAGGATTCCTAGTCTAGAATTATAGATGTTACTTATTCACATTACCTAGAGTCCAGATGATTGCATAAATCGTGAGCCGTGCTTGCGAGATTCTTCTGAGTAACTATTTATAAGAATTATTATTCATTACGTAGTGCAGTCGTAGAGTCTGTGCGGAAAGAGAATAGGCGTGGCGTAAAATGGAACTAAAAACTAAACTATTTATTTCCCTTAATCAGAAAACATTAATTAATATTCTAACACAGCCTCAGTTCAGTTTTTAAAAATCTCAAAATATCAAGATATTACAGTCGAACTACAATGACGTACATGTGTTGCCAACGTGACAAAAACGGTAATTAAGCGCAGATGCGCCCTCAAATCCTACGCCTATTCTCTTTCCGTACAGACTCTACCTACCTCCAGAGATTTTGATGGTCCAAAGCTGTTATTCATAAACGTTAATTAAAGTTACGACTAATTTTAACGTGATGTTAAACGATAGACTGGCGAAAGATTGCCGAGATTGGAAACGTATGGAGGAGCCTTATGCCTATGTCCAAACATGGGCGCCCGAATAAATATTTTAATCTTTAATTTTATTATTAAGCATGAATTTTAAATTGTTATATCAGGGAATAAAGGCTTATATTATTATTATCATCTACAAGACTAGACTAGGTACAATGTTACAAACATTCCAGCCAGGGTTGCTAGTTGGGATTTTTCCAATTTCCCTATTTTTCCAAAATATTATACCTACTTACGTATTAAAAAAAAATTACATTAACATTACAATAATAACCTTTTTAAGGCTTTTTTAAAGACGATATACAGGGTGTAACGTAAAGGGTATATGAAGCCGAAGGGAGGGTGTTCAGTATCGGTAACTGAACAACTTTTGTTCTACGACTTTTCGATTTTCGCGAATTAATTTTTGACTTTTCATACATTTCATCCCGATCAGCTGATCAATTTGTATGAGAAATTAATTTATTTTTATTTTTTATTCGGAAAGTCGTAGAACAAAAGTTGTTCAGATACCGATACTGAACACCCTCCCTTCGGCTTCATATACCCTTTACGTTACACCCTGTATAAGACCACTACACATGATTACATTTTATATTTAAGAGCCTTCCATGAGCCAACTACGCCAATCTTAAAAAAATAATATCTTCCAATATAATCAATTTGATTAAAAAAGCTATTTACAAATGTTTATTACGATAAATACTATTTTTTAAATGCTTATTTATAACGTGATTCAATTTCGGTAAGTTGTAGTTCGCATAATTGCGAAAAAGGGCCGTTTGTGGTACATTTGTGAACTACAACTTAGCTTGTCGCAATTATGCCATGTATTATATATTGAAAAATAGTATTCATCCTAATAAACATTTTGTAAATAGCTTTTTTAATAAAATTGATTAAATTGGAAGATATTATTTTTTCAAGATTGGCGTCGCTAGTTGGCTCATGGAAAGCCCTTAACGTTTTCTGAATTGAATTTTAGCAGTCGGCAGAAAATTTTAAGCATTTGCCACGGGATTTTAAGTCATATCCCACCCTAATTATTCGGTCACAGCTTGAAAACTTTTCTCCAAACTTTCCCCAGTGATGCCACTTCCCCATTTCTCCAACACCCCAAAATTGCGGGAAAAAACCCAATCTGGCAACCCTGATTCTAGCAGAGCCTTCGCCAGCTGCGGCTCGAGCCCGATTGCCGCTAACAGATCAAACAAAGCGCTAACGAATAGCAATTGAACTCCAATTGATGAGCCGCGCTGGCAGGCTTAATGAGACAGTTAAGCTTTATCAAGAAGATTTAGAATACAAATTGATAAATGGAATGTTACATGTTGTACCAATCTCAATACCGGTTTTTACGATGCTCTTCACGTCGCCGCAGATAGGAACAGATGGCGCAACATCATCAGAGAAAAGATGATCCTGAGGGGTCACGACCCTCAGCAATGAGGAATACGACGCAAGGAGTGAGGATACATATATATGTCGTGGTCAGATCGTTAAATTGAGCATTTCATGAAATCGTCAATCATTTCATGAAATGGTGGCATTTCACGAAATCGTCAAGTTGTGCTGGGCATATCGTTTAAACGTCAACGTTCGTCGATTTGCCCAACCACGTTTGGTCAGATCATTAAAGTTTTTTTGGTAAATTGCGGTCGGTTTTTGCGTGACTGTCATAAAATTCACACGGTTTCGTATAGTAACACTTTTCCAAGTTTCCAACACATTCTTATCTATTATTATTTACTTTTCGACAGAATGAATCCGCATTATTTAATTACGCACACAACATAAACAATGACAGACAAAGGGTGCTCTCAGCGCCTCTAGCGGTAGGGTTTGCTATTTTTCTACGATATGGTCAATTATGATTAGTCATATCATGAAACAGCCGTGCGTTTGATGGCCATATCGTCAAACGCTTTCTATTCATTGATCTGGTCAAGCTATTTCATGAAATGACCAATAGACATTTGACGATTTCGTGAAATGTCACCATTTCATGAAATGATCAATTTAACGATATGACCATGACATATACACTCGAAAAACATAACCCTCCTTTTTTACGCAATGGGGTAAAAAATCAATCCTCCATTCCATAGTGGCGGATGAAAACCCTTTTCTAATCTAACTACCGGAACTGAAGATGACTTTTTAAGCAACGCCATGATTACATGGACATACGTCCATTGCGAGGACACCATATGAAAATCTACCGCACTATCGCCAATACCAAAATCGCTCATCACTTCTTAAGTAACAGAGTTGTCCACGCATGGAACAAACTGCCTGATGATGTAGTATCTGCACCATCAGTGAAGTCTTTTAAAAATCGCCTCGACATGTGGTTAAAATCAAAATTATATAAATAAGCAACATGTGTAGTGAATCATATGAACATTAGACGACATAGACTGAACGTACCAACACTGTGATATAGACACACCAGCATTGTGCTGCCTGTCTTTCAAATGAATAATAATAATTAAACCCATCCACAATATAACGTGACCCTGCGACCTTGTTCCTAATTAGAGTGATTCGTCAACTAATGCGCGGGCATTAATTATTTCACTGATGTTTATTTGTGTATGGTATTGTCATTATAGGCCAGTCATTAAAGGAGTTGACCCTAGCAGTAACTCATCTATCTATGAAATTTGGCACAGTGATAGAGTACCATATGTAGATTGAAATTGACATAGAATCCAATAATTTGTAGAAACGGAAGTTAGGTATTTTCAAGGTCAAACTTAAATTACGTGGTATCAATTACAGGAAAATTGCTCTATCCAAAATTCTTTTTTTACAAGTTCTAGTTACCTATAGGCATGTGTCGACAGAATATCCAACCATATTTCCATATGGAAATATATATATTTTAATAAAATGTGTTTTTTTGCCGTAATTTCCAAGGGATAATTACTCACTCCAATTTCTATTTAATTATGTATTTAAAATATTACTTTCGAAAGTAGTTATGAATATCCAATAAAAAATCCAGACCGAAAAGCGTTATCCAGAAATTGACGAAAAATGGGGGTTTCCAAAAATGCTCAGCCCGATTTTTCTTGTCATTATGAACAGACTATCTTATTAAAACTGCTTTTCAAGTTTTCCAATAAAAAATGCAGGCGAAGCACAAAATATCAAATAGAGTTGTATTCAAATATTTCTAATCAACGCGGCGGTGAATGCGCCACTGCGCGCGGATCGCTACTGCGGCCGATTAACAACCTTATTCCTATTACACGTACAGAACAGCGGGAACGCGGACGAGAAATTGGACGGAGCGGAGGAGATATTTGGAGATGGGATTCTGTTGTCTACTCATATACAAATAAGGTTAATTGTAGATTAACTCTTTACTAAAGTCCAGTAAAGATCCATGCGGACAAGCGTTTTCTAGAAATCGACGAAAAATTAGAGTTGAGAAAAATGCTAAGTTCGATTTTTCTTATCATTATGAACATACTTATGATCTTAGTCGAACTGTTCTTCAAACTCAAAGTCAATTTATAATAAACCTTATTCCTATACAAGTAGAAAATATCTATCGCATCGGTAACGTCGACTTAAAGTTGAACAAATATTTTGGAGATAGGATTATGTACTCTACCTACAGTTATACGAATAAGGTTTATTTTAGGTTAACTCGTTACCGAGTGGTGAAAGCTCGACCGACCTACGCCAACATGCACAAAACCATTCTAATCTAGCCCGTATCATCGGCGCATAAGTACGACAACATTTCAAGGTTAGTACGGACATAGCAAAACAAATGGTAACACTTGCAGTACGATTTCAACTCTTACGACGCAGATAATAAGAACGGTTCAAAGTGTTACACTTGATCTGATTTTGGAATGTTTTAAGTAAGCTCGACCGACACAACAGTACCTACGCCAACATACACAAAACCATTGTAATCTAGCCCGTATCATCGGCGCATAAGCGCAACATGTCAAGTCAAGGTTAGTACGGACAAAAGCAGATCAATAGTAACACTTTCAGTTCGATTTCAACTCTAACGACGCAGATAGATATATAGATTGGAGCGGTCCAAAGTGTTACAACTTGATGTGTTTTTATGTGTACTTACTAGGTACCTACTACGTGGAATGTTTAAGTAAGCTCGACCGAGACGATAGTACCTACGCCAACAAACACAAAACGTAATCTAGCCCGTATCATCAACGCATAAGTACGACAACATATGTCAAGGTTAGTACGGACAATGGCAAAACACTTTTTTTTCGCCGTGGGATCTCGTTTGGTGTGCGTGTATCAAATTATTTCTTAAAATTATAATTATCTGTTATATAAAACCCTACTGTATTGTGATATTATAAGAATCAAAATAAATTACCAGTCAATAAGTGATTCAGCGGAACGGTGCGCCGTGCTACATGCGATCGGACCCCCCTCACCCCCTCGAGTAACAAAGACAGCTTGTTATTTTTCAACTCGCTCGCACATCGACTACGGGTATATTTGCGTGCGGCATAGGTCTTATTACTTACGTCATACTGACGACTACAGCTAAGCAAATTTAAATTCTACACTTGTACGATGAGCGTGAGATATTCACCTACTAATAATATGTAATCGCAACTGCAACCACAAAAATCTACAAGTGAGGGTGATCTGCCTAATATACTAACCAAATTCCAAACACAATTATTTTTTCAATTCCACGAATTGATAACCTCCTCCTTTTTTTGGAAGTCGGTTAAAAATACAAAAAAAAACACGAAACAAAATACAAAACAAAAAATAAATAAAAAAACAATAAAAAAAATATATTTAGCTAAGGATCGAACCCGGAACCGCGTGCACGGGAGGCGACCGCTCCAGCCACTAGACCGATTCGTTCGCTGTTTAGCCCGGCGAAATTACCAAGCATATCTCATGCACCAGCGTGAGACATGAACGGACCGCTCCGTCTAGATTTCGACAAAATTGCAAGTAATCTAGTACAGACAGATTCCCAGCTCTCCTAATACACCTACTTCGGTATTCGAGTTCAGAGTTTATGCTCAAATAAAATTCAAAGATAATTACAACAAAATGTTTGATAAAATACTAACCAAATTCGAAACACAATTAAAATAAAATACAAAATAAAACACGAAACAAAACAAAAAACATATATTTAGCTAAGAATCGAACCCGGAACCGCGTGCACGGGAGGCGACCGCTCCAGCCACTCGACCAATACGCCCGCTGTTTGGCGTGGCGAAATTATCAAACACTATCTCATGCACCAGCGTGGGACATGAACGCGACTAGATTTCGACAAAATTGCAAATAATCTAGTACAGATTCACAACAGGGGCGTTTCTTAAAGCTGGAAGTAACATAAAAAAACACTAAGCGCCCAATTAAGTTAAAGACACTCTAAAGGAATCTCTGGGTTAGTTTATCCTAGACCCCGTGTCGCGAAGAAAACACACACTATATACTCAACTTATACAAGGCAATACGCATATTACATTTACTGCGTTCGTATGTTTCGAAACGATGACGATAATAATAATTAAATTGCGATGTTTAGATCAACCTCCTACATACATACATACATACGTATAGTACGGACAACAGCAGATCAATGGTAATACTCGCTCGCATTCGCACGATTTCAACTCTTACGACGCAGATAATAAGAACGGTACTTAGTCCAAAGTGTTGATCTTCTGTTGGCTGTACCTATTAACCTACTTGAAGAAACTCGCCCGCCGCTCGACCGGTTTTCGACGCCCCTCGCCCGCCTCGGGCCCCGCGCTGGCCTGCGCTTGATAGGTATTTCGAAATAATGGTGTTCCGCCTGGATATTTTGTTGGTTTCTTTTGAAATCAGGTTATTTGTGGGTATCTCATTACAATTGTAAAAAATATCTGATAGAGTAATTTTCCAGAGATAGTTAAAAGACAAATTCTGTATAATGAATTGTTTCATTTGGATTTTTTTGTTGGATTTTCGTACTTATACTAGAAATAATAATTTGAAGGCATATTAAAAACAGAAACCCGGCGGAGCAATTATCCTATGGAAACTACGGCCAAAAAAGACATTTTATTAAAATACCTACACTTTCGAATTAAAAAGTAGTTTTACTTATGAATGTACAGAAGCACACTAATAAAATACAATTTATAGAAAAAGAATTATGACCATAACATTGTTCCAGAAAAAGATACGGTATAATGTTGAATTTCAATTAAAATAAGTAACTTCCGCCTTGAAATATTATTGGATTCTCTGACAAATGTTCTTATAAATATGCTATTAAGTATACAAAAAAGTTTCATCGATAGAGGAGTTATTGTTGGGGTCTCCATACAAACGCTCGCCAGAATGACTGGCCTATTAATTGAAATGCGACTTAGGATGGGCATCCTATTTACCCCTCTGTACTTGAAAATAATGAATTAAAAAACAAAAAATCTGACTGCCAAAAATTTATGGTACAGTCAACAGCAGATCAATGGTAACACTTTTTACTTTTGATAGTTCATATTATTAAAGAAACACTTGTTAAGAAGGCGTATTACAGGATAGATGACTATTTAAACGATGAACATGCATGGTGTGTGTCGCCGGTTCCGCATGAGGGATAAACTTACTAACAATAGTAATAGTTACGTATTGTATAGTGGGGACCTTGGCCAAGTTTTTTACCTCTAATTTTTATTTTTATACATATATTTTTATTTGTACATATAGTTTTAGTTTAGTTTTTAACGTATTTAATTAATAACTTGTAAATTTTATTGTAATTGTTTAAATAAATAAATATACCTGTATAGTTATTAAGTAATCATTGTATTATCATTGTTTTAAAAGATGTGTTGCTGAGAGTTTTTTGCCACTTTTTCTCCTCAGCCTTTTCCTTGCAAAGTGGTGTAAATGTAAATTCAAAAAATATATTGACGTGCAAAAATGTACTCAACGTGCTTACTTACAATAAAGAAATTTGACTTTGACTTTATTTGCGTAAGACTTGAAATCGTACTGCAAGTGTTACCATTGATCTGCTGTCGACTGTACCTATAGTAATGGTCGGTGATTTTGTCAGGTCAGGAATAGTCGCGAAAGAAATATAGAGCCAGTGTTGATGAAAGGGCAGAGAATGATATGAACCCAAAGATAATGTAATACTACGTCTATAGACCGAGAAGGATATACGTCTTCTAAATTCCTGATGTTATTTTGAAAAGGGTCTACAATTATTATAGTCCGACGAGCATATATGAAGACAGAGATTACAGGGGGCCTCAATAATGTTGAGATTTTCTCAAAAACTACTGGACCGAATTTAATAATTCTTTTACAGTTACATAGTTTTAATTTTCATCTATCTAACAGTGAAAGAATTTTTGCAATAGGTCAAGTAGTTTTTGAGAAAATCTCAACCTTAAAAACTCTCCTGTACGCCTTTCTCTGTGTTCCACCGTACCAGGATTGCAGCAGATTGAAGTCAATTGTATCTGCTGACACCTAATAGGGAAACGGGTTAGAATACTGTATGTATCACTGTTTCTCTGATATTACGCGTAGGTATATCAATAATACTCGTGTTATCACTATAATACGACCTACAAAATAATTACGCCATTACAAAAATATACTGAACGATAACCTAATTAATAATTAACATTATATCGGGGTGACCTATCAATGTACAATTTATTGTAAGTACTTATTTGTAAATACTTGTATGTGGCATAAGTTAAGTAATAGGCATATATATAGGCATTGTATACCGAAGCTCAAATCAATTAAGTGTCTTATTTTGTAAACAAAAACTACCTACTAACATTTTAGGCTGTTCTTGCATAATTAGTTCAGATCTCTTTATTTTCACAATGATGAACAGATTCAATCAATCAGTTCCTTCAGTGTTATATCACAACAGGTAATTAGATGATCATATTAGTTTATAAAATAAGACACTTGATTTGGGCTGCGATATGCCTGTATAAATATGTAATTTTTTCAACCAAAATCATATACTTACTTAATCTTTTATTACAAGTAGATACGATATTTTTTATATAATTTTTTTGTTTATGTAAATATGTTATTGATTTGTTATAAATAAAGAATATAAATACCCCAGTAGATACGTACGTATATTTTTCAATGTCAACATTTTGTTTTAGAATTTAAAATAACACCATTTTTAGGGTTCCGTGCCTAAATAGGAAAAAAAGGAACCCTTATACACTTTGTTGTCCGTCTGTCTGTCTGTCCGTCCGTCCGTCCGTCCGTCCGTCCGTCCGTCTGTCTGTCAAGACCTATGTCTAAGAAATGCGTGGATGGATCAAGTTGGAATTAATACGAAATAGTCAGGATATAAGGAGGAGGAAAGAGGATAAAAGGAATTATTGTGTGTCAAGACATATAACTCAGAAACCCGTAGACTGATCAAGTTGAAATTAATACCCAATACTCAGGTCTGCAACCTCATGCATCCGTGAAAAAAATCAACCTTCTACGTTGACGCAATCAAAAGATATGGCCATTTATGTCGCATTTTGTATGAAAATGCAAGTAAACAAAAACCTATAGTGTACCCGTTGAAATAGAATCCTGAAAGACAAGAAGCTAGGTCTTACAGCACAAGTAAAGGAAAAAATCCGAAATGTGTAAAAGACATTGCCACATTTCAATGGAGCTTTGCCCCACCTACAAAACTACGTGACCATTTAAGCTGCCCCTATCATTTTGTTGGGGACTTATTACAGGTTTCATATTGCATAATCACAATCAGTATCTATCATTTTCTACTACTCTCGCAACTCCTATAGAAGAATAACAAAAACAATGAATAATTCGCTTCGATTTCATACTATTTTCTGAATTCTTATTTAAGGTGTTTTTTTCGAATCGCAACTTGTACAAAACTTTATTTTAAACCAATACCTAATTTTAATAAAAAACGGAGATATTTTTACATTTATTCGTTTTCTTGTACAACTTGCGGTTGATGGTGGGGCAGAATCTGGCATTGTCATTTTAAATTACATTCCTCCAAAAATATTTTTTTGTTATTACAAAAATGTCGATGTATGGACATCTTTTGATAATATCAAAGTTAAGTTGGTCTCTAAATCTAGTTTATCTTTGTTTGCACGGAAGCCTCAGTGCGCGAGTCCGACTCGCACTGGGCCGTTTTTTTTTAAATCAAAAGGTGCCAATACTTAGGTGAAAGTAGCAAAAAACTTAACTTTTGAATCTAAAAATTTTGAACTTTGAACATATTAACAATATTCGTCATTATTTCCTGTTTTGACCGAGATTGCGTATTCGTATATAGGTCTCGGTTGACACATGCGATAATATTGACAACGAATGCTTCCCAAACCCGATAGCTGAGTAATTCACTGACGCATTGTATAACAAAGGACGACTTTTGAACCCCGCATGTGATCAGTTCAGTACGTTGAGTGCATGCGTACTAAGGTTATTTACAAAGCAATTGAGGCTTGTTACAATGCAAGTTTATGCAGATGGTTTTAAGGGCCCTATACATAACTCGCGCCTAGGGTTGCCACCCGTAGGTACTATAATATTATCTACAGGATGTCCTTGAATTCATTCGACAAATTGAAACTGGGAGTTGTACTCATGATAAATATTAAATTGGTAAGGTTTTTTTAGTAAATCAAAACTGCCAAAAAAATTTAACTAAGTACGTCACAAATCACACAATGACCTTAGAAATGACCATTACATCAAATTCCAGTGAAAGAAATTGTTGCAAAAAATTAAAAATACTTAACTTAAAATTTTAAAAAAAACTGAAACACAGTGATGATGCACATCAAATTAATAATATTTTTGATAGTTGAATTTATTGTAATTTATTTTTTAATTTCCCCAAATTATTAAACACTGCAGAATTCGTGTAGGTATGTCACAACACACTAATCTAACCATTCATTTAATTTTGTCAAATGAATTCAAGGTCACCATCCCTGTTGAAAAATATTATAGGTAGCACGAAAAATAATAATTTTTCATTGCTAATTCGACTATTAACTGATGCGACTGTAAAGAAACCGCAACGCATTAGGGGAAAAAATAAATAAGTATGGTTAAATCTACAGCTGTACCTGCTTATAATATTATACAATTTTTAGTCGTGATTTTCCTAAAATCCCCTAATCAATCATGCGGAATTGTTGCTTGATTGGAAAAAGTTATGTACGGTGGAACACAGATAAAGGTTACAGGAGAGTTTTTAAGGTTGAGAGTTTCTCATAAACTACTTTACTTGATCTATTGCAAAAATTCTTTCACTGTTTTATAGATAAAAGATAAAACTATGTAACTGTAAAAGTGTTATTAAATTCGGTCCAGTAGTTTTTGAGAAACTCTCAACCTTATTGAGGCCCCTGTATACTTATCTCCATCCGATACAGTGGAGCAGATTATTCCAGAAATTTCTACCAACAAAACGGCTTGGAATAGTTGGAACAGACTTAAGTAACGATAAATGTAGAGCGAAAGCGGGTAAGCGAAAATTGAGTGTTTAGCAGACTGTCCGGAGCCGGTCATTGCCCCCGAGCACCTGAATCGGGGCACGGCCCTCACCCCTTGTGTGGGACGTCGCGTCGCACGAGACGACCACGACTTTACGAAGCAACGATTTCAAAAAACGATGAAAATGACAGACTTTTAGACGGCAGTCGCCGAATAAAATTAATTTTAGCTAGTTTTTAATGGACTCTACAGTTCGTCATTTGCCAATGTCATGTTACATTATTCAGATTTATTTTATGCTTAAAGTAAGCTTAATAAGGACGTCATGGTACGAAATAATGGTAAGATGGTAATGGTAAGAGGAGTTCATGGTAAGGGGGCTGAAGCTCGTTGCGCTCTTAAGGCTTCGTATCCGCGTATTTTCTGTTTTTCTAGCCTTCAGCTATAGCATTAACTGCTAAAATTAAACGTCTGAAAAAAATATATATAGCAATATTGAGGTGTCTATTTAGAGACTGATGAATACCGATACACGATTGGACAAACTTCGCTCGATAGAATAAAATCGCAAACATACCCCTTCCATGTCTTTTAAAATGAAATTGCGGGGCATCTTGTGTCTCACTCTTGCTTTTGACAACCATATAGCGCCTTAAGTTCTTGGTCGGGGTTCTCTTGAAAATGGCGGGAAACGACGGTTGCAAAATTATTTGATAATTTTATTTCTACTACACAGTGGTTATTTTGTGTTTAATATCACGTTAAATTAATCAGAAAATGTTCGCGAGTGACAGTATGGTGAATTTATTGGATAATTTGAGCAATATCTGAAGTTTCAAGCTTTTATCAAGACGGGAACTACAAGCTCGGAGTGAACGTGACTGTCGAGCTGCTTCGTCCAGAGTGACGACGCTACGGCGACTCCTCTGGGGGAAGATAGAAGAATATTATATATTGGATTTTCTGTAACATGGCATTGGCAAATGACGAACTGTCGAGGCCATTAATAAAGTACGTAAATAAGTTCTGGGTCGCACGGTTTGAAGACCTAAATCGTGAGCACTAAGTTACGTTGACCGAGTGCTAGGCTAACCAGGTCGAGAGCTAAACTGTGACTGGAAAGCAATTTATTCTCAGCGGAAACTGTTTTGCTTTTATTTTAACACTTTCTATTGCATTTCTTAGGTTGTGACTATAACAGTTTCTTTCTGATCATCAAAGTCAAATGACAATGCCAGATTCTGCCCCACCATCAACCGCAAGTTGTACAAGATAACGAATAAATGTAAAAATATCTCCGTTTTTTATTAAAATTATTGGTTTAAACAGCTTAATTAATAATTCAGAAAATAGTAAGAAATCGAAGCGATTTATTCATTGTTTTTGTTATTCTTCTATAGGAGTTGCGAGAGTAGTAGAAAATTATACTGATTATGATTATGCAATATGAAAATATCATGGGCATGTAGGTTCAAACTTACGATATGGTATTTTGCACTGGGGAAATGCTGCGAATATCAACATCTTACCTTTGTTTCGTGTCCAAAAGAAATGTATCAGGGCTATGTTTGGAGTCAATCAAAGACAAAGTTGTCGACCACTGTATTCAGAATCAAAAATATTAACTCTGTCGTCCCTATACATATATGTAGCATGTACATTTGTTAAGGAGCACCCAGATTATTTTATATTACATGTAAATAGATGCCCGAGGTGGACAAAAAATAAAATTGATGTGCTGCCGTACCACCACCCTAGAACAGCTTTTTTAAAAAATAGTATATTTGTGACAGCAACAAAGCTATATAATCATTTACCTGACAATCTTAAGGAGCTCAATACAAAAATATTTAAATCAAGATTGCATGACATTTTAATTAATAAATGTTATTATAGTATCGAAGAATATTATCAGGATAAAATTGTATTTCAATAAAATAAAATAACCAGTGTTCAGCAATCTTTCTATAATTATAATAATTTGACATGAAGTTGCATGTAAAGAATTTTTTTTTACATTTTATATTGTACGCCTTTAAGGCGGGTGTGTAATATATTACATAAACTCAAATCTTCTAACAATTAAATTATCTAATTTCATTTTATCTAATGTTATTTATTATAATTTACAAACCTTATAATGAACAAATAATATAATTTCATTTCATCTAACTTTATTTTTTATAAAGATTATTTAATATAATACTTACAGCATATAATAATTATTTATTATAATATTTATCTTATATAAAATATTATTTATTAATTACCACATAATGAGATCAGCAAAAAAAATATGAAATTGTATGTATGTGAATAAATGAACTAGCTTTTTGAATACAAAAAAAAAAAAATAACCTAACATCGAAGTCTCTGGCTTGGAGCGAAGCGCAGCAGAATATTTATCTTATATAAAATATTATTTATTAATTACCACATAATGAGATCAGCAAAAAAAATATGAAATTGTATGTATGTGAATAAATGAACTAGCTTTTTGAATACAAAAAAAAAAAAATAACCTAACATCGAAGTCTCTGGCTTGGAGCGAAGCTGCGCTTCGCTCCAAGCCAGAGCCTTCTGAACCTAAACATCCGTGTCGGATCTGGTTAGAGATGTACTCATGTAAATTTGCTGTGCAGTCAGTATTTATGCTATGTTTTGTAGTATTTTTGTACAAAAATAAATTTAACTGTACCTATTGCATTATGAGGAAAAAAGTAATGTCATATTGATGTATAATTTCGAATTATCTGCAGTTTGAGTTTTGTTAAACATTTACTTTATTTGTAGTTTGTAGAATATTTGTAGTTGATTTAGTTATTATTATTTGTTTCTTCTTTTGAATTTATATTACATAACATGTATATAAAACGATAATTATGTAAAAATATCGTTATATTATATGTTGTTATAATAAATGCATGTTAGAGTAAATGAACGTTATTTTATTTAAAATTATATTAAGTGTTATTATACTAATTAAAAATTAAATTAAGTGAACGTTATAACATTTGAATTTATATAATCTGGAATTATATATTACGTTACACACCCCTTTAAGGCAGGTTGTGGTGAGACGTTCACATTACTAACACCTTATAATTTTGTACCTACAACTGGCGCAATAAATAAATTTTGAATTTGAATTTTGAATTTGAATTTGAAATCTGTAATAAGTCCCCAACAAAATGATAGGTACTGCTTAAATGGTCACGTAGTTTTGTAGGTGGGGCAAAGTTCCATTGAAAAGTGGCAATGTCTTTTCTTTATTGCAAGTAAGCACGTTGAGTACATTTTAGCACGTCAATATATTTTTTGAATTTACATTTACACCACTTTGCAAGGAAAAGGTGCCAACGCTGAGGAGAAAAAGTGGCAAAAAACATCAGTTAGAGTTAGTTCATCCACCTTGATATGAACTCTTATAGCAGGATTACTTCAATAATACTTTGTTATTTCGGAAGTAATAAAGTATTATTGAAGTAATCCTGCTATAAGAGTTCGTGGTAAGGGGGCAGGGCTGGATAAAGCCTATTCACAATAAAATTAGACTAAGGAATGTTACCATACGCCATTACTCCATAAGCAGGTCCTTGTGAAAGTTAAATCTCTTTATTGCAAGTAAGCACGTTGTGTACATTTTTGCACGTCAACATATTTTTGAATTTACATTTACACCACTTTGCAAGGAAAAGGTGCCAACGCTGAGGAGAAAAAGTGGCAAAAAATCTCCCAGCAGCACATCTTTTAAAATATTAAGAATACAATTTACTTAATGACTAAAAACTAACATTAAATAACTAATAAGTTATTATTAAATAATAAAAAAACCGCCTTCAAAAAAATAAACAAAAAGGAACTAAAAAGCATAAAATAATTAATTAATTACATCTACATACGAATATTGAAATAAAATATTATTGCTATGTACCTACTGATCTCTTTTAAGTCGGTGCCAAGCCAAAGCGCGCGCGTGTTATATGTATGTGATGCGGCGGAGGCGGGAGCGGGGCGGCGACGAAAGTAGTAAGTTACGTATCCCTATCGTATACCTATTTGGCTTGGCACCGACTTAAAAGAGATCAGTAGGTACATAGCAATAATATTTTATTTCAATATTCGTATGTAGATGTAATTAATTAATTATTTTATGCTTTTTAGTTCCTTTTTGTTTATTTTTTTGAAGGCGGTTTTTTTATTATTTAATAATAACTTATTTTTTGCTTTTTAGTTGTGTAAATATATAATATGTATAAGTATGTAAGATAGGGTAGGTTATGCATGATGGGGACGCCTTCCTTACGTGCATCTCGTCTCGTATGATAAAGCGTCGAGCATATGAGTCTGAAAATGACAAAGGTGAGCGCCTAAAGCGCAATAGAAAAAGTAACAGAACAAAGCACCTCGGAGAAATATATATACACATAATGCTAATGGCTTCATTTCCATTCCCCAATTTGTACTACATTCCAAGCATCTGAGGCTATGGTGACATTATTTTATGTTTAGCTGTAACTGTAACTGCAATAAACTACAAGGTACAACCCTCAATAGAGCTGTCAACGTGAACCGGTACTTGTCTTTGTTCTGTGTTTGTACATTATTTAAAGAGTCATCCCCTACCTACCAAGGAATTATACCTTCTACCATCAGCTTGAGTTATTCAAGTGAAATATTATAATTAACAGTCTATGTCTATAATATTTGAAGAATTATCCCCAACTCCTAATCGTTAAGGAGTTATACCTTCCATCATCAGCTCACCAACATGAGATGATCACTACTAGACGCAAATACTTGAATAGCTGTAGAAAATATATGAAATACGTTATTTGTGCCTAACATTTCAAGAATTCCCTCTATTTCTCCAGGACCCCATCATCAGATCCTGACTTGATGACTATGAGACCACCTGGGAGGTATACCCTTTCAAACTTTAAAGATTATAAGTAATACTGCCTAAGTTTGCCTATAATATTTAAAGAATTATACCCCAACTCTTAATCGTTAAGGAGTTGTACCTTCCATCATCAGCTTACCAACGTAATTTGATGACTACCAGATGTAAATACTTGCATAGCTTTAGAAAATATATGAAACACGTTATATGTGCCTATAACATTTGAAGAGTTCCCTCGATTTCTCCTGGATCCCATCATCATATCCTGACCTTTTGACTATGGGACCACCTGGGAGGTATACCCTTTTAAACTTTAAAGATTTAAATTTACGTCCTAAGTTTGCCTATAATATTTAAAGAATTATACCCCAACTCTTAATCGTTAAGGAGTTGTACCTCCCATCATCAGCTTACCAACGTAAGTTGATGACTACCAGATGTAAATACTTGCATAGCTTTAGAAAATATATGAAACACGTTATATGTGCCTATAACATTTAAAGAGTTCCCTCGATTTCTCCTGGATCCCATCATCATATCCTGACCTGATGACTATGGGACCACTTGGGAGGTATACCTTTTCAAACTTTAAAGATTAAAATTTACGTCCTAATTTTGCCTATAATATTTAAAAAATTATACCCCAACTCTTAATCCTTAAGGAGTTGTACCTTCCATCATCAGCTTACCAACGTAAGTTGATGACTACCAGATGTAACTACTTGCATAGCTTTAGAAAATATATGAAACACGTAATATGTGCCTATAACATTTGAAGAGTTCCCTCGATTTCTCCTGGAACCCATCAATATATCCTGACCTGATGACTATGGAACCACCTGGGAGGTATACCCTTTCAAACTAGAAAGATTAAAATTTACGTCCTAATTTTGCCTATAATATTTAAAAAATTATACCCCAACTCTTAATCCTTAAGGAGTTGTACCTTCCATCATCAGCTTACCAACGTAAGTTGATGACTACCAGATGTAACTACTTGCATAGCTTTAGAAAATATATGAAACACGTAATATGTGCCTATAACATTTGAAGAGTTCCCTCGATTTCTCCTGGAACCCATCATCATATCCTGACCTGATGACTATGGAACCACCTGGGAGGTATACCCTTTCAAACTAGAAAGATTAAAATTTACGTCCTAAGTTTGCCTATAATATTTAAAGAACTATACCCCAACTCTTAATCGTTAAGGAGTTGTACCTTCCATCATCAGCTTACCAACGTAAGTTGATGACTACCAGATGTAGATACTTGCATAGCTTTAGAAAATATATGAAAAACCTTATATGTGCCTATAACATTTGAAGAGTTCCCTCGATTTCTCCATGATCCCATCATCAGATCCTGACCTGGTGACTATGGGACCACCTGTGAGGTATACCTATTCAAACAAAAAAAGAATTTTCGAAATCGGTCCAAGCGTCTTCGAGTAATCAGGTAACATACATAAAAAAAAAAAAAATATTTCGACGAATTGATAACCTCCTCCTTTTTTTTGAAAGTCGGTTAAAAACTAAAACTACCTATAAATAAACTAACTAGGTATAAATAAAATATGTCCTCTAGGAGGGCATCGGGAGTCACGGTGCCCAGAAGGCTGGCAGCATTCCCTCTCTGAATTGCCAACGCAATACGTTGGCAGAGGTAGCTGCTAGCCCTCTGGTCACCGGACTCCTCGACCAGCCGCTTGGACAGCTCTTTGACGAACTGTCGAGCGTCAGGCCCCCACGGCCCCAGTGTCGCGACCATTTAATTTACTTAATAATTACATAACTATTACTATTATTAGTAGTCTAAACTTTATCCTTCATGCGGACCCGGTGACGCACACCATGCATGTTCATCGTTTAAATAGTCATCTATTCTGTAATACGCCTTCTTATTCATTCTTCTCTTTATTTAACTCTACGACTTTACATATGTAAAACATTACCTACTAATAGGTTTTGAGTAATCTTTAGTTCAAATGAAACTAGGTCGTAGGCGTAGGCCGTATTATCTTCACACAAATTCTAAAAATGCCAGGATTATGTAAATCGCGTAAAATTAACCTCTACTCTGATAGAACTAGGTGCTCTATCTGCTTCAATAAATTAACATACTTATATGACGTTAGCGATAAAGCTAATTTAACCATTTTGTCTCTTTAACACTTCATTAAAAAACGTTAAATTAGAAAGGCTCCGGTCCCTTGACTTAACTTTAAATCATGTTTATGGATAACTGCGTATGATTCATGGTATTTATAAATTACAATATACAGGATGATTGAAAATTCGATACATTCCTTGAAAGGGGTGATGCTAGAGGTGGTTTGCAACAAATTAGGCCCTAGTAACGAGGGGTTGAAAATTAGTGTAGTGTTTCTGAGTTACGGTAGTTTTAATTTTATTTAGGAATTTTCTGACTTGTTCGGAGATATTTTTAAATTTGTTCGTTATCTTGTACAACTTGCGGTTTATGGTGGGGCAGAATCTGGCATTGTCATTTGTTATGTGCGCACTTCAACACTGGGTGGAGCACTCTGAGCACTCTTCTGAAGACAATAGGACGGGAATGGACAGCAGTATGACAGCATCCACCAAGGACGTTTAGTTACCTTTAAAAAGAAACACCCTTAGTGTGGATCTGGTAGGCACATACTTTTTTCATCGTGCCACATATGTAGGTTTGTGAAGCTAGTTCGTCGTGCTCCATATATGGGGCACTGGACTGTGAAGTGTTGAGGTTAAGATTTTCTCAAAAAATAATACACTGATTTTTGAAAATTCTTTCATACTCTGAACTATCTACAAGTAAAATAATTTTAATAATCAGTCAAATAGTTCTTAAGAAAATACATATAAAATTGAAGAGCCTAACAAATTGGCTGTTGGAAAGCTGTTTTTACAATGTTACTGAATATATGAATCATAAGACAGGGAATCTCGGTGGCTCAGTGGTTGGGTCAATGGACTTGCGATACGGAGGTCCCAGGTTCGATTCCCAGCTAGGGCAGCCATGTACCAATGAGTTATCCTCGGTTTTTCGACGGAAAAACTTACGTACAGTTACCGAGTGCTCTCAAAAACGGTGAAGGAAAACATCGTGATGAAACCTGCATGTCGTAGAAGAAGAAAAAAATCTAAGGCATGTGAAATCCGCCAACTCGCACTGGGCCCGCGTGGTGGATTATGGCCCGAGCTCCCTCGATGTAAGGGAAGGTCTGTGGCCGAGCAGTGGGGCAATATAAAATATAGACTGATGATGAAGACAGGGAATATCACTTGAATTTGTATAAGTTGTGCAGTTGTATAGTATATTTAGTTAAAGTCTAAATGTATTTAAATGTTCAGCTACCTATATAATTATGTTTGCACACCTGCATGCAGGTTCAATACTTTGGTTCAATTTTATCATAAGGCCATTTTATATTATGACTGTATTCTTGCAAATAAAAATTTTGAGTTTAAGAAAATCTCAACCTTAATGATACCCCCTGTATACTTCTCTGTTTTCGATGTACAGCTAACATCAGATCAAGTGTAACACTTTAGACTTTGAACCGTTCTTATTATCTGCGACGTAAGAGTTAAAATCATACAGCAAGTGTTACCATTGATTTGCTGTCGTCCGTACATGGCCGACCTGGAATTCGAAGCCGGGCCTTCTGAACACCATCAACACACTGAACCACAGCTACACTGAGCTCTTTAATAGCTAAATTAACTTAATTCAAAAACATGTTTTTAAAATGACAACAAAATTGATGGTTTATTATATCCAACAAAAACATAATTAAGATAATTATACTCGATTATTTAAAAATAGAATGTAATAAAACACTAATGTAATAAAATGAATTAGTCATCGACGACGACGAATCAGAATGTCTTTAATAAATACCTACTTAATATAATAATAATAATAATAAAAGTCTTTATTTATCTCACATCAAAGAATGGTAGGTACAATATACAACAACTAGTAATAACAATGTATGGTTCTAAGATGCGAGAGTCTGGTGTCTGTGCTAGGCGTAAGCCTGTGTTACAGATCACCAGGCCCTCCCCATTTTGAAACAGAAATAGTAAAATAAGAAATTAAGCATTAGGTACTAATTAGGTGTATGTGAGTAGTGATGGTCGTGGTTAGTGTGTGTGTGTGTGTGTGTATGTATGTGTGTGTGTGTGTTAGGGTGCGAGTGAGAGGGTGTGAGTGTAAGGGTGAATGCGGATATGTTTTTAGAATTTACATTTACTTACATCACTAACCACTTTGCAAAGAAAAAAATGACAAAGAAAATCTTTTAAGAATACCTAATAATAATTAATTTTTATTAACTAAATATTATGTACACAGAAAGGTGCGCAGGAGAGTTTTTAAGGTTGAGATTTTCTCAAAAACTACTTGACCTATTGCAAAAATTCTTTCACTGTTTGATAGATAAAAGTTAAAACTATGTAACTGTAAAATAATTATTAAAATCGGTCCAGTAGTTTTTGAGATAATCTCAACTTTATTAAGGCCTCTGTATACTTATCTCTGTCTTCGACTGTACTTATAATTCATGGCTAAGAAAGGCGGGGAAAACTGTATTATGCAAACATTAAAGATATGGCTTCCATCCAATTCCCTGCGGTTAAAGAAAACCTTAGCAAAAGTCGCAAATATCTTAGATCAATAAAATCTACAATATTAATTGAGCTCCATATGTCCAACGATGTAGAGGTGAATTTATTTTTAACGAAACGTACTAAATGCACCGAACTCGAGTATATTCTAAAATAGGGCGGTTAATTTCCTAATCCTAGCGAGCTATATCCGCAGTGCGCGCCGTCTGAGAGAAAGAGGGCACATTGAGCGAGAAAGGGACAGACACAATGACCGAAATCGATGTTAGAACGAAACGGCAACAACTAACCCGTCCCTTTCACCGCGAGTACGTGTGCACTAGAAATGCACTGAGTTACCCCTAGTGTATTTGTACCGAGTTCGCACTGAACTGAACCAAGCAATGTTGTCGTAATGATAAACATAGTTTTGGTTCTGAGTCTGGTAATCGCTAAATAATTAGTGCAATCTCATTACGATTTGCTCAAAGTTCCGTTTCAAAATAAAAAAGACTATTATGTATTATTATTAATGACAATAGTAGGTAACATAATTCTAATTGGAATGACGATTATGGTAGAGTTAAAAAGATAATGAGATAGAAAGATAACAAAGGAAAAAGATGATCAAGCCGATAACTACGCTTTCTATTGATAAGGCATTTTGGCAACATTATGAACTTATAATAGGTAGCTATCAGAAAATGTCTGATAAGAATGATGATTAAACGAGAAACATTGACGACGAATACTCATTACATTACAATATTAACAAAGAATTAATGATAGGGCAGACATACGCGATTGCGAAAGGCGTAGTTACGTCAGTGTTAGAATCGAGAATCGATTGGCAATGTCTCGGGTTCACAAACATTAAACAGCTGTAGTCGCGGTTCGGGCCGAGTCGCCTTTGTTCGTCGCCAGCACACAGCCTTACAAAAAATACACGATGTACACCCAAGCACACAAGTGTAGCTGGCATGAACCAACCCACGACTAGAGTTCGTTGTCGTTGACTCAGTAGCACATGAACCTTTGTGGCGGCCCATCGTGCAGACTCGCTTCGCCGCACACAATAAGAATTTCAACCCATTTAGAGCCAAATATATATTTTTAAATTGAATGTGAGTGCAACGTGTAGTGAACGAAAGTTTTTTTTTAAATTATCTCTGGATTTGCTCATCGGAGTTCAGGTAAATATTTTTTTAAAGAGTTTTTTGTTTTGGCATCTTGTACAATGCATAGACACAAAACATTGTTCATTTTTCCTCGTGTCATTTGCATTTTTATCTAATTCATATTCTGTAGGTGACATTTCACAAAGCTATACATTTTCATACATTCACCTTTGAATGACATCCGATTTCCTTCTGTTTTTCACAGTTCTGTGTTTACAGTTATAAATCTAATGATTGGATAGAGCATTTCGTTTAAAACTTTCTTTAAACTTGCACCTATAGATTATGGTCATCGCTGATATATGTCCACTTCACAGTGTTTGTAAAGTCTATCACTTAGTGGTATTCTTGTTTTGGTTTTAAAATAACTGTCCAATTTGTTTTTGAATGCGTTAACTGAGATGGCAGAGACAACGTCGTCTGGAAGTGAGTTCCAGGCCTGAACAACTCTGTTGCTGGTTCTCTTGAAAATGGCGGGAAACGACGGTTGCGAAATTATTTGATAATTTTCCTTTTAATGTCTACACAAAATAGTCCCTATTTTGTGTTTAATATCACGTTAAATTAATCAGAAAATGTTCGCGAATGACAGTACGGTGAAGTTATTTGATTATTTATGCAAGATCTGAAGTTTCAAGCTTTTATCAAGAGTTCCCGCTACAAGCTCGGGAGTGAACGTGACTGTCGAGCTGCTTCGTCCAGAGTGATGACGCTACGGCGTCTCCTCTGGATGAAGACATGAAGACGCGGCTACCCAGGGTGAAGACGCTACTGCGACTCCCCTGGAGGAAGATAGAAGACTATTGAATATATTGAATTTTCTGTAACATGACATTGGCAAATGACGAACTGTCGAGTCCATTAATAAAATAAATAAATAAATAACTTTCTTTAAACTTGCACCTATAGAGATTTTATTTATTTATTATTTAATTATGGTCATCGCTGATATAACTTCACAGTGTTTGTAAAGTCTATCACTTAGTGGTATTCTTGTTTTGGTTTTAAAATAACTGTCCAATTTGTTGTTGAATGCGTTAACTGAGACGGCAGAGACAACGTCGTCTGGAAGTGAGTTCCAGGCCTGAACCACTCTGTTGCTCAGGAAGTGACGAGCGACATTGGTGATATAATATATTCTACGGCATCAACTCTATATCTCTATTTTCTGTTATAGGTTTATTAATTATACGCCATGTTATACCTTTTATATTTACACCTTTGACATCCGATTTTGCAAGAACTATTGTTAGATTATAAGCGACAATTTGCCAACATTAATGAAGTACCTATCTGCTACTTCTTTAATATTTTTACGTTTATCTTCAATCTAGTTTTTTTTTAAATATCTTTATTTAAACTAATAAGTAATCTATACATATAATAAGACTGTAAAAAAGTTGTGTATGTACATTGGATATTTTTTGAAAAGAATAATTGTAATGTGTTTTAGGATCGATACTGATGCCAAAACACTAATTTTTAGAATTTTTGTCTGTTTGTCTGTGACTTTGTGCAAGTATCACGCCATAACTACTGAAGGGATTTTGATGGGAGTTTCACTAGGAGATAGCTGAAATATCCGGACAGCTCATAGCCTATGAGCTATACAGCCCAAATAAAGTCTCATTTTGTAAACAAATATGATCATCTAATTACCTGTTGTGATGTAACACTGAAGGAACTGATTGATCGAACCCGTTCATCATTGTGAAAATAAAGTGATCTGATCTAATAATGTGAAAATAACTATGCAATAATCACAGAAGCTTGAAATGTTAGTAGGGTAGGGTAGTTTTTGTTTACAAAATAAGACACTTGATTTGGGCTTCGGTATAGATGACAACATGAACGACAATGTACTCGTATATTGTCTAGTTAAGGGTCTTTCTATTTATTTTTTATTTATGGTCTTATTGGGCAGTCAACAGCGTATTAAGTTTTACATAACAAAGAGATATAAAGTAAGGTAAATAACAGACTACCACATAATTATATGGTAGTACTAGCTGTACCCCGCAACTTCGTTTGCGTAGAGGAGGAGGATGGAGGAGATCAGGAGGCAGATCTTCCGATTAAAAGAATAAACAAAATAACTAACAAAATATGTATATTTTGTTAGTTATTTTGTTTATTATTTTAATCGGCGTGAGACCTGATTTCCTGTTTAGCCATTTCAGAATTTATATGAATGTTTGTTTGCTCTATTTTGTCTCTATCATACTTAACACAATTATCTGAATTATCGGCCTCGGTGCGTGAAACGTGATAGTAAATATCTTTACTATCGTATTCATTGAATGTTGGCAAATTGTCGTCAATTTAAAGAAAGTTACAAACAAAACTGTCCATTCCGTTCATAGTATTTCATTCATTTTGAGACCTAAATTTGCATAACCAATTTTAGCTCTAACGGAATATTATTCTGAATGAATATTGAAATAGATTTTTATAGGATTACCGATCAATATTTATTTTTACTTTATAGTTTTATTGGTCAGCAGCGTATTAGGTTTTACATAACAAAGATAATTTTACATAAAGTAAGGCAAATAACAGACTATCACATAATCACAAAACAATAGACGTGATAGATAAAATAATGTTAAATTGAATACAAACATTAATTATGTCTAATTTATAACCTGTAGGAACGAGCAGTAGTTAAATATATATTATGTTACTTATAGATAAATAATAATAATAATAATAATAATAAATTGCTATTGTTTAATTACTAAATAAAGAAATTGAAACCGAATAAATAAATAATAATAATATTTTTTCATAACGAGACAATGTGATCATGGCAGGTGTCCGACGTCTCGCTCTATAGACCAGACTGACTGACCCACCAACACCCCAAACCAATAGCCCCAATTAAGTTGTAATTTCCAATCACTGCAATAGTTTATGCACCTGACGGGGCCTGTCATTGAGTGCAGTCAGATGCGCTCAGAGACGGGTCCCGCTAGGTGCATCACATATCTCTTCAAATTAAAGTTCTCTAAGGGGCCTCTACGCGTTGGACCTATGTCTCCGTGCAAGCCTTTCAAAGGACCGGGTTTTCTTAGACCCGTGAAACCTAGAGAGATACATAATAATAATAAATTGCTATTGTTTAATTATTAAATAAAGAAATTAAAACCGAATAAATAAATGCAATACATATATATTATAAATAATAATGATAATTAATAAATAAACATATAAATGAAGGGATCATAACGTAACAGACGAGAAGACCTATTTAGGTAATTGTTATAAAAGGAATGTTCACAATCTACTTAATTCCTTATAAAATCATAGTTTAATGGAAAATATTTCTAAATCACTAAACAGAAGATTCTGAATTTAAAATAAAAGAGAAAATTACTGTAAGTACTAGGTACTCAGAATTTGGTTCATGCATTATACATGCTTGGCGAAAAAATTCTAGCCGTGGGCAAAAGACATTGCCACTTTTCAATGGAGCTTTGCCCCACCTACAAAACTACGTGACCATTTAAGCTGTACCTATCATTTTGTTGGAGACTTATTACAGGTTTCATATTGCATAATCATAATCAGTATAATTTTCTACTACTCTCGCAACTCCTATAGAAGAATAACAAAAACAATGAATAAATCGCTTCGCTTTAGTACTATTTTCTGAATTCTTAATTATAATTTTTTTAGAATCGCAACTGTACAAAACTTTATTTTAAACCAATAATTTTAAAAAAAACGGATATAATTTTACATTTATTCGTTATCTTGTACAACTTGCGATTGATGGTGGGGCAGAATCTGGCATTTACTTAATTTATTAAATCGTTAATTTTTTTTAATAGTCTGATGAATATTGACGATTACATATGAACTCATGAATGACCTTGATGAGATGATATTTTATGTTTAAATTGACAACAACGATGACGGAAATAAGTATGATTACAATGGAGATTAAGGTTCATAATAAATAACTGGTTATAGATTTAAAAAAAATCCAATTATAGCAAAACCATAATATTATGAGTCTCTCCGGAAATCATAGCTAATAGTACCTAATATTCACAATACACGGTACAGTCGAAGACAGAGATAAGTATACAGGGGGCCTCAATAAGGTTGAGATTTTCTCAAAAACTACGAGAACGAATTTAATATTTTCTTACAGTACTTACATAGTTTTAACTTTTATCTATCAACCAGTGAAATAATTTTTGCAATAGGTCAAGTAGTTTTTAAGAAAATCTTAACCTTAAAAACTCTCCTGTACATCTTTCTCTGTGTTCCACCGTACAAGAGTTTCGCTTTTATTTTGATACTAATCAAATAATTCGTTAATAATTTAATGTTCCCAGAGTTTTATGACCTTACCATGAACTCTTATAGCAGGATTACTTCAATAATACTTTGTTATTTCTTACCAAGTTGGTAAAAGTACTCCTGCTATATTTAAGAGTTCATGGTACGGGGGCTGGGCATTGAATCTGGGACCTCCTCCTTTGTGCGTCTATTGCTTTGATATATCGAGCTAACAAAACAGATCCATAATATCTGTTGTAAAGTTTAAAGTGTCAAGGTTTTTAGGAAATAGGTGTAGTTCTCATTATCATAACCATCATGATTAAATTCAACAAATTCATTCAATTCCGCTATTTAAGATTCCAGACACGGAAACCAAGTGACTCATAGAGAAGTGAGAGTACTGAGGCAGTGACAACTCTCAAATATTTATTTAGCGTATTTTTCATAAGTTGCCAGACAGGTTTGAGAAAATAAGGTCAGTGGGTGCGTTGCCCTTTCTGATTTATTTATTTTCTTAATGGACTCGACAGTTCTCATTTTGCCAATGTCATGTAACAGAATATTCAATATATCATAGCCTTCTATCTTTCTCCAGAGGAGTCGCCCTGGCGTCGTCGTCACCCTGGGTATCCGCGTCTTCTTGTCTTCTTCTGTCTATCTTACTCGTACGGGTAAGAAATAAAGTTAAACCTATATTCAAAGCTGTTCACTATCTTTGAGGATTCTCATTGAAGACGCTACGCCACATAGTCTTTGCGCCTTGGCGTTTATATACCCACGTTTGCCATATTGGGTATTATATACTCGTACCTAAAGAGACTCACTATGAGGGGTTTCCAAACTGACAGTTGTAAGAAAAAAAACAAGCTTTTTAAGTCGATAATAGATGGCGTTGCACCGAAGTGCGATATCATCGTAAAAAACACAGAGACATGAAAAAAAAATCAATGTCAGCTGAATAATTTATTATTATTGGTTTGTTTGTGTAATTTAAACAATACACTACAAATTAATACTAGGTATAAAATACGAAAAGCCCACGTTACAAGCAATAACAACGCATTTAATTTTGACATCAGACCAGTCAGTGCCATCTACCATCATGTGCATTTAAGATAGTGTTCTCTCTCTCGTGATGCCAGGCTTACTCCGGTATTCTACTAAATTAATAATAAACCTATAACAGTAACATTTTCAAGCATGACTAACGCAACGCGATGCGAAATGTTCAATTTCGTGTTTAGCGTGCGTGACCAATTTCTTTTGGTTGAACGACTCATTACTTAGCAGAGTTTCATCAAACTGCCATCTTAGTGACGAATGTCACGATGTTTTCTTCATATCCTTGGCAAGAAACAAACAACAAACATAAACTGCGGGGTTACTCTCACCTCTTATAGCGATCCAGTTTAGGTTCCTAAACTGTCAATTTGCTACAATGACAAATAGTGAACAGCAAATACAAAATACAAAAATACAAGAAAAATATTTTGGAAAACTAGAAACTTAGTACAGCGCAGTAACAACTTATTTGGACTTAAGTATTTATTACACAAAGAAAGGCTGAAAACTGTGCAGATGGAATTCTAGTGTCCGCGATAGGTTTCCCTGTAGTATGATGTTCCCTGTAATGAAATAGCAATTCGGTTCAGTTTAGGAACCTAAACTGGATCGCTATAAGAGGTGAGAGTAACCCTGCTTTATCTTTAAGATATACCATCTTCTTTGCTTACCAAAGTGTGGTTAGGGAAGAAATTCATATATTTGTACACTCTATTAACTTCTTTGATGAACTAAATACTCATGAGAACATGATGAAAATATTCTAGCCGTGGGCAGGACTTGAACCTGCAACCTTGTCATTCCGTGACACGCTCTTACCAACTGAGCCACCACAGGCCACGCCCAACGAAAATCTTCGGTTCAAGTCCTGCCCACGGCAAGAATTTTTTCATCATGTTCTAATTTATTCACCGAGCATGGATAATGCGTAATTCAAATTCTAAATAAGTACTCATTATTATTATTATGTATCTCTCCAGGTTTCACGGGTTTAAGAAAACCCGGTCCTTTGAAAGGCTTGCACGGAGACATAGGTCCAACGCGTAGAGGCCCCTTAGATAATTTTATTTTAATGGGATATGTGATGCACCTAGCGGGACCCGTCTCTGAGCGCATCTCCCCTTCATCTGCATCATCCCCGTCAGGTGCATAAACTATTGCAGTGATTGGAAATTACAACTTAATTGGGGCTATTGGTTTGGGGTGTTGGTGGGTCAGTCAGTGTGGTCTATAGAGCGAGACATCGGACACCTGCCATGATTATTAATATATATATATAATTAATTCGTCTCGCTCTTGCATTTCTTCGTCTTTCGTTGGACATATAACTTTCATAAATCTATCTCTCTGTAAGTGCTTCATTGTTCCACGTGATGAAGATAGATATAGGTATTGATATTGAATATCGGGAATCATTATTGTATATAGTTATTAATGTATATACTTTTTACGTTATTTACTGACCCCGGTAATAAATACCAGGTACGGAATTTCTGCTTGAAAGGCTGTGAAAATTGGATTTGTGACCGAAATATGAGTAACTGGAACTAACGGTGCTTATATTGTATTATTAATGTTTGTGAATAACGATGTTTCATACAATGCGAAGTTTACTGCCCTAAATGCTAATAAGGATCATTAAAAACTGTAACACTTATTATTTATTTATTTTATTAATGGACTCGACAGTTCGTCATTTGCCAATATCATGTAACAAAATATCATATCGTCTTCTCTTCATCCAGGGGAGTCGCCGAAGCGTTGTCACCCTGGGTATCCGCGTCTTCTTGTCTTCCTCCGGAGGAGTCGCCGTAGCGTCATCACTCTGGACGAAGCAGCTCGACAGTCACGTTCACTCCCGAGCTCGTAGTGGGACTCTTGACTATAGCGCCAAACTTCAGATCCTGCATGAATCCTCCAATAATTTCATCATACTGTCATTCGCGAACATTTTCTGATTAATTTAACGTGATATTAAACACAAAACACTGTAGACATTAAACTGAAAATTATCAAATAATTTTGCAACCGTCGCTTCCCGCATTTTCAAAAGCCCCCAGTGTAACACTTCATGAACATGATGTAACACTTCATGAACACGATGTAACACTTCATGAACATGATGGCACAACGGTTTTGAAAGCAAAATTCTCCGACTTCTGAATCATCGCATACATAGAATTGAATAAAAACTAATTGGAATGGAATGATGATATTCTCATAAAAATACTATTCGCATGTTTGGAAACTTTCTGCGAAAAACGTGGCACATGTTTGAAAATAAATTAAAGAACATGAGCATAAATTCCTGAGTCAGGTCTCTTCGGGGAATGGATATGGGTTTGGGTAACCTTTGTTTGCGGTTTTGTTTTAAGTTTAGCTTGTTCTTGTTGAATCTTTATACCAGCCTCACAAATCCCTATGGTACGCTAACAGCAGATCAAGTGTAACACTTTGGACCGTTCTTATTATCTGCGTCGTAAGATTTGAAATCGTACTGCAAGTGTTACCATTGATCTGCTGTTGGCTGTACGAGTAGAATTCGCTATATTTTTAACGTCTTAAAATAAACTTGCAATTTTCAAGTACTCTTTGCTTTTAGATATTTGCGGAACATATGTTGTTGTATACAACTATGTGACTAGTTAGACTTGGCATATAGAGATACAATTTTTTATATTTCTCTACAATATGTTTAAAGGTGGCACTTCACTTGGCTATTCGTATTCGCTATTGGCTGTTTGTCGTATTTGTCAAATACTTGACGTACATACAAATAAGTCGAATATTTTGTCAAGAATACCAACCACACATGGCAATTACGACAAATACGCAAATACGAATAGCCAAGTGAAGTGCCACCATTACGAATAAATGATTATCTATTTATTTATTTGTTATTGACAACCCAGGTCAAATTATTATAACAGAAATTAGGACAATTTTATCTATCTATACTGAAGCCCAAATCAAGTGTCTTATTTTGTAAACAAAAACTATCCTACCCTACTAGCATTTTTAGCTGTTCTGTGATTATTGCAACATATTATTAGATCGGATCTCTTTAGTTTTACAATGATGAACAGGTTCGAGCAATCAGTTCCTGCAGTGTTACGTGTTACATCACACAACAGGTAATTAGACGATCATATTTATTTACAAAATAAGCCACTTGATTTGGGCTGCGGTACCTATATCTATCTATATTTCGATCTTCTCTAAGTTCTTATTTGTTTATAATCATCTATCTCTCATCTAAATCTACGTGTAAATAAGACTTTCATTATTGACGTTCAACCATCTGTTTTATTACACATGTTTGATAAACTTAAAGATCTATTATATTTATGACAACGTGATTTTGCCAATTAAACTACAATGTAACCTCTGTTTATTACTATCGTAGTTACATCTTGATGATCATCTATGTCAGTGGTTCCCAAAGTTGACTGGATCGCGACCCACCTTATAAAAACTTCGAGATTCAACGCCTCTTGGCTGTCTTAAAGAAAAAAAAAGAGTAACATAACTATTGATATACTTTGATTTTTATGATGTCTTATTTGTTCGGGCTATTTGTTTTTAAAATGTGGTTTTATTTGCAGTTGACACCTACTTAAATGTATTTTATAAGTATGACATCATTATTATATAAAAAACAAATACAAGTATAAATACTTACCTATATCTAGCCAACACTACAACCTCGTCAATGCCCGTCCCGCGCGGCAGGGTGCCGCATTTCCCCGCTGTATAGCGAGGCTCAGGCGCTGGGCAAAATACTCACCAGCTCTGTGGTTCAAATTCAAATTCAATTTATTGCTACCATATGGTTAATATTAGGTCTTAATTAACAGAGTTCGCATATGGTACCCTGTAAGGGCACTACAATATTTTTACAGGCACTACAGTTTTTGTTACATTCGATTGATCAAGTTATGATTATTATACAATATATTTCAATAGGTTGAACATTACAACATTATTTAATTTAATTTGTGGTTTTATAGTTTATTTATCATCTGACATTGTCATCATCACAAACCCAGTGGCCGTCCAGCTGTTGGCCTAGTCGGTCGTTGTATCGTCCCATGTTTTAAGGTCCACTCAATATTCGCTCCATAGTTTGGGAACCACTGATCTATGGTAATAGCTCAAGCAAAGGTCAACCGGAAAATGTTCTCAGTAATGCTATGATGTGCCAGGCTATGTTTTTTCTAACCTTGGCGTTTGGAGCAAAAGAAAAACACTAACGAACGACGTAAAAATTGTTTATGTGTGGCTTTGATGGATCGGATATTGATAAAATTGCCTCCCGTGATCAGACTACAATATAAGAATATTTTAATAGTCAGGATGATAAAGACAAATGACAATGCCAGATTCTGCCCCACCATCAACCGCAAGTTGTACAAGATAACGAATAATAGTAAAAAATTCTCCGTTTTTTATTAAAATTATTGCTTTAAAATAAAGTTTTAAATTGGAGCTTTGCCCCACTTACAAAACTACGTGACCATTTAAGCTGTACCTATCATTTTGTTGGGGACTTATTACAGGTTTCATATTGCATAATCATAATCAGTATCAACTTGTAAGTTGCGATTCGAAAAAAAACAGCTTAATTAAGAATTCAGAAAATAGTAAAAAATCGAAGCGATTTATTCATTGTTTTTGTTATTCTTCTATAGGAGTTACAAGAGTAGTAGAAAATGATACTGATTATGATTATGCAATATGAAACCTGTAATAAGTCCCCAACAAAATGATAGGTACAGCTTAAATGGTCACGTAGTTTTGTAAGTGGGGCAAAGCTTCATTGAAATGTGGCAATGTCTTTTCCGGTTCCCTTGGTGTAAAGATTAAAAATTGGTTTGCGTGAAGCATCCAACGATGATATATATATTCTGAAGATATTCGGAAGTTATCAAAGTTCGCAGGCGACGATTCACAGACGTTGTTGGTATAATGAACGACCGACTCCTATCTCTTTCTGGTGAAGAGAGAGAAGTCGGTCTCTAGGTGAAGTATCGCTTAAGATCCGAGAAATCTTGGTATATTCAGTAAATGATAATAGTCTGTTGAAGACGAAGAGCTGCACCCAGCATTAGCATTGTCTTGATGATGCTAATGACATTCGTCATAAAAATCTTAATAGATTCGTCCATCGTTGTACTAAATTTTAACGACCCATTGTAAGATGGACGAGATAATAGAAAAACATAATATTTAGAACCATTGCCTTTCAAAGCATTTATACATTTCCATTAGTTAAATATTGATTTATTTGTCTCATGCTTCATGATTATTGTTATATATGTTGCATTTCTCAGTAAAACCGTATTCAATCCAGTATTTACTGCCATTCCATAAATCCGTTTAAACTCTGACCCAACATAAGATTACATACTCATAGATTCCGTGCTTGTTTCCATACAACATATCGATCGGTCGGCGTTTGCTACTGGAGTAGTTCTCCACATTGTGTGACGTAACTCAACCGCCTTATTTTTACGTAAAATCTAACCTCAATCAGGGACATTCAGTCCTTGATACAGTATTGTCACGCTATTGAATTCTAGGGTATATTTGTAACGTTACTTTGTATCACGCAAGCCTCTGAATAGGTTACATCTGTTACCTGTCTTGTATCATCGTCAGCTTTCATGCTGCATGCACCTCTAGTATCTTATATCACCTTTTCAGGTGCTTTACGTAAATGTTTCGGCTGTGGTAATGAGTTGATAGCAATGCAAGGGTCACATTATCTTATTCAATCTACGTCATCATCATCAACAGCCGCTGTCGTTACGTCGGATAGTGGCCTCTTTCAAATCGCGCTACATGACTCTATTTCGGCTTTTGCATCTAGTCCTAGGGATGAACTTGTGTAGGTTATACCTCCTATGTGATTCTTCGATCCCCTCTATGCAAAAATCGAATGTTCTTATTTTTCATATTCTTCAATATTTTTATTAATGGACTCGACAGTTCGTCATTTGCAAATGTCATGTTACAAAATATTCAAGAAACCATAGTCTTCTCTCTTCCTCCAGAGGAGTCGCCGAAGCGTCTTCAGCCTGGGTATCCGCGTCTTCATGTCTTCATCAAGAGGAGCCGCCGTAGCGTCGTCACTCTGGACGAAGTAGCTCGACAGTCGCGTTCACTCCCGAGCTCGTAGCGGGACTTTTTGACTATAGCTCGAAACTTCAGATCTTGCCCAATTCATCCAATTTTACCACATGTCATACGCGAACACTTTCTGAATAATTTAAACAAAATAACCACTGTAGACATTAAAATAAAAATTATCAAATAATTTCGCAACCGTCGTTCCCCGCCATTTTCAAAAAACTGAAGGAGTATTCATATTTATAATTAATCTTCGTGTCCAATTTATAAAACTACCCTATTTATAGGAAAGATCCTTTACTTAATTCACGAATCTTCTTTAATCCGATTCTGTTTTGTAATTCTGTCTACAGTATCTTGTCCAATTTCAGTCTGACCTCAATTCTGGCTTCTTACACCTGGTTTTATTTTCGTTTCAGTAGCAATCTTACGTTTAATCTAACTACATAAAATATTAACCGCTTTACCGTCCGTACGAACTTGTTTCTAAGCAGTGTGTTGCGTCATTAGTTTCGTAGCGTTGTATACTCTTATGTAAAATGGCTAGCGAAACGAATTGAACGCATTATTCTGGTACGGAAAGAAACGGACAATAACTGTGATTAACCTATTCATCACAGACTAATAGACGAGGGATAAAGTTGATCAACTAAATCGTAGGCCCGTATTAATAGCATACCGCCCCCCATACGTGCGATGACAAATATAAAATCATTTAAAACTTTGTATAAAAAAGTAGTTCTACAAGATCAGGAAACAGAGTTTAAAAATACTTTCTGCGGTACTAAATCTAAATTTCTAAAGAAATCGTCATCGCAAGTAGGGTGTGGTGCGGCACAGGTCGTGGTAGGAATATGTGGTGTGGTCGGCGATGAGTCTATCGGTGTTGTAGTTTGTAGACAGACACAATAAAGGGACACGGGGTGGGTTTAGTTTAAAGAAGAGGGCCACGCTGAAAATCAGCGCTCGGCGGAGTCAGCTCCGTCAGCATTATGCTGAGCGTGGGGCCTTTTAGCATCAAAAACCACAATGTATATACCTACCTACTCACATAGGTGGAGTTTATACTTACGTATACTAACATATCTGTACAGTTAATTACTCACATATGTTTGTATTTATTTAAGACCGGATTTTGTTGCCTAATTTTCCTATTCCATTCTTCTAATAGTCTGAGCTCAAACCCGCCCTCAATAGCGAATTCAGCTTATACTCTCAAGGCGTGATCACCATCTCAAAAGTCAGCGAACACGAAAGAGGGTAGATCGTTTTGTGTCACCCTTCTGACGTTCAACTCACCGACTTCAGTCTACTCGTGACCATGATGGCTGCAATGCTGGCGAAATATCGAGACATCAATAATAAATGTTTAACACGGTAATTCCCGTTTTATCTAATTAATATGAATCAGCATCAGTCTATTTATATTGTCCCGCTGCTCGAGCACAGACCTTCCCTTACATCGAGGGAGCTGGGTCCATTATCCACCACGCGGGCCCAGTGCGGATTGGCGGATTTCACATGTCTTGAGATTTATTATTCTTCTACTGCATCTACTTTCATCACGATGTTTTCCTTCACCGTTTTGAGAGCACTCTGTAAATGTACGTAAGTTTTTCCGTCGAAAAAACCGAGGATAACTCATTGGTACATGGCTGCCCTGGCTGGGAATCGAACCTGGGACCTCTGTATTGACCCAACCACTGAGCCATCGAGCTCTTCAATTAATATGAATGCGAGGACAGTTTCCTTTTTGAATATTTTCTTTACTTTTACAAGTATGAAAACATACAAAGTAGAGACGTCATGAAGCGTGACGGAGGCGGCGAAACATCTCGGAATATTTTATTATGTTTATTAAACGGTGACGAGGGACTCTTTAAAAGCTCTAGAAATGCCAAGGTTCAAAACTTGGACGTCATATACTTACATACAGTAGGTGTAATATTTTATCGTAGCCGCCAAGTTAAATACATTTTTTTTAATTGGGGAAATGCTTTTCGCATCTCACCGCGCCAATGAGGAGGGGCGCGCGGTGAGTATGTGGGACTCCCGTTAATACGGTCCTATACCCACTAAAACCCCAAGGTGTTCAACGCATCGCGTTTGGAACGAGGTTGTGGGAACGCTGCGCCTAATACCACAACCTCGTCCGCGGCCGCCCTCGGGGGCCCTTCTCGGGGGTCTACCCCTATACCTCCGCTTAAGGCGCCTCGGAACACAGGACGAGGCGCCTTACAGGCCAAGTTTAATACCTAACTTTAACGCAACTGTCACTTGCTATATCTATGGCGTAAGAGGTAGAGGAATGTCTCACTTAGCGAAGTTTTTAGCGTACACATTCTAGAATCCGCACAATTATGACTTTTTGTTACATTACATACGATATTGAAAAAAAAATGCTGGACCACAGTAGAAGATCTTCCGACATTCACACAAAATCAACATGGTACCTAGGTAGGCAGCCATGTGGCAGGTAGGTAGGTTGCCACATAGCCAACGGAGACAACTGACTTACAGGAAAATTCCATGTTTAAGTATCGTCTGAAGTTCGTTTGGACAACGGTACAAAATTTAATTATTTTCCTCGCCTAATATCAACGGGGACAGAGCACGGGGACAACGGGACATATTTTTAATATTTTATTAAAATACCGCTGTCCCCGTTTGAAGGGGACATGGCCAACGGGGACAACGGACGTACATCGAAGAAAATAGCTCTTTAGAATTTGTCGAAGACGGAAGGTGTACAGTAGAGTTTTTAAGATTAAGATTTTCTCAAGAAGTACTTGACTGATTATTGAAAATTCTTTACAATTACATAGTGTGTACTCTAAAGTAACTACTAGTAAAAGATTTTTTACAATCAGTCCAGTAGTTCTTGAGAAAATCTCAACTTTATTGAAGCCCCCTGGATACTTATCTCTGTCATCGTTTAACAACATTAATTTTGTGTGCACATGTTCTGCCTGCTCCATATCTGATCTCTCTCTCACACTGGTTTGCTGGTAGAGAACTCTAATCTAGAGTTAAGCACATCTTATGTACATCTTATTCCATGTATTGTATTGTAATCAACTTTGTGTACATTAAAGAATTAAAAAAAGAATCGTGTGTCGTCGCAACTGTTATTTACGTAGACGCTATCGAGCGAAATTACCAAAAGAACTCATGCAATGTTACTGCCCCTCTATTACCGTTCTCTAAACTATGAAATTATACCACGTCATGGCGCGCCAAACAGAGACGCCGCTACACCGATACAATAGCACTTCCCTTTCACGGCCGCTATGACATGGTATGATTTGATCGTTTTGAGAACCGTAATAGGGGGGCAGTAACATTACATGAGTTCTTGTAGTAATTTCGCTCGATAGCGTCTACGTAAATAACAGTTGCGACGACATATGATGACAGAGATCTGAGATGAAGTATCTAGGTGGCCCCAATAAGGTTGAGATTTTCTCAAGAACTACAGAATCAATTGTAAAAATTCTTTTACTAGTAGATAGTTTAGTCTAGCATCTCGAATAACTTTGAACAACCCGAGTCCCGAGAGGAGCCACTGTCAGAACACTTTCTCGTAATTAATTATCTTCTCGCTTCGCTTATCGCACGCTCGAAAGTAAAAACATATTTACTGTAATCATGAAGGAGAAAGAGAGGTCCCTTATGGAGTAAGCCTAATTTACTTCAAAAGAGGCCGCATGACAATCTTTAGCTTTATAGTGTCCGTCACTCTTGATTTACCATTTGTAGCAATTTGATATAAACTAATTGCAAAGTGGTGTAAATGTAAATTCAAAAATATGTTGACGTGCAAAAATGTACACAACGTGCTTACTTGCAATAAAGTTTTTTTTTACTAATATTAGTCGACGCTAAGCGCTATGAAGCATATGAACGACAGTGACAGTTGCATTTAGGATTACAATTTTTTAGTCTATTTATGATGTATGAGAATGAAAAATTGTGTTACTTTTTCCGTTGTCGCATATAAGTAAACTGAAGTGGCAGTGGGCTGGTCAGATCTGTCGTAGAACCGATAACCGATGGGGTAGACGAGTTCTCGAATGGAGGCCACGAACGGGTAAACGTAGTGTGGGACGTTCCCCGACCAGACCACTTACCCCATATACATGAAATCGGTACAAATTTGCAAGCGAAAAATTCTGTCAAGCGATAGACGCTATTAGACGAAGCGGGGGGCAGGGGCGCCATATTAAACCCGTTTCGATATCTCAAAGTTACGCGTGTCGCGAAGCAATTTTGCGCTCATGTGCGGGCAGAAACGGGCGCCCTCCTGTTACAGGTCTGTGTGGAGGGATGACTTTCGCAAGATGGCTGGCAGGGACTGGAGAGTCGGGTTGAGTGGCACGCTTTGGGCGAGGCTTACGTCCAGAAGTGGACTGATACGGGCTGATGATGATATATTTAAAAATAAATAAATACAAAAAAGTTACAGCAAAGACGGACAACTGACAAAATATAGTTTAGTTAGACTCTCTCCATAGGGCGCGGCGCTACGATTTTTTATTCCTTTCATAACTGTAATAATTTAATGTTTGACAGTAGAATGTGGTACAGCCTTGGCCGATCAAAGCAATCATAATGCATGTAATTGTATCAGCATTCGATTAAATAATAGGTACAATATAATGATAAAGGTTAATGATAGTAATGTAACGGCTTCAGAAGGTCATGTCTCGAAGGGCGCATATTTATTGCATTTGTGGCTTGTAGTCCCATTATTTTCCTACGAAACTAATGGGACCACAAGTAAAATAATGGAATCACAAGGAAAATAATGGGATCACAAGGAAAATAATGGGATCACAAGGAAAATAATGGGACCACAAGGAAAATAATGGGTTCACAAGGAAAATAATGAGACCACAATTAAAAATTCGAATTATAAATTGTGTTTTGGAATTTAGATGAGGAGAATAAGTGACAGAAAAGTAACAGCTGCACTTCTTTTCAAATTTATTAATATTTTTTTTATTAAATCGTGATCAAGACGTGCCAAGTATTTTTATGTATACAAACAAATGACGTTTCGTGGGTTTCTCCAATGAATATTTTCGTAGGTTTACTGAATGAAAATGACGAGAAAATATCGAAAACAATGAAAAAAACTTAAGAAATTATGTAATTCACCAATCCCGCGTAGTGGATCATGGACTAAGCTCCCTCAAATATAAGGTTAGGTCTACAATAATGAGAACATAATGATTTAGGTTGATGCTGATATCATATCCTGAATCCGGCACTAATTAAAATAAATAAAATCACGACATTTCATATGAAAATTGGAATTTAGATAATTTTGATATGTGTAAAAATCGGAATTGTATCTTTCATAGTGACGTGCGTTCGATTGCATTCAATCGTAAGATAAGAGATAAGGTTCATTTTCCTTAGACTGAGTAAAGTGTACTCGTACAGCGTTGCCAGACGTCCCGCTTTCGTCGGGACGTCCCGATTTTTTAATCAGAAATAAATGTCCCGTGCGGGACAATCTCAGTCCCGCTTTTCGGGGATTATAATTAATACTTACTTAAGTACCTTTATTATCATATATTTTTTTGTTATTAAGTAGCAGCTGCTCAAGGAATATGTTGATAGTATTTTACGAATGGCAAAGATATGTTGGTCCCTAAATCTAGTTTATCTTTTCGTTAGCGAAATATTACGGGGTTAAGTTACTTTTCATTGTAAGGAACCCTCGGTGCGCGAGTCTGACTCGCACTTGGCCGTTTTTTACTATGTCCCGCTTTCGACGAAAGAATCCCGCTTTGGCCAAAAAAATCTGGCAACGCTGAATAGCAGGGACTCTATGTGATCTTAATAAGACCTAGATTACAATGGTTTTGTGTTCATTGATATGCTATCTAAACTGTACATATGTGTAAATCTTAAGATGTATCGAATACCTACTAATAACGTTATCTTTCGAGTACATAAGTACTTAGCCGAAAGTGGAAATAGTTTATCATTAAAATCAGTCAAATATCACTAATTATAATTACAACAATATAACGTAAGTGCATTCGAATGAGTGTGAAGACAATTGTCGTTTCTTAATCTAGAAAGACTTTATAAAATGAGTTTAGAGTACTGCTAATAATATTTAAGGCTGGGTGTGCGTGGATTTACAGCTTTTTTCTATAAAGGCTACGGCATTAACTACTAAAATTAAACGTCTGAAAAAATAGTAATCTTGGGGTGTCTATTTAGAGACTGATGAATACTGATACACGATTGGACAAACTTCGCTCGATAGAAAAAAATATGTCTAAACCGAAATAGTTATCCATACAAAATATATATCAAAATGTAGGGTATTATAAACATGAGAGTTTGTTTCTAAAAGATCTGACTTTTGTTGGCGTATTTTTATTTCCCTGCCAAAATTAATAAAAATACAAATATGGAGTCACTACCGTGCTCCTCACTCCGCCGCTGCGGGGCATCTTCTTTCTCACTCTTGCTTTTGACAACCATATAGAATTCCTTTCCGTACCAGAACAATGCGTTCAATTCGTTTCGCTAGCCAATTTACATAAGAGTATACAACGCTACGAAACTAATGACGCAACTGCTTAGAAACAAGTTCTGTCTCACGCATCTTCTGTCTCGCGCTTGAGTTTGACAGCTAGCAGTCCCTTATGAACGTTACGTAAGCTATTCCTAATGTTATATAGTTTATAGATAGCAATTGGTTCTCTTGAAAATGGCGGGAAACGACGGTTGCGAAATTATTTCATAATTTTCCTTTTAATGTCTACAGGGGCTATTTTGTGTTTAATATCACGTTAAATTAATCAGAAAATGTTCGCGAATGACAGTATGGTGAAGTTATTGAATTATTTATGCAAGATCTGAAGTTTCAAGTTTTTATCAAGAGTTCCCGCTACAAGCTCGGGAGTGAACGTGACTGTCGAGCTGCTTCGTCCACAGTGATTGACGCTACGGCGTCTCCTGTGGATGAAGACATGAAGACGCGGCTACCCAGGGTGATGACGCTACGCCGACTCCCCTGGAGGAAGATATAAAACTATTATACATTGAATTTTCTGTAACATGACATTGGCAAATGACGAACTGTCGAGTCCATTAATAAAATAAATAAAATAAAAATAAAATAGATAGCAATTGTTTTAAGAATTGTTTTGTCATACTGATGATGATGATGATGTCGTCCCAGCCGATTTCGGCGACAGCGACCGCTTGACGACGTAGTTTTATCAGAGTTGGGGACTTCGCTGGTCTGCCCTCTGCTGCGCCCTCAGGTGACTAATGTAGCCAATCTTATTGGTAAACTGCTTCGCACAATACTGACATGTGAGGACACCATCCCTGTAATTATATAAATTATTATTTGTCATACTATTGAATAGAAAAGAATAGAATAGAATAGAAATATGTTTATTGCCACCAATTACATAAGCTTACAAAAAACAATCAATCAGTAGTAAGTTATCAATATAGTTATGCTAAGTGGTGTGGCAAAAGGTGCATGTTTCAGCTGAGCTGACACCGAGGTGTGCAACGCTGTTTTTCGACATGCACCTCTTCCCTGCCATGTATACCTGATATTCGGTATGATAACGAGCTTGAACTAAGATAGCCTAGTGCTATCTTCCCTTAGAACTATACTAGGGTGGGTGACTGGGTGTGTGGGTGAACGATCTTCACGTTCCTCTTCTCATCGAAGTTGGACAATGTCCTGTCAATCTTCCCTTACTCCGTCGGGTGGTTCCTTGCTTCATGATTGAGCATTTTCTAGCAGTTTTAACTAATCACGCTGATAAGTACAATGTATGAACTACATTTGTTACTAAGACACTAGACATAAATCTACTGATACAGTTTGATTAATTTTAATCCTCTAATTATTTAATTACGTACATATAACGCGTATTATGTGGACGTGTCGTGTCGACGATATATGATTAAAAGTGTTATTATAATGGTGGTTTTGGGAAATGTTAGCGGAAATTGGGTTCAGGTATGTTTTTAACTATTATACATGGCCTTTAAGTAGCATTGCAAGCAAAGGAGAGAGATAGAGAGTGAGGTTGACCCGTTAGATTAATAAAAAATACCTTAGTCAAAGTCCATTTTCGAGATATTGAATTTTTTTTTCGACAAATCTCGCCTTTTTATTTGTTTTTGTTTGTTAAATGTTCACGAATAGTTGGTAATATCATATAGAGTACCTATAAATTTAATAATTTCGCAGGTACAGGCTCTTCTCTGTACCTGCGAAAATGAATAAATGAAATAAAAAATGTATATAATAGATCTTATATATATATTTTTTCTGAAATATTATATTAAAGAAAGACAGTAAATATACTAATAAAAACTATAAATAAAAAATTTGCCCTAAATCAGCGACCGCGGGGAGTGTCCCCAGAAGGCTGGCTGCATTGCCTCGCTGGATTGCGAGGCAATGCGTTGCGCGAGGTATGCGCCAGCCCTCTGGTCATTGGACACATCCACCAGGCGCACAGAGATCTCTTTGTGGATGCTGTGTGCGCGCCTGGTCCCCACGGTCCCAGGGTAATAGTATAATAGATCTTAATAATATTTTTGTTATTTGAATAAATTAAGTATCGTACCTTGAATATTAAGTAACGCCATTTGTTAGACGTCCAAGTAATTGTTTCCATTTCGTAAATTGGCAGAGTTTCAGAGTTATGACGGCTATCAGTTACTCATTTCATAATGGCTCTTCGGGGATTAAGATATTATTACAACGAAAAATAACAGTACTCGAGTAAGTACTTAAAAACGATAAACTCTCACTTGTTTTCGGCTCTAGTCCTCTAGGTAAATAGTTTGCGGGTTGAGTGTTTGCCTCCCATAATATATTGTAGATGGAGCGTTACAGGTTGTCCTTAAATTCATTCGACAAATTAAAACTAAGGGTTGTACTCATGATAATACGCTTTACTTTCGACCACACGAATATTCGAGTCAACGAATTTCGACTGAATAAGTCGACTCTACGTGTATCGACCCAACAATTTTTCGAGCTAATGTGCAATGTCGACCCGATTCGATACGATTTTTCTTTTAAAAATACGAATTTGATTAGGTACGTCGCTAGAACCATCATAGATGTAATGCACCAATTTATAAACAGGTTCTACCTATTCTGAATTCAAATACAAAGGCGAATGACCAAATCTCGCCAAGCGTTTCAACACTAAACAAAGACTGCACAGATTCCAGACTAAAGACAGGTTGTGTTGGCCGATAACGTTATCTTTCCACCGAACAGCTGTTCATTCAGGCCTTATCAGAGAGAGATGTCGGGACAAAGTGGCTTTGTACGGAAATTATCTTTGCGCAATAAACGAAGCATAGATAACCTGATTTATATTGCAGTACACTGACATTTTCGGAATTTTATTAGTGTTTCTGTCAGAGTTATTCAGGCTTGACGTGGCCTAACGACTGATGCTGAGCGATAGCAACCGGGACCAACTGCTTAACGTGCCCCGAGGCACGGAGGGGCTCAGATGAAAGTGCCACTATCGGTCCATCCAGGTACTGACATCGCCCAGCGTTGCTTAACTTGTACGATCGTTTTCAACGTGTACTCGCAACTGGACTACTACCCTCTCTAGTTTACTATTAGAACCCATCTTTGAAACTAGATGACAGCACAATGAAACAAAAACTTGAAAGTGAATTATTGTAGCCCTTCTCAATTTCTCAATATTCAACGGTCATTATTTGACCGGAGTAGTACATAATAAGTTATATAGTTAACGTATTTGTCAAAGATAATGTAATACTACGTTCAAGATACGTCACTAGGAGGAAACGAAATGACAATCGAAATTGGGCTGGCAAAATTAGGTTTTTAAATTTTCAAATTCAAATTTGGAAGCATCAAAATTTCAGAATTACCACAACTGCAAAATATAATAAAATTGTTATGTTGGCTACACTGCAGCCATTGTACCCCCCCCCCCCCCCCTCTTCTCCCCCCGGCCGCGCCGCCACGACCCTTCCCCTCCCCTCGTCTCTCTCGCCTTCCCCCCGCCCCGCGGCCCTCTGCCGACCCCGCCAATTCCCTTATCCCTTTCAAATATTCTTATCATACATAATCAAGAAAAAATAAAACCTCTGAAGGGCATAAAAATCTTTAATAACTTAACATTTAAGTATAATTGACAATTGTATTATGATGATACTACAACGATTGATTTGATTGTCTTGATGTAGGTACCGCGCCGCGTTCCGTCCGTCTCCCTGAGGTCCGTCCTGTAACAAAGTTATTTTGTACTGACATATTTATTAATATTACGCGCATTGGCTAACTCAACAGTAGGAATTATGCTAATCTCTCAAATGCATATTATCTCACAATAACATAAAATACTAGGTTTAGAACATTTTTACTGTTATTCATAATGTACAAATCATTTGTGTTAAATCATTTTATCAAATACTTACAGTTTGAATTCCTTTGGTGTTATTCTGTTGACACGCAGTTGTAGAAATCATTTTCGCATCTGAGCTCAATTCATATTACAAACATAACATTAATTACACTATAATTTATTAAAATGAGAAAATTGTGTATTAACAAATGCATGACGGACTTGATTTTTTCATTTCAAAATGGTGGATGGATTGGCGGCAAAATGCCGCGTGTATGAGTAGGTCTTTTAAAGTGCGCGAGTAACTTCACAAAATTCAAGTCATTTTAAAATAATTTAAAAATACTATACAGGGTGTAACGTAAAGGGTATAATAAGCCGAAAACAGCGGGTAGGGCAGATGCCACCTAACACGGGAAAAATACGCCCAGGTCCAGAAAAAATTGTATGCAGGAGTTATACGATCACAAAGTATGCCTCAAATCAAGTGTAAAATATTCCTAAGAACAGCTGCTGTAGTGGCAATGACCCCGTGCAATGACCGACCTTGCGATGAATAGCGCCTCTGAGCCCCTGGTAACATAGACTAAGTAATTAATGGATAAGACATTTTTTCTACCTACGCCTCTGTGGGAGAAAATAATAAAACAAATTAAGTTTGTTTATGCCTTTTTTTAAATGAAAGAAAAATTTCATTCGAATTTAACACACATGGAAACATCTGCTAGTGTCTGATTATTACATCATTTCACATAGTTACCTACACATGTATGTATGTATGCTACTCATGCATGATATTCATTCAATATTTACATTTGTTATGATACGTACGAGTAAAATATGCCAATGATAATAGCGCTTGATAAAATGAAAAATGTGTGAATCTACGCGATCATATTAGTACCTATTTGAATGAACAGACTGTCCTATCTGCGTGCAAATTGGGATTGGTAGGACTTTTAGTTCCGCTACTCACTACTAGAGAAGTAGCGGCGCTAGCGTACGTATTGAAACAACTCTAACAAACTACATAGAAGTTTAACACACACATGCCTCGTAAATGAATGACCTGTTGCGGATTGTGTCGCACAGGGCTCCGTACATTATTTTATTTTTAATTTTGTTAAGGTCGAACCGCGGTCTTGGATTTGATCTCATATTAACAAACTGAGAAAAATGACCTTTAAAAACACTGATTACGTCTTGAATTTTAATGGTCACAGAGCAAATATCTTGTGCGGGTTTTGGTTTTACATGTGGTTTTAAATAAATGGTCAATGAATACTGTTTATGTTTAATGCAATAATAATAATCATGAACTATCGGTTTCTCAAGTCAGTATCAAGTACTCAGGGCACTGGAACTCGATACTGACAAATAAATGCGAACATTAAAATAAATGGCTTGTTTCACTTCTCCCTGCACCGACCTTCAATAAAACGCACTGATTGTGGTTAACATTTGTTGTGTACTGACTACGGAGGTTTCTCGGTATGTTGAAAGGTACCTACATAAGTCGTAACAAAAGCAAGTGAATTAAAAAAGGGCGTTGAAAAATAGGAAAAAATGCCAATCCTATCCCCCAGGTGTGTAGATAATGTGCAGTGATTATGTTAGTTATCTACCAGATGTCAAACTTATTTTATTCGAGAATACTGTCTTTAAAACTTATCCGACTACGGTCACTATGTGCTAGGCATCGGCCATAGAGGCTAGGTAGTAGGTACATACCTCAAATGATTCACTGAGTTTTATTTCAAAATCCATTAAACTTAATTTTAACTCTCGATGGCATTTTATACCGTTTTACTTGTAAACTTACCGTTTGCGGAACCCTGCCCTGCAATGACGTCACTTGCTTTACTCGCACGAAAATGTGCAACAGAGAATGTGCAAATGCATGCTTTCTCTTTCTGTAAATATTATGGAAACAAATTGCAAAATATCTGCCGAAAAATTGCTATCCTTTTCGCTCGGTTAGTATCGTAGTAATGGCGAGAAAGAGAAATACGTAGGAAGTGAGATAACTTAGTAAAACATTTTATTTGTCCGGATATTGTTCATTCATTATTTCGAATTATGTATCTAAGTTGCAAAGTTTTCGTGCGGAAGAGAAGTTCCCTCGTTGGTTGAATTTCAATTTACTAAACTTAACTTTAATTAAATGACACGTTTGTTCTTTTTTACCATGTTTTACATTAAACACTGTAACGTTTATCCGCGATGTGATGTGATTGTGAATGTAAATTAAGTGACGTGATTTTGGCTACCTATTAATCCTATTATGAAAATGTGATTTCATGGATTCAGGAGACTACAGCCAACATTCAAGTAAATTATCCAGGTCAGTCAGAATATGTTGTTTTTTACAATAGTCAGGTATTATTTAACCCGTTAATAAAATAATTACCTACCCTTTGAGTGTGTTGCCGCTTCGTGCATCCGTGGGGCAGGCTGGAAGTCGGCGCGAGCGGCGGCGGGCGGGCGGCACGGCAACCGCGCGCGGTTGCCGTGCTCGCGAATAGTGAATGAATAGTACCAGGCGGCCATACCTAACCTTTTTAGAAGGTCGACTACTCCCGGCTGTTATCAGCAGTAGCGCGCCTAAATAAAAGCACCGTTTACAATGACTTAAAATAATTAATATTAAGTTTTGTATGGAACTCACAACTATTTTTAAAAAAGTTAAAACTCTGTGTACAGCTTTAGTAGGTCGGGTACGTTTGTATTCTTTCGGCTTAATATACCCTTTACGTTACACCCTGTATATAGGTCTTAAATAATCCAAAATTCATTGTCGCGGATGATAAAGCACAAAACATTATTTGTTATTTTCTTCATTTTCGCTTCCGCAAACCGGTGTTTATGGTCATTTTTTATACAAAATTTGCACCCTACAATTATTAAAAAAAAAAAGACCATGGGATACCTAAACCCATACAAATTCCCGCGAAACCCTCGTTCAATGCCGTTGTATGAAAGTTGCAGCACACTGGTATTTGTAATGTGAATTCAAAGACATTTTTGCTGATGGCATTGGGCCCTGTTGTAATAAATAAAAAAAAAAACTAAGACATTTATTTGACACATGTTGAGAATTTGACTAAGGCTAAGTTAGTTATAGCTAACGCCATCTATCGCATTAAAAAGGCTAGACAGTTGCCATTTTTAAAAATAGCCTCATTATAAGTGTAGAAGCACTGGAAGGGTGATTCGGTGCCAAATTATGAGTACCAAGACCAACAGAAGCATTTATGGCAGAAGCCAAAAAAGTTTTAAGACTTTTATATAACTCGAGAAGTTGCCAACTAGAAAGTGAGTTCTCCTTTTTAGGGTTCCGTAGGTACCTACCTCAAGAGGAAAAAAGTAAAAGTCAAAATGTTTTATTCATGTGGTTAGTCCTAGGTGTTACATAAAAGGCCAGTACTCAACATACTCAAAGTAACCCTTATAGGATCACTTTGTTGTCCGTCTGTCTGTCTGTCAAGACCTATATCTCAGAAACGCGTGAATAGATCATATTGAAATACTCAGGTTTGCTGGCGGTCACCCATCCAGGGTGCTCGCAAAACGATCGTGCAAGTTAAGCAACGTTAGGCGAGGTCAGGACCTGGATGGGTGACCGCTTGTGACACTATCATCTGAGCCCCTCCGTGCCTCGGGGCGCACGTTAAGCAGTTGGTCCCGGTTGTTGTCGCTTGACAGCAGTCGTTAGGCCACGTCAAAGGCGTAGGCCTGAATAACTTTGACAAATAGGTTTAGTCACTAAACCACACGAGAAATTAAAAAAAGATAACCCATCCAGGTACAGACCCCGTCGTGACTGGACTTTTTTTGTTTGTTTTTAAAATGTCTTTATTTGCCATAAAGTAAAGTACAGTTATTCAACCTTAGAGCTCGGTGGCTCAGTGGTTGGGTCAATGGACTTGCAATATGGAGGTCCCAGGTTCGATTCCCAGCTAGGGCAGCCATGTACCAATGAGTTATCCTCGGTTTTTTTCGACGGAAAAACTTACGTACATCTACCGAGTGCTCTCAAAACGGTGAAGGAAAACATCGTGATGAAACCTGCATGCCGTAGAAGAAAAAAAAAATCTAAGGCATGTGAAATCCGCCAACCCGCACTGGGCCCGCGTGGTGGATTATGACCCGAGCTCCCTCGATGTAAGGGAAGGTCTGTGCCCGAGCAGTGGGGCAATGTAAATAGACTGATGATGATGATTCAACCTTAAATAACAATTTTTTGGATTATTGTTTTATACAAGCTGACACGGTTTTGCAAAACAAAACTAAAGTTTTTTTTTACACCATTACTACTCAACATTACTGAAGACTGGACACGTGGTCTTATAAGTCTTATTTATTTTAAAGACAGTTATAGCAAATCAGAAATGCAGATAATTCGCCTGCAAGTATTAAGTGCGGTCTAGAATTCTAGATTACACAATAAAGTCAAGGCGGTGCACTTTAATTACTGGCTGCACTGAATTATTCAACAGACATTTCCTTTGCACTCACGTAATTATACTACTGGGTACGAAAATCGGATTTGCAAAGTTGTGAATATTATTCCCTTGTTAATATATCTTCTTCCCTTTATTATTTATTTTATTATTGGACTCGACAGTTCGTCATTTGCCAATGTTTAAGGGTTCCTTTTTTTTAATTTTTTATTGGCTTTGCTTGCATTAGCCACTTACAAGTCGAGGGTTCCTTTTTTCCTTTTTGGGCACGGAACTTAGAGTATATATTTTCTGTGCATGGAACCACATATTAAAGATATAAGTTTTCTATCCAAAACAGATAGGACACTAAGGAGAACGCGTTATTTCCGTAGCTTGTCAGTCAGCCCAACAAATCTGACAGATATCCGACCAATAGCAAGCCAAAAGTTTTTTAATATCGATAATAATTAGTGATGTACTTAAGTATTTTTTATAGACTAGGTATCGATTCATTTTAGTTATTAAAATGTTTTTTAATTATATTTAACTAAATCAATAAAAAGTACATGATATTTATGATAAGTATATATTATTCCATAAAGTTCATGTTTATTGTACAATAAGATATATTTACACACTGTTTATACACTTTGGTCGCTGAAGACGAAGAAGAGAAATAAAATTAACATTAACAACGCAACTCTACACTTTTCCTTATTACCGAATATAATCGAACCGGGCTACCTGTTCACTGTTCCATGCATGAAACCATTTAATTGATCTCCTATAAACAACTAGATACACAGTCTGCCTTCTAAAAATGTCCGAGCGCAAAGAAGGTCCAAACGGATGAATGCTTTATTGGACATTATCTGGACGTTAACAATGGACCCTTATTTTGACGTTTTTTAAATTGTTTTGTAAGACCTTTGTGTATCTAGTTGTTTATAGGATTTCAATGACGGCACCCTAAAAAAACAATGTATTTACCGAAGTACAAAGTTCACCCTTCAGTTTATTAGAAGTGACACTTTCTGACAATTATACAAACAGAAGTAGCTGAATATAATATACGATAACATAAAATACTCGCCAGGTGTAAAATACCGGACGTTACTCCTGTTTTAATCGATAGCCAATAAACTCGCTAAGTTACATAATTACTCCTACTCACGATAAGATAACAGCTGATAAAACAAATTAGCTTCAAAAACTATGATTACAATAATTTGTAGTTTATCTATATTGTGTTGTCATTATTGAAGTCACAGCCAATGGCTGCGGCGCGAGAGTCGCAGGTTCGACTTCTGGTTTTACACGACTACGCAAGAAGAAGGGTCGTGTTTTCCGAATGGTCGAAGACCGAGTATTATCGAAATAAACATTTTGTAAATAGCTATTTTAATAAAATTGATTATATTGGAAGATGTTATTTTTTTAAGATTGGCGGCGCTAGCTGGCTCTATGAAGGCCCTTAAACGAAATTTTGTATTTGTAATATTTTTTGTTTAGGTACGTACTTATTAAGGTTTATATTTATTAAGAAAAAAAGATTTTTTAAATTCTTTTACAATTAAGTAAGAATTGAATAATATAATACATGATTAAAAACTAACATTAAATAACTAAAAACTAAAACTACCTATAAATAAATTAAATTAAATACGTACTTATTATATTATAATTATTATTGTTTGATATGAAATAAACTAAAGATAAAAACCATTTCTATTTGTTATTTATTTATTTATTTATTTATTTTATTTATTCAAGTTTCATACATATATATAGTCTAAGTTTAACACCATTTATATATTATGAGCCAGGCAAGCGTTTCATAGAGCTATGACAGGGCGTTCAGTAGCAACCCAAAAATACCTAGGTCTGTGCTAGGGCTAACTACATGTCACGGACAAAGAGACGAGAACGGTCGAGTATATTATGTTTGAATCGAATTCTATTGAAAATTCAAACAGTGGACAAACTAATCAGTGGTAGAGACGTTAAAAGTTGTCGAGCAAGAACGGATTCTATGTAAACAATGTAAATGGGCTTACCGCAGGTATATTCCTTTAATATGGCTAACTCCATAGCTTCATGCCTACATCTACTCGTATCACATACGTCAACGAACTAAAAGTAGACCATTCACCCTGTAATTTGAATTATTAAGGGCGAACTATTTTCATTTTGCCGTTACAGCTCTAACATCGGAATATTCGTATCAAATAACAGGTTGTAACAGAAATTGTATTTTTCTGATTAATTTAACGCGATAAAAAAATCACTTTAGTTAGACCATAAAATCATAATATTCGAATAATGTTTTAATATTTTCTTGCATATGCGCTATGCGAAACGAAAATCTAAATAATAACTGGAGATAAATTTTTCATCACAACCGGGATTCGAACCCAGGACCTCGACATTCCGTGGCACGCTCTATTCCAACAGAGCCAAGGCGCAAGCCCGGCAGGCTGATTTTGTAACTAGCAATCGCTAAGCGATCGTGACTATTTCGAAATAGTTGCTGTCAAACGTGAAATTCGTATTACGTATCAGCGATTGGCGACCGGCCGACGGTGCTGCCGCCAGGGAGCAACTCGAGAACTAAAGTTGCTTCTTAGTCGCTTCTAAGCCATACAAATCTCTAAAATTCGTATTTTGTAAGACTTTGACAGCGACGCAATCGCGACTCGCGAGCAACTAGCAACTGGAATTAGCAACCGCTAAAAGTGCGATCGCTATTTAGTTTATTAGTGAATTTACGTATTTTATATTGAGTTTTAGACGTTAAACTGGTGAAATGAGTGTAATAAATGTAAATTGTATCTATCAGTGCCAATAAGGAATATAAATAAAGTGCTGTGCTATTTGTTTATGTGCTCGTATTAGTTGAAAAATGGCACGAGCATTTTTGATAATTGAAGCGATGGTAGAGGAGGAAGCCAGGGAAGAGAGAAGAAACCAGGCTCTTGCAACTATTCGCCTCCACCGAGATCTTCGAACGCGTGCACGTCCCTTACAAATGTCAGAAGGCCTATTCAAAAAAACATTATAGGTTATCTAAAACTTTATTTCTGAACCTGTCTTCTGAACTTGCTCCATTTTTCGCAAGTAGAAGAAGAAAAACAAAAACTGTTTTCATGCTCATAGCTAACTTGTAGTCTTCGTACATTTGTTAAATTCATGATCCATGCTACTTAAATTAAATACCTGAATGTAAATAAAACTATTTTGATACATAAAATTTGGTTTATTTTCTTTAGTTTAGTCAAGTTAATACACACACTTTACTGTTATGTTATAAACAGAAATAATTATGAAACAATCAGATAACCAGCAATACGGGATTTTAGCAAATATAACAATATTAATTTAATAATATGGAGATAAAATATGTGTAGAAATATGAGAGGAGTAAGTAAGAAATATAGAAAAAAACTACTGACATCCCTTACAATTGTGTTCGCTGTGACTGACTGACTAAATTTTCTACTAATAATCGCACCGTGTCTGCGAAGGCCTGGATGGTTGGCCAATTAGCTGTGCTGTCTCGGCATTTTTGAGATGCCTGTGCCATCAGATGAGTAGCATTAGCTAATTTTTCTTCCGCAGCCACTCGACGCCGTTCAAGCTCAACTACCCATTCAGGCTCCACTTCTGAAAATATAGAAGAAAATATTTTATAAAACAATATTCCAAATTCCCCCCAAAAAATGTTTTCTTTGATAAATGGTTAAACATTCTTGTTTTCCATTTAGAAGTGGAGGGTTCGATTACCGCGCGTCATAAATAAACTTTGATACTATGATAATTACACAGGGAAAATCAATAAGTGTAATGTAGTAACATTACCTATGTGGTACATGGTGTGATTCATTATTCAACATCATCCAAATGTGTCTAGTAGTTTTTACATGATTCCGTAACCCCAGACAGAGCTATATATAGTAGGTACTTACTCGTTTCCATCTCTCGCCACTCTTGGTGGCACCAGTGCCATGGGCGTTCAACCTTGCGGCAAGGTCCTCCCACAACGTCTTCTGGTTGTCTTTTGACCTTGCCCAGAGACCAAACCCTTGGGCTAGGATGCGATGGGTCGCCATGAACTCCAATAATGACTCCATATCCTATGAATACAATTTTAATTTCACTCACACAAGCTCTATATATTTATAGGTACTCCATATTTATGTTTTAACAATGATAAATGAACAACAATGAATAACTTTTCACTATACTTACTTTTAAAACAATTAATATCACAACACAACATGAATGTTGATTGTTGACGAAATGACAACTCCCGCCACTTTAGTTACCGATTGTTTCCGAGCGGTCGCGAGTGGCGCTGTTGTCTATGGCGTATTCGTTTGACAGCAACCGCGACGAAACTCTCTAGCGATTGCTTACAAAATACCAATTCCTAAATGCAACTAGCAACCGGTCGCGTGACTATTTCGCAATCGATCGCTAGTTGTCATTTTACAAAATCAGCCTGCGGCACGCACTGACGTAACTGACAGATGACGTGTGCATGTGACTGACAGGAGACTGACAGCTGACAGAGGCAGGGCGATGCCGTTACGGAGGCGATTGGTGTGCGTTGCAGTATGGGATTTCATACAAATCATTCTGAGGCGTTCAGGCGATCCGGAGCTTATCACTTTCCGCGGCGTTCTGGTGTGCTCAGACCTTTATGTTTAAGTAAGTTAAGCATTGACGTCAAACAGCTCAAAGTCAAGTCCGAGCCAAGCTGATTACATATGTATTTAGGTTCTTATACATATGTATATCATACATATACACTTTCTACGTCACAGGAAAAAATAGGAATACATTTTCAAACAGTTACATTTTTCTATTCGTTTGTAGCGGTTTCGTAAAAAACGCATAATTTCTCATCAAGTCCATTTATATTTGTAACACATCAGATTTCGACTATATGTAATAGTCACCGATAGATACGTATACCTACCGAACCGCTTAATTTTTCATATAATAATAAATACAAATACAAAAACCTACATTTATTTGCCAAAAAGATTATTACAATTTTTTTTTTTTAGATTTTTAGTGTTAGTTTTTAGTCACTTTATCCGTCCTTAATTAAATTATTATTTTTAGTTACAATAAAAAAAAATCTAAAAAAAAATAATTTACAACATTATAAAATGTAAGTCCGCATAATGATTCGTTAAAAAACTCCTTCACTGAATACAGTGTTCAATTCAATAAATGATTCGTTAGTGAAGATTTAAATGCATTGAATTTCTTTTCAGCTTGTTGAACGATTTGGTCAACATAAAATACACAGCCTGGTCAGATGTTAACAGCAATCATCATTTACACTGAAATATTTCACCAATTCGGTCAACCGAACTAAAAGTCCAACCAATAGTCAAACTAAAGCTGAGGATAAATAATAAATAAAGACCTATGTCTCAGTGGAGACTGCATATTTGTGCCGTTTGGTGTGGATACCCTGGGACCAGGCGCATACAGCATCCACAAAGAGATCTCTGTGCGCCTGGTGTGTCCAATGACCAGAGGGCTGGCGCATACCTCGCGCAACGCATTAGCCTCGTAATCCAGCGAGGCAATGCAGCCAGCCTTCTGGGGACACTCTCCGCGGTCGCTGAACTGGGGCAAATTTTTTATTCATTTTTTTATTACTGTCTTTTGTTAAATATTTTGTCGTTAATAAATAGTTTACCTTTGAAAAGTTTTTCGCCAATTCAGTCAACCGAACTAATAGCAAATTACCGCTGAGAATATACCGGGTGGTATATAGGAATACCGCCCACGTAATTAATACTAGGAATCAATAGCCAACTATGAGTACAACGGATTGTGGAGGTCATCGCCACACCCATCCAACATTACGTCATTGGATACAACAAAAAGGGATCGCCAATCCACCACGCTAGAACAATTGTGGGTAGTTTGCAAGGGGTCGGGAAAATTGATATCAAGTATGCCAGATACTATTTGGATAATTTATGCCAAGTATTATGGAACTTTCAGAAACGGGAATTACCCATGTGAGCATATTTTCCTTCAGCATTTTTAAAATAATCGGTAATTTTTGGTTTTCAAAGTGACAGTTGTAAGAAAAAAAACTATTAAGTTGATAATAGATGGCGTTGCACCGAAGTGCGATATCATCGTAAAAAACACAGCACCATGAAATTTCAATGTCAGCTGAATACTTTATTATTATTGGTTTGTTTGTGTAATTTAAACAATACACTACAAATTAATAATGAAATACGAAAAGCCAATAACAATGCATTTAATGTTGACATCAGACCAGTCAGTGCCATCTACCGGAGCTATCGGTACTTTCTTTCGTTTTTAAATGTAACCTTGAAACCCCTCATTGTAAAAAAAATGCCATTGGTATACTTACCTACAAGGTGTCCCACCACAGATAGACGATATATCGAAAACCATAAGTTGGTAATATCAATACATTTATTTGGCATTGAATGCCAAATAGGGTTATCCGAAATCGAACGGTTTCTGAATTATTTCAGTTTTAGCGATTTTCCGGAAATGTACTTACTACCTTGGGGTACTAAAACTAGCACTGTGCAAGAATTAACCAATGACTGAGCTGATATTTGGCATATACAATAGACATACCTTGCTAATGTACCTACAAGGCAGTGTACCACTTTTTACTTTATGATCACAGATTACAATAATAATAAAGTCATCAAAATATTCAGGATACTTATAGCGGCTTATTTATTTATTTATAAACTCACGCAGTCACGCCTAATCAGGCGTAGGGGAGGCATAGATGACGGACTTCCATCTGCTGCGATCCTGGCGCACCCTTGCCTCCTCTACATGCATCAATCTCTTCTTGCCCGTCGGTTGGTCGGCGGCGAATTCATTCCTTAACTGTCAAAAACCGCCTCGTGGTTCCCCCACACATGAGAGGTATTCTTAATGATTTTCTTATTAATCTTTGCAGGGCCTCAGATCGCACGATGGTAATGCAACGATGACGTCCGGCCTGAAGATGGAGTCGAAGGGCACGCAGATCCACCTGCCGCTGATGGGGCGCGGCAGTCGCGGCGAGCTCAGCGACAAGGTCATGTTCTCGTGCAAGTCGCCGCCCGAACAGCTCAACAATGGACAGTTGCTGGGGTGAGTACTGTTGAAACCAAGCGCGACCAAGGGATTTGACTTTCGTGCGCTGGTAGAGTAGAAAGAAGAATATAGGTACGAAATGAAATGTTTAATGTCGTTCACAAAAATAGTAAGGGACAATCATGTTCCTGGCTCCCAAACTAGGATTCCCTGTGTTATGGGAAGTCAGGTCTGTCATCCTGATGAATGGATGATGAATTGTGGGCTATTACATCCCACAATGGGGGCGCCCGTTGGGTCGCGGATGTATCGCAGTTCCCGTGGCTCGGCAACAATGACACGAAGTGGAACACCCCAGGAAGTTTAGTCGGTATTCCGCCCCTTCAGAGCGGTGAGCCCGACGTAATTAATACGTTCCCCCGGGCGTGGCGGTAAACGTGTTTTACCTGGGACAAAAAAAAACGTTGCAGAGGTGCGTGTTGACATTTGTATTTTATTAGCAAAGCTAGAAAGGTCATCGCCGCGGTGGCGATTTTCGAAGATTCCGGTGCGCCTTTCGGAATATTTTCAGCCACAGATCATCGGAAAAATTTACGTTTTGGAAGCTTAGTCATTATTGGAAAGGGATTAATTTGTGAAATAGGTCATTTTGAGAAAGCGAAATTTTTTGAGAAGATTTGGGAAATGTGATCGTTTTTCGGAAAGGACCATACTCTTCGCATCCTTCAGCTTTTCAACACTACATGTGCCATGTCATGATGGATTGCGATCCTCATCGCTGTCTTTTTATATCATTTTAGAACACTTTGGTATCACATACCATAAGTTTAGTAGGTATGGGTACATCTCAACACTAAAGAAAATCTAAATATATTATTAACATTAATTTGATAATTCATACCTGTACTGGGAACACTTTTTGTTTATCTGAGAACGAAAACATTTCGTGGCGATAGATCTATTTATTAGGTGATACAACTTGATGACAAATATTTTTGGTGACGAGAAATATAGTCCCCAATTTATTATAGCCAAACATCGGGACTGTTGTTTCTTATTCAGTACTCCTTCCATCTGCCAGGGAAGCATTTCCTGGTAATAAAGTTACGCCAACAACAAGCACAAGTTAATCCCATAGTTAGATATACTACTGGATCATGATGCTAATGTTATTCGAAGTTTGGCACCTTATAGCAGCAATTTGGCACCGAGCGAAACCACGGCCGGATCAATGCACAGTTGCGTCTACTAGCTCTTGGCACACGTTATGACCAGGTCAGGACTATAGACAAATACTTGGAAAATGTAGTATCTTCTCTAAAGTTTAATGGTTTCATATTAATGAGATAAAACGGGAATTGCCATGTTAAACTATGAGGATTTATTTCGGTCTTGATTTTTTCTTCCTTTTCTCGTGTGGTTTAATGACCAAACCTATGTGTCGAAGTTATTTAGGCCGCCCGTAGGCCTTTGACGTGACCTAACGACTGCTGTCAAGCGACAACAACCGGGACCAACTGCTTAACGTGCCTTCCGAGGCACGAATAGGCTCAGAGCGATGAAGATTTTCGGTGGGCGTGGCGTGGCATGTGGTGGCTCAGTTGGTAAGAGCGTGTCACGGAATGACAAGGTCGCAGGTTCAAGTCCTGCCCACGACAATAATTTTTTCATCATGTTTTTACTTATAGACAGTTTACAACAGCTTAGGGTTACTTATAAATATATATTTATTGCACATATCATCTGTTCCTAAACTAGGATATTAAATCCTGTATCTTAGGAGGCAGCTCTCAGATATCATTATTCCTGAGATATGTCCATAAAGGTCTTACAACCCAAATGTATTTGGTTGGTGGTAATAAATAACATACTTTCCATCATACTGCTCCGTTTACTATTCCAAGCGATTCAGTGCCTAAATCTAGGTATCACACATTTGCATTTGACCTTTCTCGAGAACTTTTTCGTCCTTTGCGATCGTCTAAAGGTCATCTTTCCGGTCCAGCCACTTTCAATACCCAATGTTAGGTACCCTTTACAAGATAAGGTCCCAAAGTCTTCTACCTAAAGTACACCTTTAGTCTTGGATCACTGGTTTTGTGAAGTTCTTACTCTGCTGGCTCCGCGATCTGAGGTGGATCTTGGCTTACGAATTGAGATGCCAGACATGACGATCATGGACCAAATACCGGTCTTGTTAACCTATAAATTGTCCCACTGCTGGGCAAAGGTCTCCCCCCTCCTCTTACATCCATCCCTGTCCTGAGCCTCTTCCAGCCACCCATCCCGGTATCTAACGATATCGTCTCTCCACCTACTTTTATTTTGTCTTGAATTTATTTTGTCTTGAATTTATTCGACAAAATTAAATGGATGGTTAGGTTCGTCACATACATTACTTCTGCACAGCGTTTAAGTAAAAATATAAAAAAAATTAAAAAAAAATATTACCTTGATGTGCATCGTTAATATTGGGATTTTTTTACATTTTAAGGTATTTGTTTAGAATTTTTTTCTACGATTTATTTCACTGGAATTTGACCTAATGCCTAACGGTCATTTCTAAGGTCATTGTGTAACTTGTGACGTATTCACTCAGTTCAATTTGTTTGTCAGTTTTTACCTTACCAATTTAATATTTATCATGAGTACAAGGATATCATGAGTACAAGGACACCATGTATATTTCTTTCGTGTTTCTTCTAAAAGTCATCTATTATAGTTTTTATTGTCATAAATGCATCACTGTCTGACCAATTGATCGAATGATTAGCAGACCGATTGGCCGATAAATTGATCCTAATTGTCAATAAATTATTTCAATTGACCCTGATGCCGTTTGTCTGGTAACATACCCACATAAAATAGGGTTTTTCGATTACGTACTATGCACACTCTTACCGGTTCTACAGCATTTCGCGGAACTCTGACGCAAGTGTTGCATTTTCAATACTTTTGATGTCTTTAAGGACTGGTGAGCGGTGAGCTCGGTGGCTCAGTGGTTGGGTCATTGGACTTGCGATACGGAGGTCCTAGGTTCGATTCCCAGCCATGTACTAATGAGTTATCCTCGGTTTTTTCGACGGAAAAACTTACGTACATTTACCGAATGCTCTCAAATCGGTGAAGGAAAAACATCGTGATGAAACCTGCATGCCGTAGAAGAAGAAAAAATCTAAGGCATGTGAAATCCGCAGTGGGCCCGCGTGGTGGATCATGGCCCCAGCTCCCTCGATGTAAGGGAAGGTTTGTGCCCGAGCAGTGGGGCAATATAAATAGACTGATGATGATGATGAGCGGTGAATAATGTATCGATGACCATAATACCTTGACATTCAAAAATGAACATGGAGCGAAAGTTATTTAATGGTTGATATCGAAAGTGCACTTTACAAGGACTACGTGTTATTACTTCGTAGTTTCTTTTTGTTTATTTACATTCTTGACGTTTCCTGTTCAACATAATTTTGCGATATTGTTGGAGTATTATTTGGTGAACTAATTCATTCAGTGATATTTCTGCAACCCATACCTAATCTTATACGCTAGCAATAAACGCGATTTTAAATTATTCCACAGTTTAGGCCGTCGTGTTACCATAGTCAAAAGTCATAGTCAAATTTCTTTATTGCAAGTAAGCACGTTGTGTACATTTTTGCACGTCAACATACTTATTTTACCCCTACCACTTTGCAAGGAAAAGGTGCCAACGCTGAGGAGAAAAAGTGGCAAAAAACTCTCAGCAGCACATTTTTAAAAATAATAATAACACAATTACTTAATAACTATTACTATTGTCAGTAATTACACTTTATCCCTCATGCGGAACCGGCGACACACACCATGCATGTTCATCGTCATATCTGAGAGTATCCTCATATGATGGTTCTCCATCCATCTGGGCGGGGGCGTCCCACACTACGTTTCCCCATTCGATCAATCGAGAACTCGTCTATCCCATCGATTATCGAATCTACCACAGACATAGTCCACCCACTGTTTTGTGTAATCTTCGTAAAATTCTTCTTCTTCTTGTGGGTTGCCTCTCCAACTAGTGAAGGTTGGCAATCAGCTCATCATATTTATGCCTATCTCTCGCGAGGAGGAACAGGTCTGCGGCGCTCGCGATTCCAGTCCATTCCCGGATGTTACGCAGCCACGACTTTTTCCTGCAACCGATTCTTCTCTTTCCGGCGACTTTTCCCATCATAATAAGTTGAAGCAACTCATAGCGCTCGTGCCTCAGAGCATGTCCTAAGTACGCCACTTTACGCTTCTTGATGGTCTGCAAAAGTTCGCATTTTTTGTTCATCCGTCGCAGGACTTCGACGTTCGTTATTTTGTCAGTCCAACTGATGCGCAACATGCGTCTGTAAGCCCACGTAAAAAATAAGAGCTCTTAATTTCACGTTTATCACTTTCATTGATCACTACGACACAGCTTATCAACAAGTGGCACTGATTGCTTATCAAGAATCAGTTTGTGACAGTCCTAACTCCTTTAGTGATGTATGATAATGATGACGACGCATGCGCCCTGAACTTGGCAATGACGAACAGAAAATGACCAAAATGAACGGTTTTGTAAGCGGGGCAATGGTATTCACTGGCAAATAGTGAATATTAGATGAGAATGTAGAGATTCGGACGCCTCTTTATAAGAATAATATTCAGGAAGTCCTATTTATCTTTACAATATATACCTTATAATAAGAAGACTGTAAAAGTCTCCTATAAACAACTAGATACACAAAGGTCTTACTAAAACAATTTAAAAAACGTCCAAATAAGGGTCCATTGTTAAAGTCCAAATAATGTCCAATAAAGCAACTCCTCCGTTTGGACTTTTGCGCTCGGACATTTTTAGAAGGAAGACTGTGTATCTAGTTGTTTATAGGAGATCAATGGTCAGTACCTACATAGGATATTTTTGGAAAATAATAATTGTAATGTGTCGATCGATCGATACTGATGCCAATACACTTTTGATGGGAATTTCACCAGGAGATAGCTCAATTATCTGGGCAGCACATAGGCTACAAGCTATTGCTGTATGTGATGCGGAGCCACGATATGATGAGTTCAGCACAGGGTTGAATGTACATATTAGAATCAGAAAAATCCTAACAGAATCTTTGGCTGGGAAGGTCGCGTCAATTGACAAGGTAATTTTTTTATCCCCTTTATTATATTTTATGAAAATATAGGTAAAATTAAGATACTCATATATTTTTTTCTTATATTATAATAACGTCGTTTTCATTATTTAAAAATTAAGTTAAGAATCGTGAAAATTAAAAAGGGCGTAAATAACATCGTTTTCATTATTTAAAAATTAAGTTAAGAATCGTGAAAATTAAAAAGGGCGTAAATAACGTCGTTTTCATTATTTAAAAATTAAGTTAAAAATCGTGAAAATTAAAAAGTCGTAAGTGACAATGACGTCACATTACTGAAATAGTGTCGTGCCAAAATCAGTGAATACCCATGTTTCGGACTATTTCGGTATTTGTAATGGCACAGAATATATAATAGTACAAGTACAGAAGAGTCTCTCCTAAAAACCGTTAAAATAAATCGCGAGTCTCGCAGCGACGCAATAAAGTACAATTCAGCTCGCGCAGCGCGAAGTGCCTACAATTATATTCACCTACAACGTGCGTCTCTTTCTATCGGGTAGCTCTTTACTCTTCTGACACGATTAGGGCTGCCGGCTTGTGAAAGATAAATAATCTGAATATTTAATGAACATATATTATTATACCACTCTATTATTCTACTTTTGTAAACAAACTGATATTTCAAATATACCTACGGTATTAGATCACAAAAGACCATAGGCATGCTATCTTCTTACACTTTAATGGGTGCCTACAATACTAAACATAACTCTTTTAGGTTTTAGCTAGGTACAATCTAGTCCGGGAGCCGAAACCCATATTTACATATTTAAGATGCAAGAACTAGCCTTGCGATTTATTATATAAATCTAATCTAATTATTCGTTCATTATTCATTCAATTTCATTCAATTATCTGCAACTATTCTCTAGATTGCATGGTAAAACTACTCGTAAGTTAATGGAGAATAAAATCGGGGAATAAAAATAACCCTGGGATAGTTACTCCAGTATAAATTGAAGTTTGGTCGAATCCACCCTAAATAAAATAAATTATTATGGTAGGTACTAAATTGTATGAAAGAATATTTTAATAATTTAGACCAAATTCTTGTCACGATTTTTTTCTTCCGATACAATGAAAGACGGCTAAATACGTCGCAGCGCGGGCGCAAAATAGCGGGCTACGTGCAATCAATCTGGCGCGCAGCAGCCCACTGAATAGCCGCGCCGGCGCGGCCCAAGGCCGCCCGCCCGATGTACCTGTAGATTTATACCTAAAGCGCGGAGTGCACCAGGCCTGGTAATGGTGGCACTTCACTTGGCTATTCGTATTTGCGTATTTGTCATAATTGCCATGTGTGGTTGGTATGCTTGACAAAATATTCGTCTTATTTGTATGTACGTCAAGTATTTGACAAATACGACAAACAGCCAATAGTGAATACGAATAGCCAAGTGAAGTGGGAACATAAGAGTATGTTCGTTGCCATTTTTCTTTTGGACTCTCCAAATAAGATTCTGACTACCTAGAAAGCATTGAAAAAGTGTTACGAACAAAAATACAATGTATTACTTGGCTGTATGGGTTAGATTCCTTTTGCCTACTACGTCAGAGCCACAGTACTTCGGGAATGCCTAATTTGACAGAAAACTCGGAATTTGTCTACGAAAATTCTGAAATAATTCTACTTATTCAGAGAGACAAAATCTTGAAATAGTATTTTTCTTTTAGGATGTTAATAGTTTTTAGATCTTGTCAATTGCCATGACTTCACTATAATATTTCGTCAAGTCATAGTTACTCTGCCTATTAATATTCTTTTTTTGCGCTAGTTGGCTCTATGAAAATAGAGCCAACTAGCGCCGCCAATTTAAAAATAATAATATCTTCCAATATTAAAAAAGCTATTTACAAAATGTTTATTAGGATGAATACTATTTTTCAATATACAATACATGGCATAATTGCGACAAGCTAAGTTGTAGTTCACAAATGTGCCAAAAACGGCCGTTTTTCGCAATTACAACTTACCGATATTGAATCACGTTATAAATAAGCATTTAAAAAATAGTATTTATCGTAATAAACATTTCGTAAATAGCTTTTTATAATAAAATTGATTATATTGGAAGATATTATTTTTTTAAGATTGGCGGCGCTAGTTGGCTCATGGAAGGCTCTTAATGTGAAAATAATTATTAGGCGTATGGGTCAAACCTTGGTCAACCCTTATAATTACTAGAGGCCTCCAGGGCACTCTACTGAAGTACATTTACTTAGTACTTGTGTAACGTATAACGAATACTAGTTACACACTTATCAAAAGCTATTACCAAAGTAACTAGTATCGCGTTACTAGGTAAACGAAGATTCTCGTAATAGGATTGGGACTTTGGGAGTACAGTCAGATGCTAGATGTAGAAAAATGTTAGTCACAATGAAGTATTTTTTATTTTTATTAATGGACTCGACAGTTCGTCATTCGCCAATGTCATGTTACAGAATATTCAAAATATCATATAGTCTTCTCTTCATGCCCCCTGCATGAATTTCAGTGAAAGAGTTACTCGTTAGAGTATATTATTTATTTATTTTATTAATGGACTCGACAGTTCGTCATTTGCCAATGTCATGTTACAGAAAATTCAATATATAATAGTCTTCTATCTTCCTCCAGAGGAGTCAGTAGCGTCTTCCCCCTGGGTATCCGCGTCTTCTTGTCTTTATCCAGAGGAGTCGCCGTAGCGACATCACTCTGGACGAAGCAGCTCGACAGTCACGTTCACTCCCGAGCTCGTAGTGGGACTCTTGACCATAGCGCCAAACTTCAGATCCTGCATGAATCCTCCAATAATTTCACCATACTGGCATTCGCGAACATTTTCTGATTAATTTAACGTGATATTAAACACGAAACGAAATTAAGAGCTCGTGGCTCAGTGGTCAATGGACTTGCGATACAGAGGTCCCAGATTCGATTCCCAGTCAGGACAGCCAATGAGTTATCCTCGGTTTTTTCGACGGAAAATCTAACAAGGGTTCCTTCTTTCCTCTTGAGGGACGGAACCCTTAAAATGTAATCTGGGGACGGTAAAATAGACTGATGATGATGAGGTATGCTCAATTGCTCAGTTTTGTGGAATAATAATAATAAAGGTTTTTATTGACTTAAGAATTTAAGAACAGAGTTTCTTCAATCAAGAAACTCTGTTCTTAAATTCTTAAGTCAATAAAAACCTTTATTTTTAAAGGTTTAAATTCTTAAGTCAATAAAAACCTTTATTTTTAAAGGTTTTTATTGACTTAAGAATTTAAGAACAGATTTTATTCAATCAAGAAACTCTGTTCTTAAATTCTTAAGTCAATAAAAACCTTTATTATTATTAATCCTTTATTTCTCTTTGATCTTATTTAATATATTTAGATAAGATAAGATAAGATAACGTTTATTTGACACACACAAACAATGCACAATACACAAGAAAAAGAATAGATTAGTACAATACAAGGTGACGGTGCAGTGGTGTGGTGCCAAACCGGTCCCCAGCTCAGCGTGTGCTGCAGTAGTGGTACCTACTACAGCGCTGGTTTTCAGCGGGGCCGATTTATACATTTCAATATCAAAAACAAATAGAAAAATATATAAATATAAAAAATAGCCACCCACCGGCAGCGGGATGCATGCGCATCCAAGCTACCGGAGGTTAGGATCCCAGAGTGAGGAACCTCCTCACAATACGTGCCGTGTCTAGCAGCACTGCCTTCTGCATCCGGCTCTTGATCCAACTGTATAGCGAGAGTCTCTTAAGATGTTGGCCGAGACTCTTCGCTATTAACCCGTTCATTATTATTATTATTTGGTAACTGAACCACTTTTTGTGGACTTTTCGACTTACACGAGAAAAAATTATGACATTACAATAGCCTTGTATATTCGCACCTGACTGTACCTACCTATGTACTAAGTAGCCCCTTTATGTGCTTGACATGAACTTGACCTTGCCGTTTCGCTATTGACGTAACTACTACAAGAAATATTGTTGATTCTTACCAGTTTTAGTATAAAAATAGTTACGTAGGTAACTACTTATACACAATTTAGGATGTATTACCGAGATTTCTAACCTAATACCTACAACCCAGTTTAGTACCATTGACTTTTACTTTTTAAGATAATCTCAACCTTATGAACTTACAAACTTTTCTTTGTGTTAAAAGTTAAAACCAGACCCGAATATAGGTACAGTCGACAGCAGATCAATGGTAACACTTTTTACTTCTGACAGTTTTGACACTTATTATTTGCGACGTAAGACTTGAAATCGTACTGCAAGTGTTACCATTGATCTGCTGTAGACTGTACAACGTGAAATTTTAGTGGTTGTTTTCCCTTGGCATAATGATTTGGCATCAATAATTAAAAACACGTTTTATTTTTCAAGTTAAATTCTATACTTAATTAATAGTACTACTGAGGGCAAATCATTCTGCAGCGGGAAAGCAACCACTAAAATGACAATGCCAGATTCTGACCCACCATCAACCGCAAGATGAACAAGATAACGAATAAATGTAAAAATATCTCCGTTTTTGTATTAAAATTATTGGTTTAAAATAAAGTTTTGTACAACATGCGAGTCGAAAAAACAGTTTAATTAAGAATTCAGAAAATAGTATGAAATCGAAGCGAATTATTCATTGTTTTTGTTATCATTTTCTACTACTCTCGCAACTCCTACTGATTGTGATTATGCAATATAAAACCTGTAATAAGTCCCCAACAAAATGGTACAGCTTCAATGGTCTCGTAGTTTTGTAGGCGGGACAAAGCTCCATTGAAATGTGGCAATATCATTTTAAGTTGTATTTACTTGCAATAAATGATACGATTCTGAATTAAGAAGTCCTGCATTTTCACCATTTCAAATAAGCATGGCGCTTGAAAGATGCGCGTGCGCATTGTCAGACTACAGACAGTCTGTTCGTGACCGCGAGGCCCGAAGCCTGCCCCAAACATTGCGGCAACGCGCAATTCCGCCTTTAAAAATAGCTGTCAGTGTAAACATTGTGAATGTTTCTTTACTCTAGTAGTACAGTAATCTAATTTATCTATGTAGTATTCATATGTTCTGGAATTAAGACTGTTGCTACGCCTTTAAAGTTTCTTCTATACCTCGGGAACTTATAGTATGACTACGGTAGTAGACTTATATGTATGACGCATTGAATGTTCATGTTTTGGTAGCGCTATTAGTTATTCTGTGACTTTGGTAAGTGTTTGCAATTGTTATAAAATTACAATGATTGTTTTTAACAAAATAATGAGAGATAACATTGAACCCCCTGAACCTGATTGATCTCCTTTCGTTAAGTGCATTTTATTCACCACTCCTCACTGATCCACCAGATCTATCTCATGACCTGGTTAGATTGTTGCTAAAGGAAAAAAAGACTTAGTAAGTTTTTGATCGAAAATTTCGCCTCTATATTACCTATAAACCTCCCTTTTTGTGATACCATCGGAAGGGTCTCTTTGGGGATGATTTTTTGTCAAGGTAATTTATTGGTCCGATCAACCCCTGTCAAATTTGGGGCTAAAAATTAAAATTAGTACTTAGAAAGAAAGTAGACCACCCAGAATCATTAGGTTAGGTTTTTTTTATGACTACAAAAGTACGAGCCGAGCGAGCGAAGCGAGCGTGTCGCGGCAGCCGCCGCCGAAGTACCAGAAGCGAATTTCTTACGTTTTACCCCTTAATTTGACAGGGGTTGACCGCACAAAAAATACCTTAACAAAAATTCATCACCAAAGCTTGCTACTGATGGTATCATAAATACATGGGTTATATAGAGACGAAAATTTATTTCAGCTCAAGTCTTTTTCGCTCAGCCCTTAGCGACACTGACCCATGACCTTCTTCATTATTATCACTTTTATATCATTCGTCTTCTGTTATATCTTTCCTTAGTTGCTTCACCGAAATCTAGCATTATATTTATTGACACCGAACATGCCTGATTTCTTTTGAATTCACAGGCATTCTAAGCCTCGTTAGCGGTCAGTGGCTGATCATCATAGACCGAAGTGAAGTTTTAGTTCGGCCTTACAACTTTACTGAGAGTTTTCATACAATTCTGACAGTCATAAGTGCAAGTTCACGCTGAATTCGGCTCAAAACTGTCTGGCTATCGGACTATGACCCACTTACTGAAATAGCTCAACACTAAAGCATTTTTATAGTACCTATATGTATAGAGAGCTCGGTGGCTCAGTGGTTGGGTCAATGGACTTGCAATATGGAGGTCCCAGGTTCGATTCCCAGCTAGGGCAGCCATGTACCAATGAGTTATCCTCGGTTTTTTCGACGGAAAAACTTACGTACATCTACCGAGTGCTCTCAAAACGGTGAAGGAAAACATCGTGATGAAACCTGCATGCCGTAGAAGAATAAAAAAAATCTAAGGCATGTGAAATCCGCCAACCCGCACTGGGCCCGCGTGGCGGATTATGGCCCGAGCTCCCTCGATGTAAGGGAAGGTCTGTGCCCGAGCAGTGGGGCAATATAAATAGACTGATGATGATGATGATGATATGTATTGACAATGACGTGTTCTTTGCAAGTAAACACGTGTTCTCCGTAGTGATTTAGCTTTGTTTAGTTCCTGAAGCGGTTTGTTTGTAAATGACGTGATCATATTTTTGTACTAGCTGTACCCCGCAACTTCGTTTGCGTAGAGGAGGAGGATGGAGGAGATCAGGAGGCAGATCTTCCTCTCTGGATCCTTGTTTCCACATCACATACCGCCATAGCTTATAGCCTATGAGCTGTCCGGATAAAAAATAATTTGTTTATATTTTGAGAGACTTATACGAGGAGGTGCAGCTAACAGCAGACCAAGTGTAACACTTTGGACCGTTCTTATTATCTGCGTCGTAAGATTTAAAATCGTACTGCAAGTGTTATCATTGATCTGCTGTTGTCCGTACAACCTGAAAATTACGTCCTGGACATTTCACTTATGATAGATTTGCTGCTAGGATTGTTATATAAATGTAACAACCGTAGTAAAATACCTTAGTACGCCATTAGGTACATGCTCTCCAAAAACACGTAACATCTCATTGATCCGGAGACCATTGAAACAGCGAGCACAAAATATTCCTTCCATTCCATATCTCGCTGTTTCATAATGGCAGCATAGTTGGCGTTCTGCCAGCTCTATGTAGGTACATTCGTTGTATATCTGACTATAGCCGGTCACAACTCCGAAAAATGCTGAATATTTTTCTGTGAAAGTATGTGGAAAAGCAGTTATTAGGGTTCCGTACCACAAAAGGAAAAAATGAACCCTATACAGGGTGTTGTTTTTGGTCAACGCCGAGCGACTCAGGAGTGATAATATACACAATACTGATGCCAAAAATAATATATAAAAAGTATACCTTAATTTCTCATGTAAAAATCCACAAATAATAAAATTCGTTGTTACATACACTAGTGGCCTATGGCCGGGCCTCTGACAGCGTGCGTCGGGTGCATTTTGTACTGCACAATGACAGCGCCCATGTGCTGCGATAATTTCAAGAGAACTTGAACAAATATTTTTTTAATAGTAATTATCTTAAAAATAATAAAAACACAATTGGATTAAAAAGAAAAAGTTATATTTTCGTAATATTTTTTTACTCAAAAATAGTACCAGAATTTTTTTAACAGATTAAGAGAATTTGCTTTACGAATAGTCATCATCATCATCAGCCCGTATCAGTCCACTGCTGGACGTAGGCCTCTCCCAAAGCGCGCCAATCAACCCTACTCTCGGCCCTCTGCATCCAGTCCCCGCCAGCCATCTTGCGAAGGTCATCCCTCCATCTGGTGGTTACGAATAGTCAGTATTCATTAAATCCCACCCAAGAAACTTACTGCTTTTTGTGTAAAAATAAAATATCTAAAATACGAGCTCTACCTATTTGAAGTTAGATCTAAAGTTCGAGTTTAAGCTTCAACCACAGATAGTAACAGCAAAAAGCAACTATCAAACTATTTGCTAAACAAATTAAACTTGATTCGCCTTCACAAAAAGTAGTCCAAAGTATAAAAAGTGCAATAAAGATTGGTCTGGCGAAGAGTATACTTATTTTGACCACAATGACCCGAAGTAGGTAGGTATATATTTTTAGCGTCTTACAAAAAATACGCCAGTCGTGTCTACTTATTTTTTGTGGTTTGTGTAGTTATGGCCTCAACTCTATATCATATTTATTTATTTTATTAATGGACTAGACAGTTCGTCATTTGCCAATGTCCAGTTACAGAATATTCAAAATATCATATCGTCTTCTCTTCATCCATAGGAGTCGCCGCAGCGTCGTCATTCTGGACGAAGCAGCTCGACAGTCACGTTCTCTCCCGAGCTTGTAGCGGGACTCTTGATGAAAGCTTGAAACTTCAGATCTTGCTCAAATTATTCAATAAATTCACCATACTGTCATTCACCAACATTTTATCACTAATTTAACGTGATACTGTAGACATTAAAATAAAAATTATCAAATAATTTCGCAACCGCTGTTTCCCGACATTTTCAAGAGAACCAACTCGATATCTTTCCAACTCGCTACATAGTTTTACAGATGAAAATGTTTTTATCCTCTTGCGTCGCCTCCAGTCCTGAAGGCTGGCCGTCACCTCCTCATATCTCCCTCTGTTATGAACCATCCGGAACAGCTCTTCGACGCTGGCTATCAGTGTCCACTCCCTTAAGTTACGGAGGCATGATTCTTCTCCTGCCAACCCACGTCTTCCTCTAAATCTTGCCATCATTATCGGTTATAGGAGGAATTGCTTTATAATCTGATTTCCAATTGTCTGTAACTGTGCTATTTATCAAATGATTTCAATTCTGTTTCCACACTTGACCACCAATGTCATTCATCTCTTCTTTGCTGTGCCCCCTTCTCAGTTTATCTAGGGTCTGGCCTCCTGGTACTTCTGCGCCAGGACAATCTGTCCTGAGTTGTCGGCTGTGGAAGTTCAGGAGCCTTCATCTCTCTCGATACTGGACCACCACGTTGCAGACGATCTGCGTCTGCCCCTAGGCTTAGTTAGTATGTGTAGTGCTTTCTTTACGGCGTAATTTTCATCTCTACGCATCACGTGTCCATATCACTTAAGCCTGTTCTCTGACAGCTTTTCTGCAATGGGGGCCACCTTGAATGTGACATATTTACGCCTATGTTCATAATAATCGCATCATATCAACTTTCGCTCCTGTATCCCCAATAGGTCCGTTGATTCCACGGTTGTGGTAACAACTTACATGGCCCATCACCTGTCAGTAAAGAAACAAAAAAGGTCAATGAACACTGTTCTTATGTCTAACTAGATAGCACATAGCTATATTACGCGGTGCCCTGTTTTAGATGCAAACATATCGTCATTATGAGTCACGAGAGCTTGATGGAGGCTCGTTAATTTGTTCGTGAATCAGTACTTATTTAGCGCGTATTTTGCAGTTAGTTTCGTTTAAGATCTGGCGATAGGCGTTTGTTTATCAGTAGCCTATCTCGGCTCATTGCCGGTATTTTAGATAGATTGTCTCATTGTAGGAGTGTCTAAGAAGATTATTCTAGGTAAATATTTAATTAAATATACTTACACCGTGAAATATTTGTGGTTGTTTTTCCGCGGCATGATGATTTGCCCTTAGCAGGTAGTGAAATGTCCTTTCCCTATAGTTTCCTGTGCTATTAATCGAGAGACATACATAGAAACGATCAGAAATTACACCCAGACTTGGGAAAAATGGTTATATCTTAGGTACAGACGAAGACAAAGATACAGGGGCCCTCAATAAAGTTGAGATTATCTCAAAAACTACTGGACCGAATTTAAAAATTATTTTACAGTACATAGTTTTGACTTTTATCTAACTAAGAGTCAAATAATTATTGCAATAGGTCAAGTAGTTTTTGAGATAATCTCAACCTTAAAAACTCTCCTGTACACTTTTCTTTATGTTAGACCGTACAAGCGCCTTTCAGACTGGGAATCTAACCCACAACTCCTTGCATATAAGGCACATATTGACTACGCTGGATGGTCGTCAAATTATGTCGAAAGTTTTTGCCGCTTTTCTACTCGGGGATTCCTAGCTAAACGCCGCAAATGTATTCTAGAAAATATGACATGAGCAACGTTTTTGCTCTGTATCTAAACTGTCGGGGTTCTCTTGAAAATGGCGGGAAACGACGGTTGCAAAATTATTGGATAATTTTTGTTTTATTGCCTACAGTGGTTATTTTAAGATTAATATCACGTTAAATCAATCAGAAAATGTTCGCGAGTGACAGTATGGTGAATTTGTTGGATAATTTGAGCAAGATCTGGGGTTTCAAGCTTTTATCAAGAGTTCCCGCTACAAGCCTTGTTAATTAGAAATTTTAGTTACTAATTGATTTCCGACACAATAATAATTGTACATGGAATTAAATAAATGAAATGAAAAGCTCGGGAGTGAACGTGACTGTCGAGCTGCTTCGTCCAGAGAGATGACGCTACGGTGTCTCCTCTGGATGAAGACAAGAAGACGCGGCTACCCAGGGTGAAGACGCTACTGCGACTCCCCTGGAGGAAGATAGAAGACTAGAATTTTCTGTAACATGACATTGGCAAATGACGAACTGTCGAGTCCATTAATAAAATAAATAAATAATCTAAACTGTCATTGAACTCGTCTTTCAATTTACCGCCAGCTAATAGTCAGCCTTCTTGCTTAGATTTTTTTAAAGATTTTAGAATGTTCTTCACTTCAGTACAAGTAGGTATAGCTACTACTGAATTTTTTGGAGTATTGGTAATCGAAACAATGAAAGTCGACTACGTGGAGAAAGTTGATAACAAGTTGGAAATAGTAAACAATAAAGTTAGTCACCTAGCTAGATATATGTCATTACATCTTATTACCTAACTAGCGTATTTAACTAAACTAAATCTAAGAATTCCCTTGTTACAGAGGCTCACAAATCAACCTATGTAACGGCGGCGCCGGCGCCTCCATAACCGGCCTAGTACCCAAGATCCCCAACGGCCTCGGCGACCAGAAGAAACCCATGGCATCTCTCACGCACCTTCCGAAGCGGCCGCCGGTGGACATCGAGTTCTCAGACCTCTCCTACTCCGTCAGCGAGGGTAGGAAGAGGGGTTATAAGGCTCTGCTCAAATGCATCAATGGAACATTTCGGTCGGGAGAGTTGACAGCTATTATGGGACCTTCTGGAGCCGGAAAGAGTACTCTTATGAACATATTGGCTGGATACAAGTAAGTACCGTGACTTTTGGTGTCAACGTCTTTTTTCGTCTCGTGTGGTTTAGAGATCATATATATTATCAGAGTGTGTCAGGGGGCAGACTGCTTTAAAGTGTTTTCTAAGGCACGAATGAAAATATCACTTTCCAAGAAACTTAAGTAAATTCTTATTATATAGTCGAAAGCAAGTCAATCTTTGGACTTTGGACAGTTCTTATGGTCTACGCTTATAGGAATCTAAGTCGTACTTCAAGTGTTGCTGATGTGATGTCGACTTTACTATGGATACATAGCATACTATAAAAGTATTCTGTTTACTAGATTTCTGTTGGCTAACAGGTATAATTTAAAAGACTTGGAAACTAGCCAAATTCCCAAAAAAACACTTAATAAATTGCACGATTCACTTCAAAGTAACGAGTTATTCTTTTCATGTTTACAGAACATCCAATGTCAGCGGCTCGATACTTATAAATGGAAAGGAGAGGAATCTTCGGCGGTTTAGAAAACTATCCTGCTACATCATGCAAGACGACTGTCTACTTCCCCATCTCACTGTCAGAGAAGCCATGTTCGTCTCAGCCAACCTGAAACTGGGAAAAGACATGACGATGGCAGCCAAGAAGATAGTCATAAACGAGATATTAGAAATGTTAGGGCTCGTCGAAGCAAGTGATACAAGGACTATAAATCTCTCTGGAGGCCAGAAAAAACGATTATCCATAGCTTTAGAGTTAGTTAACAATCCCCCTGTGATGTTTTTTGACGAGCCCACGTCTGGATTGGACAGCTCGTCGTGTTTCCAATGCATATCGTTGCTGAAATCTCTGGCGAGAGGTGGGAGAACGATTATCTGCACCATCCATCAACCGTCCGCGAGGCTCTTCGAGATGTTCGACTTTTTGTATACGCTGGCTGAAGGGCAGTGCATATATCAAGGGAGAGTTATTGGATTAGTGCCATTTTTGTCGGCAATGGGGCTTCATTGTCCGAGTTATCACAATCCTGCTGATTATGGTGAGTCCTATTGTATTTTCTTTTAGTGTTATTGACATATTATCATCATCATCAGTCTATTTATATTGCCCCACTGCTCGGGCACAGACCTTCCCTTACATTGAGGGAGCATGATCCACCACGCGGGCCCAGTGCGGATTGGCGGATTTCACATGCCTTAGATATTTTTTCTTCTACGGCATGCAGGTTTCATCACGATGTTTTTCCTTCACCGTTTTAAGAGCACTCGGTAAATGTACGTAAGTTTTTCCGTCGAAAAAAAACCCCGAGGATAACTCATTGGTACATGGCTGCCCTGGCTGGGAATCGAACCTAGGACCTCCGTATCGCAAGTCCATTGACCCAACCACTGAGCCACCGAGCTCCTTGAATAGAAGATAGAAGTTGACATATTATAACATGGACATATCTGGACAGAGTGCCATGCTATTGGACGCTTTCAAGATGAATGTAAATAGGTACTCTTTAAGCTTCACTTACAGGTCTCTAGGCAATGTTTGCTTGCATCATTGTCTTATCCTCCATAAAAACGGTCGCTGTATGGCTGTTTTAACTCTCCATTGACTTTTGTTACTGATTCATATGTTAGGAGTAGTAATGACTCGAAGACTTCCATTCTTTCTGCTCACCATACAAGATTTACTACTCTATCTACTTTGCCTGGTAACAGCGATGCCACTTTATTCTAATTGGTGAGTTCATTGCCGTTAGCTCCCACATGACACTCTGATTGACCTATGTCTAACATCTAATTTACTGCCTATTCGTCAGAGCTTGACAACAGTCTGCATTGACGATGCAATTCAATTGTTTATTCCTAACAAACAATCATCAACTGTACAAAGGTCAAACAAACAATAATGCGTAATCTTTACTATTTGTTTCTGTATCGCGTTTTCGTGTAGCGGTCTGTTGATGTCACCCATCAGTTATGTTTGTAATAATTTTAATAATCCATTTGTTGTCATGGTTACCTATATATATGTATATACCCCCAACTTCATGAAATCTCTTACAACACTCACTCCTGAACCCGTAGCTGTAGGCAGAGAGAGCCAATAGTCTTCGACCTGTTTCGATCCTGGCAGAAAATCGCTTCCTTCACTTTCATTTTTGTATTCATACTCATTTATTAAGATCATAGGAACACTTCGGTACACTTGATCACGTCAGTAAACTAACAATTATACAAATAAAAACCTTGTAGCAGGTCAGGTATAAAACGAATAGATGCGAAACGTGGCCGGAGAATGGTCCATGTGAGGCGATGCGGCAAGCATCACCAGGACAGACCAGATATTAGGCACATATATTATAAACCCTTAATAAATTGAAATTAAATTATAGCTATATTGAAATTAAATACATATATATTGTGCCCGAATCGCAGCAGATGGAAGTCCATTCTCTATGTCTACCTCATTGGGAAAGAGTTTAGGATGTGTATGGATGGATGGTGATTTAAAAAATCATTTCAGGTCCTAATTGTATCTTTCATGCATTATTTTGTATGAAAGTATTACAATGTTTCCTATATTCGGTACGTACGTAAGTGTTACAATGGCTCGTCACACATTAATGTGCCTATTTCTTTCAACGACCGACCTCGCTCCGTCTACTTGGACCTTCGTACTGTTGACACCGGATTCGAGTAGTTTTCCTTATGTTATTGTCATGGGATTAATTATCACTTCGATGTAATATTTGTTGGCAACTAAAGTCTATTAGATTAGTTTGTCATTAATATTAAATCTATCAAGTTGTTCTGCATCTTCCATTGAATTCTATCATAATAAATCTAAAAAAAATATTTCTTTATATCTGTTATAATAATGGAAGCAGTATCTAAAGTGTTTATATTTCTATCTTGATGTCCGGTATCTACCAAACCTCCCGGGTTCATTTCGTCAGATTTTCTATGAAGCCTACGGTCGGCACTAACTACTAAAATGAAACGTCTGAAAAAATATACCTATAGCAATCTCGGGGTGTCTATTTAGAGCCTGATGAATACCGATACACGATTGGACAAACTTCGCTCGATAGAAAAAAATCGCAAACATACCCCTTACATGTCTTTTAAAATGAAAATTATGTCTAAACCGTAATAGTTATTCATACAAAATATATATCAAAATGTAGGGTAAGTATTATAAGTACGAGAGCTTGTTTAAAAAAAATCAGATTTTTGTTGGCGTATTTTGATTTCCCTGCCAAAATTAATAAAAATACAAATATGGACTCACTGTGCCGTGCTCTTCACTCCGCCGCTGCGCGTCATCTTCTGTCTTGCGCTTGAGTTTGACAGCTGGCAGCCCCTTAAGGTGCAATGTTATCTTTTCATTTTGACTTACGTATGATGTCGTTATCATAAACATTGCACCTGTACATACCATGTCATTCTCAACCCTGACGTTGGCAGATTCATCGACAAACGATGGAGCCATAAACGTCAGATCTTCAATAGTGTTCTCTCTCAATTCTAGTAATGGAGGTAGCTACCGGCGAGCACGGCGACTGGGTTCACAAGCTGGTGATGGCGGTGAACAAGGGCAACTGCGGCCGAGGCCAGTCCTCCTCATCCTCATCAGCCGCCTCCGTGCCACAGAACTACATCTACAATAACCTTACCGGCAAGAACAACGAGAAGAAGAATGAGGCTCTAGAAATTGTGATAGGTAAGAATGACAAGATTATCCGCCAATAACAAACTTACTCTAAAACATCTAAGGTCTTCGAACCTTCCTCGTTGAAGCCCAACAATCTAAGCGTTCTTTTCATTCCAGATAAACCAACCTGCACTGTGATAGATATGTCAGAACCGACGCTCAACCCAGAGAAACAGAATGCCTTACCCAACGCCTCAAACCTCGCTCCCGTGACCTGCACCACATCACTCCTCGACTCCAGTGAAAGCTTCACCAAGAAACCGATAAAAACCGGCTTCCCAACTTCAGGATGGAAACAATTTTGGATCTTATTGAAGAGAACCTTCAGGAGTATACTAAGAGACCAGATGCTGACGCATTTGAGGCTATGTTCGCATACAGTGGTCGGGTTGCTGATAGGGTTCCTGTATTATGACATTGGCTCTGATGCAGCGAAGGTTATGAGCAATGCTGGATGCATATTCTTCACAGTTATGTTTACTATGTTCACTGCTATGATGCCTACTATACTTACATGTAAGTATCTTGTATCTTTTCATTTCGTAGTATTACTTATCTTTGTTATTTGTAGTAATTTAGACATAGTTTCTTATCAAGTTATTTAAAGGACATCTGCATTTATTTTGTGATCTCTTAAAGATCTACAATTCTTTAGTTTTTGCTTTTCAATATCAATTCGCTTATACCATGAATATGTTTCTGGACACAGTATCTATGTTGTCATCTGAATTTATTATTTGTTTCTACTTTCAGTCCCCACTGAGATGAGTGTGTTTGTGAGAGAGCATTTAAACTACTGGTACTCATTGAAGGCGTTCTACTTTGCGAAGACTATGGCAGACTTACCATTTCAGGTAATTGAAAATTATCGTAACCACAAGTTTTGCTTGTGTTTTCGATTGAATTTCGGTTAGAATTTTCATTGATTAGTATCTTAAAGGGTGTTACTACACCAATCGTTATATAATCTCTATTCTTACTTGACGAACGAAGTCTACAATTATTGTCAGAAAGGCTCCTAGTATAACGAAAACGAGAGTCATTGTGAAGATTACTTCTAACACAACGTTTCTATATTTCAGATCGTATTCAGTGGCGTCTACGTGATAATCGTGTACTTCATGACCGGGCAGCCTATGCAAACGGACAGGGTCCTGATGTTCACCACAATCAACATCTTAACAGCTCTAGTAGCCCAGTCCTTGGGTCTTCTCATCGGTGCAGCGATGAAGATCGAAACTGGTGTATATCTCGGCCCTGTCACTACCATACCTGTCGTTCTATTCTCAGGATTCTTCGTGAATTTCAATGCAATACCCAGTTACTTACAATGGCTGACGTACTTAAGTTATGTGAGGTACGGTTTCGAAGGAGCTATGCTGTCCGTTTACGGCTATGGGAGGGAGAAGCTGCATTGCTCAGAAGCGTACTGTCATTTTAGAGTACCGTCAAAGTTTTTGGCGGAAATGTCAATGGAGCACGCTAACTTTTGGGTGGATGTAGGCGCTTTAAGTGCTTTCTTCGTATTTATTAGAGTAATCTCTTACTTAGTACTAAGGTTCAAGTTGAAGATGATGCAGTAGTTTAGTTTAGCACAAAGCTTATAGTTGATTTGGCGTGTTCGCCATGCATTGGGGACGGTTTCAAATATTTTATTGTTGAAAGATATTTCTTGATGGCCTATGGGGATAGGTTTGGAGCAACCAGATGGAGATCTTTAATGACAAGCAAGAACATATTTCTGTTAGTCGTTGGAACTGTTTTTGGGAAGTAAGGTCGCAAATAGGTCATTTCATTGCTTCTTGAAAATATTTAACTCTATCTAAGAAATAACAAATCTGTTAATATTATTAAATTAATTAATATCTTCGACCAGTGATTGGTATTATTATATCAAAATACTATCTCTCTTTCGCTGTAATTTAGAACTTGTTAAATAATTCGTTGCATAGAAAAAAATGTTCAACATTAAACTATTTGGAAAATCGGCTTTGTTATGGCGATAATTCCAGTTATGGTCTGATAATGATGGCACAGGGTGTTGTTGCTTCGTGGTAATGTCAATGTTAAGGCAGTTTATCCACCGCCGGCGAGTAAGCGAGTAAATCCCGGCTATTTTCTCGGCCCAAGAAACGTACAAAAGATACTACATTCCGTGTAAACAAAAGAGATGCATATATTAATAGTTCATCGCCGACTGTTCACACCGCCGGCGACTACTCGCCCGGCTATTTTGTCGCCGAGCTAGTACATCCCATCGCTCGGCGACACTCGCCCACTCGCTGAGCTACACTGGCGAGTGGGCGAGTGAAGCGAGTAATCGCTCGTCGCTCAGCGACACTCGCTGAGCAGAGCTACAAAACTATACTCGCCACTCGCCCACTCGTTTTATAGTTGATAGCTTTACTCGCTCATCGCTGACGGTCGGACAACTGCCTAAGGTCCGTCCCCATAGCGAATATTCGACTGCGAACATTCAGACCACGAATATGTCCCGAGCGCTACATTAACGCTGTTGACTCATTAGGAAAATAGTTTTCGGGTGACTGCCTCCCACATATTTAAGACTAGGGTTCCGTCTCGGCTTCGCGTAGATTATAAATATATCCTATGTTACTTAGGGATAATGTAGCATTCTAACGGTGAAAGAATTTTTGAAATCGGTCCAGTAGTTTTTGAGTTTATTCGTCAAACATACAAAAATATAAATCTTCTCTCTTTATAATATGAGTCAGGCGGTTTGTAGCTATATGCTTGCAATTATTTTCAGTGCAATAAAGACCCTTTGACTTTGACTGTCTTGCTATTCACTGCGTCTGACTGACTACACTCGGCAGCTCAGAGTGAGCGAACAGTCAGCCGCAAACTATTTGCCTAATGGGTCCACAGTATTAGATTCAGAGACGGACTTTATAGTGCTATCAATTGGATTTTTCTTTAAGGTGACTCTGTGAAATCGCCATTATCGAACATTTAACTCCATACCTTAGTTTAAGTTAAGCTTAGGAATAAAATAATTGGTAGCACTTTCTATGGTAAGCAGTTGTACTTATACAATGAGGGTTTTTCAAGGTTACGTTTAAAAAAGAAAGAAAGTACCGCTAGCCCCGGTAGATGGCACTGACCGGTCTGATGTCAACATTAAATGCGTTATTATTGCTTGTAACTTGGGCTTTCGTATTTCATTCTTAGTATTAATTTGTATTGTTTAACAATTATTACACAAACATTTTTTTTTCTTCATGAAATCGCACTTCGGTGCAACGCCATCTATTATCAACTTAAAAATCTTTTTTTCTTACAACTGTCACTTTGAAAACCCCTCATTTTGATCACAAATGTAATGTAATTCTAACAGATTATTTCTAATCTTTAAAGACATCACACTAAATATTTAATTGTGTAATAATACACACATAAAATATAGGAATACAATCACGAATGGAAAACAAAAATACAGCTGTTATGTAAGGGTCGAAACTCATTTAACCACCGGATATATTCTCTATCCCTTTCTGTGACTTAGAATTAGAGTGAATACGTTGTCAGTCCCAACCTTAAGCGTTAAAATAGTAATTTAAAAAACCGATTGCTAAGCTGACAACTAAAAAGTGTAAAACAAGTGGCCAGTTGGCGACTCATGCTTTGAGCTCGTAGAATTTAATACAGACGAAATAAACTTATTCTCACTTTTTAACTAATCGTTTTAAGTCTTCTCGTGAGAAATATATATAATAAGTTTCTTTGATCGGAGCGTAGTAGCACGTCTGATCAGTTTATACCTCAGAATTTGAATTACGCATTATCCATGCTCGGTGAATAAATTAGAACATGATGAAAAAATTCAGATGATTTTTTTCATCATGATCCAATTTATACCTATCTTAATTCTAACTGACGTGCGACTACGCTCCTTCCTTGCTGCGCAACCGGGTAATAAAAAAGGCTATTCCTACTAGTTCAGTTGGCCAGTTCAGTTGACTGAACTAGTGAGAAAAATTCCTATTTGTTCAGTTGACTGAACTAGTGTGAATTTTCTCACTAGTACAGTTCAAAAATCAGAGAAAACACAAAAACATCCCTAGACACAAGAAAATACACTCAAATCATCCCCTAAGCGAAAGATCAGATGAGGTTCGACCCTAAACGCAACTTACATATTTAATTGTGTGAGAAATAATGCACATTGTCAAAAGTCACTTGTTTTTCACAACATTAAAGATTTACACATTTACAAAACAGCGGAAAGGCAACGGCGTCGGCAGTGGTTGTAATGTATGAACTCTATGACAGATGACAGATTGAATGCAGCAATGAAACGTCAGCGGCAAAGCAAGCGGCAACCGCGCGGCGTTCAGTCTGTCATCTTTTATGGAGTTTCCTACGTCATTATAATCCATAGACCACTTACCCCATAGACCTCTAACAGGAGAGCGCCCGTGTCTGCCCGCATATGAGCGCAAAATTGCTTCGCGACACGGTAACCTAGAGATATTATCGACATGGACGCATCTCTTTAATACCCCTGTCTCCCTCTTCGTCTCTATGCGCTCATCGTTAACAGAATTTACGTTTGCAAATGACAATGCCATATTCTGCCCCACCATTAACCGCAAGTTGTACAAGATAACGAATAAATGTAAAAATATCTCCGTTTTTTATTAAAATTATTGGTTTAAAATAAAGTTTTGTACAAGTTGCGATTAGAAAAAAACAGCTTAATTAAGAATTCAGAAAATAGTAAGAAATCGAAGCGATTTATTCATTGTTTTTGTTATTCTTCTATAGGAGTTGCGAGAGTAGTAGAAAATGATACTGATTATGATTATGCAATATGAAACCTGTCATAAGTCCCCAACAAAATGCTGTACCTATGTACAGCTTAAATGGTCACGTTGTTTTGTAGGTGGGGCAAAGCTCCATTGAAATGTGGCAATGTCTTTTGTACCGATTTCATGTCTATTGGGTAAGTGGTCTGTGTTATAATCACCGCTGCATGTATTTCAACGATTAAAAAGGATATGAAAGAAATGATTTTAAAGTACTTATGAAGTGTTATATGCAAAGAGCACCCTGTGTTTTAAGTTTAAAAGTATAGGTTTCGAAATATTTAGCTTTATTAGGAGGCAGGACTTTAAATTAGATTGTTTATACGTACCGATAGGGAATAGCTGTTAAGATTTTATAGAAGATCGGGCCCATGACTTAATATTAAGTTCCTTAACTCTTAACTTAGGGCCGTACTTGAGCTAAATGGCGCCCCTAACTTTAAAAAAAATCATAATAATCTTCTAATAGATCAATTTAAAAAAAAATCTATGTACAATACATTATAGTACTTATAACTATTGGTTTAATGTTTATTGTGATTAAATAGTTTAGGTAAAGATGATAAATTGTAATTTCAAACACAATAATTGATACCGAATAAATAAACTTGAACCAAATCCTTATTGCGATAAACAACTTATTTTCTATACACAATAGGTATCATAATTGCGACAAGCTAAGGTACTTCCCAAAGTTGTAATTTTTCGCAATTATGCTAACAACAACTTACCGAAATTTAATCACGTTGTTAAAAATAGGATTTATCGTAATAAAGATTTAGTACAGTCGAAGACAGAGGGTCTCAATAAGGTTGAGATTTTCTCAAAAACTACTGGACCCAATTTAACAATTCTTTTACAGTACAGAGTTTTAACTTTTATCTATCTAACAGTGAAAGAATTATTGCAATAGGTCAAGTAGTTTTTAAGAAAATCTCAATTTTAAAAACTCTCCTGCACACCTTTCTATGTGTTCCACCGCACTTACAGTTTTTTTTTTTTAAATAAAACCTTGAAGAAATATTATTTAAGAATGATTATGATTTTTTACGATTGTAGACGCCACTTAACTCAGGTATGGTGTATGATATTACCTAGTTTCATTTATATTTATTGACTTGTCTGAATTTGCGTACGCGAAGACTCCAAATCCCTTAATAAACCGACGGGCGTGAATGAAGAGATTGATGAATGTGAAGAAAGCGAGAGTTGTGTGCCAGTATCGAAGCAGATTCCATCGTCTGCGGAAATGCGGGAAACAGATGTGAAAGTTTGTGGTTTATTTGATTGTTTCTACTTTTGTTTAGAAAAAAATTCTAGAAATAAAAAATAATATTGAGGCCCAAATGCCGAGTCTTGAAAACTAGGTAGGCAATTATATTTTTTAATTTAAAAATGCATTTTCTTTCAGAAATCCTTCATATTGACAAAACTTTTAAAGCTAAAATCGCATGTAGGTACTTATTTTAAATGTAGGTAATTTTTGTGTCGAAGAAGTTTATAAAGATTCAAAGAGTTATTGCTGTTACCTTACTATTAAATAAACCTAACTTATTAATTTGATAAAACGGGAATTACCGTGTTAAACATTTATTATTGATGTCTTCAGTCTACTCGTGACCATGATGGCTGCAATGCTGTCGAAATATCGAGATATCAATAAGAAATGTTTAACGCGGTAATTCCCGTTTTATCTAATTAATATGTATACAAACCGTGATAATTTAAAAAAACCTAACTTAATGCTTTTTACAAAAAAAAAGTTTGTCCAATCGTGTCTCGATATTCACCAGTCCCTAAGTAGACCCCAGCATTGCTATATATATTTAAGGGCCTGATATGAGCCAACTAGCGCCGCCAATCTTGAAAAAAATAATATCTTCCAATTTAATCAATTTTATTAAAAAAGCTATTTACAAAATGTTTATTACGATAAATACTATATTTTAAATGCTTATTTATAGCGTGATTCAATTTCGGTAAGTTGTAGTTGGCATAATTGCGGAAAACGGCCGTTTTTGGCACATTTGTGAACTACAACTTAGCTTGTCGCAATTATGCCATGTATTGTATATTGAAAAATAGTAATTATCGTAATAAAAATTTTGTAAATAGCTTTTTTAATCAAATTGATTATATTGGAAGATATTTTTTATTCAAGATTGGCGGCGCTAGTTAGAGTAGTTAGTGCCGTAGCCTTTATGGAAAAAACTGAAAGTCCGCGCACACCCAGGCATTAATTAATATCTAACTAAACCTGTGCCCGTACGCAGCTCCAGACAAGCCCACTCACGACGTAGGCGGTTCTACTCGTTATTGTACTCAATTTTACATTAAATCCTAGAATTTAATTAGATTCCTAAAGTACCTTTCATTATGCTAAAGATTTTTTGGTAAATCTCTATGTCTATCCTATTTACCAGTATTTATTAATTAATAATAAACGACTGTGATTTTTATAAGTTTGTTGTTTTATTGGTTTGGGGTTAATTAATACGAGGAACAATACAGAATACATAGGTACAGCTAACATCAAATAAAGTGTAACACTTTGGACTTTCTTATTACCTGCGTCATAAGAGTTGAATTCGTACTTCAAATGTTACCATTGAACTGCAGCTGTTGTGCGTATCTAAACAAAAAATACAGGAATTAAATAATTTACATTTTCACAAAAACTACTGGACCGATTTTAAAATGTCTTACAACTAAATTCCATTCTGTTTTCACAGAGCTGTTGATCATCAATTTAGTTAATTTTGTGATGATAATGAATTTTTTTAAATTTTTATTTCGACGCGTCGAATATAGCGCTTACTACTAATAGTAAATTCTTGACGTTTTTTTATGAATTTTGGCAGGGAAATAAAAATACGCCACCAAAAACAGATTTTTTAAACAACCTCTTGTATTTATAATACCCTACATTTTGATATATATTTTGTATGAATAACTATTTCGGTTTAGATATAATTTTCATTTTAAAAGACATGAAAGGGGTATGTTTGCGATTTTTTTCTATCGAGCGAAGTTTGTCCAATCGTGTATCGGTATTCATCGGTCTCTAAATAGACGCCCCAAGATTGCTATATATTTTTTTCAGACGTTTAATTATAGTAGTTAGTGCCGTAACTATTTCCTTGTAAGGGACTTAAAATGTAAATTCTAAAAAACCTATTAACGTGCAAAATTATACACAATATTTTTGTTTGCAATAAACAATGTAACCCGAATTTTACGACAACAAAATCAGAATGAACTGCTCACCCCACAATGACCCCATTTGAACTATTAGTACAATATACATACTGGTTTATCATCCTCACTTATAGGTATGTATACGATACGACGCCATCGGTTCGCTACCCCTTGGATAAACATGCGCAGAGGGACGGCTTCTACAAGGGTACTGTCGCATTTACGAAGACCCCTTTAGATTTTTGTTTTATGAAATACGCGGGTTATTTTTTAAACTTCGATATCATTGCTCTCGCGAAAATATTAGAAATATTGCATCATCAGACAATTTTTTTGTCTCCACTGTTGGGACCACTATTTTGTCGAGTTTTCTTGAAAGCTTGTTTAGGTGGTTCAAGTGCAATAAGTGTCTCTGTGGACCGGGGTCCAGACAGGGGGTTCAAGTACCGATATTCAAAATGGTACCGATAGCTCGGGTAGATGGCACTGATTCCTCGATATGAAGTGAAAATTATAAAGCTTCAATGCACGGGCTAACGCTGTTTAAGAATTGAATGCGTTTTTTTTTAAATTACAAATTATTAAATTGTATTATTTAAACTTACAAAAACCAAAAAAAAATAATTAATTATATTCAGCTGATATGAACAATATTTGTTTCGTGGTCCGTGTGTATTTTTTCTCTCGTGACTTCGCGCAACGCCATCTATTATCAACTTAAATAGCTATTTTTTTTTTCTTTTGAAAGCCCCTCCCTCAGAGATAAGCGTAGGAGTTAAGTGTACGGGGCCCTCAATAACGTAGACTGCTCAATAAGGTTGATATTTTCTCAAAAACTACTGGACCGAATTATTAACTTTTATTATGTTTCAATTGTACGTTTAAATTGTTTCACTGTTGTGAAATAATTTTCGCAATAGTTGTTGAGAAAGTCTCAACCTTAAAAAACTCTCCTGTACACCTTTCTCTGTGTAATATTTCGATTTTTTAACCGTTTTAAATAATAATAAAGTAGGTAATATTATAATAGGTTGCTATGGTCTGCTTCATACTAATGCCATCTATTACAATTCTCCAAGAAACAGTTTTCTATTAAGAACGGTTCACAAATTCATCGCGGTGTTGACCATCCGCGAAACACTGAATTTAGGTGATCCTTTTAGGAATTTGTAGATGGCGTTGTCAACGGGTTTTTGTAATTTCAAACAACCCCAAGGAATTTCACAATAAAATCCGGTCACAATGTAAGAAACATATTTTGTATACAGCCCCCTTACCTTGAAGTCTTATAGCAGTATTACTTTCATAATACTTTGTTACTTCGTACAATGACGACCTTAATGAGCTTACTTTAAGGTCGTCATTATACGAAGTAACAAAGTATTATGGAAGTAATACTGCTATAAGACTTCAAGGTAAGGGGGCAGGTGACCTTGAATTCATTCGACAAATTGAAAGTGGGGTTTGTAAGATTCCCAAGCACAGTATCGATGCACATCAATTTTTTGGATAAGTAGTTGAATTTATTGTAAATATTTATTTTTTATTTTTCCCCAAATTGATTAATTTACTTAAACGCTGTGCAGAATTAATGTAATATGTCACAAGCCTAACCATCCATTTTATTTTGTCGAATGAATTCAAGGCCACCCTGTATACAGGGCCGGAGTAGGTACGCATCGGAGCAATTTGCGAGGTTCATTCGATTTTCAATTTGCCTCCAATCACAGCGCACTCGGCGCTCTGCAAATTGGGTTCCGTACGTGTCAAAGAACGTTTATCGTAGGTACGTTTAAATAACGTTTAATTACGTTAATTAAAACCGTGTTACGTGTAAAAGCTGTTAGTTAGCTGGGCATGGATATAACCGATATGTAAATGAACATACATGTTATATATAAACTGACGCATGTTTCTCGTAGTGATAGGCAGAGATGATGGACTTCAATCTGCTGCGATTCTGGCACTCTCTCGCATCCTACACATTCGTCAATCTATTTAACGCACGCTCGCGGTTTATAGTAGACCATATTTTATCCATTTTTACCCGATTGTTAAAAGGCGAAAAGAGTATATGAAGCCGAAGGGAGGGTGTTCAGTATCGGTAATTGAACAAGTTTGTTCTACGACTTTTCGAATAAAGAATAAAAATAATAATGTCTCATACAAATCGATCAGCTGACCGGTACAAAATGTATGGTAAGTCAAAAAATAAATTCGTAAAAACCGCAAAATCGTAGAACAATAGTTGTTCTGTTACCGATACTAAACACCCTCCCTTCGGCTTCATATACCCTTTCCGTTACACCCTGTATATGTTATCGGTTCCTGTAGTCAAAACGGCTTGATAGATTTGCAAAAGCATTTTTTACTATTGTAATAATTCCATTGTATATAAGTGTTAATTTTATTCCAAAGTAAAAAAAAAAACGATTTAGGTACCTACCAATAAGTCCATGACAAAATCCTTTATTGTTCATCTGTCTAATGAATGTCTGCAATAACCATTCGCGCGATCGCGATCACAATATAGTCTAAATATATCTAGAACAAATAGATTGTAAAGGTATACCTACACCCATTATTTCGGCAAAAGAATAAAAACTAGGACACTAATGCATCTATTGTCCGAAGTTCTGGCCCACAGAACCACTGGGGAGTCACGCACGGGTGGCTCTCGTTTGGTCGCATTTCATTTGGAAGGTTTTAGGGCCCGACATAAGCCAACTAGCGCCGCCAATCTTAAAAAATAATATCTTCCAACTTAATCAATTTTGAGAATTTGAATTACGCATTATCCATGCTCGGTGAATTAATTTTAACATGATGATTAGGTCGCAGGTTCAAGTCTTGCCCACGGCAAGAATTTTTTCATCATGTTCTAATTTAATCAATTTTATTAAAAAAAGCTATGTACTTACAAAATTATTATTACGTGATTCAATTTCAGTAAGTTGTAGTTCGCATAATTGCGAAAAACAGCCGTTTTTGGCATATTTGTGTACTACTAGCTTGTCACAATTATGCCATGTATTATATATTGAAAAATAAATACTATTTTTCAATTTATAATACATGTATTATAAAGTAGTTCATTTATCCTAATGAAGATTTTGTACATAGTGTTTTTTTTATAATAAAATTGATTACTTATATTGGAAGATATATATAAAAATTATTGGTCTAAAATAAAGTTTTGTACAAGTTGCGATTCGAAAAAAAACAGCTTAAGAATTCAGAAAATAGTAAGAAATCGAAGCGACTTATTCATTGTTTTTGTTATTCTTCTATAGGAGTTGCGGGAGTAGTAGAAAATGATACTGATTATGATTATGCAATATGAAACCTGTAATAAGTCCCCAACAAAATGATAGGTACAGCTTAAATGGTCACGTAGTTTTGTAGGTGGGGCAAAGCTCCATTGAAATGTGGCAATGTCTTTTTACCCACACGAGAGTGACCCGAGCAGACAGCCATTTTGTCTCGCTAGATAAAGCACGCCATCTAAAACGGAACGATTCCGATGGACTATATTCGTCCGGTCCGGTTTTTCAGTCCGGATATCCGGGTCACCACGACTATAGGGGATTGAAAGTGGACTGTCGGGGACAGGTGAAAGAAAAGAAAAGATTCAGATAATAATGGATATTTCAGTCTTGGAAATACTGCAATTTGGCAAATGATTGTACATTCGATAGCATTCTAATAGTCATATTAGAAGTAAAACTACAGTGAGCCATTACTACAAATTATTATATACCTATGTTACATGTAATTTTTAGATTTTTCCAAATAAATATTATAAATAATAAAATATTTCTGTAAAACCAACTTATAAATAAAATGCTGAAATAAACACTTATATATAAACGGATATCACTCACTTATATTGTTGAAGTCGGCAATTAGACCGACAGTTTCGACCGATTTCGACGGTCTTTTTCAAGGTGAGCGCGCCACGCCCGCGTCAAAAACCTTTCACCTTGAAAAAGACCGTCGAAATCGGTCGAAACTGTCGGTCTAATTGCCGACTTCAACAATATAAGTGAGTGATATTCGTTTATATATAATAATATTAGAAGTACTATTTCAACACAATAAATAATGGTCTCATAGATCAGCCCTCCAATGAGGGGTTTTCAAAGTGACAGTTATAAGAAAAAAATAAGCTTTTAAAGTTGATAATAGATGGCGTTGGCCGTTGCACCGAAGTGCGGTTTCATCGTAAAAAAATCGGCAGACTGCGAGTCGGACTCGCGCAACGAGGCTTCCGTGCAAACAACTTACTTAATTAACCCCGTAACTTTGCTCTAACGAAAATATAATGTCCATACATAGATATACTTCTGAATAGTTGATCATCATCAATATAAGTTTGTAATAACAAAAAAAAATATTTTATGAGGGATGTAATATAAAATGACAATGCCAGATTCTGCCCCACCACCAAACCGCAAGTTGTACAAGATAACGAATAAATTTAAAGTTTTTTATTGGTTTAAAATAAAGTTTTGTACAAGTTGCGATTCGAAAAAAACAGCTTAATTAAGAATTCAGAAAATGGTAAGAAATCGAAGCGATTTATTCATTGATTTTGTTATTCTTCTATAGGAGTTGCGAGAGTAGTAGAAAATGATACTGATTATGATTATGCAATATGAAACCTGTAATAAGTCCCCAACAAAATGATAGGTGCAGCTAAAATGGTCACGTAGTTTTTTAGATGGGGCAAAGCTCCATTGAAATGTGGCAATGTCTTTTACAGTTATTGGATATTTTCCTTTACTTGTGCTATAAGACCTAGCATCTTGCCAAATTTCATGATTCTAGGTCAACGGGAAGTATCCCGAAGTATATGTCGTGGTCAGATCGTTAAATTGAGCATTTCATGAAATCGTCAATCATTTCATGAAATGGTGGCATTTCAATCGTCAAATATCTGTTGGTCATTTCATGAAATAGCTTGACCAGATCAATGTATAGAAAGCGTTTGACGATATGGCCAACAAACGCACGGCTATTTCATGAGACCAAACACAACGATATGGTCATCGTAGAAAAATAGCAATAACTTTCGCTAGAGGCGCTGAGAGCGCGCTTTGTCATAGTTCACAAAAGTTGATCAGTAATCGAAACTGCCTTGGCAGCTTACTATAAACCTTTCCGTAACAGCCTGTATAGAGATGATAAGGGGTGCATAAGTTTGAAAACTAAAGCATAAATTACGTAAATTCAGCGTCTGAGCGCTGCAAGTTCCACACCCTCATCAAAATACTGAGCCACTTACCGCAGCTGTCAGTTTTATGAAAAAATTATTCACTTTCCCAGGCCCGTAGCCAGATTCAACGGAGGGGGGTCAAGTCCAATCCCCCTTTCAGTTTTTAGATAGCAATCAAACTGTTGGACTATTTTTTTTTAAATTGCCATAAAGTAAAGTACAGTTATTCAACCTTAAATAACAAATTTTTGGATTATTGTTTTATACAAGCTGACACGCTTTTGCAAAACATTTAAAACTAAAGGTTTTTTTTACACTGTAGCTACTCAACATTATTAATTAAATAAACTGAAGTACAGGAATATATGCCTGACTTGCATGTCTGGCATAATTTTAGAACTAAGTGGGTAGGTATTAAATAAATACTAATACCACCCAGAGGTAAACTATTGTTGGACTATTACTGGGGGTTAACTGCAAGGCCTTTTATGGGCGCTCTAAGACCTCTTAAAGTCTGGCCGAATAAAAATTATATACTATTTTTCGCCAATAACCTGACTTTGACAGGACTTGGGCATGACTAAAATTCGTTGCAACTAACTCTCCTGTTCTCAAAATGGGAGAGTCTATCGCGTTGGTATAGCGTCGTCTCTATTCAGCACGCCATCTCATGATGTTATTTCATTGTTTTGAGAACGGTAATAGGCTGGTCACACACAGGTTAAATAGCATTTTTTTTCTTCAAAAGTCAAAGTAATTTAAAAAATAAAATTTAAAACATAATTAGGTATTTAGGAAAATTATTTTAAAGTAGCAAGCAAGATACAGCAACAAAATCACTGATCAAAATGGGAGATTTTTCGAAAATAAAGCTCGTACTTCGCCCAACGCGTTAGCCTCGCTATACAGCGGGGCAACGCGGCTAGCCTTTTGGGCACGCTGCCAATAGTGGGGGACCTCGGGCAAGTTTTTTTTATCTGTAACTTTTTATATAATTTTGATTTGTACATAATTATAGTTTTATTATTTATTTAACACTTTATTGTACACACAACATGACAAATAAAAACATAAACATAAAATTTATACAAAGGGCGCACTTATCTCTAAAGAGATTTCTTCCAGCTGACCCATTACGAAAAGAATGAGATAAAACAGAGGAGGATAGGTGCACAAAAAGTTTTAGTATATTTCTTTTAGTTTAGTTTTTAATTTTACATACTTAAAGCGTATTTCATAAATAAATTATAGCTTAATAGTTATCTCAACAAATGTCGACAATTAGGAGGTAATTTTGAGAATATTGGTCGTTCGTAACCTTGTGCGTGGTGGGACTTGGGGGTATGGACCCCCCTAAAACCTCACCTCTGACTACGGACCTGCCTCCCTACCCGTTCGTTCCGGAGAAATGAACCTCGCTATTATAACTTGGAAAGTATCTTTGACCGGTTCGAACTAGTTTAATTTTATAGTTACCAGAGATTGCAGACTTGAAGTTAAAAGTCATTTCAATTTTAACGAACGGAGAATAAAGTTTGTGTTCAGTATGGAATTTCAATAAAAAAAAAAACGCTCGCTCTCTCAGTTGGGACTTGCGATACGTGTTATAACATGGCTAGTAACATTAAAACGATGTATGCAACTGTATGCTCAATTTATTTATTTATTTTATTAATGGACTCGACAGTTCGTCATTTGCCAATGTCATGTTACAGAAAATTCAATGTATTCTTCCATCTTGTATGTAGTCTTCCATCTTCCTCCAGGGGAGTCGCCGTAGCGTCATCACCCTGGGTAGCCGCGTCTTCTTGTCTTCATCCACAGGAGACGCCGTAGCGTCAATCACTGTGGACGAAGCAGCTCGACAGTCACGTTCACTCCCGAGCTCGTAGTGGGAATCTTGACCATGGCGCCAAACTTCAGATCCTGCTTCAATTCTCCAATAACTTCACCATACTGTCATTCGCGAACATTTTCTGATTAATTTAACGTGATATTAAACACAAAACACCCACTGTAGACATTAAACTGAATATTATTAAATAATTTCGCAACCGTCGTTTCCCGCCATTTTCAAAAAGCCTCGCTCAATTTATTATTTTCATTACAGAAAATGTTCACCACAGAGTAAACCAATAAACAAACTCGTAACCTAGGCAACCATCAAATCGACCATGTAGATCTCATACTGCTAAAACCTCAACATCTTCTCTCATCATGTAGACCTATCAAATGCACAAGCTTTAACAGCCTAGGTCTTGGCAATGGCTTTGTGAAGATATCTGCTATTTGGAGCTCACTAGCAACCTTCTTAACTTTCAGCTCTCCGTTTGTTACAAGTTCTTTTTTTCTTTTTCGGGGGGAAAATCATCTAGATATCATGATACCTCCTTGCCACGGGGAGGCGAGGATGGTTATGTTGGACTCTTACCGACTAAAACCCCTCGGTTTTCCGTCTCGCCGCCCTATGACGGAGTCACGGGGAGACTTGCGAATTACTTCCGCGACTCCGCCGGCATGTGTCCGGGGGGACCCTTCTCGGGGTCTTTGACCCCATCCGACTGTTAGCGGTGTGCTGGAACACATGCACGCCGACCAACTCGAGGACCTGTTACCGAGCGTTGGACTATCCCGTGTTCACTCGCCCGGAAGCCCTCATTGTGGGGGGAGGTTACGGGCATACGCCAGCCTCCTCCGCCCGACTCTCCTGCGGCGGATTCGTTCGGACAATGGGTCAACCTCTCTTGCCCTCTCCGCCGCCTCCTTCTGCGAAATTACATGTTCCCACGACTAGGACCCGCCGCTGTCCACCATAGTTTTAACTATGGCTGACAGCGACAGGTCGGCTCCGAAGTCGAGAGGGCTCTGGGCCGACTGCACACACACACGTGGCGCGATACGGTGCAGAACCACAATGACTGGCGTATTCTCGTTTCAGAGACCAAGACCCACTTCGGGTCGCTGAGCCAGCGGAGTAAGTAAGTAAGTATAGATTTCATCATCATCATCAGTCTATTTATATTGCCCCACTGCTCGGGCACAGACCTTCCCTTACATCGAGGGAGCTCGGGCCATAATCCACCACGCGGGCCCAGTGCGGGTTGGCGGATTTCACATGCCTTAGATTTTTTTTTCTTCTACGGCATGCAGGTTTCACCACGATGTTTTCCTTCACCGGTTTGAGATGTACACTCGGTAGATGTACGTAAGTTTTTCCGTCGAAAAAAACCGAGGATAACTCATTGGCTGCCCTAGCTAGTATAGATTTAAAGTATGACAAATATCCTCTTTAAAAGTGAAGTGATACCAGGCCCGGTCCTTCAAGCCGGATTACCAAAATTCGAATGTTCTTCAACACAAAGAGTTACTAAAATGGCTATGTTATTTTATCTCAGCAAAACAATAGCCCCTGCGCCTAATTAGCGAATCTTGTTGCGTAAAACATTAAGAAGGTAGTACAGTCAGACTCAGATAAATGTATAAAAGGATTTCTTTAGCTTTGAGATTTTCTCAAAAATTCCTGTTCGATTGTAAAATAGAATAGAATAGAAAACATTTATTTGACACACACACAGAGCACAGTAAACAAGAGATACATAGAAACATTCTAATTAACACCATAGATATGGATGGTTAAGGTACCTCCTCCATTTGAGTTTGTATGGAATTGGGGTACAGTCGACAGTAGATCAATGGTAACACTTTTAACTTTGGACCGTTCTTATTGTTGGCGTCGTAAGACTTGAAATCGTACTGAAAGTGTTACCATTGATCTGCTGTCGACTGTACCTATCATACGGCCAAAGTCTAAATACCGATTTTCATAAGACCTATGAACGGAACCCCGAATGTTCATTTGACCGAAAGTTTAAAATAATAAAAATAATTAATAAAAGTGAATTTACCGCCTCCAATAGGGTCAATCTCATATTCTATAATCGAGCCAATACTTTAAAAAAAAGTACACCATAAATGAGGTGCAAAAATGTACACAACGTGCTTACTTGCAAGTTGCAATAAAGAAATTTGACTTTGACTTTGAGGCTGTATTCAAAGTTGGACTGTACCACCCCGAAGTGGCCGCAGCGCGATAAGGCACGGGCCACTCCCAAACAGTCGCTTGACAAATGAGAATGGATCTTAGATCTTAGGATACCGCTTTGGCGTAATTAAATAATGATTCGACTGACGGACAAAAAACTTTTTAAGCCTGCACTTTGACACCTACAGGGAGTGTTTTTTATCAACGCCCTACTTCCTAAAATGGTGTTTTAGGGTTCCGTGCCTCAAAAGGAAAAAAAGGAACCCTTATAGGATCACTTTATAATAATAATAAGTGTTAAAGGCATAAAGCCGGGAGTAGCCCACTTTCTGGCATTCCAGTAATGGTGAAACTGCAGCACACCACTCGACACCCCTTAGCCGCTCACACCGGTGTTGCTCTCAGTTGTCTTTCTGACGACCATGTTGAGGGCCCATCTAGTGAGGGGCGAGTCACCGCCTGACAATTTTTTCATAACTTCGAGACAATGTGATCATGGCAGGTGTCCGACGTCTCGCTCTATAGACCAGACTGACTGACCCACCAACACCCCAAACCAATAGCCCCAATTAAGTTGTAATTTCCAATCACTGCAATAGTTTATGCACCTGACGGGGTCTGTCATTGAGTGCAGTCAGATGCGCTCAGAGACGGGTCCCGCTAGGTGCATCACATATCTCTTCAAATTAAAGTTCTCTAAGGGGCCTCTACGCGTTGGACCTATGTCTCCGTGCAAGCCTTTCAAAGGACCGGGTTTTCTTAGACCCGTGAAACCTAGAGAGATACATAATAATAATAATGTATTTATTTAGCAAAAACAAAAAGAAGTTATAACCTAATACTAAAGATTATCTATACTATTACAGTACATTATTTAGTGTAGTTACAATATTTGATGCGATCAGGCCTTGTAGCAAGTGTCGCGGCTGTACCTACACTAGGGAAAACTTTGTTGTCCGTCTGTCTGTCCGTTTGTCTGTTTGTCAAGACTTATCTCAGAAACATATATATATATATATCTTGCATTTTCATACAAATATGCGAGAAAATGCGACATAAACAGCGATATATTTTGATTGCGTTGACGTAGAAGGTTGACGGCTGCACGAGGTTGCAGACTTAAGTATTTGGTATTAATTTAAACTTGATCCGTCCATACGTTTCTGAGATATAGGTCTTGACAGACAGACGGACAACAAAGTGATCCTTTTTTCCTCTTGAGGTACAGACAGAACCCTATAACTATTCAATTCAATTCAATTCAATATATTTATTGCATTCCATAAGTTATAATACAGATGTTCACATACTTAACATTAAAATGTTACAATGTTCTTTATGGACCTTGTTTAGGCACAGCAATACAAGGGAGAGACGACATTTTTTGCTCAAATATAATGCAATTTGTAGTAACTAAGAAGTAGGCAATAATTGTTTATTATTTTTTCTTCTATACTATACTATCCTCAAATATACTCCACTGGTTTACAGTCTTATTATAATGTAGGTAGGTATCTATTCCAATGGTTATTTTATTTCTTGTAGCCGCGTCTGTCGCGATCCATTCATTCATTATTTATAATTAGCCCTCCAGTCTCTCGGGCATTAATCATTTCAATTAGAGTCTACGAGTGATGGCGGACGGTGGCGGTAAAAGAATTACAAGATGATCAATTTGTTATTGTTTTCAAGGCTTCGTATGCGCGTATTTTCAGTTTTTCTCCGAAGGCTACGGCACTAACTACTAAAATTAATAATTTAGTTCTCATAGGCTGCGGCAGAGGGCAGCACAATCGGCAAAGTGACAGATACTTTCTTTAGAGATAAAATTAACGTTACGTTTAAAGACTGGTTTGTGCTAACATTGTGAATTCATGACAAGCTAAAGTACGGAACAACGTCTATAAAAATGTATATAGCAATCTTGGAGTGTCTATTTAGAGACTGATGAATACACGATTGGACAAACTTCGCTCGATAGAAAAAAAAACCTTCCATGTCTTTTAAAATGAAAATTAGATCTAAACCGAAATAGTTATTTATACAAAATATATATCAAAATGTAGGGTACTATAAATACCAGACCTTGTTTAAAAAAAATCTGTTTTTTGTTGGCGTATTTTTATTTCCCTGCCAAAATTCATAAAAATACGAATATTGAGGCACTGCGCCGTGCTCTTCACTCCGCCGCTGCGGGGTATCTTCTGTCTTACTCTTGCTTTTGACAACCATAATACAAAAAGAGGGATGTTATAAGTTTATCTGAACGTCTATGTAGCTCCCAAACATGTGAATGGATGCCGATTTAGTATTTCATTGTTTAAAAGGCGATTTGATTGAGTGTTTTAGCTATGATACTAGAAGATCGGTTTAGCCGTCTTTTTTCTCGCCCAAGAAACGCACAAAAGATACTACATTCCGTGTAAACAAAAGAGATGCATATATTAATAGTTCATCGCCGACTGTTCACACCACCGGCGAGTACTCGCTCGGCTATTTAGTCGCCGAGCGAGTACATCCCATCGCTCGGCGACACTCGCCCACTCGCAGAGCTACACTGGCGAGTGAGCGAGTGAAGCGAGTAATCGCCCGTCGCTCAGCGACACTCGCTGATAGCCGAGCTACAAAACTATACTCGCCACTCGCTGCTCGCCCACTCGTCTTATAGTTGATAGCTTTACTCGCTCATCGCCGGCGGTCAGACAAGTGCCTTAAGGAACGGCCATACATACACTCGAAAAACTTTACCCTTCCTATCCGGCAGTCGTTTAAATAATATACGTAAAAGTGTAGCGCGAGCGTAGCAGCGTAGCCGCGGCGTAGAGCTAGGTGCTACGAACGGCTAGGTAATGCATTTATGCACCAAAGTTAAAAAAAAAACTAACTGAAATAACTCTAACGGAATGGGATTAACAATGAATGTGAAATATTTCGCCTCCGCGTACGGTTTTTGGTTAACACGAAGTGAAACGAAGTGCAAACAATATGTAAATTCTGATACGAAGAGTTTCATTCGAAATGACTGTTTATTTATAGTCATACAAACCACTGCACGAAAAGGGTTAACAAATATGGATAAGTAAATTATTATTATATATAAACGGATATCACTCACTTATATTGTTAAAGTCGGCAATTAGACCGACAGTTTCGACCGATTTCGACGGTCTTTTTCAAGGTGAACGCGCCACGCCCGCGGCGCCGGTGACGTTTCTTCGCGCTCACCTTGAAAAATACCGTCGAAATCGGTCGAAACTGTCGGTCTAATTGCCGACTTTAACAATATAAGTGAGTGATATCCGTTTATATATAATAATTTGTAGTAATGGCTCACTATAGTTTTAATTCTAAAAGAAAATTATTTTCGTAAAATTTTACAAAATATGTACATCCAGTTTCATTCCACAGAATTGAAATCAGTTGAAGAATAGTTGGGATCCAACGCTGATCCAACACGCGGGCTCATTGCGGATTGGCAGATTACACGTACCTACCAAGTAAATAAAGTAAATAAATAAATATTGCCCCACTGCTCGTGCACAGACCTTCCCTTCATCGAGGGAGCTGGGGCAATGTTCCACCACGCGAGCGCAGTGCGGATTAGCGGATTTCACATACCTCAGATTTTTTCTTCTTCTACGGCATGCAGGTTTCATCATTATGTTTTCCTTCGCCGTTTTGAGAGCACTCGGTAAATGTACGGTGGAACACAGAGAAAGGTGTACAGGAGAGTTTTTAAGGTTGAGATTTTCTCTAAAACTACTTGTGACCTATTGCAAAAATTCTTTCACTGTTTGATAGATAAAAGTTAAAACTATGTAACTTTAAAAGAATTATTAAATTCGGTCCAGTAATTTGAGAACATCTCAAACTTATTGAGGCCACCTGTATACTTATCTCTGTCTTCAACTGTACGTAAGTTTTTCCGTCGAACAAAAACGAGGATAACTCATTGGTACGTGGCTGCCTTTTGTTACTTATTGAGGTTTTCAAATAAAACTTAGGCTATAAATGAACGGTACTGAATGAACGTACATACAACTGCAACCTAATCCTACATTGCCGCATTCGCATTGGCTAGTTCGCGTCGCGTTAACAGAACCACCGCGGTGTACATTGCGGGATTTCCGCGCGGCTTTGTTAGCCAATTAGATTACTGTGTCACTGGCTACTAGACTATGTTGTTACTGCAACTTGTCTGATAACTGTACAAAACCACAATTATAAATAGAAAACAAACAAAAAATACTTCAATACTTCATTTATTCATTAAATGAACACTTGTTAAGAAGGCGTATTACAGGATAGATGACTATTTAAACGATGAACATGCATGGTGTGTGTCGCCGGTTCCGCATGAGGGATAAAGTCTAGATTACTAACAATAGTAATAGTTGTGTAATACCTAGTTATTAAGTAATTGTGTATTATTATTATATTATTTTAAAAGATGTGCTGCTGAGAGTTTTTTGCCACTTTTTCTCCTCAGCGTTGGCACCTTTTCCTTGCAAAGTGGTGTAAATGTAAATTCAAAAATATTTTGACGTGCAAAAATGTACACAACGTGCTTACTTGCAATAAAGAAATTTGACTTTGACTATGACTATTCAACCTTAGGAGCTCTAGGGAACACTTGGTTGTCATAAATAATGTAATAATTTACAATAATATAAGGTACAGAATTCATATGCAATCCAATAGTATTTTATTGCAAGAAAAAACTAACTACTACAAAAAAAAATTACTTAATATCTAAAAAAAAATACTTATGAAATAAAACTACAAACTAAAGAACGAACACGTCGTCGAGGTCCCCGTTCTGTGGCATGGTGCCCAGGACGCTGGCAGCATTTCCTCGCTGTATGGCAATACTTAACCGCTGAGCGAAGTAGCTGCCAGCTCTGGGATCACCCGAGATGTGGACCAACCGGGTAGACAGCTCGTGGATGATATCTTTTGAGTCTGTCGACCATGGGCCCATTGTTTCTACAGCAAGCGCCGCAAACTCATGATGTGGAGTCAGTCGTGAGTATTTGCGGCGCTTGAGTATTTGCGCCGTACAGAATACAAGGATTTTCCGAACGATTCAATAATATAAGGTACATAATACAAGATACGAGGAATTCTCCATTTAATATAACCATTTAGTATGCAAGGCTTGAATGACTTCCTAACCAAATATAACATATTGCAACCGGAACAGTATGGCTTTCGTAAGGGTTACTTGACTGAATTGGCATGCTTTGATTTGATGAAATATATTACTGAGTCGCTGAATGAAAAATATCCTTTAATTTATATTTTCCTAGATATGATTAAGGCTCTTGACTTCGTTCGGCACTCGGGCCTGTTAAGGGCCTTCATAGAGCCAACTAGCGCCGCCAATCGTAATAAAATAATATCTTCCAATATAATCAATTTTATGAAAAAAGTTATTTACGAAATGTTTATATATTGCAGCGCGCGGGCGTGGCGCGCACACCTTGAAAAAGACCGTCGAAATCGGTCGAAACTGTCGGTCTAATTGCCGACTTTAACAATATAAATGAGTGACATCCGCTTATATATAATAATTTGTAGTAATGGGTCACTATAGTTTGGATAAGATAAATAGACGTTACCTATATTAAAAGCGTCCAAAAAGATGGATAGATAGACAAACAATGAGTTTCATAAATACAGACAAGTTATTTCTAAAACTTTGGCAGCTTATGTCAGGCGTACCCCAAGGCTACATTCTAGGAAACATAACGTTGCTCAACTCATTGGACAATTTGGCGAGTGGGTATAAAGCGTTGACATGGGTCCAGGCCAAACAAAGGCCGGCTTGTCATCGCTGGGACAAGGTTCGAACTTGGACCGACAACTATAAGATCGTTAATTAGTTTGTGTTGCTCCACAACTGTTTACCTGCCGCCGTGGTAACTGAAGTTTGTTCGAGTGTAATTAAACGAGTTGATCGTTGTAAGGGATTTAGACTTTCGTTAAACCCTAGACGATATTTGCATTACGTAGCCACAATATAAAACTGGCCAAGCGCGAGAGACTCGCGCACCGAAGCTTCCATGCAAACCACTAACTTTGCTCAAACCAAAAAAAAACTAGATTTAGAAACCAACTTAACTTTGTCATTATCAAATTATGTCCATACATCGCCATACTCCTGATTAGTTGATCAACTGCAAATATAATTTTGTACGAAGATTACAAACTTATGTAATATAGCAAAAAAATATATTTGGAGGGATGTAATTTCAAATTTACAGTTTTAGTATTCTTTCCTTAACTTGTACTGTAAGACCTAGTTTCTTACCAAATTTCATGATTCTAGGTCAACGGGAAGTACCCTATTTGGTTTGCATTTTCATACAAATATGCGAGAAAATGCCACATATTTTGATTGTGTTGACGTAGAAGGTTCATTTTTCCACGGCTGCATGTGGTTTCAGATCTGAGTATTTGGTTTTAATTTTAACTTGATCCCTCCACGCGTTTCTGAGATATAGGTCTTGACAGACAGACAGACGAACGGACGGACAGACAGACGAACAACAAAGGTTCCTTTCTTCTTTTTGAGGCATGGAATCCTAAAAATTGGAGTTGGTCGGTCCAACCAAAAGTGTTTTTGGTTGGACCAACTCCTGCCCTCCTAACCTTAGACATTGTTCAGGCGCATCTAGGTGCATGCCACCTCCTTTCTCATGCACCACTTTCACGGCGGATGGCGATGCCATAAACTATGGTGAAACCCACTATGACACTGACTGTCATGGCAACTTTTTCTCGGCTATTCGGCGGTCACGGTCGGAATAAATAAATCTAGAAATCTTCGGTTATCAATTACTCGGTTCGGTGGTTAAAACGTGCAATAATACTGTGTGTTGTGAACTATGTGGTGTAAGCACATTTAAAGACAATCGCAGCACCTGGTGGAGCCCACCGCATGGAAAGCCAGAGCTGCCGCCGCCTGCACTGCACCCTGCATGCATGAGGGTGAGTGGGTAGGCACTCTAGGTGTGGTATTTTCATTGAGACCAATCAAATGAATCATACGAGTAACATATACATCTGCTGTAAGTTGATGATGACTGCGTCACCGTTTTGATAGCATTCGGTAATAAACATAAGTTATTCCTTGGAAAACCGTTTATTAATTGAATTCTATTTCCATTTTCTCATACATTATCGTACGTAATTAAGGTAACACGCGTTGTTATAGATTGCGACCTACTTCCTTCCGCAGCGAAGGAAATACTGACAAATGACGCGTAATTCTTCCCAGCGGGATATTATTTACGCAAGGCTTTCCACGGCCTTTCGTATGGGGATTTCAGTTCAATAATATCGTTTTACCTCGTATTACGGTTTAAGAAATATTATAATACTTAAATGTGTTTCTAATATACAGGGTGTATATTAGCAGCTCCTGTGGCGACATGTAAATGTGCATTCGTACAGCAAATCATCATTAAACCCGCATTTTACCGCATTGTGTGTTGTAATATATAACTTTATGTGTGCCCGCTTACTTTCTGTGCATGAATAACTATATAACCTTTTATCCGCTGTGTATGAGCCGAGAACAGTGGTAAGGGAATATATATAATGGGAAATACACCAGTCTGGTCATCAGTCCGCTTTCCTTTATTCCGCTCCAAATCATACATTTTGGTATTTATTATAGTAGAATAAGGAGGGTGGTCATTATCAACTTTTGTTCCACGACTTTTCGATTTTCGAGAATTTATTTTTTGACTTTTCATACATATCGTACCGGTCAGCTGATCGAATTGTATGAGACATTAATTTAATTTTTTTTTATCCGAAAAATTGTAGAACAAAAGTTGTTCAGCTACCGATACTGAACACCCTCCCTTCGGCTTCATATACCCTTTACGTTACACCATGTATATTGACTTTAGATGTATATCGCAGTTTGTTTTTAAGGGCCTTCCTAGAGCCAACTAGCGCCGCCAATCTTAAAAAAATCATATCTTCCAATATAATCAATTTTATTAAAAAAGCTACGTTCACATTGTTTATTGCTATAAATATTATTTTTTAAATGCTTATTTGTAACGTGATGCAATGTAGGTAAGTTGTAGTTCACAAATGTGCCAGAAACGGCCGTTTTTCGCAATTATGTGAACTACAACTTACCTACATTGCATCACGTTACAAATAAGCATTTAAAAAATAATATTTATAGCAATAAATAATGTGAACGTAGCTTTTTTAATAAAATTGATTATATTGGAAGATATGATTTTTTTAAGATTGGCGGCGCTAGTTGGCTCATGGAACGCTCTTAATCAAGAAGCCTCGCACTCACAGTAAGTGGCATGCTATCCCATTCTATCTCAATACGTCAGACAAGGATGTTAGCGCCATAAATCCACGAGCACCCCACCGCATGTAAATGGGTACAGACTGCAATCAATTAGCATTGCATCCATCAATGGGTTGGCATCAATCTCTATTAGTAGCCTCATGGAACATTCCGCTTGCCATGAGATATATGCAGCCATGAGATATATGCAGCCATGAGATATATGCAGGAGATACGAGTAGGTACCTAAACCGAAGCCCAAATCAAGTGTCTTATTTTGTAAACAAAAAACTACCCAGCCCTACTAACATTTTAAGCTGTTCTGTGATTGCATAAGTAGTTAATTTCACGTTATTAGATGGGATCACTTTATTTTCACAATGATGAACATACTTGTGATATAATAATTCATAATTCATTTATTCCTTGCTTTATGTGGTAACATGGTTCTTAGATAGTACAAGAAGTGCTCACATAAACCCTGTAAGGGCATCGCAACATTAGACACATAAACATAAAAAAAGACCTAGCTTCTGCAATATGAAACCTGTAATAAGTCTCTAACAAAATGATGGGTAAAGCTTCAATGGTCACGTAGTTTTGTAGGTGCAAAGCTCCATTGAAATGTGGCAATGTCATTTAGCGTGCACATTCTGGAATCAGAATCAGCACTAATATGTAACCATAGCCTTTTTCACTTCTTCTTCTCAACGTTCCTCTTCTCATCGAAGGTTGGACAACATCATGGTAATTTTCACCCTCTGAACGGCTGCCCGGAACAAGGAGCCGGTGCTGCAGCCGAACCAATCACGCAAATTCTTCAGCCAAGAATGTCTTCTCCTGCCAACGCTCCTCTTTCCACAAATTTTGCCCTGGATGATTAATTGCAGCAGGTTATATCGGGGGTTCCGCATAATATGACCGAAATATTGGAGCTTCCGTCGCTTGACCTCCTTTAAAAGTTCCAACTTTTTATCTATACGGTTCAACACCTCAACATTTGTCACCTTGTCCCGCCACGATTTCTTCAGGAGTCTACGACCTTTTTCACTATATCGAACCAATTCATCCAAATTCAAAACTAAATCTTTGAGCACACGAGTCAATTCCCGCACCCCCGACTCCCGTCTTCATCGGAGCTGGCAAACGCTTTTATTGCTTTGTTTTTACATAAACCCCCCATAAAACCAATTTATGGCAGCAAGAAACTCTACCATCATGCGCTGTGCGTGAAACAATTTTAATAATTCCCCTAACTTTTGTTCGTGATATCGTCGGGAAGCGAGACTCGTGTCATGCTACGTGATACATGTATGTAGGGCACTACACAAGTTTAGGAGACAATGTAAACTTGTTAAGGCTTCGTATGCGCGGATTTACAGGTTTTCTATCAAGGCTACGGCACTAAGTACTAAAATTAAACGTCTGAAAAAAATATATAGCAATCTTGGGGTGTCTATTTAGGGACTGATGAATACCGATACACGATTGGACAAACTTTGCTCGATAGAATAAAATCGCAAACACCTTCCATGTCATTTAAAATGAAAATTATATCTAAACCGAAATAGTTATTCATACAAAATATATATCAAAATGTAGGGTACTATAAATACATAGCGTCTTAAGCGCTATATGGTTGTCAAAAACAAAAGACATGGAAAGGGTGTATTTGTCATTTATTTTCTATCGAGCGAAGTTTGTCCAATCGTGTATCGGTATTCATCAGTCTCTAAATATACCCCCCAAGATTGCTATATATATTTTTTCAGACGTATAATTTTAGTAGTTAGTGCCGTAGAAAAATGGAAAATACGCTCATACGAAGCCTTAAATATGGTAAAATAATAGTTAACTAAGTGAGAAAACAATTGTATTCAAGTCAACGAGAGAGAAAAGAAAGAAAAAAACATTTATATGAATCCACAATACACATATACACCATGAAAACATATTTTTAGCAACCAAAACATACCAGCTTATAAGACATGATGTTTTTGTGCCTCAAGAAGAAAAACAGGAACCCTTATAGGATCACTTTGGTGTCCGTTTGTCTGTCAAGACCTATATCTCAGAAACCCGTGGACGGATCAAGTTAAAAATTAATACCCAATACTCAGGTCTGCAACCTCATGCAGCCGTGAAAAAATTAAACTTCTACGTCAACGCAATCAAAAGATATGGCCGTTTATGTTGAATTTTGGCGCATAGTTGTATGAAAACGCAAAAAAAAATCAAAACCTTTAGCGTACTTCCCGTTGACCTAGAATCATGTGGCAAGAAGCAAGGTTGTAGACCAGTTGCGAGTAGGTACATGTTGGGCGAGGTCATTACCTGGATGGGTGATCGCTAGTGACATTTTCATCTGAGCCCTCGGAAAGCACGTTAAGCAGTTGGTCCCGGTTGCTGTCGCTGGGCAGTCATAAGGCCACGTCAGAGGCCTACGGGCGGCCTGAATAACTCTGACAATAGGTTTGGTCACTAAACCACATGAGAAAATAAATTAAAAAACACATTTTTCGCTACGTGCGTGCGCGCGCGCAGCAACATGCTGAGTCAGCGCCCATTCATTACTGCGACACACAGACAATACCTAAAATATTGTTTGTTTTGTTTCAACTTTCATTATTGTATAATTGTATTCTTTATATTTATATTAGAACATGATGAAAAAATTCTTGCCGTGGGCAGGACTTGATATTATATTATATCAAGATCTTGATACTATATTTATATTGTAACCTTCTTTATTCTAGTTATCTATATTTATCTACCAATTGTGTATTTCTTCTGTGTATATGTATTGTGTGTTGTAGAAATGAATAAATGCTTTATCTATCTATCTACGCAGCTTAGCAGAACTCTGGTGGAAAAACACCTTAAGGATGCAATGATAAAAATGCTTTTGAAACTTGAACAAAGGAACATTTTGTCAGAGACATGTCAATATTTTTCTATACGAGACAATGGAACGAAACTCTATTCAGTAGAGAAAATATTTCGTTCACAATTTGAAAGCTAGCAGATTTTAAAGCTGATGTTTTTCTTTCACGATTAATTTATTTTCAGAAGAAAACAACATCCTTATGTGTGAGCTGTCATAATGTGTTCAAAGTACCTATGGAAAGAGCATTGACATTTCTCTGTTAGATATAATAAGAAACGAGTATATCCGCCAGAAGACAAAAGTGGTTGACATTGCTCATAGAATCAGTAAACTGAAGTGGCAGTGGGCTGGTCACATCTGTCGTAGAACCGATAACCGATTGGGGAGACGAGGTCTTGAATGGAGGCCACGAACGGGTAAACGTAGTGTGGGACGCCTCCCGACCAGAAGGGATGAACTCCGCAAGATGGCTGGCACAGACTGGATGCAGAGGGCCGAGAGTAGGGTTGAGTGGCGTGCTTTGGGAAGGGCCTACGCCCTACGTCCAGCAGTGGACTGATAGGTACGGGCTGATGATCATGACTGATTTGGTACATTACGATACGATTCTATATACACGAGGAAAGGCATACGTCCAGGAGTGTTCTGATACGGGCTGTGTGTCGCCGGTTCCGCATGAAGGATAGAGTTTAGATTACTAATAATAGTAATAGTTGTGTAATACTCTAGTCATTAAGTACCATTATTTTAAAAGATGTGCCGCTGACAGTTTTTTGCCACTTTTTCTCGTCAGCGTTGGCACCTTTTCCTTGCAAATATGTTGACGTGCAAAAATGTACACAACGTGTTTACTTGCAATAAAGAACTTTGACTTTGCATCCGCTCTCTAGGGTCGCCTACTTTGCATGTCACAGACATAAGTTTCAATTCAACTCAAGTGCAATGCCAAACAAAGCAGCAGATGATTTGTAGCCAAGTTTGTGTCTTCATCTTCCAAAGTGTATCTTCAAAGGTGAAAACAAACAACGCGTCTGTATACCCGAGGCATGACTTACGAATTGTTGACTGCAAAAGATCGCTAATACGGAGCTATGACAATCGGTGGATGTCTGACTCTGTCCGGTGGGATTAGGTGTCTAGACTCTAGATTGCTTAGTATTTCATTTAGAATGAGATGAATGTATTTATTTTATTTTTATTTTTGCTATTCCAGCTGTCGCTTTAAAAAAATGGGGATAATAATTGGAGGAGGCCTATATCCTGAAATGGATGCCCACCTAATCGTATAATATAATATTTATAATGCATAACAAAAAGGTATAAATATAACATAATATTATATTGTCCTAACAACTTTTGGTGTAGGGAATAAAGGCTATTTTTATTTATTTTATTTTATTATTACAGCTATCGCAAAGAGTTCGGTACGTCCAATTTAAATATTGTCATATCAATTTCAGAGCCTACTCAATATTTCCTTCTTGGCATACACTTCATGTACAGCTAACAGCAGATCAAGTGTAACTTTGGACCGTTCTTATTATCTGCATCGTAAGATTTAAAATCGTACTGTAAGTATTACCATTCATCTGCTATTGTCCGTACTATGCTGTGTAAATAATGATAACAGCATAGATTACGCATAGTGTCAAACGGTGATGATGACATTATGTTCAGACTTAACTGGACGTTGATTCGAGACGACCAGCCCCCTTACCATGAACTCTTATAGCAGGATTACTTCAATATTACTTTGTTACTTCGTATAATGACTTAATAAGCTTACTTTAAGGTCGTCATTGTACGAAGTAACAAAGTAATATTGAAGTAATCCTGCTATAAGAGTTCATGGTAAGGGGGCTGTGTGTTGAAGGAGAGTAGAAAATTGACAATGCGAAAACCTGCATCTGTTTTTTCTGCAAACATGTATGTGAAGCAGCGTACCTACACATAGTGTTAAGCATGTATGCGGAGGTAATCGTAACACATGCCTCGCCTCATTTTCACGCAGTTGGTTTGCACTTAAACGTCTACATTTGTAATTCAGAACAATCCGAGCACTCATTTGGATTCTCGCTGGTTTGCCCCGAGGTCCCCAAAAGTTAAATTAGAATCACTTGTTACTGTCGCCGTGGCCTTATCTATGTCGTTTGTTACCCGATAACAGTTATTTCAATACTCGTTTGACCTCTACTAACTTTGAAAGCATACCCGAAAGAAATGATTAGCTGTGGCTGTTACGATTGATTATTATATGATTAGTCGACGACAGAGATAAGTATAAAGGGGGCATTTGACCTTAGTAGGTAGTGAAATGTCCTTTCCCTATAGTTTCCTGTGCTATTAATCCAGACACATACATAGAAACGATCAGAAATTACACCCAGACTTGGAAAAAATGGTTATATCTTAGGTACACACGAAGACAAAGATACAGGGGCCCTCAATAAGGTTGAGATTTTCTCAAAAACTACTGGACCGAATTTAATAATTCTTTTACAGTACATAGTTTTAACTTTTATCTATCAAACAGTGAAAGAATTATTGCAATAGGTCAAGTAGTTTATGAGAAAATCTCAGCCTTAAAAACTCTCCTGTACACCTTTCTCTGTGTTCCACCGTACAATCGTACAAACTATAGGGACGTCTAATGTTTTGCTGTTTTTAGGGTTCCTAGGGGTAAAAAAGGAACCCTTATAGGATTACTTTGTTGTCCGTCTGTTTGTGTGCCCATTTATCTGTCTGTCAAGACCTATATCTCAGGAACGCGTGGACGAATCAAGTTGAAATTAATACCAAATAGGTACTCAAGTCTGCAACCTCATGCAGCTGTAGAAAAATCAATCAGAGAATATTCGCGAATGACAGTATGGTGAATTTGTTGGATAATTTGAGCAAGATCTGGGGTTTCAAGCTTTTATCAAGAGTTCCCGCTACAAGCTCGGGAGTGAACGTGACTGTCGAGCTGCTTCGTCCAGAGTGACGACGCTACGGCGCGGCATCTCCTCTGGATGAAGTCGCGGCTACCCAGGGTGAAGACGCTACTGCGACTCCTCTGGAGGAAGATATAAGACTATTGAATACATTGAATTTTCTGTAACATGACATTGGCAAATGACGAGCTGTCGGGTCCACTAATAAAATAACAATAATAAGTTTAATAAGTGACAGATAATATCCTAATTCATTTAGTCATCCGTTAAGTATTTTTATCTCCTTTATATATCAGCGAAATACGATTTCAAGAGAAGAAAAGAAACCAATATTTGTCATAAAAGGAAATTACATTACGAAAGCGAAAGACAGAATGATTCCTTCCAAAACTCATATAGCGTATGTCGAGAGCGCTCAGACGGAAGCCGCTTTTCATTCTCCATCGATAAGAAATTGTACCAAAATATTTACATTAACATTGCATACAGTGTCTTTACCGTGTACGGAACACACTTTGGTCTTGTAATGTCACAACAGTCATTTATTATATATAAAAAAACAAATACAAGTATAAGATCTTGTCATTTTTGACAGTTCTCGTCATTTTTGACAGTTCTCGTCAAATTGGACAGTTCTTGTCATGTTTGGCAGTTCTTGTCATGTTTGGCAGTTCTTGTCATTTTTGACAGTTATTGTCATTCTTGACGGTTCTTGTCATTTTGGCAACGGTGTGTCTATCAAAAGTTATAGAATCCAACATTTGGGCGATATTACTATTGTAATTTTCGCCCGTAAGCAACTCGCCCAGTAGGGGAGCAAGGGGCTAGATGTAACAGGGGTAAGTAGTAACAGGGCTTTTTCACTAGGAATTTAAACTTTATTAACGTATTTCTTTGACTTTATCTTATCGTTATAACGCGCCACGCCACGTCATCACAGTCAGAGTTCCGCCAGGTGGCGTATTGAGTGGGTGGGTGCAAGCCCTCCGTTGTCGCCAGCTAATGTATTATTTTGCTTTCGTAAACTTTCGATTAGCTTTATTATAATCGACTAATTGGAGCTTTCTGTGTTTTATTTGATGTTAAATTTATCTATGTACGATGTCGTGTAACAGTTTTCGAGATTACTAAGTTGATTTAATAGTTATCGTTATAAATATTAAAAATTATGCCATGGGGTTAGTTGTAACAAAATCTTGGGGTATGTTGTAACATGTTACAACTTGCCCCCATATTGCTGTATGTATGTGATTGAAAATGCAATATACCTTATTTTTTTATTTTTTTGAATGAGACTGTATAAGACAAAGACAGAGCGGGGAACACAAAGCCAGGAGGTATACGAGTTAGCTGCAGCTGAAGTTTTAGAAAACAAGTGTTGATTACTCATAGAAAAAGTATGTTTCAGTTGATTATTTGATAGATGATTCATTTTATAGAAGTACCTCAATATTTTTGTTAAATACCTAATGATATGTTGAAAACAAAGCTAGTTGTGAAGATAATAAACGATTGAAGGTGTCACATTCTCGTTTTTTATTGTTGTTACTACATGCCCCAATAGATGTTACAACAAGCCCCAAGCACGGGGTAAGATGTAACACTTCCCTCTTTTTATAAAAAAATTAATTCTGAAGAAATTAGACATAGATTTGATATTTTTTCAATTAGAATTAATTAAAGAATGGTTAGAGTACCGATCAAAGTTTAGTTAGTGGTAATTTAGCCAATATATCTCTAGATATATGATTGTTTTTAAAAAATGTTACAACAAGCCCCTCGCTCCCCTATCATTAAAGCATGTGGGCCAGTTTACTACGTCAAAATTTACAAAAGGGAAACTCGCCCGCAGACCAGTTATTTTGTGGGCGAGTTTGCGACTAAGCCAAATACTTACCTATATCTAGGCAACACTACACCTCGTCTAGGCCCGTCCCGCGCGGCAGGGTGCCCAGCGCACTGGCCGCATTGCCCCGCTGTATAGCGAGGCTCAGGCGCTTGTAATTGCCTTGTAATTTTACAACAGTCGTTATATATAAACGGATATCACTCACTTATATTGTTAAAGTCGGCAATTAGACAGACAGTTTCGACCGATTTCGACGGTCTTTTTTAAGGTGAGCGCGCCACGCCCGCGTCGCCGTTAACGTTTCTTCGCCCACTGCGGATCAGCGCCCTCTGTGCGCGCTCCGAGATAACTTGTCCCGCCGCCGACGACGGTGCGTTCGATGGCTGTAGCTGGATTCGTTGATCGATCTCACTTGAAAAAGACCGTCGAAATCGGTCGTAACTGTCGGTCTAATTGCCGACTTTAACAATATAAGTGAGTGATATCCGTTTATATATAATAATTTGTAGTAATGGCTCACTATAGTTTTAATTATAAAAAAGTTACAACAGTTGTTAAAATCAAGACGTGCAATAGGTTTTGCCAAGCGAGAGCGATTGCCGACCTCCTAGCTTAGTCGTCAGTGCCTTTTTTGTCCCAGGTAAAACACGTTTACGTGTACCACCACGCCCGGGGGAGCGTTTTGATTATGTCGGGCTCGCCGCCCTGAAGGGGTGGAATACCGACTAAACTTCCTGGGGTGTTCCACCTCGTGCCACTGTTACTGAGCCACGGGGACTGCTATACATCTGACTGGCGCCCCGAGCACTCCCCATTGTGGGCTGTAATAGCCCACAATTCATCATCCATAGTCGTTAGTGCCTGCCTTCTGTGCAAGTGCTTCTTAGTTCCATTACCGATCGGGAAGGCGCTTGTATTGTACCTAAGATATAACTATTATTTCAGAGTCTAGGTCTAGTTTGAGATAGTTACTATTTGTGTCTCTTGACTCATTGCACAGGGAATAAAGGTCTAAGAATATTATTTTTTTAAGATTGGCGGCGCTAGTTGGCTCATGTAAGGCCTTAATAAATCACTCTCAGCTCAAAAGTCAATCTTGAGAACGACCTCAATTATCATTATTATAATTATCATTGACATGAATACTGAACATTGCGTGTTATAGATAAAACTGGTTACTGCCAGTTGCTGTTGTGATTGTTACAACTCTACGGCTGAAACGAGCCTCGGCCGCGGCAGCTCGATGTCGGAAGCAGTCGCGTATAAAATACATCCCTCAATACGCTGAATACAAAATGCCGCTTATTACGTATTCAAATTCCAAGGCGAATCCGGAAACATTCACGACACTTTTACGATACAACCATGCATTGTATTGAGTGTTATTCTTTGGGATTTCCTGACATGTCACCGGAAACTTGAGTGACGAATTGTTTCTTACTTCGTCTGAGGGAATTTGTGGGTCACCTCAATCCGTCAATGAATTTTATTTATTTATTAATGGACTCGACAGTTCGTCATTTACCAATGTGATGTTACAGAATATTCAAAATATCATATCGTCTTCTCTTCATCCAGGGGAGTCGCCGTAGCGTCATCACTCTGGACGAAGCAGCTCGACAGTCACGTTCACTCCCGAGCTCGTAGTGGGACTCTATACCATAGCGACAAAGTTCAGTTCGAGACAGAATATGTCCGAAGATGTCCCGCAGCGGCGAAGTGAAGAGCATGGCATAGTGACTCCATATTTGTATTTTTTTTTAGAATTTTGGCAGGGATCAGTGTACGAGGTGCCGCCGCCTAAGTAAGGGCCCGGGCCCACGGACGCAGTGCGCGCACCGCACGGCGCCCGAGCGGCTCGAGGCTCAGACGGGGAGGAGGTAGGTGATGGATGAATGGATTATACATTGTGGGCTAGTACAGCCCACAATGGGAACTGCTCGGGCGCCAGTCGGGTCGCGGATGTATCACAGTTTCCCGTGGCTCGGCAAGAATGGCACGAGGTGGAACACCCCAGGACGTTTAGTCTGTATGCTGCCCCTTCAGGGCGGTGAGCCCGACATATCCAACACGCTCCCCCGGGCGTGGTGACACATGATCTAACATGTTTTATCTGGGTAAAAAAAAGGAATCACCTATCTCCCGCATAAATTCCTGCTTTGTATTTTTTCTCAATTGTTTTCAAGGTTAGGACCGAAAAGGTTCTAGATCTAAGTGACATTTCGAGTACTATGATGCTGTCAGGTCAGGTCTTTACGAGAAGGAAAGTTCTTAAAAGAATATCAATGTCAGTTAGTGTTATCAAAGCCATTTCATCTCACATCTAGACGGTTCCAAGTTCCAACAATGTACAATTGTTCTCCAGACTTGGAGTCGGGATATATCTTTGCTCTATTCCGAAATTGTGGAATAATTTGAGCACGCTTTGTTTGATTGCCGAGCTAGATTTTGTCATAATTCATCACAAAGTAATAGGTTGGGTTGCGTACAATAAGGCTTCGTATGCGCGTATTTTAAGTTTTTCTACGAAGGCTAAGGCATTAACTACTAAAATTAAACGTCTGAAAAAAATATACTTACAGTTAGGTATCGATATATATTTAATTATTGCTCAACAAGCTACCTATTCATCCGCCGAATTCTGTAAACAAAGGTTGTCTGGAAGAGATCGCTTTAAGCGATAAGACCGCCAATTGTGATACTAACTGTATTAGCATATTTCTTTTGTGTAATTCCTTTTACTTTGCAATAAAGAATATTTATCTTATCTTTATCTTACTTATAGAAATCCTGGGGTGTCTATTTAGAGACTGATGAATACCGATACACGATTGGACAAACTGCCCCCGATAGAAAAAAATAGCAAACCCCTTCCATGCCTTTTAAAATGAAAATTATATCTAAACAGAAACAGTTATTCATACAAAATATATATCAAAATCTAGGGTACTTAAAAACGAGAGCCAGTTTTGAAAAAAATCTGATTTTTGTTAGCGTAGTTTTTTTCTCTGCCAAAATTCTTACAAATGCGAATATCGAGGCACTGCGCCGTGCTCTTCACTCCGCCGCTGCGGGGCATATTGTGTCTCACTCTTGCTTTTGATAACCATATAGCGCCTTAAGACAGAGATAAGTAAGTATACAGGGGGCCTCAATAAGATTTAGATTAGAATAGAAAACATTTATTTGACACACACACAGAGCACAGTACATAAGAGATACATAGAATAATAATTACAAAGAAAAGAGATACATAGTGCAGTGGTGTGCGTGTCAAACAGGTCTCCAGCTCAGCATGTGCTGCAGTAATTGGACATTACTGCAGCGCTGGTTTCAGTGGAGCCGCTGATGCAATGACCACAATAAATTCGGGCCACAATAAATCACATCATCATATATGTAAGTTTTTCTAAAAGAAAGTATGCAATTTCCACTAAAACGTCTACGAATACTTGCATTAACCAGAACTGCAAGAACAGAAGAGATAAAGTATCGTTTTACAATACTTTTAGTTAAAACAAGGCTAAGCTATAAAACTGGCACATTTGTCCTGTTCTGCAGACGCCATTCGCCGTTGAAATCTATTCTATTGCGTACATTCGTCTTGCACCCCCCAGTAATGCAAACTATCATTCATTTGGGGGGTTGGTCCTACCCGATACGTTCAATAGGAATACATTTGTATAACTTAGACCGAGATTCGTTGACAGCTTTGAGGAAAGCTTTGCAATTTGCAGTTTTGCTTTGGTGAGGAGCAACATGCTCGCCCGTAGGCTTGCTCGATGTTCAAAAGAAGTAAAGATTACTCTTTTTAAAGCCTTTTGTCAATCGATTTATTCGAGCAGACTATGGGTGAAGTATATGCAACGCGCCTACAGCGTCCAATATTATTGGACCCGCAAGACGCTGTAGGCGCGTTGCATATACTATAACAATGCCCTCAGAATGCAATTGGGGCTGCCGCGCTTCTGTAGCGCCTCAACGATGTTCGCGGAGGCGCGCACTGACGGCTTCATGCGGAAGAAGGCGGCCTCGCTCATGAGGCGAATCCGCGACAGCACCAATCGCATCCCGGAGACCACGGCGGGAGCCAGATTGTCCCATACAAATTCATTGGGTGAGACTAGTATTAGACCTCACAAAATAAAATACGTAAATATATTGCATTAACTTAGCTCCTAAGAATTAATAACAGTACTGACTATGTATGCAAATCCGATATAATTATTATTTATTATTATTATTTGCGTGAGATCGCACTTATTTATTTATATTATTGATGTTCATCGTCCATGTCATGTTACAGATTATTCATAAAACATCATAGTCTTCTCTGTTCTTCCAGAGGAGTCGCCGTAGCGTCATCACCCTGGATGAAGCAGCTCAGCAGTCACGTTCACTCCCGAGCACTATACCTAGTGGGACTCTTGATTCTAGCTCGAATCTGCAGATCTTATAATCATTCGAAAATTCCAAAGTACTGACATTTGCGAACATTTTCTGACTAATTTAATGAAAGCTGTTGTTTTTTTGTTTGTTAGTTTTTGTTATTGTAGGTAATCAAGGTGTTGAAATAAGGGTGAATTGTATAAGAAAAATTGGAAAATCAAAAATCTAGTTATATACACCTAAATACAGTTCGGTATAATTCCCAACAGTTAATTTGTCTGATAATGATGTTGAAAGCAAAGAACCAGAAAAAGGTACTACTTATTTGAATATTTAAAAACACGATTTACGAAAAAGAATGTAGAAATTCGCAAAACAATATTTCCACGAATCGTCTTGAAATCTTTCAATATTGAAATGATAAAATTGACTTCTTACTATTGAAATTCGATTGTCCGTCCGTCTGTAGCAGCTGATGTATTTATTAATGACGATAAATCTGAAGCGGCGTTGGGAACGCGGAAATTGCCACTTTATAGTCGCCAATTCTTTAAACTGAACGTCACAATCAAGTGAAACGTACTCCTCAGACGACGTAGATTTGTCTTCGTGTGCGTCTTCTCCCTGCCTACTATGGGACTAGTGATGGGAAATCAATAGACCAAAGACCAACCCCATAACACATGCCATGGACCTGTCAAATCATTGTCAAACGCCTTGTATTTACTTATTTATTTTATTAATGGACTCGACAGTTCGTCATTTGCCAATGTCATGTTACAGATAATTCAATGTATAAATTATAATAGTTTTCTATCTTCCTCCAGGGGAGTCACCGTAGCGTCATCACCCTGGGTAGCCGCGTCTTCTTGTCTTCATCCACAGGAGACGCCGTAGCGTCAATCACTGTGGACGAAGCAGCTCGACAGTCATGTTCACTCCCGAGCTCGTAGTGGGAATCTTGACCATGGCGCCAAACTTCAGATCCTGCTTGAATTCTCCAATAACGTCACCATACTATCATTCGCGAACATTTTCTGATTAATTTAACGTGATATTAAACACAAAACACCCACTGTAGACATTAAACTGAAAATTATTAAATAATTTCGCAACCGTCGTTTCCCGCCATTTTCAAAAAGCCAAACGCCTTGTAATAACATCAGTTTGAAAGCTCCATGACGTTCGATCGCTACCGCTATCGCATGCTTCTAGATACCTAGAAGCACTACAGTGCGACAAGGTTATCTTAGCACGTGGCAAAATTCGGAACTAATGCCGCCAACTCGTAAAACGTCACCTCATGACAGTTCACCACATGTATGTTCGCTGCTAACAACGCCCTTCTGTCAATTTTCATCTACGTGCCAAAAGATCCTTGTCGCACTGTATGCACAATTTAAAATTTAGGGCCTGACATGAGCCAACTAGCGCCGCCAGTCTTAAAAAAATGGTACCTTCCAATTTAATCAATTTGAATAAAAATCTATGTAGGTATAAAAAATTTATTACGATAAACACCTACTAGCAACCCTGGACGAAGGAGCTCAGCGTCTTCCTTTCTTCATACAGAGAAGTCATCAAAAACAATTACAACCCTGGACAAAGGAGCTCATAAGTCCACGTTCACTCCTATAGTGATATTAGAACAATTACCCCAATTTCCTTAAACACACGTACCTATATAACACTACAGAGATTATTAAATAACTGCAGACACCATATTACTCGCTATTGCTGTAATAACAGTTCCGCTTAAGTTATTAACGGCCGTAACCTAAGTATGGAACACATTACTGTGATTTAGATCCTTCTGTTTGTATAGTATTATTTATTTATTTTATTAATGGACTCGACAGTTCGTCATTTGCCAATGTCATGTTACAGAAAATTCAATGTATAATAGTCTTCTATCTTCCTCCAGGGGAGTCGCAGTAGCGTCATCACCCTGGGTAGCCGCGTCTTCATGTCTTCATCCACAGGAGACGCCGTAGCGTCAATCACTGCGGACGAAGCAGCTCGACAGTCACGTTCACTCCCGAGCTCGTAGTGGGAATCTTGACCATGGCGCCAAACTTCAGATCCTGCTTGAATTCTCCAATAACTTCACCATACTGTCATTCGCGAACATTTTCTGATTAATTTAACGTGATATTAAACACAAAACACCCACTGTAGACATTATACTGAAAATTATTAAATAATTTCGCAACCGTCGTTTCCCGCCATTTTCAAAAAGCCGTTTGTATAGTATGCTTGAAGTATGATACAGTAACACTACCCTTGCTGTAGCGATGCTCGATAGCGAGCACGTATTAGCGTTGGCTACAAGTTTTGTAGTTGGTGGATTTTTTGCACTCGTAGCGACCAGCATAGAAGAACTGAAATTCCCACAACCTTAGAGCTACCTTATTACGCAGTAGCTAGCGAGAGCGAGCGAGTTTTGTGAAGCAACTCATGTTAAGGATATGTTGCATCGTGGTGCATCACCACATCATCATAGATCATTCATGATCGAAGTTCCTTTGTAATTATGTTAAAAAATTTACCGAAGCGAAGTATCACTTTCGTCCAACTACGCGGAAAGCTGATCCCATGGGATCGAAACTAATGCTAAAATTTTTGATAGTGCTTGTTTAAAATTGTCTCTGATCTCGGAATCAGACTTAGTGTAGTGAGAGAGAGTAAGACAGATGCATCGTGCTCTTCGGTCCTTTTGAATCAGGCCAAAACCAACAGCAAATGCCGCCTGAGCTGAGGAGAGGCGAAGTTGCATGAAGTACTCGTATACCGTCACTTCGCTTCAGTCAACTTCGCGCGAGTATCATACCTATGTGTTTCGCTAACATGTCCTTTAATATTAGGACAATTTGCTACTAGGTTATTTTGCTAATGGGACGGGCTGCTTATATTATGATAACCTGTGGGGTGACCGCGACTTCCATCGTTATCGTAATCGCTTTCAATTTGACACATGGACGCTATACATTGCTGCTATGTTTTTGCAAGTTTTAACAAACGACAACGAAACGCAGCAACGTATATCGTTCAAGTGTCAAAATGAAAACGATAAGGAAAACGATTGGAGTCGCGGTCACCCCACAGGTTATCATTATAAGCAGAATGTCCTATGAACAATTTTTATTTTTTTTATTTTTTATTCTCTTAATATTAAAGGACATGTATGTAGCAGTATGGCTCGCGCGAAGTTGACTGAAGTGAAGTGAAGGTCTAGAGAGCTAGTACTTGCGACAGTCTTGATAGACCCTTTCGCATCAGGGGGGTGATACGAAAGGGTCTATCAAGACTGTCGCTTCACTTTGCCCACCCCTAGTGTTTGGAAGGCTTGCCCCCTACCCCCCTCGTCGCAGCCGAGTAATGCCGGCGATAATTCATTTGGCCTACGGATCGAGAATGTTTGAACGCCTCGGATTGGGAACGTATTTGCTAAGGCGTATGAGTTTGTCTCACTTAGCGAAAAGGTCACGATTTCTTGGAGGTGAATTTAGGGAAGTCAGCTTTAGACACTGCAACATTTCATAATCAGATAGACTTAGGCTTATGTTTATGACATTGTTTAAGGAGCAAGAGAAAAAAGAGCGTCCATACTTATTCCGGGCATGAATACGGATACAGCCTTGCAGTATCAGAAAGCCTGCAATAATGGAGCTGTCAGTCGGCAACCCTGCTGCGTTGCTTCAGTGAGCTGGAGAGCTGACATCACGGGGGAAATGCACAAAACTCCCACCTTCGTGGAGTCAGTGCAGAGTCACTCCCTAAGAATAAGACTTTGTTTGGATCTGACTGATAATTTCCTGTCACACATGGCCTTCCTGTATCGTAATTACACTTGAGTTCTCTCGATGTAAGGCAGATCTTATATCTCAACATGAATGCACAAAATGACATGGCAACTTATTAATCATCTAATTGCCGACGCTTCTTCGTAGTCGTCATGTTCCTGAATGAAAATGAAATGAAAGTGCAAATCCTCTATTGAGCTTTCAATCAATCCCCTGTATCTGTTTCTGTTAGCCTGTCTGAGGGCAATGACCACCGATAGGTCTGTCAAACTTCTAACTAGATACGCCCAATTAGTGACCATTACCGTGAAAATTGAATCAAATCGAATGAGGGCATGCCAAAGACCAATGGGAACCATTAACGACTCTTGCAGTAAATTTGGTCACAAACCCACAGGAAACGAAGAAGATTTGGGTAAAATGAATATGAAACGAGTATATCCGCCAGAAGACAAAAGCGGTTGACATTATTCATAGTATCAGTAAACTGAAGTGTCAGTGGGCTGGTTAAATCAGTCGTATAACCGATAACCGATGGGGGTAGACGAGAAGGAGGCCACGAACGGGTAAACGTAGTGTGGGACGCCCCCTGCTGGCTGGCAGAGACTGGATGCAGAGGGCCGAGAGTAGGGTTGAGTGGCGCGCTTTGGGAGAGGCCTACGTCCAACAGTGGACTGATACGTGCTGATGATCATGATGATATAGGTATTCCTGTTTGGTGTAAATAATTGATCCTTAAAGATACTTGATCTTCAGAAAAAGTAGATGACCATCGCATATTGTTTGCTGTGGTGTTGGAAACTCCGTTAAACCACGAAATAATTATAGCAGATCTACTAATAAAACCTCCATCCGTAATGTTTCTCATGGATACAATAAGCACACAATTCGGATGATGAATGGCTGTGGAAACACAGTGTCTGGTGTAATCGGGCGTAACACATTAAGTAATATTGTGGCAGGCTTCGCTTGCTCCACGAATTAACCGGGCTGTGGTTCTATTATGTGTAACTATAAGGATATTGTTACCTTGACCTTTCATTATATTCATTCATAATTCATTTATTGCATATCACACACATATTAGGTACATAACACAGTTACTTTACAGTTCACAATACATGTGGCCCCCGTCGGGCAGCAATATGGGAAGGCAGCTCGACATTGGACTATTTGAAATCATCGTCTAAGTATTTCTGTAATGAATAGTAACACTTGTTTATTAACATTTGCTTTAAAGCTTTTATGGACAGTTTATTATTACTTTCGTTTTAAAAAAATTCAGGTAATTTATTATAGATTTATTTATTTATAAGGCGTATGGGCTCTTGCTATGTAATTTTAATTTGGATTTTATTGGAATTAAGTACTTCATAGTAATAAATCATTAGCAAGATTTAGGTAACTTGGAACGTGAAAAATATATGCAGGAGGAGCATAGACTTGGGTAACTATGTGATTGGTTCGGCTGTAGCAGCGCATTATTTTTCCGGCCAGTCGTCCATCGAAGATTGCCATGATGCTGTCCAACCTTCGCTGAGAAGAGGTGATGTAATATCAAAATAAACTCACAGTTCGTAGATTTTTTTCATGAGAAGGGTAAGCAGACGAGCCACCTGATGGTAACCGGTCCCCGTCGGCGTCGTCTAAAGACATGTCATGCAAATCAGTCTGCCTATTACCGTTCTTAAAATGATGTAATTCGCGCCGAACAGAGATGCCGCTACACTAATGCAATAGCACTGTCCCTTTCACGGCCGCTATGACATGGTTTGATTTGATCGTTTTGAGAACCGTAATAGCCCCACTGAAGGGATAGAATAGAATAGAATACGTTCATTTGACACACACAAACAAAACGAAGAAGAATATAATAGTACAATACAAGTGAGCTAGAACTCAACGTTAGCTCAGTTACGACTCTCAAAATTGTATGCAAGTTGCAAGATCGACATCAAACTTCAATCATAATCATCATCATCATCATCATCATCAGCCCGTATCAGTCCACTGCTATCATAATCAAAACTCTCTAAATGCATAACATCACAGCTGATGTAAGTCTATCGTCTGTTAAATCTTCCCGGAACTAAACGTGAGATTTTAGAATTAAAACTATAGTGAGCCATTACTACAAATTATTATATTTAAACGGATATGAGTGCGCGAAGAAACGTCACCGGCGACGCGGGCGTGGCGCGCTCACCTTGAAAAAACTCGTCGAAATCGGTCGAAACTGTCGGTCTAATTCAACAATATAAGTGAGTGATATCCGTTTATATGCTATGTACCAATGAGTTATCCTCGGTTTTTTCGACGGAAAAACTTACGTACATTTACCGAGTGCTCTCAAAACGGTGAAGGAAAACATCGTGATGAAACCTACATGACCTAGAAGAAAAAAAATCTAAGGTATGTGAAATTCGCCAATTCGCACTGGGCCCGCGTGGTGGATCATGGCCCGAGCTCCCTCGATGTAAGGGAAGGTCTGTGCCCGAGCAGTGGGGCAATATAAATAGACTGATGATGATGATGATGATCCGTTTATATATAATAATTTAAACGTGAGATTCTGTACCTACCTACGTAATGCAAGGTTTGGGGCCACTAAAACTAAGAGTATTTTCCTTGGTTCCAAATCCCTAACGTCAACATAGAACGACGTGTCGGAGCCTTCGTTGCGGACAGTCCCGCGAGGCGTTATTGTAATAAATTTGCATACCAAAAGCTCTTTAAAGGATCTCTTAAAAGCATCTTTCTGCTAATCCCCGGGGTGAATTTCAAACGGCGAAAGGTTACTAGGGTGAATTATGGCAGCATTAGTAGCGGATTACAGTCTTTCGGCACATTGTTGTTCGTTATACACTTAATTATTAATTTTTTTCGGTTACTCACCTATCATTTTAGGTCTGGGCAAGTTTTAGCTCATTGTTTCTCAGAGCTCGGTGGCTCAGTAGTTGGGTCAATGGACTTGCAATATGGAGGTCCCAGGTTCGATTCCCAGCTAGGGCAGCCATGTACCAATGAGTTATCCTCGGTTTTTTCGACGGAAAAACTTACGTACATTTACCGAGTGCTCTCAAAACGGTGAAGGAAAACATCGTGATGAAACCTGCATGTCGTAGAAGAAAAAAAAACTCTAAGGCATGTGAAATCCGCCAACCCGCACTGGGCCCGCGTGGTGGATTATGGCCCGAGCTCCCTCGATGTAAGGGAAGGTCTGTGCCCGAGCAGTGGGGCGATATAAATAGACTGATGATGATGAACGCAATGTACAAATCGAAATATCGCATACGAAATATTACACGGAGACTATAAATTTTTCATTCCATTTCTCACGAATAAATAAATCAATTCGACTTTATGCAGCAAATAAACTCGACAGACTATTTTTACGTCTATCGGGCGAGGGATTTCCCGCATGAAATAAAACCGGGGAGTAATAAAAATATGTAAGTCGAGATATGTCGGGAATTTTATGCAAATACAATCGATCGTCGCACAGTATGTGGTGTCTTTTAGGGAGGAGTTTACAATAGGCATGTTTTAGATGAATACTTTTGAAAATTGAGGAATATTAATGGATAATTCTGATTTTAGTGTCAAATTTATTTATTTATTTATTTATTTATTTATTTATTTATTTATTTTATACACACGTATAGACACGTAGTTTTTTAGGTGGGGCAAAGCTCCATTGGAATGTGGCAATGTTTTTTATAGTGAGGGGTTACATAGCAGGGCGATCGAGCGCAGTGTACGTCGAGGCGCCAATGCAACGGTGTCGCGTTTACATTGTCACGTAGTTTTGTAGGTGGGGCAAAGCTCCATTGAAATGTGGCAATGTCTTTTGACTTTGCTCAAAAAGTTGCATAACAACGTTGCCAACTATCGCGCAACATGACCAATACCAATTCGCAAGTTGCCGTTCAACATGATGAGCAACATGTTGTGCGACATGTCGCGCGTCAAATGTTGCCTAGTGGATAGTGTAAAAGCCTCGCTATTTGCTGGATCAGAAGTTTTTCACGTACGTGCCGGATAAAAGGCTTAGAGTAAGTAAGTTTACCGGAATAGGGAAGAGTTTGGACAACTTGCGCCTTAGTTTCATTTACTTCTAAACGGCTCATTAGGGAAGATATCCTCAAGGTTTTATGGGCACACTAGTTTCTTTGCATTTAAGTAGATAAGTTTCTGAAATATAGTATTATCATTTTAAAGTCACACGTCTGGAGAGAATGGTATGCTTTTATTTATTTACTTTATTAATGGACTTGACAGTTCGTCATTTGCCAATGTCATGTTACAGAAAATTCAATATACAGGGTGTAACGTAAAGGGTATATGAAGCCGAAGGGAGGGTGTTCAGTATCGGTAACTGAACAACTTTTGTTCTATGACTTTTCGAATAAAAAATAAAAATAAATTAATGTCTCATACAAATCGATCAGCTGACCGGTACGAAATGTATGAAAAGTCCAAAAATAAATTCGCAAAAATCGAAAAGTCGTAGAACAAAAGTTGTTCAGTTACCGATACTGAATACCCTCCCTTCGGCTTCATATACCCTTTACGTTACACCCTGTATAATAGTCTTCTATCTTCACCCTGGGTATCCGCGTCTTCATGTCTTCATCCGGAGGAGACGCCGTAGCGTCATCACTCTGGACGAAGCAGCTCGACAGTCACGGTCACTCTCGAGCTTGTAGCGGGGACTCTTGATAAAAGCTTGAAACTTCAGATCTTGCTCAAATTATCCAATAAATTCACCATACTGTCATTCGTGAACATTTTCTGATCAACTTAACGTGATATTAAACACAAAATAACCACTTGGCTGTAGACATTATAACAAAAATTATCTAATAATTTTGCAATCGTTGTTTCCCGCCATTTTCAAGAGAACCTAATCGTCCCTAGTCTTACACGATGTGTAGAAAGAAAGAAATCAAGAGAAATCAAGAGAAATCAAGAGAAATCAAGAGAAATCAAGAGAAATCAAGAGAAATCAAGAGAAATCAAGAGAAATCAAGAGAAATCAAGAGAAATCAAGAGAAATCAAGAGAAATCAAGAGAAATCAAGAGAAATCAAGAGAAATCAAGAGAAATCAAGAGAAATCAAGAGAAATCAAGAGAAATCAAGAGAAATCAAGAGAAATCAAGAGAAATCAAGAGAAATCAAGAGAAATCAAGAGAAATCAAGAGAAATCAAGAGAAATCAAGAGAATATATTTATTCGTATTGTTCAAACCCGAATCCTATGCAACTGTCGCTATTAGCGGTGGGTTATTTGACTGGAATCGACACAATGTCATTATAAAAGTTTCAGACAGTGTAAATAGCCTCTGGATATTGTCCTAGGCAGGCTCTGCAATTAAAACTTGTAAGACTTTTATCTACGTTGACTATTCTAGACACTTTCTAATTGCAGCGAAGATGGGTAAAGTTAGATTATTTACACAGAAAAGTCTAGGTTTTCAAGAGGTCTTTAACTTTCGGCATACGAAGGACAGTTTGAGTACAGTCTATTAGAAAAACAGTATACCCCTGTATAGTGTAGTTAAGGTTGAGATTTTGTTAAAAAACACTTTGCCAAATGTAAATGTAAGGTTAGTACATCCTTCATGGGGCACTGTATTCGCTTTTATAACAAGTTGCCAGAAAGTGTCACGACGCTGACAGAGAGGAAATTTAAACAATTTCATTAAAGGAACACTTGTTAAGAAGGCGTATTACAGGATAGATGATTATTTAAACGATGAACATGCATGGTGTGTGTCGCTGGTTCCGCATTAGGGATAAAGTTTAGATTACTAACAATAGTAATAGTTGTGTAATACCTAGTTATTAAGTAATTGTGTATTATTGTTATATTATTTTAAAAGATGTGCTGCTGAGAGTTTTTTTGCCACCTTTTTCTCCTCAGCGTTGGCACCTTTTCCTTGCAAAGTGGTGTAAATGTAAATTCAAAAATATTTTGTCGTGCAAAAATGTACACAACGTGCTTACTTGCAATAAAGAAATTTGACTATTGACTTTGACTTTTAAAAAAAATATTTTGGACTGTTTATATTTGCATAGCCTCTCTGTCACCGAAACGATGGTCGATGGAGTAAGTGCGTTCTAATGTGGAGACCCCGGACGGGTAGAAGAAGCGTGGGCAGACCACCGGCCGGATGGTCCGACGACATAAAGAGGGTTGCTGGCTCGGTGTGGACCAGACAACCTTGGTATCGGGCCACATGGAGGATTCATGGAGAGGCATATGCCCAGGAGTGGGCTGCTGTATGCTGAAGAAGAAGAAGATATTTGCATAACCAAGAATCCGCATAAGGTTTTTGTAGTTTTGCGGCGTGCGTTATAACTTATAACAGTTAGACTTGTATTAATAAATCACTCTCAGCTTAAAAGTCAATCTTGAGAACGACCAAGATGACGTTCCTATTAATAAACGTAACTTAGGTCCGCGTTTAGGAATCGGGTATCACGCGAGTAACGCCGTTTTAATAAAACTGTCAAACTCACGCTTGAGAACGTATTTGCTGATTGCAGGCGAACCGCGACTTGAGAAAGACATCACGTGATATCAAGATTATTTTATTAATAAATGACATACTTGAGGTGGTGATCACGTCTTGAGAGTGTATCATCTGAATTCGCTCTTGAGGGCGGGTTTATTAATATGGGCCTTAGTATCACAATTGGCGATCTTATCGCCTCAAGCGATTTCTTCCAGACAAGCTTTTTATCTGCAAAGTAATCTATACTATAATATACAAAGCGATAAATCCATGCCCATCTCACACGTAATATTTAGAATTAGACTGGAATTCCAGCAGTTTCGTTATAAGTAGATTACGACGACACGATAGGTACCGGGCGACCCTTGTCACGGCCCGATAGCACAGAATAACCCGGATATTCACGGAGCATGCCACTTGTTACGGTGTAAGTATAAAATCGGACAATTCGTGAAACTATTTTATCGATATTTGCGCCGCAATTTCGACCAACCAAACACCTATAGAATATCCCAAAATGACAACTCATTTGCTAAAATGACTTTTTCCCTAGAATGACTACTTTCAGTAGTTATACTTCTGTTGTTTAGTGAATGCCTGGCATAGTCAGAGATGTCCCAGGTTCGATTTCCGACCGAAAAGTCATGAATAATGGTAAGTCTAAACTGTATTAAATTGAAAAGTGTTGTAACTAAATGACATTGCCACATTTCAATGGAGCTTTGCCCCACCTACAAAACTACGAGACCATTGAAGCTGTACCTATCATTTTGTTAAGGACTTATTACAGGTTTCGTATTGCATAATCACAATCAGTAGGAGTTGCGAGAGTAGTAGAAAATGATAACAAAGACAATGAATAATTCGCTTCGATTTCATACTATTTTCAAAATTATTAATTAAGCTATTTTTTCGACTCGTTTGCTTTAAACCAATAATTTTAATAAAACCGGAGATATTTTTACATTTATTCGTTATCTTGTTCATCATACTATTGATGGTGGGGGCAGAATCTGGCATTGTCATTTACGACGACTCTTTTTTTTAAAATACAATATAAACCTGTAAATTTCAAGTAGGTAAGTAAAAGTTTAATCGTAACACAGGTGACTGAAACGGAGTGCTCCTGACGTAGATAGGCGTAATCACCTCGTGGTACAGTCGACAGCACCGCTTTCATCTATTGTACCCCATTCACGTCACGTGCACTAGGCCGTATTGTAAGTTCCGAGGCGCCTTAAGTTCCGAGGCGCCTTAAGTTCCGAGGCGCCTTAAGTGTTTCCGAGGCGCCTTAAGCGGAGGTATAGGGGTAGACCCCCGAGAAGGGCCCACGAGGGCGGCCGCGGACGAGGTTGTGGTATTTGGCGCTGCGTTCCCACAACCTCGTTCCAAACGCGATGCGTTGAACACCTTGGGGTTTTAGTGGGTATAGGACCGTATTCTGGCGGGAGTCCCACATACTCACCGCGCGCCCCTCCTCATTGGTGCGGTGAGATGCGAAAAGCATTTCCCCAAGTAAAAAAAAAAAAGGCAGTATTGTAAGTCAATGTGTGGCCGACTGTACATGTGCTGGGAGAAGGCCAAGAGCGTGTCGGAGAGGATCAATTGGTGGACTGACCCCTTTTGAAAGCGAAATTGCAGGTTAAATCGGTTGGTTACCTGAGATAGCCATTGATATTGGCTAATGAAACATTGTTGTAGCGGATGGACAACGAAATCTACAAGATCTACGAGTAGGTCATTTAAATGCATTTAAATATAGGCCAATTATTTATGCTTCAATGACTCATGTTTCAATTAATTATGTTTCAATTAATTATGTTTCAATTAATTAACATCATCATCAAAACTTCAAGCCTGTTTCCTGTAGGGGTAGGCTAGGCAGAGATGATGAACTTCCATCTGATTAATAATATTTCAATTAATTGTGATGTAATTAATTATGGTTCAATTAATTGTACTGCAATAAATAGGTTCAATTAATTGTGATGCAATTAATTATGTTTCAATTAATGATAATTAATACAATTCAATTAATTATAATTTAGTTCAGATTAGGTTCCTAAACTGAACCGAATCGCTATTTGCTACAATGACGTTTGACGTCATTGTAGCAAATTGTCAGTTTAGGAACCTAAGGGCTAACGCACAACAGAACGGAGCGGCACCGTCCACGGCGCCGTCCGCCGTCCACCGGCGCCGTCCGCCGTCCACGGCGCCGTCCGCCGCTTAACTGGCGCCGTGCACCGTCCACCGGCCACGGCGCCGTCCGCCGTCGCCGTCCGCCGTCGACCGGCGCCGGTCGACGGCGGACGGCGCCGGTGGACGGCACGGCACGGCGCCGCGCCGTGACGTTGTGCGCCGGCCCTAAAGTGGATCGCTATAAGAGGTGAGAGTAACCTCGCAGGACTTGAACCTGCGACCTTGTCATTCCGTGACACGCTCTCAAGGACAAGGTCGTCGCAGGTACAAGTCCTGCCCACGGCGTGGCATGTGATGGCTCAGTTGGTAAGAGCGTGTCACGGAATGACAAGGTCGCAGGTTCAAGTCCTGCCCACGGCAAGAATTATTTCATCATGTTCTAAAATGTTATTTATTTATTTTGTTTTATTTGGAGACAGTTTTCTCAAATATTTAATTCTAATTACATTTTTACTTATAAACCTATAGCCTCCCATATTAACAAGTAAGGTTATTTAGTACCTACGTTATACACATATACACACACATACATACATATACCTACATAGCACAAATATTAAAATAGATGATAATAATAAAAAATTAAACTTACTCAACAAGTGAAAATGCTAAGAACTGCTCTTTTAAATGAATTTTGCGACATCCAAAACATATCTTGTTCAGTCAACTTCTTATACTATCTGAGTCGCAGTTTATCGTCGTGTATTATGTAGAGGTCGATTGTCGCTATTAGCTATTAATAGCACCATTACTCGTGATGGGACACGAATATTATTTGCTGTGTCTCGGCCTAATTGGAATAAGCTGCGATTAGGGGGCATTACGTATCACCTGACAACTGATACCGCCCCCGTTATAGACACCATAATAACAATGATCAATATCTCCTATCACAGAACAATGATAGAGGTTATATTAATAAACTTAGCCCAGAAGTAAGAGACTTGACACTAAATAAATTCAAAGGTTGCATCAAGAAAATACTGATTGACAAAAGCTATTATACAATTAAAGAGGCATTAGAGGAGAAAGATTTATCATAATGACATGTTTGACATTTTACCTTATTTCATCGTAGTTTGTAATTACTTAATTTAATTATTTTTGACAACGCCCTTATACAGCCGCAATCATTTATGTAAGTTAAATGTTCTTATATTTTGAATTTTATTTGTGACAATGCCCCTATACAGCAGCTATTTTCTTATTTCATCTTTCGAATTATTGGGACATTTAATAAATACATAGATTTATTTATATAGGTATACATATATAACTAAATTGGATCAAGTGTAGACTACCTACACTTATCAAAGATCTAAATCTCTGATGTGAGTCATATTCTTCGCCTAAATAAGTTTGGCGCCCGGTTTCATTGTACGATACCAAATTGTTGTTGACATAACCAAGTGCTCTGTAATGTTCCGTATGGTTAGAAATAAAGTATATGAATATGAATATGAATATAAATGAATTGTGGGCGGTAGTTTATTCATTTATTTTATTAACGCACTCGACAGTTCGTCATTTTCCAATGTCATGTTACAGAATATTCAAAATATCATATCGTCTTCTCTTCATCCAGGGGAGTCGCCGTAGCGTCGTCACCCTGGGTATCTGCGTCTTCATATCTTCATCCAGAGGAGACACCGTAGTCATCACTCTGGACGAAGCAGCTCGACAGTCACGTTCACTCCCGAGCTCGTAGTGGGACTCTTGATAATAGCGACAAACTTCAGATACTGCATGAATCCTCCAATAATTTCACCATACTGTCATTCGCGAACATTTTCTGATTAACTTAACGTGATATTAAACATAAAACAACCTCTTGTAGACATTAAACTGAAAATTATCAAATAATTTCGCAACCGTCGTTTCCCGCAATTTTCGAAAGCCGGCGGTAGATTACCGAAGTCCATCACTTGCTTTTTATTAGATTTAAAAATAATGGACTCGACTTTGTGCCATTTACCAATGTCAAGTAAAAGAGTAATATCTATAAGTGGTTAATTGACAAGGTAATTATTTTTTACTCGCCTTTATTATATTTTTTTATGAAGTTATAGGTAAAATTAAGGGACCTATATTTTTTCTTTTATTAAAATAACGTCGCTTTCATTATTTAAAAATTATGTTGAGATCGTGAAAATTAAAATGGGCGTAAGTGACGATGACGTCACATTATTGAAATAGTGTCGTTCCAAAATCGGTGAATAACCCATGTTTCGGACATTTTCGGTATTTGTAAGAGTGTGTTCATTGCACTCGCCAAATATAATTCTGACTATACTACCTAGAAAGTGACATTTTCGGTATTTGTAAGAGTGTGTTCATTGCCCTCGCCAAATATAATTCTGACTATACTACCTAGAAAGTGACATTTTCGGTATTTGTAAGAGTGTGTTCATTGCCCTCGCCAAATATAATTCTGACTATACTACCTAGAAAGTGACATTTTCGGTATTTGTAAGAGTGTGTTCATTGCACTCGCCAAATATAATTCTGACTATACTACCTAGAAAGTGACATTTTCGGTATTTGTAAGAGTGTGTTCATTGCCCTCGCCAAATATAATTCTGACTATACTACCTAGAAAGTGACATTTTCGGTATTTGTAAGAGTGTGTTCATTGCACTCGCCAAATATTATTCTGACTATACTACCTAGAAAGTATTGAAAAAACGTTACAAACAAACATACAATATATTGATTGGCTGTATGTGTTAGATTCTCTTTGCCTACTACGTCAGAGCCACAGTTAATTAAGGTAGACTACGATATAATATTAATAACTCTTTAGTTTACCATTTGGCAAATGATAAAAACTGTCGACTAAATAAATACCGGTATCAACTTCGTTCTGGAGCTCGTAGCTCAGTGACTTTGCATTTGTTATGTGTTGCTTAGTTACTAGTCTAGTAGACACAAATGAAAAGTTTTCCTTTCAAACTAGCCAGGTTCGTTAATTAACAAAGTTGTGAGACTAAGTCCTCGGGACAATCAGAGAAACACTTCTCATTGGCCGTTAGAGTAAAGTTTTGGTTTTTGTTGCTTTAAAAATTCAGATTTGCATTCTTTGAATTCCTACCTAGAGGAAAAATCGCGCACTTTTTACCCGACTGCGCAAGAAGGAGGGTTATTTTAGAATTAAAACTATAGTGAGCCATTACTACAAATTATTATATATACTGTCGGTCTAATTGCCGACTTTAACAATATAAGTGAGTGATATCAGTTTATATATAATAAGGAGGGTTATGTTTTTCAAAAAAAAGTTCACAACGTGCTTACTAAATGACATTGCCAGATTCTGACCCACCATCAGCCGCAAGATGTACAAGATAACGAATAAATGTAAAAATATCTTTGTTTTTTATTAAAATTATTGGTTTAAAATAAAGTTTTGTACAAGTTGCGATTCGAAAATAACAGCTTAATTAAGAATTCAGAAAATAGAAATCGAAGCGATTTATTAATTGTTTTTGTTATTCTTCTATAGGACTTTAGGAGTTGCGAGAGTAGTAGAAAATGATACTGATTATGATTATGCAATATGAAACCTGTAATAAGTCCCCAACAAAATGATAGGTACAGCTTAAATGGTCACGTAGTTTTGTAGGTGGGGCAAAGCTCCATTGAAATGTGGCAATGTCTTTTGACTTTAACTTTGAGTGTATGTATGTATGACTAATTATTTGGCACGCCCTGCAACCATTGATCTCCTATAAACAACTAGATACAGCCTGCCTTCTAAAAATGTCCGATCGAAAAGGAGGTCCAAACGGATGAATGGACCCTCATTTGCTTTATTGTGTCCAATAAAGCAAATGGACTAGATATTTGGACGTTAACAATGGAGGGTCCATTGTTAACGTCCAAATATCTGGACATATTGAAAATTGTTTTAGTAAGACCTTTGTGTATCTAGTTGTTTATAGGAGATCAGCCTAATCGGCTTGATGGATTTTAATATGCGGGTGTCGTTAGATTCGTCTTGATTGTAGGAGTGACATAGGCTATAAAAAAATTATCAAAGTGGCGTAATTTGGGTCAGTACCCATATACGCAGTCAAGTATTTTGAAAAAAAAATCTTTACTTGTTTGTATTACTATAAAGTATTGAATTGTCCAACTATTTTATTATTATTATTCCATCATAATTAACAATATCAATCAGGTTTAAACATCTGTTGAGATAATATATTTCGTGACGTCATCGGCCACCCCAAAAGCCTTAAAGAGGCGGCCCTTCCGTAATGGAATAATCCTTGTTCAAACCTTATTTATGAATCTATTTTAGGACGAGTTTGTCTTCGGAAATGGAAATCATTTCCTTTGAAGAATAATAACAAGTTTTATGTAGTTTTATAAAGGTACTTATTAGGCGCATTTGGTCGCGTTTACTTATTTAAAGGAGAATAGAGAAAAGTATACTAAATTGCGGTAAAGAATTTGTCATCATGAACTACTTGAATGATTGTAAAAAGTCTTATACTAGAACATGATGAAAAAATTCTTGCCGTGGGCAGGACTTGAACCTGCGACCTCGTCATTCCGTGACACTCACTGAATGACGAGGTCGCAGGTTCAAGTCCTGCCCACGGCAAGAATTTTTTCATCATGTTCTAATTTATTCATAATAAAATGAGATAATGCGTAATTCAAATTCTAAGTCTTATACTACTTAGTAGGTTTATAAAGGTATACCGAAACCCAAATCAGGTGTCTTATTTTGTAAATAAATATGATCGTCTAATTACCGTGTAACACTGGAGTGGGCGATAATGTGGAGATTCTACAGACCATTAAAAAACGGAAACTCCAGTATCTAGGTCACATAATGAGGAATAAAAAGTACGATCTTCTACAACTGATTCTTCAGGGAAAGATCCCGGGCAGAAGAAGGCCAGGTAGAAGGAGAATATCATGGTTCAAGAACTTACGCCAGCGGTACGGCAAGAGTACCAGGTGCGGCGTTGTCGAGAGTGCAGTGTGACATAAAGATCGCCAACCTTCGTAAGAAGACGGCACCATAAGAAGAAGAAGAACACTGGAGGATTTGTTTGATTGAACCTGTTAATCATTGTGAAAATAAAGTGATCCGATCTAATAATGTGAAAATTACTGTGCAATAATCGCAGAACAGGAATTGATAGTCGTTTTTGTTTACAAAATAAGACACTTGATTTGGGCTCCGGTATACCTACATAGTTTCGGGCATGTTATTGTATTTTTTAGGGTTCCGTGCCTCATAAGGGAGAAAAAGGAACCCTTATAGGATCACTTTGTTGTTCGTCTGTCTGTGACATTGCCACATTTCAATGGAGCTTTGAACCTACAAAACTACGTGACTATTTAAGCTGTACCTATCATTTTGTTGGGTACTTATTACAGATTTCATATTGCATAATCATAGTCAAGTATCATTTTCTACTACTCTCGCAACTCCTATAGAAGAATAACAAAAATAATGAATAATTCGCTTCGATTTCTTACTATTTTCTGAATTCTTGATTAAGCTGTTTTTTTCGAATCACAACTTGTACAAAACTTTATTTTAAACAAATAATTTTAATAAAAACCGGAGATATTTTTACATTTATTCGTTATCTTGTACAACTTGCGGTTGCTGGTGGGGCAGAATCTGGCATAGTCATTTAAACTAATGATTCTCCTGTATGATAGGATAGACTGTACCAGTTAAATTTTATTTATTTATTTGATATGCTGTCGACTGTACGGCGGAATACAGAGAAAGATGTACAGGAGAGTTTTTAAGGTTGAGACTTTCTCAAAAACTTCTTGACCTATTGCAAAAATTATTTCACTCCTAGATAGATAAAACCAAAATCGGTGCAATAGTTTTTGGGAAAATCTCAACCTTATTGAGGCACCCTGCATACTTATCTTTGTCTTCGACTGTGCCGCATTATCCTTGTTAAAAGTCTTATTGCATGTCTTAACGTAACGGTGAAATATAATCCTACTTTTTGAAGCATTTGCATACCTACTCCCAAGATACAGGGTGTTCGTTAATGCAAATATCCCGAATACTTCGGCAACTCGCTGTATAGTGCTTTATTTACATAAGCTTGAGGGGCTGCCATTACTTGCACGAAAATGACACTTTCTCCAGTTATAACGGCCACTGCAAACTTGCGACTTTAAAAAAAATAAAAATAAAAAGCTTTTTATTGACACAAAACTTTGAACAATGGTTCTTGAAAATAGGTATACATTATCACTTTTTAAACTTTCACGGTTTGTATACATATTAATTAGATAAAACGGGAATTACCGTGTTAAACATTTATTATTGATGTCTCGATATTTCGACAGCATTGCAGCCATCATGGTCACGAGTAGACTTATGTAAACGAGGCACAAAGGCGAGTGCGTGCAAACGAGCAGACATAATTAGTTTTTTTTGCAAAATGGGGGTACCTGCAAATATCAACAACTTTTCTCAACGCAGTCAGCGAACACGAAAGAGGGTAGATCGTTTTGTGTCACCCTTCTGACGTTTAACACTCACCGACTTCAGTCTACTCGTGACCATGATGGCTGCAATGCTGGCGAAATATCGAGACATCAATAATAAATGTTTAACACGGTAATTCCCGTATTATCTAATTAATAGGTATACATTTTTAGCAATATATTAAATACTAACATTTGTTTCAAGAATGTGGAAACGATAGCATCCGTAGGTACTAGTCTAATTTTTGATGCGACTGTCTTTAGAAAAAGTCTGTTAATAATTCTAACTCGGTTTTGTACCAAAATATTACCCGAATGCTTAACGTAACAAAATTTATTCAGTTATATACTCCGTAGAATTTAGTATTTTTTTATCACTAATCCTTCATCGTTTCGAGTTCTTTGTGTGAAATAGCTAACAATGACTAAATTAACGTCAGTTCATTATAACAGTAACAGTAAAACATGCAAATCATGTGTCACCACGCCCGGGGGAGCGTGTTGGTTATGTCGGGCTCACCACCCTGAAGGGGCAGCATACCGACTAAACGTCCTTCACACGACGTAAGTCACCCGTTAACCACCCAAAACATAAATAATCGCATCATGTCAATGACGTCAGACTAATCGTCCGTGCGACGCGGCCCTCGCGCGCTTGAGGGCCGGCGAAACAATTTCCAGCCGTGTCGTAATTCCGCCGTTAATTTACGGCCTCCGTTCACGCTCACACGTTAATATTCACGACAACGACTACGATTGCTGTAACAATATGGTTGTACAGTCGAAAGCACATCAAGTGTAATAAATTGATTTTTGTACTCAGAGTAAATAAAGGCGAAGTTGGTATGCGTCAGGGAATAACGGACCCTTTACTTCTCACGCGACTGCGACTTGAATTATAATACCTATACCGCGGCCCAAATATCATCGTCTTATTTTGTAAACAAAAACTACCCTACATTACTAACATTTTAAGCTCTTCTGTGATTATTGCATAGTTATTTTAATATTATTAGATAGGATTACTTTATTTTAATAATGATGAACAGGTTCGATCAATCAGTTCCTTCAGTGTTACATCACAACAGGTAATTAGACGATCATATTTGTTTACAAAATATGACACTTGATTTGGGCTGCGGTATGTATAACTCGACAGTTCGTCATTTGCCAATGTCATGTTACAGAATATTCAAAATATCATATCGTCTTCTCTTCATCCAGGGGAGTCGCGGTAGCGTCTTCACCCTGGGTATCCGCGTCTTCTTGTCTTCATCCAGAGGAGCCGCCGGTAGCGTCATCACTCATTAGGTAGGCTATATCAAAAGAGTCCCAGATTTAATTCGTTTCGTCGTGTAGTTTTTATCCACCGCCGATAAGAGGAAGGTGAAATATTTCTCAAATGTCTTTATGTACGATAATTATATATAATTAATTATAATTATAATTGTGTTATATCAATCATGTTCAGTATGTATATATGTATATTATTTTTATTATGTTTGTGTGTATGTAGGTATATTTATATATTTGTTTATTTATTTGTGTACATATTTCAACATTATTTATGCAGTAAATATATTAATTCGTTATGTAAGTATGTAAATGTTAATTATCTGAGTATTAGATATATGTAATTAAGTACTTATTAGTAAGTATTAATTATTTTAGTAGTCTAATCCATATATTTCTTCCTTTCAACGTGTTGCACTGTAAGCCGCCTCTTCCAAAAGAATAAATTCTCTACCTGAAGGTTGTCTGGAAGAGATCGCTCTCAGCGATAAAATTATGTTAGCTAAGTGTGAAAACTATGTATTCTTTTTTGTGCAATAAAGTATATCTATCATCATCATCATCAGTCTATTTATATTGCCCCACTGCTCGGGCACAGACCTTCCCTTACATCGAGGGAGCTGGGGCCATAATCCACCACGCGGGCCCACTGCGGGTTGGCGGATTTCACATGCCTTAGATTTTTTGCTTCTACGACATGCAGGTTTCATCACGATGTTTTCCTTCACCGTTTTGAGAGCACTCGGTAAATGTACGTAAGTTTTTCCGTCGAAAAAACCGAGGATAACTCATTGGTACATGGCTGCCCTGGCTGGGAATCGAACCTGGGACCTCCATATTGCAAGTCCATTGACCCAACCACTGAGACACCGAGCTCTCTACTTATCTTATAATAATTTAAAGTAAAATCTTTACCCAAAACAAAAACATTTCCAATTTATTTTAGCTCATAAAGCTGAACACCTATCTAGAAAATGATGGCAATCACCATTATTGTCGAGTTAAGCGCTGTCATTAGTCACAAGCCAAGTCTAAACACGCCTGGAATAAAACGATAACGGCCGAACTTGGGCTAATTAGCCAAAGTGTTACGATAATAATAGGTACGGTGGAACACATAGAAAGGTGTACAGGAGAGTTTTTAAGGTTGAGATTTTCTCACAAACTACTTGCTGAAATATCCGGACAGCTCATAGGCTATAAGCCATGGCGGTATGTGATGTGGAACAAGGATCCAGAGAGGAAGATCTGCCTCCTGATCTCCTCCATCATCCTCCTCTACACAAACGAAGTTGCGGGGTACAGCTAGTATTATAATAAGTACGTAATTAAATTGCAATAACAACTCATCAGTATCAATTATAATATAACAGAGAGCTCGGTGGCTCAGTGGTTGGGTCAATGGACTTGCAATATGGAGGTCTCAGGTTCGATTTCCAGCCAGGGCAGCCATGTACCAATGAGTTATCCTCGGTTTTTTCGACGGAAAAACTTACGTACATTTACCGAGTGCTCTCAAAAACGATGAAGGAAAACATCGTGATGAAACCTGCATGTCGTAGAAAAAAAAAATCTAAGGCATGTGAAATCCGCCAACCCGCACTGGGCCCGCGTGGTGGATTATGGCCCGGGCTCCCTCGATGTAAGGGAAGGTCTGTGCCCGAGCAGTGGGGCGATATAAATAGACTGATGATGATGATGACAATATAACAATGATACATTGAATCAATTGAATTCTTTCCAATTTATAGTTCTCATGTAAATATTATATGACTACCCATCTTTTATGATGTAAATACATCGAAAGCTAAGTTTATACATATAAAGATATTATACTTCAAAACACGGAACGCTCTCTACCCGGACTGTCGTAAAAACGGTCCCGGAAAATAATACATTTTTGTGACGAACCAGGGATGTAGTCAGGGACTTGCGGATCTGGGGCGCTGCTAGTTCTAGCGCCTTCCCGTTTCGCTGGTCAAGATTTACTCGAAGCCTGATGAAAATTACGGCCGAAAAAAAAGAACTTGGTTGTTTCATTGGCGATTGCTCTAGCGAATTTTACATTTAAATTGGTTATAAACGTACTTTATCTAAGAAACAGTAGACATATTTATTTTAGAGAAGTAATACCAATAACGCTATTATTAAGTGCATAATCAAATAAATACTTTTTAAATTTCTTTATTTATAATAAACCAATAACATATTTACATAAACAAACAAAAATGATATAAAAAATTGAAAAATAAAATACTTAAAAAAATAAAATTCTAAAAATGTACCTACCTGCTTGGACGCCGTATTCCAGCTGTGACTGGCCTTTTTTAAATTTGTTACTTATTATAATGATGCAGTTAAAGCTGCTAAAATTAACTGAAAAACCAAAAGCCGAAGTTTGAATACGGTTGTAAACGCCCTTCCACAGAGCTATGATATGGGAAAATATATTCAAGAGAAACGTTAATATAGCTCAGCTCAAGGTGGGTATCAAACCAGCAATGGCTCTGCCATTACAGGTCTAAGGAGCTTCATACGCTTACCATCAGGAATATGGCTTACACAGACCACTCACCCCATAGAACTGTAACAGGAGGGCGCCCGTGTCGCCCGCACATGAGCGCAACATTGCTTCACGACACATGTAACCTAGAGATATTATCGACATTAACGCATATCTTTAATACAGCACCTCTGTCCCCCGCTTCGTCTCTATGCGCTTATCGTTGACATAATTTTTCGCTTGCTTTGTACCGATTTCATGGTACCCCCTTCAGACACTACTTTTAACACCTTTTATTCATTTACTGAAACCAAACAGAAGCAATTGGGCCCAAATTGATCGAAATCGAAACTTCGATCGGTCACTAAAAGGTCCTGGATCTGGCCCTGCGAGCGACTAATAAAAATGGCGGGTTGAAGGGCGTTGCTAGGCAATGCGGGACTTGATACAAATCAACTACTGCATCTAGCTCGAAGTTAAAATAAACAGAGAACCGCTGCCCCGAACAAATTGTCTTCGCAACACGTTGAATTAGAAAACCAGCGCTGTGGCCCCGTTACAGCACATGCTGAGCTGGTCTTTTGGTATTTTTGTGACGTTACATGCCGCACCATATAGTGTCTCTAAGTGTTTATTGTATTAGTGTTTTTGTGTTCCGCTTATTTATTCACTGTATGTTAGTATTTTATTGTAGCGTCAAATAAATGCATTTTTTTTCTATTTTTTTTTAACGAATAAGAATCAGGAATAAAATGACGGACGAAACAAGAATTTATCCAAATAAGGAAATCTATAATGCCAAACAGGAACAAATTGGAAAGGATAATTAATATAATAATAATCCTTCACAAGCGTACATAATAATATACTTACCCTGACTTGAATATAATACTCAACTTACTTCGAAGCTTGTCAAAAGACATAGCCATTTAAGCTGTACCTATCATTTTGTTGGGGACTTATTGCAGGTTTCATATTGCATAATCATAATCAGTATCATTTTCTACTACTCTCGCAACTCCTATAGAATAATAACAAATACAATGAATAAATCGCTTCGATTTCTTACTATTTTCTGAATTCTTAATTAAGCTTTTTTTTTCGAATCGCAACTTGTACAAAACTTTATTTTAAACCAATAATTTTAATAAAAAACGGAGATATTTTTACATTTATTCGTTATCTTGTACAACTTGCGGTTGATGGTGGGGCAGAATCTGGCATAGTCATTTAAACTAATGATTCTCCTGTACCAGTTAAATTTTATTTATTTATTTGATATGCTGTCGACTGTACGGTGGAACACAGAGAAAGGTGTACATGAGAGTTTTTAAGGTTGAGAATTTCTCAAAAACTTCTTGACCTATTGCAAAAATTCTTTCACTGTTAGATAGATAAAAGTTAAAACTATGTAACTGTAAAAGAATTCATTCATTGTCATTTCGTGAATACAGATTCAAGAGTTGAAATATTTTTGCACTGCATTGGGACTATTTCATTTCAGAATCATATCGCATATGTACGAGACATAATGTATAGTCCGCGATATAACGCTCGCTCGAACGATAACGACAGTGTGAGAAAAATTGCGAATAATAACGATCGCATCGCTTCACGACGGAAACGAGGTGGCATTAAATAGCTGTTAAGGAAACTGAGGTATGGGAATACTATGCTAAAAGACTAGAGCTACTCTTATGTTAAGAAATGATTCAAGAGAATTGTGGATATAAGTAACAATGACAAATAACTTTGCCATATTTCAATGGAGCTTTGCCCCACCTAGAAAACTACGTCACCATTTAAGCTGTACCTATCGTTTTGTTGGGGACTTATTACAAGTTTCATACTGCATAATCATAATCAGTATCATTTTCTACTACTCTTGCAGCTCCTATAGAAGAATAACAAAAACAATGAGTAATTCGCTTCGATTTCTTACTATTTTCTGAATTCTTATTTATGCTGTTTTTTTCGACTCGCTAGATGTACGAAACTTTATTTTAAACCAATAATTTTAATAAATAACGGAGATATTTTTTTACATTTATTCGTTATCTTGTTCATCATGCGGTTGATGGTGGGGCAGAATCTGGCATTGTCATTTCTAGCCGTGGACAGAACTAGAAACTGCGAAACGCTCTTACCAACTGAGCCACTGCAGGCCCACGTCCGACCATGTAATTCTTCAAAATTATGGGATGAATATTGAATATTGTTTCAATACCAGCACAGCTATTACAGACTGGGCTTGGATTGCTCAATCTCCTCTCTTGCATGGCATTTTCTGATGTCTCTGCCAAGCACTTGTTTTCCATTAGTTGAATTTTCAAAATTAGTCTGACATCTATCCCCACACAAAATATGCTTTAGGCTTTCTCCAAAGAGCTCGGCGATTTTTAATTCATGGTATCTTCAATCTCTCTGAAAATTTTAAATTAAACTAACAAAAGTGGGTGCCGAATTATTTCATTAATTCCCTCATTCTTCCGCGATAATTAAATTTAAGGATAATTTATTAGAAGACTCCTGACTCGAAGATAAGAGTCTCTTGGAGTCTCGTCTCGAGTAGGTGCTTCATTAGGAGTTTATTATAATAAGGCAGTTATATTCTGCGATTATAACTTGCCACCTTATTAAAGGCAGATTATTTTATTTTATATTATCATTAATTATTCACAATAATGCCTGAGCGATGAATTTCCATCTGCTGCGATCCTGGCAACGTCTCGCGTCCTCTACATTCATCAATCTCTTCATATCATGTCTTATGCCCGTATTAGTAAATCACTCTCAGCTCAAAAGTCAATCTTGAGAACGACCTCAAGATGACGTTCCTATTAATAAACGTAACTTAGGTGCGAGTTTAGGAATCGGGTATCACGTGAGTAACGCCGTATTAATAAACAAAACTCAGTTCTCAAGAGAACTGTCAAACTCACACTTGAGAACGTATTTGATGATTGCAAGCGACCCGCTACTTGAGAAAGATATCACGTGATTGCCCTCAATATTGGTTTATTAATAAATGACATACTTGAGATGGTGATTACGTCTTCAGAATGTCAGCTGAATTCGCTCTCGAAGGCGGGTTTGAGCTCAGACTATTAATACGGGCCTGAGTATTATTTGATTTTATCACTGATTGTGCTTTTTGTGATTATCTACCGATCAGAGTTGATCGATGGAACACAAGAGGAAGGTGTGCAGGAGAGTTTTTAAGGTTGAGATTTTCTCATAAACTAACTAAATAAATAAAGTAAATAAAGAGACATTTATTCATCTGCACAATGTTGTAGGTACATGGTTGTCTTATATATAAAAATAACATAACATATACAGATGAATAGGACTGACCTCAGCTGTACGCTGCTTTTCAGGCCGGTCCTAATCTCGGTAACCTCGCTAATCTCAGAGTACATAGGTACTCGCTAATTTTAGCATAAGTACTTAATTTAAAATCTTAAATTTAAAGCCCATTAATAAAAACTAAATTAAAGGTAGAGCAACATTTCCCCACATGCGACAAACAGGAAAACAGGATGACAGTGTCCAACTGACGGTAACGTCGTTCATTGTCCGCTCAGCACCGGCAGGGCAACTACTTGACCTATTGCAAAAATTATTTCACTGTTTGATAGATAAAAGTTAAAACTATGTAACTGTAAAAGAATTATGTAACGAGCTCTATAAGTAGGTGTCGCTACGTGCACCGCGAGAGGTAAGCCTGCGCGAGGTTGCGCGATGTACGGCCCTTTCTTATAGGAAAACACAGTCGGTAGAGCATAAGGTTTATTTCGGTCAGAGCGTAGGTTGCTAGCTTAGAACAAAGGTACTATGAACTAGATTGCGCGTGCGTCGCGATGCGGTGGTCAAAGCGTGACTGGCTGACGCAGCTCTTGGGCCTTTCAGACGCCAAGGGTTGCGGCGCGGGGGTGTGCGGGGTGCTACGGTGTAGAGAAATCGCCCGTGCCCCGTTAGACAAGTAGTGTTCCAAGAAGGACGCTACTACCTGCCTCTCGGCCCCTGATGTGGATGCGCGAAAGTTTAACTGCATGCGTTACAATTATTAAATTCGGTCCAGTAGTTTTTGAGAAAATCTCAACCTTATTGAGGCCCCCGTATCTCTTTCCGCTTACATTACAGCCTGTTTAAAGAGTATTCTACTGACGTAGTGATTATTTATTCACCACAATTTACTATGTAAATATAATTACCTACCAAAATCGCAATGCAATTCTGAAAACCTGCTCATCATGAAAATCATTTATTCATTATCGTTTAATAACTGCTATAATGACTTTTCAGGGTACGAAAACCGCGTATGATAATTTCGCAATTGATATTCAGATTCGATTTATTCTGTTTTAAGGGGGATTGTATTATAACAATTATAACTTAATCAGTCATGCGAAACTGGTGACAAATTTTTCAAGGTCCTCAAAAAATACGGGCTAGACCCACGTCACTTCCAAGACCCCGTAGACAGCTAACAACGCCTTCGCCCGGCCTGAAGTGCCTAAAAGCGGCTATCAATAAAAACAACTATCAATTTATTTCGCGTAAAGCCTAAAGGTGCGAACAGACAGAATATATAAGTGCGAGGCAGCGAGCAAAACAAAACACGCTCACAAATCACACTTGGCTTGCAAAGATTGAAATCTTAGTTGGCTTGGAGATTTTTTATATGAGAAACCGGATAGACTGACGAGTCGCCAGCGATCATCGTCACCTAGAGATACTCGTAGCATCGGCGGCATTGATGGTAATGTTTTATTTGGCCACAGAGAAACGCAATTTTCTAAAATTTACTACTCCCTTATCACGGAATATTTCATCCATAAATAAGTACTTATTACATTTATCATTGTTTATATTTATTTATTTATAAACTCACGCCTAATTCCCGTAGGGGTAAGCAGAGATGATAGACTTCCATCTACTGCGGTCCTGGCACACAACCCTTGCCTTCTCCACATTCATCAATCTCTTCATGCATGCTCGTCGGTTTGTAGTAGAGCATTTATACCTATAAAATTTGTAAAATTAATAAATTTTCAAAAAATTCTAACGTTCCTGTAGAAGTAGATTGAATCGATGTCTTCAGGCTCGACATCCGCGGGCGATTTGCCGGGTCGGCTTAACGCGCCCGCTGTAAGTATGCACCTTTAAACGTCCGACAAAAACGCAATCCCCATTGTCTAAACGCGAAAAAAGGGAAGTGCGGCCGAGAATTCCCCAACATTTCTCACTTTTTCGCATGTATGCATCTACGATGTGAGGACTATAATTTATCTCAGATAGCCGCGTCTGGGCACATAAATCACGGAGCGTTTTTCACGCGCGGTTGAGATACGGGCGCCGTGGAAACATACGGGTCAGAGATTTGGACGCACCCGCTGCGATTATAACTATGTGCACTTACGATCGAATCGACTAGGCCTAGCCTACTGTGATGGATGTGCTTTAAGGGGCGGCGAGCTGGCAAACTCGAGCGCGAGACAGAAGATGTCCCGCAGCGGCGGAGTGAAGAGCACGGCACAGTGACTCCATATTTGTATTTTTATTGATTTTGGATGAATTTTGGCAGGGAAATTAAAATACGCCAATAAAAATCAGATTTTCTTAAAACAAGCTCTCGTAATTATAATACCCTACATTTTGATATATATTTCGTATGAATAACTATTTCGGTTTAGACATAATTTTAAATGACATGGAAGGGGTATGTTTGCGATTTTTTTCTATCGAGCGAAGTTTGTCCAATCGTGTATCGGTATTCATCAGTCCCTAAATATACACCCCAAGGTTGCTATATATTTTTTTCAGACGTCTAATTTTAGTAGTTAGTGCCGTAGCCTTCATCGAAAAACTGAAAATACGTGCATACGAGGCCTTAAGTGATACTTAGGATAGTCATTTTTGTTCTTTTTCACGATCTTTTACATGTAAAGATCGTGAATAGCTATTCCAGATTGCCTACGCTAACATTAGTCGCCGCTAAGCGAGGCATCTCACTCGCTCTTTACATTTACGCTTATAAACGAAAGTGAGAATTGCGTTTAGGTTTAGAATTCCACTTAATGGGCGCTACAGAAATAGCTACAGTGACTATATCTATGATCACAGATCATATAATAAGTCTGATTGTCGTCAACAAATCATTATTTTGACATCTACATCTTCATGCAAGCTATCATTACCATAAACCCGTATCAGTCCACTCTAGAAGCAGGCCTCTCCCAAGCGCGCCGCACAACTGACTTTTTGCACCCATATTAATTAGATAAAAACGGGAATTACCGTGTTAAACATTAATTTATTGATGTTTCGACAGCATTGCAGCCATCATGGTCACGAGTAGACTGTAGTTTTTGCATCCAGTCCATGTCAGCCATCTTCAAGCGGTTCCGTCCGAAAAACCAGTCCCTATGTCCCGCAGTCCATTGCGAAGTCCGCCTCAGCCGCTTCTCACCGCTGACGGCCACTCCGAATGTGTAAAAAAGGCAATGTCCGGGTTTATACCGATTTGTTGGGTCACACGCTCACACGTGGCCACGCCCCAAGTGCGAGCGAATAAAGATGTCATAATTTTGAAATATTATAGCGCGTGGTTGTGTTTAGATTGAATTAAATGCAAACATGGGACATGAATGCTCTTAGCGTTGCCAGAATTTTATGGCAGCTCTGTTAACATATAGCACGTAACTATTGAAATATGTAAAATAAACACAGCATGAATTTGGCTGCTCACTTAGGATGCGAAATAGTGGTTTTAATAATAAAATAAATAATATGGACTCAACCATAATTGTTCCGATAGTCGTAACCGTGAACGGTTTAATAGCGAAGAGTCTCGACCAACATCTTAAGAGACTCTCGCTAGACAGTTGGGTCAAGGGCCGGATACAGAAGGCAGTGCTGCTGGACACGGCACGTATTGTGAGGAGGTTCCTCACTCTGGGATCCTAACCTCCGGCAGCTTGGATGCGCATGCATCCCGCTGCCGGTGGGTGGCTATTTTTTATATTTATATATTTTTCTATTTGTTTTTGATATTGAAATGTATAAATATATTAAATAAGAGATAAAATAAATAAATAAAATACATAAATGAAGAGACATTTATTCATCTGAACAATATTGTAGGTAGGTACATGGTTGTCTTACATATAGAAATAACATAACATATACAGATGAATAGGACTGACCTCAGCTGTACGCTGCTTTTTAATCGTGTGATAGTGACAGGATATATTTGAGCTGGGCTGGACAGCGTTTCCGAAGCTACGTCATATCTTCCCGTCTTCAATACCACAGTGCCTTAAAACTGAGGTCTTCAACCAGTGCGTCTTGCCAGTGATGACTTACGGAGCCGAAACGTGGACATTGACGGTGAGACTGCCACACAGGTTCAAAGTCGCTCAGCGAGATATGGAAAGCTATATAATGGAGTTATGTTTGGCATTTCTCTGTTAGATAGAATAAGAAACGAGTATATCCGCCAGAAGACAAAAGTGGTTGACATTGCTCATAGAATCAGTGAACTGAAGTCGCAATGGGCTGGTCACATCTGTCGTAGAACCGATAACCGATGGGGGATACTTGTCGAATGGAGGCCACGAACGGGTAAACGTAGTGTGGGACGCCCTCCGATCAGATGGAGGGATGACCTTCGCAAGATGGCTGGCAGGGACTGGATGCAGAGGGCCGAGAGTTGGGTTGAGTTGAGTGCTTTGGGAGAGGCCTACGTCCAGCAGTGGACTGATACGGGCTGATGATGATGATGTGAGATGTAAAATAATAGGCACACATACGATACGATTTTAAGAGCCTTCCATGAGCCAACTAGCGCCGCCAATCTTAAAAAAAACACCTTCCAATATAATAAATTTTATTAAAAAAGCTATTTACAAAATGTTTATTACGATAAATACTATTTTTAAATGCTTATTTATAACGTGATTCAATTTCGGTAAGTTGTAGTTCGCATAATTAGAGTACTCCATTACTTCTCTTGATCAATATTTCCCTCAAGAGCAGACGAAACTTGTCAGACCAAGCGAAATAAGAAAATATATTCTCCGTTTGAAACCGCGAAAAGCTCCAGGTATTGACAATATTCAAAATATACTCTTAAAAAATTTGTCTCAAAAATCTGTGGTATACCTGACAAAGCTACTTAATGGCTGCCTTCGTCTCTCTTATTTCCCCCAAGTTTGGAAAACAGGCAAAGTCATTCCAATCCTAAAACCTGGCAAAGACAAATCCATACCCACTAGTTATCGACCTATTAGTCTACTGTCTTCGGTTAGCAAAGTATTCGAATCCCTAATTTATTCCCGCCTGCTAGCATCCACCGGTCACCTGTTGAAAGATGAACAATTCGGGTTTAGAAGAAATCATTCTACTGTCCAACAGCTTGCTAGGGTTGCCGAGCACGTCGCTCATCATCTAAACCTACACGAGTCGACTGGTATGTTCCTGTTAGATCTGGAGAAGGCATTTGATACCGTCTGGCACGAAGGTCTTCTCCACAAACTCATTACTAGTGGTGCTCCTCTTAGCCTCGTCAAACTCATACAGTCCTACCTAAGCAATCGCGAACTCATTGTAGACATATATGGGACTCAATCCCACCCTCGCATCATTCCTGCTGGCGTACCTCAAGGATCAATTTTGGGACCCTATCTCTTTCTCCTGTTCGTCAATGATATGCCTGTGCAGCCACGCACCCAGCTTGCATGTTTTGCAGATGACACCGCCTCATTCACCTCATCTAAAGATATTGACCTGATCATAGGCAGGTTGCAACTTTCAATATCCTTGCTACGGTCATATTTTGCCAAATGGAAGTTAAAACTCAACAACCTAAAAACTGAGGCCATCTTATTTACACGTAGGAGGACGACCTATTCAAGGTGTCTAAAGATTGACGGACACCCCATTGAATGGAAAAAATCTGTCAAATATCTTGGGATTATTTTGGACAGCAAGTTAAACTGGACCCAACAGGTACTTGCTGTTAGGTCCAAAGGAATAAAAGCTCTAGGTGCCCTGGGCCCTGTACTAAACAGACGCAGTAATCTCAGCCCGACTACCAAGCTCTCCATATACTCGACACTGGTCAGACCGTGCATTACATACGCGGCTCCTGTGTGGAGTAGTACTTGCTCAACCAATTACAATCTTCTACAAGTAGTACAAAATAAGGCTCTAAAAACTTCTTATAATACACCATTTTACACGAACCTGGACAAATTACACCGCACAATAGGCTTTCCAAAACTCTTTGAATTCATACTAAAAATTACCAAAATCTTCTACCTGCATCGAAATAAATACCATAAAAATATTTTAATATCATCAATTGGCCAAACACGTTTACATAACTTACATTATGCCGACAGCTATAAAACTTATCGTTTACCACATCATCGGATTTTGCACTGCACTATTGACGACGTCACCCATTGTCCGCCGTCCGATAGCTAAAAACCGGTCCGCAGTCGCACAAAACCCGCACGGTTAACCGATCTTCTTGCCTTCCTTACCTAATCTAATAATCACGCTCGCATGGTTGATTATTTCTCTTCGACTCATCGGATGTGTACCTACATAATATATTTACAAGTCTTAATTATTACTAACTTAAACTTAACCTAAAAACTTAAACTAATCCAATAAATATTATTAATTGTAGTTACAACTAAGGATGTACTCACGTAAGCCTAGGTATTGGGCTGGGTGGGATGGACTGACATTAGGGACTTACCTCGTCGTATCTCCCTGTCCATGTTCCCGCCTTCTTGTCCTGCAATAAGTGCGACTTCCATTCAAGAAGCGCTCATTTTACATTATAAGTCTATTTATAAACTAGTTTTAATAAAATATAAATTAAGTCTACTGCCCTAAACTAGATTTGCAAATATTTGTAATTGGCTTTATTATTTATAGCCTATAAAATATATTATAAGATGTTAAGTAATTTTTAGTTAAAACTGAAATATACTGTAACTAGCATAATTTACATAAATAAAGAACTTAAAACAAAAACAAAAAAAGTTCGCATAATTGCGAAAAACGGACGTTTTTGGCACATTTGTGAACTACAACTTTTTATTTTTATTTTTTATTTATTTATTGGCTTTGCTTGCATTAGCCACTCACAAGAACTACAACTTATCTTGTCGAAATTATGCCATGTAGTATGTTGAAAAATAGATTTCATCCTAATAAACATTTTGTAAATAGCTTTTTTAATAAAATTTATTAAATTGGAAGATATTATTTTTTCAAGATTGGCGGCGCTAGTTGGCTCATGGAAGGCCCTTAAATAAGTTGAGTGATCCCATTTAACGATTTTCGCAACTAATTTAAAACCTCACAACTCACATCTACTTAACGTAAAGCCAAAGCCTTATGAAAGAAAAAGTTCTAAACTAACGAAGGAAACTTGGCCGGATCCCTCGGATCATTGACTCGTAATGGCAACCTTATATTAAACGTGTAAGATCTAAACCCGGCGAAAGTCTTAGGTATTACTAAAGAGCATAAATTTCCTAAACATATTGTTATTACTTGCATACCCGGGAGGCAAGGGAGCAGGGCCGGACTTGAAGGTTTGGGGGCCCTGGGGCAACAAAGATTGATTAACACTTTATTGTACAAATAGAAGCATAATACACACTCACCCTCCCTATCACACACACACAAACACACCCTCACCCTCTCTCTCTCACACACACACTCACACACGTGTACGCCTATTAGATGTACAACAGGGAATTACTGGTTCTCAAGATACAGGTTAAACCTAGTTTGAGAACCAGTGACCATCATAGTTATTTAAGTACAGAGTGTACATTAATTGTTTCAAATAAATTATTATTATTATTATTAATAGTTATATTATGTTCCACATCTTAATATTTAAATTTAATTTTTGACATGTTGTACTAATTCTTTTATATTAATTATTTCTAAGTAGTGTACTACTGTAAAGAAATTGTAAAGTTTTTTGAATAAATGAAACGAAATAAGTATACGAAAAACAGATATTTTGTACAAAGTCCTTGTTAGCCTTATCTTTCATGCAATATCGGGCGAAAGCGAGAGCGATTTACTTAATGCGAAGTGTATTTTAAGTGTACGTGGAAAGAAGAAGAATATCGAGATATCAGATTTTTTGTACAAGTGCTTATAAGATAATAAAATATACCTATATTTTGACTCCCTCAAAAGTTAGTGTTATCTATGCGACTCAGTAGAATCATATTTAATCAGAATTCAGTAGAATCATATTATTGTATAGATCATGTTGAAAAATTCTCTCTTGTGAAATCCCCATTGAAATGAAATGAAATATTTTACTAATAACATTATGTTACAAGTCAATGTTTACGAAATAATTTATCAATATTATTATGATTATTATAATATTCTCATTATTTAAATTAATTCATGTATAAAAAATAAACAAAATAAAATATCGTAATGTCATAAAATCGAGTAATCATACCAGTATTAGTAGTGTTAAAAAATCCGAGTAGCTATACAATATATTATTTTTTATAGAGGTTCCTCTTTACCGCTTTCTAGTAAAGCCCCCGTTGCCCTTGCCTAAATTGGGCCCTGGGACAAGCACTCCACCAGTAATTTGAATTTATTATTATTGTACCATATAATTCGCACTTAATTATTTAAAGCAAAGAGGGGAACATCAACCGGTAATAAAATGTACGAAAAAATAGGTTAAAAGGCAGCGAAGTAATGAATTTTTAAGGCAGGTCAAATTACCGACTACACACGGCTTCAAAGAAATATATTCACAAAGGGACTTGTCATTGACGTTGGGCTGTGTTTTTTATTCGACAAGTCTTGTAATTTAAATATGTACAGTCGTGGACAGAGAAAAGTATACTGGGGGTTGGTTCTCATGACCCATTAACTAATTGTAAAAATCCTTCACTAGATATATAGATAGTAGAGTCAATAAAGTTGAGATTTTCTCTAGAACTACTGGGACGATTTTAATAATTATTTTACAGTAGACAGTTTTAACTTTTATCTATCTAATAGTGAAAGAATTATTTCAATAGGTCAAGTAGTTTTTGAGAAAATCTCAATCTTAAAAACTCTCCAACGACGTTGGGCGAGGTCACCTGGATGGGTGACCGGTGACATTTTTATCTGAGTGCCTCCATGCCTCGGGGCGCACGTCAAGCAGTTGGCCCGTTTCTGTTGTTCGGAAGCTTCTTCTTCTTGCAGTTCCTCTCCACTACTGAAGGCTGACCGTCAGCTCCGCATATCTCCCGCTGTCTTGAGCCAGTCGGAAAAGCTCTTCGACGCTGGCTATCGCTGTCAACTCCCTTGTATTACGGAGCCACGATTTCTTCCTTCTTGGCAGAAGGAAGAAATCGTCCGCCTCTTCTCCTCAATCTTGCCCATCATTATGAGCTGGAGCCTGGAGGAGTTGGTTCCTCTCGTGTTAGTTATTAATATATAACCTAGTTATTAAGTAATTGTGTTATTATTATTTTAAAAGATGTGCTGCTAATAGTTTATTGCCCATTTTTCTCCTCAGCGTTGGCACCTTTTCCTTGCAAAGTGGTGTAAATGTGCATTCAAAAATATGTTGACATGCAAAAATGTACATAACGTGCTTACTTGCAATAAAGAAATTTGACTTTGACTCGTGTCTCAGCACGTGGCCGAGATAGACCACTTTTCTCCTCTTGAGTCATGAGTTCCCAGGATTTACCGGTACGTCGCAGGACTTCGACATTCGTGACTCTCTGGACCCAGCCTATCCTAAGCATTCTACGGTAACATCACATAGATTCAGTCAATAAATCATACTAGAAGCAGATAATTACTATTCTCCGAAATCATATTTTTACGGAGCTTCAAATGACAATGCCAGATTCTGCCCCACTATCAACCGTAAGTTGTACAAGATATCGAATAAATGTAAAAATATCTCCGTTTTTTATTAAAATAAAGTTTTGTACACGTTGCGATTCGAAAAAAACAGCTTAATTAAGAATTCAGAGAATAGTAAGAAATCGATGCGAATTATTCATTGTTTTTTGTTATTCTTCTATAGGAGTTGCGAGAGTAGTAGAAAATGATACTGATTATGTTTATGCAATATGAAACCTGTAATAAGTCCCCAACAAAATGATAGGTACAGCTTAAATGATCACGTAGTTTTGTAGGTGGGGCAAAGCTCCATTGAAATGTGGCAATGTCTTTTATCTTTCATACTTAAATTAATTCTATATCGCCATGGAGTGGATAATATTCCTCATAGCTGGCGGAATGGCAGGTGGAATGTCGTGCCATTATACAAAATGCGATTTTATGCTGGAATTATGCAAAAACCACTGAAATTATGTCGGTATTTATGATTCGGAACCACGTAATCCGACGTCAAGTCGCTGCTGAAAACGAAAGGGTATTCGGAGACCTTTTCAGTAATCTCCAAATGAAACAGGTAGACATTTCATGTTATTTCAGGGAATAAATTAGTGTTCCAGAAATGAGGACATAACAAAACAAAGGGTAAATATTTGTGTAATTATAATTACAAAGTGACAAATAAAAATGTAAGAATTTACACATTTTTAACTCTCAACCCAAAAGAAGTACCTAAAATTATTATATGTATATAAACGGATATCACTCACTTGAATTGTTGAAGTCGGCAATTAGACCGACAGTTTCATTTTTGCCGACTTCAACAATATGAGTGAGTGATATCCGTTTATATATAATAATTTGTAGTAATGGCTCACTATAGTTTTAGTTCTAAAAGAAGTACTTAAGGGCCTTCCATGAGCCAACTAGCACCGCTAGTCTTGAAATAATAATATCTTCCAATTTAATCAAATTTATTAAACAAGCTATTTACAAAATGTTTATTAGGATGAATACTGTTTTTCAATATACAATACATGGCATAATTGCGACAAGTTAGATTGTAGTTCACAAATGTGCCAAAAACGGCCGTTTTTCGCAATTATGCGAACTACAACTTACCGACATTGAATCACGTTATAAATAAGCATTTAAAAATAGTTTTAATCGTAATAAACATTTCGTAAATAGTTTTTTTTAATATAATTGATTTTATTGGAAGATATTATTTTTTTAAGATTGGCGGCGCTAGTTTCATTAAGGGCCTTCATAGAGATGAAGGCCCTTAATGTAAAAAGGCTTCAATATTATAACAACTACTTATTACATAAAACAATATACATATTCTGCTTCAAAACGAAACCATGCTATTCGATGAATTCCCGGAAGACCTCAGAACCAATCATAAATAACTGTACCACATGGTCATTCATTATGCAAACACCAATCAGAGAGCTTTAATATCACGCGATGCGACGAATGCTATTGGTTGAATAACTGCATAAGTATTATTACGTGAACAACAGCTGAAATTAAAATTCTAGTTTAAAACTGCTAACTAGCTTGGACTAAACTTTGCAGACTAAGTTAGCTACAAGTACTTAAGTGGGTGTAAAGCGAACTATGCAAATGTGTTAATTTACTTTGAAGTACAACAGACTGGCAAGTTATAGTCCCAGTAACGAATACTATCTAGGGTTCTTGAAGTCTGGACTTAGACTATATAGGTCAGTCATACTTTGGTCTTAGAAAGTAAAGAAAAATGCTTTTGAGGATTCGAAGACTCGAACACCTTCTTCCCTTTCTGTCATCATTATAATACAGTTTGGACAATTCGGCAGAGCGCGAAGATATTCCGCGTATTCCATGGAACCTATCATGGTTATCACATTTTAAAAAATCGAAATATATTTTAAATTCCTTCATCTTCTATCTATTTGACTAATCTAAAGAGACAATTTTAAATTCGAGCTCGCTCATTTATTTATTTTATTTATTATTTCATTTAAAGTCTTAAACTATGTACTAAAACATTTCATAAATTGTCTTAGTTATAGTTACATATTATTAAATTAATTTATAGGATAACAAGTTAAAATTCAAAGTATTTTGTCATTCATAAGAAGTAACTTTTTTTGGTATGTTCATTTCTAGTCCTATCGTCTTGCTTTCATTGTGAAGTGATGTAACATGTAATGTAGATCTTCAAAGTTCTCTGCAAGCAGAACGATGTCATCAGCGACGCACAGGTTTATTAATGCTTGATCTCTTTGTTTTCTCAGGACATTCTTTTCATATTTTATTGCAGTACAGTTATAAATAGAGTTGGTGATAGAGGGTCTCCCTGTCTGACTCCTCTCCCCTAAAAGGGGTTCATAGCTAGTAAGCTTATTCAAATTCAAATATTTTTATTAATTTAGATTACAAGATCCATCTTGTGTTAGTAGTTGTACTTAAAACTATGTTAGTACTTACATAAATAAAATAGGGAGTTCAGACACGTAAGTATATTTATGTGTTCATCTCCCCCACGAGCCGACCAGACAGTTTATCTGATCGGCACGTGATAGAGATGACACATAATTGGCGAATCATACTTTTCAGCCATACATTTCAGGATGGTGTTGGGACTGTCCCGCACTCTGCTCAACATGGAAGCTCCTTTTTTGCGCATGATGGCATGGAAACCATCCGTGCGTGAGTGCGTGCGCAAACATACCTGATGCGCTGCAGAAGCGGGGCAGTCCCATCAGCATCCTGAAGCCATTGTTATACTGGACACGCATGATTATTGTATTTGCTATTTTAGGCTATGAAATAAAAGGGCTTTATTTTAGAACATGATGAAAAAATTCTTGCCGTGGGCAGGACTTGAACCTGCGACCTTGTCATTCCGTGACACGCTCTTACCAACTGAGCCACCACAGGCCACGCCGAGCCCACCGAAAATCTTCATCGCTTTATACATACTTAAAGGTTTCTAACCGAATGTTAGACATGGTTGTCGGAATAATAATACTATTGTCCGATAGATGGAATTGCGTAACATACCCTTTAAGTATGTATAAAGCGATGAAGATTTTCGGTGGGCGTGGCGTGGCATGTGGTGGCTCAGTTGGTAAGAGCGTGTCATGGAATGACAAGGTCGCAGGTTCTAGTCCTGGCCACGGCAAGAATTTTTTCATCATGTTCTAATTTATTCACCGAGCATGGATAATGCGTAATTCAAATTCTGGGCTTTATTTTATTTATTATTTATTTATTAAGAACTAACTTACCATTACCTCGCACTCGAACTATGTCTCTGAATTACGGACAGTCTCTTACATCCTCAAAACCCCACATTTACTTTAGTATTTTCCCAAGTTTTCTTTCCACGTCTTCATTATTTTTAATAGAGCCATCTAAATTCATTGGGAGTACATTGCGGCGCGCAACTCGTCTATCCGAAACGTTTGAACGGTTATAGCCGTATAAAGCGGCCTCAGCGTCAATATCTTTATTGGGAAGCCTTTCACCGGTTGGAGTCGTCAAAACTGCTGTTATTGTAATTGGAGTCATTAGGGGCTATTATTAAGAAGCTGATAAGACAAAATCTTATATTGGGCATGAGTGGACGTTAAACCAAAAACCGGCCAAGTGCGGGTCGGACGCACAGACAAAATGCCAACAAGAGTACACATGTAACGGCAATACGAATATATAATCGGATACCTAAGGAAATAAAAAGTTTAAACAATAATAGATTTAATAATGTCCTAAAAACGTGGCTAACTCAAAATGTTTTCTACAGTCTAAATGATTTTTTTCTTTAATACATACTTACCTAAATAGATACATTGACTGCTTATTAATTGAAAATTGAATTATTGGAATGTACTTATAAAATCGGTGGACATTGGTTAATTTTGAATTTGAACAATGAAATTTTTAATAATTATTGACATTGAATAATTGTATGCCTGATAACTTACTCGTACTTGAACTGTGAAACTGTGATGAATCATTTATACCAACTGTTTATAACCATGTTCATACAATAAAAAATTCTGATTTCTGATTTCAGAGGCTGAAGCAATGCAACTTAATCCCGTAACTTTGCTCTAAAGAAAAGATAAATTAGATTCAGAGACCAACTTATCTTTGCCGTTACCAAAATTTCTATACATACATCAGTATAGGTACTCGTGATTAGTTGATCATCTGCAAATATAAGTTTTTAAAAACAAAAAAAATATTTTCGGGGATATGTAATTTTAAATTTTGCCAAATTTCATGATTCTAGGTCAACGGGATGTACTAGGTTTTGGGTTTTTTCGCGTTTTCATACAAATATGCGAGAAAATGCGACAAAAACGGCCATAACTTTTGATTGCGTTGACGTAGAAGTTAGATTTTTTCAAGGCTGCTGTTATATGTTTGTAAATTGTCATTATGTAGTTTATTAAGAATGTTTTTATTTTCTTATGTGTATATACTTAATATGCTATAAATATTATTTTATCCTATTTAGTTAGAACTAACAGTATTTTTTCCAGGCCTCTTCATTTTCATAATTTTTTCTAAAATTTTGTTATCAAATCAAGTGGCCAATTAGTTCAGAAGGAAATTTGGCCAAACTGTACTTAGGTTAATAACTTTTAATGCTGTCCATTACGCCATTCCTTCATTTGGTTCGTATTTGGACTAAATGCGTAAAGACACGCGTTCACTGGGCGTTAAATATTAATAAATATTGTCTGCGAATGTGACACTTTCTTTGTTTGCTTGTGCAGTCGAAGACAGAGATAAGTTTACAGGGGGCCTCAATAAGATTGAGATTTTCTCAAAAACTACTGGACCGAATTTAAGAATTCTTTTACAGTTACATAGTTTTAACTTTTATCTACCAAACAGTGAAAGAATTGTTGCAATAGGTCAAGTAGTTTTTGAGATAGTCTCAAGCTTAAAAATAGAATAGAATAGAATAATCGTTTATTTGACAAACAGCACACCTATGCATAAACTCTCCAGTACACCTTTCTCTGTGTTCCACCGTACCTTGAAAAAAATTCGCAGCTCTCTTTAGAGAGAGCCTAAAGGATACTAGGGACAGGCTTGTCACTTTTACTCCATACGCCAGAAAGATTTTTGTTTTTATATGTTGGACCTCTATTGAAAATTCAAATAATGGAAAAATATTTTCTCTCAAATTGACATGCAAGGGCGAGGCTTTCGATGCAAATATGGCTTCCTCTATACTGTAATTATCATCATCATCCTCATCAGTTTATTTATATTGCCCCACTGCTCGGGCACAGACCTTCCCTCACATCGAGGAAGCTGAGGCCATGATCCACCACGCAGGCCCACTGCGGATTGGCGGATTTCACATGCCTTAGATTTTTCTTCTACAGCATGCAGGCTTCATCACGATGTTTTCCTTCAACGTTTTGAGAGCACTCGGTAAATGTACGTAAGTTTTTCCGTCGAAAAAACCGAGGATAACTCATTGCTGGGCTGCCCTGGCTGGGAATCAAACCTGGGACCTCCGTATTGCAAGTCCATTGACCCAACCACTGAGCCACCGAGCTCATACTGTAATTATACTCTTACGCAATTATAGATAATTGACAAACCCCTCGAAAAGCCATCGAAGAAAAAACCAAAAATGTATATTGGGAATTAGAGCACCAATGCCAGTAAATCTCAAAATTCTCTGGATTTAGTCATTTCAGGTGCGGTCTCATTATGCAAGGGATTAAAGCCCGTCACAGATTTAGCTATAATATATATTAATATTTTTATAGCTAGACATATTACTATACATTTTCTATACTAATTTTCGAGTGACCGCACACTCAGCTATAATATATATTTCTGTGACGTCACCAAGCTATACCGTAATACGGTATATTAATATATATTATAGCTAAGTCTATGACGGGCTTTAACTTGATTTTGGCCAATTTATTTATAAACTTGATTTTGGCCGACTTATTTCTATTTTGAGATAATTTACTGGTTCAATTAGCTGTAACGACTCTGACACCTTAAAATTCTTTCTTAAGAGCTAAAGTTTTACTTACTAAATCTGATTAAAGTGGTATCAAAGTAAATGACATTGCCAGATTCTGCCCCACCATCAACCGCAAGATGTACAAGATAACGAAGAAATGTAAAAATATCTCTGTTTTTTATTAAAATTATTGGTTTAAAATAAAGTTTTGTACAAGTTGCGAGTCGAAAAAAACAGCTTAATTAAGAATTCAGAAAATAGTAAGAAATCGAAGCGATTCAGTGTTTTTGTTATTCTTCTATAGGAGTTGCGAGAGTAGTAGAAAATGATACTGATTATGCAATATGAAACCTGTAATAAGTCCCCAACAAAATGATCCAGCTTAAATGGTCACTTAGTTTTGTAGGTGGGGCAAAGCTCCATTGAAATGTGGTAATGTCTTTTAACCCAATTTAAGCCGTCTAGACTAGAGATGAGAATGAATAATCTGGCTAGATTAACGCCATTCATTTTTGAATAGGATTAAAAACAAACTTGGGCTCTCATCTTTCCCATCTTTATTAGTTGACGCTCTTGGCTAACATCAGGGTAATCTATAATGTGATGGATTTTCGAAGGCATTAATATTAATTGCTTAGTATTTATTTATTTATTTTATTTTTCGTATGGTCACGGCGACGTGACAGGAGATCAGACCGTGAGTGGGAGGCTGTCCAGCCACTCAATCACATTATTATTATTTATTTTATTTTATGAAATAGGTTCCCCACAGGGTGTACACCAAAACAATTACAGTGTAATAGTCCACAAAATAATTATGCTAAGTGTCACCCCAATTATAGGCAACAACGGCATGCTTAGAAATCCAAGGAAAAGGTTACAATGTATATCGATCTTAACAATAAAAATAAAATTCAACAAATTTAGACAACATTTCAGTAACTAACCTAACCTAACAAACAAACAAAAATCTGTTTGAAAAATCTGTTACTGATGGGAGGCAACCGCTGCCTCTTTAGAATCATCAATATCTAGAATGATATTTATTAGTAACTTAAAATGCATTATGGTAATAAAAAATTAAAACTAAACTATTTAAACAAAATTATATATAAAAAACCTGCGCCAAGTCCCCCACAATTGGCAATGTGCCCAAAAGGCTGGCGGCGTTGCCTCGCTGTATAGCGAGGCTGACCCGTTGGGCAAAGTAGCCGCCAGCCCTTTGGTCACGCGTGGCCTCGACCAGGCGCCGTGAAATTTGTTTCATTAGGCGGTGTGCTCCCGGCCCCCATGGTCCCAGCGTCTCAACCCCAAACGGCTCAAATACGTAATAATCGCCGAGGCCTGCGTATTTGCGCCGTTTGAGGTTTTCAGCAGATTCTGCCGCATAGCCGACCTTATTAACAGTCCCTGGAAGATGGGACGGCGCTAGGGTATCGACGCAAGTAGCGTCCCATACCAAAGGCCGTCCCATCGTCCAGGGCATGAGCGTCATGCCGTCAGGCCTCAATATCTAGTATATACAATCTTAGAAATCGACTCGTATGAATAATAATCAACGATAATTAGTAATATGAAAATATTTCACCAGCAGGAGCGAATTTTTGATTAGCTATCATGTTAATCTTACGTATACATATAAACATGATTGGCCTGTAGATACATTAAGTCATCATCGTCAGCCTGTATCAGTCCACTGCTGGACGCAGGCCTCTCCCAGAGCGCGCCTCAACCCGACTCTCGGCCCTCTGCATCCAGTTCCTGCCAACCATCTTGCGAAAGTCATGGGGCGTCCCATACCACGATGCGCCAGAAGACAAAAGGGCTTGACTCAGATAGAATCAGTAAACTGAAGTGTCAGTGGGCTGGTCACAGTCGTAGAACCGATAACCGATGGGGTAGACGAGTTCTCGAATGGAGGCCACGAACATTAAGTATTTTATCACAATTACTGCTTATAGGTTCTGCTATGAAGCAGAGGATGCCCCCATGTAAAACCTCTGTGAGCGTGGAGCACTTATTCACAGCAGAAGCCAAGCCTTAGGTGGACATAATGCCACCCGAGGATACAAAAACTTTCTCGCCAAAATGCACGTCTGGTAGCATACCAGATGAACTGAAGATATAAAAGCTCTCTCGCCCAAGTGCATCATACGATTCCTGAAGGACGTTGACCTTGCTAATTTCCGGCGACTACTGTAACGTACTTCATCGTATTTTAAACGAATCCATGCAAATATCAGTCGTACTGAATCACTTTTAGGTACTATATCTGAAACAGAGTGGCGCTGCATGGAGGAGTCTATACCCAGTCATGGGTGGCCAATAAATAAATAATAAATAAATGAATAATAGACAAGCGATTCAATATGAAATACACTACAATGCATGACAATTAAATAACATAATACTTAATCTTAAAAATAATATTAACCAATGAATTAAATAATATTAATTAGATAAAAACGGGAATTACCGTGTTAAACATTTATTATTGATGTCTCGATATTTCGACAGCATTGCAGCCATCATGGTCACGAGTGGACTGGCTGCAATGCTGTCGAAATATCGAGACATCAATAATAAATGTTTAACACGGTAATTCTCGTTTTTATCTAATTAATATGTATATACAAACCGTGAAAGTTTAAAAAGTGAATTAAATAATGAAATATATAAATACAATTTTTGACATGTAATTTAATGATATATTATGCTTGCCTGTTTGATAGATACCTACTTGACATTTGTAATTTTATTGGAATAAATGGTTTATAATAATAACATCTGAAACTGTTCCTAACGGCACCGTGGCGCAGGTGTGTTCACACCTTAACCCAGAAAAGTGAATGATTGCTTTTCATAAAATTCTCGTGGCTTAACGAGTTTGAGGCAACTTTCACCATTCGGGCTAAATATGCCGTGCCATTTGTTCATTTCGACTCCCCCTTCATACCCTCGCTATTAGTGTTGTCAACAAATCGATAGTATCACGATTGTTATTCAATGCTTTAATTTAGTTGGGTTACTGGGGATATGTTTTTGATATTTTCTTGCATATGCGCTATGCGAAACGAAAATATAAATGATAAATGGAGAAAAATTTGCATCACGACCGGGATTCGAACCCGGGACCTCGCCATTCCGTGGCACGCTCTGTTCCAACAGAGCCATCGTGATTCGTATCCAGATCGTGAATTTTGTTGATGACAAAAAAAATTCTCCATTTATCATTTAGATTTTCGTTTCGCATATCGCATATGCAAGAAAATATCAAAAACATATGAAAAAGGAACGCGTCATAAATTAAAAACATGATTTCTAACTGCAATGTTAGACGTGAATTTGAGTAATTGCACAATTACTGGATAGATGTCGCTACCGTCCCGCAGACGAGAATATGGAGACAAAATTCACAATCTGGATACTAATCACGATGGCTCTGTTGGAATATAGCGTGCCACGGAATGGCGAGGTCCCGGGTTCGAATCCCGGTCGTGATGAAATTTTTTCTCCATTTATCATTACTGGGGATATATTAAAAATAATCAAATAAGAGATTAGTCACTGGGGAATGTGCTACCCTATCACACTACCTATACACTACACTACACACCAGATTCTGCCCCACCATCAACCGTATATGAGTAAATCGGGTGGAGAGATGTCCCATGATAGGTGTTTGGTTATCAAATCAAAGCATACTCATACTCATTTATTCGGCCTTAGGTACACTATGGAACACTTGGTTACGTCATGTTGCGTCATGTCGGGCACTACGAACTTATTAGAAATACAAAATCTATTTTTCGTAAAAAGGTAGGGTCAATAAGACAATGACAATGCCAGATTCTGCCCCACCATCAACCGCATGATGTACAAGATAACGAATAAATGTAAAATACCTCCCGTTATTATTAAAATTATTGGTTTAAAATAAAGTTTTGTACATCTAGCGAGTCGAAAAAACAGCTTAATTAAGAATTCAGAAAATAGTAAGAAATAGAAGCGAATTATTCGACTGTAAAATCTTTGTTATCATTTTCTACTACTCTCGCAACTCCTACTGATTATGATTATGCAATATGAAACCTGTTATAAGTCTCCAACAAAATGATAAGTACAGCTTCAATAGTCACGTAGTTTTGAAGGTGGGGCAAAGCTCCATTGAAATGTGGTAATGTCATGTTCTACACTATGGACAATAGCACCTCAAACTAGAGTTGTAGATCATCTATTATATATACTATTTAAACGATGAACATGCATGGTGTGTGTCGCCGGTTCCGCATGAGGGATAAACTTACTAACAATAGTAATAGTTACGTACTGTATAGTTATTAAGTAATCATTGTATTATCATTGTTTTAAAAGATGTGTTGCTGAGAGTTTTTTGCCACTTTTTCTCCTCAGCGTTGGCACCTTTTCCTTGCAAACTGGTGTAAATGTAAATTCAAAATATATTGAAGTGCAAAAATGTACTCAACGTGCTTACTTGCAATAAAGAAATTTGACTTTGACTTTGACATCACTTATTGATTTCAGGTGAACCCTTTGTCTTATGCCGACCTTTGCATTATACTATCGATATCTAGGCTCTAGGCAACACTATCCATGGTACCTCTGCCTGTCGAATTTGTAACAAGCGTTTGCTATCGATTTATCTGTAGCCATGGCAGCTCAACTTTTTTATGGTGACGGCTGGAAATCGGGGTTATTGGAGGGTTGTAAAATTCATTGGGGCTATGAGTGTTATCCGCTGAGAGACGAATGTTCGTATTGTGGTGAAGAAGATACCACAGAGTATGCGATCTGTAATTAAAAAGACTTAAAACTATCCTGTATATTGTCAGTTATCAGCCGTTTGTGTGTCCTTAACGCCTTTCGCGCACTACATTATTCAGAATTTGTATTACGCATTATCCATGCTCGGTGAACAAATTAGAACATGATTCTAAAAGACATTGCCAGATTTCGATGGAGCTTTGCCCCACCTACAAAACTACGTGACCATTCAAGCTGTATCTATCATTTTGTTGGGGACTTATTACAGGTTTCATATTGCATAATCATAATCACTATCATTTTCTACTACTCTCGCAACTCCTATAGAAGAATAACAAAAACAATGAATAAATCGCTTCGATTTCTTACTATTTTCTGAATTCTTAATTAAGCTGTATTTTTCGAACCGCAACTTGTACAAAATGTGTTTTAATAAAAAACTGAGATATTTTTACATTTATTCGTTATCTTGTACAACTTGCTGTTGATGGTGGGGCAGAATCTGGCATTGTCATTTGTACCGATTTCATGTCTATGGGGTAAGTGGTCTGTGTTACGAAGTATTGCACTATCACTGACGATATGTTTCGGCGGGTTTCCACACCGCCCATTCAATTTTTCTCAATTCTTTTCCCCCCTCCACATGCATTGTATCGAATTCCGTGTCAGTACTGGGTCATGGGGTAAACAAAGCGCGGTAGTTAGGGGAGCAATCATTATTCAGTATTCGCGAACAAAGGTCGGCGCGGCTGGTGCCGACACTTGAGTCGGAGACCGGAGCAAGCAGCCTGCCGGGCATCGTTTGTCATTTTGATACTTGCTCTATGGTACAGGGTGTGGGGAATTATCTAGGGTTCAACTTTGACCTACAACTAGCCTAGTCATATTCATTAGATAAAACGGGAATTACCGTGTTAAACACTTATTATTGATGTCTCGATATTTCGACGCGCAGCCATCATGGTCACGAGTAGACTGAAGTCGGTGAGTGTTGAACATCAGAAGGGTTTCACAAAAAAAATAATAAATGTTTAACACGCTAATTCCCGTTTTATCTAATTAAAATGTATACAAACCGTGAAAGTTTAAAAAGTGATAGCCTAGTCATTTCTTTTCTCGTGTGGTTTAGTGACCAAATCCATTTGTCAAAGTTATTGTTCAATGTTATTCAGGCCGCCCGTATGTCTTTGACGTGGCCTAACGACTGCTGGCAAGCTGCCCCCCCCCCCCCCCCCCCCCCCCCCCCCCGCCCAGAACCTGGGTACGCCCATGAGTATTGAGTATGTATTTGTTGTACACCCTGTTTCATACGGAAACAGTTTTGAATGTTAGACGTGAGATTAACGAAGTGGTAGGCGTGAGTGAGTTAGGAGTGTGCTTGACGGTTCGATTCGTTCGTTTCGTTCCGTTCTGGTGGGTTTTGGGCCAATCCTATTCGATCCCAAGTCCATAAACTTTATTAAAAACTTCACCAACGAGAGTTGCGCATTCCTACCGTGCCGTGGCGCCGTTCGCTATCGACAATTCAACGTGCCGGCCGGCCGCGAGAAGCTAAATTGTGAAAAATATTAAGAAATAGTGTGGTGAAGTGTCCTGCACCTATGTAAGTCCATTCCTTGCCCATTTTTATGATAATTTTATGAACCAGTGCAATATTTAACGTTTTACTCGACCATTTTTGGTCCGTCCGAACCGGGTGACCTAACCTCAATTACCAAGCCAAGTTGAAATTGAAATATTTGTGTTAGTACATTTTCACGCACTACAAAACACATTAAATAACATATATTACACATAATACTTACGATATTTATACACATAAAGCTTTATTTCTAATCTAAAGTTGTGTAATTAGCTCGATAGATCGTAGGTATTTTTCACGTCATCGAACGACGAACATTGTCGAACAATATGTCGGACGACGAACGAACCGAACATGTCGTCGACGACTTGTTGAGACCACTTATTGCTGAAAAGGAGATCATATTTATACGTTTACAGTCATTGTACGATTTATCCAGTACTATAGATTCGAACCCTGCTGTTCTAACCGAATTCGAACTACGACTCAGGGAAATTCACGAATCACGCGATTCTTTTCAAAAGATTATTGCGGAGATAAACAATGTACAGTTACAGTATGTACCCAGATACAGGGCGAATTATCAAGAAATAAGGAGTTTCGACCAATTGTATTATAAAATCTTGAGTGTAGCGGAAAGAACTTGTGTCGATCGGAAAGTCGCCGTCGGCGCGGCTTCCGGCGGCACCCGCGATAATTTTAAATCCAATGGCGATTCACGACCTTTTAGAACAAGACTACCCGAGTTAAACTTGTTCCCTTTTGATAGTAAACTGGAAAACTGGCAGACGTTTTATGATACGTTTACCAGCCTTATTCATAACAGGAAGGAAATAAGTGATATCGAAAAGTACTATTACTTATTGACTGCAGTTAGCGGTCCAGCACTGACTCTGGTCAAAAGTATGCCTGTCACAGCTGATAACTACCTCATTGTGTGGAATTTATTAGTTAAAAAGTATGAAAATAAGCGCGCATTGGCCACGAGTTATTTAGAAAAATTATTTCAATTCAAACCATTACAAAGTGAATCAGCCGCTGGATTAAATGCCTTTCTACAGACATTTCAAGAAAACGTCAAAGCACTCAACTTGTTACAAATTACGGACTTGTCAAGTTTTCTGTTATTTTACATATCGTTACGTAACTTAGACACTACAACGCGTCGTGAGTTCGAACAAAGCATAGAACCTGACGAGATGCCTGACTTTGAAACACTTATCAGTTTTGTCGAAAAGCACGTACGAGTCTTAGAAATGTCGGAGTCCAAAGTTCAATCACAGAAAGGTCAAAGTTCAAGTAAGCCGGTGCATACTAAATCTAACAATAATGTCCCTTCAGTATCGAATGCGAAGTCTCAACATCAAAAACCATGTTTATCCGCGGTCAGTGTCGATAAATCGAGTGTCGATTCCACTCCACATATCGATAATCAACAAAAATCATTTAAAACAAAACTTTGTTTATTTTGTGGTAAACCTCACTCGATTTATAAATGCCATGAATTTAGCAACCTATCTCCCCAGGAGCGTCTATACAAGGTCAACGAACTCAAGTTGTGCACGAATTGTTTACGTAATAATCATTCGGTATCAGATTGTTATTCGAAGTTTCGTTGTACCCTCTGTAAACAGATGCACCATCACACATTGCACACGGACGTAGGTACAGGTGTAAACGGCACTCAATACCCAAATGTGAACCAATATCCCGGTCACAATGTAGCATTGACGTGTTCATCAAATTCCACCGTGATATTAGGTACCGCGCTTGTACAAGTGTTAGATTGTTGGGGGCAGTACCACAGCGTACGAGCAGTGATAGATAGCGGCGCTATGTCTAGCTATATGACGAATGCGTGCGCGACGCGACTAGGGTTGGCGCGACGTAAATGCGCATTCGAACCTATCGGTTTAGGTGGAGCATCAGTGCAAAATTTCGGTTTAGTTACGTGTTCAATTAAACCACGAAATTCATCTGGTCCAATCCTTAAAACGGAAACGGTCATAGTAGCCCAAATAACAGGTAATCTACCTACTACAACTTTGTCAAATAAAATAATTAATGAATTCAAGCATTTAAATTTGGCCGACCCTAATTATTACACAGCTGCTCCAGTCGAGTTACTACTCGGTGGCGATCTCTTTCCGTATATTTATGATGGTCGGAATGTACTATCGCAAGTACAGGGTATACCTACGGCGATGCATTCCATATATGGCTACGTTATTTCGGGACAGACTGTACTCGACCACGAGAGTAGTTCGACTGTGTGTACTTTGTTAACGACAAATAATGGAATCGAAAAGATAATGAGCTCGTTTTGGGAGACAGAAAATGTATCGTGTGATGTACCACAGAACCCTGAGGACCTGTACGTCGAGCAGTTATTTTCACAGGAGTGTACTCGCGACAGTACAGGTAGGTACGTAGTCAAGTACCCGTTCAAACCGGAGTTTGAACTCGGTAACTCTTGTCAGCAAGCCATACGTCGTTTTCATAACTTAGAGACAAAATTAAATCGTCTTCCAAAACTAAAAGAAGAGTACTGTAAGTTTATGTCAGAATATGAGAGTTTGGGCCACATGACATGCTTAGGTGAGCTAGGTACAGTCGACTCGGAATATATCATACCACATTTTTGTATTCTTCGTCCGTCGAGTAGCACTACCAAACTGCGCGCTGTATTCGACGCGTCGAGCGTAACTACCAACGGTAACTCGTTGAATTCCGTGATGTATGCCGGCCCCAAGCTCCAGGCTGACATAAATGAAATTTTAATTAATTTTCGTCTCCATGAAATTTGTCTATCAAGTGACATCTGTAAAATGTTTAGGATGATCCTGATTGATCAATCTCAACGTAAATATCAACACATACTGTGGCGTTTAAGTCAGGATGAACCTATCAAAGTTTACGAACTTAACACTGTAACATACGGTGTGGCAAGCAGTCCATATCTCTCCATCCGTGTGTTGCACCAGCTAGCAGACGATGAGGCAGCCAAGTATCCCGTCGCGGCCAGCGTCCTGAAGAAAGCGTTCTTCGTCGATGATCTGCTGTGGTCTGTGGCCACACTCGATGAAGCTATCCATCTGCAGGACGAGCTGATAGCGCTGTTACAGGAAGGAGGTTTCGTTCTCCGCAAATGGTCTAGCAACTGCCCGGAGCTGTTAGAGCGCGTGCCTGCTGACCATCGTGAGACGCCTTTAGAGTTTCAGGACGACAAGGACCTTTCCATTAAAGTGCTAGGTCTTCAGTGGTTGCCTGCCGAGGACTCCTTCTCCTTCACGACGAACGATACGCCCTCATCGACTCCTGCTACAATGCGCAGCGTCCTTTCTCAGATAGGCCGTCAATTTGACCCCCTGGGATTTGTAGCACCCTGTGTATTTTATGCCAAGTGTATAATGCAAAAACTCTGGCTTCAAAAGTTAGGATGGGACGACAGACTTCCCACCGAGATAGAAGAAGAGTGGCTCGCGTACGTAGCTGAGCTTCCGCTTCTATCGAACCTCAGGCATGATCGTCAAGCTACTGTATCGCGACATTCATATCATCAGATTCTAGGTTTCTGTGATGCCTCTATGCAAGGTTATGCAGCAGTAGTTTACTTGCGGTCCCTGAACGACGTTGGTGATACTAAGGTCAGTCTTATCATCGCTAAATCCAAGGTCGCGCCCTTGAAGACTCGATCTATCCCACGTCTTGAACTATTGGCAGCCTTGTTGCTAGCCAAATTGGTATCATATACACAATCTGTATTGAACCAAATACCTATCGACGATACGTTTCTATTTACCGACTCTTCAGTAGTACTGGCGTGGCTCAACACCCCCACGTACAAGCTGGCCACGTATGTAGCGACACGCGTCGCGAAAATTCTCGATGACGTGTCTAACGAGTGCTGGTTTCACGTGCCAGGCGAGTGTAACCCCGCCGACGTGGCTTCGCGCGGCGCGCTGCCCTCCGCACTGCTCGCCAGGACGGAGTGGCTGCGCGGCCCCGAGTGGCTGTACGCGCCGCCGGACGAATGGCCAGTCAAGTCAATGGAACATTTTAAATCTGATAGAGTGCCAGAGTTAAGAAACGTAACGCTAATTCAAACGTGTCAAACAACTGAATCTAATGATTTATATAATCTAACTGAAACGTATTCAAGCTATACGAAGCTTCAACGTGTGATAGCACGATGCTATCAATTTGTTAACAATTGTCGACTCAGTAGGGACAAGCGTGCAGGGTCACCTTCCCTAACTGATCTAAAGAAAGCTCATGATATCTTAATCAAGATCGTCCAACGTGAACATTTTTCAAGTGATATTGAGTCGTTAGCAAAGGGTAACAACTGTGGTCAATCTTTACGAAAACTGAACCCCTTTTTAGATCCCCTTGGTTATCTCAGGGTGGGGGGTCGGTTATCAGAATCAAACCTTCCCTATCATAAGAAGTACCCGTTGTTACTGCCGAAAAAGTGCAACTTCACAAAGGTCTTAATTAATCACTTTCATAAAATTCATTTACACGTTGGTCCCCGCTCGCTTCAAAGCTTACTTAATCAAAAGTATTGGATCATTTCGGCACGTAGTGTCATTCGATCGGTGGTTTCAAAATGCATTTCATGCTTTAAAGTCAAACCTACCAGCTTGCAACCTGTAATGGGAAACCTTCCAAAATACAGAAGTGAAGATATTCATGCCTTTCACACTGTCGGCGTAGACATGGCCGGTCCTTTCAGTACGAAAGAAAGCAATCGACGCAACGCCAAAGTATCAAAGTCATACTTGTGTTTGTTTGTGTGTTTCGCTACTCGCGCGGTGCATCTCGAAGTAGTGTCCGCGTTGACTACGGAATGTTTTATGGCTGCTTTCGATCGCTTTACTTCGAGACGTGGTCTGAGTCACACGGTTGTATCGGATAACGGTAAAAATTTCGTATCCGCAGGCAGGCAGCTGGCTGAAATAATCCAATTTTTCAAATCAAATTCAGATCAACTTTCAAACGAATTCAATTGTCGCGAAGTACAATGGAAGTACAACCCACCAACTGGATCTCACTTTGGGGGTATGTACGAAAGTGGCATCAAGTCCGCAAAGCAACATTTGAAGCGAGTGGTAGGCAATAAAACTCTGTCGTTCGAGGAGCTAAGTACACTGTTCGCTCGAGTCGAGGCCGTATTGAATTCCAGACCTCTGAGCAGTGTGTCTAGTGATCCGAGCGAGTTTGAGGCCCTCACGCCAGGGCACTTTCTGATCGGTCGCGAATTACTGGCAGTGCCCGAATACGAACTGACAGACGAACCTGCGTATCGTTTGACGCGTTGGCAGTTAGTACAGCAGGCTTCGCAGCAGTTCTGGAAGTTGTGGCGGAAAGATTATCTGCATACGTTGCAGCAACGGCAGAAGTGGCTCAACAAGTGTCGCGATATTCAAGTAGGCGAACTTGTATTGATTCATTCTGACGCCCCGCCGCTGCAGTGGCACCTCGGGCGAGTGACGCAGCTCTTCCCCGGCCCGGATGGCACGGTCCGCGTGGTCAAGGTCCGCACTCGCACGGGCGAGTACACGCGTCCAGTCGTTAAGCTGAGTCCGCTCCCAATAGGGTCGGATTCAGAACCAAATCAAAACTGATTTAAATAAGCTTATTTTCTTGCATGAATTAGATACAGCTAGCATGTGCATAGTCAAGTTTATGCAAGTGAATTACATAACTTTAGGTTAGTTTTTTATAAAAATATATACAAGTATATTATTTAATTTATTCTAAGTACAATAACAGTAATTGAAGTTATCAAATACACGTAACTTACAGTCAACGGAATTTACACAACTTCATAATTAATTAACTAAATACAGTCCACTCTGCTCAATTATAATTTAACCATCCCTGGTTTGGTAACTGGGGAACTAGGCAATTCCCGGTGGGGGGAAATGGTGGGTTTTGGGCCAATCCTATTCGATCCCAAGTCCATAAACTTTATTAAAAACTTCACCAACGAGAGTTGCGCATTCCTACCGTGCCGTGGCGCCGTTCGCTATCGACAATTCAACGTGCCGGCCGGCCGCGAGAAGCTAAATTGTGAAAAATATTAAGAAATAGTGTGGTGAAGTGTCCTGCACCTATGTAAGTCCATTCCTTGCCCATTTTTATGATAATTTTATGAACCAGTGCAATATTTAACGTTTTACTCGACCACGTTCGAATGATTGAATTGAATCTTGGAGTAGATAAATTGTTTTGTAGAACTTATGTAGATATTTACCGATTGCGTAGTTCAAAATTATATCTATTGAGTAAAATACATTGCCACATTTCAATGGAGCTTTGCCCCACCTACAAAACTACGTGACCATTTAAGCTGTACCTATTATTTTGTTGGGGACTTATTACAGGTTTCATATTGCATAATCATAATCAGTATCATTTTCTACTACTCTCGCAACTCATATAGAAGAATAACAAAAACAATAAATATATCGCTTCGATTTCTTAATATTTTCTGAATTCTTAATTAAGCTGTTTTTTTCTACTCGCAACTTGTACATAACTTTAATTTAAACCAATAATTTTAATAAAAATCGGAGATATTTTTACATTTATTCGTTGTCTTGTACAATTTGCGGTTGATGGTGGGGCAGAAACTGGCAATGTCATTTTCGCAATGGTTTGCATGCTGGTTTTGGTTTGGATGTTATTAATGACATGACGTGAATAATGAAAGTTTTCTATGAAGAAAAAGATGACTAAATGATTTAGTGAATGAAATCTTAAAAAAACGGCCAAGTGCGAGTCGGCTGTCGGACTCGCGCGCTGAGGGTTCCGTGCAACTTCACCATAACATTTGCTCTAACGAAAAGATAAACTAGATTTAGGGACAAACTTATCTTTGCGTTTTCGAAACTGATAACGTCATACATCGACATACCAGGCGTCAACTGCAAATATAAGTTTGTAATTCTATTTCCTTTACTTGTGCTGTAAGACCTAGCTTCTTGCCAAATTTCATGATTCTAGGTCAACGGGAAGTACCCTATAGGTTTTGAGTGATTTTGCATTTTCATACAAATATGCACCAAAATGCGACATAGACGGCCATATCTTTTGATTGGGTTGACGTAGAAGTTTGATTTTTTAACGGCTGCATGAGAAAAAAAAAGACAGCAAGAAAGAAACATTTATTTGACACCACAAAACATACACCTTGAATACATATCAAACATTAAAAACAAAAAAGACAGTGGCAGGTACTTGGTGCGGCATGCAGCGCCAAAAGAGACCAGCTCAGCATGTGCTGTGTCCACAGCGGGCTACAGCGCTGGTTTTCAGCTGGCCTCAGCGGTAGTGGCGGTCGGCACAGGCGATGAGGTTGCAGACCTGAATATTTCGTATTAATTTCAACTTGATCCGTCCATGCGGTTCTGAGATATAGGTCATGACAGATAGACGGACAACAAAGTGATCCTACAACGGTATAAGGGTTTCTTATTTCCTTTTGAGGCACGGAACCCTAAAAATGTATATTACTGATGAAATTGAAAGTGACTCAAATTCCACTCATACTCACACTGACTACAGAGAGCTCCACAGGCTGGCGGCAATTTTTTTTCCTCCATGACACAGTGTAAAACCCTAATTGAGAAACATTTTTAGTAAGGGGGATTACCCCCGTTCCACTTACCAGCGAAGTTCCCGGGTGGAAAGTTGGGCGTTACCGTTGACAGTAAGCCCCCGAGACAGATATCGGTTGGGGCTGTTATCGGCTGTCGTATTAAACATTTCCTGGGAAGCCAACAATTTTCCTGGGGAGCTTTTGAAGGGAACTTTTTGGACAATGATCATGTTTATAGTTGCTTAGGGTTTTGTTCTCAGTTGATATAAGTATATGTGTATACATACAATGCGTTACCCGAGGAAATAAGACATTAAGGGCCTTCCATTAGCCAACTAGCACCGCCAATCTTAAAAAAATAATATCTTCCAATTTAATAAATGCTGGACGTAGGCCTCTCCCAAAGCGCGCCACTCAACCCTACTCTCGGCCCTCTGCATCCAGTCCCCTAGGTCATAACATAATTATTCCTATTATTAGCAATCTAAACTTGATCCATCATGCGGAACCGGCGACACCATACATGTCCATAGTTTAAAATTCTTCTTTCAGACCACACCGTTCTCTTATCGCTTTATTCTTTATCCTAAGTCCTAATAGTACGGGGGCGCACTGCAAAAAACTTACGTCATCAGGTACCAAGATGGGACCCATATTGTGTAGAATTGGATTAAAGGGGGTACCGATCACAATAATTAATAATACAGGATTTTTCGATATCACAACATTAATATATTTTCATTGACAATCAAACTTGACTACGTCAACTTGTTTCTAAAATAGAACATCCTCTATAACGGAATTGATGAATTTTAACATTTTGAAGCAACAAAATTAAAAACTTTAAAACTATGAACATAAAATCATATAAAAATGGAGCCCCTACTACAACAACATCGTTGAATAAAACGGTTAGGCACCCCAACTACTTTGTCACATCGAGTGACTAATGTTGGTTTCTTTTGTTTCGATTCTTCAGTTCCTGTCATCACGGTATCGTTAACATGCAATGTATTGCCCTTATCCTTTCTCCTTTGAAAAAGAGCGGCCTCATATTTAGTATTACAACGTTGCCTGAGATCGGCTCTTAACTTTGATACATACTCAAAATCATTATCACGATCGTTACTATCACTGTGATCTAGATCTGGTGCAACGGATTGTATCTTACCGTTCGTAGGATCCTTTATCCCAATATTTTCCATACTCCGTAAATCTGCAATATCAACATTCAAACAACAAGATACCGACGTGATGTCGACGTTAGACGTGCCACCAATTTGTCTTCCCTGTAGTGTCCACCCTAACTTGGTTCTAATTGCTACCAATCCATTATCAAAGCATACGAACTCATTGGTCATCAAAAGTCCTGAAATATCAGCACCAATCAACATTCCAATTTCGGGTGTGCCTTCATCATTGTCCGTCAGTGTAATATTATGGTTTTTAAGAAAGTTGAATAAATTTCTATCTTTGCAGTCATACTTAGCGATACATCCGCAGATAGAAGGCTGGGCAAGAACAGGTAATGTAAAATTACAGCTATTGTCCACACTTTGTACGTTCAGGTCGTAGACATCGTGTACACTGGACTTAGTTTCTACGCCGCCAAATAAGCGATGACTCAATATCTCCTCTCCAACAGGCTTCAGGTTTAATGCGTCTACTACTGACCTCTTTATATATGATCGCTGGGAACCGTTATCAAAAAGAGCTCTAATGGTCATTCTTTTGTTCCCATTTACAATAACAGTCGATATGGTTTGCAACAGCGTCACGCCTCGAACTTGGGAAGAATTAGTGACCGTGTCGTTCGATATTGTATTTAAAGCTTTCTTCCCTTCTTGTTTCCCCGGGCACAACACCATGGAATGGCGCTTTGAACATATACAGCATTTTGTGCAACTTTTACAGAATTTCACGTTGTGTCCAATTTTTAGGCACAGTGTGCATGCTCTTTTCTTTTTCAGATGTTCCTTGCGCTGTTCTAAAGTCATCCTGGGTACTTTGTAGCATTCGAGGCTAACGTGATTATCCTTGCCACAAAATATACACACCTTTAAATCAGTCCTTATGACGCCAGCGAATAGGCATTCTGTAGCAGCCGGTTCTTGGATTGGAGTGTTGCTTTCTTCTGAATCGGAAAAGGTAGACTTAACTAATTCAATTCTTTGTTCGCTCTCTACCTCCCTTTTAAGGAAAGCGAGGAGGTTGTCGAGCTCTCTATCAGTGCTTGAAGCAAATTCTTCCTTTTCTGTACATCTTGTTACTAGATTTGACTCACTGTGTAGTCGATCAATGCTGATACATGAAAGACGAGATCTCTCCCATACTTTTAAAATATCTGCAGGCAACGCTGACTCTACGAGAGGGAATATAAAGGCTGAGTACTTATTCTTTGTTACTCCTAATGACTCCAGCGCTCTAATCTGTGCAGTAAGTTGATCATATAGCTTGGTCATGGTTAATCGGCTACTTTGCTTTACTTGTGATAAAACCAGACCTAGCAGCTCACGCACATAAATCTCAATGAGGAGATCATCTCGGGCATAGCGAGACTTTAGTTGTTCCAAAGCTTGGGAGTAACTCGCACCGGAGGGAGGGAAATTTTGTACCATCTCCTTCACATGTGTTCCTGGTTCCATTGCTTGCAGTAAGTATTGGTATTTAACATCGTCTTCTATATCGCTGTCGTTGTGGATTTTACTGAATTGCCCCCAAAATGATAACCAGTTTTTTATGTTGCCATCGAATTTTCTCATCTCTAACTTTGGCAAGTTGTAGCGTTTTTGGTTAAATTTATCAGTAAGTGACATTCTAGTCGTTGCAAAACTATTTTCAGAACAGCTGCTCTCAGACGAAAACCTTTCTATGGCTATTTCATATTTGGTCTCTAGGGTTATCCAGTTGGTCCTATATTCATCGACAGAAGTAAGCTCTTGCTCTAGTTCATTTTCTTCGCAATTTTCGGTCAATAACTTTTGTAAAATTTCTTGATTTAACTTCCCTAGCTTTGTATTATAATCACCCAACTTCTTGAAACTAATTATAAGATCTTCTCTTACCGGAGTGGGTGAGGCTAGTGCATTTTCCAATTGAGTTGCTGCTATGGTGAAAAATCTGCGTGTGACCGTCCTTTCCTTTATATTCAACTCCATTCTACGAATTAACGGTCGCCACTTGTGTAGAATTGGATTAAAGGGGGTACCGATCACAATAATTAATAATACAGGATTTTTCGATATCACAACATTAATATATTTTCATTGACAATCAAACTTGACTACGTCAACTTGTTTCTAAAATAGAACACATATGGTTAGCTGATGGATAAGCTTCTCAATTATATAGGGTTGCCTGAGCTAAACCTGGAGCGTTTTGTGTAGGAGGCAAAATGAGTGTTGATTTTTGGGCAAAATTTACGTCATCGGGTACCAACATGTGACCTTGCACATTAGTTGAAGCTCATCAAGGACTACTTAAAAAAACTAGGTTGCCTCATCCTATCTTGGAGCTTTTTGGATCCGGCCAGATTTAGTGGTTGCAAAAAAAAAGAAATTTACGTCATCGGGTACCAAGATGAGAGTCATACCATGGGATAGTCCTAGTGACCTAACTCATAAAAAAAATGGGTTGCCTGGCCTCAGCCTGGAGCATTTCTTTTCCGGCCATGTTTAATGTTGCATGGACGGCCCACTATTAAGTCCCAAAATCGATCCAAATTTAGCGCGAGGATCCATGGTTTTTCTATATGTTGTTAGGACCCCTAAGAGTAGTTTATGCCCAAATTTGCAACACTGTATCGTGCAAAAGCTCGACACTTCACATTAGGCATGGTGACTTTTTAAAGTATCAAATAATTAAATGACTGTATAAAGAATGAAATGATTTTAAAAATTGACCTGGTTTAAATATAAACATTTCCCTAGCGAGCGCCCGCATGGGGGGCCGGCCGCGACTTCGTCCGCGCTTTCTTACAGTCTGTAGTAAGACCCACCTCAATTCGGTCCCGTTGCAAAAAATGTTTTAGGCTGATCTCTTCTACCACGATCTGCTGATTTCTTATACCATGATATTTCGTATAACGCCACGTCCGCCAGTATTGAAAATAGCTACGGACAAAAATGCTAGTCTTTGAATGGCTCTATCTCTGCAACCAATGGCCCTAGAGAGCTGGTCTTAGGCTCAAATTATGCACATTTAGTTTACTTTATAATCGCATATAATAAAGGTACCCCAAAATCTCTTCCTTGGGTACATATTTCGAAAAATCTGCCAAAAGTGCCAGAACATCGCAGTTTTTCGAGCACCATGGAAGTTTCACAGGGTCTACAGGGTTGCAAACTTAGGCATAAAATACTCTTAGGTGTCCTAACAATATATATAAAAACCATGTATCTACGAGCGAAATTTTGATAGATTTTAGACTTTAGCAGTAAGCCGTCCGTGCAACATTAAACATGGCCGGAAAAGAAATGCTCCAAGCTGAGGCCAGGCAACCCAATTTTTTTACGAGTAAGGACACTAGGACTATCCCATGGTTTGATTTTTATGGCCCTATATGACGTAACTTTTTTGCAGTGCGTCTTAGAATGTGACCCTACCGGAAAAATTACGTTATGGATAAAACTACTAATCTTCGACTAGCTCTAGCTCTGTAACCAATAGACCTAGATAGTCGATGTTAGGCTTAAATTGTAGCAGATTTAGTTTACTTTATGAGCGTATACAACGAAGATACCCCAAAACGGTTCCTTAATGTACTTATTTCGAAAAATCTGCAAAATAAATCACTTTACGGATGAAAATGTTAATCTTTGACAGCCTGTATCTATGAAGCCAACAGACATAGAGAGCTGGTGTTAGGTCCAAATTGTAGCAGATTTAGTTAACTTTATAAGCTTATATAATGAAGATACCCGAAAACGCTTCGTTATGGCAATTATTTTGAAAAATCTGCAAATGGTGCCAGAATTACGCAGTTTTTCGAGCACCATGGAAGTAGCACAGGGTATACAGTGTTGCAAATTTGGGCATAAACTACTCTTAGGGGTCCTGACAACATATAGAAAAACCATGGATCCTCGCGCTAAATTTGGATCGATTTTGGGACTTAATAGTGGGCCGTCCATGCAACATTAAACATGGCCGGAAAAGAAATGCTCCAGGCTGAGGCCAGGCAACCCATTTTTTTTATGAGTTAGGTCACTAGGACTATCCCATGGTATGACTCTCATCTTGGTACACGATGACGTAAATTTCTTTTTTTTTGCAACCACTAAATCTGGCCGGATCCAAAAAGCTCCAAGATAGGATGAGGCAACCTAGTTTTTTTAAGTAGTCCTTGATGAGCTTCAACTAATGTGCAAGGTCACATGTTGGTACCCGATGACGTAAATTTTGCCCAAAAATCAACACTCATTTTGCCTCCTACACAAAACGCTCCAGGTTTAGCTCAGGCAACCCTATATAATTGAGAAGCTTATCCATCAGCTAACCACCCCATATGGGTCCCATCTTGGTACCTGATGACGTAAGTTTTTTGCAGTGCGCCCCCGTACTATAATAGGTACTACGTTGATATTTACGCCTTGAAAACGCTTGCGACCAGCGTAATTTGCATAGTATACTAGGCTCACTTTGATGTGAGAATCACTCGCAATTTCCGTCCCATTTAGGAATAAACGTGGGCGGATAATCCACGGTAATTCAACGTACAATCGACAGAACATCAAATGTGTCACACGGCCTTACGCTGTGGTAATACGGCCTAGATTGTAATAAGAAGGTTTCAAAGTGACAGTTATAAGAAAAAAATTCTTGATGGTGGTTATGAGTTACCGCGACTTTACTTTGGACCATTCTTATTATCTGCGTCGCGACGCAGATAAGAACTAGCCGCTAAATTAAAATTAAAAAAATATTATTTGATAATTTTTTTTCTCAAAGAATCGCACCTGGTACATAAATACGAAGTATACCAAAAAATCAGGAATAATTAGGACTACCTATAGCCGTATGAAAGGATATTACGGTTTGGCTTGAGATTCCAGAGATATCTTAATATTTCATAACAGCTTCATACAAATTTTTGGTAAAAATAAAAATTTACGATGGATTTGGCACTAAATTCCCTGCCACGTGTGATGTTTGTGCTATGAATATAATGTCAGGCACTTTCATATTTTCATATATTGAAGGTAGTGTTTGGTGGCGGGTAGAATGATGTTCTTTGTGTCAGAATAAATAAATAGTTGTTGGAACGAACGTGTATTTTTATTGCTTAGTCAAATATCTTTAATAACCGTGATTATACAGTGTTGAGACTACATACATAATAATTTATTGTTCGAGCCGTTCTGTATACAAGGTCCAATTGTCCGCGTTGTAATCAAAAGGTTCTAATTTTCCCACTGCCATCGCTTAAAACTTGTAAATAATGCACACTTAGGTACGAAATCGTCGCCAAATTATTATGTATGTACTAGTCTCAACACTGTATAATCACGGTTATTAAAGATATTTGACTAAGCAATAAAAATACACGTTCGTTCCAACAACTATTTATTTATTCTGACACAAAGAACATCATTCTACCCGCCACCAAACACTACCTTCAATAGGCCATCGACGACTCTTAAAAATTGAAATCGCTATGTCTATGAAAGTCGATTTGCAGCCCACTGTGCGTCGTAAGGTTTAAAATCGTACTGCAAGTGTTACCATTGATCTGGTAATGTCCGTACGAACAATACCCGTTCCTTCGTCGATATTATAATGACTACTTTTGATCACAGATAGTTTCTCGCCAAAGAACAAAGCAGACAACTAGTGTCCGACCGAACCGAACTCGAGAGCTTATGATAAGCATATAACGTTATAATATTAAAAGCGTAAATAATTTATTTGAAATAAGGGAGTGATAATATGTAGTGCTTAAGAGCCTTCATAAAGCCAACTATCGCCGCCAATCTGAAAAAAATAATATCTTCCAATATAATCAATTTTATTAAAAAAGATATTTACAAAATGTTTATTACGATAAATACTATTTATCAATATACAATACATGGCATAATTGCGACAAGCTAAGATGTAGTTCACAAATGTGCCAAAAACGGCCGTTTTTCGCAATTATGCGAACTACAACTTACTGACATTGAATCACGTTATAAATAAGCATCTAAAAATAGTATTTATCGTAATAAACATTTCGTAAATAGCTTTTTTAATAAAATTGATTATATTGGAAGATATTATTTTTTTAAGATTGGCGGCGCTAGTTGGCTCTATGAAGGCCCTTAAGGATTACTTCAAATATCAGAGACTCAATTGTTTAATATGTGATTTATAAATACAAACTGACTAATTATAACTGCCTATTTATTTTTTCCACGAAAACATGACCTTATATGGAAGTTTCGGTTTCGTTATCGGCCGAAAGTGCGACCGTGGCCGAAATTCGGTTTCGGCCTTAAAACCTAGTTTCGGTCAGACACTACAGACAACTTTGTTCGAAGTCATAAAGAAAAGCATAAAGAATATACATAGTAAATTGCCAGCAAACTTTAGCAGCAGAAGCTATCATTTTCATACTTCAGCCATTTTAGATTCAGGATATCCGGAAATTACGTTACAGTTTCCACCGGATGGGAAGTTTTAACGACTTGCAGTTATGCTGCCAACTATTACCTGCCTAATGTTGTTTTGACTACAGGGAGCTTTCAGCAAGGCGGTGTCTTGTGTCTTGTACTGAAGTAAAGCACGCTGGCATAGTTAGGTTACTCTGGGACTGAGAGGAAAAAGTATCACTCTAATGTTCAACTTTTAAGCATCAAAAATCTCTCTTGAAAATGGCAGGAAACGACGGTTGCGATTTGATAATTTTAATGTCTACAGTGGTTATTTTGTGTTTAATATCACGTTAAATTAATCAGAAAATGTTTGCGAATGTATGGTGAAATTATTGCATAATTCATGCAAGATCTGAAGTTTCAAGCAATTATCAAGAGTTCCACTACGAGCTCGGGAGTGAACGTGACTGTTGAGCTGCTTCGTCCAGAGTGACGACGCTACGGCGACTCCTCTAGATGAAGACAAGAAAAGGATTTCCAGGGTAATGACGCTACGGCGACTTCTCTGGTGAAAGAGAAGACAATGATAACTTGAATATTCTGTACATGACATTGGCAAATGACGAACTGTCATGACATTGGCAAGACGCCTCGCTTTGCGGTGATCTTCTATACATATAATAAGACTGTAAAAAAGTTGTGTCTGTACATTGGATATTTTTTGAAAAGAATAATTGTAATGTGTTTTAGGATCGATACTGATGCCAAAACACTAATTTTTAGAAATTTTGTCTATTTGTCTGTGACTTTGTGCAAGTATCACGCCATAACTAATAAAGGGATTTTGATGGGAGTTTCACTAGGAGATAGCTGAAATATCCGGACAGCTCATATGCTATAAGTCATAGCGGTATGTGATGTGGAAACAAGGATCCAAAGAGGAAGATCTGCCTCCTGATCTCCTCCATCCTCCTCCTCTACGCAAACGAAGTTGCGGGGTACAGCTAGTCAATAATAAATGTTTAACACGGTAATTCCCGTTTTATCCAATTAATAATAATAAGTTTTTATTTTATTTCAAGAAAACCTATGTCATCAATCAACATAATATGGTTGACATAAATCTACTTATAATCCGTTTAATTGTTGAGAAAGCCCAAACTAGCAGACGAATGTAACTTCCCAGAAGGCATCACCAACTAAGCCAAGAGGTCAAACAAAACTTTCTTCACTCGGACTTCTTCACTTACTTCTCTGTTAATTTGTCTCAGAACTTTCGCAGATACTTTCTTCCAGACACTTCCAGATAAAAACTTGCCTCGTTACCAACCTTTGTTTTCGCCATATTTTCATTACGTACAGCTAACAGCAGATCCAGTGTAACACTTTGGACCGTTCTTATTATCTGCTTCATAAGAGTTGAATTCGTACTGTAAGTGTTACCTACCTACTCCCTCACCTGCAACTCGTAATGGGATTTGGAAAGTTACTATTGTGTTCACGAACTAGTATGTTCTTTCGTACTTTCATTGTTATATTAGGTTACTGTTTGTTGGTGGTATGAAGGTCATGCAAGAATTAACATTATCTAATCCACAGCCCAAATCAAGTGCCTTGTTTTGTAAACAAATATGATCGTCTAATAACCTGTTGTGATGTAACACTGAAGGAACATTGATCGAACCTGTTCATCATTGTGAAAATAAAGTAATCCGATCTAATAATGTGAAAATAACTGTGCAATAATCACATAACAGCTTAAAATGTTAGTAGGGTAGGGTAGTTTTTGTTTACAAAATAAGACACTTGATGTGGGCTTCGATTTACTTACTAATACTTATATGGAGAGCTCGGTGGCACAGTGGTTGGGTCAACGGACTTGCGATACGGAGGTCCCAGGTTCGATTCCCAGCCAGGGCAGCCATGTACCAATGAGGTATCCTCGGTTTTGTCGACGGATGGCAATTATGACAAATACGCAAATACGAATAGCCAAGTGAAGTGCCACCATTAGGGTGCATGAGTACCTACCTATATGTGAAGTTATCAAATAAATGTATAAATGACATTGCCACATTTCAATGGAGCTTTGCCCCACCTACAAAACTAAGTAACCATTTAAGCGGTGCCTATCATATTGTTGGGGCCTTATCACAGGTTTAATATTGCATAATCATAATCAGTATCATTTTCTACTACTCTCGCAACTCCTTTAGATGAATAACAAAAATATTAAATAATTCGCTTCGATTTCTTACTATTTTCTGAATTCTTAATTACGCTGTATTTCTCGACTCGCTAGATGTACAAAACTTTATTTTAAACCAGTAATTTTAATAAAAAAACGGAGATATTTATACATTTATTCGTTATCTTGTACATCTAGCGGTTGATGGTGGGGCAGAATCTGGCATTGTCATTTAATATTTAGAATCTTATCTTTATCTGAATCTTATACGGAGCTACACTGAGAAGACGTTTAAATCCAAAGTCTCATGAAACTAATAACTTACCACATTAATACTGCTTATAGTTAGTTATACGAAACACATTATGAATGCGAGGCGGATTTAGTCCCGAGTGAGCTATCACGTTCCGCATTATGATAATATTATGACAATGTAATCCTGGATTATGCCAACTCACTGTCAGGCGTGTGCGATAGTTTAACTTTGAATTATAGATTGACATAATCTAGAAATTAATAGCGTATTTTAGTGAGTTTATACATAATATACAACGTCAATAGTGTTTGCTTTACCGTGGCAAAACGACTGGCCCTCAGTAGTACTATTGAATTATAGTGAACTAATTTAGTAACAGAAGAGAAGACGGGTGCCATTCTGGAAAGCACAGGGGAAGGCTTTTGCCCAGCACTGGTATTATTTGTGATATTTTTTTTTTAAATCTATTTTTAAAATGACATGTATTTAATTAATTAATTGACTCGTTATTATAACAATTGACATGTAAATATTTAATTTCGCAAAAGGCTAATAAATATATATAAATAATTTAGTAACCTTGCGATCGGCGAATACTCTTCGCCGCCACTCCACTGCGTCGTTCTGCGCTGGCCCTTGTCATCTGAGTCGTGCGTGAGGCCATAAATATTTGTTTCTATCTCGCTCGCACTTACAGGTCTATGAAGCATCTTAATGAAGAATGGATAGAGGTGCCTCTGTTGATAATTCGCCCACTATACAGGGTGGTCTTGAATTCAATTTTTTTTGTTAACCTAGAAATTGTCCCACTGCTGGGCAAAGGTCTCCCCCTTCCCCTTCCATCCATCCCTGTCCTGAGCCTCTTCCAGCCACCCATCCCTGTATGTAACGATATCGTCTCTCCACCTACGCCGAGGTCTGCCCCGACACCGGCGCCCGCCCAATGGCACCCATTCTGTGACAGTCCGGGCCCATCGGTCTGGCTGCATGCGGCACACGGGGCCCGCACAGTTCCACTTTAATGTAGCTGCTTTGCGGGCCACGTCTGCTACGCCAGGTATCGATCGCAGGGTTGTGTTTCGGACACGGTCCATTCTCCTCACGCCCAATATGCTGCGTTCCATTGCGCGTTGGCAGACCTTGAGTTTGGACGTCTGATCTTTAGTCAATGACCATGTCTGGGCACCGTAGGTTAGGATAGGCAAGATACACATGTCGACAAGTTTCCTCTTTATTCATTCGACAAAATTAAGTGGATGGTTAGGCTTGTGACCTACGTTAATTCTGCACAGCGTTTAAGTAAATTAAATAATTTGGGTGAAAAAAAAAATATTTGCAATAAATTCAACTATCCAAAAAATATTTATTTGATCTCGTTACTGTGTTATGCATTTTTTTTATATTTTAGTATATTTTTTTATTTTTTGCAACGGTATTTTTCACAGAATTTTGACCTAATAGTCGATCCTAAGGTCATTGTGTGACTTGTGACGTACAGCTAACAGCAGATCAAGTCTAACACTTTGGACTTTGGACCATTCTTATTATTCGCATCGTAAGATTTAAAATCGTACTGCAAGTGTTACCATAGATCTGCTGTTATCCATACTCAGTTCAATTTCTTTTGCAGTTTTGATTTCCTAAAAAAACCTAGGACACCCTGTAGTATACTTTTAGGAGATTGAAATAAAAGTCATTAATAAAAATACAGTTTTTATTCCAATGTCATGCACTTCTACAATTTTGTTTTCACTAGAGAATAACAATGTGATATCATCGTGCTATATTGTGAGTCGAGAAAGCTAACTGGTTGTGTAACAAAAATATATATAATATACATAAGGGGCCATCTATAAACTACGTCACACTAATTTCATAATTTTTTGACCCCTCCCCCGACCTTGTCGCAGCTGGTCATATTTGTGAGTCCCACCTAGTGTGACGTCACATATTTTGCAATTTTACATCTATAAATTATTGAATTAAAACACCAGTTCCGGGATCAAGTAGTTTGGCTAAACATGTAGTACGTGGAACACGGAGAAAGGTGTACAGGAGAGTTTTTAAGGTTGAAATTTTCTCAAAAACTACTTGACCTATTGCAAAATTTCTTTCACTGTTTGATAGATAAAAGTTAAAACTTTGTAACTTTAAAAAAAAATTAATTCTGTCCAGTAGTTTTTGAGAAAAGCTGTAAATGTTTTTGAGTTTTTCGTTTATAGTTCAAACTCGTGTTTCACTTAGATTATAATAGATTTTGAAATGTGATGTCACGAAATTCAGGACCCCTCCCACTCCCTTGTCACACAATGTCACACTTCGTCGACCCCCCCCCCCCCCCCCCCACACACACACATGTGACGTCATTTATGGATGACCCCTAAGTATGGGTAAATTCCGCGGTCCCAATGCGCCTGAAACCCGCCCACGACACGTGGAATGATTGACACGACATAGAATGCGACTGGAGTGGAAAATCAAGAAAAGGGTTAGGCACAGTAAAGGTTTCGTAAGGTATGGGAACTGAATGTTTCTTGTTGCCACAACAAGTTGCCAGAAACTGTCACGACGACAGAGAGGCCAGACTATGCCAGATTATGCCCCACCATCAACCGCAAGTTGTACCAGATAACGAATAAATGTAAAATTATTGGTTTAAAATACAGTTTTGTACAAGTTGCGATTCGAAAAAACAGCTTAATTAAGAATTCAGAAAATAGTAAGAAATCGAAACGATTTATTCATTGTTTTTGTTATTCTTCTATAGGAGTTGCGAGAGTAGTAGAAAACGATACTGATTATGATGCAATATGAAACCTGTAATAAGTCCCCAACAAAATGATAGGTACAGATTAAATGGTCACGTAGTTTTGTAGGTGGGGCAAAGCTCTATTGAAATGTGGCAATGTCTTTTGTTTAGTCAACATTCCCATTGTGGACCACGTATGTACAAGTGGAAGTACCAGTCCAATACCTTTACTGTAAACTTTTATTATTTTCCCATACAAAGCTATCTTTGACAACTCAATTCCCAAAATACATAACACTCGTTTCACGCGCAATAGAGCCGCCGCAATGGTCTGGAAACATTACAATAAAATACATCTATCATCGGACAATGGATTGGAATCTCATACAATGTTTATTATAGAATTTTATTTATTGCTACGCGTTACAAATTAACGGGAGTCAGTAATTATAAATAAATAACAGTTCATTCTTACAAAAGATAGTGTTATTATTACAAAGTGTTACATGTCCCTATTTTTGTGTGTCGCTGATATTTCTTCTGTGGATTCAAATTCAAATGATTTATTACAGTCACAAATCTATATATATATAAAAGAAAGTCGTGTTAGCTACACTATTATATTATATATATATATACTATGGCGGCCCCTATGTCGTACTTATATTTACAAGAAAAATGTGTATAACATGTAAATTTTTTTATATAACAAACTTCCTCAGACGATGAGGTTGTTAGAAGGCAGGCCATTTAAAACGGAGTTGTCTAGGTGGCTCTTACAAAATATGTTTTACAGTGTCAAGGAGTTCAGTGACCGTCATCAGTGTGTATAACATTTGTACGCCTCTTAACAGGCTGAATACCATGACTTTATTATTAAATTGTATAACATCTCGTATTCTGTGTATTCTAACAAATAAATGTATTGATTGATTGATATTTATAACTCAAGAAGGGACGAACCGATTTAGCTGAAAATTGATGAGGAGGTAGCTTAGAACCAGGAGAAGGACATAGGATACTTTTTATCCCGTTCCAGTAGGAAAAAATGAAAGATAAGTATGATGAAGATTTATATGAGAAATTCCTGACTATAGGAATACGGAAGGACGGTCGAAACTGTCGGTCTAATTGCCGACTTCAACAATAAGTGAGTGATATCCGTTTATATATAATAATTAGAAGTATAAATTTTTGAAATAATTTTTGTTTTGTAGGAATTAAAAAGTTATATTGAACTCTATTAGAAATGACGGAAATCGGACTAGCCTCGATAATTGTATCTCTAAACTAAGTTGAGAGAGAAAGAACTATTGTTTTCATTTGAATCTGTTCGTTTCCAATTATTTCATAGAGAGAAAAGGTCCAGTATTAGTATAAAAGCGACCACGAGTCAATGAAAAATTACTCGAAACGTATTTCACAGACTACTATGTCTTCTGCACCAGCAATCCATTTATTCAAAACTTCCTTTTAAATGAATTTAAGAGTGGATTATGAACCGGCGCTCATACCGAGTCATTATGGCCAAATGACTCCGCAGCCAAGGCCATCAATTATGGCCACGGGAGGGTATTCTGTCACAGTGACAGCCTTAATTGATTCGCCGGCGTTGGAGCACTCAAAGTGACGAAATTTTAGGCTGTGGCGGTGACGTCATGCGAGTTATTATCGCAACACATGTTAAGGGCCTTCATAGAGCCAACTAGCGCCGCCAATCTTAAAAAAATAATATCTTACAATATAATCAATTTTATTAAAAAGCTATTTACGAAATGTTTATTACGATAAATACTATTTTTAAAATGCTTATTTATAACGTGATTCAATGGCGGTAAGTTGTAGGTTGCATAATTGCGAAAAACGGCCGTTTTTGGCACATTTGTGAACTACAACTTAGCTTGTCGCAATTGGGCTATTTATTGTATATTGAAAAATAGTATTTATCGTAATAAACATTTTGTAAATAGTTTTTTTAATAAAATTGATTATATTGGAAGATATTATTTTTTTAAGATTGGCGGGGCTAGTTGGCTCTATGAAGGCTCTTAATAATGCTTGCACAGTCGGGTAAAATTTGATACTGCTTTACACGTTCATGGACAGTAGAAATTACGAAATGACAGTGAAAATTCTCAACTACTGTCATAACCGTGGGGGATTCTAAGTATGTGCGTGTCAAGACCGACAAAAATGTACCTACAACCTTTATTTTGACAGTACACATACCTATTTTCTACACAGAATGACAGTGGGACCGCTCCACAAAGAAAACCGTCTACGAACGCCGCGGGAGATGCCGTTGTGTCTTTATAAATGCATCAAAATACTACGTCATACGCCGTACTGTCATTTTCCGAATACTCAAAGTACGGCATATGCCGCCACTGTCCATGAACGAGCGAACTTCAATCTACTCAGCGGAAGTAAAATTAAATGTATTTAATTAATTTCACAGTAGAAATGTCAGCGAAACACCACGTCTATAGTAAGGGAGATACCCTGATATCGTTTTATATTACTTTAATTTAATCACTACTTAATTCCTTTCGGAAAAGTTTATTAGATAAAAATCTAACTATTTACAGGATATTTACAAATTTATAATTATAATACTACTTAAAGTCTACTTACGTTATACATTTAAATAATTTATTACAACTTAACGTAAAGAGCATTATATTTTACTAAAAAAATAAATTTGTACTACAAAATTAGAAATTATTTTAAATTAATAACAAGTTAGTTGAGGTAAGTTGGAGAAAGTTAGTCCTGTTAAAGATAATATTGAACGTAATTAAAATTTATCTCGTAACTCTACTACCTCACGATGACAAGCATTCTTTATTTTTAATTTTATGTTATTCTATTCTATTTTTATTTGAATGGCTTCTACTCTTATTCAAGAGATAATTTCGCCAATGTCAGAGTATTCATGTAAATAGAAAATCAAACAAATAAAATCATCCCGCCATTCCAAAATGATGGCGGAATCCTAATTTTATGTTAAAATTCCATTTAATTTTCACACTAAATACCTATATATTTTTTTGTTTAAATTAATGTTATTGTTTTTGCAATGCCCGTACTCCTTTTAAATGTATCATCAAATCAAAAATTACCACATTAATTTAATTAAATATTTGACTTTTAGTCTCATGACATATTTCGTTGCCGAGCCGGGTATTTATTTATTTTATTTTACATTTTCGGAATACCAACAGCTGTAAAGTACAGTCGATGATTTACAAAAACCATTTTCAACGCAGCCAGTAATAGGTATTCGCAAATAAAACCTGAGTCCCTATTACCGTTCATATTACATATATCATAGCGCGCTGAACAGAGACGCCGCTACACAGTACGGGATGTGATGACAATCAGCGCTGTGCCCAGTCACCCCAGTGGCTGGGCACAGCATTTCAGCTGATCACAGTCCTATTACGCATATTATTTTAAGTTAGCTCTAAGTGTATAAATAAGATCACCTTGTATGTGTAATATGTGTAATAAATATTTTTCATTTCATTTATACCAACGCTATATCACTGTCCTTGTCACGCACATTATGACATGGTATGACACATTATGACATGGTATGACACATTATGACTGGACCAACTTACCCCAACTAACCTTATATTAATTAAAATATTTCGTTAAAATATAATCAAATAATTATTTAATTACTACACACAATTTCTTTATAAAGGGATTAAGTTTAATTTCGTTTCATTTTGAAGTGGTGGGTTCTTTAATTAAAATATGTCACTTAGGGCGTAAATAACTTAATGAGTATTTTCTTCTAATTAATTAAAGTGGAAAATCCTGTCGTTACGCCTCGAGATCTAAGAACTTAGTAACTTGTACAATTTTTGCGATAATAAGATTTCCATTTACTAAAAAATTCAAGAATGAACTTAATTATTATTGAGTCATAGTCGAAAATAGATAAAAGTAGATACACAGTGTCAATAAGGTTGAGATTGCCTCAAGAACTTTACCGATTGCAAAGAAAATTTTCACTAGTAATTAGTTTAGGGTGTAGATTATAAAATTGTAAAATAATTTAGAACATTATGAAAAAATTCTTGCCGTGGGCAGTACTTGAACCACGGCAAGAATTTTTTCATCATGTTCTAATTTATTCACCGAGCATGGATAATGCGTAATTCAAATTCTTTGTAAAATATTGTTTAAAATAGGTCAAAAAGTTTTTGAGAAAATCTGAACATTAACGACCACTGTGTCTGTGTTTAGACCTTACACAATTTTATTACCAAGAGCAAATGAACATTAAAATGTATATCTAGCTTCAATACACAATAAAAAACAATTTCCATACACACATTCGACCGATTTGTAAAAGCAAAATTAGTTGAATATTTAAAAAAAAACCGCGAATTTACAACAGTTAAAAACAGTGTCAAAACGTTTTATTTTACAGTTTTACTACTTACTCGTATAGGCATATTTCAAACACATTAACAAATTAAAAAAAAAACTATACGCCTGGATTACTAAGGTGCTATAAAAACTGCATAACGGTGACTAAATGTAACGATCTAAATGTGATGCTGAACAAGGTACCGCTTTCGTGGGTCTAGCGACAATCCATGAACCATGGCGTAAACCACCGCTCAACTTTATTATGCGACTACATTTATCGCTATGGGCCATTGATCTCCTAAAAACAACTAGATACACAGTCTGCCTTCTAAAAATGTCCGAGCGCAAAGAAGGTCCAAACGGATGAATGGACTTTCATTTGCTTTATTGGACATTATTTGGACGTTAACAATGGACCCTTATTTGGACGTTTTTTAAATTGTTTTAGTAAGACCTTTGTGTATCATTGTTTATAGGAGATCAATGCTATGGGCTTTTAAATTGACTCTATCTTGTCTTAGAATTCAAGCTATGATTTCAAGTGGGATTTTAATTCTAAACTTTTACGAGCGACTCTATTTTCGTTGTGAACTCTACAATTTTAGTATGGAGGTCACGCGAGGCCCAGCTCTCCCAATGAATTTCAATTGCCGGAACGCTAGGTGTCCTGAAAGTACTGAAACAGTTTGCTAATTGGAACTCAATAGTGGTCTACAAACACTAATTGGCAATCGTAGGGTTTCCAGATTGGCGAGAAGTTTAGGACAAAGTTTCAAAAGCGAAATGGAATCCTGATTTGGATTTACATATTTACTAGTGACTTGATTTGCCGTGACATTTAAAGTAAAGCTATGCTTCTAATTGTAGCAAGAAATTTCTCTTGAAAATCTAACAATTCCCCCAATTTTAACTGATTTGTTAAGGGTACATCAGACTCATGGCCCAAACTATGGTTCCCCTTTGTTATGGTTATCCTTAGATAGGTACAAACATCATTCCGACTAGAAATCGAACCCAGAACCTCATGCACAGAAGACAGGCGTATTGCCGAATAGGCTAGGAGGTCGTCAAAATGTTTCAAGACGAAATTCCATTCCATATTTTGCTTACCTCCCAAGGGATACGGTGTATGGTGGTATACCTCGAAGCCTCTTGTGCGTTTAATTTTAATATTAAATATTGTTGAGGATGTGATTTCCAATAAAAGATTGTATCACTTTCAACTATGTTTTAATGGATTAAGTAAAATAAGCTTGATACATGTAAGTAATGGTCGGTGCCGAGGAACGAGTGCAAAGTAACACGTTTTGTCCGCAGCGGCGCGGGAGTCGCCGCAACTTCACAGGTAAGTAGTTTGTAGGTAATTTCGCGTAAGTTGCGTAGACAAATATATTGCAGTAACTTCGAGCTTTACGAATTACTCCATTTACAATTTACGGAATACTAATATGTAACAGGGATACTACAAATTAAACTTCTAAATGTGGTGGGTGATCGAACAGTGGACTTGTTAGTTTCGTTCTGTCCTGTGAAGTCCTGATTGTCTGGTCACCCCTAATATACCTGTTAAGAGCAAGTGAGGTGCAACATTATACAACAGCCCGTTGTTTTGTTCTGTGACTCAATTAATCAAAATAAAATTGAATTTTTAATGTTTAAGTGTCTAATGTTGCGGTGCCCTTACAGGGTTTATGTGAGCACTTACTGTACTATCGAAGAACCATGTTACCACATAAAGCAAGGAATAAATGAATTATGAATCATTGGTAATTGTTATTGAAAACCCGTTCGATATGATTTCTCTTCCTTTTGTTTGTTATTTTTGATAAATAAATTCTAATAAACTTTTATGAAGGCTTCTTTTCAACGTGAAATGAAAATTTAATTAATTTTTCAGAAGATACTAAACTTGTAATAGTCAAATTCACAGTTAAGGGCCAGCTGTCAAACTCGAGCGCGAGACAGAATATGCCCCGCAGCGGCGGAGTGAAGAGCACGGCACAGTGACACCATATTTGTATTTTTATTAATTTTGGATGATTTTTGGCAAAGAAATAAAAATACGCCAATAAAAATCAGATTTTTTAAAAGCAAGCTCTCGTATTTATAATACTACATTTAGATATATATTTTGTATGAATAACTATTTCGGTTTAGATATAATTTTCTTTTTAAAAGACATGGAAGGGGTATGTTTGCGATTTTTTTCTATCGAGCGAAGTTTGTCCAATCGTGTATCGATATTCATCAGTCCCTAAATATACACCCCAAGATTGCTATATTTATTTATTTATTCATTAAAAAGTATAGCATTATATATTTTTTTCAAACGTTTAATTTCAGTAGTTAGTGCCGTAGCCTTCATAGAAAAACTGTAAATCCGCGCATACGAAGCCTTAAGGTTTTCTCAAAAAACTACCAGGTCAATTTACGGAGTAAGTATATTTACGTTTATATGAGTAACTGAAATAGAACCGTTTTCCACCCCAAATGGAAAACGATTATTTCAGGTCTTGCAGAGGCTTGACCTGCCCCCTTACCTTGAAGTCTTATAGCAGTATTACTTCCATAATACTTTGTTACTTCGTATAATGACGACCTTAAAGTAAGCTCATTAAGGTCGTCATTATACGAAGTAACAAAGTATTTTATGAAAGTAATACTGCTATAAGACTTCAAGGTAAGGGGGCTGAGCAAGCTCTTGCCGGCTTTCGGAGTAAGATACTGACGAAAGCGCATGCGTGCCACCGCCGTCACACACTGCGCGCGCAAAGGTGATGAAATGTAGTAAGATAATCAGTCTACGAGTAAGAAGCAAGCATGTGAGTACTCTTAGGTAAGGTAGGTTATCTTGTTATATTAGTTATTTATATAACTTTGTTTAGAAAGCTCTTTCATGAGAAATAATTCATCGGTCGAATGCTAAAGAATGGAATTGTATGCTTGTATGATAACTCATAAGATATAACCCAAGGTCAACTAAAATACGCTAAATAATATCTAATTTTAACCAAACGCTGTAAAATTAATGACTTAGAAACAAGTACATTCTCAAAATGACTTTATTTCATAATTACAAGTCATTTTGAGAATTTACAAATGAATACACGTATTCTCCAATTAGAGGAATGGTTATAGTTTCTCAGACATTGTAATGTTCAATAAAATTGTTACCATCAAAAGTTTTGGGACAATCTAAGCTTATACTCTTTGGGAAGCTATAAAAATAAAGCTATTATGGCCAGTTAACATCGTATATTGTGAATACATTGATTATCTGTTCAATTTAAAAAAAATCGTACTACTACGACAACTGAAACACAGAGGAAGGTGTAAAGGAGAATTTTTGAGGTTGAGATTTTCTCAAAAACTACTTGTCCTATTGCAAAAATTTCTTTACTCTTTGATAGATAAAAGTTAAAACTATGTAACTGTAAAAGAATGATCAAATTCGGTCCAGTAGTTTTTGAGAAAATCTCAACCTTATTGAGGCCCCCTTATACTTATCTATGTCTTCCACTGTACTAATTTCAATGTAGAAAATATTTCATTAATATTAATTCAAACTCATCAACTATAAAGGTAGGCAGAGGCTCAATCTTCATACCACCATCTCCAATTTGATCTATATATCCTCCTCAGTCTATACTAGGAAAGGATGATACTATAGTCTATACTATACTAGGAGGAAAGGATGATACTATAGACTTTATACTATAGTATCATCCTTTCCACAAAACTAATTTTTTTCTTCAAGTATTTGACAACTTTGTTTGTGAGATGTGAAAATTGAACAGAAAACCACTCTCCACCGAATTGGCTGACACACAACCAATCATCTACGTGGCCTTATTATCGAACTCTTCAGCGAAACAATGTAGAAAGAATTTCGATTTGGCATAAAAGCCTTTGGCAGTAAAGAGTGCAGAACAATGTTGACTGCTGAATCGCTGAATGCAGCGAAACATGCGCTTGACTCGGTGCCAAATGCGCTGTAATGCAGCACTGCCCTCTAATTGGACAATACGTGTAGAAAAATGAACGGTAATCATATTTAGGTTAATCAATCAATCACTATAAACTTATAACGATTATTAAGCTCCAATGTGGATCAGGCTTTTGGATATTACAAAATAAGCTCCGAAAAGAAACTTATTTATTTCCGAAATTAACACAATGCTCACAGTTTAATTAAATACAAAAGTTTTCATATAAACAACAGTGTTTTATGACGGCAAGAAGGTAAAATAGGAAACTCGCATGTAGGTTAATTCGATTCAAACGTGCTGCATAATACATGAAATTTCAAAAGCCCGATGCACCGCGGCGCCGCTCAAACCTATATACATTACTACTTATACTCAGTCGCGTTATCACTTTATCAGCGTCTAAATTGCCCTGTTTACGCGCTATCGGTGTGACGACGTCGTCAGATGTCGTTAGCGTCTCCCACGTAGCCTTCATCGGGGCTTTCGGAACAGATATCCGACGCACATTTCGCGTTCGACACCTGAGGTAAAGGCTTGAGGACACTTTCGGTGCCCTCGCCGGGCATTCGAGCCGTCGATTCCGTCGTCTGCGTATCGACACACCGCGTTTCCACTTGGTAACACCTGGGCTCCGCGATGCCCATAGGCACCATCACTGCACAAGTCCCTTTCGGGTTCACCCAAGAACTACAAGCCTCGGTCGGCGCACAACACTGCACTACCTGATCCGTTTTATACCCTTCAGGAGGCGAAGGTACAAATTCCTCATTGTAATACACAGTCCCGTTCCCGACGAACGCAATCTGCCGGTTGCGTGGTACAGGGTACCCGTCTAAAGTACGCCGCACGTTCGTCGCGTTGAATAGCTCATAATTAGAGCACGGCGGCGGAGTCGCGTTGAATTCTGTATCTTTGGCGAATTTGCATACTAGTTTTTGACCCTTGGACCTGTTATGGGGCAGAGTTTGATAGAACGGTCCTACTACCGCGTAGTTCGACATCATTGGAGGTCTACACGGGTGCTTAGGCAGACCGTAGTCGTAAGGATAGCCGTCGCTATCTAAAAAGCAGCCGGGATTTAAATGCACATCGGCGGAATGTTGGTACATGTTGTTCAATGTATTCTGCGGTAGATTTACCGTGTTCAGACTCTGTTGGTCCTGCCACGTGACTTGTCTGGGGATGTTGGGCGCGGTGAATGCGGTTTCCTCCTCAAAGCCGTCGCTGTTGTTAGTCTGTTTGTACACAGACATCACTGTATTCTCGTTCTGTGCATTGTTGGCGACAGTTTCCGCGTCGCTAATTAGGTCAGGGTTCCTGTCGACAAAGCCTTTCATGTTGCCGCTTTGGTACACATCGCTCGTCTCGTAATCACGGTTCGTCTGCACCGTATAATGCAGAGCGTGATGAGAATGCGCGTTTACTATAACGCTCCCATTATTCTTCGGCAACGACCCGTTGCTTCTACTCGATGGCAAAAGCTGATTACATAACGCGACATCCTTGCCGCTTTCTTTCTTTTTGCGACTTCGTGTATCTGTTTTGAATTTCAATAAGACTACAGCTATTATGGCTATTAGTAACACTATGACTAGGAATACAGCTGTGACTATTACTACTAAGTGTCTCTGAGGGAACGTCACTACTATAACGACCGGTTCCTCTTTCACTATTATTCTGATAGTGTAATTAGCCCTCGATATCCCCGCGGGATTCTCGGCAACACACGAGTACGTGCCGTTGTCCTCGTTACCAATGTTGAATATATACAATTCACTTTTCTTATCTACAATGCCGTTTTCGACATAATAAATGTCTCGAGGCTCCAACGACATCGTTGAATAATTGTGTATAATTTGTCCTTGGTATAACCAGGAGATTTTCGCTTCGGGGATAGCTTTCACTAAGCATTCGAGTGTGACGTTGTTTCCGGCGTTTGTCTCCAAGTACACGGAAGTCGGGGTCATTTTGGGTAAGCACGCCAATTCTGTTACGGAAACACTCGTGATGGTTCGCTTTTTCAAACGTTCAGGGAGCGAGCAAAGCGGCTCCACCGCATGAGGCATGTTGAAATTCAAGAGCCAACTATGTAAATCCCTGAGATGGCAATCGCAGTGCCAGTTATTGTTTTGCAAGTCTATTCCGCGCAGCGTGTCGGGAAATAAATTCTCGCCCTGAATATTTGATAGTCTGTTACCGTTCAACCTCAGCCACTCCAAGTGATTCAATCCCGCGAACGCTTCCTTTTCTATGATCTCAATTTTGCAATCGCTCAGCTCCAATGTATTCAAATAGGACAGATGCTGGAAGCAATGCGTCTTTATACTCGTTATTGGATTGTTGTTCAAAGAGAGCCTCATCAGAGACGGGAAGAATATAAAATTGGACGAGGGTATGACTGTTAGGTAATTATTCGACAAATCCAACTCGACGAGGTTAGCTACTCCTTTGAAGGCGTGGTTATCGATTTTCTGCAATCGACACCTCGGCAGATATATCTTTTGGAGGTCTAGTAGTCCTAGTTTGTGGAACGTTTCCTTTTGTAGTACCTGAAGATCATTGCCGGAGAAGTCGAGGACTTGAGTTTCGGAGTCCAAGGAGTCGGGGATTGCCTTGAGATCTTTGTCGGCGCACTCGACGTATCGCTTGCCGTTCTTCCACTTGCAGATGCACTGGATGGGGCAGGCGATGGCTGGCAGCAGGAAGCAAGTGGTGCACAAGGCTATCAGCCTCGCGTCCAGACACCGTTTGATTCTCATGGTGCCTCAAGGCATCCGTGTTCGGATGGAGATCGCGAGCATTATCTGAAACAAAAGAAGGAAAATTGTTTACTACACCGCCAATCAGTTATATCCTATCGCCTAGATTTATTAATTGACTTGATTTAAAAAATTGTTTATCAATGAACATGTATGTTTATACCACAGCCCAAATCAAGTGTCTTATGTTGTAAACAAATATGATCCTCTAATTACCTGTTGTGCTGTAACACTGAAGGAACTGATTGATCGAACCTGTTCATCATTGTGAAATTAAAGTAATCCGATCTAATAATGTGAAAATAACTATGCAATAATCACAGAACGGCTTAAAATGTTAGTAGGGTAGTTTTTGTTTACAAAATAAGACACATGATTTGGACTTAGGTTTAGACAAAAACATTCGTAAAGTTATAGGTACTTAAAAGCTAAACAAAATGTAGTGGTTTTTTCAGACAGATACGCCATTATAGAGCTGGGATTCCACGGCTTGTTTTCTCACAGGTCAGACCGACACTCAGTGGGAACCGTCGCATCCGATGAGGCCTGTTGGCGCCCGTTCGATCTGTCGGGAGTCGGTAAGTTAAAATCGACGGTTCCTGTCGCGGCCTGTCGGTCTGACGTAATTGGTGTATGAGAAAGCGCCCACGGTCCGATCTCAGCTTTAAACGGCTTACTATAAAATTATTATATTTAAATACTGTGAGAAAGATAATATTCAGAATTTGAATTACGCATTATCCATGCTCGGTGAATAAATTAGAACATTATGAAAAAATTCTTGCCACGGATGACAAGGTCGCAGGCTCAAGTCCTGTCCACGGCAAGAATTTTTTCATCATGTTCTAAAGATAATATTGCTCCGGTAAGGCCTACTTTGTACAAAATATATCTTATTTCATTATTATTTTCGTTGTACTGTGTTCTTGCAATAAATGTTTATCTATCTATCAGAGTGAATACGATTGTCATACTTCCTTTTCCTTCCGTACCTCGACTTCATTTACTTTCATTTTCCGCGTTTCATATGAATTCTATTGTCAGTATTGTTACGGTCTCGCCATTGAGAGTTCTACGAATAGCTTTTGAAGCATAAATTCATATTTAACGCGAGCAAAGTTATTGCGTCTTACAATAATCACTGTATTCGCTACTTTGTTTCAACAATTGTTCATTTAAGTATTTATTGCGTGTTACATTTTATGGGTAATCAAATGACAATGCCAGATTCTGCCCCACCATCAACCGTATAAAGAACAAGATATCGAATAAATTATCTCCGTTTTTTATTAAAACTATTGGTTCAAAATAAAGTTTTTTTTTAAATTGATTAGTATCTTTATTTAGTAATAGAAATCAAATACATTTAACACTGTCAAAATAAAACTAAACTAAACAAACTAATAATAATACCTAAAAATACTTTAATACTACCTAGAAAAAAAACCTTGCCTAAAAACAGTTTAAAAAATTCGGCCCTCTTGGGAGGGTGCCCATCACACTGGCAAAAATAAAGTTTTGTACATCAAACGAGTCGAAAATACAGCTTAATTATGACTTCAGAAAATAGTAAGAAATAAAGTGGCCAGGCGGGCCGCCTGGCCACGGTGGCGCGGCGGTGCGCGATGGCCACTAAAAACCCGCGCGTCATAGGACCCACGTTCTACGAGCACTTGCCCGAGGACTTGCGGAACGAAACCAATGACGAAACGTTTAGTCGCCGGCTGAGAAACCTTTTATTGGATAAGGAATATTATTCAGTCAAGGAGTTTATTGACAATACATTTTAATTGTTTTAAGTACGTTTTGACATTCACTTACTAATTTATTTTGACATTTATGAATCTAATAGGACATTATTTTATAATCAAAACAATTGGGATTTGACTCCATATACTCTTTGACATTTTCTATTATTTGTAATGGTAAATTTTAATTTAATTTATTATTGATGACATTGAATCTCAATGTATTATTATTATATTTAGTTAATATTACATTATGTACATCGTCTACTAGTATAGTAGTGTAACTGTGAAATATACTATTATTGTTATTAAAAAATTATGACGATCATCTTTACAAATAGGACTGCATTAAATATGTATTATATACTATTGTAAGAAAATTATGTAAAGGTGAAATAAATGAAATCTAATCTAAATCTAAATCTAATCTAAAAGCGAATTATTCATTGTCTTTGTTATCATTTTCTACTACTCTCGCAACTCCTACTGATTATGATTATGTTATATGAAACCTGAAATAAGTCCCCAACAAAATGACGGTAGGTACAGCTTTAATGGTCCGTAGTTTTGAAGGTGGGGCAAAGCTCCATTGAAATGTGGCAATGTCATTTCAATTGCATTTTTGTGTTTCCGGAAAGTAACAAGGTTTGCGTCGGTTCGAATTTAACTGACTGTCGAATTAAAAGTGGATAACACTTTGGACAGTGACGAGGGTTGGTAAAACGTCCTTATCCATCTTATTTAACTCAATATTCTTTATTTACGAAATTGTAGGCGAGCATTGTTTTCAAAATGATAGTAATTCTGTCAGCTCTAATAATGCTGCCTCTCTTTCCTACACCGAAGTTATAAAAAGGATGGCACCACTTTTAGAACTATGAAAGTTACCTCATTTGAAACCTCACGATAGAATAGCTACCAACAAATCTATAGAAAGGCAATGAAAGAAATCAATGAATCCCTGGATAAATGACAATGCCAGATTCTGCCCCACCATCAACCGCATGATGAACAAGATAACGAATAAATGTAAAAATATCTCCGTTTTTTATTAAAATTATTGGTTTAAAATAAAGTTTTGTACAAGTTGCGAGTCCAAAAAACAGCCTCGTAAGTCCCCAACAAAATGATATATGAGCTTCAATGGTCACGTAGGTGACCAAAGGTGGGGCAAAGCTCCATTGACATGTGGCAATGTCTTTTTCTTAACTTTAATAATTTGTCAAACTCAAGCGCGAGACAGAAGATGTCCCGCAGCGGCGGAGTGAAGAGCACGGTACAGTGACTCTATATTTGTATTTTTCATTAACTTTGGATGAACTTTGCAGGGAAATAAAAATACGCCACCAAAAATCCGATTTATTTAAAACAAGCTCTCCTATTTACAATACTTTACATTTTGTTTGAATAACTATTTCGGTTTAGACATAATTTTCATTTTAAAAGACATATTATGTAAATGGCATGTTTGTGATTTTTTTTCTATCGAGCGAAGTTTATCCAATCGTGTAACAGTATTCATGGCCCGTATTAATAGTCTGAGCTCAAACCCGCCCTCAAGAGCGAATTCAGCTGATACAGTCTCAAGACGTGATCACCATCTCAAGTATGTCATTTATTAATAAACCAATCTTGAGGGCGTATCACTTGACGTATTCAGTATGAGTTTGACAGTTCTCTTGAGAACTGAGTTTTGTTTATTAATACGGCGTTACTCACGTGATACCCGATTCCTAAACGCGCACCTAAGTTCCTATTAATAGGAACGCCATCTTGAGTTTGTTCTCAAGATTGACTTTTGAGCTGAGAGTGATTTATTAATACCGGCCTAAATAGACACCCCAAGATTGCTATATATTTTTTTCAGACGTTTAGGTAATTTTAGTAGCGGCATGTAGCCTTCATAGAAAAACTGAAAATCCACGCATACGACGCATCTCACACAATTAGATACATATAAAAATATTTCATTTTATTTATAATAAATATCTGTTATGTGTTGAATTATTTATTTGCCACAATAATAAAAATTAAAAATAATTATTATAATATTACCCTAAAAAAATATAAACTAAACTAAAAACCGTGGGGTCCCGGCGCTTGGTCGCTTTATAAAGAGCTTAGCAAACGAGTAGTAGATGCCACTGGTGACCCAAGAGCTGGCAGCTACCTCGCGCAACGGATTAGCATCGCGATCCAGCGAGGTCACGCTGCCAGTGTCTTGGCTACTCTTCCTGTAACTAATTTTTTTTTAAATATTTTAGATCAGGTTTTTTAAATATTGAATGGTTCTTTTTTTATTTTATATTGTACCTTTTTGAAATATATAATAGTATATTATTATGATTTATGTATTTATTGCTTATAAATGTACTTCTTCCGCTCTTCTATAATTAAAATTATGAATACTTCTATAATGACGCATGTTTCTGCTGTCGACCGCGATCCCGGTTCCAGCGGAAGACCAGCGCTACGCCCTCAGGCATAGCACCATGCTGAGCTGGGACCAGTTTGGCACTGCTGCATGCACCTTAGTTATATAATTTGTTATTTTGTATATGTGTACATTATGTATTTAAGTGTGCTGTACTGTGTCAAATAAATGTCTATTCATTCATTCATTCATTCATTCAAATAAACTAACTAAAAACTATATGTACAATAGATCGGTTGAACTATCTGAATGGCTTGCATTACAGATAGTTCAACCGAATTAGTTAATCATAACCTTTTCCACTCGACGGATTTAATTTCCATTCCAAGATAATTGTTTTACTTATAACATAAATATAGGCAATGGAATAAAATCAACCAAATACGAAAATGTTTCCTCTTCGAAATAATACAATATTTTCCTTATACACGAGTATTTTTACCTAATAAAGCTCATTTATATTGCCAAAGAGATAACATAAATATTTATAAGGCCAAGGTACCTACATCAAACAATTCAAGTGTATTATGGCCTTAAACGAGACTGTAATACGGCCTAGTTTGCGACGGTTTCTTGTAGATTGAGTACCGTCGACTATATTATATCCTATATTTTTATAAAATCACTCGTTTTTAGGGTTCCGTGTCTCAAAAGGAACCCTTATAGGATTACTTTGTTGTTCGTCTGTCTGCCCGTCTGTCAAGACCTATATCTCAGAAACGCGTGGACGGATCAAGTTGTAATTAATCATGCAGCCGTGAAAAAATCAAACTTCTACGTCAACGCAATCAAAAGATATCGCTGTTTATGTCGCATATTTGTATGAAAATGCAAGAAAACCAAAACCTATAGGGTACTTTCCGTTGACCTAGAATCATGAAATTTGGCAAGAAGCTAGGTCTTATACTTATCACAAATATGAAAAAAACAACCGAAAACTGTAAAAGACATTGGCACATTTCAATGGAGCTTTGCCCCACCTACAAAACTACGTGACCATTTAAGCTGTACCTATCATTTTGTTGGGGACTTATTACAGGTTTCATATTGCATAATCATAATCAGTATCATTTTCTACTACTCTCGCAACTATATAGAAGAATAACAAAAACAATGAATAAATCGCTTCAATTTCTCACTATTTTCTGAATTCTTAATTAAGCTGCTTTTTTCGAATCGCAACTTGTACAAAACTTTATTTTAAACCAATAATTTTAATAAAAATCGGAGGTATTTTTTTACATTTATTCGTTATCTTGTACAACTTGTGGTTTATGGTGGGGCAGAATCTGGCATTGTCATTTGAAGTTACCTACATCTCCCCAAAAAATATTTTTTATCTTATTTACAAACTTATATTTGCAGATGATGAACTAATCAGGAGTATATCTGCGTATTGACATATAATTTTGATAATGGCAAAGAAAGTTGGTTTCTTAAATCTAGTTTATCTTATCGTTAGAGCAACGGAAGCCTCGGTACGCGAGTCCGACTCGCACTTGGCCGGTTTTCTTGCTCCAAGAGGTATTATGACCTAAGAAGTGACTGATATGGTTCAGTTTGCAATGGTTTCTCATACTTTGATTGAGATCGTCGACTATATTGTATCCTGTATTGTCCTAAAATCGTATTCGCCTTGTTTTTCTTTCTTTAATTCTTTAATGTACACAAAGTTGATTACAATACAAGACATGGATTAAGATGTACATAAGGTGTGCTTAACTCTAGATTAGAGTTCTCTACCAGCAAACCAGTGCGAGAGAGAGATGAGATCTGGAGCAAGCAGAACATGTGCACACAAAATTAATGTTTTATATTAATTTTTAAAACTTATAAAATACTATATGTACATAAACCATACCTACATGCATACAAATAAAACTAATACAATACATATATTCACAAGGAAAGGTAATGCTCTTTCACTCTCTCTTTGAAGACCTGCAGCGACGGACTCGCACAGATCGTATGCGGAAGTGAATTCCACAGCCTTGCGGCGTGGACTAAGGTTTTTCCGGGAGGCATTAAAGCCCAAAACGTGATAGTAATATGGTCCAGTTTGCAATGGTTTCCTTTAAGTTAATACGCCGACTATACAGTACCCTGTTTGTTCCTAAAGACATCGTGTAATTCGACTAGTTTTTCCTGTATTTCCGGGAGGCATTAAAGCCTAAAACGTGATAGTAATATGGTCCAGTTTTTAATGGTTTCCTTTAAGTTAATACGCCGACTATACAGTACCCTGTTTGTTCCTAAAGACGTCGTGTAATTCGCCTTGTTTTTCTTGAACTTCCTCACATATTTTATTATCAAAAAGTATCATACATTATGCATACTGTTGCATTATGTATAGGTATCGACCGGCCGCTTTATTCCACCGACCTTTTATATACGCCCTTATTTGCCGGGCCTATTTGTACTATTCCGGCAAATCACTGTGTAAACACACCCTTTGGGGCTAACGAAATATCGGAATATAACGAAGTATAATGCCCATGCGGGATAATTCATTATTCGCTAAATAAACATTCGCTTTTATGTAAACCTTTTGTGTGTTTACGTAATAAACGTTCTTGAAAAAGATTTTAACAGTTGATTCTAATGTTAAACTAAACTGGAAATTTTCTTAGTAAGATTTTTTGGTAGGTTTTTATTATTATTATTAACTCTAGTGTGTGAATTTCAAACATCTGCCTTACCATGATCTCTTATAGCAGGATTACTTCAATAATACTTTGTTACTGCGTACAATGACGTGTAGCTGCGGTCGGTGGTAGTAATAAGTGGACTGTATTTTTATAGGTAACTAGTGTATTTAAAGAAACACTAAACAAATATAATAAAACTAAACTAGGTACTTAAAAATTATAATAATTATTATAATAAAATTATAATTATAAAATTATTATAAGGATCAGCCTAGCGATCCAGAGGGGAAATGCCGCCAGCATTTTGGGCACGTTGCCGGACAACGGGGATCGGTTGAACTATCTGTAATGCTAAGCCATTCAGATAGTTCAACCGACCTATTGTACCTATATAGTTTTTAGTTTAGTTTATATTTTCTAGGTTAATATTAGAAACACTTGAAACATAAATTTTTACGCTCTTTGAATTTAGATAAGTTCTCAAGTTCTCGTCGTCCTTGATTTGAATTGAATGTGACACTTTTTACCTTCACACTTTTTGACAGTTTTATTTTGACACTTCACCCCCGCGCGGCGACCCCGCGATGGCCCGCCGCCATACGTTCCGTTTTACGGACAGACGACCTTAACAAGCTTACTTTAAGGTCGTCATTGTACGAAGCAGCGAAGTATTATTGAAGTAATCCTGCTATAAGAGTTCACGGTAAGGGGGCAGTACTTGGTCAATTTATTATAGCGCAGAGTCGAAGCGCATCGAAGCACATAAGTTGCGCTGGTCGCTCAAAATCGTGTCGTGTCGTGTTTTCTCAACATCCAACATCCCTAGTTTATCGGGGCCGCGATGACATCATGCCACAGATAATCATGGCGGACAGTGTTTTTACCCGAGGTTGGAAAGTTGCATTTTAAATTAATGTTTTTTGTGTTTTAAAGGTCTCAAAAAATTCTGTAATTTTTTGTACGGGTCAATGGACTTCAATTCAATTCAAATACACTTTATTGTACATAAAACACAACAATTACAGACAAAGATTACAGAATAATACAAACATAATGTACAATTTTGGCGGCCTTATCGCTAAAAGCGATCTCTTCCAGGCAACCAACTATTTAGGGAAATTAAGAATTTTAAATAGCGAGAGGTAGAGCAAGAAATGCAAGAAGAATGAAAAGGACTTGTGATACGAAGGTCCCAGGTTCGATTCCCAGCCATGTACTAATGAGTTATCCTCGGTTTTTTCGACGGAAAAACTTACGTACATTTATCGAGTGCTCTCACAACGGTGAAGGAAAATATCGCGATGAAACTTGCATGCCGCAGCAGAAGAAAAAAATCTAAGGCATGTGAAATCCGCCAATCCGCAGTGGGCCCGCGTGGTGGATCATGGCCCGAGCTCCCTCGATGTAAGGGAAGGTCTGTGCCCGAGCAGTGGGGACATATAAATAGACTGATGATGATGATGATGATTCGTCAAGACTATAGTAACACTAAACCATACGAGAAAAAAAATCTTTGAGTAGCGGAATAACTAATATTTTAAAGCTATTTTGTACAATATTCGTAGTCGGCATCCGGGCAAATAAATCTCGCGCAGTGCGAGCTATTAATTTCATTGTGAGCAGTAAAATGCGCTATAAAATGGATTTTTAGGCTGAAAATTTATTAGTTTTAACATTTTAAAGATGGAAAATATAACGTAACATATTGTACGAATAATGTACACTCGACATCAATAACACTTGTACGATTTTAGATTTTGTGACACACACCATAAGAACGGTACAATGTCCAAAGTTTTACTTGACGTATTTTCGACCTAGAAAGCAATTAGTTGGCGTAAAAACAATTCATTGTCAAAGTCAAATTTCTTTATTGCAAGTAAGCACGTTGTGTACATTTTTGCACGTCAACATATTTATTGAATATTAATTAGACATATTCGTGACCATGATGGCTGCAATGCTGTCGAAATATCGAGACATCAATAATAAATGTTTAACACGGTAATTCCCGTTTTATTTAATTAATATGTATACAAACCGTGAAAGTTTAAATAGTGATATATTTATTGAATTTATATTTACACCACTTTGCAAGGAAAAGGTTCCAACGCTGAGGTCAAAAAGTGGGAATAAACTCTCAGCAGCACATCTTTTAAAATATGATAACACAATTACTTAATAACTAGGTATTACACAACTATTACTATTATTAGTAATCTAAACTTTATCCTTCATGCGGAACCGGCGACACACACCATGCATGTTCATCGATTAAAATTTAATCGATGAATATGCATGGTGTGTTTAATAGTTTTAATAGTCATGGTTGTAATATACAACAAATTAGCTACACCAGTAATTATTTCAAAATGTAAATAAATCGATCAAAAATAAGTTTCAACCTTCATATAATTGACGTGACACCTAAAACTACTAAATTCAGGGAAATTGTAGATGTATTAGTTCAGTCCCACCAACAAAGTTATATTTCAAGACAAAGTTTTATTTGATTAGCAAGAATACCTATCTACGAAGCTACGGCGTAGCTAAATGCTACTCTAGGCTAGGCTAGACTAGGCAAGCTTGTGACAATTTTTGACAGATTGTGTCATTTTTTGACAGATTGTGACATTTTTTGACAGATTGTGACATTTTTTGACAGATTGTGACAATTTTTGACAATTTGGAAATTCAACATTCTGGGCCGGAACGATATGTCCACATATTTTTTAGGAAGGTTCAACTAGCCTGATCTTTAAAGTTATTTCGGGCGAATTTCATAAAGTGGACATCTCGCCCGCGGCCCAGATATTGAACGGGCGACATATCCTGCAGCAAATAGCCTGCTGAGATTTGCTGTACTTGCTATCGCTGTGTGCGTGGGTTTTTTTCACACTATTCTATAGAACCTGATTTCTGTACATCATTCTTTATTTTGTACTTAATATTTCGAGAAATCGAATTATTAAGCATTTTTAGAAATAAAACTATTGATTGAGCCATTACTACAAATTATTGATTGATTACTATGGATCGATCAACGAATCCAACTACAGCCAACGAACGCACCGTCGTCAGCGGGACAAGTCATTTCGGAACGCGCCCATAGGGCACTAATCCGTAGTGCGCGAAGAAACGTCACCGGTGACGCGGGCGTGGCGCGCTCACTTTGAGAAAGACCGTCGAAATCGGTCGAAACTTTAAGTATATTTTAATATTTTAAGCATTGAATTATAAATACAGAATAGTTCACCGTCATATTTGAATTGAGGTATATTTCCTAAGGTCAGAAGCTCTCCGCCCACACAAGTTTAACGAGACTACCCAAGGAGCCGGGAATTTATAGTACCCACGTCTTTAACTACATGGGCGTTCGGAAATTACGCTACGTAGGCACGACATGCGGGGAAATAATTATGTTCTGGCACGGACTTAGGCACGGGGGCCTGGGGCTATAAAGGGCCTTACGGCAAGGGAAGGACCTATGTAGGGCCTTTGCCTAAAATATAAGTACGAAAAATGTACAGCCGAAGATAGAGATAAGTATATACGGGGAATCAATAAGGTTGAGATTTTCTCAAAACCTACTGGACCGAATTTAATAATTCTTTTACAGTAGACAGTTTTAACTTTTATCTATCAAAGAGTGAAAGAATTATTGCAATAGGTCAAGTAGGTTTTGAAATAATCTCAACCTTAAAAACTCTCCTGTATACCTTTCTCTCTGTACACTTATATAAAATATGCCAACCAAAATCTGATTTTTTAACAAGCTCCAGTACTGTTTCAGTTTAGACATAATTTTTATTTTAAAAGACATGGAAAGGTAGGTTACCTATGTTTGCGATTTTTTCCTATCGTGCGAAGTTTGTCCAATTGTGTACCGGTATTCATCAGTCTTTAAATACCCCAAGATTGCTATATATTTTTCTCAGACGTTTAATTTAAGTAGTTAGTGCCGTAGCCTTCGTAGAAAAACTGAAAATCCACGCTCACCCAGCCTTAATAGCTAAAACTATAGGTGGCCCTTCCGGTTTTTTCGTCCTCCTTAATACACATCTGGTTAATGTGTATTACTTATGTATTCAGAAACAAGAATGTTTTGATTCCGAACGAGACTACCTTGTTATAAGCAGTAACATGGGAGCCAATTAGTGACGCAACCAACTGCTAAACACTTGGAACGCGTATCCACGTAACAAACATTGTATCTCAGAACGTAGGTACTGACGTAACCAGCATTGTTTCAGTAACTATTATTTGTGTAAATGCTTGCTTAAACCCTGTTTTAGATGACCTCCTGTAAACTTGTCGGTAGCCTTCTGTGCTCTTCCAGTTAGAAAGGTGCTTGTATGTACAGTCGAAGACACAGATAAGTATACAGGGGGCCTCAATAAAGTTGAAATTTTCTCAAAAACTACTGGACCGAATTTAATAATTATTTTACAGTTACATAGTTTTAACTTTTATTTATCAAACAGTGAAATAATTTTTGCAATATGTCAAGTAGTTTTTGAGAAAATGTCAACCTTAAAAACTCTCCTGTACACCTTTCTCTGAGTTCCACCGTACCTAAGGTACTATAACCACTTTTTAGGGTTCCGTACCTCAAGAGGAAAAAAGGAACCCTTATAGGAATATTAAATGTGTTTGTTATTGCTTGTAACTTGGGCTTTTTGTATTTCATACCTAGTATTAATTTGTACTGTATTGTTTAAATTACACAAACAAACCAATAATAATATATTATTCAGCTGACATTGAATTTTTTTTTTATGAAGCTGTGTTTTTTACAATGATCTCGCACTTCGGTGCAACGCCATCTATTATCAATTTAGAAAGCTTGTTTTTTTTCTTACATTACATATATATAGAATACTATTTTTCAACATACAATACATGACATAATTGCGACAAGCTAAGTTGTAGTTCACAAATGTGCCAAAAACGGCCGTTATTCGCAATTATGCGAACTACAACTTAACCGAAATTGAATCACGTTATAAATAAGCATTTAAAAAATAGTATTTATCGTAATAAACATTTCGTAAATAGCTTTTTTAATAAAATTGATTATATTGGAAGATATTATTTTTTTTAAATTGGCGGCGCTAGTTGGTTCATTGAAGGCCTTTAATGAATTCGCGCCAATGATGATAGCTAAATACGTACCAATGAACGCACAATAGCTGTGTTAGAATTAATCCATTAAATGGCCAGTAGCATGTCGCTACACATAATTGATTGGGTGCTACATTGCGATTGGTTGTTCGCATTAAGTGGCTGGCTGCGTACTCGATGCATTGGGCGGCCAATGGCTGTCTCGGGAGATTTGGCTGCGATTCAATAACTGATTGGCTATAGTGATCTGTGCGTTACTGGAAAATTGTGAACAGCGGTAGTTTATAAGAAATCTCGATAAATTGTCGAGAAATGACAATGTTTAGAAATGTTTTTGATATTAGGACTATTTGCTACTAGGTCATTTAGTCGGCCATTTTCGCGAAATTAGTGACGTCACTCTGAATTTTTAGGGATGCCCGATTTATTTATTTATCGATCTTATGTGAGTTTTGGTAGGTAATAATTCTAATGACATGTAAATGAAATATTTACAAATTAAATGGTTATGAATTCATTTTAAGGCCCTTATAGCTAGATTTAACCGGGTATTACGATGATAATCTATGTTAAGAGCAAAAACATCGATGTTTTAACATCTTGTTTTGTCAACATCAAACATCCCTAGTTTATCGGGGCTGTGATGACGTCATGCCACATATAATCATGGCGGACGCTGTTTTTAATCGAGGTTGGAAAGTTGCATTTTAAATTAAAGATTTTAGTGTTATAAAGGTCTCAAAAAATTCTGTAATTTATTGTACGGTGTAAAATAACGATTATTGACTATTTAAGACTAAAGAAATTGGATCAACTAGCTTACTATACCGTAGCTCAAATCAAGTGTCTTTTTTGTAAACAAAATATGATCGTCTAATTACCTGTTGTAATGTAAAACTCAAGGAACTGATTGAGCCTTTTGATCATTGTAAAAATAGAGTGATCCGATCTAATAGTGTGAAAATAATTATGCAATAATCACAAAACAGCTTAAAATAAGTAAGTTAGGGTAGTTTTTATTTACAAAATAAGACACTTGTATACTATATAACTTGGATAATATTGTATACGCCTGGAGAGGTAGGATTTAGCGAATGATATATTGTGCAAATCCATCTGCAAAATGTACCTAAATTCTGTACAATAAAGAATTATCTTATCTAATTATCTTATTTTGATTTGGGCTGCGGTATACCTACATCTATTTTGAAAAAAAAATCTAAACTAATTTATTTTTCATTACTTGTCAACTATTCTCTTGACAATCCGCCTACGAAATTGAAAATCACTTCTCCGAGCCAACCCCATCTATATTCAAAGCGGGTGAGGGTAGAACAATAAAAATGAAACTAAACATGTGCCGAAGTGGGTGCGAAACAATCGCGGTCGGGATTTTTTAAATTCTTAATGGCCGGGAAGCCCGTCGTTACCCACTTCCCGTTCCATTCTGCCGTGCGACGAATTCTTGATATTTTTTCGTGCCGGCTGAATGGTACAATAGCGTTGCCTTCGCAAAATAAAAGGTTTGAGATAAAAGGTCGGAGTTGCAATGGGGTTTGTTTTTGAAAGCTGGGTTTAGGGGTATCTACGTGTAGGTACATATACGAAGTTAGGTATAGTATAATCCATATCATTGCAAAGAGGTGTAAAGGTATTATTCGAAAAAAAAATGTTGACGTGCACAAAATACCCAATATTTTACTCGCAGTAAATAGTTCTGATTCAGAGACGTGACTTAAAAGTTATTTAAGTTTAAGCCACGGTCTCTTTCTAAACGATTTTTAACTAAGAGTGAATATTGCAAAAGACTCTTCCTATTTTCATATTCTAACAAGACGTATGGCTAAGAAAGCCGTTAGCGATAAACGTGGCTTAAAGTTAGTTGGTTTAAAGTTAGTCGGTGGTGGATTTTCTACTTCTAAATCGGTGGTTCACCAACTGTCAAATTAAGCCACCGTTTAGCAGTTTTTATAGCTAAGAGCTTTTGAGTATTTTTATACACGATAACTATACCTTAACTATTTAATAACTAAGATTTCGAGTAGCAATACCCGCCAAGTAAAATGATGCCCATAATTCTCCGGAGACGGTTTATGTCTCAATCTTCATTTCTTTATCTTTATCTCCCTCATTCCCACGGCAGCGTTTATTTAACCATCTCGCTTTATTGAGGATAACCTGCACCACTCACGTTACCTTTAAGATAGGGAATACTGTAAACCGGAGACCACAGAGACTTGCAGATATGACATGAGAACGAATATTTGAGTATCTTTGCTTGTCAAACCAGCGGGGCTAGCACGAGTCGCGTAGCGATCGACGCAACGCCGCGGAGCTGTCAAACTAATGCCAAACGCCTTGTAATAATGCCACTTTGGGTTCTCTTGAAAATGGCAAGAAAAGACGGTTGAAAATTATTTGAAATTTTTTATTTTAATGTCTACAGTGGTTATTTTGTGTTTAATATCACGTTAAATTAATTAGAAAATGTTCGCGAATGACAGTATGGTGAATTTTTTAGATAATTTGAGCAAGATCTGAAGTTTCAAGCTTTTATCAAGAGTCCCGCTACGAGCTCGGGAGTGAACGTGACTGTCGAGCTGCTTCGTCCAGAGTGGTGACGTTACTGCGTCTCCTCTGGATGAAGACAAGAAGACGCGGCTGCCCAGGGTGAAGACGCTACTGCGACTCCCCCTGGAGGAATATAGAAGACTATTATATATTGAATTTTCTGTAACATGCCATTGTCGAGTCCATTAATAAAATAAAATAAATGTCACTTTGACAGCTCCGCGGCGGTGTTGCGTCGATTGCTAGCGCTGACTCGTGCTAAAAGGGGATCTAATTTATCTTCTATATTTATTAATCACAACCTACCTATTCGATTTGTCATAAAGTTTGAAATCGTACTTCAAGTGTTACCATTGCTGTACTGTCTAAAATACAGTCGAAAGCACAAGTGAAACAATTCGGTACCTTCTTGTCTATGAGATAGGACCTCAAATCCTACTACGACATCCTAGTCACTTATGACTATAGTACGTACGCGTTAAGAAAATAGTGAAAAAAAGAGCACGTCTATCCACGGTTGACAAATTAGATGACTTATAGTATGACCGTCTAAATCAGTCTTCGCCTGCGCGGTACAGGAATGCGGGGGGTAGGACGACAACGGGTACCGAGAGAGGTGCGGGGGCGGGCGCATTTCTGTTCCAATACATTTCTGTTCGCGCGCCCGCCCCCGCACCTCTCTCGGTCCCCGTTGTCGTCCTACCCCCGCATCCCTGCACCGCGCAGGCGAAGACTGATTTAGACGGTCATACTATAGACAAATGTGCCATAAGAAGGAAAGTTCAATAATAAAAAATTTCAACTTTCACTATTTTCTTAACGCGTACGTACTAGTGATGTGTTGTCAAACAAGGCACAAAACTTATTTGAAAGTCACGTCTGTGAAGTTCTATAATCCAAGCCCCATACATGGCGCCAAATAATTTATGTACATTTAGATGTCTCCATTAAAGGCCTATTCACACAGACGGCGCGGCGGCGACAGCTGAATATCCGCAAACCGCAGGAGGAATGCTCCAGTACTTAGCTGTTTAGTCTGTGGCTGTAACGAGCCGTAAAGGCATCTGAAGTGCTCATTATTGTGAGTAACTTTTGATCAACTAATTTTGAGAGACGAATGATTAAATTATTTGAAAACGATTAGTGGAAGACAGAGAAAGGTGTACATGAGAGTTTTTTAACAATGCCAGCCCCACCATCAACCGCAAGTTGTACAAGATAACGAATAAATGTAAAAATATCTCCGTTTTTTATTAAAATTATTGGTTTAAAATAAAGTTTTGTACAAGTTGCGATTCGAAAAAAAGCTTAATTAAGAATTCAGAAATTACTAAGAAATCGAAGCGAATTATTCATTGTTTTTGTTATTCTTCTATAGGAGTTGCGAGAGTAGTAGAAAATGATACTGATTATGATTATGCAATATGAAACCTGTAATAAGTCCCCAACAAAATGATAGGTACAGCTTAAATGGTCACGTAGTTTTGTAGGTGGGGTAAAGCTTCATTGAAAAGTGGCAATGTCTTTTCCTCAAAAACTACTTGACCTATTGCAAAAATTATTTCACCGTTTGATAGATAAAAGTGAAAACTATGTAACTGTAAAATAATATAGCAACACGATTTAACGGAAGTGAGGTTTAACTATACGAATGTAATCTACGATATAGCTACTTACATTTCAAAGCGCATAAAGTGTAACACTTTGGGCTTTAGAAAGTTCTTATTTATTATTATATTATTATCATCAGTCTTTTATTTTTATTTATTTATTTAAAGACACAAAACAGACATTGACATAATTATTACAAAAATTAAATTATATGGTGTTGAGCTAGTCGCAGTCCAAAACATGCGTCATGATTGCACAATTATTATCGAAGCAAGTCGTGTAAAATCCCTAACTAGTTAAATACTACACATAAAAATAAAAACAAAACAAATAAAATAAATACTAATAAAATAACTAAAATGAAAGAAACGAAATAAATAAACATGAAGAAAATATCATTTTCCCTCATGCCGTTGAATACATCATAATCATGCCGTTAAAGCACTCCACAGTGACCTCTTGTATGAATGCAAGCTGGGAGCAAATATGTCCAGCTTGTCATTATTTGAGGCCAACTCGTTATACGAGCGACACATTCTCACAATAGGGTTGTAAAACGAAGTATTATTGCGGTATACATTAAGTGTAAATATCCTAAAACTTCTAAATCTGGTCATGGTATTAAAGTTTAATTTAGACAGCAAATACGGTGAGTCAATAAAATAATGCAAAATTTTGTACAAATATATCAACAATGCGAAGTCACGCCGAACGGAAAGAGTGGAAATCCCGAAATATTTGCACCTACTGAGATAATTCTGCAGCGACCGGGAGAGATGGAAACGCCATCCTACAGCTCTCAGGCAACGTCTCTGAATTCCTTCAATACGATCCGAGTGTATCTTGTAGAAAGGCGACCAAATCACAGAGGCGTATTCAAGCGTGCTACGCACCAGGCTGCAATACAAAGTCAATATACTTCGTGGTTTCTTAAAATCTTTCGTCGTTCTAAGAATGAATCCCAAGAGTTGACTTGCCTTCTTTGTAATATGGTCATAATGTTGTCTGAACGTTAGCTTTTCGTCAAATAGTACTCCCAGATCACGCACTACATTATCCCTCACCAAAACTTGACCGTTCAACTTATAATTAAATAGGGTTTTAATAGTTTTTGTAGTGAAAGATATAACGTTACACTTTTTTATGTTCAGTACCATCGCATTGTCCACGCACCAGTTGCATATTGTATCCAAGTCGTTCTGGAGACTATTGCAATCCGTTTGGTCCGTTATGGATTTGTAAACCTTGAGAGTCTATTTATATTGCCCCACTGCTCGGGCACAGACCTTCCCTTACATCGAGGGAGCTCGGGCCATAATCCGCCACGCGGGCCCAGTGCGGGTTGGCGGATTTCACATGCCTTAGATTTTTTTTTTTTTTTTTTTCTTCTACGACATGCAGGTTTCATCACGATGTTTTCCTTCACCGTTTTGAGAGCACTCGGTAAATGTACGTAAGTTTTTCCGTCGAAAAAACCGAGGATAACTCATTGGTACAGTCGAAGACAGAGATAAGTATACAACAGGGGGCCTCAATAAGGTTGAGATTTTTTCAAAAACTACTGGACCGTATTTAATAATTCTATTACAGTTACATAGTTTTCACTTTTATCTATAAAATAGTGAAAGAATTTTTGCAATAGGTCAAGTAGTTTTTGAGAAACTCTCAACCTTAAAAACTCTCCTGTACACCTTTCTCTGTGTTCCACCGTACATGGCTGCCCTAGCTGGGAATCGAACCTGGGACCTCCATGTTGCAAGTCCATTGACCCAACCACTGAGCCACCGAGCTCTCTTTAATTATCTATTTAAGTATATATATCTATTATGGCTACACCCCGTGGGGTAAATTCACATTGATACTAAAATGTTATTGTTAAGTATAAACACCTACTATGTAATAAACATGTGATTTAAGGCTCAATAAATAAATAAATAAGAGTTGAAATCGTACTGCAAGTGTTACATCTGTCATAAAAACCAAGGAATATTTTAATCCTGAAAAATGTTTTTAATATTGTTTTCTCGGCGGATCCCTTTTGATTGTGATTAATTGAAGACCCGCGGGGAACCCTAATCCGTCGGTCGGGAGATCGATCGGGGAATTTGGGGCAAGCCATGGGATATTCAGTTTTAGCTACTTTAGATTCGGTCCAGTTTCGATCCACAGATCAATCGCTTAATGAGTTTTTCGGATAGAAAGCTGGACGGGGAATTATTACAAAAACAAATCCGATGTATCCTTAGTTTGTTATTCACAAAACTAATTTAAAAGTTAAGGCATAAGCCACGGTTTAAGGATTTTCGTATTCAAAAACCCGGTTTAGCGTTACACGGTCTCTTACCGCCCCCTAGTTTAATAAAACGGCCGACTAGCGAAAACAAGATGGCGGACTTCGATCAGCTGTTCAATCCGCTGCTAAGATTTATATGGGAAATGTCACAGACCTCTTACCCCATAGACCTGTAACAGGGGGGCGCCCGTGTCTACCCGCACATGTGCGCAAACTTGCTTCGCGACACGTGTAACCTAGAGATATGGACGCATCTCTTTAATATGGCACCCCTGTCTCCCGCTTCGTCTCATGCGCTCATCGTTGACATAATTTTTCACTTGCTTTGTACCGATTTCATATCTATTGGGTAATTTATTAATAAACCAATCTTGAGGGCGTATCACGTGATGTCTTTCTCAAGTCGCGGTTCGCCTGTAATCAGCAAATACGTTATCAAGTGAGTTTGACAGTTCTCTTGAGAACTGATTTTTTATTATTATTACGGCGTTACTCACGTGATACCCCATTCCTAAACGCGCACCTAAGTTACGTTTATTAATAGGAACGCCATCTTGAGGTCGTCATGAAGATTAACTTTTGAGTTGAGAGTGATTTATTAATACGGGCCTATTGATCTCCTATAAACAACTAGATACACAGTCTGCCTTCTAAAAATGTCCGAGCGCAAAGAAGGTCCAAACGGATTAATGGACACTCATTTGCTTTACCTACTGGACACTAGCTGTACCCCGCAACTTCGTTTGCGTAGAGGAGGAGGATGGAGGAGATCAGGAGGCAGATCTTCCTCTCTGGATCCTTGTTTCCATATCACATACCGCCATGGCTTATAGCCTATGAGCTGTCCGGATATTTTAGCTATCTCCTAGTGAAACTCCCATCAAAATCCCTTCAGTAGTTATGGCGTGATACATGCACAAAGTCACAGACAAAAATTCTAAAAATTAGTGTTTTGGCATCAGTATCGATCCTAAAACACATTACAATTATTCTTTTCAAAAAATATCCAATGTACAGACACAACTTTTTTACAGTCTTATTATATGTATAGAAGATCACCGCAAAGCGAGGCGTCTTGCCAATGTCATGACAGTTCGTCATTTGCCAATGTCATGTACAGAATATTCAAGTTACCATTGTCTTCTCTTTCTCCATAGGAGTCGCCGTGGCTTCATTACCCTGGATCTGATCATTACAGTCTTATTATATGTATATAGATTATTTGGACGTTAACAATGGACCCTTATTTGGAAGTTTTTTAAATTGTTTTAGTAAGACCTTTGTGTATCTAATTGTTTATAGGAGATCAATGTACGGGCCTTAACAACCCATAACTACGTCACGTATCCAGTAGGTAAAATGGAAACTGAATTTGATTTAATGCCCCGCCCGAGAAACTTGGCGCCGTAAATTTCGTGCGAGGCAAATGTTTACTAACTACCATGATATAGCATCCCTCTTAATCGAGGGGAGAGTTTGCGCTGAGCTTATACTACGGGGTGTTACGAATTAGACATTTTAAACTTAAGGACCTTCCATGAGCCAACTAGCGCCGCCAATCTTGAAAAAATAATATCTTCCAATTTAATCAATTTTATTAAAAAAGCTATTTACAAAATGTTTATTAGGATGAATACTATTTTTCAATATACAATACATGACATAATTGCGACAAGCAAAGTTGTAGTTCACAAATGTGCCAAAAACGGCCGTTTTTCGCAATTATGCGAACTACAACTTCCGGAAATTAAAAAATAGTATTTATCGTAATAAACATTTCGTAAATAGCTTTTTTAATAAAATTGATTAAATTGGAATATATTATTTTTTTAAGATTAGCGGCGCTAGTTGGCTTATGGAAGGCTCCTAAACATCTTAGTAGAAAGCGTACCTATTACAGAATATATGACTATTTAAACGACTAAGATGTTTAACTAATATGTAATTACCTAATTATTAAGTAATTGAATTGTATTTTTTTAACGGACGGACAGACAGATCTAAGGCATGTATAATCCTCCAATCCGCAGTGGCCCCGCGTAGTGGATCATGGCCCGAACTCCCTCGATGTAAGGGAAGGTCTGTGTCAGAGCAGTGGAGCAATGTAAATAGACTAATGATGAAATAACATAATTCTTATCATATAAATAATTGATATGTATAAGTACACGTTTTAACGCTAATTTATATGATAAGGACTTAGTCTGATTCCATTAAGACGTTCTCCTTAGTATAACAATGAGATATGCACGATGTCTAGATTCGAGCTAGATTGTGGTTTCACGTATCCGACATACTGATAGGCAAACCGCTGAAATCCTAATATCTAGAACGTACTTAATTGAAATTCTATTCCTAAGGACACGGAACTTCAAATTATTAGATATAAACGGATATCACTCAGTTATATTGTTCAGTGCGCGCTGAACGTCACCGGCGACGCGGGCGTGGCGCGCTCACCTTGAGAAAAACCGTCGAAATCGGTCGAAACTGTCGGTCTAATTGCCGACTTCAACAATATAAATAAGTGATATCCGTTTATATATAATTAGCTGTACCCCGCAACTTCGTTTGCGTAGAAAAAGTTATATGCTCAGATCACATACCGCCATGGCTTATAGCCTATGAGCTGTCCGGATATTTCAGCTATCTCCTAGTGAAACTCCCGTCAAAATCCCTTCAGTAGTTATGGCGTGATACTTGCACATAGTCACAGACAAACACAAATTCTAAAAATTGGTGTTTTGGCATCAGTATCGATAGAGACCAACTTAACTTAGCCATTATCAAAATATTATGTCCATACATCAACATACTCCTGATCATCTGCAAATATGTGTTTGTAATAACACAAAAATATTTTTGGAGGGATGTAATTTCAAATTTACAGTTTTTGGATTTTTTCCTTTACTTGTGCTATAAGACCTAGCTTCTTGCCTAATTTCATGATTCTAGGTCAACGGGAAGTACACTATAGGTTTTGAGTTTTTGCGTTTTCATACAAACTTGCGCCAAAATTCGACATAAACGGCCATATATTCTCTTCTTCTACTTGGGGGTTGCCTCTCCAACTAGTGAAGTGGCAATCCGCTCATCATATTTGTGCCTATCTCTCGCGAGACGGAACAGGTCTGCGGCGCTCGCGATTCCAGTCCATGCCCGGATGTTACGCAGCCACGACTTTTTCCTGCGACCGATTCTTCTCTTTCCGGCGACTTTTCCCATCATAATAAGTTGAAGAACTCATAGCGTTTGTGCCTCAGAGTATGTCCTAAGTACGCCTTAACGCTTCTTGATGATCTGCAAAAGTTCGCATTTTTTGTTCATCCGTCGCAGGACTTCGACATCTTTTGATTTTACAAATTAATGTCATTCCATTCATATAATTTTCATGCATCTTCGACTCTTCGTGTATACCTAAGAAACACAAGCAATAAGTAAAACAGAGGTGAACTTTTCCTTTTTCTTTCTGGTAACCATGAACTAGGAACCCTCGATGGAGTTAGCCTTATGGCGATATTTAAATCTCAGACTCCGTTCTCGCATGACTCCTTTTCGCGTCTCTGCCATCTTAGTGATCAGAACAAATAGCTACTGAGCGTTTGTTATGGTCACTGAGATGTTTGTTAAAAGATTTTTTGCATGCCGTTATTGGCAGTACAAATGATACATATATATATTCTTGAATAGAATAGAATAATCGTTTATTTGACAGACAAACAGCACACCTATGCATACACTTACAATATAATATTTAAAAAGAGAAACTAAATTTAGTTACAACCATGAGGTAAAATAGTAGGTAGCACAAGTAGGTAGTACTGCAGCGCCAGAAAGGTCCCTACTCAGCATGTGCTATACCCGAGGGTGTAGCGCTGATATTCTGTTGGGGCCTTGCGGTCGGAGGCGGAACCAAGCAGCAGTGAAGTGAAATGGAGCAGTGTTTCACAACATCTGCTCAACATCTGTTCTGTCAACTAGCAAATAAACCATGTCATTTCACTTGTTTTTCTATTGTTTGAATTTTTAATAGAAGCCAAACATAATTGTCTATTTCAAATGCCAACAAGGGCTGGGAGACCTGTCCCCCCAATATAAACACTAACAAGATGACTAACTTGTAATTCTTGGATCGCTCGCCACCGTCCGAAGAACACATAAAACAGTCTCATACGTCAGAAAGAGACAACACAGGCGGAGACCTGTCCCCATACAAAATATACTTTAGGCTCTGTCCATTGCGTTTTTATCCTTCATGGTTACAATTACGTGACTCCCACGTGCCCTCAATGTTATAAATTATAATGTTGAAGGCCTTTGCTCCAAAGTCCTTTCATGCCTTTAAAGTAACTAAGCTAATAATTTTATACGAAACACCAACTAGTTTGTGGAACATCCGGCCTTTTATGCAAATGAGTTCATTTAAATAGCAGTGTAGTATGATTTTGATTAAAACGTTCAAGATTTAGTGCCTCTTGGAAAAGGGCAAACGATTTTTTTTGATATCGTTGGTGTCACAATTGTTTATTATTTTATTTTATTTTTAATTTATTGGAAAACCAACGGCAATTATCAAAGGGTAAGTTACACAATATAAAACTGATAACCAATTACAGGTTTTCGCTGTTAGATTATAGACTAAATTAACTATATCAAGCACTTAACTAGGCACTATTTGCACTCACACACATACCTACACTACATCACTCATTGAAAAACATTGTACTCAACATTTTTGTCAATATCATTTCACTTATAAGTCAAAATCTTACAAACAAATATAATAAAACTAAACTACTTAAAAATACATTAAAAAAACCACCTAAAAATCTACCTAACTAAAAACAGTCTATAAAACTCGGTCCTCTTGGAAGGGTGCCCATCACACTGGCGGCATTCCCGCGCTGTATGGCTAGGCTCAGCCTTTGCGCGAGAAAGCCGCCAGCACGAGGGTCACCCGTCGCCTCCCTCAGGCGCTTGCTGACCTAAAATTGTAAAGGTGGGGCAAAGCTCCATTGAAATGTGACAATGTCATTTGTTCACCGAGCATGGATAATGCGTAATACAAACTCTGAGGTATAATTTATATTCATTGCTTTTGTGGTAACGCCTCATCCCACGGAATTAAGCGATCAAATTGTTCAACACAAAGTTGGACCAGATAGAGGCCAAGAACAGATGTTAAACGGTTCAGGGAAAAGGTCTACTTCACTTGAACTTTCACTTTATAAACTTGAACAGAGAAAAGCACGAAACTTAGAGAATAGTGCACAACTTGAAGTTGGTAATGATGATTAAGATCTAGCCATGAGTGTTAGACGGAAACTTTGTTCTCTGCTGCAGATCTTAATCTGAAATTGGAGTTCTTCTTATATATTACTTGTATACATGGGCATACCCAGGTTCTGGGCCAGGGGGGCAAATCAGATTTTTTTATAAGCTAGGTGCTTATAGAAAGAACAAACGCGACGCGTAATTTTTAGTTGTAAAAATGTTGCATTGCAAACAAATGGCAAAAAAATCGTTTTCTTACTTTTTGTCGATAAAATTACTGGATAAGATACGAGTACATAGTAGGGACGTCAACATTATCCTGGGGGGGGGGGGGAGCAGCTGCAGCATCTTGAGGGCATATCATGTGATGTCTTTTTCAAGTCGTGTTCACAAATGCAAACCTGAGCTTACGCCTCGCGCACTGTAACTAGGTTACGTTCGTTAATAGGAACGCCACCTTGAGGTCGTTCTCAAGATTGACTTTTGAGCTGAGAGTGATTTATTAATACGGGCCTAGAAATAGCAAGAAAAATGACACAAATAATAAACAGTATAGTAAAAGCTATAAATTATTCCCGATGAAAAGATAACATACCTACTGAAAGACTCGCTTTGAACCGTAGTGCCATTGACATTGAAATAGATTGCTTTCACATGTATCCCTAAGAGGATACCACTTCTTATCCCCAAGGCGGCTAAAAGAAAAGTACATTTTATTATAGGTCCGTCCTATCCGTCTGTTTCAATAACCATTTTTCTCTCTGAGAGGGTAGCCTAGTACTCAAACAAGTCCAATTTCATCAAGTCCCTCTGAGACTTTTATTTATACCCCTATTGCGCCCCTAGTTCTTTGAACTTTCATGAAGATTCTACACAAGCAATGCTGCGGGAAGACGCTAGTTTTTACCCGACTGCGAAAGAAGGAGGGTTATGACAAGGTCGCAGGTTCAAGTCCTGCTCACGGCAAGAAATTTTTCATCATGTTCTAATTTGGATAATGCGTAATACAAATTCTAAGTAGGGTTATGTTTTTCGAGTGTATGTATGTCTAATTTTTTGGCACGCTATACAGCCTAAACGGCTTGATGGATTTTAACATAATTATGAGGTGTCGTTAGATTTGTCTTGATTGTAGAAGTGACATAGGCTATAAAAATGACAATGCCAGATTCTGCCCCATCATCAAACGCATGATGTACTAGATAACGAAAAAATGTAAAAGTATCTCCGTTTTTTATTAAAATTATTGGTTTAAAATAAAGTGTTGTACAAGTTGCGAGTCGAAAAAAACAGCTTAATTAAGAATTCAGAAAATAGTAAGAAATCGAAGCGATTTATTCATTGTTTTTGTTATTCTTCTATACGAGTTGCGAGAGTAGTAGAAAATGATACTGATTATGATTATGCAATATGAAACCTGTAATAAGTCCCCAACAAAACGATACAGCTTCAATGGTCTCGTAGTTTTGTAGGTGGGGCAAAGCTCCATGGAAATGTGGCAATGTCATTTAATCAAAGCGGCCACAATTTTTGGCAGGCCGTTTTTTGTTTGTTTTTTTAAATTAATTTCTGCGTGTTATTTATCTTTTCTCAGTATGTGTAACTTTTCTTGTAAGTATACAGAGGTAATCAATTTATTTTCGGAAAGTAGAAAAGTTTGCTTTCTTTTTCTTGCAAACAACGTTTCATCTGACAAAGATATAAGTAGATAAACAAAACTAAGATAATTAGTACTGTTATACTTAGATTTAAAATTCATCTTTGAACGGTAGTTACATTTTGGTGCCATGACCAGGATGAAAAATACACTATTCAAAAAAATATTGCTACACTTATATTTTTTGGAAAAAATAAAATAATAAATTCAAAATGACATTGCCACATTTCAATGGAGCTTTGCCCCACCTACAAAACTACGAGACCATTGAAGCTGTACCTATCATTTTGTTGGGGACTTATTACAGGTTTTATATAGCATACTCACAATCAGTAGGAGTTGCGAGAGTAGTAGAAAATGATAACAAAAACAATGAATAATTCGCTTCGATTTCTTACTTTTTTCTGAATTCTTAATTAAGCTGTTTTTTTCGAATCGCAACTTGTACAAAACTTAATTTTAAACCAATCATTTTAATAAAAAATGGAGATATTTTTACATTCATTCGTTATCTTGTACAACTTGCGGTTGATGGTGGGGCAGAACCTGGCATTGTCATTTTTCCGTCAAAAAAAAACGAGGATAACTCATTGGTATATGACTGCCCTGGTTGGGAATCGAACCTGGGACCTCCATATTGCAAGTCCATTGACCCTACCACTGAGCCACCGACCTCTTTTTTAGCTCTAAAAAAGCATTATTTGCTACACATATATTTTAAAAGAAGTGTCGTAAAAGTTTTTTTGAGTAAAAATAAAAAAAATAAAAGATCATTTATTTGCCACATAGTCAAGTAATATACATAAGTTTCAATAATAAATATTAACTTAAATCATACTGTCAGACTGTAGCAAAAAGGCTGAGAGTGGCTCAGTACTAAATGTAGCATGCAATGCAAACATATAGTTCTGATTTTCAGCCACCGCCTGGTTAAACCAGTGAGTAGTTAGTATAACAGTAGTGTATATTACATTCAAAATTTCACACCCAAGAACAATGCAAACAAGTTTAAGTACACGCGTCACCAAAAGTTAAGAACCCATGAGAAAATTCCGACAATCAAAAAGTTTTGACATGTACAAACGAGTTTTTCGAGAGTTCTCAACATGTTCCATTGTCGAATGTAAACATCGTGAAAACCCCTTACACCTGAGGCTTACTTTGCAAGTTTCACTTGAAGCATTAGCAAACAGAAAATCTATATGTTCGTATTGGAAATATTTGTCTCTCTTGTGATACGAGTATCTATATAAGTATCCAGTGAAATGTATACTAAGTAGCACATATAAATATTTCTAAAAATAGGGAACTATCTTCGAAAGGTAATATCAAATATAAAGGTACTAATAGTATTACTAATAGGTAATATAAAGGTAAAGGTAGGATAATCTTACGTACATTTACCGAGTGTTTCTAAAACGGTTAAGGAAAAACCACGTAATGAAACCTGCATGCTGTAGAAGAAAAAAATCTAAGGCACGGGAAATCCGCCAATCCGCACTGGGCCCGCGTGGTGGATCATGGCCCCAGGTCCCTCGATGTGAGCGCCCCCGAGCAGTGGGGCAATATAAATAGACTGATGATGATGATGAATATAAAGATAATAATAGTATTACTAAATCGGGCGGAGAGATGTCCCATGCTGCAAAATTGTTGCATAAAGACTTTCCATATCCATCAAAAATTCAAAGAAATTTCAAGACCACCAACTTCTTAAAGATTACTATATACTTATCTATTACTATGTTTCAGAAGACAAAATCTCAGGGGAATAATTGTGGGGAGCTGACACGGAAGTTGTTAAGGCTCGAATGATGTTGAAAAGGTACTCGAGCACGACCGAAAAAAGGTCGCCAAGATGCCCTTTATGGCCAGATTAATTTATCATGATTATACTTTGAAATTTTAATTACAGGGCTCAAGGATTTTTTTGCAAGAGGACGCTTTTGGCTAAAAGCTCGGGTCGATTAGAAAGTTGGTCTGATGATTATCCGAGTAGAACACTTTTTTTAATGTAAGTAATCGTAAAATTACTAATAAAATGTTTCAAGTTTAATTGCTCATAGAATCTTTAAACTGAAGTGGCAGTGATGGCCACATAATACTGTATCGCAGATCCGGCAACTGATGGGGTAGACGGGTTCTTTAATGGAGACCACGAATGGGTAAACCATGGAGGGACCAGCGCAAGGTGGCTGGCAGAGACTGGATGCAAAGAGCAGAGAATGAGCTTCACTGGCGTGCTTTGGAAGAGGCGTCCAGCAGTGAACTAATACGGGCTGATGAGTACTCCTTTTGGGCAAAATAAATATAGACTTCATATTAGAACATGATGAAAAAATTCTTGCCGTGGGCAGGACTTGAACCTGCGACCTTGTCATTCCGTGACACGCTCTTACCAACTGAGCCACCACAGGCCACGCCACGCCCACCGAAAATCTTCATCGCTTTATACATACTTAAAGGGTATGTTACGCAATTCCATCTATCGGACAATAGTAAGAGCGTGTCACGGAATGACAAGGTCGCAGGTTCAAGTCCTGCCCACGGCAAGAACTTTTCCATCATGTTCTAATTTATTCACCGAGCATAGATAATGCGTAACTCAAATTCTGAATAGACTTCATATTTTGAAAATTTAAGTTACTTACCTAATAATAACTTTACACGAATAACCTGAAACCAAATTGTATAACTTTAAAGAAGACCAAAACATTTCTAAGCCCCAAAAGTTGGAAGGCAGTTTCGAACTGAAATTGAAAATAAATACGAAATGCTGGAACTGCGAGCAGCATTTGACTTTCTAATACAAAACGTGCGAACTCGACAAACGTTCCCGTGGCACAGGACGTTGCGCCGGGCTGAGCTAATTTTCCGGTCCCTAAAATTCCAGGCCGAGGAATCCCGGGAGAATAAAAAAATCTCATTAAAAAGTAAATTCCGTCCGCCCTGACCGGACTTTCTATAAAAATTACTCAACTTTAGATACTTTTGACAATCATTATGATTCTGTATTCAAGTCTACAGAAAATAATGAAAAGATAGAAGAAATAAAAGACGAAATACACGCATCTGTGCACAAGAGCTAAATTAAAATCCCAGACTTGTTCAAACTTGAATAATGAAACGGAACGTGAAGTAATATTTCACTTTGCATAAAAATAATGAGCGAGGTTTGTTTTCCAAAGGAACTCTGCGAAAATCTCTTAAATTAATTAATCTGGCGGCCGTGGGTAACGTAGCGGATAAATTCAATACTGCTAAACCTCGATGACAAAATATTACCGAAAATAACGCCGGTAAGTAGATTCATATTCCGATATTAAAATGTACTGAAGGGAAAAACATGGCACAATTTCGGTCTTGATCAATACACCATAACATACGACAGTTTTGAAGAAAAAAAAGTTCTTACAATACCATCACCATTGAGGTTTTTTTTACAGAGGATGTAGTTTATGTTACAACGCTAAACTAATGGATACTGTTCAAGAAACCTTCACACTAAGTTTCTTGAATCTTGCATAGATTTTTGAGAATTGTAGTGAGTTCCTGCTCAAAATTGCAACACAAATTATGCTGAAAAACTTTTATTAGACGCTCTTGCGATTTCTATAATAAACATTTACTCGAAGTCGACATTTTTACAAATTCTTTACATAAATTCAAATCATTGTCTGTACATGACTGTGTGTTTCCTGAATAAAATAAATCGTCCCTGAATCTTAGGCTTAGGTGGCAACTCACCAAAAATGTAACCTATGGGTGAGATGCCACCTTTCAAAAACGTTAGTGGTCGTTTTACTTAAGACCTGGGTGAGTGAATCTTAGCCTAAAACTAAAACCATGACCGGATATCACCAGGAATTAGTTTACCAGATAATTAATGGAGATTTTCATGTCAGAACAGCAGTAGCAGTACGTTAATCACCTAGATTTATGCGACTATACATCACGCATTGATTCCTGCTATACACTGCCCCCATTAAAGAGCTTGCGGCCGTCCAATGGGACGTGATGGATCGGTACGGTCAACGCGAAAACTTCATCAACCCTTCCGCATACCCACTCAGCTCTACAGCATATTATATAGCCGTTTTATGTGTTTGTGTTATGACGGCACCTGCGCCGAGTTGTGATGCGTCTGTTATGAACACAATGTTTTAGTCAAGTTAAGTCAGTGTTGCCAACCTTGCTGTTTTAACAGTATTTGTCTTTTTATTGAATGCATTGCCTGTTTTCTGTTTAATTCAATACTTATACTGTTTTTACCGCCATCTATCACAGTATACAAATGTTATTTGAAAACAGCAACAAAACCATAATTGTGAAGTGAAATGGTAGACTATGAATCGTAGAATATCTAAGATCAAAATAATAATAAAACATTGTGACTGTGAACGCATTATTTTATTTTTATTTTATTTTATTTGGGAAAACAAACAGTTTTACAATGTGTATACTTAGCATAAGCTTACGTACTAACATAACAAAGGTACTTATTGTATAACCAGCAACGTTATCCACGGATTACAATAAAGGTAATATAAAAATAAATATTATGTGAAAATTATGTGGAGAATGCCCTTCTTACTAACGATTTTACTATTTTCTACTGTTATTAGTACAGTCAATTTCTGTCTTACAGTTTCTTAAGGTTGGCAACCCTATTCGCTTTTAGCTTCAGTTACGAACTTCACTTTGATGAAAGGAATTTACTCCAGCGTGTAGACTATCTGTATTGACGATAGCTTTAATAATAGAATATGCGTCAATGATAGCTTTGGAAATGAATACACCTAACAATGCTTGTCTTGGTAGTGATTGTTTATAGTGATGTATAGCTAACAGCAGATCAGGTGTAACACTTTGGATTTTGGACCGTTCTTATTATCTGCGTCGTAAGATTTAAAATCTACTGCAAGTGTTACCATTGATCTGCTGTTGTCCGTAACCTAACACCTTGGTTGATGTTGAGTTGAGTTCTCGTGAGTTTTCCAATTACAGGTTCTAAAAGTAATGTCATCATTTGTAGGGTTCCGTACCTCAAGAGGAAAAAGGAACCCTTAAAGGATCACATTGAAATGAAATGAAATTTATTAATTGTACGTTATTTACTTACATTCTAGATACAAATTCACTAGTCCCCACACTAGGATACTCTGTGTCGTGGGAGACTAGTTTCTTCCCTAGGTACATAGTGAAAAATACGCAAATATCACAAGTACCATCGATTACACAAATATTATTTTGGTATAGGAACAGCAGGTAGTATTTTTAGAGCTGTCAGATTAAGTTTTTAGTTTTTAAAAACGCACGGTTTCGTCTTCGATTATGATTCTGGTTTCGGTTTAGATTCCGGATGGTTTTTGTTTCGGAATCCGGTCCCAGGTTTCAATTAAAGTCCCAGCAATCCTGTACGTCTCAGCGAAGGTATTTACGTAATCGCTAGCGAGGGAACATACGTTGCCTGGTAATGGTATTTACTATTCCAGGAATTTTGTCGCTGTTAGTACTCGTCAGTCACTCCAATTGACCAATGGATTGAGTGCATTTGGTCTGGCTGTCTGTGCAGCGTTGCGTGAATCGCTACTAAATTGCATTGCACCTGCATCCGCCTGCATACAAAACACTTTCGACGTCTAAATGCGTCGCTACAATGTCGATTTACCACTGTGCATTCGTGGTTGTTTATATTTAACTGGCTACCGGCTTCAGAGACAATTTTGTGCGTGAACTCTATTAACCTTGCTTCTTCTTGATTTTGCTATTACAATTACAATATAACTGTCAGATGTCATAGACTTGTGATAATTATGATAATAATAATACACCCCTTAGCTGCTCACACCGGTGTTGCTCTCAGTTGTCTTTCTGACGACCATGTTGAGGGCCCATCTAGTGAGTGGCGAGTCACCGCCTGCCAATTTTTTCATAACTTCGAGACAATGTAATCGTGGCAGGTGTCCGACGTCTTGCTCTATATACCAGACTGACAGACCCACCAATACCCAATCAATGTAATAGTTTATGTACCTGACAGGGTCATTGAGTGTATTCAGTCATGCGCTCAGAGACGGTCCCGCTAGGTGCATCACATATCCCATTAAAATAAAGCTGTCTAGGGGCCTCTACGCATTGGACCTATGTCTCCGTGCAAGCCTTTCAAACGACCGGGTTTTCTTAAACCCGTGAAACCTGGAGAGATACATAATAATATTTTAAGCACAGGCTTAGCTTTAGCTTATTCTTACAAACGTCAAGTTCCATAGACATTTGACAGACCTAAGACCTATCTCAGCTAAGCTTCTGCTCATAACTATCTATAAATATCGGTCTAAGATTGCATGTCTTCCAAAAAGAGATACAAATACTTTTAATTCCGTATCATCCGCATTCAGATTTCTTGATCCAATTAAGGAAACCTTTACAGATATTCAGTTGAGAGAAACAGCATTATGACACGAGTTCCTATTCGGAATTTCATTGCAAGCCTCATTAGCTTTGTCTTCTATCTTACGAGAACATAGCGATGTATTGTATGACACAGACTCATCTGCACGACGTTGATTCTATTATACATATAACTTACTCTAGTGTCTATTATTATAATGTCTATGCATTCTTGTTGAGGATTAGGAACGCAACCCATACTGTGGTGGAATGGAACGTTACCATTGTCGTCTATGGTTCTCTTGAAAATGGCGGGAAACGACGGTTGCAAAATTATTTGATAATTTTTATTTTATTGTCTACAGTGGTTATTTTGAGATTAATATCACGTTAAATTAATCAGAAAATGTTCGCGAGTGACAGTATGGTGAATTTGTTGGATAATTTGAGCAAGATCTGGGGTTTCAAGCTTTTATCAAGAGTTCCCGCTACAAGCTCGGGAGTGAACGTGACTGTCGAGCTGCTTCGTCCAGAGTGATGACGCTACGGCGTCTCCTCTGGATGAAGACATGAAGACGCGGCTACCCAGGGTGAAGACGCTACTGCGACTCCCCTGGAGGAAGATAGAAGACTATTGTAATTTGAATTTTCTGTAACATTACATTGGCAAATGACGAACTGTCGAGTCCATTAATAAAATAAATAATAAATCATCGTCTGTGACAGCTGTCACTCTGTCTCTGAGTGCTTCCGGTGCCATTGTAATATTGTGAGAAAATAAAACGTTTAATTAGTACCTACTAAATTCTTTAATTACTTAACAATTCTATCAGACCTATAAAACCCTTCAAAGTCTTATATGACTTCTTCTATTTTCTTATTTTGTTACCACAATATTATCATATCTCTACCCATTCATGACCTCCATTCGAGAACTCGTCTCCCCCATCGGCTATCGGTTCTACCACAAATGTGACCAGCCCACTGCCACTTCAGTTTACTGATTCTATGGGCAATGTCAACCACTTTTGTCTTCTGGCGGATATATTAGTTTCTTATTCTATCCACCAGAGAAATGCCAACGTAGCATGGGACGCCCCCCGACCAGATGGAGGGATGACCTTCGCAAGGTGTCTGGCAGAGCTTGGATGCAGAAGGCCGAGAATGGGGTTGAGTGGCGTGCTTTGGGAGAGGCCTACGTCCAGCAGTGGACTAATAAGGCCTGATGATGACGATCTAGTCTTTATATAGTACACAGGGTGTCCTTGAATTCATTCGACAAATAGAAACTGAGGGTTGTTCTCATGATAAATATTAAATTCGTAAGGTTTTTAGTAAATCAAAACTGAAAAAAACATCACTAAGTCACAAGTCACACGATGACCTTAGAAATGACCATTAGGTAAAATTCCAGTGAAAGAAATCGTTGCAGAAAAAAATTAAAAATACCTTAAAATGAAAAAAAAAACTCATACATTATGTATCATTTTAATACTGTAAGTGTGATACATTTTTGTGCTGCTGTGTGTACCTACATGTACCTGCTGTTTTGTGTGGTTCGAGCTGTCGCAGCATCATGTAACATCTACACTTATCCGTGAACAATGTTGTTGGGGATACAGTTACCTTAAATATCTTAAGCTTAAGTAATTAAGTAATCCTTACTGTAACCTGTTTTTTGATCCAATTAAATAAATTGAAAAAAAAAATCCAAAGCACATCAAATTAATATTTTTTTTTGCTGAATTTATTGTAAATATTTTTTTCCCAAAATTGTTTAATTTACTTAAACGCTGTGCAGAATTAATGTACGTCACAAGCCTAATCATCCACTTAATTTTGTCGAATGAATTCACGACCACCCTGTAGAATTTTCTATAGAAATAACTTTACGTGGGGGAAGTCCGGGTTAGTTGATACTGAGCCAAAAATAGAAGCGTCTATTCTGTAGATAATTATTGTGGTGCAATACTCGTACGTGTTAAGTAGTTTTAAGTAATGAGTGTAACAGACATGGGCAGAATGCCAACAGAGATAATGGGTCAATGGCGACCTTTATTTAGTGGGAAGTTAAATAGTGGACAATGTAACAGCTAAGTTCAGATAGGAACATCTGACTTGAATACGAATAAGTGTGATTTTTTTTCGTGTGATCACTGGCATTTTTACCTGAGGGGTGGAGCCTGGACGTTCGCTCTGATTGGTCGATTCCAGGATTAAAGTGTTAGGTGTTTTCTCAGGGAAAACCAAGTTTGTGTTTTATTTAAAGATTTCCTTAAGTTTCATGGAGGTTTTTGAGTCGTTTAAGAGGAGAATCGACATCATTTTTATAGTAACATGTACAATTTCAATCAGAATCATCTCTTTGCAAGTATAAATTCTTTTTTATTTTATCATGTTGTTTAGTGACCAAACCTATTCGTCAGAGTTATTCAGGCCCGTAGGCCTTTGACGTGGCCTAACGACTGCTGTCGAGCGACAGCTTCCGAGGCACGGAGGGGCTCAGATGAATGTGTCACTAGCGGTCACCCATCCAGGTTATGACCTCGCCCAGCGTTGTTTAATTTGTACGATCATTTTCAACGTGTACTCGCAACTGGACTACGAGACCCTTTATAAGTGAGAATGAGTCCATTAAATAGATAGATATGAATCAAATTTTTGAGGTGTTGTAATGTAAGATTGGTAAAATAAGTTATATTACACCATTGTTATATTACACCTATAAACAACTAGATACACAGTCTGCCTTCTAAAAATGTTCGAGCGAAAAGTAGGTCCAAACGGATGAATGGACCCTCATTTGCTTTATTGGACATTATTTGGACGTTAAGGGGCGGCGAGCTGTCAAACTCGAGCGCGAGACAGAAGATGTCCCGCAGCGGCGGAGTGAAGAGCACGGCACAGTGACTCCATATTTGTGTTTTTATTGATTTTGGATGAATTTTGGCAGGGAAATTAAAATCCGCCAATAAAAATCAGATTTTTTTAAACAAGCTCTCGTAATAATAATACCCTACATTTTTATATATATTTCGTATGAATAACTATTTCGGTTTAGACATAATTTTAATTTTAAATGACATGGAAGGGGTATGTTTGCAATTTTTTTCTATCGAGCGAAGTTTGTCCAATCGTGTATCGGTATTCATCAGTCCCTAAATATACACCCCTAGATTACTATATATTTTTTTCAGACGTCTAATTTAGTAGTTAGTGCCGTAGCCTTCAACGAAAAACTGAAAATACGCGCATGCGAGGCCTTAACAATGGACCTTATTTGGAGGTTTTTTAAATTGTTTTAGTAAGACCTTTGTGTATCTAGTTGTTTATAGGAGATCAATATATTACACAATTTAATTTTATGATAATAATTGGAAAAGTTTGTAGGTAACATTATTTAATATTGTACGACTTTCAGACAAGTTTCAGATGCACTTTCTAAATGTTCAAAATTTTGTACTCACAACTGGCGCAACTTTTAACTGCCCGAACATTCGATCACTCCGTTATAATAGAAAGAAAGAAAAGAAATTTATTCATCATGCACATAACACCAATTGTGATACTAACTGTATTAGCATATTTCTTTTGTGTAATTCCTTTTACTTTGCAATAAAGAATATTTATCTTATCTTATCTTATCTTAACACCAGTTGAATATATAGGTTTTTTTGTGGTCTTCGAGATTAGCGAGACTGTACGAGAGTAGGAAAGACCTGAAAAGCAGCGTGTCGCTGAGGCCTTTCCTATTCATCTGTAACAATAGGTACTACTATAACTAAGTTACTTTTAAGTTCTAAATTATGTTTCAGATGAATAAATGTCTCTTTATTTATTTATTTATTTATTTATTTATTTATATATTTATTTATATATTTATTTATTTATTTATTTACAATACATAAACAAGAATCGTTTGGTGCGGCAGTGCAGTGACAAAAGAGGCCAGCTCAGCATGTGCTAATGTGATGTGTGTAATGTGTAATAGATTATTTTTGGTTCCGTTCTGTAGGACTGTAAATACTTGTAAGTGTGTGCGACAAATATAATAAGAGTGCAGACCAGGTGGACATCTTTTCTGCAATTAAAAGCGTAATTGATAGCTTTAATTTATCAAGCGAAGCGACTATATGTTTTAAACTCAATGTAGTTAAAGTTAGTTGTGAAAACTTCACTGGCTTATGTACCGCTCAGTTGTTTAATCTATATGTGTTGTTTTAGCTGTGTTTTCCTAATAATAATAAAATATTTTAAAGTACTTTAATGGCTTTTTAAAAATGGCGGGAAACGACGGTTGCGAAATTATTTAATAATTTTCAGTTTAATGTCTACAGTGGGTGTTTTGTGTTTAATATCACGTTAAATTAATCAGAAAATGTTCGCGAATGACAGTATGGTGAAGTTATTGGAGAATTCAAGCAGGATCTGAAGTTTGACGCCATGTTCAAGATTCCCACTACGAGCTCGGGAGTGAACGTGACTGTCGAGCTGCTTCGACCACAGTGATTGATGCTACGGCGTCTCCTGTGGATGAATACAAGAAGACGCGGCTACCCAGGGTGATGACGCTACGGCGACTCCCCTGGTGGAAGATAGAATACTATTATACATTGAATTTTCTGTAACATGACATTGGCAAATGACGAACTGTCGAGTCCATTAATAAAATAAATAAAAAATAAGTACTTTAAATTTCGGGGATTCCCGGCTCATATTAAAGACTTGAATTGTTTTAATTTACCATACGAGATCAAAAATCCACATTTACGCCAGTCACAAAGCGTACAACGACGTTTATAGGCTATAAACCTACGCTCAACAGCGACCCGTGTTTATTTCCCAAAAGCAAAACAAATAAAAGTAATTAAAAGGGCCCGACTCAGTATCGGGTAGGAATTTTGCGGTATTTTTTAAATTATAAACAAAATTATTCGACCTTTTATTATAGGGTTGTCGGAACGATCGGTTTTGAATTGGCCAATTAATTAAAAGTCACATCTTACTCTGATTCCATACAAACTCCATACTAATTTCGTTATGAATACTATGGGATGATGCACGACTTTAGTACTAAATATCTCTGGCAATAATTGGAATATCGAAAAACTAATTTATATATCTTTAGCATCGTATAAGTTGTAAAAAAGTTGACCGCCTAACCTAAAATCACAGTCGAAGACAGATAAGTATACGGGCCTCAACAAGGTTGAGATTTTCTCAAAAACTACTGGACCGAATTTAATAATTCTTTTACAGTTACATAGTTAAACAGTGAATTGTTTTTTGCAATAGGTCAAGTAGTTTTTGAGAAAACCTCAACCTTAAAAACCTCTCCTTTACACCTTTCTCTGTGTTCCACCGTACGAGTTATTTACGTATCTACTTACAAACCTTTTAAAAAAAGACAAAAGATAAAATGTGTGACATTTTCCCCTGAGCTAATAAACATTTCACTTTGGTACGTAAATTTCGATAGAAGCACGATTTTTAAACTCCCTGGTGTTGATATTGACTGACACTTTACGACTTTGTTTTGAAAAACCAATTTCGTCGCGTGGCAACCCTATATCCGGCAGAAAAATTACTCGCATGAAAACGTGGAGTTAATTTAAAAATGCGATCCACTGGGTTCGGATTCACCCCGCGGGGCAAATGATTGGCTATACGCCTAGGTATATATGTATTTGTTTGGTACTTGTGGACGTAATACGCACTTTTACCCCACCATCTGTCATGTCATGTTACCTTGGTACGGTGGAACACAGAGAAAGGTGTTTAAGTTTTAAAGGTTGAGATTTTCTTAAAAACTACTTGACCTATTACAAAAATTATTTCACTGTTTGATAGATAAAAGTTTAAACCATGTAACTGTAAAATAATTATTAAATTTGGTCCAGTAGTTTTTGAGATAATCTCAACCTTATTGAGGCCTGTATACTTATATCTGTCTTCGACTGACGGAATATGTTGGAGCTACCGGAGAATTATGTGCAAGATCTGCAGTTTCGAGCTAGAGTCAAGAGTCCCGCTACGAGCTCGGGAGTGAACGTGACTGCCGAGCTGCTTCGTCCAGAGTGATGACGCTACTGCGACTCCCCTGGAGGAGAGACTATGATATCTTGTGAATATTCTGTAACATGATATTGGCCAAATGACGAACTGTCAATTAATAAACTGAATAAATTTTTACCTTGGTATATCCTTCATGTTATGTTACCTTGGTACATCGAAACCGCTATAGTGATATTGATAAGTAAGGCGTCGTGAAATTATCGGTCAAGCAAGTCAAGCTATAAGGCTATGTGTATCAAACATGAAGGAAAACATTTCATAATAATAAGATAATAAGGGTTCCCCTCGCAGAGAAAATTGCACGCGTCAAACCGAGAGCCTCTCTATTGAAGCCGGTTAAATATGTTAGACGCTGCCTAACAATGCTACGTGCTACGCCGGCGGCTACGGCAGGCTGTGCTACGGGACGGATTGCGGTGCTACAGCTCGTAGCCACGTAGTAACCATGAAGGCAAATATTTCGCCGCACTCCATAGAGAGAGCTAAAATATATTTTGTATGAGGATGTTACTTTCCCTCTCATATGCCAGAAATTCTGTTTTATAATATATTTTATGCTCCACGTATATTAGAAATTCAAACAATAGCTTAGGGCTGGGTGTGCGTGGATTTTCAGTTTTTCTATGAAGGCTACGGCACTAACTACTAAAATAAATGTCTGAAAAAATATATAGCAATCTTGTCTATTTAGAGACTGATGAATACCGATACACGATTGAACAAACTTCGCTCGATAGAAAAAAAATCGCAAACATACCCGTTCCATGTCTTTTAAAATGACAATTATGTCTAAACCGAAATAGTTATTCATACAAAATATATATCAAAATATAGGGTATTATAAATACGAGAGCTTGTTTAAAAATCTGATTTCTGTTGCCGTATTTTTAGTTCCCTGCCAAAATACATCCAAAATTATAAAAAATACTAATATGGAGTCACTGTGCCGTGCTCTTTACTCCGCCGCTGCGGGACATCTTCTGTCTCGCGCTTGAGTTTGACAGCTGGCCCCTTAAGTGATACCATAGCTACAGCCACGGCCCAAATCTAAATTTTCTCATTTATGTGAGCGTCGTAAAGACATTCACATCGAGTTTGGAATGGAAGTTCTGAATTACTTCAGAGACAGTTAAAAAGTTCCATTCAAATTATTACTTTTAACAGGGTCAGGAAAAACTTCATAATGTTAGGTGATGTCGAAAGATTTTTGTCAATTTTTCTATTCGGAGATAGAAAGGTTTAGGTGAGAAATGAAATGAAATGAAATGAAATGAAATGAAATGAAATAATGAAATGAAATAAATTTATTTGCATATGATTTTGGTAAATAAATAGGATGTTCGATAGGTACAGGCGGATCAATCAAAATCTGCTTAGACATAAGCGTGCAAATATTTAAAATAGAACAACGCGTTTAAAATTATATAAAATTAATTAAATAGGCATTATTAATTGAACAGTATCGTAAGTCATTATTCCACATTGTAGAATCAATCTATAACTTCGAATTTATTATTATTACCTTAATTTCAATATTTAGATTCTGTATTGATATATAACTATGTAAACTATTTTATTTTGATTATATATTATCATAATTGACTACTGTGACGAAAAGAACTCATTTAGTGAATAAAAGCATTTATCGACCAGCCATTTATGCAATTTAGTTTTAAATATGCTTCCAGACAAGACCCTCAAATGATCCGGCAATGCATTATGTACGCTTGCCGCTGTATAGTAGACGCTACGTTTTGCCGCAGACAAATTGAAGGGGGGCATCTCAACTTTGTGCGTTGGTCTAGCTCGAAGTCGTTTCACCCGGTCGAGAAATTGTTCATTTGGATAATGATCTGGGTGCTCCCTAACGAAGAGGCAAAGTTGCTTAATGTATAGACAAGTTAGTGTAAGCAACTTGTATTTTGGAAACAGTGGTCTACATGAGTCTAAGTAAGCAGCACCACAGAATGCCCTGACGCATCTTTTCTGTAGTCTGAAAGCCTGTTCTATGTCAGTACAATTTCCCCAGATGATGAGACCGTATTGTAGTACCGATGCCACGTGCGCGTGGTACGCCAGCAGCGCACTGTCTATCGAGGATATTCTCTGAAGACGTCGTAACGCGTATGAGAATCTACTCAGCCGGTCGCACACATGCTCAACGTGGAACTTCCAGCTACAGTTTTCGTCAATGAATATGCCTAGGAACTTAGTAGATTTTACATTTGCTATTAATTGACCTTCGAATGCTATATTAAGGTTTAATCTATTTATCCGATAAGTTCCAAAATGCATCATTTTCGTTTTATTCACATTTACATTGAGATTATTAGAATTCATCCATGTTATAATTTTACTAACTGTCATATTTATCTCATTTTCAAAATCTGTCAAATGTATGTCCTTAATTTTGGCATTACCCTTTACTATCATTGTAATATCATCTGCAAATAATATAGATTCGTGACTTGTAATATCCGGAAGATCATTGATATACATGACAAAAAGTATTGGTCCCAATATCGTGCCTTGAGGGACACCACAACAGTTTAGTTTAGGGTTTGACTTAAATGAACTCCGTTTGTATGCGTTTGGAGAGATCTTTACTATTTTATTTATCTCTACGTGTTGATGTCTATTTTGTAGGTAGCTAGCAAACCAGTCATGTGCTACGCCTCGAATGCCGTAACCACATAGCTTTTCTGATAGTCTGTGGTGGTCAACAAAATCAAATGCTTTACTCATATCAAAGTACAGAGCGACAGCAGGGATGCCATCATTAATGCACTCAGATATTGACTTAACTAAGTGAAAATAGGCAGTAGCAGTGTTTCTCTTTTTCCTAAAACCATGTTGTTCTTCTTTCAGAATTTTAAATTTAGTTATGAAATCAATGAGTCGTATGTTTGCCGCTTTTTCAACAACTTTTGCTAATATTGGTATGAGAGTTATAGGTCTGTAGTTGCTCATATCCGTTTTTTTTCCAGCTTTGTGAAGTGGTTTGACGACTGAGTATTTAAGTCTATCTGGAAAAATGCCTTGGCTAAAAGACGTGTTTATGATGTGACTCAGCACAGGGGCTATATATACTGATATTAATTTTATCATTTTCGTAGGTAGCTCATCATAACCAATCGAATTTGTATCTTTTAACGATTTAATAATCTTACACACTTCATCAGACGAAGTTGGAGTGAGAAATATGCTTGGGATATTATGATCTGCCATCCTTACCGGTTTCATTGGCTTTTTAATATTTGTCTGTTCTATGAAGAAGTCGTTAATACTATTCGCAATTTCTTCTGGATTTTCAATCATATCGTCATTCTTATATATTTTATCTATGTCATTGATTTGGGAAGCATTTTGTATATTCTTATTTATTATGTCCCAGGTAGCTTTATTTCTATTTTTTGAGTGTAATATTTTATTTTTGTTACCTTGTCTTTGTCTAGCTAGTATGCAATTTCTTAATATCTTTGAGTATGTTTTGTATTTATTTTTATGAATAAGTTTATCCTCTTTTTTAGCTTTTCTGTATTTGAAGTATAAATTTCTTTTCCGTAAACAAGACTGTTTGATACTTTTAGTAATCCATCTACATTTGTTACTTTTCTTAGTAATTTTTACCATTACTTTTGGGAAGCATAAATTAAAAAACATTATCAATAATTCATGGAATTGAGAGAATGCTGTATTTGTATCTCTTTCATTCATAATGTCATGGAAATCAAGTGATGATATACAATTTACGAATTTATCCGTATTTTCCATACTGAAATCTCTTCTTTCCTCAAACCATTGGCTAATCCTATTTTTAATGTTTAAGGTAAAGCTTAAGGTTTGTCCAGTATGGTCAGATATTCCCAAGTTATGAACATTTCCTATAGCAGAAGGTACGTTACTTATCATGTGATCAATGCACGAACTTTGTCTAGTGGGGGCAGTGATATGGAGGGTCATATTAAATGAATTTATAAGATTTTTAAGTCTATTTTTGTATGGGTTTGTTTTAATTATGTCAATATTTAGGTCTCCGCAAATAACAATACGTTTTTTATCTCTATTCGTAAGTTTAACTAAAAGACTCTCTAGTTTTTGAAAGAATAACTCTATATCAGAGTTAGGTGTGCGGTATATGCATATTATAATTGTCTTAGCATTTTTAATTTCTATGCCAGCACATTCAAAGCTCCTATAGCATATGAATTCGTTTAGGTTGAGTGATGAACATGGTATATTATTTTGTGTTAGTATACATGCACCTCCTCGTCTTTCCTTAGGTCTGGAATAGTGGGACACTAGTTTGTAGTTCGTAATGTTTAAGTTATTTTCGTCACCTGGCTTTAGAAATGATTCTGTTGCGCATATAATGTCAATGTTTTTACCATCCTCTTGAAATTGTTGTAAAATTATCTGTAATAGGTCCTGTTTGTTTAGGATACCTGCAAAATTTTGATGATATATAATGAAGTTACCGTTTTTATTTGTGTCCACTTTGTTCACGAAAAAAAATGTTTTTTGCTGGGCTTTGTAAACTCACTGAGGAGTTCTTTAATTCTGAGTTTGTCTGATTTGTGGATATTACCTTTTTGGAGAAATAGAAAGGTATGGTTCCCTTTTTGGGCCCCTTGGCTGCCCCAGGATCCGACTTTGAGAGTTTCTTGTCTTGTGTTAACTTGTGGAAATAGAAAGGTATGGTTCCCTTTTTTGTACTTTTCTGGATTTTATTGCGACTTACATTAGTTGTCTTTTTTGAAAATGATCTGGTACGGTAAGTCAAAAATTGCTTTTTGTAGGCAATGTAGTCAATATGTATATTGATTTTATCACATACAAAATCTAAATAATGTTTGCGATTAGTAATACAAGTTAAATCTAAATATGTACAATTTTTAAAAGTGTATGTCAGTGAATTTAATTTATCATTTAGTAATTTTTCATTTAAGCAACTATTTCTATTTACAGGTAGTAGCAGTACGTTGCATTTCTGCAGATTATTAAGGGCAATGCACAGATTATATGTGAGATCATTTGGATTTCTGTCATTTGCCCCCGTAAAGATAATTACGTAATCTTTGTCATCAACATATTCACCAATGGAGCTGCAATAATTCAGCACATTTGAAGAAGAAGCGTTTGGTTTTATATAAGACGAAACTTTATAGTTATCATTCCACTTGTTAAGCCTAGATTTAATTAATTGTCTTGACAAACCCAACGCTTGTTCATCACCTAGGATTATTATCTTCGGTTTTTGTGTAGTGGCGCCATCTTGTGGTAGTTTCGGCAACTTCGTATTTTGCTGTTTGTCGAGGTTTGCAGCAACATTTGATGGTAACGGTTCCTGGGACGTGTGTGACGTAGTACTCGTTTTTTCAGGTTCATTTGCCGGGTTCTCCTGAGTTTGCATAAATGTCGAGAGGTTAGGAGTATCGGCGATTTGTTCTCCAGAATCGGTGATGGTATGCAGCGTCCTGTGCGAAGGAGTCGTGATCGATTGCTGGGAAAAATTTAATTTGGTTCTAGTCATAGTCCTGTTTAATAGTTTGTTCTTTTTTCCAGTCGATTTGCATATGTCACTCAAAGTTGATAATTTATTAGTGAGTGTTTCAATTTGTCTTTTTAGTGCAAAATTTTCGGACAATAGGTTATCAATTTCCTTTTCAGCAGTCATCAGCTTTGATTCCAAGTTAGCGTTCAATTGTTTTGTAGACTCCAAATCATCGGCCAAGTTACCGAGTTCTGGGCAACTTCTATTAAGAACATTATTCTCTGATAGCGATGTATATGAATCTTCAGTTTCGTTAGTGCTCAACGATTCAAAAGAGTTCTCTGTCGACACATTGATTATTTGTCTTTTTCGTACTGTTATGTTGCTGATTGACCCTATTTTAGGAAGTTTAAAGCCAGTGTATGTTGATAGTGGGGTGCTAATATTCCCTGTGTTCACTTTGTTCAAGCAAGTGTCGCATTTCCATTTGTTTTTATTATCCCCAGTCATTAAGTAAAATCTTTTCTCTGTGACGCTCGCACATGAAATGTGGAACAATGCCTCACAGGCTGAGCAGGATAAAAATTGTCTGTTTGTGATGTTCTTGCTGCATTTACTGCAAATATGTGCCATACTTGTCGAATTTATCAATTTTAAATCGAGCGGCGTGCAGTGCACTCTTTCTTTTTATTTTTGGGAATTAAAATTTTAGCGCCCTCTTTCGTCGAATAGCGTATTTAGCTGATTTCGTAAGTTTTTACTAAACTTATTTGAGTACGGCTACTCCACGCTAGATGGCTCTGTCAATAATCAGTCAGTATTAGTAGATCCATGCTCGTTGATAATAAACATTCACAAATACCGACACTTTTTTATTTATTCGAAATATTCAGTGCATATATCTAAATTTCACTATAATAATTGTCTTTAACTATGTAAATTTACAGTTTCAGATTCACTACACTAAATATTAATGTTGTTTTTGTAATAAATTCCACGATTTGTCTTTTGCAGCGAACACACATATATGTACTTATATCTTGTTTATTCCGTAAGTACTGTCCTCACAAACACTTTCACACAGTTTTCACAGTATTTTATTCAAAATTTCGTTACTGTTTTGTTGAAATTTATATTAAGTTATTTTTAAACAATAAATACTATTCGAACTTGTGTTTACGTCGTCGGTGGCGCCACCTTCCTTTTATAGGGTTCCTTTTATAGAGTTAGAGGGTTAAAATTTTCTCCAGAAATACTTATTTTGATTATTGAATTTTACTAGTAAAGTATTTTTTAGAATCGGTCCAGTAGTTCTTGAGAAAAACTAGGCCTTATTGAGGCCCCATGTACACTCTCTGTTTTTGACAGTAATTTCCTCCTTGAAAAAGAGGCGTAAATATGAATCCTATTAAAATATTAGGTGCAAATATAATACCAATATCGAGAACTGAATTAACTTTTCGAATTAAAATAAATAAATGGCCCACATATTGGTGAAAAACGGGCAGTGGATAGATTGCTGCCTTGAATGTAAGGGGAGGGATGTTAGATATAATTGGATGAGATATGTGTGTTATTGTATGCCAGGATCACAGCACATGGAAGTCCGTCGTCGTCTGCCTACCCCTTCTAGGAAAAAAGGGCGTGAGCTTATGAATGAATGAATGATCAACTCGATCATTTGTTCAGTACAGAAGTCCAAAAAATTCACAAAAATAGAATAGTCATAAGTAAAACAAAAGTTAAAAAACGGTTTCGACCGATTCCTTGCACGATGAAAAACCCTTATAAATCAGCCAAAATCTATCAAAGTTGTCAGTCGAAATATACCTTCAATTAAAGCCAGGCTTTACATGTCATGTTCGACCCTGTACTATCTATAATTAGGCTGTATGTTATTCCATTGTCTGACATGTTGCCTATTTACCGGAGGCAAAGCGAAGTCTATGTGCTATGTTCCCAATATTGTTACGTTAATTAATTATAGACATTATAATACACCACGTATTATGCTAAGTATACACATTGTATAACTGTTTGTTTTCCCAAATAAAATAAAAATAAAAACTACGAGGCCAAATCATTCCGCGGTAAAGCCACCACAAAAATGACAATGCCAGATTCTGCCCCACCATCAACCGTATGATGAACAAGATAACGAATAAATGTGTCAGTTTTTTATTAAAATTATTGGTTTAAAATAAAGATTTGTACATCAAACGAGTCGAAAAAACAGCTTAATTAAGAATTCAGAAAATAGTAAGAAATCGAAGCGAATTATTCATTGTCTTTGTTATAATTTTCTACTACTCTCGCAACTCCTACTGATTATGATTATGCAATATGAAACCTGTAATAAGTCCCCAACAAAATGATATGTACAGCTTCAATGGTCACGTAGTTTTGAAGATGGGGCCAAGCTCCATTGAAATGTGGCAATGTCACGTTTTATATCGCAGTATTTCCAGCATGTATATCGCCATTCGATACTAGTCGCCATCTAAATGGATTAGTGCAGCAACTGCGATTTACGTGCCGACTGTGTGCGACAAATTGATTGCTGTGCGAAAAAGGTAGTGTTGGTTTTGTGTTGGATTCAATCGGACGCTCGAATTTGTTCTTTTGTAGCTTGGCGAGGATTTGTGGGGACTTGCAGTTTTATCTACTCGTAAAATATACAGTATCGTCGATCCTGTAGTAAGCCAAATGTATAGCGATAAATATTTCATTATTCCTGGCAGAGCGGTTTCACTCGTCGTATAAAACTGCACCAAAGAAGTTTTGGGTGATTTCAGTGTATTATTATTTATTAGCGGTTGCAAAATTATTTGATGATTTTTATTTTATTGTCTACAGTGGTTATTTTGAGATTAATATCACGTTAAATTAATCAGAAAATGTTCGCGAGTGACAGTGTGGTGAATTTGTTGGATAATTTTAGCAAGATCTGGGGTTTCAAGCTTTTATCAAGAGTTCCCGCTACAAGCTCGGTAGTGAACGTGACTGTCGAGCTGCTTCGTCCAGAGTGATGACGATTGACGCTACGGCGGCGTCTCCTCTGAATGAAGACAAGAAGACGCGGCTACCCAGGGTGAAGACGCTACTGCGACTCCCCTGGAGGAAGATAGAAGACTATTATATATTGAATTTTCTGTAACATGACATTGGCAAATGACGAACTGTCGAGTCCATTAATAAAATAAATAAATAAATGAAATGGCTAGGTTAGGCATACATTAATTCTGCACATCGTTTAAAGTTTAAGTAAATTAAACAATTTGGGGAAAAATAAAAATAATATATTTAAATTCGATCTTACATCGTTCCTGTGCTTTGGAGTTTTTACATTTTAACGTATTTTTTTTTTGCAACGATTTCTTTCACTGAAATTTGACCTAATGTTCATTTCTAAGGTCATTGTGTGACTTGTGACATACTCAGTTAAATTTTTTTGCAGTTCCGATTTACTAAGAAACCTTACCAATTTAATATTTATCATGAGTACAACCCCTGTTTCAATTTCGAATGACTTCAAGTACACCCTGTATACAGGTTGTAACGGAAATGTATAGGAAGCCGAAAGATATAACTGAACAACTTTTGTTCTATACCTTTTCCGAATAAAAAGTAAAAATAAATGGCTTTGGACACATTCGTACAATTTCCACGTTCGTACAATTCTACATTCGTACAATTTTTCCATTTTAAGGCGCTATATGGTTGTCAAAAGCAAGAGTGAGACAGAAGATACTCTACATAGTACTCTACATTTTGATATATATTTTGTATGAATAACTATTTCGGTTTAGATATACTTTTCATTTTAAAAGACACGGGGTATGTTTGCGATTTTTTTGTTCTATCGAGCGAAGTTTGTCTAATCGTGTATCGGTATTCATCAGTCTCTAAATAGACACCCCAAGATTGCTATATATTTTTAGGCATTAGCCGTAGCCTTCGTAGAACAACTGAACATACGCGCATACGAAGCCTTAATGAGCAAATACACAACCACTGCCGATTGACGTTCTGCTGCTTTTAAAATTTCAGCCTTTAACGCGTGCAAATCCCCAACACCTTATAACTCGGTAACACACCAATCCCGTCATAAACCTTACACCCCCCGCCCCCCCCCCCCCCCCCTTCGCGGGTGACCGTCGTAAAGTGGGAACACCCCCAGACTCGATCAATCTCGCAGTAAGGCATTTATTATGTATCAGTATTCGCATTTTGTTGCCAACATTTCGATGGACTATTTTAGTGAGTTCTTGAGATAAGTAAATAAATCTTTAGACCATATCTATAGGTGGAGATTTGTAATTAGCTTCTAGACATTATTAAGTAACCTAAAGTTATTGTAGCTGTAAATCTTCCTTAAAATAAATAAATATTTCCACTTGCAAGTAATCTTGTGTCTGTCTATCAAGACCTATATCTCAGAAATGCGTGAACGGATCAAGTTGAAATTAATACCATATACTCAGGTCTGCAATCTCATGCAACAGTGAAAAAATCAACCTTCTACGTCAACGCAATCAAAAGATATCGCTGTTTATGTTGCATTTTATCGCCTATTTGTATGAAATAGCAAAAAAACTACAACAATAGGTTACTTCCCGTTGACCAAGAATCATAAAATTTGACAAGAAGCTAGGTGTTATATCACAAGTAAAGCAAAAAATCTTAAAACTGTAAATTTGGGGTTCCATCACGAAATAATTATTTACATTATCAGTTTTGAAAACGCATGTGGCTAAATCTAGTTTATCTTTTCGTTAGAGCAAATGATGTGGTGAAGTTGAACGGAACCCTCGGTGCGCGATTCCGACAGCCGACTCACACTTGGCCGGTTTTTTATATACTTCTTTATATTGTACATAATGAATAAGGCAGTGCGCAGATCAGAGTTGTCTAAGACAGACAAGTAAGACAGATAAGTTTAAGACAGACTTGTCAGACTTGTCGCTGAGCAGTTCTCGTAGGTATTAGACAGCTTTGTCTATGAGACGTCTCGTAAAGCAATGCAACGTGCAACGTTTGTAAAGCAATAGTCTGTCTTAAAACAGTCGTGAAATGAAATGAAATTATTTATTTGCCTTGAATGTGGTTACAGGGTTCTTATGTGACTCTGGTCTGCGCCTGCCTAAGAGTGAAAATCATACTTCGAGCAAGTTTAACCAAGTTCTGTCGAGCATACATTGAAAATCCCTTCGCTCGTCACATTGTGAAGTTTATAGCGATCCTGTAACCCTTACCTACTCACACATAAAAGCCAAACACGCCACCGCCGGGCAATTTAGCCTGAACTAGAGAACTATGACGTCAATGACCACTTAAGAGCCGACTGGCTTGGCTAACATTGAAAGCCTTCAAAGGCAAACATCTCTAACTAGTTCGTATGACTGAATTACTGAATTTAGCACTTTGCGTTTAATTGTCAGTCAATCTGATATACAGGTAAGTGTAACACAAATAATCGTATATACATGGAAAGAAAACATTCTTCTTCTTTGCCCTTTTTTTTAACCCAGGTAAAACATGCAATGTCACCACGCCCGGGGGAGCGTGTTGGTTATGTCGGGCTCACCGCCCTGAAGCGGCAGCATACCGACTAAACGTCCTGGGGTGATTCTTGCCGAGCCACGGGAAACTGTGATACAACCGCGACCCGACTGGCGCCCGAGCAGTCCCCAATGTGAGCTGTACTAGCCCACAATGTATAATCCATTCATCCATCACCTTCCTCCTCCCCGTCTGAGCCTAGCCACTTCCCATGTCATTTGGGGTCGGCTCTTCTAGTCTGTTTTCGCCAGGACGCTCTGTCCTGGGTCGTTTCTGGTGTCACCTGAGCTGCTTCCAGGTCCCTTTTCAGGACCGCTGTCCACGTCAAGCGCGGTCTGCCGCGGCCTCTTGGTACGGTCGCAATGTCCAGGACTCTTCTTACCATGTGGACGTCCGGCCTCCTCATCACGTGTCCGTACCACCTCATTCTGCTCTCAGCCAGTTTGTCGGGTATGGGTCTAACTTTAAAGAAAACATTGGCTGTGTTTTTAAATATTCGCAACTGCAGCTAAATCAGTTGCAAAACAGTTACATCTGCTGAGATCCTGGCACTCAACTCTCGCTTCCTCCATATTCATCAATATCTTCATGTACGCTCATAGTCAAGTTAAAGTCAAATTTCTTTATTGCAAGTAAGCACATTTTTACACGACAATATATTTTTGAATTCACATTTACACCACTTTGCAATGAAAAGGTGCCAACGCTGAGGAGAAAAAGTGGCAAAAAACTCTCAGCAGCACATCTTTTAAAATAACGTAATAACTAGGTATTACACAACTATTACTATTATTAGTAATCTACTGGTTATTACTTCATTCACTGGTAGGACGCACTGGTTGAAGACCTTTGTTTTCAGGCATTGTGGTATTGAAGACGGTTCAATATTCACTTTAACTTAATTAATACAAAGTAGAGCTGTAGCAAACCGTATGTATTCGGTACTGAGTAACGGGGCCATCTAGTACAAAGTAACGAAACGTTACACACGAATGCGTTTCGTTACTCGCATTTTTCATAGTATGGGTACCTACACTGTTTCAGTTTATGCAAGTACCGTTGATGCGTGTATTGAAACGTTTGCTGGTCGTATATTTTACGCGTGCGTGCGGTAAAGTGCGCTTATTCGGTGAATTTAAAAACGTACGTTACAAAGAACGATGTTTGTATAATTTAATGTTATTGTGATATAACATAGGCTCACGCCCCACAGAAGTAACGAGTAATGTAACGATACGATAGTAACGAGTATTAATTGTTATAGTAACGAATACATACAGGTACGCTTTTTTTCGTTACTTTTACATCTCTATTATAAAGTCAATACATTAGGTAGTCTTTATCACTTAATTATTCCAAGACCTTATTCTCGAAACAATTAATTGTTATTAGTCTAAGTATGCATCAAGATGTTGGGAATGGAGTGCCAAAATCAGATTAGAGGTAAGATTTCATTGTCTTGAATAATTGGTAAATTAGGTAGTAATCGTCCTTTCTCGAGTTTGAAGATTTAAGAAAACAAAAGTGAATTTATATCATGTAATTTTAGAGTAATTTAAAAAGAAAATAATAAGACATTAAGGGCTCCCACATAAAACTGCGATGCGATACGTTTGACAGTTCTTGTCAGTTTGACAGTTCTGGTCAGTTTGACAGGTCTGGTCAGTTTGACCGGTCTGGTCAGTTTGACAGTTCTTGTCAATAAGGTGTAGGTAGGTAACCTGCGGGGCTAGCACGAGTCGCGTTAGCGATCGACGCAACGCCGCGGAGCTGTCAAACTAATGTCAAACGTCTGACTGTTCCAGGGCGTTGCGTCGATCGCTAACGCTGACTCGTGCTACAAGGGTTGATCATCAACTTCTCGGGCTTTTGGTCGACTCGACTACTAACAGTTCAGGTAAAGTTGTCCACTCGACCATCCGCGGAGAGATTTGTGGTCGAGTTGCAACCTAAGCCTACGAAGTGACGTCCCAACGCAGAAATCTCAATCGTAATCGTATCGAAATCGTCATGCGAGCTCGCAGATTTTTGCGATGCGATGTGAATTCGCAGTTTTGTGTAGGAACCCTACAATGGAACTTGTAGATTTTGGAGAAAATTTTATATTGGACTCTTCATAATATATACCTATCAGATGGTGCTGTGTAGGCGAAATAAGTTTTAGGCAAATTGCTTTTTGGACGCTTTATTGCTTTTTACATCATAAAACTCAAATTACCTAAAGGTAATTGGAGTTTTAGGCATTTTGCTAGACTTAGGTGGCTACTCATCCGAAAAATATTTAATCCGAGGATGAAACGACACCCACTTCAAGTTGTTAGGAGTCGAAATTCAGGATAATAGCTTCTAAGGCTTTAATTTAAAAATGATGAAAAATTTCTTGCCGTGGGCAGGACTTGAACCTGCGACCTTGTCATTCCGTGACACTGTGATCTTATTAGCCATTGATTTTAGACATTTTGTTAGTTTTAGGTTTTATTTTAATTCGAAAAGTCGTAGTAGTACTATAACTTTTATTAAAATAATGTCGTATTCATTATTTCAAAATAAGTCAACATTGTGAAAATTATAAAGGGCGCTATTGACGATGACGTCACATTATTGAAATAGTATCGTTCCAAAGGGAGTGTGTTCATTGCCATTTTTCTTGAGGACTCGCCAAATATGATTCTGACTACCTAAGAAAGCATTGAAAAATTTATATAAATAAAAATACAATGTGTTATTTGACTGTATGGGTTTGATTCCCTTTGCCTACTACGTCAGAGCCACAGTACTTCCGGAATGCATTTTTTTCTCGGAATTTATCTACGAAAAAATTCTTAAAAATGACATGACATTTTTGCACCCGCTACGCTGTTTTGATATTTCGATAAGGCCGCCTGTCTGTACACTAGCTAACTTTGGTTTTATATGTAACTGATGTATTTTCATTTAAATGCAAATAAAGTATATTTGAATTGAATTTGAATTGAAAAACTACGTATACAGAGAGACAAAATCTTGAAATAGTATTTTTCTTTTAGGATGTTAATAATTCTTAATTGTCAATTGCTTTGTCGGTAGCAAGTGTTAATGAAAATTAGAGTTGATAAGTACATTCGAAGATAGAGATAAGTATACAGGGGCCCTCAAAAAGGTTGAGATTATCTCAAAAACTACTGGACCAATTTTAATAATTATTTTACAGTAGTTTTAACTTTTATCTACCAAACAGTGAAAGAATTTTTGCAATAGGTCAAGTAGTTTTTGAAAAAATTTCAACCTTAAAAACTCTCCTGTACACCTTTCTCTGTGTTCCACCGTACCTACTTCGATTTAATATAATATACCTATCCCTATAGTTACACCCTGTATAAAGGTGCCCAGCGCCTGAGCCTCGCTATACAGCGGGGCAATGCGGCCAGTGCGCTGGATGGGCACCCTGCCGCGCGGGACGGGCCTAGACGAGGTGTAGTGTTGCCTAGATATAGGTAAGTATTTATATTCATAATTGTTTTTTTATATATATATAATATGTCATGTCATACTTATAAAATACATTTAAGTAGTTGTTTTAAATCCTGTATATAATAGTAATAATTTATTTTCGCAATATAAGATAAGTAAGGGTTCTCTTGAAAATGGCGGGAAACGACGGTTGTGAAATTATTTGATAATTTTCCTTTTAATGTCTACAGGGACTATTTTGTGTTTAATATCACGTTAAATTAATCAGAAAATGTTCGCGAATGACAGTATGGTGCAGTTATTGGATTATTTATGCAAGATCTGAAGTTTCAAGCTTTTATCAAGAGTTCCCGCTACAAGCTCGGGAGTGAACGTGACTGTCGAGCTGCTTCGTCCAGAGTGATGACGCTACGGCGACTCCTCTGGATGAAGACATGAAGACGCGGCTACCCAGGGTGAAGACGCCACTGCGACTCCCCTGGAGGAAGATAGAAGACTATTGAATATATTGAATTTTCTATAACATGACATTGGCAAATGACGAACTGTCGAGTCCATTAATAAAATAAATAAAAAGATAAGTAAGTACCTAGTGCTATGACATAACAAATAGGTAGCATTTCAAAGGAAATTGACCTAATAAAATTGTTCTTACTCTTAAACACAGGAACAGGCGTTTTCCTCGCGGAAGCACTTTATGACTTTGTACCGAGTAATATTTCAAAAGAACTTTTTTTTGTCTCAAACACAAATGGTTGTATTTATTTACGGGGACTAATAAAAAACGTATAAATTTTGTTTCTATGTCTACTTCTCTTCTAAACATATTATACTCTTAATTCTTCATATCGTTCATGCAAGTAAATAAATATAATATACATTTTATATATTTTCGCACGTCAAAATTTTTTTCTTTCAATGTACGCGTTTTTGGTTACGCGTAGAGAATATTCTATGATAACATGGCTCGAAATTATTCTTTCAATGTACGGACAACAGCAGATCAATGGTAACACTTGCAGTACGATTTTAAATCTTACGATGCGGATAATAGGAACGGTCCAAAATCCAAACAAAGCTGTACGTAATAATAAGGAGTTTGTATGTAAACCGAAGCCCAAATCAAGTGTCTTATTTTGTAAACAAAAACTACCCTACCCTACTAACATTTAAGCTATTCTATGATTAATTGCATAGTTATTTTCACATTAATATATCGGATCACATTATTTTCACAATGAGGAACGGGTTCGATCAATCAGTTCCATCATTGTGACATCACAACACGTAACTAGACGATCATATTTGTTTACAAAATAATACACTTGATTTTGGCTGCGGTATAAGTGTAAGTATTCTATGTAAGTACCGTTTATTTGTCTACATTTGACATGCTTCCACACGTACCCTTACATACCCTCACACACACGCCTTCACACACACACACACACACACTCTCTCTCTCTCACACACACACACATACATACACACACACACAGAGAGAGAAATGCTTTATAATTCTTGGAGGGGTGGATCATGTTATCTTAGAAGATCTCTACAGTGGAACGCTTAGTCCGTAATTGTAGGTACGCAAACTATACCTATTTGCCTGATGGGTTCACAGTCTTAGTTGGAAAAGGACCGCATTAAACCTTGGACTAACTTTAAGTCACGTTTATAGAACAGAATGATCTCTATTTCACCCTATAGTGATGATAATGCATCAAACGAGGATCTATCACTTACGACGTCCCAGTTATTACACCGAGGCAAAGTAAATGTCATCAAGATAGCACAAAGGTCTATGGCGCGGCGGCGGTTGTATTCGATACTGACAGGCCTATTAGTGGCAGATCGATACTGTCGATACTATCAGTCTGCCGGTAGCATGAAGTCAGGCATTTTGGTTTACTGGCCTAATAAAGGACATTGACTTTAAAGTTAGTTTAATAGAAATAATTGAATTGTTTAACGCGAAGAAACGTCACCGGCGCGGCGCGGCGTGGCGCGTTCACCTTGAGAAAGACCGTCGAAATAGGTCGAAACTGTCGGTCTAATTGCCGACTTCAACAATATAAGTGAGTGATATCCGTTTATGTAGTAAGGCTCACTATAGTTTTAATTAAAAAAACAGGAACTGTTTTTAGGGGTTTTAATATTGAATTAGATTAGATAGGAACTTTATTTTAATTGAATTTTTAACCAAACTGACGATCAAAATAAGGATGACTTTTAGATAATAGTAAATAAGTACATAATTATGTAAATGACATTATAAATTGGGATAAATAAATCTAAACTAATAGAAGTTCGCCACGTGCCGAACACGTTCAATGTCTGTAGATGTAAATCCAGCTTAAATCCAAGGGTAAACCATTGATCTCCTATAAACTAGATACAAAGGTCTTACTAAAACAATTTAAAAAAAACGTCCATATAAGGGTCCATTGTTAACGTCCAAATAATGTCCAATAAAGCAAATGAGGGTCCATTCATCCGTTTAGACCTTCTTTGCGCTCGGACATTTTTAGAAGGCAGACTGTGTATCTAGTTGTTTATAGGAGATCAATGGGTAAAACCCATAGATAATTCCGGCCTCCAAACACCTGCGATGCCCCAAATAACTATCGAACATCAAACCATCGGCATTGCGTATTTGGGAACGAAACTAAAACCCCTTTTCGTGGCTTCGGAAATACGTTAATAGTTAACCCTTACACATCAAGGGAATAACTCGGGTAGGAATGCCTTTGTTTCGGCACCGCCCCTAGGAACCGATGTCATTGCTATGAATCAGACCAACTCATCCATTTTACACATACACATCATCATCAGTCCAGTGCTGGGCGCAGGCCTCTCCCACTGAAGGCTTCGTACGGATTTACAGTTTTTCTATGAAGGCTACGGCACTAACTACTAAAATTAAACGTCTGAAAAAAATATATAGCAATCTTGTGGTGTCTATTTAGGGACTGATGAATACCGATACACGATTGAACAAACTTCTCGCGATAGAAAAAATCACAAACATATCCTTTCCATGTCTTTTAAAATGAAAATTATGTCTTAACCGATATATTTATTCATACAAAATATATCAAAATGTAAAACAATCTGATTTTTATTGGCGTATTTTTATTTCTCAGCCAAAATTCATCCAAAATAATACAAATATGGAGTCACTGTGCCGTGCTCTTCACTCCGCTGCTGCGGGACAACTTCTATCTCGCGCTCGAGTTTGACAGCTGCCAGCCCCTTAACTCTACTCTCGGCCCTCTGCATCCAGTCTCTGCCAGCCATCTTGCGATGGTCATCACACAGGTCGGAGGGCGTCCCACACTACGTTTACCCGTTCGTGGCCTCCATTCGAGAACTCGTCTACTCCATCGGTTCTACGACAGATGTGACCAGCACACTGCCACTTCAGTTTGCTGATTCTATGAGAAATGTCATCCACTTTTGCTTCTGGCGGATACACTCGTTTCTTATTCTATCTAACAGAGAAATGCCAAGCATAGCTCTTTACATAGCTCGCTGAGCGACTTTGAACCTGTGGGCCAGTCTCACCGTCAATGTCCGCGTTTCGGCTCCGTAGGTCATCACTGGCAGGACGCATTGGTTGAAGACCTTAGTTTTTCGGCATTGTGGTATTGAAGACGAGAAGATATGACGAAGGGAGGGTGTTCAGTATCGGTGACTGAATAACTTTTGTTCTACGGCTTTTGGAATCAAAAATAAAAATAAATTAATGTCTCATACAAACCGATCAGTTGATCGGTAAGAAAAGTCAAAAAATTAATTCGCGAAAATCGAAAAGTCATTATCAGCCACTGTTACACCCGGTATAGTCACGTACGCTTTTGGTTTTCGCTAATGCCATATTAGGAGTCTTCGGTTGTAATTTTTCTCGCAGAATAAGAATTTCCAAGTTAAAATCGTGAAGGGAGGAATGAGAGGCATAAATAAGTAAAAACGTCGACAAAAAACTTTTATCTATTGCTCTTGTCGACGATATTGGATGAACGCAAAAAGAAATCGTGACCTTTTTTCATCGATATCTTGAGACTCGCCCTATCTAGACCAAAAACGCGCACTGCCTTATATTAGGCACTTCCACAGACCACTTACCCCATAGACATGAAATCGGTACAAATTTGCAAGCGAAAAATTATGTCAAGCGATAGGCGCTATTGGACGAAGCGGGGGGCAGGGGCGCCATATTAAACCTGTTTCGATATCTCAAGGTTACGCGTGTGGCGAAGCAATTTTGCGCTCATGTGCAGGCAGAATCGGGCGCCCTCCTGTTACAGGTCTATGGGGTAAGTGGTCTGTGGGGACTTCACTTAAGGGTGACCTCACTACAAGTGACACCTCAACCAGCTCCGTCCAACCATCTCAAACACTATTTTTTAATAAGCAGTAATAGAGAGAGTGGCCTGAGTCTGCGCAGAATAGAGATGAGTGGAAGGGTAGGGGGGAAGCCTTTGCCCAGCAGTGGGACATTGCAGGCTATTAAATAAATAATAAATAAATAGGTATCAGGATTGTGAAAAGCTAAGCAATATGTAGCATCTCTTATACTCGTAATTCGTTACACTACATCTAAAAGAACTGTTATATATTAGGAGTTGACGTGCAAAAACATAATTTTTTAAAGTATAAGTATACGTATTATTTTTCCATTTTTATATCCTTTTTTTATTTATGTAAGTAAATATGGTAATGACTTGTTATAAATAAATATTTTTTTATAAAACATACACAATTTATTTGCAATACAGAGATAGTTATTAATTCTGATTCAGCTATTCATCGAATGCATCTAAGAGTATTTTTTAAACTGTATTCCCAAATTTCAATTTCAATTTATTTAATTGCATACACATGTCAGAATGTACATTAATACATTAGGTCTTAAAATTATGACACATGCACCCTGTAGAGCACAGCAACATGGAATGACAGAGGCAAATAAACAATTTATATTTTTATAAATGCACGTTTCTTATTTTTCTCATACGCATTATGTCGAGGGCATATCTTACAAGATCAATTTTAACATAAGAAAACGTCCAAGGTCTTTCCGTTTGAATGGTTTTACTTTTTCCACCGGAAGCCCCGGGAAAGTTAATTAAATTGATGAGTAGATCCATTAACGGGGGCATCCCTTCGCCCTATTGTCGGCTTTGGGTCTCACTCGATTTGGCAGCTTGGCCCTAATTGGGAACCCTCACCATTCTACTTTGTTGAGATTCAATTCTTATCACATTTTCTTTTGATGTTGTTTTTCGTCATTAGCTTTCACACATCGCTTATGCATTGATCTCCTATTAACAACTAGATACACAGTCTGCCTTTTAAAAATGTCCGAGCGCAAAGAAGGTCCAAACGGATGAAAGGACCCTCCTTTGCTTTAATGGACATTATTTGGACGTTAACAATGGACTCTTATTTGGACGTTTTTAAATTGTTTTAGTAAGACCTTTGTGTATCTAGTTGTTTATAGGAGATCAATGATTGAATGTAGTGAATCGAACCGGCGAATCTTGCTTCTATATTTCTTTTCTCGTGTGGTTTAGTGACCAAACCGAATTGTCAGAGTTATTCAGGCTTCCCGTAGGCCTCTGACGTGGCCTAACGACTGCTGCCGAGCGACAGCAACCGGGACCAACTGTTTAGATAAAAATGCCACTAGCAGTCACCCATCCAGGTCCTGACCTCGCCCAACGTTGCTTAACTTGTACGATCGTTTTCAACGGGTACTCGCAACTGGACTACGAGTTCATCCTCTTGCTTCTATAGAGACTATTCACACATACTATAGTTTGACCGCCTTCAATACCACAATGACGAATATCACTTTTTAAACTTTCACGGTTTGTATACATATTAATTAGATAAAACGGGAATTACCGTGTTAAACATTTATTATTGATGTCTCGATATTTCGACAGCATTGCAGCCATCATGGTCACGAGTAGACTGAAATATCGAATATCGAGACATCAATAATAAATGTTTAACACGGTAATTCCCGTTTTATCTAATTAACACAATGACGAAATCAAAGGTCTTCAACTAGTGCGTCCTACCAGTGATGACCTACGGAGCCGAAACGTGGACATTGACGGTGAGACTGGCACACAAGTTCAAAGTCTCTCAGCGAGCTATGGAAAGAGCTATGCTTGGCATTTCTCTGGTAAATAGAATAAGAAATGAGTATATCCGCCAGAAGACAAAAGTGGATGACATTGCTCATAGAATCATCAAACTGAAGTGGCAGTGGGCTGGTCACATCTGTCGTAGAACCGACAATCGTAGAGATATGATTCTGGATTCTAAGCTACACGACTTTCTTTAGCTCGTCTATAATTTAATTCTACATATTTTTTTATGCCTGCCATGTCTTGCGAGTATTTCTTACTTAGTCCCAGGAAACCTGTCTTTAGAATTCCTACCCTTTCATAAATCAGCGGCTTCCGTATTGCCGGAGCGAACCATAATGTAGTCTCCTGTCAGATATAATTGTGTCGTACAAGGAAAAACACTTCTGCGGCGCACACGCGTTCCCGACGTCTCATAATGGGCCCCACGTCAGGAGGAGCTGGGGAATTTATGGCGGCGCGATTTGGGTAACCGTTAATTCACGGCTCATTACTAATGTACAAGTATAAGGATCTTTAGTACAGAGAGGCAACCTTGGGGCCTGAACGATAACTCAGGTTCTAATCAGACTGGCCGCGTAATAAACACAATAAAGCGACAAAAATATCGCCCATGACCAAAACATAATTCGTTGAAAGTGATGACACTCGGTTTTCTTTACAAAAGTTCAATTCAATTCAAATACACTTTATTGTACATAAAACACAACAATTACAGAAAAAGATTACAGAATAATACAAACATAATGTACAATTTTGGCGGCCTTATCGCTATAAGCGATCTCTTCCAGGCAACCAACTATTTAGGGAAATTAAGAATTTTAAATAGCGAGAGCTAGAGCTAGAAATGCAAGAAGAATAAAAAAGAAAAACAATCAAAAAATAAATGGTATTCACAAAGAGTAGGAATAATGCAGCTACATATAAAAGTTCTTGCCTGGCAACTAGTTTAGGAAAAGTACTTCTGCGTTGCACATGCGTTCCCGACATGCCCATTATGAGATGAGGGTACCCGTTAATTCACGGCTCATGACTAATGTATAACGTGTTGAGCATTATGTATTAGAGAGGCAACCCTAGGGTCTGATAGATAACTTAATAAGTTTTGTATATAAATAACAATCATCATCATCATCAGCCCGTATCAGTCCACTGCTGGACGTAGGCCTCTCCCAAAGCGCGCCAATCAAATCAACCCTACTCTCGACCCTCTGCATCCAGTCCCTGCTAGCCATTTTGCGAAGGTCATCCCTCCATCTGGTCGGGGGGCGTCCCACACTACGTTTACCCGTTCGTGGCCTCCATTCGAGAACTCGTCTACCCCATCGGTTATCGGTTCTACGACAGATATGACCAGCCCACTGCCACTTCAGTTTACTGATTCTATGAACAATGTCAACCACTTTTGTCTTCTGGCGGATATAGGTACTCGTTTCTTATTCTATCTAACAGAGAAATTCCAAGCATAGCTCTTTCCATAGCTCCCTGAGCGACCTTGAACCTGTGGACCAGTCTCACCTAAAATAAAACCTAAATAACAATACCTACTTATAATTTCATATTATTAATTGTTTTCACAACCACTCGTAAGTTTGCTGTCAGCTTGTATGTACCAGGTGCGACCAGTACAGGGCATTAGTACTCTATGTATTCTATGCCAGAGGTGAGGGAGGATCGAATCTGCGTTATTCGCGACAAAGTCCCCTTAGCCATTGGGATATAGCGGTCTCTTTAATTTATAATTGTAAATAACTTTTCTATTGTTCAACTATGTTCAAATATGTTTTCACAGTTGGTTATTTTATATCTTTGTTCTAAAGTTAATGCCCTATCAAATGTCATTTAAAAACAATGCCACAAAAATATTATAACAAGTGTTTCTTTGTATCCATTCAAATATTCAATTTAAATCACAAATCCAAAGTGAAACTAATTGACAATTAAAATAGACCGAGTAATCTTCTACCAACATTCGTTGTATTCATCGTATTTACTTGAAAAAATCTCACGAAATAACCTAAGCGCCTCTAAAAGCCTCAATAAATCAAATTATCTGTTTAGGGTTTGACCTTTTTAAGGTTCCTTTTAGTATTTCTCTACTAGGCTAAAGGTGGGTAATAAAATACACATAACCTTCGTTCAGTTTGTTCCTGAGCCATAAAAGTATGTTTAAATCGGACCATTGGACCCTGGATAAGGGGGAGATTACCCATCAAACTAGGGTTGCCAGATCTGAGTCTCGTTATTAAAGTTACAGTAAAATTATGGAAAAATTAGGTTCCCTTGTTGAACTCCCAAAAACTAACACAATACTTTCCTAAAAGCATAGGTAAGCCCGTTGGTCCAGGTTGTTTTAGTTCGGTAACAGTCGTTAGGACTTGTCAGAAGCCTACGGGTGGTTTGCTCACTAAACTACACGAGAATCAAGAAGAAGCTAATTCCCAAATCTTAACCTAAACTACGTACCTAAATTAGGGTTTATGTTAAGGTTTTTATACTTTAATAATTGTGTTACAACAGAAACGACGGTCCTACGACTGTCATACTCGTTCTGGAGTTAGTCAGGGAAGCATCTTAGGACCGACACTATTTTTATTGACGATCAACGACTCGGCTTCAATCTCAGCCTTAAAATCGGGTTTGAAAATATGATATGATAGATCTAACAGTGACAGTGTGAAATATATGTAAAAGCTAAGGTTAAATAACTAACTGCAATGATGTTTAAGATAACAACAGTACATTTAATAGGAAAGTTAATAATAATTGATACATTCTATGTGACAATGTCGAAACATTTTTTTAAGAGGTTTGTTTAATTTAAGAATTAAAACTATAGTTTTATTTTATATACCTATTACTACAAATTATTATATATAAACGGATATCACTCACTTATATTGTTGAAGTGAATTAGACCGACAGTTTCGACCGGTTTCGACGGTCTTTTTCAAGTCGAAATCGGTCGAAACTGTCGGTCTAATTGCCGACTTCAACAAATAAGTGAGTGATATCCGTTTATATATAATAGCTTTGTTTAACCTTATGCAAACAGATCTACGATTCATTTCAAAACAAAGCAGAGTGTAGGGTAGGTTGCCACTTGGTTATTTCCTTGACAAAAATGCATGATTATTGGACACTGAACAAGGAAAAAATTCCTGGACAATTTCCGGACATCTGGTAACCCTACACCGAACGCATTTGAATATTTTCTTTGGGTCCCATGACGTAACTTTCCTATCTGCCGAGGAATCAAGTTTTTGTACAAATTGCGTTAGGATTTTGCCTTTTTAGGGAGTTACGTTCTTTATATTCGTTATATTCGGAAATATTATAAGGCAGATATTTTTATGGGTTCCCTAGAGTAGTTTGCGATTACAAGTCTCAGAATAATTTTACAAAATACCTACATAGATAAGAACTAGATTGCTCTGCTGTTGAATACCTTTTAGTCGTTTATTTACATTGATTATTATAAAACTGTGATTTTTTTAAATATATAATTGTTTAGGGATTTGTGTACACATAAAGTGACGATGCCAATCCCATCGTACCTATTCTAAATTAACTTAAATTTAATAAAATATCGAGAACAGCATTTTAGCTGGGCCTGAAGTTGGCTCAGCTAAAATGCCGTGGAATATACCTACATCTAATTTGCATAAACCTAAACTATTGATAACATGCTCTCTTTTAGTCGCGTACCGGACACATTCCATCAAAATATGTTGCAAGTCTTCCTTGGTCCCACAATAACTGTGATTATTTAATGCTTAAGACTCTTAAAATATGAGATTTTAAGCTTCAATTTATTTTAGTAATAATTCTGAGTACTTATTTTATAAACATAGTTATATAGTCTTTTATTTCATAAAATAAATCCTCTCAAACCTAGGTTAGTATTGATTTAAAGAAATATCTGTTCTTCATTGCTGACTGTACTAAATAATCCATGGACCTATTGGGAAATATTTTTATTTTTAAGAGCCTTCTTTGTGTCAACTAGCGCCGCCAATCTTAAAAAAATAATATCTTACAAATTGTCTGTTTGTTTGGTTGTATACACTTTATTGTACAATTTTTTACAGAAATAACACAGGACAAATGACAAATTAATATTTTTTATTAAAAAACCTTTATACACAATCTTTATTAGGATAAACACTATTTTTTTAATATACAATACTTGGCATAATCGCGACAAGCAAAGTTGTAGTTGTCAAAAGTGCCAAAAACGGCCGTTTTTCGCAATTATGCCAACTACAACTTAGCGACATTGAATCACGTTATAAATAAGCATTTAAAAATAGTATTTATCGTAATAAACATTATGTACATGGCACTTTTTTAAATTAATCAATTCAATCAAATTGGAAAATATTATTTTTCAAAGATTGGCGGCGCTAGTTGGCTCATGGAAGCCCCTTCATATAAAATGTCGTGGACCTCTTGGGAATGTATGAACTACAATTTTTTGAGAACAATTGAATTGTGGTGTGGACCTGCTGGGAACGAGCCAGAATAATCCTACTTTGTTTTCACATGTCTGACATGCAAAACGCCGCAGATATTTAGACAAAAAATATAAACAAAATAAGTACCGAAAACATTTATTTTACAAATAAAACTTAATTACAAGTTTTAACTATAATTTAAAAATGTATTAACCGCAGTCGCCTAATGGATACTATGATAGATCCTCATAACATCTGCAGTTTTAATGACGAAAGGTTTTAATTCTAACTTGCTCCTTGCTGCATACTGGTTTCCAGATCCAGACAGAGCTGCCCACTCCACCTGAGGTCTGATAGCGTTGAAGATGGTGGACAATGCTCCGAATTCCAGGACTAGAGCAGCAGGACCAGCGTATGAAGGGTTACTGCGCACTGTCGCATCCACCAGCCGATCGCAATTATTCGTGGAACCAGTACATAGCGTATTGACCAGGTTTTGAATCTGATGAATAAAGTCAACATGTTATGATAAGAATCTCGGGTAACGAACTTACAATTTAATCAAATACCAAATTTTTTATTATTGTTGTTAGTAGTTTAATATTTACAATAAATGAGTACAGATCAAATACCTCATCAGTAATTTATGTAACTCTATTTATATCTACGGGCCCGTAGGCTAGTTGCGAGTACACGTTAAAAACGATCGAAGTTAAGCAACGTTGGGCGAGGTCAGTACCTGGATAGGTGACCGCTAGTGACACTTTCATCTGAGCCCCTCCGTGTCTCGAAAAGCACGAGAAGAGTTGGTCCCGGTTGTTTTATCGCTAAACAGCGGTCATTAAGCCACGACAGAGGCCTACGGGCGGCCTGAATAACTTTGACAAATAGGTTTGGTCACTAAACCACACGAGAAAAGAAAGAAAGTAATTTATGTACGGTGGAACACAGAGAAAGGTGTACAGTTTTTAAGGTTGAGATTTTCTCAAAAACTACTTGACGTATTGCAAAAATTATTTCATTGTTTGATAGATAAAAGTTAAAACTATTTAACTGTAAAAGAATTATTAAATTCGGTCCAGTAGTTTTAGAGAAAATCTCAACCTTATTGAGGCCCCCTGTATACTTATCTCTGTCTTCGACTGTACGACCTAGCCGGTCAATGTTAACACTTGCAATACGATTTCAACTTTTAGGACGCAGATAATAAGAACGGTCTAAAGTTAAACTTGATGTGCGTTGAGTTGTACTTATATCAAACAGAATCAAAATATGGAAAATTTATGTAATAAAAAAAACTGACAGTTATTTTTTTAAATTAATTGTGCTATTTTTAAAAGACGGCCCGCGGATATAATGAGAAAAATGTGGTCTCTTCCGGACCGCATCGTAGCCCGTCACAGACCACTTACCCCATAGACCTGTAACAGGAGAGCGCCCGTTTCTGCCTGCACATGAGCGCAAAATTGCATCGCGACACGCGTAACCTTGAGATATCGAAACGGGTTTAATATGGTGCCCCTGCCCCCCGCTTCATCTAATATCGCTTGACAAAATTTTTCGCTTGCAAATTTGTACCGATTTCATGACTATGGGGTAAGTGGTCTGTATAGCCCGTAGACCCACAATGGCGGCAGTTCGTGAACTATCTTCATCATCTTGTCCAGATTAATGGTAACATTTAGATTACGATGCAGATAAAAACGGGTCAGAACCCACTGGTCTCTTGAAATTCGCACCCTGTGCCCACTCGTCCCCTAAAATATTTGAGGTTTCCACTCGTCCCCTGCACTGTTATTTTTTTTTAATAATTTATATTTCCTCGCGCTTTACTATTTTAGAGATTTCTTTTCGGACCCTGTGGTTGTGGTACAGTCGCGTCATTCATCGAACAGCCATTCGTGTTGGGGCACGCTTTTGTTATTACAATTCCTGGTAAAATTAGAAATGCTGTTTGTTGCCGAAGATGAATAGTCATTTTAATTTATCAACGATACAATATAATTTTCATAATACCGGCCCATAGTACAAAATGTCATTTTTGATGTGCATCTGGACAATAGTAGATTTTGTATGCAATTTCGCCAACCATAGCCACAACTTACCGGTCTCATCTTTGCCAATCCTTTATTAAACACTTGTAGCATAAAATCTCCAGCTTTAATAGCATCTATTCCGTGCAGTTTCCTTATTATATCATCGACTGAGTATGCTTCCTCATAGCTCGCTCCTGACACAATACTCGCGGCCACATCGTGCGCAATGGATGTGAATGCTACCATCCCATACTGCGCAGGAGTCGGGGTTTGAAAATGACTGAAAATTTACGGCAATAGGGATTAGAACTTCAAATTTTTTCACCGAGCATCATCATCATCATCATCAGCCCGTATCAGTCCACTGCTGGACGTAGGCCTCTCCCAAAGCGCGCCAATCAACCCTACTCTCGGCCCTCTGCATCCAGTCCCTGCCAGCCATTTTGCGAAGGTCATCCCTCCATCACCGAGCATGGATATTGCGTAATACAAATTCTGGGCAATAGGAATCTTAATAGTTGGCAAAGTATCTTTTATACATCATCATCATGCCCCACTGCTCGGGCACAGACCTTCCCTTACATCGAGCGTGCTGGTGCCATGATGACCACGCGGGCCCGCTGCGTATTGGCGGATTTCACATGCTTTAGATTTTTCTTCTTTTTCTACGGCAGGTTTCATCGCGATGTTTTCCTTCACCGTTTTGAGAGCACTCGGTAAATGTAAAAACCGAGGATAACTCAATGTACATGGTTGCCCTGGCTATGAATCGAACCTGGAATCTCTGTATCGCAAGTCCATTGATCCAACCACTGAGCCACCAAGCTCCTCAGAATCTTCGTGATTCGTGGTCACAAACTTTCGCTTTAGAATTATACGTGTTTCTGATATTTCGTTCTTACGTTTTTCGGTGCTGTAAAACGGCATCATATTATTCGGTATTGCGAATTTCGATATCACGTAGCGCATTCAGGAGGAGTAATAAAGAATAGGAGAGAGCACAAAAGATCCCAATGGATCATCAGGATAAGATATGATGTATGTAATAATGACAATGTGTGAGGATCTGGTGTCCGAACCAAACATCATCAGCGAGACAAAAGCCGCCCGACTCCGCTGGCTCGGCCACGTCGAAAGAATGGGAGACGATCGTGCGGCGAAGAGAGCATACCTGGGACGACTGGTTGGGCGACGTCCAGTCAGGCGTCCTAGATATCGCTGGAGGGATGAAGTCGAAGGGCTCTGGGCCGACTGCAGGCACACACGTGGCGCGATACGGGGCAGAACCGCAATGACTGGCGTATTCTCGTTTCAGAGGCCAAGACCCACTTCGGGTCGCTGAGCCAACGGAGTAAGTAAGTAAGTAAGTAAGTAATAATGACAATATTCAAATTCCATCTTACAATGTGTTTAAGAAGTAGTCATAGCAATTATTGGTGCGTTGCAAAGCTGCCGCGTACGGCGGCGCGTGCGCAGCGCCTAGGTGCAGTACTGCGCATGTCAGGATCATTGCTAACACCATTCGGGCCATATTTGTATGTTCCAAGGTATTCCTCAAAATATACGTATTTCGTTCCAATGAGTCCTTTAAAAGGTAAAATACATTATAAAATATACAGAATGTTGTTTTTATCACTGACGAGCGAATATCACGTTAAATTAATCAGAAAATGTTCGCGAATGACAGTATGGTGAATTATTTATTGGATAATTTGAACAAGATCTGAAGTTTCAAGCTTTCCCGCCTCAAGCTCAGGAGTGAACGTGACTGTCGAGCTGCTTCGTCCAGAGTGACGACGCTACGGCGTCTCCTCTGGATGAAGACATGAAGACGCGGCTACCCAGGGTGAAGACGCTACTGCGACTCCCCTGGAGGAAGATAGAAGACTAATATATATTGAATTTTCTGTAACATGACATTGGCAAATGACGAACAGTCGAGTCTATTAATAAAATAAATAATTAAGTATAGGAACTAAAAATACACAATATAAAAATATATCAAGGTATTTCTCTATAGTATAAAAAGTATCTTTACTTACCTACTGCTCGGTGACAGTTATTAATAAACGAGAAATAATATTCTTTTTATACCTAGTTTTGTTTGCGTTTCCATACTGTTTAAATATTTGAGTATGTATTCTATATTTTACAGAGGTGCTCAACTGAAGACGAGAAAGTAAAAGCAGGCAAAATGCTAAAAAAATTATTCTTTGGAGATTTTTTTACATTTATTCGTTATCTTGTACAACTTGCGGTTGATGGTGGGGCAGAATCTGGCATTGTCATTTGTACCGATTTCATATCTATTGGGTAAGTGGTCTGTGGTGTAAGTATATCTATTTCTGTATTATCCCTCCGTATTCCTTATTGATCGGAAAGAACAAGTTCTGTGAGCCAAACTAAAACAATCCGCCCCAAGAGCCCATTCCGCGAGGGTAAGTTAATTAGAAGCCTAGCTCTATTTGGGCTAATAATATTGGGTTACAAATAATATATTTGGGTTAATAAATAATGAATCTGGGATGGAATAAATAAATTAAGGAGGCATATGGAGTCAATCTTTTGTCGAAGACAAGTAAATTAGTAAGTAGGTAATTACAAACGTTAACATTACAATAACGTGTAAAAATTATAAATAAAAAACCTGCGCCAAGTCCCCCACATTATATTTTTTTATGAAAATATATTCAAGCACCGCCCGAAAGTTGCTAGTTCAAAACACTGTGAAAAACATTTATTTCGAAAAGAGTTTGTTCATTTAAAGTAGGTATGTTATGCATGCCCAAGAAGAAAAGAAAATCAAAGGCATGTGAAATCCGCCAATCTGCACTGGACCCGCATGGTGGTTCATGGCCCCAGCTCCCTCGATGTAAGGGAAGGTCTGTACCCGAGCAGTGGGGCAATATAAATAGACTGATGATGATTTTTTTTATATTCTACTTGCGCTTACGAAAGTCAAAACCACTTGGCTAACGGAACTGAATTATAACCTCTCATAATCCCAATTTAATTTCGACAAGATTCCGTATTTCCTGCAAATTCTGTTTCTAGAATTACTCGAGAAAAATCATTTCTTTTTCTTTAAAAACCTTCTACATAATTTAAGTCTTAGATTACTTACAGCTTACGTAATTAGTTCACAAAAAATAATAACCTCTCATAATCCCAATTTAATTTGGCCATGATTTCCTTCAAACTCTGTTTCTAGAATTACTCAAGAAAAATCATTTATTTTTCTTTAAAAACCTTCAACACAATTTAAGTCTTAAATTACTTACAGCTTACGTAATTAGTTCACAAAAAATAATATAAGAACTTTCTTTGAACTCCAAACATACGATTTAATTAAAGAAAAAACTCGACATGGCTTTTACGAGTTTTACACAAAGGCATAAAATATTTTAGCTACTTCAAACAACTAAATTAAAGGTGTTTGTACTTTAATGGTAGGTAAGTACTTATATTTTTTAATAACAATGAATAAAGAGAATTAGTAGATATTCATTGATCTCCTATAAACAACTAGGTAGATACACAAAGGTCTTACTAAAACAATTTAAAAAACGTCCAAATAAAGATCCATATAACAATAATAAAAATTCTAAATAACTATTATAATATTAACCTAAAAAAATATATAAACTAAACTAAAAACTATATGTACAATAGGTCGGTTGAACTATCTGTAATGACTTAGCAATACAGATAGTTCAACCGATCCCCGTTGTCCGGCAACGTGCCCAAAATGCTGGCGGCATTTCCCCTCTGGATCGCGAGGCTGATCCTTTGGGCGAAATACAGGCCAGCATTTTGGTCACGTTAACGTCCAAATAATGTCCAATAAAGCAAATGAGGATCCATTCATCCGTTTGGACCTTCTTTGCGCTCGGACATTTTCAGAAGGCAGACTGTGTATCTAGTTGTTTATAGGAGATCAATGTAGATATTGTACAAATTAAATTAGCAAATAGGTACCTATAATGTGCTGCCGAATTTTTTTTGCCACTTTTTCTCCTAATCGTTGGCACCTTTCCCTTGCAAAGTAGTGTAAATGTAAATTCAAAAAAAATGTTGACGTGCTAAAATGTATTCAACGTGCTTATTTGCAATAAAGAAATTTTACTTTTTTGACTTTTTAATAGTACCTAGATAAGCTTCGAAAATTGACATACTTTAGACATAGGCTAGGAAAAGATACCTCACTAGGTTAACAGAGTTAAACCAGAAACTCGGCCTTAAGCCGTGTAGAATAAGTTCTTTATTTGTTTGGACCAAACGTCTTCACTAGTAGATATGAATGCCAAATTTACAAAATTTATTAAATTTTTATTTAGAATTTGAATTACGCATTATCCGTGCTCGGTGAATAAATTAGAATATGATGAAAAAATTCTTGCCGTGGGCAGCACTTGAACCTGCGACCTTGTCATTCCGTGACTTTTTAATAGTACCTAGATAAGCTTCGAAAATTGACATACTTTAGACATAGGCTAGGAAAAGATACCTCACTAGGTTAACAGAGTTAAACCAGAAACTCGGCCTTAAGCCGTGTAGAATAAGTTCTTTATTTGTTTGGACCAAACGTCTTCACTAGTAGATATGAATGCCAAATTTACAAAATTTATTAAATTTTTATTTAGAATTTGAATTACGCATTATCCGTGCTCGGTGAATAAATTAGAATATGATGAAAAAATTCTTGCCGTGGGCAGCACTTGAACCTGCGACCTTGTCATTCCGTGACAAGGTCGCAGGTTCAAGTCCTGCCCACGGCAAGAATTTTTTCATCTATAGTGAGCCATTACTACAAATTATTATATATAAACGGATATCACTCAAATATTGCGTGTGGGCGTGGCGCGCTCACCTTGAAAAAGACCGTCGAAATCGGTCGAAACTGTCGGTCTAATTGCCGACTTTAACAATATAAGTGAGTGATATCCGTTTATATATATAAAAAATTCATGTTCTAAATTTTTATTTATTTCTATAAACGCCTTTTCAATTCATATAAAGTTCAAAACAAAAAGGTGTCGCTCCGGAAAAGGTGCTAGAGTGAAAAACAACTTTGCAACTTTATATGAGTTTAAAGGGACAGTAAACTACCCAACTTTAGGTCCAAAGTCGGAAGGGACTCTTAAGGGTCGCCCAAATGCTCCAATTTGGACAGGTGTCCTCGATACGGTGAGATGTCGTCCATAAACCACTTAAAGTTTTATGGACGGGGCGCCGTAATCCCTTTTGTTTTCATAAAGTTAGGTACCTACGTAAGGCGAGGAGGATTCGAGAACCATTATTGTAACTGAATAAATTTAAGGCAAATTTAATTTTAGCCCACGCCTCTGCGTTAAGTGTTTCGTATCAATTTTAGATCAGAGCTATTGGGCCAGAAATTTTTAGATGCTTGGTAAACAGTTTTTTTGTTGTTGACGCATGAAATATAGATCGCAATAGTCTAATAATAAGAGACTTGATTATAATATATTAATATTTATTGCCTATTTCGTATAAAAAACACTCAGAAGTCTAGACATTGTCTGGTTTAATTTATGTCACTTCTCATGCCTCGTAAATAATAACAATAGGAAATAACGTGCTCGAAGCGACTTTGAAAAAGACCGTCGAAATCGGTCGAAACTGGTAAAAATCGACGCGGCTCAGCCCCTCAGGCAATTTTTATTTATGAGAGTCCAAAAGTTAATAAACAAAGCACAATCTAAGTTCACTTCACTTTTTAAAATATGGCTTCTACCGTGGCTGGCACAGTAATTTTGCCAGTGATGAGTACTTAGGTGATGACCAGAAAATGCAGTTAAGTCATCCAAAAAAACAGATAGATGGCAGCACAGGCTTTATGCGGAAATTGCTTTATGAGGAAAATAAAAGGCAGAATAGAAAATAAATAAATAGTTCTGCGAATGTTGTTACATTCAAACAGGGAGGTCGCAGTAGCGTCTTCACCCTGGGTAGCCGCGTCTTCATGTCATCATCCAGAGGAGACGCCGTAGCGTCATCACTCTGGACGAAGCAGCTCGACAGTCACGTTCACTCCCGAACTTGTAGCGGGAACTCTTGATAAAAGCTTGAAACTTCATATCTTGCATAAATAATCCATTAACTTCACCGTACTGTCATTCGCGAACATTTTCTGATTAATTTAACCTGATATTAAACACAAAATAGTCCCTGTAGACATTAAAAGGAAAATTATCAAATAATTTCGCAACCGTCGTTTCCTGTCATTTTCAAGAGAACCAAATCAAGGTTTACGCGGTACAATCTAAGTTACTTGAAGCAAGTACAATAACCCCACAAACAAACAAACAAACAAACACCCACTCAAATCCGAGCGCAGTTCTGTCGGCTCACAATTAAATTTTAAATTACAAACTTGTGGGTGATTTTAGTTTCGCGGGTTACCAAGTAATTGCCTCATTTCGTAATCTAAATATTGACTGAGAGATCGTTACGAGATACGTTGAGGTTTGTATTTAAATAGTTTTGAGTAAAATTCAGAGCGGCCGGCGCGGTAGGCCGATAGGATGAATGTGTAAATATACTACAATCGATGTATTTTTATCAGTTTTTAAACTTACACGGTTTGTATTCATATTAATTAGATAAAAATGGGAATTACCGTGTTAAACATTCATTTAAATGATAAATGGAAAAAAATTTCATCACGACCGGATTTTCATTCGAACCTGTTGAAAATTTATCTCCATTCATCATTTAGAAATGTTTTTTATTAAAATTATTGGTTTAAATTAAAGTTTTGTACAAGTTGCGAGTCGAAAAAAACAGCTTAATTAAGAATTCAGAAAATAGTAAGAAATCGAAGCGATTTATTCATTGTTTTTGTTATTCTTCTATAGGAGTTGCGAGAGTAGTAGAAAATGATACTGATTATGATTATGCAATATGAAACCTGTAATAAGTCCCCAACAAAGTGATAGGTACAGCTTCAATGACCATTTAAGCTGTACCGATCGTGAATTTTGTCTCCATATTCTCGAGACGTGAATTTTGTCTCCATATTCTGGAGACAAAATTCACGACCTGGATACGATATCACGGTGGCTCTGTTGGAATAGGTCGTGCCACAAAATGGCGAGGTCCCTGGTTCGAATCCTGGTCGTGATGAATTTTTTTCTCATTTTATCATTTAAGGAGCTTGAAGCTTGGACATACAATTATTTATATTAATTGCATTTCGCATATTTATAAACACATTGCTCTCCAATTATCTCAGGTAGACCCGGGATAAAAGGCCAGTCTTAAACCCAAGGCCTCAAAGGAACAAGGGGACAGAATTCCGGAAGCCTCCCAACTAACGGACGGTCCATTGTGGATCAACCCTTAGGATCAAGTAGGTACACGGTCTCTATTCATTTGATGTCAACCGGGATATCCTAAGCCACCAGACGCTCTCCACAAGCCTTTAATGTCCGTTGCCTTATTACAGGGAGATTACATCCAAAGATATATTAGTTTAAGGAGATCTTATGTCGGTAAAGTGGTCAGGTAAAGAGATAATATTACTAAGAGGAGCTTTTAGTCCAGTTGCCAGTACGAGTTGAAATCGATCGCACGGACAACAGCAGATCAATAGTAAGCAGTACGATTTTAAATCTTACGACGCAGATAATAAGAACGGGAAAATTACGGGGATAAGTTGCGTTGCACGGAACCCTCGGCGCGCGATTCCGACAGCCGACTAGCACTTGGCCGTTTTTTATTATTATTATTATTAAACTTTTTACACATGAAGCTGTATAAAGGCGAGCATTTTCTACCAGTTAACCTTTGGTGATGCGGAGAATGTTGAGGCGGTTTATTTAAGTAAAAAAAAGTAACTCCACGGCCCATCAATGGGTACATGGCACAATTTTAGCAAATAATATTATTTAAGTACATTAATATGGATAAAATAAAATAAATATATAGGTACCTATATAAATATTACACACAATAGAGATATACATAAACTACTTACATGATTTTTAACCGACTTCAAAAAATAGGAGGAGGTTATTTAGGATAATCTCAACCTAAAAACTTTCCTGTATCTACACTGTTCTCTGTGTTACACCGTAACCTAATGGGTCACCGCTAGTGACATTTTCTGAGACCTTCATCATCATCAGCCCGTATCAGTCCACTGAACGTAAGCCCAAAGCACGATTATGGGCATTTTGCATCCAGTCTTTGCCAACCACCTTGCGCATGTCATGCCCCTGTCTGGTCGGGGGCGACCCACGCTAGGTTCACCCGTTCGTGAGCCCCTCTGTGCATCGTAAAGCACGTTGTTTAGGCACCATAGTGGCTGCTTCAGTTTAACAATGTCTTATTGGCATTACCATTTGTACCGCCACTGTGCAAATATGTAAATTTTTCGATTATGGTATTTACCAAGCCAGTTCATCAATAGAGTAAAGCGGCTTCGAAAAGAGACAATACATGGTCTTTCGGCAGCAGTAGCCAGGTAATCTGATATGGCTACGGACGGCTTCAACAACTCTGACAATAGGTTTGGTCAGTAAACCACAATGCAGAACTGATTTCAATTACTGCTAAATCCAATTGATATTTTATTCCGGGAAGGGAAATTGAGCTGGGATTTTAAATGGCTTTTTCGCAGAATGCGCTTGTAATCTAAATAAAATATAAAGTTCTTGGAAAACGTTTATTTGCCTCCAGTATTGTGAATATATTTGTCAACTAGCTGTACCCCGCAACTTCGTTTGCGTAGAGGAGGATGGAGAGGATGGAGGAGATCAGGAGGCAGATCTTCCTCTCTGGATCCTTGTTTCTTCTTTTACTCGGCTTTTAGACATATTCTGCCTTTAGTCGTGTTTTGTCTTAAGGCTTCGTATGCGCATATTTTCAGTTTTTCCATGAAGGCTTCGGCACTAACTACTAAAATTAAACGTCTGAAAAAAATATAGCAATCTTGGGGTGTCTATTTAGGGACTGATGAATACCGATACACGATTGGACAAAGTTCGCTCAATAGAAAAAAAATCGCAAATATATTCAATGTCTGTTAAAATGAAAATTATGTTTAAACCGAAATAGTTATTCATACAAAATAATATTATTAATACGAGAGCTTGTTTTCAAAAAATCTGATTTTTGTTGGCATATTTTTATTTCCCTGCCAAAATTAATAAAAATACAAATATGGAGTCACTGTGCCGTGCTATTCACTCCGCTGCTGCATGACATCTTCTAGCTCGCGCTTGAGTTTGACAGCTGGCAGCCCTTTAAGCATGTTATTCTAACCTAGCGATCCAGAGGGGAAATGCCGCCAGCATTTTAGGCACGTTGCCGGACAACGGGGATCGGTTGAACTATCTGTAATGTTAAGCCATTCAGATAGTTCAACCGACCTATTGTATATAGTTTTTAGTTTAGTTTATATTTTCTAGGTTAATATTATAATAGTTATTTTTATTTTTTTATTGTTTTCGAAGTAAATGCTTTCTTCAACTTCAGGTGAATTTCTAAGACAAGATAAAGAAAGTATTGTTCTTGTTTGCATGCAGTACACAATGTACGCTAGTTTAATCTTGATTGTGGCAAAGTTTCTTGTGGAAACAAACTGAAGTTCTAGGAGCAGTGTGATTAAATTACTGTATGATGTAACGGTGTGCCTGTGGGTTACTTGATGTGCTCGACTGTACATATAAAATATGGCTCCGGGAGGGATTTAGATATATAATTATATTTATTTATTGCATTACATAAGATACAGGGTACTTCTCATAAGGCCGGTGCTGCTGCGGAACAGGCGCAAATACTCAAGCGCCGCAAATACTCACGACTGACTCCACATCATGAGTTTGCGGCGCTTGCTGTAGAAACAATGGGCCCATGGTCGACAGACTCAAAAGATATCATCCACGGGCTGTCTACCCGGTTGGTCCACATCTCGGGTGATCCCAGAGCTGGAAGCTACCTCGCTCCGCGTTTAAGTATTGCCATACAGCGAGGAAATGCTGCCAGCGTCCTGGGCACCATGCCACAGAACGGGGACCTCGACGACGTATTCGTTCTTTAGTTTATAGTTTTATTTCATAAGTATTTTTTTTTAGATATTAAGTTAGTTTTATTTTGTAGTAGTTAGTTTTTTTTTGCAATAAATACAATATCATTACATAAGATATAAATACAGATGTTCATTAATATTATTAACATTCATCATCAGCCCGTATCAGTCCACTGCTGGACATAGGCCTCTCCCAAAGCGCGCCAGTCAACACTACTCTCGGCCCTCTGCATCCAGTTTCTGCCAGCCATCTTGCGTAGGTCTGGGGAAGTCCCACACTACGTTTACCCGTTCGTGGCCTCCATTCGAGAACTCGTCTACCCCATCGGTTATCGGTTCAACATGTGACCAGCCCACTGCCACTTCAGTTTGCTGATTCTATGAGCAATGTCAACCACTTTTGTCTTCTGGCGGATATACCTACTTATTATTAACATTGAAATGTTACAATGTTCTTTATGGACCTTATCTAGGCACAGTACAAAAAAGATAAACCATTTATGGGTTCCGTACCTCAAGACATTTTCTTTATTGGACATTTTTCTTTTTTGGAATTATTCGTGCAAATCGAAAAAGGAACCCAGGATCACTTTGTCTGTCCGCCCGTCCGTCTCCGTCAAAAACCTATAGGGTACATCCCGTTGACCTAGAACCATGAAATGACAATGCCAGATTCTGCCTCACCATCAACCGCAAAATGTACAAGACAACGAATAAATGTAAAAATATCTCCGTTTTTTATTAAAATTATTGGTTTGAAACAAAGTCTTGTAGATCTAGCGAGTCGAAAAAACAGTCTAATTAAGAATTCAGAAAATAGTAAGAAATCGAAGCGAATTATTCATTGTTTTTATTGTTCTATAGGAGTTGCGAGAGTAGTAGAAAATGATACTGATTATGATTATGCAATATGAAACCTGTAATCAGTCTCCAACAAAATGATAGGTACAGCTTAAATGGTCACGTAGTTTTGTAGGTGGGGCAAAGCTCTATTGAAATTTGGCAATGTATTTTGGCAAGAAGCTAGGTCTTATAGCACAAGTAAAGGAAAAATTTCGAGAACTGTAAATTTTAAGTTAGAAATGTATGCGTACGACCAGAACTAGAAGACAGTGGATGAATAGCCAGAAGACATACGTCCAGCAGTGGACTATGAACCACGAAGATGGATACTCAACCTTATAACACATGAATATCCAAGAAAACAAATACAATTTCCGTCATCACATGACTAAAGCATTTCAGCAATTCTGATTTCAATTTAAATAATCCTCCAAAGCCGAGGCTTAGAAAAACCCTCTTGTGTGTGCTAAGCCTATCGCATTTTCTCACAAAAACCTTCCCCAAGAATGTCAAAAGTGAGACGTGTTAGTACAAAATTGTACTTCGTAATTCACTCCACACAAGATCTTCGCAAACGTTTTGGTAAATACGTGAGGATACCTCAGAGTCCCCTTTAGGGATCTGCGTCGCTATTCCATAAGTATAAAGACTACGCGAAGAAATTGTTGGGTCACTCCTATTTGCTCTACATTAAAATACCTTTTTTTTACCCAGGTAAACCATGCAAATCATGTGTCACCACGCCCGGGGGAGCGTGTTGGTTATGTCGGGCTCACCGCCCTGATGGGGCAGCATACCGACTAAACATCCTGGGGTGTTCCACCTCGTGCCATTCTTGCCGAGCCACGGGAAACTGTGATACAACCGCGACCCGACTGGCGCCCGAGCACTCCCCATTGTGGGCTGTACTAGCCCACAATGTATCCATAATCCATTCATCCATCACCTACCTCCTCCCCGTCTGAGCCTCGAGCCACTAGGGCGCCGTGCGATTCGCGCACTGCGTCCGTGGGCCCGGGGCCTTACTTAGGCGGCGGCACCTCGTACACTCCGGTACGCTTGGCACCGCCTCGTACCACCCCATGGCGCGGATTTCTTTCTTTACATTAAAATACCTAAGCAATTTGGAGAAGCACTGTCGAAAATAGAGAAACATACAGGGGCCTCAATAAGGTTGAGCTTGTCTGAAGAACTACTTGACCAATAATTTGACAAGCACAATCGAAGAAGAAAAAACAGAGAAAAGCATACAGGAGGCCTCAATAAGGTTGAGAACTGCTCAAGAACAACTTGACCGACTGTAAAAATTATTGTACTAGTAAATAGTTTAGAGAACATACTATGAAATTGTAAAGAATTTCCAAAAATCAATCGAGTATTTTTTTAATGGACTCGACAGTTCGACATTTGCTAATATCATGTACATAATATTCAAGATATCATTATCTTCTCTTTCTCCAGAGTCGACGTGGCGTCATTACCCTGTAAATCCGCATCTTGTGAGGTTTAATGACGTATCCTATTTTTTTTTCTCTATTTTACACCAATATCAATCTTCTCATCGAATAAGTAAAGGGGGAATCAGTCAAAGCGGGAATGAACCGAATTTTTTGTCGCCACGCCATCGCCATGTCGCATTTTCCCCCCGCCCCGCTCCCCCACTTGTGTTTAGCTCCCCCTGACGTCTCCTGTCACAGCTCCTTCTCTCAGTAGTAGAGTCGCGTCAAGAGAGTTCTGAGATTTCAGGCCACTTAAACTTTATGCATTTTGCGTCTTAGAAATTTTGAATACTAAACAGTATTAGTTATTGGGCTGGGCTTCAGTGAAGGATGACCTTTTCCTAGCCGAGGGATTATTTCTAAGTCATTTAAAAATAATATATTCGACTCTCCAGTTCCCTTTTAAAAGATGTGTTACTGAAAGTTTTGTGTGCCTTTCTCTCCGAGCGTTTTCTGCCCAACTACAGAACCGAATTTAATAATTCCTTTACAGTTACATAGACTTAACATTTATCTATCCAACAGTGAAATAATTTTACAAATCGGTCCAGTAGTTTTTGTGGCTTTAGGAAAAAAATTAAGTTGTACTTAATGGATATGCAAAAATCTGAAACCCCTCAATAATAGTGAGTAATATCGGACGGTCTCATAATTCCTTGCTTCATGCATGCATTTGCACATGCATATACACACCTTACAGCACACAATCACCTACACACTCCTACACTCATTCCACACACACACACACACACACACACACACACACACACACACACACACACACACACACACACACACATACATACATACATACATACACACCCTGGTTAACATAATGTTACTAAGGGACCTGCGTCCGTGTAGCCTCATACTGGGGGCAGCTGAAGACCAGCGCTGTGGGCCCTACCACAGCATTATGCTGAGCGGACCGCCCTTTTAAGGGCCTTCCATGAGCCAACTAGCGCCGCCAATCTTAACAAAATCATATCTTCCAATATAATCAATTTTATTAAAAAAGCTACGTTCACATTGTATATTGCTATAAATGTTATTTTTTAAATGCTTATTTGTAACGTGATTCTTAGTTGCTTGTAGTTAGTCGTGATTTGTAGTTCACATAATTGCCAAAAACGGCCGTAAAAATAATATTTATAGCAATAAACAATGTGAACGTAGCTTTTTTAATAAAATTGATTATATTGGAAGATATGATTTTTTTAAGATTGGCGGCGCTAGTTGGCTCATGTCAGCGCCTTAATACCACGCTACTAAAACAATTGGTACTTTCTAAGTTAGTGTTAATTTGTTGTGTTGTATTAAATAAATGTGTTTCATTTACATTGTGAAAATCTCAACCTTATAAACTCGTACACCTTTCTCTGCGTTAAACGGTACACGTCTTCGAGACTTGAATTAAAACCGATCTTGGAGAGAAGCGTAGGAAGTCATCAACGCCAGTCAAAAATTGTCTTTTAGACATCCTATTAATTATTTATGTGCATTTTCTCTGGACTGGCGTCCTTACTACACATTTCACTTGCTAATACCGCCGCAAACCTTACTTTTGCTCCACTAGACTTGGTAATGACGCCGCCTGTCTGTCGCTACTTTGCGCTGATTTGCACGAGCTTGTCACAAAGAAAACGTTTGTTTACAAATGGTAATGTGAGTACTAAAGGTACGGACAGCAGCAGATCAATGGTAACACTTGCAGTACGATTTTAACTCTTAATACGAACGGTCCAAAGTACAAAGTGTTACAAGCAAGCACATCATTATGTCAAAGTCAAATTTCTTTATTGCAAGTAAGCACGTTGTGTACATTTTTGCACGTCAAAATATTATTGAATTTACATTTACACCACTTTGCAAGGAAAAGGTGCCAACGCTGAGGAGAAAAAGTGGCAAAAAACTCTCAGTAGCACATCTTTTAAAATAATATAATAATAATACACAATTACTTAATAACTAGGTATTACACAACTATTACTATTGTTAGTAATCTAGACTATGATATAAGTACCTACATCTAATTCTTTGGCACGCCCTGCAGCCTAAACAGCTTGATGGATTTAACTTATGAGGTGTCGTTCATCTTCTTCTTCTTCTTCTTTATTGTTTTATGGCGCCTCTCTGAAGAACTCTGCCAGTGTCCAGTCGGTCATGAGGTGTCGTTAGATTCGTCTTGATTGTAGAAGTGACATAAGCTATAAAAAAAAATAATCAAAGCGGCAATTTTTTTTTTTTGTAAATTTCTTCCCAAAGGAAAAGGCAAAGCCAACTACAGCCTGGTCTGATGTTAATAGAATGTCTGAATTCTTATAAATACATACATATATACGAAGATAACCTAACCTAAACCTACGCACAACCCTCCCAAACCCCTAAAACTTCACAAACACGACTTCTTTCCAGCACTCCAACTAATAGAAACGTTCGCGGCCATCTACTGATTAACTTGACGTGATCATTAATCACTAAATACCACGGAAACTATTTAATTAGAATTTTCACAAAAAAGTAGCTAATGAATCAGCGCCTATTCAATTTTTGGCAGTCTTTTTTTTTTTAATAATTTTATTTATAGTTTGATCGGTTATTTACATGCTCTGACTGACAGCGTATTAATAGGTAGTTTGAGGTGAAATATTAAATATCAGGTTGAGTTGATTTAGGCAATACTTTTGGCCATATTTTCTAATGAACTAATCGAAAAAGTGTCAAATGTCAAAACTCACGAAACTCGTCGTTACCGTAACATTCAACTCCGTAAACTAACTAATACTTTTCCTAGAAATATTTTGTATTTTCTACGTAGGTAGCTTAAAGTTAGTTCAGTAGTCAGAAACCACGAATTCGTTATTCAATTTGCTGTTATTTAAACACGGTAAGTTTGAATACGAAAATGTGGTTATATTAAGGCGCTGACATGAGCCAACTAGCGCCGCCAATCTTAAAAAAATCAATGTAGGTAAGTTGTAGTTCACAAATGTGCCAGAAACGGCCGTTTTTCGCAATTATGTGAACTACAACTTACCGACATTGCATCACGTTACAAATAAGCATTTAAAAAATAATATTTATAGCAATAAACAATGTGAACGTAGCTTTTTTAATAAAATTGATTATATTGGAAGATATTATTTTTTTAAGATTGGCGGCGCTAGTTGGCTCTAGGAAGGCTCTTAATTATTTTGTATTTTTACAGTTGCATAAGTTCGCCCCGGAAATGAAACTTACGGGAAATAATTTATAGTAAAGTGGTCCGTCCAACAAATATGTTATATTTCCAGAATCACAATCATATCTATTTATTGTAAGGTAATACAGTTCCTATAGTTATGCTCATCATTTAATTTTTTTAAAGGAGATTGATCAAATCAGGCCCAACATGTATTAGCTGGCCCGGTCTCAGTTAACTTCTGCCAGCTTCTGGTTACATAAGTAATCGTTCGCCTTTGTTCAATACAAAATATCTTAGCATAATATAAATACCTCAGCATAATATATTTCACATGTACAGTCGAAGACAGAGATAAGTATACAGGGGGCCTCAATAAGGTGGATAATTTCTCAAGAACTACTGGAACGATTTTAACAATTCTTTTACAGTACATAGTTTTAACTTTTATCTATCTAACAGTGAAAGAGTTATTGCAATAAGTCAAGTAGTTTTTGAGAAAATGTCAACCTTAAAAACTCTCCTGTACACCTTTCTCTGTCTTCGACCGTACCATCAGTGGATTAGAATTATTGAAGACCCTGCTTAATGGAGCCTCTGGCTTTTCCGCAGCGGATAAAATGTCGTAATACGAATACAGGAATATCCTATCAAATAACTCGTAACGCGACTCTACTATAAATATTTCTGTGTATTATTTACGTGCCGACTGCAGCCGCGTCATGAAACTTTAAACAGCTGCCGTCTGGTGTGTGGCATGCATGAAAGAAATTCGTCGCGCTCTATGGAGAAAGCCTAAAGTATATTTTGTATAAGGACAGGGGTCTAATTATGGATCTGACAGTGACAGTAAGCCAATTCCGATTTCTATACTCCATTGCTGCCTTTAAATAGTAACATAAAATTTTGTACACAGCAACCGAGCAATGGATTATATTAATATTCATTTATTTGGTAAATATTTCATTTACATGTCATTAAGTAAATTTAAATTATTAATAATAATTAATTAAAATAACTTACACAACAAAGCTAAAATTAGACATAAATTGAAATTTCAATTAGGTAAAGTATTTTCAAATGTAATTGAATTAATAATTGAATATATTGAGTAGGTAGGTATATACATACCTATACCATAGTAGTGAATATAGGTATCTACGTTACTGGCTGAGTTAAGTACCGAAATCATAGAATTCGTCTAGACTGTAGAACGTCTGCTCGATAAGCCAGGACTTCAATCTGGATCTGGATATAGAAATGGGAATGAGCTTGAATGTAGATTCTGCTGCGAAGCCGAGGAAACCCCCATGCATCCTCTGTGAGTGTGAAGCTCTCATTCACAGCAGAAGCCGAGCCTTGGGTGGACACATGGTGCCACCCGAGGATATCAAAACTCTCTCACCCAAGTGCATTGTACGGTTCCTGAGGGACGTTGGCCTTGGGAGCGAGATATAAGAACTCGGTGCGCGGCCACAATAGACCTTTGAGGTCGCAGTGGCCCTTGGGCGTGTACCAACGCCGTGAAATCAAATAATAAAAAAATAATGGGCTTGAATTGTGGATCTGACAGTGACATGTTCCACGATTGGGGGCGGTCTGCAGAGCACACGAAGCCCGACCACATGTCGGCTACACGTCGTTACCACAGACCACATACCCAATAATCGGTACAAATGACATTGCCACATTTCAATGGAGCTTTGCCCCACCTTCAAAACTACGTGACCATTGAAGCTGTACCTATCATTTTGTTGGGCACTTATTACAGGTTTCATATTGCATAATCATAATCAGTAGGAGTTGCGAGAGTAGTAGAAAATGATAACAAAGACAATGAATAATTCGCTGCGCTTTCTCACAATTTTTTTTGAATTCTTAATTAAGCTGTTTTTTCGACCCGTATGATGTACATTCGACAGCAGATCAATGGTAACACTCCTACGATTTCAAGTCTTACGACGCAAATAATAAGAACTGTCAAAAGTAAAAAGTGTTACCATTGATCTGCTGTCGACTGTACAAAACTTTATTTTAAACCAATAATTTTAATAAAAAATTGCAATATTTTTACATTCATTCGTTATCTTGTTGATCATACGGTTGATAGTGGGGCAGAATCTGGCATTGTCATTTGCAAGCGAAAAATTCTGTCAACGATGAGCGCATAGAGACGAAGCGGGGGACAGGGATGCCGTATTAAAGAGATGCGTCCATGTCGATAATGTCCCTAGGTTATATGTGTCGCTAGGCAATTTTGCGCTCATGTGCGGGCACACACGGGCGCCGTCCTGTTACAGGTATATAGGGTAAGTGGTCTGTGGCTGTTGCTATCTCCGGTCGGCTGCGGAAATGTTTGCGATGTAAATATGGTTTACTCCATAGTGCGTTCTTTGCTCCATGGTGACATGCATGATGGTAAAGCGAGTTCGCTCCGCATTCGGATGTGGAAACTGCGAATGACCTGTCCGGAACATGTGGTAATGTGTTATTTGTCATGCGGTCTTGACCGGTGCACTATTCAGACATATTCGGGATTTAGTGGTTTACCGTGAACTAGCTCCTGTTGATGAGTTACTGCTAGGGAATGTACTCTAGTTTTTAGTTACTCTTATTTAAAAAAAACGGTCAAGTGCGAGTCAGACTAGCGCACCGAGGCTTCGTTCAACGCAACTTAGTCGTAACTTTGCTCTAACGAAAAGATACAACTAGAATTAGATCTTTGCTATTATCAAAATTTTATGTCCATACATATACTCCTGATTATCACTTTTTAAACTTTCACGGTTTGTATACATATTAATTAGATAAAACGGGAATTACCGTGTTAAACATTTCTTATTGAAAAACAAAATCAAAAATTGCAAATATCAACAACATTTCTCAACGCAGTCAGCGATCACGAAAGAGGGTAGATCGTTTTGTGTCACCCTTCTGACGTTCAACACTCACCGACTTCAGTCTACTCGTGACCATTATGGCTGCAATACTGTCGAAATATCGAGACATCAATAATAAATGTTTAACACGGTAATTCCCGTTTTATCTAATTAATACTCCTGATTAGTTCATCATCTGCAAATATAAGTTTGTAATAGCAAAAAAATCTTTTTGGATGGATATAATTCCAAGATGATGAACTACATCATCTGCAAATATAAGTTTGTAATAGCAAAAAAATCTTTTTGGATGGATATAATTCCAAATGACAATGCCAGATTCTGGCCCCACCATCAACCGCTAGATGAACCAGATAACGAATAAATGTAAAAATTTCTGCGATTTTTATTAAAATAATTGGTTTAAAATAAAGTTTTGTACAAGTTGCGATTCGAAAAAAACAGTTTAATTAAGAATTCAGAAAATAGTAAGAAATCGAAGCGAATTATTCATTGTCTTTGTTATCATTTTCTACTACTCTCGCAACTCCTACTGATTGTGATTATGCAATACGAAACCTGTAATAAGTCCCCAACAAAATGATATATGAGCTTCAATGGTCACGTAGGTGACCATCAAAGCTCCATTGAAATGTGGCAATGTCATTTACAGTTCGGACTATTTTCCTTTACTTGTGCTGTAAGACCTAGTTTCTTGCCAAATTTCATGATTCTATGTCCACGGGTATGAGTACTCTATATGTTTTGAGTTTTTCGCGTTTTCATACAAATATGCTAGAAAATGCGACATAAACGGCTATATCTTTTTATTGTGTTAACGTAGATTTTTTCACGGCTGCATAAGGTTACAGACTTGAGTATTTGGTATTAATTTCGACTTGATACTTCCACGCGTTTCTGAGATATAGATCTTGACTGACAGACGGACAAAACAGACAGACGGACAACAAAGTGATCCTATAAGGGTTCCTTTTTTCGAACCCGTGCCGTGTCATATAGAAAAGACTGCTACCCGTGTTTATACATTTGAAGTAATTACTTTAATTATAAAACATGACTAACAGCGTATGTTTAATATTTATTCAATAAAAAACGAAAATTAACTTACAAAGCAAATTAAAACTACCTAAAATATTAAAAACTACCTAAAAATCTACCTAACTAAAAACAGTCTAAAAAACTCGGTCCTCTTGGAAGGGTGCCCATCACACTGGCGGCATTCCCGCGCTGGATGGCTAGGCTCAGCCTCTGCGCGAGAAAGCCGCCAGCACGAGGGTCACCCGTCGCCTCCCTCAGGCGCTTGCTGAGCTCCTTGTGGAGCGCGTGTGCGCTCGGGCCCCACGGACCAAGTGTCTCGACGCCAAAGGGGCCAAAGTCGTATTGGGTGCCGAGACACCTGTATTTGCCTTCACGCTCACGAGTCTCGGCCGCCGCGAATGACAATTTTAAAACATTATAATCGTCTGCAGTGATGTTTAGAAAGTTATTCCACCGACATTATCGCGACGCAAACAAGCCGCCGCCCGCCCGCAATGTAGAATTCGTAATGAGATTAAACATTTGCCAGGTACCGTCCCACGGGGAGTTTTGGTTAGCACTTTGTGATTTCAACTTTGTCGCTGACACGACCAGGGAATAGTTTTAATTGGTATTCAATTATTTTGCTCACTATTATATGCAATTAGTCGTCAAATATCTCTAGGCACAGGAGACGGGTTACCGACACCATTGCGAATTAAGTTTGATCGAGGTTCTCTTGAAAATGGCGGGAAAATTTTATTGTCTACAGTGGTTATTTTGAGATTAATATCACGTTAAATTAATCAGAAAATGTTCGCAAGTGACAGTATGGTGAATTTGTTGGATAATTTGAGCAAGATCTGGGGTTTCAAGCTTTTATCAAGAGTTCTTGCTACAAGCTCGGGATTGAACGTGACGACGCTACGGCGACTCCTCTGGATGTAGACATGAAGACGCGGCTACCCAGGGTGAAGACGCTACTGAGACTCCCCTGGAGGAAGATAGCAGACTATTGAATATATTGAATTTTCTGTAACATGACATTGGCAAATGACGAACTGTCGAGTCCATTAATAAAATAAATAAATAAGTTTGATCGAAACACTTTTGATCGAAACCACATCTCGTCAAAAATTACAAGAACTGTCAGAGATTGACAAGACTGACAAACTGCGTGACCGGATTATCATTGAAATTTGGTATAACCGTCCTTATGGCCGAATATGCTGGTAGATTATATTTAAGATCTATTGTATGTACAGTCGACAGCAGATCAATGGTAACACTTTTTACTTTTGACAGTTCTTATTATTTGCGTCGTAAGACTTGAAATCGTACTGCAAGTGTTACCATTGATCTGCTGTCGATTGTACCATATTCTAGCATATAAATATTTTTACTTTGAGAATTTTAGTCGTTTAAGGAAAAATTTAACTACGGGTGGTCTGATAGGTGGCACGACCAGGGAATAATTTTAATTAGTATTCAATTATTTTGCGCACTATTGTATGCAATTAGTCGTCAAAATATATCTTCGAGATACGAGAGAATTCGTATATAATTTGGCATTTGTTACTTAGTTTAAGATTTTCAACGTTTAGAAAAAAAATCCCCACTGAAATGAATTTACCGATGACATGGCCTGGGAATAGTTTTAATAGGTATTCAATTATTGTGTAATCTAATTTTACCATGTTTGACCTTCACCTATTATGCAATCAGATAATATTTTTACATTCTTTAGCACTATAAGTGTTAGTTGACAAATTATTAACACCAATTACATAACACTTTAATAATAATAATAAATATTTTTTAAACATGATGAAAATTTTCTTGCCGTGGGCAGGACTTGAACCTGCGACCTTGTCATTCCCTGAAAGGTCAACAAGGACAAGGTTCGTTACAGGACAAGGTCGCAGGTTCAAGTTCTGCTCACAAGAAATTATTTCTCATGTTTAAATTTGGTCACCGAGCTTGGATACTGTAATACAAATTCTGAATAATAAATATTTATTTCAAATTTGCATCCATAGTATGTTAGTAATTCTAGAAGCTAGATAGGTTCTTCATCAGTCTATTTATATGTCCCCACTGCTCGGGCACAGACCTTCCCTTACATCGAGCGAGCTCGGCCATGATCCACCACGCGGGCCCACTACGGATTGGCGGATTTCACATGCCTTATATTTTTTTCTTCTTCTGCGGCATGCAGGTTTCATCATGATGTTTTCCTTCACCGTTTTTGAGAGTACTCGGTAAATGTACGTAAGTTTTTCCGTCGAAAAAACCGAGGAGAACTCATTGGTACGGTGGAACACAGAGAAAGGTGTACAGGAGAGTTTTAAGGTTGAGATTATCTCAAAAACTACTTGACCTATTGCAAATATTCTTTCACTGTTTGATAGATAAAACTTAAAACTATGTAACTGTAAAAGAATTATTAAATTCGGTCCAGTAGTTTCAACCTTATTGAGGCCCCCTGTATCTTATCTCTGTCTTCGACTGTACATGGCTGCCCTAGCTGGGAATCGAACCTAGGTAAGTATACTTAGTTACTACTGTTTTACACATCCAATTATTTTAATCAAAAAGTGTCGTCTCTCTCTTGTATTGTTGTGCCTAAACAAGAACATTGTAACATTCTTAATGTTAATTATATGAACATCAGTATTATAACTTATGGAATGCAATAAATAATTGTGTATTGAGTATTAAGTTAGTACAATATATTTATTTACTTTGACCTTCGTGAAAGGGCTCGCGAAACTGTCCAACCGAATGAATTGCAAATGGCAGAGCGAACGAAAAACATTGTAATTAAATCTCTCTGTCAAAATGAGACGGCGAAAACACCCGATTGTGAATGGAATAAATAATGCAGACAGTCCGTTTGTTCGTTTAAATTATACCCCGGACGCTGATTTGAACTTTTCGGCCCCGGAACGTAGAGTTTTGGACATTGTAACAATTGTTTTGAACAAGTTCGCTTGCTAAAATTCTACGTGAACTTTGCTAAGCAGCATTTAATTGGGAATAGAATTTAGGTTTGTCAACATTTTTTTTATACATTAGAAATGATAACTAGCCTCAACCAGGTACAGGAGGAACTCCTTCCTACTGCGAGCGGGTGAGAGCTTCAATCATTTGTCTGCAGACCTGGATCTGGATCTATTTAATACCGGTTGTGGCAAGGCAAAGCGACTTATAAGTAGTCGGTTTTTTGACGATTAAACCGTTTAGTTGCGATTAACCGTTCTGTTATATTTGTGGTGTTTTGGCTGTGCTGTTTTATGTTATCAATTATATTAGTTTTAAGATGATGTACTTTTAGTGTCTCAAATACGTATACCGCATCTAATAGTGGGGACCTATTATTGGCTTCCTGTTATTATTTTCATGACTATTTATTTATATAGCTGTTGGTCTTCCCAAAATTGTAAAATAAAATAAAAATAAAATAGATAAAATTTTTAGATTTTTAGAGTTAGTTTTAGTTAGTTTTTTATGTTATTTTTAGTATTTATTATAATCCAGTTTTAAGTTTCATTTGTAATTACCTAGTTATTAAGTAATTGTGCTGTTATTATTAAATAATTTATTTACCAGAAATTTGTAAACTATAAGAAATAAAATACACCTATATTTGTATATCATGTAAATGGTAAAATGTGTTAGTCTTTTTAAAATCGTAATCTATCAAGTAATTACCAAAATTAAAAGCTGTCTATGATTCTTAGCCAATTGTTTCCTGAGCTAGAAAGAAAGTACTTAGCTGAAAAATCTACTTTTAGGTCTTAGTTCCTAGATGAAATTAACTTACTTAGTCCGCTAAACGAAGCATGTATGACACACTTTACTGGCATGAGAAACGAAAATAGTTTTCCTTATATACAAAACGTCGTTTTTATCTGAGAATTATTTATAAACCACGGCTAAGTTAACTGTTATAAACCCTTTCCATGAGCCAACTAGCGCCGCCAATCTTTGAAAAATAATATCTTCCAATTTAATAAATTTTATTAAAAAAAGCTATGTACAAAATGTTTATTACGATAAATACTATTTTTTAAATGCTTATTTATTACATGATTCAATGTCAGTAAGTTGTAGTTCGCATAATTGCGAAAAAGGGCCGTTTTTGACACATTTGAGAACTACAACTTTGGTTGCCGCAATTATGCCATGCATTGTATATTGAAAAATAGTGTTTATCCTAATAAAGATTGTGTACATAGCTTTTTTAATAAAAATTTATAATTTGTAAGACATTATTTTTTTAAGATTGGCGGCGCTAGTTGGCTCATGGAAGGTTGGACGCTTGATTAAATATTTGGCTGCGACATTAATATCGAACAGACTATAAAAGCTACATTCGCTGTATAAACATCTATATCGTAAATGCGAGCGATTGTAACTTACTACCGCTGTTTTATTTCATCCATAAAAGGGGTAGCCGCGGCCATGGCGGCATTTCCCCAACTTTTATTAAAAGCTATTGCCTTCACGTTACGTAATCGGACCGAAATCATCGTCAACAGCTTGTATAAAGTGGTAATAAACTGGCATTGGTTATTTCTTCTAATAACTTAACTGTAGGTTATATGGAAGAGATTGCTCTCAGTGATAAGACCGTTGATTGTAGATTTATGACTAATTAGCTAATTTGTATATATTTTTAATCAAATTTTTGTAGAGGCTTTTGGGTCCGTTCTAATCTTAATTTTCCATGACCATGCTCTTATTATTCTAATTATAATTACTGTTATATGAGATATTTAATATTAAATTTATTTTTTGATAAATATATTAATCGAAGCTGGAAGAAATCTCTTTAGAGATAAGTGCGCCCTTTGTACAAATTTTATGTTTATGTTTTTATTTATCATGTTGTGTACAATAAAGTGTTAAATAAATCGATTTATTATTGAAGGTCAAATTATTGAATTTTAATTTGAACTATTTTACCATTAGTTATGTATTTATTTGCATTGTATATACATTATCTATAAAATATTCACCCCAAACCACCAGTGTGGATAAGTAGATTGACGCATGCACGATAAAAATACAGAGATTTCTTTTTTGGGAAATAATTATTGTCTTGCTCCAACAATGATATTGTTTTAAGAGTATTCTTGATTTAAGTAGTCACAATTGAGAATTAATAAACCATTAAACATACCTAATTCTTCAAAACAAGTACTTAAAATTATTTTTTTGTTACATAGAAAATCAGGGTACGAATTCGAATTCTTTTTTTTTTATTCAATATTTTAGACGACCGTAAACTCTGGAAAATTAAGCATCGAATCTGACTGTACCATTCAATTATTCCACTACCGAAGCCTTAAATCAAAATTATTCAGTATAGGTACTTATAGCCAGTACTTACGTGCAAAACATCGTGACGAATCCACTTCCAGTGCAAACTCTCCTAATAGTGCATACGTAACTTTTCACTTCACTTTCACTTCACTGTGGAATCACTTTAGACATTCATACACTGTGGTCTCGCGTGGCGCATGTTTAGTGGTGATCATTTGTTTAGCACTTTTGGTGGTTCGTAGCGGGTAGCGTAGGGTGACGACCCTTCGAGCCGAGGGTCGGGACTGACTGAGGCAGGGGTGCGCGCGGGGCGCGGGGGTAGGCGCCGCGCAGGCGGCAAGAGGACTACCCTCGGAGGGCTCTCAGTTAGAGAGATTCTGCATTGCGTCCGATTTAAAAATAAATTGGATTATAGATCTGTGTATGCAGATCTGGAAAACGGATTTCGGATCTTGTAGGTGGAAGACTGAGATAAGTATACAGGCGGCCTCTATCTTTTATCTATTTAGATAGATAAAAGTTAAGACTATGTAACTGTAAAATAATTATTAAATTCGGTCAAGTAGTTTTTGAGAAAATCTCAAACTTAAAATCTCTCCTGTACACCTTTTTCTGTGTTTCACCGTACCTCATATAGGCGCATATCCAAAGTGGATGAATTTGACAGTTGCTGAACCATTGATTTTGTTCGACTAACTAAAGCGAAAAGACGTGATCACCATCTCAAGTACGTCGTTAATTAATAGACCAATCTTGGGCAAACACACATTCAAGGCACAGTCCGACTGCAATCAGCTAATACGATCGCAATTGTGAACTTGAGAGCGTTTTTGAGTGCTGAGTTTTGTCTATTATAACGGCGTTACTCACGAGATACCCGAGAAATCGAATAGGAACGTCAATAGGAGGTTGCTATCAATATCGATCTCAGAGTTAAGAGTAGTTTATTAATGGCCTAAGTATATGTAGTTAATTTTGTTTAAAAAAAAATCAGTTAATTAAATATAATATAAATATAATCTGTTTAGTTGGCATGTCGTGAACAAAAAATATTTTCACAAATCATTAATTTAAATTAGAACAATCTCAAGATTGAAGTCGAGTATCTTTAGATTTAGAATTACAATAAAAGCTTCATCTCTGGTAAAAATTCAGGTCCGTTTCCGAATTGGCACCTCCCAAATTGAGAGCAACCCTTAACCCCCCATCCCCCGCCACTATCGAGACCAACTTTATTTTTCTGTTTTTGGATCACCCACTTATCTCTGCTGATTCGAGCTTCGCTTGCTTCCACCGAAAGCGCAATTAGAATATAGCCTATTCGAAACACGTACGCTTTTAATTGGAAAAATAAACTCTTTCGATACCTGTATCGGCTCATTGCATGCGACATGAGTGGATTTCAAAATCGAATTAAAAAGGTTTTTTTATTCAATTGGTTTCTATTGATCGGGTCGGTGGTCATCATCTACTGGGGCACAGATATCCGTATATGACGACTTTTTATATGAAATATTTTTTCAAGTCTTTTTACCCGAGTGCCGAAAGAAATATTTTTTCTATTATTTTTTTACCTGACTGCGAAAGAAGGAGGGTTATGTTTTTCGAGTGTATGTATGTATGTCTAATTCTTTGGCACGCCCTACAGCCTAAACGGCTTGATGGATTGTAACATGAGGTGTCGTTAGATTCGTCTTGATTGTAGAAGTGACATAGGCTATAAAAAAGACATTGCCACTTTTCAATGGAGCTTTGCCCCACCTACAGAACTATGTGACCATTGAAGCTGTACCTATCATTTTGTTGGGGACTTATTACAGGTTTCATATTACATAAACATAATCAGTATCATTTTCTACTACTCTCGCAACTAACAAAAACAATGAATAAATCGCTTCGATTTCTTACTATTTTCTGAATTCTCAATTATGCCGTTTTTTTCGAATCGCAACTTGTACAACTTTATTTTAATCTAATAATTTTAATAAAAAATGGAGATATTTTTATATTTATTCGTTATCTTGTACAACTTGCGGTTGATGGTGGGGCAGGATCTGCATTGTGATTTAATCAAAGCGGCTAAAAAAAAAATTTGCTTTTAAATTATTTATCAAAAACATTCGAGACGAGAATAAAAGTTTCAATTTTTCTTTTAAATACTCGTATATTTCTCATACATTTTTCCTTTTCACCCTAACATTCTCTTCTTACATTATTAATGTTGCGGGTGATTATTCCCGGGATGGTGCAGGGTAGGGTGGCCACACGTGGGCGCTCCCCCGGGAACACGGGATACCGGGAACAAGGGGTCCCGGCATGAAGGAAAATAAAGCCGAAGGAGAGAGCCTAAAGCATATTTTGTATAGGAACAGGCTTCAGCCACTGTTTCATTTCATTTGTAACTTACAATTTCTTAACACGAAAACGAAATGATAACAATAGACAACGCTATATAAATGAATTAATAAAATATTTTAGTCAGGAGTTAAAATTAAAAATCAAACCATAATAAATCAAATCGAATCTCTTTTTTGCAAGTAAGCATGTTGTGTACATTTTTGCACGTAATTTTTTAAAATTTACATTTACAGAATATGAATTCATATACAAATATGGAGTCTAATAACCAAAGCTGATATACACAAGTAAAAAGACATTGCCACATTTCAATGGAGTTTTGCCCCACCTACAAAACTACGTGACCATTTAAGCTGTACCTATCATTTTGTTGGGGACTTATTACAGGTTTCATATTGCATAATAATAATCAGTATCATTTTCTACTACTCTCGCAACTCCTATAGAAGAATAACAAAAACAATGAATAAATCGCTTCGATTTTTACTATTTTCTGAATTCTTAATTAAGCTGTTTTTTTAGAATCGCAACTTGTACAAAACTTTATTTTGAACAAACCAATAATTTTAATAAAATAACGGAGATATTTTGACATTTATTCGTTATCTTGTACAACTTGTGGTTGATGGTGGGGCAGAGTCTGGCATTGTCATTTGCGCCAGAATCATTCCTCTTAGATATTAAATATATAAGATATAAGGAATATTAATTACTCTCCCTAATAAAAAATTAGTCACCTACTTTATTTGTATATTACAGAGACTTATTGAACTTCTAAAAGGGCCTTGAACCATAATAACAACGTCGCCGAAAGCAAGCAGAATTAATTTAATAATTGTAGAGCAAAATAGGAACTACACAGTTGAAACGCTAACTCAATCATTCTAATGAACGTATTCGGGAGGCCCCAACACAGCTCAGTGTTCCCGGGACACATGAAGCAAGGAACGCCCTATGGAGGAAACCATATTTACATAGCAGACACCGCTACATATATTGAAATGTACAAAAGTGAATGAAAAGTGAAAAATACAAAGCTCTATTGAAATTTGGCAATGTCTTTATAAAACTGAACTAAAAACTCTGCCTCCCTATTTCTAAACCAAAGTTATAATAATAGTCACTACTGTAAGAGCTATCAAAGTGGGCTTAAAATTAAAATTATCACAATAGAATCGCTAGCATTAATAGTATAGCCTAGCGATCCAGAGGGGAAATGCCGCCAGCATTTTGGGCACGTTGCCGGACAGCGGGGATCGGTTGAACTATCTGTAATGCTAAGTCATTCAGATAGTTCAACCGACCTATTGTACATATAGTTTTTAGTTTAGTTTTTTATATATATATATATATATATATATATATATATATATATATATATATATATATATATATATATATATTTTAGGTTAATATTATAATAGTTATTTAGAATTTTTATTATTGTTACATTTATAGTTAGTTTTAATAGAAATTGAAAATAGGATATTAAAAAATTGTACAGCTAACAGCAGATCAAGTGTAACAATTTGGACTTTGGACCGTTCTTATTGTCTGCGTCGTAAGATTTAAAATCGTACTGCAAGTGTTACCATTGATCTGCTGTTGTCCGTACTTACATTAAAAATAGCAAATCAAATATTATTCAAATTCAAACGATTTATTGCAGTCACAAAGAATAGAATAGAATAGAATAGAATAGAATAATATTTATTGCCTATTAAGTATATACATATAAGAAATAAAAATTACAATGACAATTAACAAACATATAACTTAGGCAAAAGGTTTAGGCTTCAGCTGATGCTGACACAGAGTGCGTCAGCGCTGGTTTTCAGCCCACACCTTGGCTCCAAATTGGTTATAGCGGAGCATCGTACCGTGCGTACGTACGTAAGGTAAGCTCACAGCTTCCAATGGCAACCAATGGTTACTTATTTTATGTATGTGTGTAGATGACGTGTGTGTGTTTAAAAAAAACCATATAAGACAAAGACCATATAGGTGTTAGTAAGTACTTAAAACTATGTTAGTGTTTACATGAGGTGTATTACGCGCTATGACATGCGACTTGTTTAAGGGACTTCATAGAGCCAACAAGCGCCGCCAATCTTAAAAAGGGATATCTTCCAATATAATCAATTTTATTAAAAAAGCTATTTACGAAATGTTTATTACGATAAATACTATCTTTTAAGTGCTTATTCATAACGTGATTCAATGTCGGTAAGTTGTAGTTCGCATAATTGCAAAAATTTTGCACTTACATTAGTATTTATCGTAATAAACATTTTGTAAATAGCTTTTTTAATAAAATTTATTATATTGGAAGATATAATTTTTTTAAGATTGGCGGCGCTAGTTGGCTCTATGAAGGCTCTTAATGCATAAAAAGACGTAAGTACATAATAAGTGTGAACAAAAAACTAAAATTAAATATGTCAATGACGGAATATTATATTATTTGTAATGAAAAGTGTGGTTACTCCAGGCCGCCATGATTAAAATGAATCAAGAGCGGCTCGTCAGGTTAGGGTCGGCTCGCAGGGGACGATGCGAGGGCTGCGTCACGCCTCGCACCCCGCGCTAGACAGCTGGCAACCCTAACAAGATATAGAGATGTAACGTTGCACGTTTTCTGAAGCTACCTGCAAGCGGATAGTTAGGACGATTTTAACAGCATAGCTCCGTTTCTTGACGAGCAGCGCCTCCTCACGTCGATTGCGTACGTTTACCGCGATTTTCTCAGTTTACCTACAGATGGATTTCGCGAATGTTATTGCTGATGACGTCACTCGAGTCTAACGGTTTTAACGGCCATCGGACATTTCCCCCGAACTTTATCTGAAACCTTCAACGCGGCAGCTGTGCGCGCGCATTTTAATTAAACTAATATTCTACTAATCCACGGCACGAGCTCACCTTGGACTACAAATTTGACTGCATGCTGACTGGCTGGAGTTCCAGCCTAAATTTACCCACCTGGACACGGATCTGCAAGTTCTGAGCTGCCGATGCTCGAAGACTCAAGGCCAGTGATTGTGTTCTAGTCTAGACCTAGGGCGTATGGAGGAAGTGTGATATAACGGCTTCAATAAACTGGTGAACCTACCTCATCTTTTTATTTGAACCCCTACCTACCTACCCTATCTGCTGGTGTGCTTGGGCTGGCCTAAAAACCCCCAACCACCGCAGAGAAATATTTGTAGTAAAAGGACACAAAATATCAAATATATCAGAGTGTAGACGTTGTCCACATCCCTTCATCATCATCATCAGTCTATTTATATTGCCCCACTGCTCGGGCACCTTCCCTTACTTAGAGAGAGCTCGGGCCATGATCCACCACGCGGGCCCAATGCCGATTGGCGGATTTCACATGCCTTAGTAGGTAATATAATCGGCCAACCCTTTGCTAAGAAAATTACACTCGTTGCGTCAAACCGAGGGCTCTCTATTGAAGTCGGTTAAATATGTTAGGTGGTAACAATGCTACGTGCTACGCCGGCGGCTACGGCAGGCTGTGCTACGGGACGGATTGCGGTGCTACGCCTCATAGCCACGTAGTTCTATAAGGGTCATGCCATATAGGTTGCATTTTTGCTTTGCTTTTCGCAATTATCTATGTATTTACATTTACATTAAAAAGTAGTATTACATTAGAAAGTAGTATTGATCGTAATTAAATTACAGATATAAGGTTCTCAAATAAAAGTTATTTTAATACAAGATAAATGATTTCATTACTACATATTGATGAATATAGTCATTATTAAACTCCTAGACACTGTAATTATATCTTTTTTTAGGAGTCACTTTCTTTCCATAGCTATATTTATTTGTTAAATAAAGTACCACGTGACATTTTATTCATAACACGATCTAGCCTAATCATTGATCTCCTACAAACAACTAGATACACAGTCTGCCTTCTAAAAATGTCTGAGCGCAAAGAAGGTCCAAACGGATGAATGGACCCTCATTTGCTTTATTGGACATTATTTGGACGTTAACAATGGACCCTTATTTAGACGATTTTTAAATTGTTTTAGTAAGACCTTTGTTGTTCATAGGAGATCAATGATTTATAATAATAAGGACTTCGATTTTTTTTGGGTTTGGCGGCGCTAGTTGGCTCCAGCGGGGCTAGCTCTAGTTGTTCATAGGAGATCAATGATTTATAGTAATAATGACTTAGATTTTTTTGGGATTGGCGGCGCTAGTTGGCTCCAGCGGGGCTAGCACGAGTCGCGTTAGCGATCGACGCAACGCCGCGGAGCTAGCTGTCAAACTAATGTCAAACGTCTTGTAATAATGTCACTTTGACAGCTCCGCGGCGTTGTGTCGATCGCTAACGCTGATTCATGCTACAAGGGCAGGTCGCCTACTTATCGCTCACTAACAAGTCACACATATTTATCAGAATACACAAAATACGAGATGTTATATAAAATGTCATATTCAGCCTGTTAGCGCTCCCGCACACGGGCCACCGGCCACAACCACAAAACGCCGCCACAGGCATATTTCCTGTAATTTTCATACATTTTATATGGACTCGCCGCACACGGTAGGCGCCGGTGGCGGCCACACGCTACAAATCGTCGCGACGACGACCGGGTCTTTTCACCCCTAACTTCGGGGGAGAAGTGCGGGCCTTGAGGTATACCCTCTCTACCCGGGCATGAGCTCGCCGGATAATAATCCGACGGTGAGATTTGTCCCGCTTGGTATGCGGGATATGGGAGTTGGGCGGACAAATCGTCGCAGCTTGCTTCTTGTGGCTCGCACCGGCCACTAAACGCCGACACAAAAAGCCGCCACACGCCACTCGCGCGATTCCGCGCCCCTCTCTCCCTTGCCTCAGTAAACTATACTGCACGCATGGGTTAAAAAAAGTAGCAGCCACCGACCGCAAGTGTCGACCACCGGCCACAAGTGGCTGTCGCGCGCTTCAGCTACCTTTGTAGCCGCTTCTAGCTTCTCGTGGCGGCGTTTGTGGCTGTCGCGTGTGGCCCGTGTGCGGCGACACTTAAGAGGTAATTATAGTTTTATGAGTATGGTCAGTAAGCTCGTTGACACTGCAAAACATATTTTCTAGAGTCACTTCCTTTCTATCTAAATTAACATCTAATATTGTATCGCTACCTATTTTGAGCCTTTCACAAAAATACTGTTTATGATAAGCCTAAGTAGGCTCTGTCAGCCATTTTGGTAACATTGTGACGTGACCGGCGGCGGCGGGGTTACGGCCACGGCCACAGAATATAAATAGAGCTGTCAGATGCCAGGGTGCCCGCGGCCTAACAGAGGTCCGGTGATTTTCATATTTCACTGGCGATTTTAGGGTCACACCTACACAATTCATTCAGTTACTGTCCAAATTGGCTATTTGACAAAAAATGCTTATATTGGATTCGTCAGAAATTAGTTTTTGTGCCAATATGTACTTGTGTTGTACAATAAAGTGTTAAAACAAAGAAACAAACAAACCGATTAATACCAGAGATATATTGTTGGTCAAAGTTGTGATTTAAAAGTTGATTTTTGATATGATGTCCTTCTTAGCTTCTATTTATTATTATTTATTTTATTAATGGACTCGACAGTTCGTCATGTACAGAATATTCAAGATATCATTGTCTTTTCTTTCTCCAGAGGAGTCGCCGTAGCGTCATCACTCTGGACGAAGCAGCTCGACAGTCACGTTCACTCCCGAGCTCGTAGCGGGACTCTTGACCATAGCGCCAAACTTCAGATCCTGCATGAATCCTCCAATAACTTCACCATACTACCATTTTCTGATTAATTTAACGTGATATTAAAAACAAAATAGCCACTGTAGACATTAAACTGAAAATTATCAAATAATTTCGCCATCGTCATTTCCCGCCATTTTCAAAGGAACTCTTAGCTACTATCTGATTTCTAATGTTTATGTAAGTATATAATTTTATTACTGATTTCAATAATTTACCAATTTCTATGCATTATGCTTTGCTCGGCGAACAAATAACTTGATGAAAATTTTCAACAACTGCAAGTTTAAGGGCCAACCATGACCCAACTAGCGCCGCCAAACTTGAAAAAATAATATCTTCCAATTTACTCAATTTTATAAAAAAGCTATTTACAAAATGTTTATTAGGATGAATACTATTTTTCAATATACAATACATGTCATAATTGCGACAAGCAAAGTTGTAGTTCACAAATGTGCTAAAAACGGCCGTTTTTCGCAATTATGCGAACTACAACTTTCCGAAATTGAATCACGTTTTAAATAAGCATTTAAAAAAATGTATTTATCGTAATAAACATTATGTAAATAGGTAGCTTTTTTAATAAAATTGATTATATTGGAAGATATTTTTTTAAGATTGGCGGCGCTACTTGGCTCATGGAAGGCTCTTACGTCCAGTCCTAGTCCACGGCTAGAAATTTTTCATAGTTTTTAATACTTAATAATAAGCCAATAAGATACAATTCCCACTGCGAGCACTGGTTACGTGTGAATAGTGCCGCTGTAAGTCCAGTACGAGTGAAATAAGCCTCAATATTTATCTATTTATCATCTTTAGTAAAACGCTCGCTTCGAAGAAAATTGGTAAAATATAAAACATTGCGTCTAACTTATCTTCGTAAGAAAATATTGTGCTGTCAAAAAGTCCGTTACTCGTATATTTGGAATAACTTTAGATCTCCTAAACACCAGCAATACGCCATTTCAAAAATAAATAACACAATTTGTCATGTCACGTCCCGACAAGTTAAAGAAAATCCTTTGCCTTTGCATGACTTCTTGGAGACATCTGATTGGAGACGCCTATATTTATTTAAAACAGTGTTAAGAATACTATTGTCTTTATCTATTTATGTTCTACTGTAAATGTCCTGACTCCATAAAGGGGATGTTAAATAAAAGAGTAGGTTAACTTTAACTGTATATCTGTATATTGTACACACACAACTATATGACAGTATTAATGTTTGGACAGTACCGGTCGGGACGCGTGGCGGGAAGCGACTGGCGAGCCCATGCGTCGCGAACGCCGCTAACCCTTACAACACATAGGATTCATGCTAAGTTTATAATATCAGTGGGGCTATTACGGTTTTCAAAACGGTCAAAACATACCATGTCATATCGGCCGTGAAAGGGACAGTGCTATGGCATTGGTGTAGCGGCGTCTCTGTTTGGCGCGCCATGACATGGTATAATTTCATCGTTTTGAGAACGGTAATAGGGGGCTGCTGTTTGACTATATTATGAGTGCTAGGATATAGGGCATACCCACGTTGGGTACTAGTCCTAATGTGGCGTAATTTTTAGAAATTTTTGTTTATATCTATGGATATTAATAAAAAAAGAATTCGTCAAAACCGGGATTCAAACAGGGACTCGAACAGAGATTCGCCAATCCCTCGATTGTTTGTTTTTCATTTCATTTATTTAATTCCATGTACAATTATTATTGTGTCGGAAATCAATTAGTAACTAAAATTTCTAATTAACAAGGCTACATATATATGTTTGTTTGTTTTAACACTTTATTGTACAACACAAATACATAAATAAAATTACAAGAGAACATATTGGCACAAAGGGCGAGCTTATCTCAAAAGAGATTTCTACCAGCAAACCCGCGAAAGAGAGAGCAGTGTTGTAAGTGGTAGTCGTCGTGGTGTACAAATTCTAATCAAATATATATAATATAAGCAATACTTATCAATCCTATAATAAAATACCTAAATAAATATATATCAGAAGAATACTCGAATACTTTTTTCCAACCTGAGATACCGTGTCTTCATTATAAATTTTTTTACGCATAGCAGATATGCAAGATAAAATCCTATATTTGTGGACGTAAACAAATAAACAAAATATTTGAAGCACCTACTGGACATTAAGATGCCCAGCTAAATGGGGCGGGGCATGCGTATCAACTGGCCGCAGGCCGCGTGCAGGTCGCGGCTGTGTGTGGAACGCTTTAACCACTTTGCCATAGCGGGGGTGACGTCATGCGCCGAATTTAGTCCCTGTGTTATTTTCCAGACAAATACAAGGTGTTCATGAATGTATTCTCGCAATTTTAAGGCGCCTCCTTTCAAAATGTTCCAAGCCTGGCTGTGACTTATTGGCCGCTCGCAACGAGCGATATTTTCTCGCTGTCTCGTTCTTTTTGCCTTTGTTAGTGGAGGAGAGGAGTGCAAAACCTAGATTAGTCGGCGACGATTAATTGGTCTGCGAGAGAAGAAGCTAGCTTAATCGCTAGTTGTATTTTACATACCTTGTTTCATGTAAATAATTTAACGTGATTCTGTGTTCTGTCAGTATTATTTATTGTACAAGAAACACAATTATTCATGAATGAAGTTAGGATAAAGTCCGCAACGAATATGTCAGAGACTCATTCAAGGTAGCCCCCATTGCAGAAAAGCTCTAAGAGAACAAACAGAGACGCCGCTACACCAATGCCATAGCACTGTCCCTTTCACGGCCGATATGACATGGTATGTTTTGAACGTTTTATATCTGTAACAATATTGAAATGTGGCAATGTCTTTTAAATATGATTATATTAAGCGCTTTTACAAAGAATACTATTTAAGGCGCAATATGGTTGTCAAAAGCAAGAGTGAGACACAAGATGCCCCGCAGCGGCGGAGTGAAGAGCGCGGCGCAGTGCCTCGATATTCGTATTTTTATGAATTTTGTCAGGGAAATAAAAATACGCCAACAAAAATCGGATTTTTTTAAAACAAGCTCACGTATTTATAGTAGCCTACATTTTGGTATATATTTTGTATGAATAACTATTTCGGTTTAGATATAATTTCATTTTAAAATACATGGAAGGGGTATATTTGCGATTTTTTTCTATCGAGCGAAGTTTGTCCAATCGTGTATCGGTATTCATCAGTCTCTAAATAGACACCCCAAGATTGCTATATATTTTTTTCAGACCTTTAATTTTAGTAGTTAGTGCCGTAGCCTTCACCGAAAAACTGAAAAACTGCCCACCGCTCCGCCTTAATGGAAGTGATGTTTAACTAGGTTTATGAATAACAGTGATGTAGGTTTATAACAAGTTATAGCGGAGAAGTTTTACCGCGAAGGCTTTAATTAGGCGGATTTAATTGGAGAGTGATCGCGCCTTATTATTGTATTAACAGAGCCTTAAATGTGCCAAAACAGGCCTCCAGGCGAGGCTAAGATCACAATATTGTTGCCTTTTTTGCTGAAAAATAATTAATTGGTGTCGGGATTTTCACAGGCTAGGATTAAGATTAAAATAATATTTTTTAGATAATACGGGCATAGGCAACTAACCTTGGTAGAATTTTGGTTTAAAAAAAGTAATAAATGAAGCGTACCCAAGAGCTGGCAGCTACCTCGCGCAACGGATTAGCATCGCGTTCCAGCGAGGTAACGCTGCCAGTGTCTTGGGTACTCTTCCTGTAACTAAAATTTTTAAAAATAGTTTAGGTTTTATTAAAAAAGCTACGTTCACATTGTTTATTGCTATAAATATTATTATTCATATTTATTAGTCTACTACTGTTTATTAAAATAACTAAAAATATAAACTAACTTACTAAACTATAATATTAAACTAAAAATAAAAATACTTACTAAAATATAACTAAACTAAAATAAAACTATATGTACAAAATAGGTCGGTTGAACTATCTGAATGGCTTGCATTACAGATAGTTCAACCGATCCTCGTTGTCCGGCAGCGTGCCCAAAATGCTGGCGGCATTTCCCCTCTGAATAGCCAAGCTAATTCTTTGGGCGAAATACAGGCCAGCATTTTGGTCACGTGTGGACTCCACGAGCCGTCCCGATAGATCTTTATAGATCTCCATCGCTCCCGGCCCCCACGGACCCAGCGTTTCTACCCCAAACGGCACAAATATGTAGCCTCTGTCGAGACCACAATACTTGCGCCGTTTGAGGAATTCAGCCGCTACAGCAGCGCCACTCGCCCTTTGAGACGTTTCAGGAAGATGGGACGGCGCCAGTGTATCGACACATGTGGCATCCCACACCAAAGGCCGTCCCATCTTCCATGGAATGAGTGTCATTCCGTCAGGCCTTTTTCCGTCGTCGCGCATGAGTCCGTTCGGCTCTAATACGGCGGCGACATTGGAACTTCCGAAGGCCCGACGAATGACATCATTAATTGTGCTGTGGCGAGCAATGCGGCCCGCGCTCCTGCTGCAGCTGAGTCCGTGGTGGCCGAGGCGGTCGACCTTGTCTCCGCATGCACACCTGTGTGGTGCTACACACGGAGCACCAATACGTAAGGATACGGCTGAACGGAAGGTGTTATTATCCAAAATAGTACCTAAATTTTTGGATGGAAGAGCCTGCAACCAAAGGCCCGATTCCCAGCGAGAGACAGCTATGAGACGTGCTCGCTCCGTGAGATTGGTGGACGTATTTAAAAGATTATTCCGTACCAACTCACAGAGCGGGCCGTCCCACTGTTTCTGCGAGGAAGGGCATTTGGGCAGGCTTGTACTCGGGCAGGCTATTCTCCAGGCATTCATGGCCTCGGCTACGAAGGAGATGACGGTGGTGTTTAAACTTTTTTCCAAAATCGAGTCAACTAATTTTTGTGTGCTTATAGCCGAGGACAAAAATGCGGGTAATGAAACACAGGAAATTTTTCTGATGCCGAGGCCCCCCAACCGAATTGGTAGAGATGCCTGGCACCAGGTACGATCGTCCAAAGGGATGTTGAGAATGGTGGTGAGCGTATTCATTACGATGCTGTCCAATTTGTGTAATAGATCTGGGTGATTCCACAGTTGGCAACATCGCAATGAATACGTAAATTTTGGCACAAATAAGCAGAATTTAATGATGACATAGGCCATATGAGTATTAATTTTTGAAAGTCTATCCGAAACTTCACTAAAATTTTGAATTTTATCCTCAATAAAATCTGAAATAGACTCATCGAGAATAGGAGAACCTAGGAGACGAAGCGAACTAGAGTCGATAATTTTGATGTTTGGTGCAAGTGCATCAAACATTTGTTTAATTTCAGATTTGGAAGTGCATGAGTCCGACAAAAATAATTCGCATTTGTTAAAATTTAGATCTAAGCCAATGGTTTTAAATTCAGAAATGATGAAGGATAGGTCTTTCAACACTGTATTGGCGTCGCCTCCTAGAGTTCCATCATCCAAATACCAAACGTTAAATTTTGACTCGAGACGTTTAATGATAGGGTGAATCACGAGACTGAAAATAGCCGGCCCGAGAGGATCACCCTGTTGACAGCCTACTTCAGACGATAGGAGGTCATTTTCGTAGATTAATTTTGAATTTTTACCATAGCACTGGAATAAAAATTTGAAAAGGTCCGGAACTTTATTTTTAACCTCTGTCAACAGGGTGCTCCTATCGACTGAGTTAAAAGCATTTTTAACATCCACTTTCAGCAACACATCGCCAACATTACCATCGCCAACTCACAGCCGCCGCGTGAGCCAAAGCCGAGTTGGATTGGCTGAAATTCCTGCGACAGAATGTTGCTCTTTACTCGACAGCAAATTTTGGATGTTAGGCGGCGGTAAGTAGTGCCAACAGCAATAGGTCTTATGCCACCATCTTTTTTTGTAAGCGCACACAGGTTTGCTCCATACAAAATGTCTGTGATATTGCTGTTGACACTACCCGCCAACATGTAGTTTACCAAATTTGTCAGAGCAACAACTAGGCTCTCACCAGCCACGCCGCAGCCACCGCCGGTCAAGTCCTTAAGGTGCTGCGGCGTGAGGGCATCGAGTCCGCCAGCGGAGCCACTCTGGAACGACGTTACAGCATCCAAAACATCTTCTGTTGTGACTGAAAGAGGGTCATCATCAGGTGGCGCGGGGAGACTGGTATGTGTTGCTGCAGGTGGATGTTTAGAACGCAATGCTAAAAGTGTGTCTGCAGATTTAGGAGCAACTTTATCGCTGGAAAAAAGCAAACGAGACGCGCCCCTTATATCTCCATCGCTTAATTTGTTTTCAATCAAGTGATAGGGCACGGAAGACACACGAGTACTTGAAAATGTCTTTCCGAGAGTATCAAGATTGAAAATGGGTAGTAATTCTGCGTTTTTGGAACAATTTTTCTTAATTCTAGATGTCAAAGATGTTGAGTCTGTCTGAATTCGGGGTACATGTAAAATTCTGAAGGGGAAAGTCAATAAATGCTCCCAAGCTCGCTCTGAATTCTCCTCCACTGCTTTCTTTATATCGGCAGTTAGGCATTGGGCTACATGAATACGGGCGCCTCGTGGAACGCGTTTAACTACAGGCAAATTATGTTTACATTTAGATAAAATACTCCAAAAAGGTTGATTTGGGACGTGACTGTTGCTTATGCTCTGTGAGCCTACCTGTACTTGATCGTTGTTGGTGACGGGGCCACTAGTATTCTTGTGTACCTTAGAGATATGGATTTTTAAACCTCTCGACGATTTAAAATAGCGAGGTTGGGAGCATTCATTGCATGCTATTGGTACTTCCAGAGACAAAGTGCTTTGGCTCACATTCCGGTCAGCCATAGGGTCGGGACTACTCGTGAAACTATATGTAATAATATAAAATACACCTAAAAATTATGAAAAACAAGCACTATAAAGCTAATTATATATAAAAAATTATATGAAAAAGCTGATCGAACACTTCACTCGTCACAAATAAAGCACTGCAAAAACATTTTCACTAAGTAGCAATTTTCAGACGCTTTGCAAAGTTTTTGCGAGTAATTTGTAGAAAATTGTTTTCGAAACTGAGGTTTCCTGGCCTGCAAATTGTTGTCTATTGTGATGATAACAAGACATAACGCAGGGGCGGTCTTCTCGGTGCCATGGTTACGGGTTACGTTACGAATTCAGAATCTTCACAAATTATGATATCGAAAAAAAAAATATCAATTTCCGTGGCTAAATTATTATGCCCACATAATCACATCATACGCCAGGAATGATGGTGTTCATGAGGAAAAGGTTTTTCGAGATATTGATCCAATATTTTAATAATTTATTTGAATTTGTTGTTGTTGACGTCCACACGTCAAAAAAAGGTTAGGTTTTTTAAATATTTAATGGGTCTTTTTTATTTTCTATTGTACCTTTTTGAAATAAACTTATAAATGAAGATATTTTTGAAATTAGTTTTCAGAGTGGATTTATTTATTTATTACTTCGTTCGTAGAGGAAGAGGATGGAGAGGATACAGGAGACCAGGAGGCAGATCTTCCTCTCTGGATCCTTGTTTCCACATGACATACCGCCATGGCTTATAGCCTATGAGCTGTCCGGATATTTCAGCTATCTCCTAGTGAAACTCCCATCAAAATCCCTTCAGTAGTTATGGCGTGATACTGGCACAAAGTCACAGACAAACCGACAAAAATTCTAAAAATTAGTGTTTTGGCATCAGTATCGATCCTAAAACACATTACAATTATTCTTTTCAAAAAATATCCAATGTACAGACACAACTTTTTTACAGTCTTATTATATGTATAGATATTACGGAAAACATACAGCTTTAGTAATACTTATAAATAGAGACTAAAATTAATGCATTAGCCCAGGGCTTCCTAAACTTATTTTTACTGTGACGCCCTTGGAAATTTGTCATTTTATTGCGACGCCCCGCCCTCTGGCTAAAAAGTACCTACCAAAGTATTTCAAGCCTAGTAACAAGTTATCAGAAAAATTCCAAATAACCTCTATAATTTTCATTAGAAAATGAGAAAAAAAGATATATTTTACTTTGCTGGCTGGATATTAATGAGGCAGATGTGTTTGCTTTTCTGAGCATAGCTTCTCAAAACGGGGCTCAAGTTTGGAGATTGCCATTGATGGAGACAGCCAATCTATGTAGATCGCCTCGCGACACCCCGGGTATAATGCCGCGGCGCCCCAGGGCGTCGCGACGCACAGTTTGGGAAGCCCTGCATTAGCCAATAGAGTTTTCACTACTAGCTAAACAGTGTACATGATAACAATTAAGTACTTAAGTATAGTCATCATAGTATAGGTACTGAAAATATGTATAATAAAAGTTATTATAATGTGTAAAAGTGATATCTAATTTAATTTTTTTTGACTGCAGATACAAAATCTTTATATTCTTCATTAAGTATATCTTATGTTATGCCTATTTTAGCATAAAATGTTTGTCTCGCGACGTGATCAAGGCGAATATGACTAGGCATCTAAATCTGGCAAGCACTTCACTTCGATTTCTTACTATTTTCTGAATTTTTTTCGACTCGCTTGATGCACAAAACTTTATTTTAAACCAATAATTTTAATAAAAAACGGAGATATTTTTACATTTATTCGTCATCTTGTACAACTTGCGGTTGATGGTGGGGCAGAATCTGGTATTGTCATTTAACTATCGAATCTGAACACCCACCCTTAGGTATACTGTATACGATTTCCATTCTAAGATAACCTGTTTAAAACATTTTCTATCAGCAGTCAATTCAATTCAATTCAATTCATTTATTCATCTTTTGGTACATATAGCACACTTAGACATGTCATACAATACAAATTATATATACTTAATCAAACTATGACAATAACAATTATTACAAACCAAACATTACATTACATTTTTTTTTTTTTTTTTCTTTATAAGTTTAGGGATTTTTGTCATAATTGACGATGTCAATCCCATCGTGCCTTATTACTAATATTATTCCTATTTATTATTAAATACATTATAAAGTATCGCAGCAGATTTTGAAGTTGGGTTAGCCAGTATGCCGTGATACATTCCCACATTCAAGTGACTCAGTCCCAAGCTTACAACACAATGTTGTCTTCTAGACGCGTAGCGGACACAATCCAACAGTATGTGTTGTAAGTCTTCTACTGTTCCACACTGCTCGCAATTAGGGGATTAAAATGTCAATAAAATTAATTTATCCCTCATGTTAGTTATTTTCGAGCTCATGAAGTGAATATAGCAACACAAAAATACTCCGCCAGCAACTCTCTCCCCAATCTGGCCCACTTGTCATCTAATTCTAGTTATATCCTTTATGCGTCGGCAAATGTACCGGAAAACACGGCGAAAAAAGCGCCCACGTTTCCGTACCGCCAATTCGTGCAATTTACTAAGAACGCACTCCGTGGGATATTTCGGCGAGAGGCGGCTTTCGCAAGCCCGCAAGTATACCTACCTACTAGCGCTTTTGTGTGCGAGATTTATCCGAGAAAAACGCTTGCGAAAAGGGATTTAGGCTGCCTGTTGTGTGGTGACGTTTGAGGCTTCGTTCGGAAGCGAATTAGATCACTCCGTACAGTATATAAAGATGTAGACAGAATACTTTTCTATATGAACTTGTAGGTGTAGAGCCTCCACGGTGCCGATGAAAAAGAAAACCATTTTGAAAAGTTCCAAGTTCTATTGTCAAATGTCAGAGAGTAAAATGAGTTGTCAGTAAATGTTTGTGTGAAATAACTTCGAAAATATTATTGATTTTAAAATATCAGTGAACACGTTTAATTTCTATTTCTTTTAGGTTTCAACGCCTAAAAACTCAATGGGCTTCGTATGCGCGTATTTTCAATTTTTCTACGAAGGCTACGGCATTAACTAGTAAAATTAAACGTCTGAAAAAAATATATAGCAATCTTGGGGTGTCTATTTAGAGACTGATGAATACCGATACACGATTGGACAAACTTCGCTCGATAGAAAAAAATCGCATACATACATACCCCTTCCATGTCTTTTAAAATGAATATTATGTCTAAACCGAAATAATTATTAATACAAAATATATATCAAAATGTAGGGTATAAATACGAGAGCTTGTTTAAAAAAAAATTGATTTTTATTGGCGTATTTTTATTTCCCTGCCAAAATCGTGCTCTTCAATCCGCCATCTTGTGTCTCACTCTTGCTTTTGACAACCATATAGCGCCTTAATTGTTAAATCGGTTGTCTTGTACGGCTCCAAAGCTTAGCATTTGAAGAATGACATCACCGTCAGACTCCAAGTGTTCTTTAAAAATGTCGGTGTCGACTCAAGATCTTGTAGCGTGATGTGATTTCAAATCACTGTCATCAGACCGCATTAGTCCACTACTGGGCTTCTCCCAAGGCCCGCCACTCAATACAATACAATTCTGGTTTTTGTGCATCCTGTCTCTGCCAGTCACCTTGCATGGGTTATCCTTGCATCTGATCGTGCAACATCCGCCATCTATAATAGTTTCATTCATGGCTTCCACTTTTCCCTTCTCATATTGCCGTCTACTTACGAAGGTTGGCTATCATTATGTCACTTTGCACTCACGACAAATCGGAGCTGTCAAAGTGACATTATTACATGACATTAGTTTGACATCTCCTCGGCGTTGCGTCGATTGCTAACACGACTCGTGCTAACCCCGCCTGGTCTGGTACTCTTGCCGTACCATTGGCGTAAATTCCTGAGCCAGGATATGCTCCTTCTACCTGGCCTTGACTACAGCACACGCTGAGCTGGGGACCGGTATGACACCCACCAATTACTATTCTATTCTTCTTCTTGTGTATTGTCCATTGCTTGTGTGTGTTAAAGAAAAGTATTCTATTCTTAGAATTAAAACTATAGTGAGCCATTACTACAAATTATTATAGATACGCCCACGCCCGCGTCGCCGGTGACGTTCAGTGCGCGAAGAAACGTCACCGGTGACGCGGGCGTGGCGCGCTCACCTTGAAAAAGACCGTCGAAATCGGTCGAAACCGTCGGTCTAATTGTCGACTTCTGTAGAGCTCGGTGGCTCAGTGGTTGGGTCAATGGACTTGCAATATGGAGGTCCCAGGTTCGATTCCCAGCTAGGGCAGCCATGTACATTGGTACATGAGTTATCCTGGTTTTTTTCGACGGAAAAACTTACGTACATTTACCGAGTGCTCTCAAAACGGTGAAGGAAAACATCGTGATGAAACCTGCATGTCGTAGAGTAAAAAAAAATCTAAGGCATGTGAAATCCGCCAACCCGCACTGGGCCCGCGTGGTGGATTATGGCCCTAGCTCCCTCGATGTAAGAGAAGGTCTGTGCCCGAGCAGTGGGGCAATATAAATAGACTGATGATGATGAATTGCCGACTTCAACAATATAAGTGAGTGATATCCGTTTATATATAATAATTTGTATTCTATTCTAGCAGTTTTGGTCCCGTCAGCCGCCGACCATCGCACCCCACATATTTTGTATACGCGACTTAGGTACTTTTGTTTCAATTTCGCGTTAGCGAAGTGACGATGTGTGTAGGGAATCCGAAATTGCGCGAAACTTTTATCCTTGGCTCGGGATGAATACTAATACCCTCTTTTCCTAGGAGATAAAGGGATATGCGCGCTGAACGAATATGTTTTGGAATAACAAAGTATAATTTAAGAGCGTGAATGAGATATTGAAGCGCCAGTAGCTGTGCTTAGATGTGAACACAGTACCTACATAACAAGTATAACAAGTTGATCCGGCGAATGTCTGCAAGCTATGAACGAGCAGACGTTCTACAGCTTTGACGAATTTTGTGGTGTAGGTATCCATCCAGTTCCATAGATATTCAGCTGACAAATGTACTAGATATAAGAATAGGTTTTCACCTAGTGATTATAATTTTTTTTTTTTAGACAGAATGTACTATCTTTGTATTTATTTATTTAAAATTAGGAAATAATATTTTATAATGTTATAATTTTTTGTAGTTAAGTATTAATAATAATTCAAATTTTAATGACATGTAAATGAAATATTTACCAAATAAATGAATATGAATAGCTATTTATTTATTCATAATAGCATTTGCACCCTTACAGCTAATAACAATCGCGGTACTTTAATAATCAATTTAACAAAACACAACATTTAAATCAGATACATAATTAAGTCAACTAACAACACAACATAAAATATTCAAGTCAATAGGATCACATTCACTCTATCGTACTCTTAGCCAAAGGTCTTCCGCGGCCCTCTTACACCCACATCACGCGTCCCGGCGCACTCGCAAACAGATCGCAATGCAGTTGTCCGTCAGCGATGAGCGGAGTAAAGCTATCAACTATAAAACGAGTGGGCGAGCAGCGAGAGGCGAGTATAGTTTTGTAGCTCGGCTATCAGCGAGTGTCGCTGAGCGACGGGCGATTGCTCGCTTCACTTGCTCACTCGCCAGTGTAGCTCAGCGAGTGGGCGATTGTCGCCGAGCAATGGGATGTACTCGCTCGGCGACAAAATAGCCGAGCGAGTAGTCGCCGGCGGTGTGAACAGTCGGCGAGAGCCTTCATAAAGCCAACTAGCGCCGCCAATCTTAAAAAAATAATATCTTCCAATATAATAAATTTTATTAAAAAAGCTATTTACGAAATGTTTATTACGATAAATACCATTTTTGCGTTAATTTGCGTTTATTTATGCGTTAATTTTGTCTTGTAAATTTTCGCATAAACAAAACTTTAAATTGAAATGGTTGAAGGGACTCTTGTAAGTAGGTATTATTTTGAAGTTCAAACTCAGACATCTTCAGACTTTGTGGAGTAAATTAGATTCAAATTGATTCCTGAGCTAGAGCTAGGCAAGTTAGCAATTTGCGTTTTTGAATAATAATATCTATCAACAAACGGCGCAAATGTCTGAACAATTGCTATATTTTTCAGTGAATTTTAGATTTTTTTGAATATCAAATTTAGATTAAATTTTCTTGTGAGAGGTTACTGCGACTCTCCAAGTCTAACTTAATTATTTTGTATTGTAGTACCTAGACTTCTTTATCTATTTATTTATTAAACTTGGAGAGAATTATACTGCTCGGCATAGTTGAGGGGTCTAGACCACGTGGCCGGAGACCAGCCCGCTGGACTGATGTGGTTGGCAGAATCCTCGGCGTGCCCTTTGAAGAGGCTGTGAGAAGAGCACAAGAACGTGTCTCCTGGCGCCAGTTCATACATGCCAAGACGGCACCTGCTGTTGAGGGTCACGATCGTCAGCACTGAGGCAACGATTGGAGGGGGGGGGGGGGGAGGGGGAGGGGGAGGGGGGAGGAGACTTCTTTAATCTAGACTCTTGTTATTTTCAGAGGTTACCCAACATGAAACAAGGAACGTCCTATAGAGTAAGCTATATTTACATCGCAGACACGTATTTTGCATGACAATTTGGAAAGTCTCTGTCACTCTTTTGTTTTCCAGTTGTTTGATAGAAGTCGAATTTCAATTGCCAATTGCGGGAGATTTGGTTCAGGTTTTTTTATATATAATTATTACATGTTTTATAGGTTTAGATTTAATTTTAATTTTTATACATTTCGAAGATATAATATGTAGGTACGCAATAAATTGTAGATATCGCATTGAGTAAAGTATGTCAATTACTATTAATAATAATTTGATGTTTAAAATATAATTTACATATGCAAATTTATATTTTTTGGATTATTCAAATGTAATTTAATGACGTGTAATGTACAATTATCAATAAATATGTCTATGTCTACAAAGTCAAACATATAAAAACAGAGACTCCGTCTGACATATTATGAGAGTGAAAATGAAAACAATGGCGGAGACCTGTCCTCATACCTACAAAATATACTTCAGGCTCTCTCCATAGGCACCGGAATTTTTAGAATAGAATAAAGAATAGAATAACATTTATTGCCTATTAAGTATATACACATAAGAAATAAAAACAGTCTTAACAAATTACAATGACAATTAACAAACATATAACTTAAGCAAAACTTAGGTGTTTTTTTGCCTTCATTCAACGAAAACACACAAATGTAAAATTTTAACATCCCTATTTTTGCGTCGTTGCTAAAGCCGTCACCAAAATAACTCTTTTGGGCTAAAAAACAAAATGGCGATAGCGCTTTATAAAAACGTTGGCTCCGTGTAACGGTGTTTGCCTTTGTCTGGAGCACTGAACACTTAACATGATGGAAAGCCTACATTTTCATCGCGTTTTAACCGACTGCGCAATAAAAAAGATAGGTTTTGTTGCTTTTAGCTTATTTTATATTTAAAAAAGTGAAATTTAACAATGAAGCTACGATGGTCAGGTCTTCTTCTCGTGTAGTTTAGTGAGAAACCTATTGTCAGAGTTTCTGAGGACACTGACGTGGCCTAACGACTGCTGCCAAGCGACAGCAACCGGGACCAACTGTTTCGTGCTTTCCGATACACGGAGGGCCATCCTAAACGACATACAGTTACTAGACTTAACTTTTAGAAATGATATCAAACCGTCTTGAATAGAGATAGGACGACTGTCTCCAAATATATTGACCCAATCTATACATTTTATTTTATGAGCAAAAGCATTAAGACGATCACGGACTTTGAATTAAACAATAATATTTATAGACTTTGAATTAAACAATAATATTTATAGACATATTTTCGTTATAATTTATTGCAAAAAAAACTAACTACTACAAAATAAAACTAACTTAATATCTAAAAAAAAATACCTATGAAATAAAACTATAAACTAAAGAACGAACACGTCGTCGAGGTCCCCGTTCTGTGGCATGGTGCCCAGGACGCTGGCAGCATTTCCAATCTATTAATATTGTAACTTGTACAAGATAATCAATAAATGTAAAAATATCTCCGTTTTTTATTAAAATTATTGGTTTAAAATAAAGTTTTGTACATGTGACTTGCGGTTGATGGTGGGGCAGAATCTGGCATGGTCATTTTAAAATTACTTAATAGATATATTTTTAAAAAAAGCTGTGACTTTTGACTTTTTGCCTGAATTAGATTTGAAATGGTTGATTTTCTTATTTCACCATTTAAAAGATTTCAAAATTATCTGTTCAAATATACCCATTACTTGTCTATATATTTTTATTATTTCAATTCATCGCTCGCTCCGCAACATAGTTAAGTATACTCATAATAATAAACACGTAAGTACAAAATCTTTATCTAGTTGCTGACCCTTCGACCTTTTCTGACCAAAAATTCTTCCCAAAAAATCGGACACATTATCCTAAACCTACATGACCTATGCGACTTGTTAGTTCGGCTCGACGTAAATCCCTTAGTGCTATATTTCCGTTTTTATGTATTCCGTTGGCTTATACCGAGCCACATAATATGCGGGATTCGGGCAGTGTGGCCAGCTGACGAAATAGAAAATGCATAAAAAGTGTTTCCAAAACATTTTCAATCAAAAATGAGGATCTTTATACAGGGTGTAACGTAAAGGGTATATGAAGCCGAAGGGAGGGTGTTCAGTATCGGTAACTGAACAACTTTTGTTCTACGACTTTTCGATTTTCGCAAATTTATTTTTTGACTTTTCATACATTTCGTCCCGGTCAGCTGATCGATTTGTATGAGACATTAATTTATTTTTATTTTTTATTCGAAAACTCGTAGAACAAAAGTTGTTCAGTTACCGATACTGAACACCCTCCCTTCGGCTTCATATACCCTTTACGTTACACCCTGTATATTAGATGCTTATTGATATTTTTGATTGTTTATTTATTGAAAATGTTGAGTTACAACGCACTGAAGACTAGGAATCAATTCAATTCAAATATACTTTATTTGCACACAAATGAAAATACATCAGTTACATATAAAACCAAAGTTAGCTAGTGTACAGACAGGCGGCCTTATCGCTTTAAGAGATTTAAATCCTTCAGCCCCCCATTGTGGATCTGACAGTGACAGTAAACGCATTCCCATTTCTATGTTCCAATGATATGATATTGCCAATGAAACCTAGCAATGGATTATAGAAATGGGAATAGGCTTGCTATTCCTGTCCAGAATTAGAAATCAGACAAGTATATACCTATTTATTTATTTATTCATAACTTATACCCATACTAACCTTACCTCTAACCATCCACATGCCAGAATTTTTAAATTCTGTGAATTGAAGAAGGTGAAATGTTCTAAACAATAATAAAAAATACTTTAGAGTAGTTCTAAAACAAGCAGAAATTATTTTAAAAAAAAAAACGACTGCAAAAAAAACTATCCTCTTTTGATTAATTTGTATACCCTATGACACTCCCGTAATCAAGACGAATCTACCTCATACACCAATATCCATCAAGCGGTTTAGGCTACAGGATGGCAGGAAGGAATGGACATACATACATACACCCGAAAAACATTACCCTCCTTCTGGGTTAGTTGGGTAAAAAGCAGATCCTCGTTGGGCTAATGCGGAAAGCTGATCCACTGGCAAAAAGCGTGGAAAAGCGGTATATCTGGCAACACTGGGTCCGGGTAATTTGTAGGTGTCCTGTGTTTATTCCCGGGAAGCCTTTTACGACTGGTCCCTTTACGATTGGCCGAGGTTGCGGTCGCTTTCAGTCAAGGGCAGGTCGAATTTTGGAAATTAGCTTTGATAATGAACCCTTGCTTTTTGAGAGAAGTTTATAGAATACGTTTCCAGTTGTAAGGGTGAGCTCTTGCTCAAAACTGTGTATAAATATCGGCTTAACTGTTTGTTAAAATCTGGAACTCATACTAAAATTTTCACAGTGAGTTCCTACATTTATTTATTTTATTAGTGGACTCGACAGTTCGTCATTTGCCAATGCCATGTTACAGAAAATTCAATATATTCAATAGTCTTCTATCTTCTTCCAGGGGAGTCGCAGTTAGCGTCTTCACCCTGGGTAGCCGCGTCTTCATGTCTTCATCCAGAGGAGTCGCCGTAGCGTCATCACTCTGGACGAAGCAGCTCGACAGTCACGTTCACTCCCGAGCTTGTAGCGGGAACTCTCGATAAAAACTTGAAACTTCAGATCTTGCGTAAATAATTCAATAACTTCACCGTACTCGCGAACATTTTCTGATTAATTTAACGTGATATTAAACACAAAATAGTCCCTGTAGACGTTAAAAGGAAAATTATCAAATAATTTCGCAACCGTCGTTTCCCGCCATTTTCAAGAGAACCAGTTCCTACATTTTTGACAGTTATTGTAATTTTTGACAGTTATCAACTGACAACTGTCAAAAATTACAATAACTGTCAAACTGACAGTTCTTGTCAATAAGGCGTAGGGTAACCAGATCGTCAACCCCTCGGGCTTTTGGTCGACTCGACCACTAACAGTTCAGGTAAGTTGTCCACTCGGACATCGGCCGAGATATTTGTGGTCGAGTGGTCGACTAGACACCTACCTTTTTTCGAAAGGTGGCTACTCGACCATCGGCCGAGATTTGTGTGGTCGAGTTGCCACCTAAGTCGTACGTACAGTCGAAGGCAGAATTTACAGGATTTTCTCAAAAACTACTAGACCGATTTTAATAATTCTTTTACAGTACATAGTTTTAACTTTTATCTATCAAACAGCGAAATAATTTTTGCGATAGGTCAAGTAGTTTTTGAGATAATCTCAACCTTAAATACTCTCTGTGTTCCACCGTAGGTCACCTATTCACAGATGTGACATTGAACTTCCGATGTGACTTTTGTAAAATATACTTGTCAACCATTGATCTCCTATAAACAACTAGATACACAAAGGTCTTACTAAAACAATTTAAAAAACGTCCAAATAATGGTCCATTGTTAACGTCCAAATAATGTCCAATAAAGCAAATGAGGGTCCTTCATCCGTTTGGACATTTTTAGAAGGCAGACTGTGTATCTAGTTGTTTATAGGAGATCAATGTTGTCAACTATCAAATTGTATATTTTATTTTTTGTGATGTAGGTTACATTTTCACCTTTAAATTAGGCTCCACTTAGATCTTGTAAATAGCCCTAGGCACTCCATTCTAATATAACTATCGTATTCATGTTTGGGCAGTGCTATTCTGAACATGCGTTCCAGCTGGAACGTATTCATCCCATCGCGAGGCTAATGTAAGTTATTCAGCGCACATTTGAAAAGGTGCTCGCTTTTTATAATAATAAAACCTACTCGTGTCTGCATCATTGATGTGGAAATCGCGTAAATGTGTCTTGGGGTGATATTAAGGTCAAATCAAATCAAATATTAATTTAGTTGTTAATTTTGGTTGAATTTGGGCAGGGAAATAAAAATACCGATTTTTTTAAAAACAAACTCTCGTATTAATAATAATAATTTCTTTATTTACAGGTATAAGTATAACCCATTACAAATTTACAATTCATATACCTAACTATAATAAAATAAAATAAATAAGATAACCTAAGAAACTTATACGATAAAGAAATAGCTTGAAAACAAGCTATTTCTTATTCCAGCCGTGATGCACAGAAATTCAATGTATGAGGATGGGATTGTCCATGCACCCTACATTAATACTACCCTACATTTTGATATATATTTTGTATGAATAACTATTTCGGTTTAGATATAATTTACATTTTAAAAGACATGGAAGGAAGGGGTATGTTTGCGATTTTTTTCTATCGAGCAAAGTTGTACAATCGTGTATCGGTATTCATCAGTCTCTAAATAGACACCCCAAGATTGCTATATATTTTTTTTAAACGTTTAATTTTAGTAGTTAATGTCGTAGCCTTCGTAGAAAACCTGAAAATACGCGCATACGAAGCCTTAATGTAAAGTAGGTTGCGAAATTATTTAATAATATTTACTTTAATGTCTACAGTGGTTATTTTGTGTTTAATATCACGTTAAATTAATCAGAAAATGTTCGCAAATGACAGTATGGTGAATTAATTAGATAATTGTAGCAAGATCTAAAGTTTCAAGCTTTCATCAAGAGTCCCGCTACAAGCTCGGGAGCGAACGTGACTGTCGAGCTGCTTCGTCCAGAGTGATGACGCTACGGCGACTCCTCTGGAGGAAGACAAGAAGACGCGGCTACCCAGGGTGGGTGAAGACGCTACTGCGACTCCTCTGGAGGAAGATAGAAGACTATTATATATTGAATTTTCTGTAACATGACATTGGCAAATGACGAACTGTCGAGTCCATTAATAAAATAAATAAATTAGTATCATAAAAAGTCAATCTGTATTTCTGACATCAATAACCGACACGGTCGGTCTCCTAGCAACGGCAGTTCTATAAGGCGAGTGTATTGTTATGCTATGTGAGTGTTGCCTTTTTATTCCGTTTCAGCCTACAGGTACTTAGAGATAAAAGAAAGCGAGGCGGAGAAATGTTTTATACTTTTATTAATACCTGGGTGCATTTAAAATGTAGTACGTGTATTTCGAAGCAGTGGCGTAGCATGGATTTCAGTTGCCAGGAGATCTTTGCCGCACCCTTATGCATTAAAATGCATGCAGAAGTTCAACAACTTAATTGGAAGATATTATTTTTTTAAGATTGGCGGCGCTAGTTGGCTCATGGAAGGCTCTTAAGATCACATTTTGTTTAATGCGGGAGCTTCACTTAGCTATTCGTATTTGCGTATTTGTCATAATTGCCATGTGTGGTTGGTATTCTTAACAAAATATTCGTCTTATTTGTGTACGTCAAGTATTTGACAAATACGACAAACATCCAATAGCAAATACGAATAGCCAAGTGAAGTGGGAGCATTAGAGACGGGTCCCATAATCCTCGCTTTACTACTTATAGCAATAATTTCTCATTATACAGCGGCCCTACACTCACAGGGTCCATCTAAATTTCATGAGCCTACGTACAGACGACAGTAACAAACTATTGCAATTTAGGCTCTAATACCGCAGAATAAAGTCGTCGAAACCACTACATTGGTAAGCCTCCAGTCAAAATTCATACAATATTCATAGACAAGAATGTTCTGGATAAGGTTTTTCCCATTTAATCTGACGACGAAACTCCGCACACTAAATAAAGCTTTTCGTTGTATCAAAGGACGGTACGTATGTATAGGCCAGTCATTAAAGGAGTTGACCCTAGCAGTAATTCCCCCGTCTATGATGACAATGCCAGATTCTGCCCCACCATCAACTGCACGATGAACAAGATAACGAATAAATGTAAAAATATCTCCGTTTTTTATTAAAATTATTGCTTCAAAATAAAGTTTTGTACATCAAACGTGTCGAAAAAGAATTCTGAAAATAGTAAGAAATCGAAGCGAATTATTCATTGTCTGTCTTTGTTATCATTTTCTACTACTCTCGCAACTCCTACTGATTATTGATAATGCAATATGACACCTGTAATAAGTCCCCAACAAAATGATAGGTACAGCTTCAATGGTCACGTAGGTGACCAGAGGTGTGACAAAGTTCCATTGAAATGTGGCAATGTCATTTACGTTATTGAATACATAAATTGATGGTGGGGCAGAATCTGGCATTTTCAAGTATTTAATCGATGATAATACCTGAGTAGTTAAAATATAAATTGAACATAAATATTGTACGCCGAAAGGCAATTGCAGCGAACATCTAATTATCTGTGAACATGAGGTTCGGCGGTAAACCGTTCAGCTAATTACCCAAAACAACCCTTAAACTGCACACCACTTTCGAAGGCTCTCTGGTGCTACAATTATTTTGTAAATTCGTGGACTGGTAAGTATGCTCTACAATTTGGAAGTTCGCAAAATTTGCAAATTGCAAAGTTACAGAATGCTTGGGGGAAGGGCTTGGGGATATTTCGACCCGAAAAATGTACACCGATGTTTCATTCGGGGGGTGACTGTGACGGTACTTTCAGATATCGATAGTTATACACCAATATCGAAATACAGAATGTATCGGAAGCTTAAGGGATGGTGTTCAGTATAATATTAGTACCTAAATAAGATAAGATAACGTTTATTAGACACACACAAGCAATGCACAATACACAAGACAAAGAATAGACTAGTACAATACAAGGTGACGGTGCAGTGGTGTGGTGCCAAACCGGTCCCCAGCTCAGCGTGTGCTGTGGTGGGTACCCCTACTACAGCACACGCTTTTCAGCGAGGCCGCGGGTGCAGTGACGAACTTACATATAAACAATAATATGGGTTGAAATGAACAATGTAATAAGTATAATACGCGTAAATAAATATAATAAAACTGTAGAAAGAGCAATAGCAGTAACACTACAGTTGGGAAATACATAAGGTAAGGAAAGCAATCGAGTTATATATATATTAGTAATAATATATAGCGATTATGAGGTGTAGATAATATTATAAATAACCGTGTATAATTTATAATAAACGAACTTTTTTTCTACAATTTTTCGATGTTCACATTATTTTTCTCGCTACGTATCTTATCTTGATTGGGTGCCAATGTGGCGGCACTTCGACACTTTGGGATTTTTTTTTCTGCCCTCCCCTTTCCTTTATGCTCCTTCCTCCTCCCTAAAGATATAACTCAATAGGTCCGCTGTGCAGCTCGTGGGAAGGAGCCTGTAGTCTTCTGGTTCCGGATAGGCCGACCCCAGGAGACTCATTCGCTTCCTAGCCAGTGAGCCACATTCACACAGTAGGTGTTTCATGGACTCAGGTTTGTCACCATAGGCTGACATCACTTCTATCTGTCTGATGCTTGTAACTAAATTATTTATCAACTCATTTGAATTTATATACATTTTTTAAATAATTTAAAATTGTCAATTAGTTGTCAATGACGCCATTGTCTACTAAAGTTCTATAAATTATTATACACATGAATACAGAATTAACTCACTTATTTGGCTGTAGTCGGTGTTTAGACCGACAGTTTAACTCACTGTTTTAATTCTAAAAGTTCTATAAATAGTAGAGAATAATTAAAAACCTACAGCATCACCAATAAACTATCCAACTATTCATAGTCTATCGATATAGTTTCGATCGTTACATCACTAGCGGCTACAGGGATGGATTGGGTGGGAGGAATAGATTTACTCAGAATTTCTGGCACTGAACTGAATATGAAAATTAGATCTTGATAAAAGTGTCATCTCACTAACTTATTATGGACGAAAAAGGGAAAGTTACTTCGAAGCTTTTTCACAGAACAACTAAAATCATATTTTTTGTAAGCTTCGTTCCAAACGCGATGCGTTGAACACCTTGGGGTTTTAGTGGGTATAGGACCGTATTCTGGCGGGATCCCCTCCTCATTGGCGCGGTGAGATGCGAAAAGCATTTCCCCAAGTAAAAAAAAAGGTGCTTACAGAAAGAAGGAACGCGCCGCGTAATTATTAGTTGTAAAAATATTGTATTGCAAACAAATAGCAAAGAAATCGTTTTCTTAATTTTTATCGATAAAAGTACTAGATAAGATACTTAGTAGGGACGTCAACATTATCCCCCTGCCCCTACCTGGGTACGCCCATGCACGGAATCCTCAGTGTTGCACCGTCTCGCACTTAGCCGGTTTTGCAAAACCGTACCCACCGGTAATCTTACAAAAACTCGGTCATATTTTTATATTTACCCAACCCTATCAGACACATTGTGTTGTGGTTCAAACAAGTAAATTTCTCGCTCAACTGCTTTCCCGGAACCGGATTTTTCCGGGACACCGCATGACGATCTGAAGAGTTAATTATGGAATTGTTCGCAACAGATCCCGGGAACTGTGGTCCGGTGGTTATGCATTACACATCGCTTGTTATTACTGAATATCTACTCATTTGAACTTATTTATTTATTTTATTAATGGCCTCGACAGTTCGTCATTTTCCAATGTCATGTTACAGAAAATTCAATATATAATAGTCTTCTATCTTCCTCCAGAGGAGTAGCATCTTCACCCTGGGTAGCCGCGTCTTCATGTCTTCATCCAGAGGAGTCGCAGTAGCGTCTTCACCCTGGGTAGCCGCGTCTTCTTGGCTTCATCCAGAGGAGTCGCAGTACCGTCTTCACCCTGGGTAGCCGCGTCTTCATGTCTTCATCCAGAGAAGTCGCAGTAGCGTCTTCACCCTGGGTAGCCGCGTCTTCATGTCTTCATCCAGAGGAGTCGCCGTAGCGTCATCACCCTGGGTATCCGCGTCTTCATGTCTTCATCCAGAGGAGTCGCACTAGCGTCTTCACCGTGGGTAGCCGCCTCTTCATGTCTTCATCCAGAGGAGTCGCAGTAGCGTCTTCAAGCTGGGTAGCCGCGTCTTTATCCAGAGGAGTCGCCGTAGCGTCTTCACCCTGGGTAGACGCGTCTTCATGTCTTCATCCAGAGGAGTCGCCGTAGCGTGTTCACTCTGGGTAGCCGCGTCTTCATGTCTTCCTCCAGAGGAGTCGCCGTAGGGTCTTCACCCTGGGTAGCCGTGTCTTCATGTCTTCATCCAGAGGAGACGCCGTAGCGTCATCACTCTGGACGAAGCAGCTCGACAGTCACGTTCACTCCCGAGCCTGTAGCGGGACTCGTGATAAAAGCTTGAAACTTCAGATCTTGCTCAAATTATCCAATAAATTCACTATACTCGCGAACATTTTCTGATTAACTTAACGTGATAAAAAAACCTCATTTGGACTTAAATTGTTGCTAACGTGCTGCCGTGTTAATAGCAAATGAAGTAATTTCAAAATTGTGTTTTCGAGAAAAACAAGTATTATGTTTTTTAGCTGACTGACCCAGAAGGAGGGTAATGTTTTTCGGGTATATGTATATATGTATGTCCATTCCTTCCTGCCATCCTGTAGCCTAAACGGCTTGATGGATTTTGATGTAAGTACTAGGTATCGTTTGATTCGTCTTGATTGTCATCGAGTATAAAAAAAATTTTTTTTTATATATTTTTTGAAATAATTTCTTCTTGTTTAATATACTAAATAATGCTATACCTATTAGAAAATTGTATTTTATTGGTGACAAATGGGTTACATTATCTAATTTTATTTTATTCACATTTAACAGTGAATTTAAACTTATTCTGGCCACAGGTTTAACAAAATGGTGTGACAGTTGAAAACAGTTATTGAGATATTCTCAATAAGGTTGAGAATATCTCTTCTGACTAACCTAGAAAGCTTTGAAAAAGTGTTACAAACAAAAATTACTTGGCTGTATGGATTAGATTCCCTTTGCCTACTACGTCAGAGCCACAGTACTTCCGAAATGCCTAATTTTTTTTAAACATTTTTTCTCGGAATTTATCTATGAAAAATTCTGAAAAAAATACAACGTATTCAGAGAGACAAAATCTTGAAATGGTATTTTTCTTTTAGGGTTTTAATAAGTTTTAGACCTTGTCAATTAACTATTAAAATAGTTAAAAGCTTTTTAAACTTCAAACAGCTAAGCAATCCACATCCAGTTACATTTCTATGAGGCTACGCGGACCTACAAGCGTGCAAAACCAATTACATTCAATTAGAACAGATTCTAATGAAATCTAATTAGGATTTCCTCTCTCCGGCTGTCCCCGTTGCATCTACCCTATTCCTGCAAATCCACGGAACTCATTACTGCTCCTATTTACCTGCCTTTATGTTATTTATTTCGTTATTTACTCGTATTGTATGTATATCTTTCTCAAAGAAAGTAAATAATATTTTGTAAGGCTTTTTGAAAATGGCGGGAAACGACTGTTGCGAAATTATTTAATAATTTTCAGTTTAATGTCTACAGTGGGTGTTCTGTGTTTAATATCACGTTAAATTAATCAGAAAATGTTCGCGAATGACAGTATGGTGAAGTTGTTGGAGAATTCAAGCAGGATCTGAAGTTTGGCGCCATGGTCAAGATTCCAACTACGAGCTCGGGAGTGAACGTGACTGTCGAGCTGCTTCGTCCACAGTGATTGACGCTACGGCGTCTCCTGTGGATGAAGACAAGAAGACGTGGATACCCAGGGTGAAGACGCTACGGCGACTCCCCTGGAGGAAGATAGAAAACTATTATACATTGAATTTTCTGTAACATGACATTGGCAAATGACGAACTGTCGAGTCCATTAATAAAATAAATAAAATAAATAGTTTTGTAAGTTTATGCAAAGTGGCTTTTATCATGCATTAGAATGTGATAGCGAATAATCGCAGAAGTTCGACAGGTTTATTGTCTGACAGTTCTGAAAGGAGTGTCATCTCTTTTTTATCTTTGGTGTAAGAAAGAGAGGCAGCATTTTTAGATTATTTTTTAAACTATTACAGTTTTTACAGAGATAAGTATATAGGGGGTCTCAATAAGGTTGAGGTTTTCTCAAAAACTACTGTACTGAATTTAATAATTCTTTTACAGTTACATAGTTTTAACTTTTATCTATCAAACAGTGAACGATTTTTTGCAATAAGACAAGTAGTTTTTGAGAAAATCTCAATCTTAAAAACTCTCCTGTACACCTTTATCTGTGTTCCACTGTACAATTTAAAGTTTTTTTGAAATCCCAATATCTCGAAATATTATTTAATGGGCTGTCGACTCTACAAACATACTTATACATTCTTATCAAGTTTCCAACACAAACGCAAACTGCTCTATCGAAAGGCCATTCAACCACCTTGCAGCACTCACGTAACTTTACTTCTGGTGTTGCCAGATACAATATCTCAATTTACCAGTATAAAGCTAACTGATCCTCGTGCTGGCGGCTTTATCGCGCAGAGGCTGAGCCTAGCCATCCAGCGCGGGTATGCCACCAGTGTGATGGGCACCCTTCCAAGAGGGCCGAGTTTTTTAGACTGTTTTTAGTTAGGTAGATTTTTAGTTTAGTTTTTAATGTATTTTAAGTAATTTAGTTTTATTATATTTGTTTGTAAGATATATTTAAAAAATACTATTTATCGTATAGACAACAAATGAAGTTTTCTTGCAGGTGAGACCATTGTTTTCAGCCCTATTAATCGCTATCAGTCTAGAATAATCCTCCGTCAGTGCAAAAATACTTACAAGACCTACCTAATTTTACGAAGAAATCTATAGTATGACCGTCTAAATCAGTCTTCGCCTGCGCGGTACAGGGATGCGGGGGAAGGCGACAACGGGGACCGAGAGAGGTGCGGGCGGCAGGCGCATTTCTGTTACACCCCCCTCCCGCACCTCTCTCGGTCCACGGCACGAGCTCACCTTGACCTACTTTTACTGCATGCTGACTGGCTGGAGTTCCAGCCTGAATCTACCCACCTGGACACAGATCTGCAGGTTCTGAGCTGCCGATGCTCGGAGACTCAAGGCCAGTGATTGTGTTCTAGTCTAGACCTAGGGCGTATGGAGGAAGTGTGATATAACGGCTTCAATAAACTGGTGAACCTACCTCATCTTTTTATTTGAACCCCTACCTACCTACCCTATCTGCTGGTGTGCTTGGGCTGGCCTAAAAAACCCCAACCGCCGCAGTGGCAATCCATGTACCGCACAGGCGAAGACTGATTTAGACGGTCATACTATACCAAATTTGTAACAATATTTTCAACCTGGCAACCCAAACCCTTGAATATTCTATCCGTACGAAATGGCCTGGGAAGTTTTTTGTGTCGCCGCGAGCTTAGAAAGCGTCCTTTCAGGCTCGCGTGTGGAGTAGGCTTTCATCTACACGCGAACAAAGCCGCGTAATCCTGCGCTGTCAGACGTGTAAGGAAACGTGCATTAGGCCCGGAGGCAAAGGGATCTTAGGAGACTGCAGCCTGGAGTACCAATTTCAAAGAGTTTTTATATGGGATGGTCTTGCCTAATGATAATCGAAAACGAATAAAAATGTGTTCTCTTAAAAATGGTAGGAAACGACGGTTGCGAAATAATTTGATAATTTTTATTTTAATGTCTACAGTAGTTATTTTGTGATATAATAAGACTGTAAAAAAGTTGTGTCTGTACATAGGATATTTTTTTTAAATAATATTTGTAATGTGTTTTAGGATGGATACTGATGCCAAAACACTAATTTTTAGAATTTTTGTCTGTGACTTTGTGTAAGTATCACGCCATAACTACTGAAGGGATTTTGATGGGAGTTTCACTAGGAGATAGCTGAAATATCCGGACAGCTGATACATCACATACGGCTACAAGCGGCGATATGTGATGTGGAAACAAGGATCCAGAGAGGAAGATCTGCCTCCTGATCTCCTCCATCCTCCTCCTCTACGCAAACGAAGTTGCGGGGTACAGCTAGTAGAATAATAATAATAGTTTCGTATAATTGTAATAATTTCGTTTATTCTTTATTGTACACGAAACATATTTTTATATAAGTGACAGTGAGAAAGGATGTACACAGGCGTGCTTATCTCTTAGGAGAGATTTCTTCCAGCAAAGCCTAGTTAATTAAAAGAAAACCATATAGATTCATAAGTAGTAGACATACAAGCTTACATGCACAAAATTTAATATATTGAAGGAGAATACCAATAAATAAAATAGGTACATATAATGCTACTAAATAATTATTTAACAATAATTTAATTTCATGTAGACGTATACGTTTTCTAATTTAACCTTCAGCCCCAGCGTCCTCCATCATGGCCGGCATATACCTGTATCCCGGCAGCCCTCTCGGGAGGCAATTAATGTCTACAATAATTGTGTTGACCCTCATTAGGCGGCCTATTACAGCCTTTTTACGAATGCTTTATGAGGCGCGAGTACAAGAGAAGAATAGGCACCTATACATCGGTTATAGGACCATTGTCTCTCGCCTTTCCTTTTTAATTAGATGAAATATGGCTATTCAGTGTTTACTTAATACATTGATCTCCTTTAAACAACTAGATACACAAAGGTTTTACTAAAACAATTTAAAAAACGTCCAAATAATGTCCAATAAAGCAAATGAGTCCATTCACCCCAGTGGCTGAGCACAGCATTTCAGCTGATCACAGTCTTTTTACGCATATTATTTTAAGTTAGCTCTAAATGTAGGTATAAATAAGGTCACCTTATATGTGTAATAAATATTTTTCATTTCATTCATCCGGTTGGACCTTCTTTGCGCTCGGACATTTTTAGAAGGCAGAATGTGTATCTAGTTGTTTATAGGAGATCAATGACTTAATATTTTGTATTGTATAGTAGAAGACAGAGATAAGTATACAGGGGGCCTCAACAAGGTTGACATTTTCTCAAAAACTACTGGACCGAATTTAATAATTCTTTTACAGTCACATAGTTTTAACTTTTATCTGTCAAACAGTGAAATAATTATTGCAATAGGTCAAGTAGTTTTTGAGAAAATGTCAACCTTAAAAACTCTCCTGTACACCTTTCTCTGTGTTCCACCGTACATAAACTTTAAATTTAAGACAAAGTTGGAAAACATATAAAAATCGCGAGCTCAACCCTATGAGAAGAGTTCTTGAGCTCAACCCTATGAGAAGAGTTATCTTACAACTAACCTTATACTAAATTAAATTAATTAATTAAATTAGTGTTCAGCTGTTTATTTGTCTTATGACGATTAATTATTATTCCAATTTTTTTCAAGCACGTCCATAAAATCATCATCATCAGCCCGTACCAGCCCACTGATGGGCATAGGCCTCTCCCAAGGTGCGCCACTGATTCTCGGCCTTTTGCATCCAGTCTCTGCCTGTCGCCTTACACAGGTCATCCCTCCATCTAACGTGATATTAAACACAAAATAACCACTCTAGACTCTGCGACCCGCTGCGGCCCGACACAGTGTGCGATGGTTCATACAAATTGTATTTCAAACTTCAATATTTATTCTGAAAATAGATCCTTATGAATACTTTTTCATGTCAAAATATAATAAAAATTATCCAACAATATAAAAACTAAAATTAACCAATTTCAATATTAAATATAAATTCATTCAATTAATTATAAATGTCATTCAATTAAAAATATAAGTATATAATATTAATTAAAATAACAAAATAATGCTCATTTATAATAAACCAGAATATACTTGTATTAGACCGAATTCGGGGAGCACCACGCTTCTTTGTCAGTAATGTAGTCATCGGTAGTATAATATGCTTTTCTCATTAGGGTTTTCTTTACATGGGATTTAAACTTCGTTTCGGTTACGCATAAAATATCATCAGGAATTTGTTATATAAGTTAATTCCATTACCCATGAATGAATTTCTGACTTTACTCAGACGAAAGCGGGGAATTGACAATTTGTTCTTATTTCTAGTGTTGTAATTGTGAGTATCAGCATTTGTACGATACAAGTGGATATTTTTTCGGATGTTCATTATGTTCAAATATATATATATTGTGACGCCACAGTAAGGATTCCGATCTGCTTAAAAACTTCCCTAAGAGAGTCTCGGCGCTTAAGCGATTTGAGCGGATTTAAAGCGATTTGAGCAGATTTTTGCGCTCCGCCCCGACACGCTGCGGCCCGGCAAAATGTGCTCGGACCTTAATACCTGAATTTGAAATATATTGGCGCTATTTGGATAGGTACGCTTCTGGGTATTTTTCTAAATCATTTTTTGTCTGCATGTCCTCCAATATTTTTCCAATTTTACCTCCAACACATGCACGCAAATTCATAAACAGAGGCCACTGTTTGTTTTCAATCATGCGGTGGGATTGACAAAGCGGATTGTACTAGGGTTCACATTTTCCTATGGAGCACGGAATAAGAGAGGAGCTGCTGTTAAATAATTTGATTCAAAACATTGAGTCGCATTTGTGAGATAAATGTAAGGGGTGAGACATGTCTAAAAAAATATTCATCATTTAGTTCAGGACCGAGCGGCTATTTTTACCCGACTGACCAAAGAAGAAGGATACACCTAATGTTTCTCCCGTGTATATTATGTCATATGTATGAATGTTGGTTCCTTTATGGCCTTAACTGATAGATATGGATATTTTATTTTTGAAAATACTCTAGTTATCTTCTCATGTAGCACGCCTTTAACGGCACTTCAATTCTATGTATCTATGTCAAGTCAAGTCAATTTCTTTATTGCAAGTAATCACGTTGTGTACATTTTTAAACGTCAACGTATTTTTGAATTTACATTTACGCCACTTTGCAAGGAAAATGTGCCAACGCTGAGGAGAAAAAGTGGCAAAAAATTCTGATGAACTATGATGTGTTTGGTATTTGATAAAATGTTTCTTCCTTCTTTTGATATGATTATTTTAGGAGCCTAACCACCGCTACTTTGGTGACGTAACGACTTACTTGACTATATTCCACGACTTACTTCCATTAAAGCTTCTCCTCTCTTCTTTCGTGCTCCAAGATTGAAACGGTTGACCGCTTTTTTATCGCCAATATATATGGACATGTTAAAAATAAAAACAAGTGACGCCACAGGCGAATGGACTGCCGATTAGATATTGCCGGGATAAATCATACCTAGCTGAAATGGCTTTGGTTTTAGATCAGGAATTTATTGCTCGGTGTCAATGCGTGGTGGTCATATTTTAAGGATAGATGCAAACACTCTATGGCTTTTGAAAATGTCGGGAAACGACGGTTGCGAAATTATTTGACAATTTTCAGTTTAATGTCTGCCAGTGGTTATTTTGTGTTTAATATCACGTTAAATTAATCAGAAAATGTTCGCGAATGACAGTATGGTGAACAAACCAAAGATCATTTTCCAAAAGTGTGACTGTTTTCTTAAATAATTGCTGTGATATTAAAAATTATAGAAGGTATGATTTTTATAATGTAAGAGATTTTATAACTGAAATAAACATTTCTTAAACAATAAATGGTATAAGTAATAGTTTTGCCGCTAACTGTACCGACTAATAAAGTATTATTATAAGGCCAGATATTTTTTCGGGTCGAAACGCGACGGGTCGAATCGCTATTGACCCAAATTATTGAAGGATTCATGCAGGATCTGAAGTTTAGCGCTGTAGTCAAGAGTCCCGCTACGAGCTCGGGAGTGAACGTAACTGTCGAGCTGCTTCGTCCAGAGTGATGACACTAAGGCGACTCCTCTGGATGAAGACAAGAAGACGCATCCGCGTCCAGGGGAGTCATTATTTGCCGAAAGACGATATGATATTTTGAATATTCTGTAACATGACATTGGCAAATGACGAACTGTCGTGTCCATTAATAGAGAAATAACACTCTAGGGGGCTATTTGATAGTAAATTATCACTGTTGCCTGTGGTCATCTCCAAATCTAGAAGAGTGAGTGATGTTAACGCCTCGTGAACCAAATTTTCATATTAAAATACAATAATGCAGTGGCAGTACAGTCAATAACAGAGATATATATGCCGGTAGTCTCAATAAGGTTGAGATTCTTCCTCGGAAAGAGCTCGGTGGCGCAGTGGTTGGGTCAATGCACTTGCGATACGGAGGTCCCAGGTTCGATTCCCAGCCAGGGCAGCCATGTACCAATGAGTTATCCTCGGTTTTTTCGACGGAAAAATTTACGTGCATTTACCGAGTGCTCTCAAAACGGTGAAGGAAAACATCGTGATGAAACCTACCCCAGAAGAAAAAAATTCTAAGGTATGTGAAATCCGCCAATCCGCAGTGGGCCCGCGTGGTGGATCATGGCCCGAGCTCCCTCGATGTAAGGGAAGGTCTGTGCTCGAGCAGTGGGGCAATATAAATAGACTGATGATGATGATGATGATATGCCGGTAGTCTCAATAAGGTTGAGATTTTTTCAACAACTACTCGATTGACTGTAAGAATTATTTCATTAGTACGAACAACAGCAGACAATGGTAACACTTGCAGTACGATTTTAACTCTTAGGACGCAGATAATAAGAACGGTATAAAAGAAATTATCAACCTTAATGAAAGCACGATGACGCCACGGAGGAACAGCTAAACAAATTGGAGCGATTACAAAATCTGTGCATCCGATTTATATATGGCTTACGTAAGTATGATCATGTATCACAATATAGGTCACAGTTAAAATGGCTCCCAATTCGTCGTAGGCGTGATGCTCATGTACTATCCTACCTCTATAACATTTTAAACAATCCCGCCTGCCCCTCGTACCTCCGTGAGCGCTTCGACTACGTTGTCCCCAGAGGAAAGCCCTGCCGATCTATTATATCTCTTCTCCTCAAATTGCCCTCTCGCAATACTGTAACCTATGGTTATTCTTTCATGGTCCACGCCGCAAGGCTGTGGAATTCACTTCCGCATACGATCTGTGCGAGTCCGTCGCTGGAGGTCTTCAAAGACAGAGTGAAAGAGCATTACCTTTCCTTGTGATATAAATATGTATGTATTGTATGTATCTATTGAGTAGTACTGTAAGTAATAATATAAGTAGTGTATTATCATATATATATGTATTGTATTAGATTTATTTGTATGCATGTAGGTATGGTTTATGTACCTATAGTATTTTATAAGTTTTATAACTTAATATAAAACATTAATTTTGTGTGCACATGTTCTGCCTGCTCCTGATCTCATCTCTCTCTCACACTGGTTTGCTGGTAGAGAACTCTAATCTAGAGTTAAGCACACCTTATGTACATCTTATTCCATGTATTGTATTGTAATCAACTTTGTGTACATTAAAGAATTAAAGAATAAAGAAAGCAATCAATCAATCTTTGTCTTTACGTATATTTGCGAGCTCTATGATGACGCTGTTGATGGATTTTAAAATAGTATAAATCCTAAAAGATTCTAAGGGCTAGTCTATAAGGTATAAAATGCCGTGAATGTCCACTTTAGGGTCGAAAGGTTACGAATAGATTTTGTATCGATAAAAAAGTTTACGATAGCTCAGAATCAAGGCCAATCATAGCAAATCCCTTTTTTACGTCGCCCCTATCTCAACTATTATGGAAATAGATCCATAATCCTTAGGGCGAGGTCACAGTTTATGTTTGCAATTTCTGTGAAAAATAGTTTGATTGAAAGTAAAGTTGGCTTTAAACATGATGAAAAAATTCTTGCCGTGGGCAGGACTTGAACCTGCGTGTCACGGAATGACAAGGTCGCAGGTTCAAGTCCTGCCCAGGGCAAGAAATTTTTCATCATGTTTAAAAGACAATGCCAGATTCTGCCCCACCATCAACCGCATGATGTACAAGATAACGAATAAATGTAAAAATATCTCAGTTTTTTATTAATATTATTGGTTTAAAATAAAGTTTTGTACAAGTTGCGAGTCGAAAAAAACAACTTAATTAAGAATTCAGAAAATAGTAAGAAATCGAAGCGAATTATTCTTGTTTTTGTTATTCTTCTATAGGAGTTGCGAGAGAGTAGAAAATGATACTGATTATGATTATGCAATATGAAACCTGTAATAAGTCCCCAACAAAATGATAGGTACAGCTTAAAAGGTCACGTAGTTTTGTAGGTGGGGCAAAGCTCCATTGAAACGTGGCAATGTCTTTTGTTCACCGACCATGGATAATGCGTAATAAAAATTCGTAAAGTTGACTTTTAATATCACTTCTATTTACAGTTTAGCATTCTGTATCAGCCCCCTAGCCAGAGCTCGCTAGTCAGATCGTTAAATTAAGCATTTCATGAAATCGTCAATCATTTCATGAAATCGTCAATCATTTCATGAAATCGTCAATCATTTCATGAAATCGTCAATCATTTCATGAAATCGTCAATCATTTCATTAAATAGAAGCATTTCACGAAATCGTCAAGTTGTGCTGGGCATATCGTTTAAACGTCAACGTTCATCAATTTGTCTATCCACGTTTGTTTAATGTTTCAAAATTCTTACAAGCATTTCAAACAAATTGTCCACTGGAATTAAATATGACTTAAGTAAGTATACAAGTCATATTTAAAAAACTGCTATCTTCCCCCTAAACCTTCGCAGTATAATGCGAGCCTTACAAATGCAACTGGGGACGGTTTCTGAATACATTTCAGCATCGGCAGCCGATTCCATGGATATTTGGATCGTTTCACTTCCAATTCCGTGGTATTCGTGCCGTAGGCTATCGCTATAACTACTTGCAAGTCCATGGCAATTCAAGCCACCAATTTCCGAGATATATTGAGTTGAGAGTCATCGTATTATTATAGACAGTTGGCTTATAAATAAATCTAGCGAGATTGTAAAATTATGTCGTAGTAAATAACTTTCTGTTACAGAATTTATTGTTAATAAAAAAATATTTACAATAAATTCAAAATTTGACCATTTCTACGTACTAAGTAATTTTTTTTTTGCAGTTTTTTTTTAAAAAAATTATCCATTGGTCGAATGAATTCAATGACCCCTTGTATTAGACTCACCACAATTTCTCGACCTTTTTCTATTCTATTCTTATTTGAATGGCTTCTACTCTTATTCAAGAGATAACTTCGCCAATGTCAAGTTATTTAGAGAATTCATGTAAATAGAAAATTAAACGAATAAAAAATCAATCCGCCATTCCAAAAAGATGGCGGATCTTTCTCCTCGACCGTTTTCAATCTCGCGACATTTGTTTAACTTACGATGTTCAATTGTTTACACATTTCCGGGGACAGATAAATAAAGCAGATATTCACATCAACAACGCATTTAAGGCGCTATATGGTTGTCAAAAGCAAGAGTGAGCCACAAGATGCCCCGCAACGGCGGAATGAAGAGCACGGCGCAGTGCCTCCATATTCGTATTTTTATGTATTTTGGATGAATTTTGGAAGGGAAATAAAATACGCCAACAAAAGTCAGATTTTTTTAAACAAGCTCTGGTATTTATAGTACCCTACATTTTGATATATATTTTGTATGAATAATTATTTCGGTTTAGATATAAGTTTCATTTTAAAAGACATTGAAGGGGAATGTTTGCGATTTTTTTCTATCAAGCGAAGTTTGTCCAATCGTGTATCGGTGGACAGTCTCTAAATAGACACCCCAAGATTGCTATATATTTTTCAGACGTTTAATTTTAGTAGTTAATGCCGTAGCCTTCGTAGAAAAACTGAAAATACGCGCATACGAAGCCTTAATGTTGACATCAGACCAGTCAGTGCCATCTACCGGGGCTAGCGGTACTATTTTTGTTTCTTAAATGTAATCTTGAAAACCGCTCATTGATATTGTATGTTAGACTCACCGGCCCACAATTTCTTGACTGTTTACAATATCGCGAGATTTAAAAAAAACTAACTATGTTCACGAGATACACAAGATAAAACATGTAAGTATTCACTTCCTAAGATAATACCCAAAAGTAATGAGACTCGTATAAGTGCCAGCTCTTCACTGCTTTATTGTTTCTTCCGACCATTGTTTACGAAATCCAGCCCATTAACAAACTATGTACTTGGTTAACTACACTAGAACAGTTTCCATTACAAACTACGATATGTATAACTGGCAAAATTAGTAGAGTTGCGTGTAGAGTGATTTGCGGTTTTAAGTGGACTTAAAAAGATATTGCCACATTTCAATGGAGCTTTGCCCCACCTACAAAACTACGTGACCATTTTAGCTGTACCTATTACTTTGTTGGGGACTTATTACAGGTTTCATATTGCATAATCAATGCAAGTAAGTAAAGTAAATAAAAAAAATTGGGCAAAATGACCATGCCAGATTCTGCCCCACCATCAACCGCAAGTTATACAAGATAACGAATAAATGTAAAAATATATCAGTTTTCTATTAAAATTATTGGTTTAAAATAAAGTTTTGCACAAGTTGCGATTCGAAAAAAAAGCTTCATTAAGAATTCAGAAAATAGTAAGAAATACTAATCCATTCGTAGTGGTTCTGTACTGCTCTTTGCTCTCACAACACCCAGCCATGTGATATGATATACGAATGTAAAAATATTTATTTCTATAAAAGCTGACGTAACCAAGAGTCCCATAGTGTACCAAAGGCCGAATAAATGAGTATTTTGTAATAATAACGTGAATTTTTTTTTCATTACTTCTCAGCTGCTTTGTCCTCGATATGAAGTTAAACTCCTTGTACCAATGTCGCAGGTTTAGTCCACGGCAAGAAATTTTTCATGTTTTTTTTTTAAACACAGGGTGACTTTAGTATTTATATTTTTCATTGTTCATCGAGCATGGATAATGAGTAATGCAAATTCTGAGTCACCTTCTACGTCGACATCAGATAAATGGTAACACATTTTACTTTTGACAGTTAATTATTTGCGTCGTAAGACTTGAAATCGTACTTCAAGTGTTACCATTGATCTGCTGTCGACTGTACGGCCTAGGGCTGCCCCGTCCGGGTTTCCCCGGATTCGTCCTAGTTTGTCTTAATGTTTTTTAAAATATGTTTCTTGAAAGGCCTCCTCACTATATCGTCGCTCCGCGCTGTCCCCGTTGTGTTGTACGTCTGTCTGTCGGCAGATAGTTCCAAACTCCGCCGGTTTAATTACACTCCATCCTTATTTAAGTTACGTGTGTTCGTAAAGTAATAACGTAAACTTGTGACATAACCAGCTGGATTAACGGGGATAAGTTAGTGCCGCGGCGGTGCCCTCACTTGGTAGTTAGTTTTTGAAAATGTTCTAGAAGGTACTAAGAGAAAAGTTTTTTAATGGATTTTAATTTTAGAATTGAAACTGTTATAACTTTTCACTTCCTATTTCCCATAGTACAGAAAGCTTTATTAGATACAATAGCCTAACATACAAAAATCCAAAATAATTTTACTAGCATTCCGCGCTAGAACCATTGGTTCATTCAATACCTACCTAGTTCATCGTCGTCGTCAGCCTGTATCCGTCCACTGTTGGACGTAGGCCTTTTCGCAATCCTTCCATTTTCTTCTATTTGTGGCCGTACGCTTCCATTTCCTCCCACATGTGCGAGAGATGTCGTCAGACCATCTCATCGGTGGTCTTCCCACGCTGCGATGTCCCCAGACTATAGCTCTCCATATCTCTATAGTCCAGCGTTCGTCGTCTCTACGTGCAACCTACCTAGTTATCAGAGGATTAATAGATAATTAAAGTTTCTTTAAAACTTCAGAGGACAAAATAAATAAGTACACGAAAAAGAAAGCAAACTCATCATTTAAGAAACTGACTTGAAAGAAGACAAATAATGACTGAAAATCGCCGAAAAATTCCGAAACAAATTCACAATAGCCATTCTCATTAGTAGTCCGTACAGTAACCTAAGCCCAAATCAACAACCGGGCTTATAAAAACTCGCTTTCTCACCGACAATGCGAATGAGACATTGCGGACGTGATTAGGACGTCCCGCTCACGACCCATTCTAGCTACAATAGTGAGGTGTGGAACCGGCCTTTGGGTTTAAGACCAAGCTCAAAACTCAATCAAAACCATATAATCATATGTATTCGCATCTTCGTCAGTGTCCGTACGTCATTGCATCAGCGGCTCCACTGAAAACCAGCGCTGCAGTAATGTCCAATTACTGCAGCACATGCTGAGCTGGAGACCTGTTTGACACCACACTATGTATCGCTCTTGTGTACTGTGCTCTGTGTGTGTGGCAAATAAATGTTTTCTATTCTATTCTATATCGCAATTTAACGGTCAAGTTACAGCAACTTTTGTTAGAAACTAGCTTGCGCTTCGTCATTTATACAATTTCGTTTGTTCGTTCCTCCTACAAAGAAATTTATTGCATAAAAATACTCTTATACTGTTATTTATAAACCTATCAGCTATCTAACCTTATTTATAAACGGTATCAGCTGTTGTCTACTAAACTGCAAAGCCTGGCGCACCGCCGCTCTATTGCCTGCCTATCGGTGTTCTACAGGTTACATTTTGGTGAGTGTGCGATGGAATTGTACGAATTAATTCCTGCGTCCCCATTCCATCTCCGAGCCACCAGGCGTCGGCTGGGGTTCATCCGCATGTCGTAGATATCCCGGTTGCCCGTACGAAGCGTTTTTCTTTATCCTTCATCATACGAACGGCTAGGGAATGGAACGCCCTGCCGGCGTAGGTGTTTCTGGACCTTATTGATATAATCTTGGGATCTTTAAGGCAAGAGTGAATAGGCATTTACTAGGCCCGCGTGCTTCATCATCGGCCTCATCGTTACGCACCATCAGGTGAGATCGGCGAAAAACGCGGGTTTGGTCTATCATAAAAAAAAAATGCTTTCAAATCCGAAATAACACAATATTTTTACTCTCATAGAACTTCTGGTTTATGTACTGGGCCCACATTATCCAATCTTTAGCCATTTACTTTGGTTACATTTTCAGAATGAGTATTTTTTTTTAATTTATTGTTTATTAATTTTTGAAATTACATGTGAAATCTACTTTCCCATCTTAGGCGAAACCACGTATGGTTTGTATGCCGATGGGGAGTTCTAATTTATAATATAATATGTAAGTACAATGAGCTCATTACACGGAGTCACCAACCCCCGCCAGAGGTCGCGCGGCATCCTTCCACAGAGAGGCGTGGCAGCTCCACAAGAGACACAGCTCCTGACCCCCGGCACCAGCAGCGCGCTGCAGACGCGGGTGGCCGCCCTCTGCACTATACAGTGTAGTAGCACGAGTTGCCCCCCGCGCCTACAGCACGGCACCGGCGTCGCCCGTGGCGGTCAGGTAGTGCGCCAGCTCCCTCCCAAATTTAGCCAAATTTAGCTTCCCAAATTGTCCGAGGACAGTACTCCAATTTTACTCTCTTGGCATTTCTGGTCTATTGGTCCCACATTGTCCCCTCCCTACCCGTCCCACGACGTCCCATGTCCCGCCCGTCCCGTCCCGCCTTTGTCCGCGCCAGACATTCATCTTGCTCCTTACAGCTCGGAGATGAAACTCGTTTTAAATGCATCTTCATGGCTGTCCTCATTAAGCTCTGAGTCAAGCGTGAGCGTAACTTAGGCACTGGGTTCAGTAGTTCACGACTTAAATGACTTGTAGAAATAGTGCTGTTGTTGAACACTTCGAGTAATTTGCGCAAGGTTGTTTAGTTCTGCTAAGTGTTAGTGCATGTGCTTTGGACAGTTTGAATCTTCAGAGTTTTGTGTAGTAAAAGTTTGCTTAGGTTTCAACATAATTCCTTCTAGATTGGATTCCTGTAATTTTTCATTCGTTTTTATACCACCTACACTATCTACAGTGACATTTATTTGGTGTATCATCTCCTCCTCCCTAATCGTTGCCTCAGTGCTGAGGATCGTGACCCTCAACAGCAGGTGCCGTCTTGGCATGTATGAACTGGCGCCAGGAGACACGGTCTTGTGCTCTTCTCACAGCCTCTTCTGCCAACCACATCAGTCCAGCGGGCTGGTCTCCGGCCACGTGGTCTAGACCCCTCAACTTTGCCGAGCAGTATTGTTCTCTCCAAGTTGGAAGGGGCCATTCTTATGACATGGCCGAAGTACCGCAACACGTAGGTGTATCATCTAAATTGCTTAAAACGGCGCGGCATTTAGTGGTGAATGAAACGCGGGTGGCGGTTAGCCGCTTTGCTGAAAAATGTACGTGAAGGGATGCAAGTTACGATGAGTTTTGAGAAGGTGTGACAGGATCGCGGTAGATGGAATCCTATTGTCTCTGCCTACCCGGAGACGGTCGTGAGTTTATATGTAAAAGTTCTAAAGCCAGAGTTGAAACAACAACTTGAAAAGTCGAAGCTCAAACGTTATCATCAGTATGTTTTGTGCCTCTTGCATCGAGGAAAAAATTATACTCGTGTAATAATCAGCGTCTCTTTTTTCAAACTTTAAAACCAGTGAAGGCAAACTAATTATAAAAATTCCAACGCATACAACCTTCTTCTTCTTATGGTGCCGTCTTCTTACGAAGGTTGTCGATCATTATGGCAATCTGCACTCTCGACAACGCCGCACGGAACGAGACCTGGTACTCTTGCCGTACCATTGGCGTAAGTTATTGAGCCATGATATTCTCCTTCTACCTGGCCTTCTTCTGCCCTGGATCTTTCCCTGAAGAATCAGTTGTAGAAGATCATACTTTTTATTCCTCTACAACCTTAGTAATTCATCATCATCATCATCAGTCTATTTATAATGCCCTACTGCTCGGGCACAGACCTTCCCTTACATCGAGGGAGCTGGGGCCATGATCCACCACGCGGGCCCACTGCGGATTGGCGGATTTCACATGCCTTAGATTTATTTTTCTAGGGCATGCAGGTTTCATCACGATGTTTTCTTTCACCGTTTTGAGAGCACTCGGTGAATGTACGTAAGTTTCTCCGTCGAAAAAACCGAGGATAACTCATTGGTATTGGCTGCCCTAAGTGGGAATCGAACCTAGGACCTTAGTAATTAATAACTAGTTATTTAATAAGTTTGCTCCCTGGCCTTTAGTGTTGCTCCGCTAACTGAAATCTATGTGACCACCAACGGACCTGCGCTGCGAGAGAATAGACGTAGTAAATAAGGCTTAGGAATACAAATTGGTGCCCCGTTCTATGATGTTCATTGTGCAATAAGGATTTTATACAATTAAGTACAGTCGCCAGCACTGGAAGCAGGTGACAAGGGACCTGCCTTACCGTGAACTCTTATATACCGAAGCCCAAATCAAGTGTCTTATTTTGTAAACAAAAACCACCCTACCTTACTAACATTTTCAGCTATTCTGTGATTATTGCGTAGTTATTTTCACATTATTAGATCGGATCACTTTATTTTCACAATGACGAATAGGTTCGATTGTTAATGGTTTTTAAATAATTGTCCAATTTGTTTATGAATGCGTTAACTGAGATGGCAGAGACAAGACGTTGCAACGTCGTCTGGAAGTGAGTTCCAGGCCTGAACCACTCTGTTGCTCAGGAAGTGACGAGCGACATTGGTGCTGAAGGTGATTCAGTCTAATGTCATGTGGTGTCCTCGCAACGGTCGTGTGTCTGTCATATTTAAACATTGCCTTATTGAAGTCTGGGAGGTTGTATCTGAAGGTCATGAGTTTAAATGTTTCGATCAAATCTCCTCTCAGTCTTCTCTCCCTCAATATGAGAATTTAAACCAAAGTTCCAAGAATGATGCCTTAGTAATGAAATAAAACCATAATTACCATATTAAATATTAGGGAGGAAAAAAGTATTCAAAAAGTAATAATGATGCCTCAGTACCTTACGAGTATGTTTTTCCACTTTGATTGGACTTTGCAAGACCAAATGTAAATAAATAAATGTATGGATATACTCTTGGGGAGTAGATATTATGCAAATGAAATCTGACTCAGTACATTATTATTGATTTTCGATTTTTAAAAATTCTTTATTTATTAACATATAGAAATGACAACATTCGTAAAGCTATAGTACTTAAAAGCTAAACAAAAAGTAATAATCTAGTATATTATTATTGCTTGTAACGTAGATAGAGCAGTGTACAGAACAATGCCGGTTTCATTCCCGTCGCGTCCCTTAGGGAACCCTAAAAATGCTCAATGTAGCCGAGGCAATTTGAGGCGCTCGTCACAAAGACTAAACCTCCGTATTCTTAGCCGGTTCCTCGAAACGTCCGCGAAGGCGACCTTATGGAAATCCTTAAGATTAAAAAAGAGATCCGAAATCCATATATTTTTAAAGGATATAATTCCAATCCGATATTTTAGTACTTATATTTTTTTTTTTGAGGCGGCAATTGAAACGCGGGATAATGTTCTAAAAAGAGTAGCTGGTCCAGAGCGAGAGAGAGAGAGATGTAAGTCTTTAGAGGAGGCTTTTGTCAAAGGACAAGGCGAAACTTGGAAATAACCGATTGACAATGTTATACCTACCCTAGTTATTATTTCAATAACAGCAGTGTACAAAATTGTTTAAATGGCAATAAAGATTTTTTTGCACTTTATCTAGGAGAATTAAAGGTAGTTGACATATTGCTCGTGGGATCAGCAAGACGAAGTGGGACAGCTAACATCAGATCAAGTGTAACACTTTGGACTTTGGACCGTTCTTATTATCTGCGTCGTAAGATTCAAAATTCTAATTCTAATGTGGAGACCCCGGACGAGTAGAAGTAGCGTGGGGCAGACCACCGGCCAGATGGTTGACGAAATCAAGAGGGTTGCTGGCTCGGTGGGGACCAGACAACCTTGGGATCTGGTCACATGGAGGATTCATGGAGAGGCATACGCCCAGGAATGGGCTGCTGTATGCTGAGGAAGAATAAGATTTAAAATCGTACTGCAAGTGTTACCATTGATCTGCTGTTTTCCGTACTGGGCATAAGTAAATATCATTTTTTGACACAAAGAAACTTCTACCTTAAGAAACTTCATGAACTAAATTCCTAAAGTCAAGGGCATCATTATCAAACCTGATAATATTTGAGCATTTCCTTGAGTAAGGTTGAGTCTAAATGATAAATGGAGAAAAAAATTAATTGTAGAGTAATTACTGGATAGATGTCGCTACCGTCTCTAAGACGAGAATATGGAGACAAAATTCACGGTCTGGGTACGAATCACGGTGGCTCTGTTGGAATAGAGCGTGCCACGGAATGGCGAGGTCCCGGGATCGAATCCCGGTCGCGATGAATTTTGTTCTCCATTTATCATTTAGATTTTCGTTTCGCATAGCGCATATGCAAGAAAATGTTAAAACAAGGTGCTCACTGCTCCCTCACCGGGAGCATTCGCGTGTAATGTAACGTTACAGATTCGAGCATTACATCAGTGAGGGAGAAAAACAGCGTCAGTCAGGGAGGTAGTATTGTAATGTAATGCTCAAAGTCGAATCTGCAACGTTACATTACACGCGAATGCTCCCGGTGAGGGAGCACCTTAAGGTTGAGTAGTTAAGTTTCAAGGAACCGACTAAGAATAGGGTATGCACCTTCTCTGCCAGTCGCGAATAGATGATTTTCAGTCGATGCCATTGTTGGGAGCGGTATTAGACGAGGATATTAAAAGAAAGCAATTTTAATAATTGCAAAAAATGTATTGTGTTTCGTTACTTTGCAAATCTTGCAATCTGAGTTGATTAAAAACGTTTTATGTACGGACAACAGCAGATCAATGGTAACACTTACAGTACGATTTTAAATCTTACGACGCAGATAATAAGAACGGTACAAAGTCCAAAGTGTTACACTTGATCTGCTGTTAGCTGTACCTTACTATGGTTGCTATAATAAGTTAGCCCCCTCGCTTCAACGTTTGTAATTGGTACACTTTTAGTTACGCAATTATTTAAGTAAAAGACATTGCCACATTTCAATGGAGCTTTGCCCCACCTACAAAACTACGTGACCATTTAAGCTGCACCTATCATTTTGTTGAGGACTTATTACAGGTTTCATATTGCATAATCATAATCAGTATCATTTTCTACGACTCTCGCAACTCCTATAGAAGAATAACAAAAACAATTAATAAATCGCTTCGGTTTCTTACTATTTTCTGAATTCTTAATTAAGCTGTTTTTTTCGAATCGCAACTTGTACTAAACTTTATTTTAAACCAATAATTTTAATAAAAAACGGAGATATTTTTATATCTATTCATTATCTTGTACAACTTGCGGTTGATGGTGGGGCAGAATCTGGCATTGTCATTTTCGTTTTAGTTATATTGGTTCGTGAATTGTGAGAATTGTGGGCGGTTAGATGGTGTTTGTTACTACAGCCAACTCAGGTTTAATGGTACTGAAGAAGCTTAGTGGCCTAGTTTATAAGTTTCATGGTCTATGAATTTCTACTATCGAGAACTGTGTTATTTCTATAAGTTTCATAGGTCTGTGACTTTCTTCTACCATATATGAGTTGCAATGAGGCATTTTTAAAAATGACAAGTTTTTTTAGTTCAAATAGATGGCGTTAGCTGCAGCTAACGTTAAATTCTATTGAAGCGTCAAATAAAAATGTCATTAATTTTTTTAATTTATTATGGCATGGCCCAATGCCATCGGCCAAAATGATTTTGAATTCACATTACAAATACGTTTAGTACATTTTATAACTTATTGTGTTCGCTCCGGTCAAATAATGACCACTGAATATTGGGAAATTGAGAATGGCTACAATATTTCACGTTCAAGTTTTTGTTTCCTTGTGCTGCCATCTAGTTTTAAAATAATTGTATTTTAATTTCTTCTATACAGGATAGCGGCCTGTCTATTAGTTTCAATGGTCTATGGCGCAAAAGCAGGCTTAGCTTTCTACAGGATAACGTACAAAATCAAGTCCTGTGTGGAGAGCTTACTTACTGAAACTATTGTCACTGGCTATTGTGACTTCAATAAAGTTTTGAAAGGATACTAGAGAGCTATATGAAACTTTCCATAGCTATGAGTCCCACAACTCATGGTTCTTATTGAAAATATGAGAAAATCTCAACCTTAATCAACTCTATGTACGGTGGAACACAGAGAAAGGTGTATAGGAGAGATTTTAAGGTTGAAATTATATCAAAAACTACTTGAACTATTGCAAAGAATCTTTCACTGTTAGATAGATAAAAGTTAAAACTATGTAACTGTAAAATAATCTTGTAAGTAATAATTTTTGTGTTCAATAAAGTATAAAGTAAGTAAGTAAAGAATTTTTAAATTCGGTCCAATAGTTTTTGAGAAAATCTCAACCTTATTGAGGCCCCCTGTATACTTATCTCTGTCTTCGATTGTACATGGCTGCCCTAGCTGGGAATCGAACCTAGGTAGGTTAGTACAATATATTTATTACTTTGACCTTCGTGAAAGGGCTCCGGAAACTGTAATACAAGCACCTTTCTAACTGGAAGAGCACAGAAGGCTACCGACAAGGTTACAGGAGGTCATCTAAAACAGGGTTTAAGCAAGCATTTACACAAATAATGGTAACTGAAACAATAACCTACGTTCTGAGATACAATGTTTGTTTCATACAACTGAATTAAACGTACCCCCACAGGAATTTGATTTTAACTGTGTCAATAATTGCGTATTTGTAATACGATAGAACACGATATCCCAGTTCGCGCCGCGAGCGTGGGAGTCATGTCTTATATTTAATTATGATCGCAATATCTTCTTTCCTTATAATTTTATATTTCCTTCTCTACCTATCTTATATCTTCACATTACTTACTATTAGAAGCCCAAACCACGTGTCTAATTTTGTAAACAAAAACTACTAACATTTTAAGCTTTTCTGTGATACAATCTTCGACTGTACCTTTCTCGTGTCAGACCGTGCCTACTCGAGAAACTCCCTTCTTACGTCAGTAAAAAACAAGGAAATAAAGATTATCTTTCGCACGGATTTCATTAAATTTAATTGAACTCACTTCCGCTTTTGTTTCATTTTTTTTTGTCACAATTACTCGTATCTTCTTTAACGCTGTGTCCTCCCCGGCACTTTAAGTTAAATTTATTTGTCTCCCGGGACGAGCAAATAGGCCATTTTGAAAGTTCGAGATTTTTTTTGGCAAAAAAAATTAGGCTATCTCCTTTGTCGTTTTGCGAAAACTGTTTTATGGGTCCGTTTGGATGCATAATTATTTATTTTCTTTTACTCGTGTTATGTTTATATTTATAGTCGACTACATATTTTTATTACATAAATCATCTCCCATCAGCAGCATGATGCTGATGATAGGTACTTATATCTGTAATTAGTTTTTGAATATTCCATTTTATTGTACCTAATTAAATTTTATTGTTATATAAAATACAATTACAATGTTAAAAGTAAAATATCCGTTAAACCTTCGTCAATCAAATAACCCGCCCCTTGTCATACCCGGTGCAAAGGTGCCCATAACGCTTGCGGCGTTACCGCGCTGTATAGCTATGGCTAACCTTTGCACCAGGTAGGACCCGGAGCGAGAGTCACAACCCCTCAGAGAAAGGTGTACAGGAGAGTTTTTAAGGTTGAGATTTTCTCAAAAACTACTTGACCTATTGCAAAAATTCTTTCAATGTTTGATAGATAAAAGTTAAAACTATGTAGCTGTAAAATAATTATTAAATTCGGTCCAGTAGTTTTTGAGAAAATCTCAACCTGATTGAGGCTCCCTGTATGTATACTTATCTCTGTCCTCGACTGTACATATGGAGTTGGTATGGAATTAGTAAAGCGTGTGGTCATATCTTATGACTGATTTTGAAATGTCTGTATATAGTAGTAGTATTTTCAACTGATTTCAATTTCCACATTTTACCCACCAATTTTTGAAATTTTTGCAAAAATTTCGTAATTTTCTTTGACACAACCGTTGCTAAGCTCATTCTCATCTCTAGTAGGCCTTTGCACACAAGTGGGACATCTCAGTCCATTAATAATAATAATAAAAAGTTACTTAATCTTAGTAAATCTAATTCCTCTCATCCATCCGTAAGATCCCCGGATAAACTAACACCCACATCTAAACTTTGGAGTTGCAGAACTATCAAACTATCCGGGCAAAAACAATCCGGATAAAACTTTCGGCTCAGACCCCCGGGCAAACTCGGTTATAATAAATAGTCTGGCGGTTAAGTAATATTACAAGACATTAGTGATTTCTATCAACATCCGCATTAATTTGTATGCGGATAAAACCTGATAAATTTCAGAATTTTTTTGTCAGATTGTCAAAGTCAAAGCCAAATAAATCTCTTTATTGCAAGTAAGCACGTTGTGTACATTTTTGCACGTCTACACCACTTTGCAAGGAAAAGGTGCCAACGCTGAGGAGAAAAAGTGGCAAAAACTATCAGCAGCACATCTTTTAAAATAATATAAATATTTTATTAGAGCCCGAAAATTGCTATAATTTTTTGTAACCTTTTTTTTCTCTGAAATAAACAGGTTTTTTTTTAAATTTTAGTAACTACTATATAGATGTCGCTACCGTCTCTAGGACGAGAATATGGAAAATGAATAATGACAACACAATTACTTAATTAACTAGGTACATAACTATTACTATTATTAGTAATCTAGACTTTATCCTTCATGCAGAACCGGCGACACACATCATGCATGTTCATCGTTTAAATAGTTTAAATTGTTAAACTTTCACGTTACGTTTACTTGATGTCCGAAACTCTTTAAATAAAATAAAACAAATCCGCAATCCGCATTACATGTAAAACCGTTTCAATGGAGTCTCTACTCTAGCCATCATTTATCTCCTGTGGAGGGGATGTAAAATTAATTTTCATTTTTTTTTTACCCCAAGAGCAAGTCACGTATTCTGCGTGGGAACCTCCCCCACATAATGACATCACATTACGTAACCTTATGTTACGGGTAATATGATCATTATATTTTTTAACATTGAGGATGATAGAATATAGGCTCTTTAATATGGTTGTTGAAAAGTATTGAAAAAATTATTCAAATTTTACAAAACATAGAAAACAAAATTTAAATCTGTTGGGTCTGCAACCTCATGCAGCCGTGAAAAATCAAACTTCTACGTCAACGCAATCAAAAGCCGTTTATGTCGCATTTTCTCGCATATTTGTATGAAAATGCAAGAAAACCAAAACCTATAGGGTACTTCCCGTTGACCTAGAATCATGAAATTTGGCAAGAAGCTAGGTCCTATAGCACCCGGAGTGTACGAGGTGCCGCCGCCTAAGTAAGGGCCCGGGCCCACGGACGCAGTGCGCGAACCGCACGGCGCCCGAGCGGCTCGAGGCTCAGATGGGGAGGAGGAAGGTGAGGGATGAATGGATTATATATTGTGGGCTAGTACAGCCCACAATGGGGACTGCTCGGGCGCCAGTCGGGTCGCGGTTGTATCACAGTTTCCCGTGGCTCGGCGAGAATGGCACGAGGTGGAACACCCCAGGACGTTTAGTCGGTACGCTGCCCCTTCAGGGCGGTGAGCCCGACATAACCAACACGCTCCCCCGGGCGTGGTGACACATGATTTGCAAGCATGTTTTACCTGGGTAAAAAAAAAAAGGTCCTATAGCACAAGTAAGTATACAAAAAAATCCGAAAACTAAATTTGAAATTACATCTCCCCCCAATTTTTTTTATTCTTATTACAAACTTATATTTGCCGATGATGAACTAATCAGGAGAATATCAATGTATGGCATTGATCTCCTATAAACAACTAGATACACAAAGGTCTTACTAAAGCAATTTAAAAAAACGTCCATTGTTAACGTCCAAATAATGTCCAATAAAACAAATGAGGGTCCATTCATCCGTTTGGACATTCTTTGCGCTCGGACATTTTTAGAAGGCAGACTGTGTATCTAGTTGTTTATAGGAGATGAATGATGTATGGACATAAAATTTGGATTGTAAGTTGGTTTCTAAATCTAGTTTATCTTTTTGTTAGAGCAAAGTTACGGTTAAGTTGATGAATGACTGTACATATATTTTAGAATTAAAACTATAGTGAGCCATTACTACAAATTATTATATTTAAAGATCTGTCGGGTGGGCTCGTGGAGTCCACACGTGACCAAAATGCTGGCCTGTATTTCGCCCAAAGAATTAGCTTGACTATTCAGAGGGGAAATGCCGCCAGCATTTTGGGCACGCTGCCGGACAGCGGGGATCGGTTGAACTATCTGTAATGCAAGCCATTCAGATAGTTCAACCGACCTATTTTGTACATATAGTTTTATTTTATTTTAGTTATATTTTAGTAAGTACTTTTATTTTTAGTGTAAGTTAGTTTATATTTTTATAAACGAATATCACTCACTTATATTGTTGAAGTCGGCAATTAGACCGACAGTTTCGACCGATTTCGACGGTATTTTTGCAACTGTCGGTCTAATTGCCGACTTCAACAATATAAGTGAATGATATCCGCTTTAAATATATAATAATTTGTACATATATTATCGTATTCGGGATACCTGTTAAGATATTGTAGTAGTATTTGTAATATAAAAAAAGTTATTCAGCTGTTCATAGTATGCAAGGAATAAATGCCAATTAAAATATATACAACTTTTTCCTAACAGTTGCTTCCTATAACTATCTCACTCGAGTAATTGTTTCCACGTGGATGATCAATTCAATTGAACAGCTAAATGTTTTTATTAAAAATCGTAGCTGCAAATATTCTTCATTAGCTTTGAAATAAATTCCTTCTGCTCACGAACTGTATATTTCCTATTCCAGAAAGAAATACACCGAACGCTGTTATCTTTGGAATGTTTAATTTACATCGCGAATGAAAAACAGTGTAATTTCCTTCACCCATTTTCAAGTTTCATGTTTACGAGTTGGCCGTAAACCCCAACAATTACTACAGGGTTACTCTCACCTCTTATAGCGATCCAGTTTAGGTTCCTAAACAAAACCGAATCGTTATTGCATGAATGACGTCAAACGAAACTGGATCGCTATAAGAGGTGAGAGTAACCCTGCTGGCCCTTCCAATTGTTTGGTGTACAGTCGTATTCATAGAAAAGTACAGTAGAGGTAAAGTATTTAGGCCACCTTTGCGCTTAAGATTTTCTCAACACCAAACTGTAATATATTCGACATGGACGCATCTCTTTAATACGGCACCCTTGTCCCCCGCCTCGTCTCTATACGCTTATCGTTGACAGAATGTTTCGCTTGCAAATGACAATGCCAGATCCTGCCCCACCATCAACCGCTAGTTGTACAAGATAACGAATAAATGTAAAAGTATTTCCGTTTTTTATTAAAATTATTGGTTTAAAATAAAGTTTTGTACAAGTTGCGATTCGAAGAAAACAGCTTAATTAAGAATTCAGAAAATAGTAAGAAATCGAAGCGATTTATTCATTGTTTTTGTTATTCTTCTATAGGAGTTGCAAGAGTAGTAGAAAATGATACTGATTATGATTATGCAATATGAAACCTGTAATAAGTCCCCAACAAAATTATATATGAGCTTCAATGGTCACGTAGTTTTGTAAGTGGGGTAAAGCTACATTGAAATATGGCAATATCTTTTGTACCGATTTCATGTCTATTGGGTAAGTGGTCCGTGCCTTACGACAATAACCAGAACCAACTGCTGAACTTCCGAAAGGCGTAGTGGCTCAGATGAAAATGACACTAGCGGTCACCCATCGGGATAAATCGTTCGCCCAACGTAAGCTTAACCTTTACGATCGTTTTGAAGAGTACTCGCAACTGGACTAAAAGCCCTTCAATCTAGTTTGCCAGCAATTTTACTTTGTATGAAAGTGTATTCAAACTAAGATTGGTTTTGAGACGAAATTGTTCCAGAATGTGAATCTTAAAATCTGTAGTCGATCCGTCTGTAGCGGGACAAAGCGTCTTTGAGCCAACAACCTATTGTCAAAGCTAAATAGGAACAGATGTTTCACTCGTAGTGGCTTGTTAAGGCATATTTACATCAGACGAGCGAATGCTCATTGTATCCCCACGCCATCATATTCTTCTAATGTAAACCTACTCAGAGAATTCTTTCGTTGTTCTATTGCGTTCTATAATATTCTAAGAATGCTCGTTCGCTTGATGTAAACGGCATTATAGACCGTGCGAATAGAGTGCTTAGAGCATTCTTGCGTGTTCGGGCGTGCTCGCTCCCCAGAGCGGTCTCTTCAAAGCGTTCTAGCATTCTATGAGCAATGAGCATTCGTTCGGCTGATTTAAACATTGTTCCTGGATATTTTGGTGTAAACACTAAAAGCGAGCATTCATATTTACGAATGAATACTCTTGTTCTAGGTCTTTGTTCGTTTGGTTTAAATGCATCTTTAGACGTTTGCGCAACTTAGTTTCCTTAAAATGATGAAAAATTTCTAGCCGCGGGCAGGACTTCAACCTGCGACCTTGTCATTCCGTGACTCTTACCAACTGAGCCACCACAGTGCCACGTCCGACCACCAATTGTAGGCAAAAAAATGAAATGAATATAGTAGACAGCCGAGTTTTTGAGAGTTAGCAACAACGCATTCTTTCATATTTCGGCCACACAGTGCGCATAGGGAAACTGCAAAGGGAAAGAGAGGAGAAACTGATAGTGGTTGGGAACACCGAAGGCAAAAGATCGCGGGTTCTTTCACCAACAAGATGGACCGATCAAGTGAAAGAATATTCGTCCTCCAAATTCTACACGATCGTAAGAGACGCGCTGGACAGGAACCGGTGTAGACAAATCCGCTCCATATGCAAACCTGATGCTGACCACGATCCTCAGACATGAGGGAGCGACCACAAAGAGAGAATCTAGGTAACAGCTAAATGAATCCGCTGAATGTTCCTACTCTGTGGCACAGCGGGCAAGTATTATACAAAGACGCAGTATGTAAATACAAATCCTTTGACCTGGAAACTTATAAAGAGCTTCCTATTGCTATTAGGGTAAGAGAGGTATAGTCGACAGCTCACCAAGTATAAGATATAGGCACTTTACGCGATGGTAATAAGGTCTAGATTCCAATGAGTTTGTGCAGGTGATGTGTTGAGGACTGTGCAAGAAAGGGTATTATTGAATTATTTCGGGATAGGAAAAAATGGGGATTTATCTATTTTACTTTATTTTATTTTATAAGTAGATAAGTAATATTAGAAAAGCGTTAAGGTGACGTAGGTTATGACGGCGATTAGTTCCAAAAATTTAAAGATTTTTGTCGTTTTTCAGACGTTTAATTTTAGTAGTTAATGCCGTAGCCTTCATAGAAAAACTGAAAATACGCGCATACGAAGCCTTAAGGCGCTACATGGATGCCAAAAGCAAGATTGAGACACAAGATGCCCTGCGGGGCAGTGAAGAGCGCGGCGCAGTGCCTCGATATTCGTATTTTTATGAATTTTGGCAGGGAAATAAAAATACGCCAACAAAAATCATTTTTTTTTAAACAAGTACTCTTATTTATAGTACCCTACATTTTGATATATATTTTGTATGAATAACTATTTCGGTTTAGATATAATTTTCATTTTAAAAGACATGGAATATGTATGTTTGCGATTATTTTCTATCGAGCGATGTTTGTCCAATCGTGTATCGGTATTCATCAGTCTCTAAATAGACACCCCAAGATTGCTATATATATTTTTCAGACGTGTATTTTTTAGTGCCGAAAATACGTGCATACGAGGCCTTAATGTATACTAACACACTCAAGTCTGAAACATATATTTGTAAAGAAAGAGTATTTCTTTAAGTTTGAACTTTGGCGCACTCTGCTCGGTGGGCATAGCAGCATTCTGCGGTGACAGTAAAGCTGTCGGTAAAGTAGGGTAGATTTACAAAATTATAAAATGGCGAAGATTGTTTGTAACCGTGTGTGATGATTAAAAGTTAAATTATAGTAGTGAAGGAATTGACGTATTAAAGAATAAACTTTAAATGTCGTTTCTTTCACTACCTACTATAATTTAACTTGGCGGTCCCGGTGAATGGAACATAAACGATCTTATATATTTTTAATTTGAATTAAATAACATCCCTCGTTTTGCATCAGGGGTTAAAAAGACACCTTAATGACTTGCGAGGACCTCCACTCCAGACGCCCCCGCCTCAGCCTCACGCCGGAAATAAATTCGGCGTCGTTACGCAAACGAGGTTAATATAAAGGTGGCAACTCATTCCAGGAAATGGTAGCAGTTAGCCGCAGAAACGTACACGGAATAAAAATACTCTGATATTCATACACAGTTTTGAGAAGGTGTATTCCGCTTAGTTCTGTTAGCCGAGTTCTAATGATAGAAATACACGGGAAAAAATTTAGGTTTAAAGATATTTATTTTCTTAAAAGGATTACAATTCACTTACCTACCTATATGAGAAATACTTAGTTTTTAATTATATAATGCAAGTCCAGTTAGTCTTTGCGGGTAGGTTAGTTACTTATAAAATTGTATTAGGTTAGTTATAGTTAGTGCTTAGTTACGTTTTTAATATATGTTCTTTGAGTTTACTTTTAAATATAGTAATTTTGTCAATGTCTTTTATTTCTTTAGGTAAGATATTGTATAGTTCAGCTCCTTCATATAGAATATTCTAGCGGGAGCGCCTGCCGCCCGCACCTCTCTCGGTCCCCGTTGTCGCCTTCCCCCGCATCCCTGTACCGCGCAGGCGAAGACTGATTTAGACGGTCATACTATAGAGCTGTAATCATTTTAGTAAATAAATAAATTTTGTATTTTGTGTCACACTAACCTACTTATTCTTCCGTGTAGAAACCATTTGGTTTGAGGCCTGATAAAGACACTGGCATTCCAGAGGTTTTATTGCAACTCTGGAATTTTAGTGGTTTCCTGAGTGCGAATACCTCACACGTAAGGAGGTGTTAAGGTATGCGGCGACCGACCAAGCTACGATTGAACGCAGGAATGCCTCTGTGCGTGAAGGAAGGGTAAGGAGTAATAATAATGGAGGAAGCCATACGTCGCTTGTAGCATCAATTGGTTTAAGGGACAATATACGACTTTTCAGGAGAAGCAATCAATTTTTTTTTTTGAGTTTGATCATTCGTTACTTTTCCTGTATTTAAGCTTTTACAGTCTGGGTTTTACCGAAATACTAACAATCGCAGCATCTACGCATTCATTCTTCCTTACTTGAAAATGCACCGAAGCAACTGTATATACCTTTATATTACCTTTTTATACCCTTTTTTAAATTCTTTATTGTAAATATGTAATAGTTTGTTTTTGTAAATAAATAAATACTATATAGCAACTGTAAATCTATATAGATATACCATATAGTATTTCGAATAATACTTACATTATTTTGGACACAGTTGCTGTAGTTTTAACAATTTGATTTTTATCTTTATAGGTGAATGTACCTTACCATATAATTTCGCACCACAAAAAGCCAGACAGGAAAATTGGCAGTGTAAAGGACACATTTATTTAAATAGAATTTTTGGAATATACCATTTGAAAGCGCAGAGTCGAGCTGTATATTTAACTTATTTTTGTCAAAATGTCCCTTTCACCAATTGATCCTACAAGCGACGATATTTAAATCGCAGACTCCGCTCTTGAATGAAATTTTTCGTGTCTCTGCCACTTGTATTTCCATTGTTTGAATTTTTAAACTTTTCTCGTGTGGTTTAATGACCAAACCTTGCTTGCAATCCTTGACAATTAAGCAATTAAGATTACTAAATTCATTTTGATAACTCCTAGCGTTATCTATTATATCTACATACCTATATATAAAAAATCATATTTTTTAATCATTGCGTAGAAATGCAAGCCTCGTAGCAAGCATACCACTCCAAAAAAGGTTACAAAGCCTAGGTTTTAAGACATTTAATTAGGTACTATATTTTGATTCATGTAATATCTGTTTAATAAAGGCGTAGTTATTAGTCTGTAATTTTTTATTACTTTAAGTTTGTGCGTTCATTATTAAATGGCATGTACTTTTATTTACTTATTTAAAAACAAAATAGTGACCAAACCTATTGTCAGAGTTATTCAGGTCGCCCGTAGGCCTCTGACGTGGCCTAACGACTGCTGCCGAACGACAGAAACCGGGACCAACTGCTTAACGTGCGCCCCGAGGCACGGAGGGGCTCAGATGAAAATGTCACTATCCAGTCGAAGACAGAGATAAGTATACAGGGGACCTCAATAAGGTTGAGATTTTCTCCAAAACTACTAGACCGAATTTAATAATTATTTTACAGTTACATAGTTTTAACTTTTATCTATCAAACTGTGAAAGAATTTTTGCAATAGGTCAAGCAGTTTTTGATATTATAATCTCAACCTTAAAAACTCTCCTGTACACCTTTCTCTGTGTCCATCGTACTGACCTCGCCCGTTGCTTAACTTGTACGATCGTTATCAACGTGTACTCGCAACTGGACTACGACCTGAATTAAAAAAAAATAACATAAAAATTTATGTCTCTTTCTGATGTAAGAGAGTGAAAGTAACAAGGGCGGAGACCCCCATATAAAATATACATTAGGCTTTCTCCATAGAGCGCGGCGAAATTTTTGCCTTCATATTTGCGATAACATTTTTAGATGGGTTAAACAGAGGCTTTATAACAGAAGGTCTGAAACTGGTCTCTGAATATCTATGGTCGTTTTTACACCAGTTTTCACTCCTTTAAGGCTGTAACTATAAAAAACCGTGTTATCAAGCCCCATTAGAGAGAATGGCCAGTAAAAATCGGTCAAATGCAAGTTGGGCCTCTACGTCCAGGGTTGCCAGATTATCCCGAAATTTTGGGGAAACATTAGGCTGTCGGAGAAATTTTGGGGAATCGCTGGGGAAATGACTATGCCAGATTCTGCCCCACCATCAACCGCAAGTTGTACAAGATAACGAATAAGTGTAAAAATATCTCTGTTTCTTATTAAAATTATTGGTTTAAAAGAAAGTTCTGTACAAGTTGCGATTCGAAAAAACAGCTTCATTAAGAATTCAGAAAATAGTAAGAAATCGAAGCGATTTATTCATTGTTTTTGTTATTCTTCTATAGGAGTTGCGAGATAGTAGAAAATTATCACAAAAACAATGAATAATTCGCTTCGATTTCTTACTATTTTCTGAATTCTTAATTAAGCTGTTTTTTCGACTCGCACGTTGTACAAAACTTTATTTTAAACCAATAATTTTATTATAAAAAACGGAGATATTTTTACATTTATTCGTTATCTTGTTCATCGTACCTTGATAGTGGGGCAGAATCTGGCATTTGAAGATAAAATAAGATATTTTTATTTGCTTAAAATGTGGTTACAATAAAAGGTGTTAAATACATGAAATAGGTATGTCCAAAGCACATCTTGCCATATAAGCGGGCTGGGCCGCGCTGCTCAGGCAACACACGGCCGGACAGCTCGAGCGGGTGATGCGCGCTGACAATGCCATTGTAGCTGCACTCCGAGAATGGATCCAGAGCCCTCTCCACAAGAAGTGGGCCTCCTACCACCGCCCTATAACCTGATAGTGTGGTGCATGGCACTAATGTATGTGTCAAATTTAGCTTTAGTCTGTGCTGTTTTAGTTTAGTTTATTATTATATAAGTATTAAGTACTATTTTGATTAGAAGACATACAATAACTTTGTAATTAAGCATATTGAATTCTTCTGGAAATAAAGATCATTTCATTTCAAAAATGACATGCAAAAAAATCCAATCTGGCAACACTGTTATGTCTCGCATCGTACCCGCTCCGCCCCCTCCCCGGTCCCGCTTCGCCCACGCTTTCCTGCGATTAAGCCATAGTTACGTCGGTTCAAAAGACCCGGACAGGATAATCTAACGGCACAGTTAAGAAAACTCTAATGCGGGCCTTCCCAAATCTAATGCGAGAGCTGTAAAGCCACCTTTTAGAAGACTATTGCCAAATAACCGTAAGATCTTTGTAGATGTTTAGAAATATGAAAATGAAATACAATTGCGTGTAATACGAGAGAAAATGACTTGATGAGTACTTAGATAAGAAAATAAAAAATAAAAGCGAAACTTAAATGATGAAATTTTTTTAGCCGTGTGCAGAGACTTGAACCTGCGATCTTGTCATTTCGTGATGAGCATGGCATAATGCATAAAAATGAAATCTTAGTCAAATCAAAACTGTTTCTTTCGGATATGAGAATGGATATTGTGTATTTTTGGGGTATACTATACAGTGGAAGTAAACCTAGCGTGTGTAAAGTCTAAAAATGATACCCTTTTCAAAAATTATTGGTTTAAAATAAAGTTTTGTACAAATTGCGATTCGAAAAAAACAGCTTAATTAAGAATTCAGAAAATAGTAAGAAATCGAAGCGATTTATTCATTGTTTTTGTTATTCTTCTATAGGAGTTGCGAGAGTAATAGAAAATGATTATGATTTTTATGCAACATGAAACCTGTAATAAGTCCCCAACAAAATGATAGGTACAGCTTAAATGGTCACGTAGTTTTGTAGGTGGGGGGCAAAGCTCCATTTAAATGTGGCAATGTCTTTTAAATGGTATCATGGAATTTTATCAAAATTATGCCATGGAAGATTATGATTTTATTAAAAGCTATTACTTGGTATGATATGGGTAATTTTGCCACTGTTACATTTTGCGACAGTCAATTTGCCAGTTCTGTCATCCTTCAGTATCTTTTGGAGTTTCGATAGTGACCCCTTTTATACTGATAACACGTCTCTATACACTGGGGGACAGATAGGAACAAAAAGTTCGATCTGTCCCCCTATTGCCGACGGGGGGACAGCCGGAATTTTTATTCCTGTCTGTACCCAGAGGGGACAGAATAGGGGGACAGACAGGAATGATCCTCTTTTAGCATCAGGGTTAACCAATAAGGTGACCTTCAGTACTTGGTGCAAACTTCCCCGAAAAAACCCTCATCGATCGCTATTCAACTTCATCCGACCGAAGGGCACTTATTTTTAATTTAACACCTTCCTACAAAGGTATAAAGAGGCCGATTTTGTTACAAATTTAAAAGCTTGGAAGTTGTTTATTTGTTTAACTTGTTTACCTTCGACCCTAAAAGGGTTTATTTTTATTCACACCTTGCTTTTAGAATTTGCTTTGTCATAAAATAAGACGTTATTTTGTTTATTATTTACATAGTTGCTGCCCGCGACTTCGTCTGCGCATGATTATAAATTACAGCCTATGTGTTATTCTGATGTATGAGCTATATTATTGTAATCGTCTTCTCTTCATCCAGGGGAGGGGCCGACGTACCGTCGTCATCCTAAGTATGACGCGTCTTCATGTCTTCATCTTCTTTCTTCTTCTTCGCCGTAGCGTCATCACTCTGGACGAAGCAGCTCGACAGTCACGTTCACTCCCGAGCTCGTAGTGGGACTGCGTGAATCCTCCAATAATTTCACCATAGTGTCATTCGCGAACATTTTCTGATTAATTTATCGTGACATTAAACACAAAACAACCGCTATATTAAACTGAAAATTATGAAATAATTTCCAAAGCCCCCTACAACCGGTTTTTTTTCTCGTGTAGTTTAGTGACCAAACCTATTTGTCAAAGTTATTCAGGCCGCCCGTAGGCCTTTGACGTGGCCTAACGATTGCTGATCGTCAGAGCACTAGTGTTCCCCATATTCCTTTACGCCGCGGAGACGTGGACCCTGCGAGAAAGCGAGAGAAAGAGGATAGACGCCCTTGAAATGTGGTGCTGGAGAAGAATGCTTGGAATATCATGGACTGAATTTCGTACAAATGCTTCCATCCTACAAGAATTGGGCATCAAGCAGCGTCTATCCTCTGTAGTTCAGGCTCGCATTCTGACGTTCTTTGGGCACGTGTCTCGGCGTGGAGTTGAATCAATTGAGCGACTGGTGGTCCAGGGCAAGGTTGACGGTACCCGAGCGCGCGGCAGGTCGCCGACGCGATGGACGGACCAGATCAGGGCAGCTGTGACCGATCCTTTACACGTCTGCACCAGGAGGGCAGCCGTCAGAGACGAGTGGCGACGTGTTGTGAGGCGGGTCACTGCGACTGAAATGACGACCACGACCACTCTGCCAAGAGTGTAACGACTGAGAAGAAGAACGATTGCTGCCAAGCGACAACAACCGGGACCAACTGCTTAACGTGCTTTCCGAGGCCCGAAGAGGCTCAGATGAAAGTGTCACTATCGGTCACCCATCCAGGTCCTGACCTTTTTTCTTTTTTTTTTATCGAGGGGAAAATCCTCATGGATACCTCTTTGCCACGGGGAGGCGAAGAGGTTATGTCGGACTCTTACCGACTAAAACCCCTCGCTGTTCCGTCTCGCCGCCTTACGACGGAGTCACGGGGAGACTTGCGTATTACTTCCGCGACTCCGCCAGCAGGTGTCCGGGGGGCCCATCTCGTGGGACTTTGACTCCCATCCGGCTGTTAGTGGCATGCTGGAACACAGACACGCCGACCAACTCGAGGACCTGTTACCGGGCGTTGGACTACCCCGTGTCCACTCGCCCGGAAGCCCTCATTCGTGGAGGTATATAGTGTAAGCTAACAGCAAGTACAATGGCCTAATTTGCGAACACAACCATTGTCTACCATGAATGTGTATGGCTGTACGATCTAAATGTCCTTTGCCCTTTCTCTAATGAGAATAATAAAAAGTGAAAGATGGTCGCCGCCATCTTGATTCTGGGGAAAGACGATGAATAGAATGATGAATTATTCCTAACCTAAAATATATAAGAGCTGTGTGAAATGGATATTAACAATATAATTTAAAAAAAAAAGATCTCGGTGGATCATTGGACTTGCAAAAACAGAGGTTCCAGGTTCGATTCCCAGCTAGGGCAGCCATGTACCAATGAGTTATCCTCGGTTTTTTTCGACGGAAAAACTTACGTACATTTACCGAGTGCTCTCAAAACGGTGAAGGAAAACATCGTGATGAAACCTGCATGCCGTAGAAGAAGAAAAAAATCTAAGGCATGTGAAATCCGCCAACCCGCAGTGGGCCCGCGTGGTGGATTATGGCCCGAGCTCCCTCGATGTAAGGGAAGGTCTGTGCCCGAGCAGTGGGACAATATAAATAGACTGATGATGATGATGAATATAATTGTGAGTAACAAACCTTCTGTATTTTCATTTCTATCATCAAGAATTCCCTATAACAAACTAAAATAGGTATTTCAAAGCAAAATAGTTTATTGTCTGTCAGGCACTCTGACAATAGCATAGCCAGCGTCTTCTACGTATACGAAGAAACGCCTAGCTAGTACAAAATATACTTTTTTTAGTCAATATCCTTATTACCCTATTCAGTTAATGGATGCTACAACAGGTAGGTATGCACATTGACAAATGGTCCATTCAACGATAACACGTGGAAGGAAATGGAGAACAATACGACTTAACTCGTCCACAATAAGCTGGCTCTATCTTAATTGGGCTCGATTTATCGACGTAGGTAAAGCCTTAAACGGCACGTAATGGTCGCCTTTAAGTTGTGATCTAATCTTAATTGTCTCCCGCGATATTAACAGTGAGGAGTGGCGCTCACATGGAGACAGTTGTCACTGGGTGACTAATGGTTCTTTAAGAAGATTTTGTCAAAGAAAACATATAAAAGACATTGCCACATTTCAATGGAGCTTTGCCCCACCTACAAAACTACGTGACCATTTAAGCTGTACCTATCATTTTGTTGGGGACTTATTACAGGTTTTAATATTGCATAATCATAATCAGTATCATTTTCTACTACTCTCGCAATTCCTATAGAAGAATAACAAAAAAAATGAATAAATCGCTTCGATTTCTTACTATTTTCTAAATTCTTAATTAAGCTGTTTTTTTCGAATCGCAACTTGTACAAAACTTTATTATAAACCAATAATTTTAATAAAAAAATGGAGATATTTTTACATTTATTCGTTATCTTGTACAACTTGCGGTTGATGGTGGGGCAGAATCTGGCATTGTCATTTGCTTCTTTTCTAGTGAGGCTCAGAGAAAAGAAAATACAAAAAACATATTTATTTATTACTATACAGGATGATTGGAAATTCGATACATTCCTTGAAAGGGGTGATACTAGAGGTGGTTTGCAGCAAATTAGGCCCTATTAATGAGGGGTCTGTATACTTATATCTGTCATCGATTGTACAATGCCCAACCTGAGGACCGAAAGTCCAGTATTCTAGCCACTGCGCCACCGAGGTCTAAACTAAAGTACCTAAAGCAAGCACTAAAACCAACTCATCATCATCATCAGTCTATTTGTATTTCCCCACTGTTTGGGCACAGACCTTCCCTTACATCGAGGGAGCTGAGGTCATAATCCACCACGCGGACCCAGTGCGGGTTGGCGGATTTCACATGCCTTAGATTTTTCTTCTTCTTCTACGACATGCAGGTTTTATCACGATGAGAGCACTCGGTACAAAACCTAGGATAACTCATTGGTACATGGCTGCCCTGGCTGGGAATCGAACCTGGGATCTCCATATGCAGCATACTCACCAGCTGAAAACCAGCGCTGTGGCCCGCTGTGGACACAGCACATGCTGAGCTGGTCTCTTGTACCTACCACTGTCTTTTTTGTTTTATTTGTTGATATGTTTTCATGGTGTATGTTTTGTGGTGTCAAATAAATGTTTCTTTCTTTTTCTTTCTTTCATACTGCAAGTCCATTGACCCAACCACTGAGCAACCGAGCTCTTATGACAAAACCAACTCGGCATGAGGTAAAGTATGTAAGCAATAAAGAAAAACAATTGCCGACGGCCGCGGGGCGCAAGGCACATAAATTAGGCGAAAACAGCTAAATATTATGTACTAGGAGGCGGAATGGAACGCGAGAGATTCCCACGGGGATTAGTGGTTATTACTTTTCAGGTATTCAGGAGAATTGGTAGAATGTAAAGAATGATTTAAAATATTTTTTTACAATGAAAATACTTTGCCTTAGCCACTTACCATGTTATTTGGGGTCGGCCGGCTCTCCTAGTCTGTTTCGCCAGGACGCTCTGTCCTGGTCGTTTCTGTTGTCACCAGAGCTGCTTCCAGGTCCCTTTTAGGAAAAAATATATACTTACCTGCAATAAAATATATGACATCTGAAAATGAAATGAATAAATTATTATAATACATAATTTGCATGGTTTATTTAATTTATACTGTACAGAATATATTAATTTATTTCTTGGACACAAAAATGTTTGCAAAGAGTATGTCCAAAAGACTGGTCCTCGCTACAGGGGATCTCAGGGCTGCCGCTTACTTCGCTCAATGGCTGAGTTTAGCCGTTCAGCGAGGTAATGCCGCCAGCATCCTGGAAACCCTGCCGCATGGGGGCGACGTAGGCGATATGCTTATTATGTAATTTTTTTGTAAATATTACTTTATTATTTGTATTATTTAAAGTTTGTATATATAATTGTATTTATCTTAATTAGAAATACATAATTTGTAATAATGCCTCACTATAGTTTTAATTCTGAAATTAATAAATCTGAAATCATATTAAAATTGTCATTTTAGTATGAAAGTTTTCTTCAATTCCAGGACAGAGTTTAAGTAAAGGTATGACACAGTAGCGACATTATAAATCTATTCTATAAAAGTAATCTAAGCGTTTAAACTTCGCTTCACAATTTAGCGATAAAATCACACATCCATATTCGAAGCACACACGCCATGTAGGTATATGATTAAATCAAGGCGAGAAGATTGATTAGCGCGGCTTATTCCCTCGTAGGTACAGTCGACATCACGTAAATCCACGTAAATTTACGGCAAATCACTGCCGTATTATCGTCGTATTTGGATATTCATAAATATAAAACAAATAGAAAGCTGTAGTGTAGGCCACATTTCAAAAATCTAAAAATTCTTCTCCTGCCGTGCATCTATATTATAATGAATTGTGTAAATTCGTCCGTAAATATCCCAGTTTATATTCTAGAATAGGAGATGTCCGTAGGCGCTACGCATCACGGTATAATAATAATTTAAAATAAGTCCTCTCTTCAAAATTGAAAATGCATAGCACTGGACCGCACCCTATGTCAATAAAAATCTCTAATAATTTACCAATAAATATAAAAAATTTAATACAAATTTTAATAAAACATTAAAATATTTTCTTATTGGCAAAATTTATTTATTTTATTTTATTTTACATGTTTGGATTACTAACAGCTGTACAGCATGGTCAAAAGTTGTTACAGAACATATTTTCTACGCAACCAATAATAGGTAATCGCAACTAAGTACATGAAAACTTATCAACTAGAGAATACAAACAGATGTTTAAGGATTATGGTCCGGTATTGGAAGTGAAAGAATTCATTGGTCAATATACGCATAATGTGCGTGGGTTTAGTACGGAACAGGTCCAGTTCCTGGTGTTCACTTGCTAACTCATTGAGCAACGTACTGACTCTAAGGAAGAATGAGTTGCGGCGGTAGTTAGTGCTCGCTGGCAGTCTCACTAGGGGTATGCTGTGTCGGACAGGTAATCTAAAAAAAAATCATACTATACCGTCGCTGAATTTTTGGAGGATATAATGAAATAAATTAATTACCTACATACTTACTTATTGCCGCAATGTCTGCCTCTGTCATTCCATGTTGCTGTGCCCTACAGGGGGCATATGTCATATTTTAAGACCTAATGATGTATTAATGTACACTCTGACATGTGCATGCAATTAAATAAATTGAAATATTACCGTGACGTAGACTGTCCGTGTTACACTTGATGTGCTGTCGACTGTACATGTATCAACGTTCAATCCAATTAGCTAGGAGCACATGCCGCCGTGTGCATAAGTCGCAATAATTATGTTCAAGGGAAGATCAGTGAAGCGATTTGATCAGTAAAGGATAGTTTAGGTACAATTTAATAAGAACTAGAGATCTCGACGAAAGTCGAAATGCTTATACAATGCTGCAGTGCTGTGGTGAAACGTGTAGTGTGAATACAATATCTAAATAATATTGTAGGTAATGTAATCTGACTGTATGCACCGGTGTGCTCTTTGCCAATAGATTGTCCAACATAAGCTTAGAATATTGTTGATTGACGTGATCAAGTGTACCTAGTGCTCCTAAGATCTGAATAAATGAGTTATAGAGTTAATTAGGGATCGAATTATGAAAATTCTCAATGGCTTTTGTGAACAATATTTTTCATAATTATAGGCACATACCTATTTATTAATTCTCACTGTTGGGTCTCAATCATTCTCATTCATTCAAATTATTATTTATAAACGGATATCACTCACTTATATTGTTGGAACCGGCAATTAGACCGACAGTATCAGATTTCGATGGTCTTCATTCATTCATTTTGATTTATTCATTGCATAAGTCGGGTAATTTTATCAAGATGTTTTTGAAGGTAGGTGTGCACCTACCTGCACCAGGAGGGCAGCCGTCAGAGACGAGTGGCGACGTGTTGTGAGGCGGGTCACTGCGACTGAAATGACGACCACGACCACTCTGCCAAGAGTGTAACGACTGAGAAGAAGAAGTGCACCTACCTACTTTATACCTTGTCGGTATTGCAATAGATCAAATAAATTATCTTATACGGATCGAATACTAATCTTCTATCGATATATTTTAATTGATTTGAATTTGACTAGACTAATTTCAATAGCAATTCAATTATATTCCAAATGTTTACATTCCAGTGTTGTTTGTTGCGGAAATGAAATAAGTAAATACTCATTTAGTAATTACGATTTGACTCATCAATACCTATAAATTTCCTTGTACCTATTCAATTTTCAGGCGAGTTTATTTTGTATGTGGACATACTCTGCCGGTGTTTATACTGCAAATAGAGTAATACTTATACATGGAATACTGCGATAGGTTCTCTTGAAAATGTCGGGAAACGACGGTTGCGAAATTATTTAATAATTTTACTTTTAATGTTTACTATTTTGTGTTTAATATCATGTTAAATTAATCAGAAAATGGTATGAACTCGACGTCGCCCGGCCGGTCGTCCCAGGTTGCTCTCTTCGCCGCACGATCGTCTCCCAGTCTTTCGACGTGGCCGAGCCAGCGGAGTCGGGCGACTTTTGTCTCGCCGATGATGTTTGGTTCGGACATCTTCGATTTCCTAATTGTTTCTCGGCCTTGTGCTTATATATCTATTCCCTAGCCGTATGTATGAGAGCTCGGTGGCTCAGTGGTAGGGTCAATGGACTTGCAATATGGAGGTCCCAGGTTCGATTCCCAGCCAGGGCAGCCATGTACCAATGAGTTATCCTCGGTTTTTTCGACTGAAAAACTTATGTACATTTACCGAGTGCTCTCAAAACGGTGAAGGAAAACATCGTGATGAAACCTGCATGTCGTAGAAGAAGAAAAAAAATCTAAGGCATGTGAAATCCGCCAACCCGCACTGGGCCCGCGTGGTGGATTATGGCACGAGCTCCCTCGATGTAAGGGAAGGTCTGTGCCCGAGCAGTGGGGCAATATAAATAGACTGATGATGATGATGATGACTATTGTTAGTAATCTAGACTTTATCCCTCATGCGGTACCGGCGACACACACCATGCATGTTCATCGTTTAAATAGTCATCTATCCTGTAATACGCTTTCTTAACAAGTGTTTTAATGAAGTTTTTAAATTTCCTCTCTGTCAACGTCGTGACACTTTCTGGCAACTTGTTTTAAAAGCGAATACAGTGCCCCATGAAGGATGTACTAACCTTACGTAGTCTGAATCCTGAAAATGCAAGTTTATCCCTATTTCAACTATGTGTTCAAGACGAAGTTTGGATTTACCAGCCATCTTCGAGCCCACGCCAGGAGCTAGCAGAAGTCTCCGTCATCGGACACCGCTAAATAAATGAATACGATGGCATCCATTTTGTGTCCAAGGCCCTCGGGCACGGTTCAGCAACAAATAATGACGTAGCAACGCGCGCAAAAAGCTGTATATTTGTGAGGACGCGGCACAATGAGCGCGGAGGTAATCTGAGGGTTGCCGCACAAGTGCCATTGTTTGCGGTGCTCCCGACGGCACTTGCGAGGGAGGAGACGGGTGGACAAAACATGGCCAAGACCCGTTTCACTCTCTACGCCAAGACCGGTGACGAATAACGTGGACCAAAAAATATAGACCATGGAAATAACTGATTTGACCATTTATTTATTTTATTAATGGACTCGACTGTTCGTCATTTGCCAATGTCATGTTACAGAAAATTCAATATATTCAATAGTATTCTATCTTCCTCCAGGGGAGTCGCAGTAGCTTCACGTTCACTCCCGAGCTTGTAGCGGGAACTCTTGATAAAAGCTTGAAACTTCAGATCTTGCATAAATAATTCAATAACTTCACCGTACTGTCATTCGCGAACATTTTCTGATTAATTTAACGTGATATTAAATACAAAATAGTCCCTGTAGACATTAAAATGGAAATTATCCAATAATTTCGCAACCGTCGTTTCCCGTTATTTTCAAGAGAACCGATTTGACCATTAGTGGCGTAAGTGACGATGACGTCACATTACTGAAATAGTGTCGTTCCAAAATCGGTGAATGCCCATGTTTCGGACGTTTTCGGTATTTGCAAGAGTGTGTTCATTGCCATTTTTCTTGTGGACTCGCCAAATATCATTCTGACTACCTAAAAAGCATTGAAAAAGTGTTACAAATAAAAATACAATATATTACTTGGCTGTATGGGTCAGATTCTCTTTGCCTACTACGTCAGAGCCACAGTCCGTCCGGAATGCCTAATTTCACGAAAACATTTTTTTCTGACAAAAAATTCTACGTATATAGAGAGACAAAATCTTGAAATGGTATATTTATTTTAGGATGTTAGTAATTATTGGAGTCTAATAATTAGACCTTGTCAATTATTAAAATTAATTTGGATCTGGTCTAGATTACTTAAAGCCTTGGCCTTAAATTTACATCCCTATAGAGCTGCAGACGGCTTGATTGTGACACCACAATGAACGAAATTACACTTTTTGTACTATTTTTAATACTAAGCTCCTTAGAGAGTGGTTGGTACATGGTATGGTTAGCTACATGTAGGTAGAGTCACGTAATAAAGTATGAAGCAGACTCACAAGCTTTGCCACTCACCACATAATAAGTTATGTGAGTACTACGATTCTACATAGACCGTAGAATTAAATGTGGGTAGAAACATTTCGTGTAAATAGTGCCTTAGGGTACAACGCTACGGCGCGGCGCGTCACGGCGTCTCCCGGCACCGTCTACCGGTTCACGTTGTCGGACGGTGCGGCGTCGTGGCGGCGGGCGGCGCCCACCGCCGTCCACAGACGTGGTACACAGCGCCCGCCGTGCACCGGCGGACGCTGTGCGTCAGCCCTTATGTATGTGCGGCCGGTGTTTTAAGACCTTGGCCCACAGCCTGGCCTTGGCCTGTGCACTACCATATTCTTATTTTTCATTATGTATATACTTACTTACACATTATTTATATGTCATTAATACACATAACACTGCACATTTCTATCACCAGCCCAACTTCTCAATTTTTCTGCCCAATCACTTAACTACGACCATTCATTAGGTAAAAGGTTCAATCCAGGTTTAGAAATCTATAATAAATATATAATGTTCTACTCGGTCTCCCGCGATACAGGTTTTACCTAGTGCAAACAATATTATGTATGTAAACTTATTGGAAATAAATGGTTTGATTTGATGTTGTGTGGCGTGCTTTGGGAGAGGCCTACGTCCAGCAGTGGACTGAAGATGAAATTCTACATCGACCTATCTTAGAACTATATTTTTAATGTTTTGTTTTCTTATTATAATTATTCGCCTACTTAGATTTTAGTAAAAAAACTAATTAGGTACTTACTACAAAATAAAACTAACTTAATATCTTTAAAAAAATACTTATGAAATAAAACTACAAACTAAAGAACGAACACGTCGTCGAGGTCCCCGTTCTGTGGCATGGTGCCCAGGACGCTGGCAGCATTTCCTCGCTGTATGGCAATACTTAAACGCTGAGCGAGGTAGCTGCCAGCTCTGGGATCACCCGAGATGTGGACCAACCGGGTAGACAGCTCGTGGATGATATCTTTTGAGTTACTTATGGTATATAATAAATGAAAATGGTACCTACTTAGGTACCATTTTCATTTAATGGAGTCAGCATAAACACCATAATTATTTGTAAACAGCAGCAAATTGCAAATACTCCATAAATAAATGGTAAACAACAACAACTCTGCCATTAGCGTGCATTCGCTCAAGGATCCCCTGGACAAAAACAACCGCTAATAACCATTGAGCTACTATGTACTAATGTGAATTATAACGCACGCTTGTGACCGAGACATATTGGCTGTTATTCATAAACGTGATTTAAAGTTACGCCACCGTTTAGGCCCCCTGTCCCTTTCTATCGTAATTGACTAGGTTTATGAATAACAGCATATAAAGATATCGTTATTGTCACATCACATAGATATTTAAGCTTAAAACTAGAGCACAGCGAAACTCGACTTAGTAGATACAATAGACCTAGAACATGAGCAGAACATAATAAGAAAGGCAGTTAAATAGGCGTATCTGCTGGCAACGACTCGACGAGTGAAGTCCATTGCCAGCACTCACAGCCCACTACCCCATAGACCTGTAACAGGACGGCGCCCGTGTCTTCCCGCACATGAGCGCAAAATAAATTCGTGACACGTGTCACCTAGAGATATTATCGACATGGACGCATCTCTTTAATACGACACCCCTGTCCCCCGCTTCGTCTCTATGCGCTTATCGTTGACAGAATTTTTCGCTTGCAAGTACCGATTTCATGTCTATTGGGTAAGTGGTACACGGTGGCGCTCACCACTGCGCCGCTTCATCGCGCACTGCACCTAATCAACACAGTGATGTGCTGGAACACCTCACTAGATCTCTTCTCTGATACCAAGTCGAGGCTCCTGGCCTCAGCCGCTCGGTATCTTGAGTCTACCGCACCATCGAGCTCGATACAGATCTAAAGCGTTTACCGTATCATTTATTTGTGTTGTCGAATAGGCATAGTGTAAGCATCATATATGTATGTAATCAGTAATTATAAATTGACATGTAACGCACGTTTGGTTTAACTGTAAATGTTGTTATGAAGAAAAAAAATGTGCCAGCACTAGTTATGTTATAAACCGTATCCGCATAATCGCCGTAGAAATGAGTGTTATACACGTAAGCAAATTAACTCAAAAGTAAATCAATCGATCTAAAATAAGTTTAAACCCTTGAATATTTCGGTCGCGGGCCGATTGTATCGGAATTCAATCAATCGATTACCGCTGGCTCGAATATTTGTTGGGTCGATTAGGATTCTGATATATACGAAGAGCCGACTACACCAATATAATAATTGAATCCAGAGAAATTGGAGATTTTCTTGTGTTGTCACCAGTATCGTTTTCAGTGGCCTTATTTGAACTAAACAGACTTATACCGCAGCCCAAATCAAGTGTCTTATTTTGTAAACAAATATGATCGTCTAATTACCTGTTGTGATGTAACACTGAAGGAACTGATTGATTGGACCTGTTCATCATTATAAAAATAAAGTGATCCGATCTAATAATGTGAAAATAACTATGCAATAATCACAGAACAGCTTAAAATGTTAGTAGGGTCCCTACCCTAGCTTTTGTTTACAAAATAAGACACTTGATTTGGGCTTCGGTTTAGGCATAAGTACTTAATTAATCAACTTTTAAAATTTCCAAATGACTACTAGTCGGAGAAATATGTTTTGTTTAGTACACATGTGGTATTTCACTAACAGTGTCGTAAAAATGTTGTTTTGTAAGCATTGATCTCCTATAAACAACTAGATACACAAAGGTCTTACTAAAACAATTTAAAAAACGTTCAAATAATGTCCAATAAAGCAAATGATTCGTTTTGACCTTTCATCCGTTAACCTTCTTTGCGCTCGGACATTTTTAGAAGGCAGACTGTGTATCTAGTTGTTTATACGAGTAGGTGATCAATGTTTGTAAGTTTATGTTTAATGAAGATTTTTGAAACTGAGTGGCCATATTTAGTTTATTCTTCGCTCCCGTAGTACATATAGCTCAACTAGAGAACCACGACAGTACTCCGCAGTAGCCCGTTCCGTTTTAATTAAACAAAAACAATGAGCTGTCGTCGCGATGTCTCCGGAGAATCAGAATTCTGCAATTACGAATGAAAAGATTGTCTTTTCTTTTAATTTGGCGGCTGACCTTTTGACCTTCCGTCTATACACCTATCTATATTAGGTCGGTCTTATACGGACACAGACCACCCTAGTATAGTTCAAAGGGAAGATAGCACTAGGCTATCTTAGTTCAAGCTCGTTATCATACCGGGCAGGGAAGAGGCGCATGTCGAGTCACAGCGCTGCACACCTCGGTGTCAGCTCAGCTGAAACATGCACCTTTTGCCACACCACTTATCATAACTATATTAGATTATAACTTACTACTTGATTGATTTTTTGTAAGCTTATGTAATTGGTGTATGGCAATAAACATATTTTTTATTTCTATTTCTAACCCTATAGACCTTTACCTGGAGGGCGCATTATTGGAGGATTCACGCAGAATCTGAAGTTTGGCGCGTCAAGAGTCCCACTACGAGCTCGGGAGTGAACGTGACTGTCGAGCTGCTTCGTCCAGAGTGATGACGCTACAGCGACTCCTCTGGATGAAGGCAAGAAGACGCGGATACCCAGGGTGACGACGCTGCCGCCGCTCCCCTGGATGAAGAGAAGACGATATGATATTTTGAATATTCTGTAGCATGACATTGGCAGATGACGAACTGTCGAGCCCATTAATAAAATAAATAAATAAAGATGTAGTTATTAAAGTTGAGATTTTCTCAAAAGTTATTTGATTGGCTTTTGAAAGTTCATTACATTTTACACAGTGATACTCTAAACAATCTATTAGTAAAAGAATTTTTACAACCAGTCAAGTAGTTCTAAGAAAATTGTTTTATCGTAACATTTATAACACGATAGAATTGCGTTATTTCCTAATACGTTGAAGCTACAGTACCTATAAGTACTGACTGAAATGGACAAAAATATTATTGGCGGACATTAGATACGGCTCAGAAATTCTTACGACCAGATTTTCTGAGGAGAAAGTAATCAAATTCGAGCAGGATTCGACGGAGCAGAAACGGGGATTGATTTTGTCTCAATTGTGAAGGTTTTTCTTCTATTAAAGTACGTAAGGAAATCAGACAGTCACCTGATGATAAATGATTCAATACAACATTGCACAAGAAATGAGTTGATCCAACAAAAGTCGTTGACATAGGTTCAGCAAGCTAAAGTAGCAGTAGGCTGGTCACATCTGTAGTAGAACCGATAGCCGGTGGTGTATACGATGGAGACCATAACGGGTAAACGTAGTATGCCCTCTTCCAGATGAAAACATTACCTAGCTGGCAGAAACTGGATACATAAAGCCGCAGAATCGTATTTAGTAGCGCACCTTAGAAGGCCAGATTCTCAAAAGGAAAGATTCTCAAAAGGACAGATTCTCAAAAGGACAGATTCTCAAAAGGACAGATTCTCAAAAGGACAGATTCTCAAAAGGACAGATTCTCAAGAAGACAGATTCTCAAAAGGACAGGAGTACACGTGAGCAGAAAAAGAAACGATAAAATTATTTATGATAAGTTTGCCCGAATTGTCATATTATGCACGTCTCAATATCGCAAGCCGTTGCCTACGTCTACGCCTACGTCCATCAGTGGACTGATACGGACTTAAAATGACGATGACATCATCAATATACATGACAATGTGTTTAGGGTGCCGAAGAGGAAAAAAGGAACAATTAGCCGTGTTGAAACCAAACATCTACGGCAACTCAACAGCTGCAGACGCCTACGTCCATCAGTGGACTGATACGGACTTAAAATGACGATGACATCATCAATATACCCTAAGGAACCATTAGCCGTGATAAAATCAAACATCTACGGGAACTCAACAAACTGCAGACGCCTACGTCCATCAGTGGACTGATACAGACTTAAGAGGATGATGACATCATCAATATACATGACAATGTGTTTAGGGTGCTGAAGAGGAAAAAGGAACCATTAGCCGTGATAAAATCAAACGTCTACGGCAACTCTACAAGCAGCTAACAAACGAACCGCCTAATGATAAGGTTCATAGTCACCAATAATTCCAAAATAATGATTGGTGCCGTTACCAATCTGAGGACTAAGGTTTAAAGCAGCAACCTGTATATTCTGGTACTATTTTTGAATAAAAAAATATTACAAAAATCGAACTTATTTTTTAATCCAATGTTCCGGACCACTTTCTTGGTGGGATATTATACAATGCATCCTGTCTGACACCACTGCCTGTAGATTCTGCTGCGAAGCCGAGGAAACCCCCATGCATGTCCTCTGTGAGTGTGAAGCGCTCATTCACAGCAGAAGCCGAGCCTTGGGTGGACACATGGTGCCACCCGAGGATATCAAAACTCTCTCACCCAAGTGCATTGTACGGTTCCTGAGGGACGTTGGCCTTGGGAGCGAGATATAAGAACTCGGTGCGCGGCCACAATAGACCTTTGAGGTCGCAGTGACCCTTGGGCGTGTACCAACACCGTGATACCAAATAATAATAATAATATACAATGCATCGAGAGTCCATGTGTACTATGACATCCAATTTTTATATTCCAGTTCTAATTTAATTCGTTCAAAAAAGTTAGATTTATCGGACTAATATCAGTCATTGCTGGACGTATGCCTCTCCTGAGGCGCGCCATTGAACTTGATTCTGTGACGACATCAGCAGTACGTTGTTAGGGTACTACTTCTTTATTGTGTGCTCTGTGCTTTTCTCTATTGCAAAATTATTAAATATTATTATCTCATAATGTCTGTCCTTATTGTGGTGTGGTATTATAGTTTGATAGAGCTGATAAAGCCTTGTTAGACTTGATAGATTCTAAGTACTTTGCAGCCACTTGAAAGAGCCACTTGTAGAATATTCCTCCAACTGGACAGTAAATCTTAGAGATAAATCTACGAATAATTGAATTCATCTCTCCAAATAAGAAATAGGCTAACTTCAGACCGAGCTATAACAGCTCAAAGACAAACTTTCGACGTAAGTATAAATTATAAAGGAGGCAGATAGCGATCGCACTGTCCCTCCTCGTCGAGGCAACTTTAGGACCGTCTGCTCAAATTTAACTTTGAATTATAAAAGTTTTGTGTAATTAAGTTTCTTCCGGATACGCCTAAGATAATTCCTCCGAAAGGTGTTGAAAACTGCTCAAACAGAATTCTTAAGTGCCACTTTGGGATTAAGCAATATTTCGGGAATTATTCGTTTTAATGACATTACAAGCCTCAAGAAACGGTTTACGAGTTTAAATACTTGTAACCACAGAAACTTGTTCTGGATTAAGATTCAGATCGGATTCAATTGTTTTGCACGTGTAGGTATATATTTTAATTAGGCATTTGTCCTACCGCCGGCGAGTAAGCGAGTAAATCGCGGCTATTTTCTGGCTCAAGAAACGTTCAAAAGAATCCTTGTAAACAAAAGAGATGCGAGTAAGTACTCGCTCGGCTATTTTATCGCCAAGCGAGTACATCCCATCGCTCGGTGTCGCCCACCCGCTGAACTATATTGGTGAGTGGGCGAGTGAAGCGAGCAATCGCTCGTCGCTCAGCGACACTCGCTGATAGGCTAGCTACAAAACTATACTCGCCACTCACTGCTCGCCCACTCGTTTTATAGTTCATAGCTCTTCTCGCTCATCGCCGGCGGTTGGAATACTGCCTTAGAGTGAGCAGTCTCGTTTAGATTCTAGAATTAGCACTACTGTCTCAATAACAGTACCTACATATCTAGAATAAAGGGTGAGCCTAGATCTGCTATCCCTTTGATAGTTGATAGCTTTACTCGCTACTCGCTCATCGCCAGCGGTCGGACAACTGCCTTAGAACAACGAGGCTTTGATAATCTAGACTTGGTTCTCTTGAAAATGGCGGGAAACGACGGTTGCGAAATTATTTGATAATTTTCCTTTTAATGTCTACAGGGACTATTTTGTGTTTAATATCACGTTAAATTAATCAGAAAATGTTCGCGAATGACAGTACGGTGAAGTTATTAGATTATTTATGCAAGATCTGAAGTTTCAAGCTTTTATCAAGATTTCCCGCTACAAGTTCGGGAGTGAACGTGACTGTCGAGCTTCGTCCAGAGTGATGACGCTACGGCGTCTCCTCTGGAGGAAGATAGAAGACGCGGCTACCCAGGGTGAAGACGCTACTGCGACTCCCCTGGAGGAAGATAGAAGACTATTGAATTTGAATTTTCTGTAACATGACATTGGAAAATGACAAACTGTCGAGTCCATTAATAAAATAAATAAATAATCTAGACTTCCAGAGTCCAATACGAGTATTTTTACGTCAGAACTTGACAAGTTGCCAGAAAGTGTCACGACGTTGACAGAGAGGAAATTTAAAAATTTCATTAAAGGAACACTTGTTAAGAAGGCGTATTACAGGATAGATGACTATTTAAACGATGAACATGCATGGCGTGTGTCGCCGGTTCCGCATGAGGGATAAACTTACTAACAATAGTAATAGTTACGTACTGTATAGTTATTAAGTAATCATTGTTTTAAAAGATGTGTTGCAGAGAGTTTTTTGCCACTTTTTCTCCTCAGCGTTGGCACCTTTTCCTTGCAAAGTGGTGTAAATTCCAAAAATATATTGACGTGCAAAAATATACTCAACGTGCTTACTTGCAATAAAGAAATTTGACTTTGACTTTGACAGAAACATACCCAAGAGATATCGTATAGCTTACAAGCAATACCCGACTAAAGTTGGATAACTTTTTGGATACCCTCTGTACACTTATCTTTTTGGGAAATCATATCGAAACGAAACTTTTGTGCTTGAAACTTGATCTAAACTTAGTTTGGACCGGACATTGCCAAATTGTTTACCGATACAAATTGTTTTAGGTAAACTTTTCTAATTCCTGTTTACTCCGAAGGAGTTTCGAGAAAATTTGGATTTGATATTGAATTTATTGGGATTGTTTGACTTGTAAACTGTAGCTAAATCTTAGTAAAACTTCTCTTAAGGGCTTTCCATGAGCCAACTAGCGCCGCCAATCTTAAAAAAATAATATCTTACAAAATTTATATTTTTATTAAAAAAGCTAGGTATGTTACACAATCTTCAAAGTCAAATTTCTTTATTGCAAGTAAGCACGTTGTGTACATTTTCGCACGTCAAAATATTTTTGAATTTACATTTACACCACTTTGCAAGGAAAAGGTGCCAACGCTGAGGAAATTATCTTTATTCGGATAAACACTATTTTTTAATATACAATACATGACATAATTGCGACAAGCAAAGTTGTAGTTAAATGTGCCAAAAACGTCCGTTTTTCGTAATTATGCGAACTACAACTTACCGACATTGAATCACGTTATAAATAAGCATTTAAAAATAGTATTTATCGTAATAAACATTATCTACATAGCTTTATTAATAAAATTGATTAAATTGGAAGATATTATGGCGGCGCTAGTTGGCTCATGGAAGGCCCTTTAAGATTTGCTAGGGACTGACAGATGTATTTGTTTTAACACCCGATGCGAAATTGATGTGTTTTAAGTTTTACATTTGTATGTCTGTGTTATCTTAAGATTCAAAAAGATATGTTCAGCCGTTTGAAGATCATCAGCTCTTTTCTTCGGTATTAATTGGAATATCGAAAAACTAATATCAGTTGAATTTTCAGCATTATCATGTTCCTTAATTTGGGATATTTTGATAGTTATTTTCCTTTTTGGGTTCTGTGCCTCAAAAGAAAAAAAAGGAACCCTTATAGGATCAATTTGTTGTCCGTCTCTAGTCCGTCTGTCAAGACCTATATCTCAAAAACGCGTGGACGTTTCAAGTTGAAAATTATACCAAATACTTAGGTCTGTAATCTGATGCAACCGTAGAAATCAACCTTTTACGTCGACGCAATCAAAAGATATCGCTCTTTATGTCGAATTTTGGCGCATATTTGAATGAAAACGCAAAAAACTCAAAACCTATAGGGTACCCGTTGACCTGGAATCATGAAATTTGTCAAGAATCTAGGTCATATAGCACAACGTAAAGGAAAAAGTCAGAAAACTGTGAAATTACATCCCTCCAATTGTTATCTTTTCGTTAGAGCAAAGTTACGGGGTTAGTAAGTTGCGTTGCACGTAAGCCTCGGGGCGCGAGACCGACTCGCACTTAGTCGGTTTTATTATGTATGTTATCCATCGAGTTACATCATGTTTTGCAATATCCACAGTCTAATTCATCCTACAATCCCTGAAACGGAATTCAGAAATCATTCTATTCTGTTCCTACATTTGTCCGTAGGTACTACATCTCTCGTAGCGGGCGCATTGTGGTCGGTCGGACCCTCGTAACCCTTTTGCCCGAATTCATTCAACGCAGCGTCTTCCCTTCACGGAATAATTCCAACAATCCCGAACACTGCCTGATAAAGTTCCCGTTAATTTACAAGAATATTTTACATAATTCCGGGAGCGGCACGGCGCGGTGTTCATCAATTTCAGAAATCTTGACAGTTCATCCATATTAATTCAGACCGCTTCTGGATCAGATTTTCGACTAAGTGTTTCGAAGAGCGAGCTAAAATTTCAACAAAAAGAACTTAAAATATTAGGTTCATCACTTTTAGAGAAGCTGAATTATTCATGAGGAGTATTAATTGAATGGACAGTCGATAGCACATAAATGGAACAAGAGGGGCTCAAAACGATCGTACCTATAAAGTGCAACACTGGACAAGGTTAGTACCTGGATGGGTGACCTAGTGACACTTCCATCTGAGCCCCTCCGTCCCTCGGAAAGCACGTCAAGCAGTTGGTGTCGCTCGGCAGCAGTAGTTAAGCAATGTCAGAGGCCTACAGGCGGTCTGAATAACTCTGATAATAGGTTTGGTCACTGTTTTGTTTTTAAATAAGTAAGTAAAAGTGCACGTCACTTAATAATGAACGTGTTGGGAATGAAGCACTGGTACACATTCACAACTATATTTATATAATAATATATTTACAATTTATAAAACATGAGACCTTGTACAGGCGCCGAGTACAGAAGAAGAATAACATGGTTGCTAGGCAACGGCGTAGGCGGTGACCAAGGAGGTCGCCACACCACCCCCTGAATAACTCTGGCAAAAAGGTTTGGTCACTAACTAAACCACACGAGAAAAGAAAAGTTTGAAAATTCAAACAATGGTAATACAAGTGGCAGAGACACGAAAAAATTCATTCAAGAGCGGAGTCTGCGATGTAAATATAGCTCACTCCATTATTATTACAAATAATTATAACACATGGCAATAGGGCAGCCATGTACCAATGAGTTATCCTGGGTTTTTTCGACGGAGAAACTTACGTACATTTACCGAGTGCTCTCAAAACGGTGAAGGAAAACATCGTGATGAAACCTGCATGTCCTAGAAGAAGAAAAAAATCTAAGGCATGTGAATCCGCCAATCCGCAGTGGTGGATCATGGCCCCAGCTCCCTCGATGTAAGGGAAGGTCTGTGCCCGAGCAGTGGGGCAACATAAATAGACTGATGATGATGATGATGATGATAACACATGGGCTATAATTTATAATCCTGTGCAGACGAAGTCGCAGGCAGCAGCTAGTATACCATAATATGCCTATACAATCATGTCTTTTTGGCACGCAACGTTCAGTAAATTGACTTCCCCTGGTAGACAATAACTCACGCGGACCATTATCAAATGGTGTTATGTAATATCCATTATGAGTGTTCGAGTGCGTGGCTCTGGTGTGCGATTCATCGTCATTCATCATGTGTAATCGGTGCCTCAGCATCAGTCGCTGGGTGGTCGTGGTCCACAGTGAGATAAGCTAGGATATTGGAGAAGAGAAAGTATTTTTTTTTTCATCAGTCTTTTTATATTGCCCTACTGCTCGGGCACAGACCTTCCCATACATCGAGTGAGTCGGGGCTGTGTTTCACCACGCGGGCCCACTGCGGATTGACGGATTTCACATGCCTTATATTTTTTCTTCTTCTACGGCATGCAGGTTTCATCGCGATGTTTGCCTTCACCGTTTTGAGAGCACTCGAAAGTAAAATAATTATCTGAAAACAAATATTGATGAGCTTGGTGGTGTACTGATTGGTTCTGGATTTATGATACTGAGGTCACAGGTTCGAGCCCTGGTCAGGTCAGCCATATTGTACCAATGAGTTTTGTTCAGGTTTTTTTGAAGGAATAACTTATGCACATTTACCGAATGCTCTCATGGAGGAAAACGTCGTGAAGAAACCGCTGAAAAATCTACGAAATGTGTAATCCACAGAAACTGCTGAAAAACATATTTTTTTAAATGTAGGCAATCAAGCAGATGAGCCACCTGATGGTAAGCGGTCATCGTCGTCTAGAGACAGTTGAAACACCAGAGGAACTGTTTTGCTGACGACCTTGAAGGGCTCTATTCATGTTTATTTTGAAGCATATCGGTTCATAGGAAAGTGACATGTGGAAAGACGTCAGGAGATATATCACACTCTGCATGAACGCGGCTAGAAAGTTCGCTAAAAGCGTGCTGTGGTAGACAACCAAGGGTTCAGAATATTTTGGATAGAATATATCCCATCGACAGATGGTGCGATAGTTAAATATGGACGGAGGCACCAGACCGAAAAGTTACTTGTTGTAAATCAAATTAATTTTAGGAAAACGATTTTATCAATCAACCCCAATGCTGTCTGAAGGGGCAGCAGACAATGAAGACTCACTGGATCGAAGGATCCAGAGCTCTTGTAATATTTTAATGAGCTCCGAATAATCTTGGCTTAACCTTCCAATAGTATTAGCATCAACGATTTATAATAGTGTTTAAGTCCTGTCAAAGTTAGATTTTTGGTGAAAAATAGAACAAGAAGGCGCGTTGGCGCTGACTTTGACAGGAATTGAGCGCTGATAATAATAATCAGAATCTGAATAAGCCGAAAACTAAGTTTCATGTGTGGTACTCGATGAGATAGGCATATTAACTGTGATCTATTCGCCTATCCTGGAACTTCTGAAAAACAAAATATCACAGCTTTCTTAACTCTATGTCTATCCCTAGGGTGCATTAGATCTCCGAGGCGTTATGCCAAGTATTCTATATCATTCGAATCAATCTCACGTAATAAAATGGCGTCGCTCTATGTGGAGAACGCCCTTAGATCTCCGATCTCTGATTCGAAACAAGTCTCTGCGAAATGGGAGTTGCTATAGTTTCGAACGGTTTTTGATTCGAGTTATCTTTGAAGTTGTTACATATGAGATATTTATTGCCATGTTTTTTCTAAGGTTTTCCTTCCGGAGTATTGGCAAAGTGGAATTGTAGAAGAAGTAGGTACACTTAGTAGGTATTGGTATACTATAAATGACATTGCAACATTTCAATGGAGCTTTCCTACAAAACTACATGACCATTTAAGCTGTACCTATCATTTTGTTTGGGACTTATTACAGGTTTCATATTGCATAATCATAATCAGTATCATTTTCTACTACTCTCGCAACTCCTATAGAAGAATAACAAAAGCAATGGATAATTCGCTTCAATTTCTTACTATTTCCTGAATTCTTAATTAAGCTGTTTTTTCGACTCGCTAGATGTACAAAACTTTATTTTAAACCAATAATTTTAATAAAAAACGGAGATATTTTTACATTTATTCGTTATCTTGTACATCTAGCGGTTGATGGTGGGGCAGAATCTGACATTGTCATTTTAAGGATCAAACTAAACCTGACATGATGCAAGAGCTATAGTTTCAAGCTAGATTCAGGAGTCCCATGAGTACAGAGCTCGGGATTGAATGTGATTTCTGATTTGTCTAGTTCACCGTTGAATATGCTTATGCGACTCCTCTGGAGGAAGAAATGAAGACGATGAGATCCTTAGAGTGCAGAGTGACGACGCTCCAGCAACTCCTCTGGAGGAAGAAAGAAGACTATAGATTAAAATATGAAATACTCTGTAACATGAGCAAATGACAGCATTTTGCGAATCAGGCAAATACCTTCTCAGGCATTGATTTGAGGTATTTTGCTACATATAGGCATTTTGCGTTTTAAACGTAGCGCTTATGAGGGAACTGTCTAGCCCAGTGTTTTTCAATCTGTAGGTCGTGGCCCTTAGGGGGGTCGCGAAGCCTTACTTGGGGAGTCGCCGGTAAAAGGAAAAAAAAGCAAGCTACAATAAAAACACAATTTTAGTGAGTAATATAGGATTATTTCTTTAAAAAAAAAATCCTTACCTACTTAAAAAATTTGTTAAATCCTGGTGCCTTATTAACTTACCTTACTTTCAAACTCTAGCGGCTTCTTGCAGAGTGTAGGTAGGTCTTATTATATAGAGAGATTTATTATACTTAGAGTAAGCATCTTTTAATTGATATTATTTGTGAGAGTACTAGAATATTTTGCTGATGGCACCGTACATCTATATCGAGATAAAAATAATACAATCTTATCTTATCTTATCTTATCCTGATTGGGTACCAATGTGGCGGCACTTCGACCCATTGGGATCTTTTATGCTCTCCCCTTTCCTTTATGTTCCTTCCTCCTCCCTAAAGATATAACTCAGTAGGTCCGCTATGCAGCTCATGGGAAGGAGCCTGTAGTCTTCTGGTTCCGGATAGGCCGACCCCAGGAGACTCATTAGCCAGTGAGTCACATTCACACAGTAGGTGAAAATAATATAAACCCGTAACAAAAGTTATTTGGGCGTAGCAAGAATAAAAAATAGGGCGAAACGATAATAATATGTCTGTAATAATAATAAAAACAAATTCTGGGCGAAGCGAGAATAAAATGTCGGTCGAAACAAGAATTTCGAAAGTTGGTCCAAACTCTGGTCGGAACGAGAACAAATGAGAAAATCATAGGTAAAAGTAGTATTTTTAAAACTATACAAACTTTTTCTATGGTAACTGGTGGTATGGTGAGGCGGTCGTCAGAATTTTTTAACCAGTGAAGGGGTCGCGTATTCAAAAAGATTGAAAAACACTGGTCTAGCCTAATGGTAAAACTAAATAAAATCGAGAATCTGTTCATTTCTTGTCACTGGGGGAAGTAAGATGACGTGTCACCCCCCTCATTAGGGGATGGCGGGCTCTGATTGACTCGACACGCCCTAGCGCTGAGCCGGAATCAATTACGCGGTCTACCAGTATTCGTAACGTGACGTTTTTTGTTCGTCTTTTATGTAGTTCGTTGTTAAGCCCTATTCGCCTCTATATTACATAACTACATGGCCCCAAAAAGAGCTCGGTGGCAGTGGTTGGGTTAGGTTATGGAGGTCCTATTAGGTTTTGTCGCGGAAGTAATTCGCCAGTCTCCCCGTGACTCCGCCATAGGGCGGCGAGACGGAACACCGAGGGGTTTTTAGTTGGTAAGAGTCCGCCATAATCTTCCTCGCCGCCCCGTGGCAAGGAGGTATCATGATATCTAGATGATTTTCACCCCGAAAAAAATAAAGTTATGGAGGTCCCAGGTTTGATTCCCAGTTCAGACATTTACCAATGAGTTTTACTCGTTGTTTTTTTAGGGTTTCGAACCTCAAGAGGAAAAAGGAACCCTTATAGGATCACTTTGTTGTCCGTCTGTTTGTCAAGACCTCAGAAACGCGTGGACGGATTAAGTTGATATTAATACCAATTACTTAGGTCTGCAACCTCATGCAGTCGTAGAAAAATCAACCTCCTAAGCCAACGGAAACAAAAGATATCGCTGTTTATGTCGCATATTTGTATGAAATTGCAAGAAAATCAAAACCTATAGGGTATTTCCCATTAACCTATAATCATGTAATTGGACAAGAGGCTAGGTCTTATAGCACAAGTACTTAAAAGAAAAAAATCCGAAAAATTAAAATTTGAAAGTTCTTTCATGAATTTTTTTTTTGGAATTACAAACTTATATTTGCAGTTGACGCCTGGTATTTCGATGTATGACGTTATCAGTTTCGAAAACGCAAAGATAATTTTGTCCCTACATCTAGTTTATCTTTTCGTTACAGCAAATGTTATGGTGAAGTTGCACGGAACCCTCGGTGCGCGATTTCGACAGCCGACTCACACTTGGCCTGTTTTTTTTCGAAGAAAATACTTGATTTTGATTGTCTTTTGGTAGTTAAATAATCTACATTAATAATGAAAATAATGTCTAGACGGCCTAAGAATATTGAGAAAGAGGAATCTCACATTGATATCTTAATAAATTCAAAACGGATCGTTTTTACGATATTTGGATTACAAATTGTCTTTTTTATGTTCCCGTTTATGAATAATTTAGGAAACTTATTGCAGACGTAAAAAGAAAAGGAATTATTAAAACACAGCCCTTTGATAAGAAAACTTTTTTGTGGTTACAAGTTTTCTTGGAAGGTCACAGACTTAATTAAATTAAGCCATAAGATAAATACTAGACGTCTAACAATTCTCAGAAGGACCGAATAGTTTGGGCTGAGAGCAAAATTGACCAAGCGAAATGGAATAACGGTAAAAACCTCAGAGAAATAATGACGGTAAAAACAAACAGAAATTATTAAGAAGAAGAAAAAACTGACTGCATAATTACTTTGATTAAATTAAAGCCTTGTCATTCCTATAATCTAGACGAATTTAACGACACCTCATATGTTAAGATCCATCAAGCCAATTGACGGACCCGTGACAAGTAGAAACAGGTAGGTGGCGAGTGAGACATATTGAGACTCCGTGGGATAGCCATGGTCTACTTGACGGGAAGCTCCATCTCTTTAAGTATCATTAAAAGTACCAGGACACTATGACATGCCTAGAGTCTCATAAAATGCTGTCCACAGTTGAGGGGCGAATGCCATTTCCCCTCTCTATAGTAATACTCACTAGTGCCATGATACAGAAATAGTACCCATCGCCCCACCGGTAGTTTCATAGGGATTGAAAAACACCCATGACACCACACCGGTGGTACGATTGGGTGGTGTCACGGGACACGAAGCCGTTTAGGCTGCAGCGCGTGCCAAAGGATTACACATATATACTCACATACCTACATACATAAACTCGAATAACATAACCCTCCTTCTTGAGCAGTTGGGTAAAAAATGCAAGACACTTTTTTACAAATGGTTATGTCTGCTGGAATTGAAATCGTCAGATGGACCCGTCTTTAGTCGTCCGTCAACCAATGAATGGAACTCACGCACTAAATTAATTAGATATAAACGGGAATTACCGTGCTAAACATTCATTTATTGATGTCTCGATATTTCGCCAGCATTGCAGCCATCATCCCAAGTAGACTGAAGGCGGTGAGTGTTGAACGTCAGAAGGGTGACACAAAACGATCTACCCTCTTTCGTGTTCGCTGACTGCGTTGAGAAAAGTTGTTGATATTTGCAATCAGATTTCGATATCTCCTCTCCACTTAGGAGAAGGAACGAAATCTGATTGGTTATTCAAAACACATCTCATCTCGTCTCCTCTCGTCTCCTCTCGTCTCCTCTCGTCTCCTCTCGTCTCCTGTCGTCTCCTCTCGTCTCCTCTCGTCTCCTCTCGTCTCCTCTCGTCTCCTCTCGTCTCCTGTCGTCTCCTCTCGTCTCCTCTCGTCTCCTCTCGTCTCCTCTCGTCTCCTCTCGTTTCCTCTCCTCTCGTCTCCTCTCGTCTCCTCTCCTCTCGTCTCCTCTCGTCTCGTCTCCTCTCCTCTCGTCTCCTCTCGTCTCCTCTCCTCTCGTCTCCTCTTGTCTCCTCTCGTCTCCGCTTTGGTGGCAATCGGGTCTGAAAGCGCACGGCCGATGTATGGCACGGGTCAATCTGACGATTTAAACCTGTAAAAGGACTAATTTGTAAAATAATTGTAGGCAAACTTTTGCGAGTCATCTTTAATTGAATACAGTCTCATTTGAGTTGTAATGAAAGGGAATCTGTAACAATTTACAGGGATTTATATCTATTGTTATAATTATAATACACCGAAGTCCCGACCGAATTTCAATTTGAATTGTACGTTTAAAATGACTAAGTATTTCGTTCATTTTGGAAGAAATACGAGGCAAGTTGAAGATTTTCTAAGACCCGTTCAAAAGTACTAACTTGCTTGCGATACTCTCCCTGTTTACTTGTTAGGACTAGAAAACATTTTGTCTATATCATTATCAGGTATATTTTTATGTCCCCACTGTCGCAGCTTAGATCTCTAACATCGAGGGAGCTCAGACTATGGATATACCATGCTGGCCCAGTGCGGATTACAATTAGTACGATTTTATCAGCTTTGAAGGAGCAGTGTGCTGGCAACATCTGTCGTAGAACCGATAACCGATGGCATAGACAAGTCCTCAAATGGTAAAATGAGTGCGAGACGTCCATACGATCAAGATGGCTGGCAGAAACTGGATGCAGAATGCTGAGAGTAAGATTACCCGTGGCCTCCCAAAGCACGCCACGGCGCTAACCTCCTCCTTGTGTCGTATTCCTCATTGCTGAGGGTCGTGACCCCTCTGGATCATTTCTCTGATGATATCGCGCCATCTGTTCCTATCTTCGGCAACGTGAAGAGCATCGTAAGAACCGGTATCGTGATTTGTACGGATCTGATCCACGGCGCTATAAGTAGACCACAACAGTCCCCTTTCTGTAATGTCACGGGCGAGTTCTGACTTTTACAGTCCACTGTCCACTTACAGTTACCCGAAATGTGTTGCGGTACTTCGGCCATGTCATAAGAATGGACCCGTCCAACTTGGAGAGAACTATACTACTCGGCAAAGTTGAGGGGTCTAGACCACGTGGCCGGAGACCAGCTCGCTGGACGGATGTGGTTGGTCTAATCCTCGGCGTGCCCTTTGAAGAGGCTGTGAGAAGAGCAAAAGACAGTGTCTCCTGGCACCATTTCATAGGTTCACTAATGTTTGACAAAAAACGTATGACAAATGATCATTTTACAAATTATTTTTGAAAAAGTAATCATTTGACAAACTTATCATTTACTAAAGTGATCGTTTTAAAAGTAATCATTTGACAAACATCCATTTTATAAATATTTAACATAGCAAATGTTGTGAATGCTAAACCGTCATTTTGCAATTGATTAATAAATGACCAAAGTATTCCTTTTGCAAGGTCGCCATTAGACAAAATATTGGGTAAATAAGTGGGTATTTTATATGTACAATTGTTAATAAATGAACTTGCTTTTTGAATACAAAAAAAAAACCTAACATCGAAGTCTCTGGCTTGGAGCGAAGCTGCGCTTCGCTCCAAGCCAGAGCCTTCTGAACCTAAACATCCGTGTCGGATCTGGTTAGAGAGTTGGTCGGGGTGTCCCTTCATTTGATAAAAAACAAATTACAAATTTATGTATAATTGTTAATAAATGAACTTGCTTTTTGAATACAAAAAAAAAAAAAACCTAACATCGAAGTCTCTGGCTTGGAGCGAAGCTGCGCTTCGCTCCAAGCTAGAGCCTTCTGAACCTAAACATCCGTGTCGGATCTGGTTAGAGAGTTGTCGGGGTGTCCCTTCATTTGATAAAAAACAAATTACAATTACCAAACAATGCATTTTGTCAAAGGTTTTTATGCCTTGCGTTGTTTTATCTATTAACGTATATAATAAGTGAATAGTTTGTTAAGTGATGTTTTGAAGAAAGAAACTTTGTCTCGTAATTATTTTGTCAAATGAATTATTTATAGAACCATTACTTTGTACAAAGATGAACTTATGAATCATGATTTTGCCAAACGTTGTTTGTGAAATGAATGGTTTGTAATATGTTTTTTATCAAATGAAGGGACACCCCATTTCATACATGCCAAGACGGCACCTGCTGTTGAGGGTCACGATCCTCAGCACTGAGGCAACGATTAGTGAGGAGGAGGTCCACTTACAGGCAAGTAGCTTGCCCTAACCAATGCGCCTTGAACATGAATTAAGGCGGGCAAAGTAATCGGACTTCAAAAGAAAGTTCGTTGCCAGGGGAGGAGACGTAACGGGTGCCTGTGCCGGGCCCGGGGTGGACCTGTCCATTAATCAAGCAACTCATGAGCGTGATTGATGAAAACGAGGTTTTTTGCATAGAGTTGGAACACTGGGGTAATGAATGACCTTTATGCAACACAATTGTAGGTCGAGTCGGTGCGGAAACTCTGCGGGCTAATTGTTACCGTTATAGTTAAGTCGAGTTTTAGGAAAATGTATGACGTTTTGAACCTTCTTAAGGCGCCATAGCAAGAGCAAGAGGTTGAGCAAGAGTGAGACAGAAGATCCGCCGTGAGGCACCGCCGGAGTGAAGAGCACGCCGCAATGCCTCAATATTTGTTGTTAACGCTCGCGGTTGGCGGTGCGGGCGCGCGGGGGGTCGCAGGCGCAGCGGGCCACTGGCCGCGCTGCCGCCATATTGGAAATTACGACAGCGGCGAACGGACGCACGCTAATTGTGTGTCAATTTATCTCTTTAAATAAATAGTTAAAAGCAATCGTTTGGCGGTTCTTATTAACACCCAACGGATAAGGAGTTCCACCGAAGCAGAAGCGCAGACTTCACGAACAAAGGCGACCGTGACAGGACTACAAATCCGAACCAAAGAAGAAACGAAGCTGCCACTAAATCTGCGGAATCGCGGCGCATCGGAGACGGGTCGACTGTACAGTGCCCGATCCACGTCCAATCCTTATCCCTACATGCAAATGGTTTGTGCAAGTGCGGTTATGTGCTTAACTCAGCTGTAACGCCCTCAAATCATAAAAGGTATGGTCGCTATTTAATTTTCTTTGTTCTTTTTCACATAATTGTCATTTATTGCGGGTGGGTACGGACTGGCTACCTACACCCCGTCTAGAACAAGGGATTTTATACATTATTTAGTGCAATCCATACTTCCTTTCGCATAAATAACTATCGTTATTCTTAATTACATAACATAGTTGCATATTTTACATACTAACGCCGTTTAGGTCCATAAAGTGTATGTTTTACGCTGCCTAAAGCTGTCTATTCAATATCATTCTATCTAAATCTCACGCCTCAAGCATAATTCCCTGCACACTGCTGCTTTTTCCATTTCTTCACGCTTTCTTTGCCGACGCAATTCCAGGCTGTCTGCGTCCGCGCCGCGCCCTCGCGCCGGCCGACCCCGCCTGCCCCCGCGCCGCCCGCTCGCCGGGCGCCGGGCCGTGTGCTGACCCGTGCTGTGCCGTGCTGCGCCGCCCTGCACCAAGCCGCCAAGGGCTACAGGACCGCGCGCAGCGCTCGTGCCAGTCTGGTTTGATGCACACAGTATTTTGTCTCGCGCATTGATACGTACCTACATAGTTTTTATTTACAATGTCGAAGGAAAACGATGATGTGTTTGCCGATGCTATTAGTGCTGACGAGAAAAAGGAATTACAAACATTAATTAGAAAGCGCGCCATATTTAAAAAGCGTTTATCTAAATTCAAAGAATATATGTCTTTTTTAAGCTTGATTAAGGTTCATGATCTTTCTACTGTTCAAGTAAATGAAATGTCACGTCGTGTGAGTGACATGGACACAGTTCTCACTGATTTTCAATCGACTCAGTTTCAAATAGAATTGTTAACAACAAACCTTGATCGGGAAATTGATGAAAGAGATGCAATCGAGTCTCAGTTGTTCCCTCTTCTCGCCACAGCACAGAGTATTTTAGAGTCTACGTCACCTCTAAATACCAATAAAACAAAAGCGGAAAATAAAAGTGATTCTTGCGGTTCTTGTGGTTCCTGCTGCAATGAGAAGCATTCAAATGTACCTGTCAAGCTACCTACAATAGAATTACCTACCTTTGATGGCAATTACTTAAAATGGCTCGAGTTTCACGATACTTATAAGTCATTAATTCATACAAATACATCAATTCCAGATATTAATAAGTTTCACTACCTACGATCGTCATTACAGGGTAGTGCACTACTTGTTATCAAATCACTTGAATTTACTTCTACAAACTATGAGGCAGCATGGGATCTTGTGTGCGAACGTTACAATAACAAGAAATTGTTAATTAACAATCATTTAAAGTCACTCTTTAGCATTGAACCTTTAATAAGGGAATCGCACAAGGCTTTACGCTTCCTTATTGATCATGTATCCAAAAACTTAAAATCTCTTGAAGGTTTAGGTCAGCCCACCGATCAGTGGGATACTTTAATAATTTATATGATCTCAAATAAACTCGATTCTACTACCGGTACGAAGTGGGAAGAGTATAAAAATAGCTTTATTGAATTACCTACTTTATCCGAGTTTAATCAGTTCTTGCGTAGTCGTGCCGATATACTTGAAACGATGCATGCTAACAGAGGCGACAAAAGTGATACCTAATCATCATAAACATTCATATCATAATCATAAACAAAATCAATTAAAATCAACTAAAAGTTTTGTCGCGTCTGTAGGTACAGACGGGTCAAAATTAACTTGTCCTATATGCGGCAAGGGTCATAGAATCATAGATTGTATGCAATTCAAGGACTTGTCTCCCGAGGATAGATTGACTGAGGTCTTAAAATTACGCCTTTGCTCCAACTGTCTTCGTAGGGGCCATGACTCCTCGCAGTGTCGATTCAGCACCTGCAAAATCTGTAATAATAGACATAATACATTATTACATAACAAAAACATAAAAAACAAATCATCACATACAAACAGTAACTCACCTGTACACACCTCATCGGACACGAAGAGCTCACCTGTGCAGTCACCTGTGGCCAGCCGCTCACAGGCTGTACAGTCGTTATCCGCAGCCCTTCCGTCATTGTCCACTCGGCAGGTGCTCCTTTGTACAGCAATGGTGAAGTTAACTAACAAAGCTAACAATAAAGCTTACCTGGCTCGTGCAATGCTTGATGCTGGCAGCCAGTCGTCATTCATGACTGAAGACCTGAAACATAACTTGGGATTCGGCTCACAAACTAAGGAACCGATTTGTATATCGGGCCTTAACAATTTGCAGTTCAATATCACTGAATCATGCGAACTAACTTTACACTCATTAATAAAGCCTTATGACATAAACATAAAGTGCTTAGTTGTACCTCATATTACGGACAACTTACCTAATTCCGAAATCGATATATCGGAACTTAACTTACCAAAGTATATACAACTTGCTGATCCTAACTTCTGTCATCCCTCAGCTATTCAGTTGCTCTTGGGCGCTGATGTCTTTTTTGAATTAATCACGTCAGAACAGATCAAATTAGGTCTTAATAAACCTATTTTACAAAGTTCTAACTTGGGCTGGCTCGTAGCTGGACCCACAGGCGGGGATGATCATAATAATCACAGCAAGGTACATTGTAACTTTAGTAAAGAGATCAACCAGACTCTTACTAAATTCTGGGAACTTGAAGAGCTAAATTCTTCAAAGATTCCTATCTTATCTGAACATGAGTATTGTGAAAAACACTTTATCGAAAATACTAAACGTTTGAACAACGGTAGATTTTCAGTCCAAATGCCTTTGCGCGAATCTGCCGAACAGGCTCTCGGAGATTCCTATAGAATGGCTAAAAAACAATTTCTTAATTTAGAGTTAAGATTAAACAAGAATCCAGTTGTCAAAAAACAATACTGCGATTTCATAAAAGAGTACCAGGAGTTGGGTCATCTAACAAAAATAGATAAACCGAAGTTTGGGTATTTCGCCCCCCACCACTGTGTGATTCGAGACAATAGCGAAAGCACAAAGTTGCGTGTGGTCTTCAATTGCTCTTCTCCAACTTCCACTGGTAAATCTTTAAACGATATTCAATACGTAGGTCCTGTAGTACAGGAGGAACTCTTTGAAATCTTATTGAGATTTCGCCAGCATAATTATGTAATTACTGGTGATATACAAAAAATGTATAGACAATTTTCCATTGATCAATCGCAACGTCACCTCCAACTCATTTTGTGGAGAGATGATAACAGTAAGGAACTTGATGTGTTACAGCTTAATACAGTGACTTACGGAACGGCCTCGGCGCCCTTCCTGAGCACCAGGTGTCTCGTGCAGCTGGCACGTGAGTGTCCGGATACAACAGTATCACAGGTAATTGAGCATGATTTCTACTTGGATGATTTGCTAACTGGGACTGAAACTGAAAGAGAATTAAAGCATATTTACAAGTCAGTCGTGGAGACATTAAACTCCGCCTGTTTGCCTATTCATAAATTTCGTACAAACTGTCCACAGTTATTCTCTGGTGATGACCCTAACACGGAGTCACTAGATTTAAACAAACAGTCAAGCGTACTGGGATTATTGTGGTTTCCTAGCACTGATAAACTACAGTTTTCAGTCAAAATGGAAAGCTCGTCAGGCCACGCCACAAAACGTTCAATTTTGTCTAATTCATGCAAAATATTCGACCCACTGGGTCTTCTCAGCGCTTGTACTATAAAGCTAAAGATTCTATTACAAAAGCTATGGCTTTTAAAATCGGGTTGGGACGATCCCATCCCTAAAGATATAAATAAAATTTGGCAAACTTATTCACAAAAATTCCAAGTTCTCTCTTCAATTTCAGTACCCAGGCACTCACTGTGCACAGCCCCTGTTGCCATTGAGATACACTGCTTCGTGGACGCCTCACAGGACGCGTACGGCGCCTGTGTGTACTTGCGATCCACGGATGTAACACACAACGTAACTACTCATCTTCTATGCTCCAAAACGCGCGTGGCACCGATCAAGCCCGTTACAATACCACGTCTTGAACTGTGTGGTGCTTTGTTGGGGGCTCGTTTGGTGACTAAAGTGAGCAAAGCGCTTCGTTGTCATATCGAGGCCAAGGTTTTCTGGACAGACTCGACAGTAGTCTTAGGTTGGATTCGAACACAACCTAGAGTCCTAAAAGTATTCGTATGTAACCGAATAAATGAAATCCATGAACTTACCGATGGTGATACGTGGCGACACGTACCCACGGCTCTAAATCCAGCCGACCTCGCCTCCCGAGGAGTCGACCCTCAGCAACTGCAGGGCTCCGACTTGTGGTGGCAGGGTCCAGGCTTTCTTAAAAAACCTGAAGCACAATGGCCGCCAAGGGCCACTTCAGTAAATACAAACTTACCTGAAATAAAGGTACATACACATATCAACAACCTACACACAAAGGTTGAACAAAAAGACACAAACAATGAACAAACCTCATTCATAAATTTTCATAATTATTCAAACGCAAATAAACTTAAACGTATCTATGCATACGTATTGAGATTTGTTCACAACTGCAAAAATCCTAAAAATAAAATGTGTAACAATTTACAGTTTGAGGAAATAAATAACTCTCTTACTTACCTGATTAAATCCGCGCAGCAAGATTCATTCTCTGCCGAATTACATACACTGAAACAAAACCGAGACCTTAAACCTAAATCTCATATGTTACAGTTATCACCTTTCATCGATGGCGCCGACGGCGTGCTCAGAGTAGGTGGTCGCCTTCGACACGCTGACTGTGATTACAATAAGAAGCATCCAGCTTTACTCGATGGAAAGCATCACTTCACTAAGCTGTTGATGGAAGGCGAGCACCTGCGTCTGTTCCACGCGGGCCCACAACTACTCCTAAGTTCCTTCCGTGAGCAATATTGGCCTCTCGGGGGCAGAGCTTTAGCGCGTAGTGTCACACGAAAGTGTGTACTGTGTACACGCTTGCGTGGCAAAACTGAGCAACCTTTCATGGGTGACTTACCTGTCGAACGACTCACACCGGGGTATCCGTTTCAAGTATGCGGCACTGACTACGCCGGTCCTTTCTCCATAGCAAGCAAAACGGGTCGCGGCAGTAGGGTAACAAAATGTTATCTCTGTTTATTTGTATGCTTCTCATCCAAGGCAATCCATTTAGAAGTAGTTAGCGATTTGACTACTAACGCTTTTATACTCTGCTTACGTAGATTCATTTCACGTCGAGGCAAGCCTCACACTATTTATAGCGACAACGCTAAGAACTATGTAGGTGCGAGCAATGAGCTGGGCAGATTACTAAAGTCCAGTCTCAAATCCATTTTTTCTTTCGCCAATGATGAAGGCATTAAATTCGTTTTCAATCCTCCCTACTCACCAACGTTTGGAGGCATTTTCGAAGCTGGTGTTAAATCAGCAAAGTTCCACCTTAAACGTATAATGGGGAACGCCAGTCTTACCTTTGAGGAGTTAAGTACTTTATTTGCACAAATCGAAGCCATCCTTAACTCCCGACCTCTTATACCTCTATCCTCGGACCCAACCGATTACTCACCTTTGACGCCTGGGCATTTCCTCGTCGGACGACCGCTCACTTCGATACCAGCGCCACCTGTAACTATCAAGAATCCTGACCGATATCAACGTCTCGAGCTACTTCGTCAACATTTCTGGCAAAGATGGCAGAATGAATATCTGGCAGAGCTTCAGCAACGCTACAAATGGCGTCTTCATCACAGGAGCCTGAACGTCGGAGATTTAGTCGTTCTGAAGGAAGATAACGTCCCGCCACTCAAATGGCGAATGGCAAGAGTACATCGTCTTTATCCTGGGACCGATGGAGTTTCAAGAGTAGCAGATTTACAAACTTCCCGAGGCCTCACTCGACGTGCTCTCAACCGGGTCTGCGTGCTGCCGACTTCACTAGAAGAAGTTGAAAGACCAGGCTTTCAACGGGCCCCAAGATGTTAACGCTCGCGGTTGGCGGTGCGGGCGCGCGGGGGGTCGCAGGCGCAGCGGGCCACTGGCCGCGCTGCCGCCATATTGGAAATTACGACAGCGGCGAACGGACGCACGCTAATTGTGTGTCAATTTATCTCTTTAAATAAATAGTTAAAAGCAATCGTTTGGCGGTTCTTATTAACACCCAACGGATAAGGAGTTCCACCGAAGCAGAAGCGCAGACTTCACGAACATTTGTATTTTTATGAATTTGGCAGGGAAATAAAAATACGCCAACAAAAATCAGATTTTTTTAAACAAGCTCTCGTATTTATAGTACCGTACATTTTGATATACCACTGGCCATAACCCGAATATTCGAGCCAGGGCTCATCGATAGAATGAATTTCGATCCTCGGGGTGCAATCCTGTAAACGGAAGTGGGAAAAATACGATAGACGTCAGATGTCAGCAACACTCCCCCTTGATAAGTAAAATAGCAAATTCACAAGCTTTTAAACGTCACAAAGTCAACGTTTGAATAAAATAACAACGTCACAGTCATAAACATCAAAAGAAATAAAACGCCTTTTAATTCTACCAATAGACATTGAAAAGGAAAATATTAAATCAGCTATTTCGAAACGCAATCGTACGTATTTTAGGCTTCTCGTTGTAATAACTGTTGTCGTATTTTATTTTTATTTTATTTTATTCAGGATAACAAACAGTTACACAATGTGCCTTATATAAAAGTAAGATACTTAATACTACTTAGTAATTGTGCAACCAGCATCGTCATCCACAACATAATTTTAAAAAGATACCTAGTTGACAGTAACACAAATTATGATTCTTACAGATAGATTGTTACAGCAAAAACCTGGATGTGGTATTACAATAAATTGTTTGAAAGTGCTTTAAGTACCTGTTTCTTGAACAAACCGGGGGACAGATTGAAAATATCAACATCATAAAGATATGTGTTATAAGTTTTACTCATGCGCCACAGAGGCGCACGCTTGCCGGCATTGGACCTTGTATTACAAGATATCACAAAAATAATGATATTCCGGTGTGAGTGAAGGGTAGAGGATAACCTTGGGTGCCCATAATTAGGGCACCCAAGATGTTATATGACATTGCCACATTTCAATGGAGCTTTGCCCCACCTTTGGTCACCTAACGTGGCCATTGAAGCTCATATATCATTTTGTTGGGGACTTATTACAGGTTTCATATTGCATAATCATAATCAGTAAGAGTTGCGAGAGTAGTAGAAAATGATAACAAAAACAATGAATAATTCGCTTCGATTTCTTACTATTTTCTGAATTGTTAATTAAGTTGATTTTTCGATTCGTTTGATGTACAAAACTTTATTTTAAGCCAATAATTTTAATAAAAAACGGAGATAGTTTTACATTTATTCGATATCTTGTTCATCATACGGTTGATGGTGGGGCAGAATCTGGCATTGTCATTTAAGTAGATACTCAAGGCTTCGACGACGGTAACTGAAACTCTGCAAGTTTGCATTTACTTTCGTTAATGGTAGTAGAATAGGAAGTAAAATGTCAATGTACTTAAGTATTACATTTTATTTATTTATTATTACGAGTATTATTAAATTATGGACAGGCAGCTCATCGCTGATATGTCCACTTCACAGTGTTTGTAAAGTCTATCACTTAGTGGTATTATTCTTGTCAATGGTTTTAAACTGTCCAATTTGTTTTTGAATGCGTTAACTGAGACGACAGAGACAACGTTTGGAAGTGAGTTCCAGGCCTGAACAACTCTGTTGCTCAGGAAGTGACGAACGACATTGGTGCTGAAGGTGGTGCAGTCTACTTTCATATGGTGTCCTCGCAGCAGTCGCGTGTCTGTCATACTAAACATTGTTTTATTGAAGTCTGGGAGGTTGTATCTTGAAGGTCATGATTTTAAATGTTTCGATCAAATCTCCCCTCAGTCTTCTCTTCATCAATGCGGTGAGCTGCAATATCCTCAGTCTCTCTTCATTCATATTTGCAAGAAGATAGCAGATAAATACCAAATATATTACAGGTAGAATAATCGTTTATTTGACAGACAAACAGTACACCTATGCATACACTTACAATATAAGTAATAATATTTAAAAAGAGAAACTAAATTTAGTTACAACTATGAGGTAAAATAGTAGGTAGCACAAGTAGTACTGCAGCGCCAGAAAGGTCCCAACTCAGCATGTGCTATACCCGAGGGTGTAGCGCTGATATTCTGTTGGGGCCTTGCGGTCGGAAGCGGAACCAAGCACCAGTGAAGTGAAATGGAGCAGTGTTTCACATGTAAACAGTAGACAGGTCATCATCATCAGTCTATTTATATCGCCCCACTGCTCGGGCACAGACCTTCCCTTACATCGAGGGAGCTCGGGCCATAATCCACCACGCGGGCCCAGTGCGGGTTGGTGGATTTCACATGCCTTAGATTTTTTTTTTCTACGACATGCAGGTTTCATCACGATGTTTTCCTTCATCGTTTTTGAGAGCACTCGGTAAATGTACGTAAGTTTTTCCGTCGAAAAAACCGAGGATAACTCATTGGTACATGGCTGCCCTAGCTGGGAATCGAACCTGAGACCTCCATATTGCAAGTCCATTGACCCAACCACTGAGCCACCGAGCTCTTTAGAGTAGACAGGTACTTATAGGTAAATTAATTAGAAGCTGTAACGACACTTGTAACTAGCTCGTACTGGCAAACGTACCGTAGGTATTTTTGGTAAATGAATAATAAAGACTTTGGTAATAAAATTGCATCTGAAATGATCAAAAGTTCCAAATTTTAATTTCAATTTCAAATAAACACGATTTTCGGCGAACTAATAATTTTGCCAAATAAAATAAGTGAGTGAAAGAAAACATCAAAGAAAATGTCTCATAATTAATTCATGATTTATACTTAAATATTTTTTCAGGCATGGTTTCCTTACGATGTTTTCGTTCGCCGTTTTGAGAACATTCGGTGAATATAAAAAAAAAAACGAGTAAAACACATTGACCTACCGGGAGCTCGAAACGAGACCTCCGTAGGTACATATGAAAGCACAACAATGTGTGTGTCGCCGGTTCCGCATGAGGGATAAACTTACTAATAATCGTTGTATTATCATTGTTTTAAAAGATGTGTTGCTGAGAGTTTTTTGCCACTTTTTCTCCTCAGCGTTGGCACCTTTTCCTTGCAAAGTGGTGTAAATGTAAATTCAAAAAATATATTTACGTGCAAAAATGTACTCAACGTGCTTACTTGCAATAAAGAAATTTGACTTTGACAAGTGTAACACTTTGCGTTTTGGACCGTTCTTATTATCTGCGTCGTAAAAGTTGAAATCGTACTGCAAGTGTTACTTTTGATCTGCTGTTGTCTACACGGGGTACACACGAACGCTGTTATTCATAAACCTAGTTAAACTTCACTTCCATTAAATCGTGTTGATAACCCTTTCACACTTCGTTAAAAAAGAAGGGACAGGGCGCCTAAACGGTGGCGTAATTTTAAATCACGTTTATAAATACGCGTCGAAGGCAGGGGGCCTCAATAATAATGTGATTTTGTCATAAACTACTAGGTAGAATTTAATAACTCTTTTACAGTTACATAGTTTTAACTTTTATCTATCTAGCAGTGAAATAATTTTTGCAATAGGTCAAGTAGTTTTTGAGATAATCTCATCCTTAAAAACTCTTCTGTACACTTTTCTCTGTGTTAGCCCGTACCTACCATTATCACGCTCGGTACAGCTCACGCAGGTACAGCTGCCGGCTCTTGGGTCACCCGTGGCATCTACTAAAGGTCATTATTTTTGATTATTGATGATGATGATCTCCTCCGAGACGTGTCAGTCGATGGCGACGCCCTGTCATCACCAGGAGTGTGCCCGGATGTGAAACGGCCGTTTTTGGCACAACTTAGCTTGTCGCAATTATGCCATGTATTGTATATTGAAAAATAGTATTCATCCTAATAAACATTTCGTAATTAGCTTTTTAAATAAAATTGATTATATTGGAAGATGTTATTTTTTAAAGATTGGCGGCGCTAGTTGGCTCATGTCAGCCCCTTAATAACAAATTCATCTGGGTACAAAGAAGCATAGGGACAACACATAGAATCAAAGAATCAGAATCACTATGGAATTTGGCAAAAAATAGTTTGCCAAGGTTTGGTCAAGAAATCAGTTTTAGGCACATGTCTCGTCACAGCATTATCCCATACATCGATGCTTGGCAAGGCTCCAGAAACAGAAGCGATGGCCTATCGTATTGCCATTTTATATTTTCTCCAATGCTAGCATTTCTTATGTTTTTCTTAGAATGACCTTGCCCTTTAGGTAACTAGAAAATAATATATAATAGACATGTATGGAAAATGAAATTTCGTTCCATTCGAGAACTCGTCTACCCCATCGGTTATCGGTTCTACGACAGATGTGACCAGCCCACTGACACTTCAGTTTACTGATTCTATGAGCAGTCAACCACTTTTGTCTTCTGGGGACTCATTTCTTATTCTATCTACCAATCCATTAATAAAACTAAATGAAGATATACAATATTCCTAATTTGTATAACCCACAAATGACATTGCCACATTTCAATACAGCTTTGCCCCACCTACAAAACTACGTGACAATTTAAGCTGTACCTATCATTTTGTTGGGGACTTATAGGTTTCATGTTGCATAATCATAATCAGTATCATTTTCTACTACTCTCGCAACTCCTATAAAAGAGTAACAAAAACAATGAGAAATTCGCTTCGATTTCTTACTATTTTCTGAATTCTTAATTAGGCTGTTTTTTTCGACTCGCCAGATGTACAAGACTTTTTAAACCAATCATTTTAATAAAAAACGGAGATATTTTTTACATTTATTCATTATATTGTACGGTTGATGGTGGGGCAGAATCTGGCATTGTCATTTAGCATAGAATTGTTTTAGCCTGTTAGGTATTTCAAAAGAGACGATGGTACATAAAATCTGGGAAATCCTTCAGAGCATCATACCTATATTCGGCATAAGCATTCAGCGAATTTGATATTCGAGTATTTAGGCTTTCGGAGAATAGGCCAATAGGAATTTAGGCATTCTGAGAATAGGAACAGGTTTGTGAAATTGCAAAGTGAAATTTACGAGTTATCATGTGTGCTAAGTTGCAACATAGCAATTTAAACCAATTATCATTCGGCGATTAAATCGATTAAAATGAAATAGCAATTACATAATTATTGATTTAAATTTTGCAATAAACACACTTAAGAGCCTTCCTAGAGCCAACTAGCGCCGCCAATTTAAAAAAAATCATATCTTCCAATATAATCAATTTTATTAAAAAAGCTACGTTCACATTGTTTATTGCTATAAATATTATTTTTTAAATGCTTATTTGTAACGTGATGCAATGTAAGTAAGTTGTAGTTCGCATAATTGCGAAAAACGGCCGTTTCTGGCACATTTGTGAACTACAACTTACCTACATTGAATCACGTTACAAATAAGCATTTAAAAAATAATATTTATAGCAATAAACAATGTGAACGTAGCTTTTTTAATAAAATTGATTATATTGGAAGATATGATATGATATGATGAGTGTTTGCTAAAGTTAATAAAACAAAACAAAAAGCAGTCTGACTCTGTAATTGGCGCAATAAATAAAATTATCAAGTATTTTTATCACCACATATGAGTACATAAAATGCAACCACACCTACCGTACAATACATATACCACAGCGAGTTATGTGACTGTCGGTACCATACCAAAACTCGTACTTGTTTGTGGCTGCATGTTGGCTATAATTGTTGCCTGCGTGGAGCGGTAGACACATGTTCAGTAGAGACATAGACATGGGATTGGTTAGCTCTCAGCGAATTTCGAAGTGCAGATTCACGTGTAAAATACCATGCATGACGGTATCATAGAAGCAGAAAAGCAGCTATTGCATACGTTTTGATGTTTTCTTGCATATGCGCTATGCGAAACGAAAATATAAATGATACATGGAGAAAAAATCCCTAAGACGAATATGGAGACAAAATTAGACAACCTGGGTACGATATCACGGTGGCTCTGTTGGAATAGAGCGTGCCACGGAGTGGCGAGGTCCATGGTTCGAATCTCGGTCGTGACGAATTTTTTTGTAAAATTGTATATTGCTTTTCAGATTCATATATTTTTTCATCTAAATTTATTTTTACAATTTAAAAATGTGGCAACGTTGAGGAGAAAAAGTATTTAAAAACAGGGATTATGCAATGGCCATTAAAACCGTTAGTCTCGAGTGACGTCAGCATCAATAACATTCCCTAAATCCATCTGAGGTAAACTGAGAAATCGTGGTAATCGGACGCTATCGACGCGAGGCGCTGCTCGTCAAGAAAATGAGGTACAAAAACAACTTCAGAAAATGTGCAACGTTACACAGTGTTTTCTAAATGAAGTGTCCCTACTGCATGTGTATATCATGGCTCTAGCTGATGATTGAAGCGTAGCCCACGGTTGTTTGTTAGCTGTTACGTTCCGCTCGTTGCGTAGCTATTGCAACGGCCCCCGACCCCTCCGCACCCCCACAGAGCTGCTGTGTTGTGCTGGTACAATAGCCAACACACCAAGGGAATATAAAGCCCAGATTCTGGAGACTAGCAGTGTTTTGTAGGCTGTATAATCGATCGATTAGGACAGAGGTAATAAGATTGATTTGGTTCTCTTAAAATGGCGGGAAACGACGACGGTTGCGAAATTATTTGATAATTTTCCTTTTAATGTCTACAGGGACTATTTTGTGTAATTCTGTAATTCTTTAATGTACACAAAATAAATACACGTTACATGAAATAATAATTGGATTTTATTTTGTGTTTAATATCAGAAAATGTTCGCGAATGACAGTACGGTGAAGTTATTGGATTATTTATGCAAGATCTGAAGTTTCAAGCTTTTATCAAGAGTTCCCGCTACGACCTCGGGAGTGAACGTGACTGTCGAGCTGCTTCGTCCAGAGTGATGACGCTACGGCGACTCCTCTGAATGAAGACATGAAGACGCGGCTACCCAGGGTGAAGACGCTACTGCGACTCCCCTGGAGGAAGATAGAAGACTATTGAATATATTGAATTTTCTGTAACATGACATTGGCAAATGACGAACTGTCGAGACCATTAATAAAATAAATAAATAAATAAGATTGATTTATAAACATCGGTTACTTACTGAATTGGGATCAAGTTCGTAAACTTCCATACAAATAGTTTTACGACTACTTAGGAACGTATTTTCACGGATTTGGATCGGATGCAGTAAGAAACCGCGTTACCAAAACGTTTAATCGTTGCGTAAACCATTGAGAAGAACAAGATTCTTTTATTTATTGTATTGATCATAAATAGCCCACAGCGACATGACAGAATAACCCATGTCTTACTAATTTATCCATACTTAAAACTAAACCGAAGCTCAAATCAAGTGTCTTATTTTGTAAACAAAAACTAACCTACATTTTAAGCTGTTCTGTGATTTTAGAATTAAAACTATAGTGAGCTATTACTACAAAATATTATATATAAACGGATATCACTCACTTATATTGTTAAAGTCGGCAATTAGACCGACAGTTTCGACCGATTTGCGCGAAGAAACGTCACCGGCGACGCGGGCGTGGCGCGCTCACCTTGAAAAAGACCGTCGAAATCGGTCGAAACTGTCGGTCTAATTGCCGACTTTAACAATATAAGTGAGTGATATCCGTTTATATAGGTATAATATTTTGTTCTGTGATTATTCCATAGTTATTTTCACATTATTAGATCGGATCACTTTATTTTCACAGTGATGAACAGGTTCAATCAATCGGTTCCTTTAGTGTTACATCACAACCAGGTAATTGGACGATCATATTTGTTTACAAAATAAGACACTTGATTTGGGCTGCGGTATAAGGGTCAATACGGTCTACTACAAACCGGCGAGCATGCATCAAGAGATTGATGAATGTGGAGGAGGCAAGGGTTGTGTGCCAGGATCTCAGCAGATGGAAGTCCATCGTCTCTGTCTACCCCTACGGGAATCAGGCGTGAGTTTATAAATAAATATCTCTGGAATATAGAAAAATAATTTCAGATTCAACAAAATGCAAAAAAATCTACTTTTTACTTGACTTGAATTAGCTGTTAGCTAAAAGCTTTCAAGAGGGTTTTATTATAAAGTATCACCAACAATATGTTTACGAACAATAACCCTCTGAAAGTGACGTCATATTTCACTACCCACGCTCTATTTAGACTAAACTCTTTGACGGCCCAAAAATATCTCCAATTTATCAACAATTACCGCACGGCCGATGGTGTCAAACTTTCGGGCAACATCGCTTTTTGTCGCTGAACATAAATTGCCTTTGTAAAGTTCTGACAGATAGGTATTACTGTATTTCTATATTAGTGCTTTACTGTACGTACTATACGTAATTGATACCGAAAGGCCTACTAATAAATAAATGCCGTACACCTCTGGCGCGTACACAGTCAAGTAGCGCATCTCTAAAGAGATAATCGTGCATTTAAGCCATCTCGCTAACGGTCATGGGTTCCGAGAAATCGTCTTTGTCACAACTCTCCTCTGTCACAACTCACCTCGGCCTCCCCTACTAATACAAAATACCGCCGCGACGGTTGCATAATTTTTTATAAGTATTATTAAAGCTGTATGTTTTCCACAATAAATCAATAAATAAAATTATTTGTTTGTTTTAACACTTTATTGTACAACACAAATACATAAATAAAATTACAAGAGAAACATATTGGCACAAAGGGCGAGTTTATCTCAAAATAGATTTCTACCAGCAAACCCGCGAAAGAGAGAGCAGTGTTGTAAGTGGTAGTCGTCGTGGTGTACAAAATCTAAACAAATATATATAATATAAGCAATACTTATCAATACAACCTATAATAAAATACCTAAATAAATAAATATACATACTTAATATAAATATACTTTAAAAACCTACATATGATACAGTTACATATAAACTATACCTAAATAGGTATATAAATAAATACTATGTGGAGCCGCCGAGAAAAGCCCGATATGACGTTTGGGGACGGTGCGGCCGACATAACTTTGAAACGGTGCAAAAGTTACGGATAAATAAATTATTGTCTTGAATTCTCATTCACGTAATCCATTTTGTACAAAAATAATAAAATTAATAATTGCAAACATGCAACAGAGTAAATTCACATTCTTTCTTATGAAAACAATTGATTTAGTTCTCCATGAAGCACAGTTACAATGTTATGTCGTCCGAATTAAATCGTAGAGAAGAGATTAAAATACTACGTAACGATATTTGGTATCAGTTACTAATATCGCTATTATATCATCACAGGAAAATTCTTTTTCGTTACTTTCGTTCAGCCTTAATTTCAGAATGAAACTGGTGTGATGGATATCTTTGTATCAAATTAAATACAAAACAGTTAAAAATAAATCTTTAGTAAGGAAAGCCGCCGACAAAAGCTAGTCAATTACTAACACGTTACCTATGGGTACATCACTATTAACGTCATATTGTCATGTGTCATATCGGGCCTATTAAAACGGCCGTACTATAATGGATGAAATACTAAATAATTAAGGATTAGAGAGATAGTGTTCTTTGGGTTCTCTTGAAAATGGCGGGAAACGACGGTTGTGAAATTATTTGATAATTTTCCTTTTAATGTCTACAGGAACTATTTTGTGTTTAATATCACGTTAAATTAATCAGAAAATGTTCGCGAATGACAGTACGGTGAAGTTATTGGATTATTTATGCAAGATCTGAAGTTTCAAGCTTTTATCAAGAGTTCCCGCTACAAGCTCGGGAGTGAACGTGACTGTCGAGCTGCTTCGTCCAGAGTGATGACGCTACGGCGTCTCCTCTGGATGAAGACATGAAGACGCGGCTACCCAGGGTGAAGACGCTACTGCGACTACCCTGGAGGAAGATAGAAGACTATTGATTGAATATATTGAATTTTCTGTAACATGACATTGGCAAATGACGAACTGTCGAGTCCATTAATAAAATAAATAAATAGTGTTCTTTGAGTAGTTTTTTGAAAAGAGTAATTGTTTGATAGTCACGAATGATGGGTGGGAGCGATATTTGATAATTTAGATTATATTGTGGTAGTTTTGTTTTTGATGTCACGTTAATAATGAGAAAATGTTCGATAATATCAATATGTTGGAGTTTTCGAATAATTATAAGCAAGATCTGCAGTTTCGAGCTAGATACTCCCACTACGAACGTGACTGCTGAACTGCTTCGTCCAAGGTTGCAGTAAATGACAATGCCAGATTCTGCCCCACCATCAACCGCAAGTTGTACAAGATAACGAATAAATGTAAAAATATCTCCGTTTTCTATTAAAATTTATGGTTTAAAATAAAGTTTTGAACAAGTTGCGATTTAAAAAAAACAGCTTAATTAAGAATTCAGAAAATAGTAAGAAAACGAAGATTTATTCATTGTTTTTGTTACTCTTCTATAGGAGTTGCGAGAGTAGTAGAAAATGATACTGATTATGATTATGCAATATGAAACCTGTAATAGTTCCCAACAAAGTGATAGGTACCTACAGCTTAAATGGTCGCGTAATTTTGTAGATGGGGCAAAGATCCATTGAAATGTGGCAATGTCTTTATGTGAATTCAACCACATAATAAAATAACAATAGAAACGCAGTCTTATTCAATTTCAAGAGCATAATTCACTATCTCCCTCTCCCATGCCGTGTTAAGAGGAGACAATAGGAGCTACTTCAATGTCAATATAATTAATCCCAAACTAATTTAGTTTCGTACTGTAGGGAATAATTTATTAATAGAGGGATTTAGGTCTTCACTTACAGTCCAAGGAGCTATTACTTCATCATCATCAGCCCGTATCAGTCCACTGCTGGACGTAGGCCTCTCCCAAAGCGCGCCAATCAACCCTACTCTCGGCCCTCTGCATCCAGTCCCTGCCAGCCATTTTGCGAAGGTCATCCCTCCATCTGGTCGGGGGGCGTCCCACACTACGTTTACCCGTTCGTGGCCTCCATTCGAGAACTCGTCTACCCCATCGGTTATCGGTTCTACGACAGATGTGACCAGCCCACTGCCACTTCAGTTTACTGATTCTATGAACAATGTCAACCACTTTTGTCTTCTGGCGGATATACTCGTTTCTTATTCTATCTAACAGAGAAATTCCAAGCATAGCTCTTTCCATAGCTCGCTGAGCGACCTTGAACCTGTGGGCCAGTCTCACCGTCAATGTCCACGTTTCGGCTCCGTAGGTCATCACTGGCAGGACGCACTGGTTGAAGACCTTAGTTTTTAGGCATTGTGGTATTGAAGACGAGAAGATATGACGTAGCTTCCCAAACGCTGCCCAGCCCAGCTGAATTCTCCTGTCACTCTCTTTCTCGAAGTTGTTCCTACCCAGCTGTAGAGTTTGTCCTAAGTAGACATATTTCTGAACAACTTCGAGGACCGTGGCATCGACTACTACTGGTTCCGGGAGCTATTACTTAACCTTTGACATTTCAAGATATTTTAATAGGGACGGTCTGACACTGAGGAAGGTGTACTTACAGGATAGGTATTTAGGTTGAGATTTCCACATAAAGTACTTTGACTGGTTTTTGAAAATTCTCTACAATTTCATAGTGTACTAAGTTTAAACTTTATCAAGGTGAACGCGACACGCCCGCGTTTAAACTGTCGGTCTTATTGCCGGCTTCAACAATATAAGTGAGTGATATCAGTCTAAATAATCTTAGTTTCTAAAATTGTGTTTTTATTATTTTAACATATTGAATTTTTTTTTAACATGATGATAAAATTCTTGCCGTGGGCAGGACTTGAACCTGCGACCTTGTCATTCCGTGACACACTCTTACCAACTGAGCCACCACAGGCCACGCCACGCCCACCGAAAATATTCATCGTATTATAACTGTGGTGGCTCAGTTGGTAAGAGCGTGTCACGGAATGACAAGGTCGCAGGTTCAAGTCCTGCCCACGGCAATATGTTTTTCATCGTGTTCTCATTTATTCACCGTAATACAAATTCTGAGAAAAAAATATTTGTTCAAGTTCTCTCGATTTTTTTTTTTCATTAAAATTACAATCCCAACGCCTTTACAGGTTTTCACCCAAGTCGACGATGGTAACTTAATTAATTAATTACAATTCATTCATTCACCATTAAATTATATAAACCAAAATGTCAAATATCAACTATCAAAATGTTACTATGTATAATCAATGTCAAAAAATGTCCCTAAAAATTCAATTCAACAAATTATTAATATTATCAATTTAACCAATATATAACACAAGTAGGTGAGCGTGGCATTTGTGAATTCAGTCAGCAAATTATCGCAGCGCATGGGCGCTGTCATTGTGCGGTACAAAATACGCCCGACCCATCTGTCCGGACAAATACCTCACAGCTAAATACCAGAAGTAATAATTCACCCTTTGAAATCGGTTAAAGGACGCGCCACACTATCAAACTATTAAATTCCAACAGAGAATTCAAAGACATAAAGGCTCATTCACACACGTACTCGCTAGTAAGTAGCATAGCAGGTATTATGTAACATATTCCGCATTGTTCGCCCGAGGCTCTAAATCTGCCAGATGCAAAGCCTTCCTATCCGAACTAAGCGCTGTCTGTGTCGCTGCGACTTCAATTTTATTATTACAAGAGCCGCGTGCGGGTTTAGATAGCTGATAGATACGTGGTAAAAATCATTTTGTGGTCAAAGTTAGTAAATGTAATATGCTAACAGATTTATTTGGGAATTTTCTGTGGGTTACCAAAATATATACTTCTATCTGATGAAATTGTAAAATTCCCGTTTTAAATACATAGAAAAATGCTATACCTAATAATATAAAATCTTTAGGTATGTCAGACAAAGTCCATATATTGAAGTATAATGAATATAAATTAACCCACATCTAGTCACAGATACTAAATTCTACACACAACATTCCAAACAAATAATAGGAACAACACAAGGTATACTTTAGAAGTCATTATACAGGGTAGGAATATCGCCTATTTTCGAAATTAAATCAAGATTGGTACGGTGGAACACAGAGAAATGTGTACCTACTTAACTGTTTTTAAAGTTGAGATTTTCTAAAAAACTACTTGACCTATTGCATTTCTTTTCCTTTTCTCTGTTTGATAGATAAAAGTGATAACTGTGGAACTGTAAAACAGTTATTAAATTCGGTCCAATAGTTTATAAGAAAATCTTAACCCTGTTGAGGCGGGGGCCTCAACAAGGTTAAGATTTTCTTGTATACTTATCTCTGTCTTCGACTGTACTAACGCCCTGGAAACTTGAAAAGTAAAATATCTAAGTATTTGTTAAAAGTTTTCAGTATGGGTCTGACTTTTAAAGCATGAAGCCAAGCAAACCAATGGAGCTTTTACTCGCTCTTTGTCATGTTCATGTTTTGACTTTAATTGTTTGTACATTTTTTACCCAACAGCTACAAAATTTGTATAATAGAGTTCCTTATTCAACTTTTACTACTCAACCGATGTTTAACTTTCCTATCTATTATCAGATAGGTGACTTTGCATCGCCTTTCCGGAATATCCACAACATTTCAATTTGCGGCGCGTTTTATTTGCAAACGGCGAGGGGATGGTTTGCATTGTATGGCGAGGTACATGGATGTTCGTGCAATGAAAGTTGAAGGGTTACCGCGATGTGATTTGATTTGAAAAATATGCGGACTCGTAAATAGATGGGTTTCTGTTCGATTTGAATATTCAGGTTTAAGTATTTACCTACTTGACTGTCGGAAGGAGATGGGTCATGTTTTTGAAGTGTATGTGTGTCGATTACTGTATGGCCTCTATAACCAGAATCAGATCTCTTTATTGCAATTAAATCTATACATATAATAAGACTGTAAAAAAGTTGTGTCTGTACATTGGACATTTTTTGAAAAGAATAATTGTAATGTGTTTTAGGATCGATACTGATGTCAAAACAATAATTTTTAGAATTTTTATCTGTTTGTCTGTGACTTTGTGCAAGTACCACGCCATAACTACTGAAGGGATTTTGATGGGAGTTTCACTAGGAGATAGCTGAAATATCCGGACAGCTCATGAATTATTAAATATATATATAATTTTTGTTATAATGTCTACAGTGGCTATTTTGTTTTTAATATCACGTTAAGTTAATCAGAAAATGTTCGCGAATGACAGTATGGTGAATTTATTGGATAATTTGAGCAAGATCTGAAGTTTCAAGCTTTTATCAAGAGTTCCCGCTACAAGCTCGGGAGTGAACGTGACTGTCGAGCTGCTTCGTCCAGAGTGATGACGCTACTGCGACTCCTCTGGAGGAAGATAGAAGACTATTATATATTGAATTTTCTGTAACATGACATTGGCAAATGACGAACTGTCGAGTCCATTAATAAAATAAATCTAAATTCAACAAACTTGTACAGTAAATTCAAGTGAACATTCCGATACAGAAACTAACCTACCAATTTGAAAGCCCACACGAGCAATTAGTCCTAATTAGGCTTTTTAATCGCAATGCTACGTTCGTAGAGGTATTCCGGGGCGGGTAATTTGTATGTAACGCGGCCACGGGCCATTATGTGGGCATATTACCCCGGGACGGCGTAAACTACGCAGCTTAGTGGGGTGTAGACATGTTTCAGTACTAATACGAGTGTAGATATTCCATCAACGGGATATACAATCTCACTTTCAATGCTAATTAATGACAATGCCATTCAGCCCCACCATCAACCGTATGATGAACAAGATAACGAATAAATGTAAAAGTATCTCCGTTTTTTTATTAAAATTATTGGTAGAAAATAAAGTTTTGTACAAGTTGCGATTCGAAAAAACAGCTTAATTAAAAATTCAGAAAATAGTAAGAAATCGAAGCGATTTATTCATTGTCTTTGTTATCATTTTCTACTACTCTCGCAACTCCTACTGATTATGATTATGCAATATGAATCCTGTAATAAGTCCCCAACAAAATGATATATGAGCTTCAATGGTCACGTAGGTGACCAAAGGTGGGGCAAAGCTCCATTATTTTATTTTATTTTTCGTATGGTCACGGCGACGTGACAGGAGATCAGACCGTGAGTGGGAGGCTGTCCAGCCATTCAATCACGTCCTCGTCAGCCTTATGGATCTTGACAAGACCACCCTCAATTGACCATTGCGGACAGTTGTCGGTGACGTGTGACATGCTCTGGATTTCGCCACAGGAACAGTGGGGGTCCGACCCGAAGTGCCATCTGTGCATGAGTTAGAGTCATATAATTCCAAAGACCGCTAACTCCACGCGCAACGTCTTTTCAGTAGAAGCAAAACACTGTCACTTAATCAATTAAAGTCTTTTCTGGTGAAATATTGGTTATAGTACTCGAGAATACAATTTTAATTTATTTTTAAATCTATCTTACGTAATCCTATTAAGTAAAAGCAATATTTTTTCATGTTTAAAATGGAGCTGGCGGATTTTGTAATTAATCGTTGGAGTTGGCGGATTTTGGATATAACTAGCAGTGGATTTGGCGGGCTTTGTACCTAACCGATATTTTATTTCGGTACAGGGTGTTTACAATATTCAGTGTTTATTTTTACTCTCACATTTCTTACTACCGTTTTGATTCAGTCTCTCTAAGAAAGAAGTATTAGTATATTTTACTATTTTTTACACTCTGGCAAATATACGTAGTGCGGAAAGCCTGCAAGATAGAGCGACGATTATAGGACATCTAAAGAAAAAGCGCTTTTGCGTAGTTAACATTTTAGAAACAAGTACTTTTTTTTAAATAAAATCTAAACTTAAAACTAAATAAAACATAGAGAATCGTGGCGCTTCATTCTCTCTGACCACCCCGCAAAAGATATAGCGTAAAGATATGTATGTGTTTATGCATATATAAATTATCTATTTTAAAACGTAATATTAGTCAAAAATTTAGGTACCTAGGTCGTAGTAAGTACCTACCCACGCGATCAAAGTCAACACGTCTCAATAGGAAACACTCTGTATAACCTAAACAAGCCATAGTAACTGACCGTACTTTAAACGTACTTTGTTCCTTCAGTTTATTCTTTTCCACAAATCCGGCTGACTAATTCGTTTCCTTCCTTTATTAGGAGCTGCTTTTTCTACTTTTTTTGAAAGTTCTTCCATTATTTTAATTGAAAAACACTTTTTTATGCACAACAATATTCACCGTTTTGTCACTGATCGACATATTGGTTGTCAAAGAATAGCGCTTCGTGATTGGTCGAAAACGGACATGGCGGTTATTGGAATTTACTGCCCTGGGAGCTGTCGGATTTTGGAAACAACTGAAAAGTTTGGTGTCGCATTTGTTCGGGATCTAACGGTTTTTGGCATTGAACGTCTTTGGACGAAAGATTACAAATGCCACAGACTAAATAGTACCATCGACAGTTTATTTTTTCTTAAAATGTGGAGTTGGCGGGTATTGGAACTATATGACTCAGTTCTGCGCACCGTTCCGTTCCAAAGCTCCATTGAAATGTGGCAATGTCATTTACAGTTTTCGGATTTATTCTTGATATGTTATGGTGAAGTTGTACGGAACCCTCGATGCGCGAGTCTGACAGCCGACTCGCACGTGACCGTTTTTTTCTTTCTATTCTACTAGTGTTAACGAAAATCATTGTCAATTGACTAGGGGTGTTGTTCTTCTGAAGATGTATGAATGGCTGAGAGAAAGGTTGGCAAGAAAGAAATCCGCGCCATGGGGTGGTACGAGGCGGTGCCAAGCGTACCGGAGTGTACGAGGTGCCGCCGCCTAAGTAAGGGCCCGGGCCCACGGACGCAGTGCGCGAACCGCACGGCGCCCGAGTGGCTCGAGGCTCAGACGGGGAGGAGGAAGGTGAGGGATGAATGGATTATACATTGTGGGCTAGTACAGCCCACAATGGGGAGTGCTCGGGCGCCAGTCGGGTCGCGGTTGTATCACAGTTTCCCGTGGCTCGGCAAGAATGGCACGAGGTGGAACACCCCAGGACGTTTAGTCGGTATGCTGCCCCTTCAGGGCGGTGAGCCCGACATAACCAACACGCTCCCCCGGGCGTGGTGACACATGATTTGCGTGCATGTTTTACCTGGGTTAAAAAAAAAAAGGTGACAAAAGGTGGGGCAAAGCTCCATTGAAATGTGGCAATGTCATTTACAGTTTTCGGATTTTTCTTGATATGTTATGGTGAAGTTGTACGGAACCCTCGATGCGCGAGTCCGACAGCCGACTCGCACTTGACCGTTTTTTTCTTTCTATTCTAATTGGTGCGACTTTTTTTTATTATTATTATTAATGGACTCGACAGTTCGTCATTTGCCAATGTCATGTTACAGAAAATTCAATGTATAATAATGTTCTATCTTCCTCCAGGGGAGTCGCCGTAGCGTCATCACCCTGGGTAGCCGCGTCTTCATGTCTTCATCCACAGGAGACGCCGTAGCGTCAATCACTGTGGACGAAGCAGCTCGACAGTCACGTTCGCTCCCGAGCTCGTAGTGGGAATCTTGACCATGGCGCCAAACTTCAGATCCTGCTTGAATTCTCCAATAACTTAACCATACTGTCATTCGCGAACATTTTCTGATTAATTTAACGTGATATTAAACACAAAACACTCACTGTAGACATTAAACTGAAAATTATTAAATAATTTCGCAACCGTCGTTTCCCGCCATTTTCAAAAAGCCCTGGTGCGACTTAAACGCTTATCCTTCTAGAAATATCCTATCCATGAACTTTCCACTCCTGTTTTGAAATTCAAACTTTGTCGCGCCCAACGCGACACCAGCGCCAGAGTTGCGCTGAACAAACCACTACTCAAATGATGGCCGCCGCGCAAGGGCGTCGCCAAGGGGGGGCAGGTAGGGGCAGCTGCCCCCCCCCCCTAGAGATTAGAAAAAATATCCAGCCCAATGCAAAGTCCTTAGTCAGGTACTGGAAAGCGATGAGGCGAGAGCGAGCGGGGAGAGGAGAGTGCTCCTGTCTCTCCTATTCCGTCCACGCGGCCGCGTCGTCGCGTGCTCTCACACACAGCTGTAATTTATATCGGCTTGCCCCCCTCTGGGCCATCGGCTGGCGACGCCCTTGCCGCCGCGTAAAGCACGGGAAAACTTTGCTCCTGTTAATCGTGGTTAAAAAGTAGACGAAAGTCGGGTATTTCGTGATTAGAGCCTGTGTAGGACGTCCTGGACTCTTGCGTCAACCTGTTTAGTGCTGTGCGTGCGAGGAATTGACAAGGATCGGGAGACTCTTGGTGTGCTAGCGTCATCAGCTTATCCGAAGTAAGATTCCCTCCTTTCTGACCTAGCTTTAAGTGCGGCACTTGCTCTCTGCTGTGGGTTCGCGGGATTACAACGTCTCCTTCCAGGTGAAACGAGGACCAGCTCGATTTGCTCGTTGAACGGCCTGGTATCGTACCGCCACTAATAGTGTTAACGAAAATCAATGTCAATATATGTATATATTCACAAATATTTGTTTTTTGTTTTTATTTATGGTAATATTTATTTATTTTAGTAAGTGTTTTAAGAGTATTTTATTTTTTTTATTTTTTTTATTTTGCTGAAGTATATTTATTATTTTTATCTAAGTATATAAGTGGGTCGGGTCTGCTCCTGGGGGTCCCTAGTGGACCTATGGGTTCTGCCTGAAAATCAGCGCCGCAGCCATGTGCCGCGTGGCAGTGGCATTATGCTGAGGCAGCTGACCCATTCCGGCGCTGCACATCAATGTCAGATTGGTTAAGGAATTTGTAATATTTGTATTTGTGTATGTGCCTGAATAAATGTATTTTCTTTCTTTCTTTCTTTATTGACTAGGGATGTTGTTCTTGTCACTATATGACTGATAGTTTTACTGTAGTGCAAATAAGCTGTATAATCAAACAGTAAAGTGACCCGACTCGGGTCCAGCCAGCTAAACTATTAATTGGTCGGCTATCGGGCAAACAGTTCAGGCTTAGCTCTAGTGCCCCCGGGGCCACAGACCACTTACCCCATAGACGTGAAATCGGTACAAATGACAATGCCAGATTCTGCCCCACCATCAACCGTAAGTTGTACAAGATAATGAATAAGTGTAAAAATATCTCCGTTTTTTATTAAAATTATTGGTTTAAAATAAAGTTTTGTACAAGTTGCGAGTCGAAAAAAACAGCTTAATTAAGAATTTTGAAAATAGTAAGAAATCGAAGCGAATCATTCATTGTTTTTGTTATTCTTCTATAGGAGTTGCGAGAGTAGTAGAAAATGATACTGACTATGATTATGCAATATGAAACCTGTAATAAGTCCCCAACAAAATGATAGGTACAGCTTAAATGGTCACGTAGTTTTGTAGGTGAGGCAAAGCTCCATTGAAATGTGGCAATGTCATTTGCAATCGAAAAATTTTGTCACACGATGAGTGCAATAGGCGAAGCGGGGGGCAGGGGCGCCATATTAAATCCGTGTCTCAAGGTTACGCGTGTCGCGAAGCAATTTTGCGCTCATATGCGGGCAGAAATGGGCGCCCTCCTGTTACAGGTCTTTGGGGTAAGTGGTCTGTGCCCGGGCATACCCCCCCACCCCCCGGGCCCGGGCATCGAACCGGAAACTTGGCGATAACACAAATACTCCAAAAGTTTGCCTGTTTCGTTTTTTATGGGAAAGTTCCAAGTAGCTTTTGGATGTATAAAAATATTTACTCTGCTGACAGGAAATAGGAAATAATCAGAGAAGTAAATAGAAATACTAGGAAAAGATGGAAGGAACTCTGAGAAGACAAAATTCCTCGTAACCGGACAAAATAAAGATTTATATTTGATCGGAGAAATACTTCCTATTTACCTCGCTGGCTTAGTGGTCCAAAGTGGACAAGATCCTCTGACACTGCAGAGCGCCCCTGCAGCCTGTCTTGCGCTGTGTGGTACGGTGGAACACAGAGAAAGGTGTACAGGAGAGTTTTTAAGGTTGAGATTATCTCTAAAACTACTTGACCTATTGCAAAAATTCTTTCACTGTTTGATAGATAAAATTGAAAACTATGTAATTCTAAAAGAATTATTAAATTCGGTCCAGTAGTTTTTGAGAAAATCTCAACCTTATTGAGGCCCCCTGTATACTTATCTCTGTCTTCGACTGTACCAGTCGGTCTGCAGCTCTCACGGATCCCTCTGCACCTCGGCGCCCCAGAGCGGTATCTAAGACGTCCGACTGGCCGTCTTCCACTAGGCTTTTCGACGTATGCTCGCTTCGCTGCATGTTCCTATCTACGTGACCAAGCCAGCGGAACGGGCTGCTTTGGTTTCTCCAATGATGTTAGGCTCGGCCACCATCTCCTAGATCTCGCAGTTCTTCCGGATCCTCCAGCTCCTGTCTTCTCTCTTCGCTGGTCCCAGAATTCTCCTTAAAATCTTCCTCTCCACCACCAAGAGCTTATTCTCTTCCTTCAGGGTCAGCGTCCAAGTAATTTTATAGCAGTCCATAGAGATGAAACAGTGACTGTAATTAATTTTTTTTTTAAATACGTTAATTTAGAATGGGACCGAAGGCTTAAACCATGTAATTTTTTTAATAAAATTATGGCTAACAATCACTTGCGTTTAATTCTTTGTAATCATTTGCATCATAAGTTGGTTTGGATTAGCACATGGAATAAGGATTAATGAAATAATTGTGGGTATCGGGTCTTTACCCAGCAGTGGGCCAATATACAGGGTGTAACGTAAAGGGTATATGAAGCCGACGGGAGAGTCTTCAGTATCGGTAACTGAACCACTTTTGTTCTACGTCTTTTCGAATAAATAATAAAAATAAATTAATGTCTCATACAAATGGATCAGCTGACCGGTACAAAATGTATGAAAAGTCTAAAAATAAATTCGCGAAAATCGAAAAGTCATAGAACAAAAGTTGTTCAGTTGCCAATACTGAACACCCTCCCTTCGGCTTCATATACCCTTTACGTTACACCCTGTATATTATTATTGGCTGCGTAGAATTTATTTTTGTAATAATTCGACTGTACTGTACATCTGTTGGTATTCCGAAAATGTAAAATAAAAATAAATAAATAAAATTAATTATATATAGTAATAATAATTCACCTCAATTTACATCTATAGTAATACTTGCAATAACACTTAATTATCGATACTTGTCAATAACCATTCGTTGTTAAATAGCGAAAACCTCGTGATTCGAGATATTCCATGTGGTTTTTGTACATGAATATAAAATGAAAATAATAACATAAAATGTTAAAATACACTCATTCACTGGCGGATGTCACATTAAAATTGTAAAGCTTTTTTGCTTCACGCATTTTAATGTTGTGTCGCGGAGCAAGTCACGGGCTGAAGCGACTTATTCGTCAACTGGCGAGTGTGGAACTCGCGAGTGCGCGCAGGTTGGCCACCTTCTGATTTTACCTATTGTTTTTGTCGTCAACTCGCGCGCACGCGTAAAGTACCTACAGTCATATAAAAATTTATTTATTTATTTATAAAAATATTACACAGCATTACAGTAACACCAATGCGCTGTGTAATTCATAATAATAACTTAGTCTACTTATAGATAATAATAATAATATAAAATTCAGTCACATTAAAATATTACATTAAAAATAGGTCCACATTAACAATTATGCGTTATACACTTGTCAATAAAACAAACAACATCAAACATATACGTATAGACAAAACTTTACACATAAAAAGACACAACACTCATCCATCTATCTCACAGAACACCATGCACTCTCTCAGCACCGAGTGTCAACCGATCAGCAAACAGGTCACACTGTGGTGCCGCTGTCAGAAGCGCATTCAGTCGCGCGAGCATAATGAGCAAAATGGATTGAATCCAAAAACTTAAATAAATAACTATTACCCGCATTGCCCGAGTTGGCTAATTCGGTTAAGTATGGATTATAGCGATGCTCTGACTTGACTGCAATCATAGAATCATCAAAACCATAGGTAACTATATCTTTATTGCAATTAAAGACATTGTGTATATGTTTATGCCACTTAGCGAGAAAAATGTGAACAAGAGTAAAGAAGTGAAAATGACATTGCCACATTTCAATGGAGCTTTGACCATAGGCCATCATTTTGTTGAGGACTTATTACAGGTTTCATATTGCATAATCATAATCAGTATCATTTTCTACTACTCTCGCAACTCCTATAGACGAATAACAAAAATAATGAATAATTCGCTTCGATTTCTTACTATTTTCTAAATTCTTTTTTAGGCTGTTTTTTTAGACTCGCTAGATGTACAAGACTTTGTTTTAAACCAATAATTTTAATAAAAAAACGGAGATATTTTTACATTTATTCGTTATCTTGTACATCTTGCGGTTGATGGTGGGGCAGAATATGGCATTGTCATTTGTCAGTAGCGCATCTTTTAAAATAATTCGGTACATGTCTCTCACATAATAAAGACCAATTCGAAGACAAGGACATTTGGCCAGCAAAATTTATATGACGTGATTTTTCTTGTATGTGTTTATCATTTTGTTCTTTTGTAGTGCCAAATATTGTTCTTGTTTTTTTTTAAACTTCAAACACAGATTTTTTTTGTAAAACAGAATTGAGAAGGTCAAAACTATTTTACCTTAATTTTTTTTTACGAAAATATAATATATTTCTTGGCTGTATGGGTTAGATTCTCTTTGCCTGCTACGTCAGAGCCACAGAACTTCCAAAACGCCTAATTTGACAGAAAACATATTTTCCTCGAATTTATCTACGAAAAAATTCTGAATAAAATTCCGCGTATTCAGAAAGACAAACCCTTAAAATGGTATTTTTCTTGTAGGATGTTAATAATTTTGTCAATTGACAGGCATACCTGCTTGTTAAGTCCTTAGTTTCCATATTTGAATGTATTTAGGTTCTCTACATATTTGCTCATTATCTAAACCCTTGCTTAAAGTTACTCTCTAATATGCTATCGACTGAATAAACACTATTTAAGTTTCAGACTAATCTAGGGGTTATAGTTTGAAACTTGAACAGGCAATTTACACTACGTCAATAGAACGCAGCCTTAAACCGACATCTGCCTAACTCCCTGCCATCTGAATAAGAAACATGACAGTATCAAGGCCGACTGCCAATCACCCATGAAACAAAAAAAATCTATGGAGAAAGCCTAAAGTAAAGTCAAAAATAAAAGTCAAATGACATTGCCACATTTCAATGGAGCTTTGCCCCACCTACAAAACTACGTTGCCAATTTCAACAATATAAGTGAGTGATCGCCGTGTCGGACTCGGGATGAATTTGGATAAGACCAAGATCATGTTCAATGATCTGGTCGTCCCGGAACCAGTAGTAGTCGATGCCACGGTCCTCGAAGTTGTTCAGAAATATGTCTACTTAGGACAAACTCTGCAGCTGGGTAGGAACAACTTCGAGAAAGAGAGTGACAGGAGAATTCAGCTGGGCTGGGCACTGGGCAGCGTTTGGGAAGCTACGTCATATTATCTTCTCGTCTTCAATACCACAATGCCTAAAAACTAAGGTCTTCAACCAGTGCGTCCTGCCAGTGATGACCTACGGAGCCGAAACGTGGACATTGACGGTGAGACTGGCTCACAGGTTCAAGGTCGCTCAGCGAGCTATGGAAAGAGCTATGCTTGGAATTTCTCTGTTAGATAGAATAAGAAACGAGTATATCCGCCAGAAGACAAAAGTGGTTGACATTGCTCATAGAATCAGTAAACTGAAGTGGCAGTGGGCTGGTCACATCTGTCGTAGAACCGATAACCGATGGGGTAGATGAGTTCTCGAATGGAGGCCACGAACGGGTAAACGTAGTGTGGGACGCCCCCCGACCAGATGGAGGGATGACCTTCGCAAAATGGCTGGCAGTGACTGGATGCAGAGGGCCGAGAGTAGGGTTGATTGGCGCGCTTTGGGAGAGGCCTACGTCCAGCAGTGGACTGATACGGGCTGATGATGATGATGAAGTGAGTGATATCCGTTTTTATATAATAATTTGTACTAATGGCTCACTATAGTTTTAATTCCTGATTGTTATATTATGTTCGACTTCTATTGAAAATTCAAATAATGTAAAAACAAGTACCTGACTATAGCAGCTGGGACGCGTAGTTATGCAAAAGCAGAGTCTGCAATGTAAATATGGCTATCTCCATCGGCGGTTCCTTCATGCCCAAACCTCACTCGGACCTCTTTAATATTTAAACTAGTAACACAATTTCATTTGACAAGATTCCGGACCCAAAATTGGTGTGATGTGTGATTCGTGACCATGAAATAAGGCTGAGATTCACAGACAATGGAGGACGTGACTAAAAATATTAATGAAAGTGTAAAAAGGTGTAAACATGAAATAATAAAAGACATTGCAATATTTCAATGGAGCTTTGCCCCCACCTACAAAACTACGTGACCATTTAAGCTGTACCTATCATTTTGTTGGGGACTTATTACAGGTTTCATATTGCATAATCATAATCAGTATCATTTTTACTACTCTCGCAACTCCTATAGAAGAATAACAAAAACAATGAATAATTCGCTTCGATGTCTTACTATTTTCTGAATTGTTAATTAAGCTGATTTTTCGATTCGTTTGATGTAAGTAAGTACTTACAAAACTTTATTTTAAACCAATAATTTTAATAAAAATCGGAGATATTTTTACATTTATTCGTTATCTTGTAGGTACAGTCGAAGACAGAGATAAGTATACAGGGGGCCTCAATAAGGTTGAGATTTTCTCAAAAACTACTGGACCGAATTTAATAATTATTTTACAGTTACATAGTTTTAACTTTTATCTATCTAACAGTGAAATAATTCTTGCAATAGCTCAAGTAGTTTTTGAGAAAATCTCAACCTTAAAAACTCTCCTGTACACCTTTCTCTGTGTTCCACCGTACATCATGCGGTTGATGGTGGGGCAGAATCTGGCATTGTCATTTATTTCTATTTTTAATTTATAGGCATCTTTTATGGCATTTGTATAGAAATTACGATAAATTACTATTCTTAATGAAATTGTATGCTCTATCACTTTTTAACACTCACCGACTTCAGTCTACTCGTGACCATGATGGCTGCAATGCTGTCGAAATATCGAGACATCAATAATAAATGTTTAACACGGTAATTCCCGTTTTATCTAATTAATTTGTATGCTCTAGATGTGACATTCGGAGAAACTTATAACACTACCAAGATCTCACTGTAACCCGTTTCTACAAATAAATATATTTGAATTTGAGCCAAACATTCGGTCGTGTATCTGACCTTTGGGGACGCATAAATGTGCTCAAACATCCTTTAAAATATCTTTGAAAACACTCTTACCCTCCCAATGAATACCAAATCTTCTCTTAGCGTCTCCAATCTCCAATCCTCTTAGTTCTACAACGTTCAACCCGCAAAAATGTCTCGCGCTCAAATTCTCGGGCAAATCTCATTTATTCATTCGTCACTTGCGTCCCTGAGTAAGGCCGCGACCATTACAACGCGTAGCGATTAGCGATAATCGCGAGCGGTAACGATAAATTACCATAGTTTTATTTTAAGAAATAGTAAGTACTTACTTACCTACTGTTTGATACGCTGCTGGGTGTTGTGAGCTAGTAGGGCTGGTTAATGTGGGCATTCAGCGGTAACTCGTGTAATTAATCAATAAAATACGGTAAATTAATAAAATCGATGTAATAATAGAAGAAACAAAAAAAGAATGACCACAAAGAGAATATAGACTAAAAAAGCTAAGCATTTGAACCAAAAAGAATATATACTTATGTAAAAGAGATTTTATGTTGCAAACACCTACCGCAATATAAAGTTTACGAAAACAAAACCTTATAAGGTGATCGTTTGTCAGTGTTGTCATTTTCCTTGCAAAGTGGTGCAAATATGCGTATTCATAAACGAGATTTAATTACGCCCCTGTCCCTTTCTATCTTAACCTTTTTTAACGAAGTTTGAAAGGGATAGCAACAGAGGTTTAACTAGGTTTATGAATAAGAGCAGTAAATTTTAAAAAGGTAGACGTGCAATAATATACACAATGTATTTACTTACGTTAAAAAGTATAAGTAATTCTGATTATGTGCTGTGATTCTGATTAAAGAAAATTTTGAGAAATCATCAACCTTAATGAGCGCTCTGTAAAAGCAGTAAAATACATACTTAGGTAATATTATACAACCTTGAATCTTAAAAACTGGGCTCGTCCGCACTTTGGCCGCGCGGCCCATTGTGCGCGAGGTGGCTGGCGCTACTCTAGCCAGCCGAGCTCAGCCAGGAAGCCCAACAGGTTCTTAATGACCCTGCGGGCCTCCGGGAGCGTCCTCAGTGACGCGAGGATTGTAGCCCGCTGCTCGGCCACACCACTGCACTCTAGAAGCACATGTGCGGCTGTTTCCTCCTCCTCCATGCAGCCCCTGCACAGAGGACTATCTGTAATCCCAAATGTAAAGAGATGTTTGTTTAAAAACAGATATTGCAATTAATTTTGAAACACAGCCTTCGCCATTACGATGCTACAGTGCGCGAGGCGTAAGCTCAGGTTTGCATTTGTGTGAGTGCACACAGATAGTGTAGAATGATGTTCGGCCTGAGGCGCGACGCGTCCTACGCATACTATACACAGCGGGACGCCACCCTGCCGCGCACGCACCGCACTTCACCTCTTGTACCGCTAGCAGCTTGGCTATCACTCACACAAATGTGAACCTGAGCTTACGCCTCGCGCACTGTACATATTTTGTGTTTCATATAAAGTGTACGAAGCATTCCATTTTAGAGTGTTTTTTTACTAGTGGTACAATAAAGAATTATCTTATCTTTTTACCTGCTTCGTAAGAGTTGAAATCGTACTGCAAATCAGTTCCTCCCCTGTCTGTCTGACTTCACAATCGCTACCGCTCATAACTCAACACCCATCCAAAGCGTTACACGTCGATAGAGGTCGGGGGGTCATTATGCAAAACAGTGGGGCCCCGAATGACAAGCGCGCCCGCAGATTGAGCTCCAGACCCCCCGGGGCCCGCATACTGATCACTGAAGTCAGCTGCTCGATACAAGTTACAACGACCGCTGATATTCGTGATAATGCGATTCCTGGTCCGACCCGCAGTGTAAATGCAAATTTCAATTCTTGATTGCTGAAATTGAACTGGTTGTTTTTCTAAAGATGTTCTTATGATGTCAAATAAGACACTGCTTTATTTAGGGCCGTATTAATAAATCACTCTAACAAGGGGAGGGCCTGGTGATCTGTAACACAGGTATACACCTAGCTCAGACACCAGACTCTCGCATCTTAGAACCTGTTAGCCACTAACTCTGAAAACATTGTTTTATACCTAAGTTAAGTAATGTGAGATAAATAAAGATTTATATTATTATCATTCCTTTATTTCTTTTTTATCTTATTTAATATATTTATACATTTCAATATCAAAAACAAATAGAAAAATATATAAATATAAAAAATAGCCACCCACCGGCAGCTGGATGCATGCGGAGGTTAGGATCCCAGAGTGAGGAACCTCCTCACAATACGTGCCGTGTCTAGCAGCACTGCCTTCTGCATCCGGCCCTTGATCCAACTGTCTAGCGAGAGTCTCTTAAGGTGTTGGTCGAGACTCTTCGCTATTAAACCGTTCACGGTTACGACTATTGGAACAATTATGGTTGAATCCACATCCCACATGGCGGTAATCTCGTGAGCCAAGTCTAAGTATTTACTTAGCTTTTCCTTTTCGGCCTTCACGAGATTCTCATCATGGGGGATGGTGACATCAACCAGAATTGCCCGACGCGACGATCGGTCTATCAGCACGATGTCAGGTCTATTGGCGACAATAGTCCTGTCCGTGATGATAGACCGATCCCAGTAGAGCGTGGCACGGCCATTTTTGAGAACTGGCAATTATTATTATTATTATACTCTCAGCTCAAAAATTAATCTTGAGAATGACTTCAAGATGGCGTTCCTATTAATAAACGTAACTTGCGCGTTTAGGAATCGGGTATCACGTGAGTATCGCCGTATTAATAAACAAAACTCAGTTCTCAAGAGAATTGTCAAACTCACACTTCAGAACGTATTTGCTGATTGCAGGCGAACCGCGACGTTTACTTGAGTTCTTCCGGTTGAGTTGATATCATCATCAGTCAATTTTATGTCCCCACTGCTCGGGCACAGACCTTCCCTTACATCGAGGGAGCTCGGGCCATGGTCCACCACTGCGGATTGGCGGATTTCACATGCCTTAGATTTTTTATTCTTCTACGGCATGCAGGTTTTATCGCAATGTTTTTCTTCACCGTTTTGAGAGCAGTCAATAGTTTGTCCGTCGACAAAACCGAGGATAACTCATTGGTACATGGCTGCCCTGGCTAAGAATCGAACCTGGGACCTCACCTAGAACCCATGACATTAAATAACTCCAATAACCGTTTATTTCGCAAGCTCAAATGTTCATTAACGCAAACAAAACACAACTCCCATTCCGCCGTTGACTTTGGAAGTTTGTTATTGAATCCAAAAGTCATAAATCAAAATTAGTTACTTTCGATTTTAGCTCGATGCAGCTGTGGCGGGCGGGAGGGGGTGGTACAGTGGGCAGCACAGAGATATACACCAACTCTTTGCAATATGAACTTTATTAATGTCAGTGTTGTAACAGAAAAGGGGGCTCGTAGTCCAGGTGCGAGTACACGTTAAAAACGATCGTACAAGTTAAGCAACGTTGGGCGAGGTCAGGACCTGGACCACTAGTGACACTTTCATCTGAGCGCAGTTGGTCCCGGTTGCTGTCGCTCGGCAGCAGTCGTTAGGCCACGTTAAAGGCCTACGGGCGGCATGAATAACTTTGACAATTAGGTTTGGTCACTAAACCACACGAGAAAAGAAAAAGAAAGTGTTGAAACCATATTCGGTACACTTGATCACGTCAGTAAACTAACAATAAACTTAAGTATACAAATAAAAATCCTGTAACATGTCAGGTATAAAACGAATAGATGCGAAACGTGGCCGGATGTCGAATGCCGCGGAGCTGTCAAACTAATCATCAAAGGCCTTGGTAATGTCAGTTAACAGCTCCGCGGCGTTACGCCGATCGCGTGCTAGAAGAGCTGTCCTGGTTCTCTTGAAAATCGCGGGAAACGACGGTTGCGAAATTATTTGATAATTTTCCTTTCAATGTCTACTATATTTTGTGTTTAATATCACGTTAAATCAATCAGAAAATGTTCGCGAATGATAGTACGGTGAAGTTATTGGATAATTTGAGCAAGATCTGAAGTTTCAAGTTTTTATCAAGAGTCCCGCTACAAGCTCGGGAGTGATCGTGACAGTCGAGCTGCTTCGTCCAGAGTGACGACGCTACGGCGTCTCCTCTGGATGAAGACATGAAGATGCGGCTACCCAGGGTGATGGCGCTACTGCGGCTCCCCTGGAGGAAGATAGAAGACTATTGAATATATTGAATTTTCTGTAACATGACATTGGCAAATGACGAACTGTCGAGTCCATTAATAAAATAAATAAATAAGAGCTGTCCGCATACAAAATATAGTTTAGGACTTTATGTTATTATATATATTTATTTTTACAATACGTAAAGTGCTCTGTGTTGTAGACTGTTCTATTCCTGTAAGAGAGAGGGAACGGAATACCTGAAAATGAAATCAGTTCATTAATGTTAGCAGTAAGGTTGAACCGTATCGCAATATAAGTTTTCAAAGAGAATGTAGCTTTAATTATCGAAGCGTTCATTAGGGAGTTTTAAAATATGGAACCCATAATGACACGGATTTTACAGATATTTTAATTTTACTTTTTTACGTGACTAGGTAGGGATTTTCCGGAAAATTGTCGTACGCTAATTGACTTATCGCATAATGACCACTTCGCAAAATGTCTACCATACGTAAAACACCATCTTCTCATTCGCAAAATGTCCCTTTTAGCTGATAGTGCCGAAAAAGACTACCAAGATTTCGATCGTAAGGAAACACATTCAGTGCGTCCATAAAATATAATAATAATAATAATTTATTGAAGTAAGAGATTTACAAGTTATCGAAGCACGAGCTTGCATAGTATTCCTTATGATAAGTTACATTTATGTTAGAGTTAATGTGTTAAAATGACATGTGAACTTGACGAAAATGAAATGAAAAATTGAATTGAATATTTATACCTATGCATGACAATAATTTGAATATTTTTAATTAGGTATTTATGAGAATGGACAATAAAAGGCTTTTTTATTTTTATTTTATTTTATTTTATTTTAGAGTTAATGTATAAGGTCGTGCAGTTGAAGTACACTAGCACCCACACTAGGATTCCTGTGAACCGTAGGATGTATTGTAAACCGTAGCTAGCCCTGACGCAGACTTCGGTCTTTTTGGGTTGCTACTGCAACACCGCAGCATACCAGTGTGAAACGCTTACCTGGCTCATTTGTTCATATAGACTGGTGTAAAATTTGGTTTTATTATATAAGAAATAAATAAATAAATAAATAAATAAATTCCCTGTGTCGTGGGCGCTAGTCACTTCCGGGGGGTCCTGAGTGCCATCTACATCTTGAAGAGATGAGTTGGCGGTTACAGTTACATTTAAGTAGGTATAACATTGAAATACTAAGTTTAAGAACTAGTTGTAGCGTTGAACCCGTTGTTGGGTTTGAACGGCTCCACTAAAAACCAGCGCTGCAGTAATGTCCAATTACTGCAGCACATGCTGGTCTGGAGACCTGTTTGACACCACACTATGTATCGCTCTTGTGTGCTCTGTGTGTGTGGCAAATAAATGTTTTCTATTCTATTATATAATATCAGTTAGACAAAAAAATACAGGGGTGTCATCATGACATCACAACACATGCGAAAGAGACATTAAGAAGTGGATATTTTGCGAATGGTCATTCTGCGATTGAACCGTCACGAGTCATGGTAAAGTTTAGTAGTTCTTGAGAAAATGCCAACCTAGTTGAGTCTCTTTTGTATCACCGATGACGTTTGGTTCGGACACCAGATCCTCGATTTCCTAATTTTTTCTCTCCCTTGTGCTTCCATCCTCCCTTTTCACTGCACCAAGAATGCTCCTAAGAATCTTCCTCTCGATGACAAGGAGCTTGTTTTCCTCGTTAAGAGGAAGGACTGAGGAGCTTGGACGTTAACACCTTATGAAGGGCGGTGCAAAAGCGACAAAAGCCGACTCCGCTGGCTCGGCCACGTCGAAAGACTGGGAGACGATCGTGCGGCGAAGAGAGCATACCTGGGACTATGTCCAGTCGGGCGTCCTAGATAATGCTGGAGGGATGAAGTCGAGAGGGCTCTGGGCCGACTGCTGCACACACGTGGCGCGATGCGGTGCAGAACCACAATGACTGGCGTATTCTCGTTTCAGAGGCCAAGACCCACTTCGGGTCGCTGAGCCAGCGGAGTAAGTAAGTTAGTTGAGTACCTTGATAGGTACAATTCACCTAGGACTGTAAAACTTAAATAAACGTCTGAATAATTTAATATACAGTACGTACACTCGCTAAAATGTAACAACGTGAACGAACGTAACCGCGCCGCCGGCGTACATTAAAATATTTAAAATTTCCGGAGCCGCGTCGCGAGATTCGAATCTGATTTTCAGTTTATTCACAAAAGGTTTTTGCGGCGACATATTATTACGTTTCGTAGCAGGAGTTTTAAACCTCCAGCGATTTCCCTCTTCCCTCCCTTTCCCATACCAGTGGCTTCGTCTGACATTGACAAGGTAGACGATTTAAAGACCATTGGATATTTGGTCAGTAAGACTAAAAATTCTTATGTAGAAACCGAGCAATGGACTTTAGATGTGGTTTCGACTACCTATCACTGTCATTTACATAATAAAGGGGTGTTTTTTTTGTTCTATGCACATGACAGATGTCTTTTATTGCCACATTTCAATGGATCTTTGCCCCACTTACAAAACTACGTGACCATTTAAGCTGTACCTATCATTTTGTTGGGGACTTATTACAGGTTTCATATTGCATAATCATAATCAGTATCATTTTCTACTACTCTTGCAACTCCTATAGAAGAATAACAAAAACAATGAATAATTCGCTTCGATTTCTTACTATTTTCTGAATTCTTAATTAAGCTGTTTTTTTCTACTCGCAACTTGTACAAAACTTTATTTTAAATAAACCAATAATTTTATTAAAAAAACGGAGATATTTTTACATTTATTCGTTATCTTGTACATCTTGCGGTTGATGGTGGGGCAGAATCTGGCATTGTCATTTTATGCCTAAACAGTTTGTGCAGAAGTTTGTGCAAACAATATGGAATACTACGGCAGCGAGTTACATTCGCAATTATATTATCTTTGGCTAATATGAGAATTACTTGTAAACTAAGGGGATTAGTAGTTCAGTGAGTATGGTTAGAAAATAATCGTTAAAGTTAAGCGACGTTGGGAACCGTGCCTTGACGGATGACCTCTTGTGCTGGTGACATTTTCATCCGAGACCCTTCGTGTCTCAGAAAGCATGTTAATTTGACGTTCGGCAGTCGTCAGACCATGTCAGATTCACAAGCACATTATGAAGACGTATTTACTATGAATATTTACAAATTATTATTCATAAATATGAATATTTATGATTTTTAAAGTCATTATCATCATCGTCAGCCTATTTTACATATTGTCCGCCATTTTCTCAGCCACTTTTTTTTGTAAAATTCTTCCTAGAGGGAAAGGCAAAGCCAACTAAGCAACTATACAGCCTGGTCTGATGTAAATAGAATGTCTGAATTCTTATACATACATACATAATATATACCTACGAAGATAACCTAACCTACACCTACGCCCAATCCCAACCCCCTAAACGAAATAACTCAACGATCCACGCAGTCATCGAGTTATGCAAGGAATCCTTGCTAAGAGCACAAAACTTCACAAACACGACTTCTTTCGAGCACTCCAATTAATAGAAACGTTCGCGGACATCTCCTGATTAACCTAACGTGATCATTAATCACAAAAAACCACGGTAACTATTTAATTAGAATTTTCACAAAAAGTACCTATTGACGTTTCGCGCGCTTTTCAAGGAATCTTAAGCCATTTTTTTCTGATTATAGGCAAAAGGATCTTAGTAGTCATACAGCCACCATTTGCAAGGAGGGTAACAAAATAAAGTATTCACGATACCAAAAGCAATAGGTATATCCTGTAGAAATGGATAAAAAAATTCGTTAAGACAACGACACAGGTGCAAAGGGCTTAGGTCTTATTAAACCATCCATTCCAGTAATTGTTTCTGTCTAGCCGACGGCTGCGGGAGTGTTTACTGCGTAAAAGGATCTATTTATTAAGATTTGTTAGATTATATAGATTTAGATTATTAATATTACGTTTATCTTTTTTTTTAATAGTAATAACTATGTTTATGGTGTAGGGATTACGTACTGCGTGATTTATATGTGAATATTAATTAGATAAAACGGGAATTACCGTGTTAAACATTTATTATTGATGTCTCGATATTTCGACAGCATTGCAAACGAGCGGACATAATTAGTTCTTTTTGCAAAATGGGGGTACCTGCAAATATCAACAACTTTTCTCAACGCAGTCAGCGAACACGAAAGAGGGTAGATCGTTTTGTGTCACCCTTCTGACGTTTAACACTCACCGACTTCAGTCTACTCGTGACCATGATGGCTGCAATGCTGTCGAAATATCGAGACAGCAATAATAAATGTTTAACACGGTAATTCCCGTTTTATCTAATTAATATGTATACAAACCGTGAAAGTTTAAAAAGTGATGAAGATATTATATGTGAATGTTGTGGGTACAGTCGACAGAGATAAGTATACAGAGGGCCTCAATAAGGTTGAGATTTTATCAAACACTACTGGTTCGAATTTAATAATTCTTTTACAGTTACATAGTTTTAACTTTTGTCTATCAAACAGTTAATGAATTTTTAAGGGGCTCGTAGGCCAGTTGCGAGTACACGTTGAAAACGATCGTACAAGTTAAGCAACGTTGGGCGAGGTCAGGACCTGGATGGGTGACCGCTAGTGACACTTTCATCTGAGCCCCTTCGTGCCTCGGAAAGCACGAAAGCAGTTGGTCCCGGTTGTTGTCGCTTGACAGCAGTCGTTAGGTCACGTCAAAGGCCTACGGGCGGCCTGAATAACTTTGACAAATAGGTTTGGTCACTAAACCACACGAGAAGAAGAAGAAAGAATTTTTTCAATAGGTCAAGTAGTTTTTGGGAAAATCTCAACCTTAATAACTCTCCTGTACACCTTTCTCTGTGTTCCACCGTACATATAATTGTCAGGGTCACACAGGCGGGACAATACTTTAAGGGCCTTCCATGAGCCAACTAGAGCCGCCAATCTTTGAAAAATAATATCTTCCAATTTAATCAATTTTATTAAAAAAGCTATGTACATAATGTTTATTACGATAAATTCTATTTTGTAAATGCTTATTTATAACGTGATTCAATATCGGTAAGTTGGAGTTCGCATAATTGCGAAAAACAGCCGTTTTTTGGCACATTTGAGAACTACAACTTTGCTTGTCGCAATTATGCCATGTAATGTATATTAAAAAATAGTGTTTATCCTAATAAAGATTGTGTACATAGCTTTTTTAATCAAAATTAATAATTTGTAAGATATTATTTTTTTAAGATTGGTGACGCTAGTTGGCTCATGGAAGGCCCTTAAGACTTTTTATATGTAAGCTTTGTGACTGTGATGTTGGTACTCCTTTAAAATAAATCCCGCACGGTTTCAGTAGCGCATAAAAGCTCCTTGGAAATGGAACTGTACGGACTAATATCATTTGCCTATTAAACTGAAGCACAATAACAAAAGAAAATGGTGCACTTTAGGTACATGGTTAGTTTACTTCTTGTCGAGAGTGCAGATTGCCATAATACCTTCGTAAGAAGACGGCACCATAAGAAGAAGACAGAATTAGCAACAGTGGCCAGTTCTTACACCAACCAGTATTCATAGGTAGGGGCTTATGTATGTATCCACTAAGTCCATGTCTTAGTCAAGCTAGTGGAATCCTGCTTTATTTAGTCAATGATTTTCGTGATTTCCTTAGGTTTCCCACCTATCTAGGTTGATTCAGTACTTCTACAGTACTACTGGTCGTCTTCTGTGAACAAGTAATTTCGCAGAAGGAGGCGACGGAGCGGGCACGAGAGGTTAACCCATTGTCCGAACGAATCTGTCGCAGGAGAGAGGCTGGCGTATGCCCGAAACCTCCACCCATAATGAGGGCTTCCGGGCGAGTGGACACGGGGTAGTCCAACGCTCGGTAACAGGTCCTCGAGTTGGTCGGCGTGCATGTGTTCCAGCACACCGCTAACAGCTGGATGTGGTGAAAGTCCCCCGAGAAGGATCCCCCCGGACACACGCTGGCAGAGTCGCGGAAGTAATTCGCAAGTCTCCCCGTGACTCCGCCATAGGCATTGCGACCTGTTCGCCGACCCGCTGTACAAACTGCTGCGTGAATGTTTGTTGCTATGTGAGAATGATGGATGAACGAATGAATGCGGCTGGATTTCTGTATTGTGTTGTGTTATAGTGCTATCTGTTTGTGTATATCATGTTCATACTATGTGACTGTTGTTGACATTTTCATTATTGCTATCTTATAAATTAATTTAATAATATGTAACTATAACTAAGACAATTTCTGAAATGTATAGTGCATTAGTTTAAGACTATAATGCTATACATTTAAATGTAATAATAAATAAATAAATAAATAGGGCGGCGAGACGGAACATCGAGGGGTTTTTAGTCGGTAAGAGTCCGACATAACCGTCCTCGCCTCCCCGTGGCGAAGATATCACATGCGAATTTTCCCCTCGAATAAAAAAGGTGGTTCAGTACTCAACAACTGACCACAGCCCTGCTAGTAATAGCTCAAGAAACTACAATAAAGTTCGTGGTATATTAAAGCTAGATTATATTAGAAGTCTGCTTCCAACTCGACGTTGCTTTCAACTGCATATCAGCCGTCGCTTTAGACTTACCCATTGAAAACTTCGTAATTGGTATTGAACTCAAGGAGTCCACTACTGACTCTAATTGGATGAATATTTAGTTTCATTAAACGAGAAACTGCTGTAAGGTCAATTATAATAATAAATCGTTTTATTTTCAGACATTAAGGTCCATAATAAGATATAAAGACTAATACAAATTCTGAGTAAAAATAGGAGCGCGTCATCGTTAAATCATGTTTCTAACCGAATGTTAGACATGGTTGTCGGAATACTAGTAGTACTATTGTCCTATAGATGGAGTTGCGTAACATATCCTTTAAGTATGTATAATACGATGAAGATTTTCGGTGGGCGTGGCGTGGCCTGTGGTGGCTCAGTTGGTAAGAGCGTGTCACGGAATGACAAGGTCACAGGTTCAAGTCCTGCCCACGGCAAGAATTTTTTCATCATGTTGTAATATAAAGTCGTCATCATACCCATACCCGAAATTAGTCTTACCTGGGCTATCGATCCAGAGGTGCCTATATTCTACAAAGAAGCAATCACAAATTAGACCCAGACTCAAAAAACAAGATACAGACCTATCAAGCATATTCCCGAGCGAGAATTGAATCCAAGGCCTCTTGTTCAGAAGGCACTACCGACTAAGCTATGGGGCATCGATAAATGTTACTATTTTGAGGTTTAATTTATGGTTTACGTTATAATTGTCGACACTTGATCCTTTTCCATCCGCCTTCATCATTGCCATTAAAAGTGACCTTCAAACATGACCCAAACACGCATCATCCCTTCATCCAAATTCCCTTTTGAAGAATGTTTATTCTGTAAGATATACTTTACAATCCCCTACAACTCTATACAATCATAAACATAACAAACTTAAAGAAATTCACGTCGGTTTCCACAGTTGGAGTAGGCAGAGTCGGCGGAGTTGCATCTGATTCGCCAGGATCGCACCTTACTTGCCTTACCTGGCCTCCTCCATATTCATCAATGTTTCCTCCATGTTCATCAATGCTTCATTCATCAATGCTTCATTCATCAATGCTTCATTCATCAATGCTTCATTCATCAATGCTTCATTCATCAATGCTTCATTCATCAATGCTTCATTCATCAATGCTACATTCATCAATGCTTCATTCATCAATCTTCATTCATCAATGCTTCATTCATCAATGCTTCATTCATCAATGCTTCATTCATCAATGCTTCCTCCATGTTCATCAAACTCGACGAATTATTTGTAAGCACTGCAATACTAACGTTCCATAATCACCATCATCACCCGTATCAGTCCATTGCACTCAACACGACCCTCGGCTTTTTGTAGATACTTACTCCGATAGCTCAGCGACCCGAAGAGGGTCTTGGCATCCGAAACGAGAACGCGCCAGTTGTGACGGTACTGCACCGACTTCCGTCACATGTGTACCTGCAGTCGACCTTAAATGTTCAAGTATTTGATCAGAGAGCGGTCTAAGAAACTGTTGAAACGAGATTTATTGGATAAAATAGTAACTGGATGAACCGGGAATTGGTTGAAACGGGATTTGGTTTAAACGGGAAATGGATGAAATGGGAAATGGATGAAAAGAGAATTGGATGTGTTTGGAATTGGATGAAACGGTTCAAATCGGGTGCAGGTCCTTCCCGCGTCCCTCCAGCGGCATCTGGGGCGTACAACCGGTCGACGGTCGCCCCAGATACGGTCTCTTCGCCTCACGATCCTCACCCATCGAGTCGAGCAGACTTGATCTCACCTATGATGTTGGTCTCGGACACCAGCTCCCTAAGTTCCACGTTCATTCTAATCCTTATGCTACGATTTTCTCGTCTCGTTGTGCCTAAAACATTTGTAGATAGTTCCGTACTACGATAAATTAATGTGGAGTCTCTGTTGGCTCCGTTTTTCTTTGACGATTTAAGCCAATGATACACTAGGGGACAAATGTCCTACGACATGTATCGGCGACATGTCAAGCGAAGCCGGCCTTTCGCCTGACATATCTGGCGACATCGCGCGACTTATGTCCGTAGCGACGTCAGGCGAAGTCGTGCGACTTCGCGAAACTTCATTGCCTTTCATCTCAAATTGTCGCTTCATGGGGTTTGCTGGAAGAAATCTCTGATAGAGATAAGTTACGCCCTTTGTATATGTCTTTTCTTATCTATGTTACAATGTAAATATCCAGTGTGTATACAATAAAGTGTTAATAATAAACTTCGCTTGATATATCTGGCGACATCGCGCGACTTATGTCCGTAGCGACGTCGATGTTGCCAGACATGTCGCGCGAAGTCCGGCAACGTCGCGCTACTTCACCCGACGTCCCTGGCGACACGTGTCGCAGGACATTTGTCCCGTAATGTATCCTTGGCTTTAATCGCTGTATCTACTCGCTGTTCAGTTGAACTCAGTCGGAAGGTGGAGAGCGACTACTCGTACAAAGGACTGAGAGTTGGAAAAAGTTGTCAGACGCAAGGTAGTCGTGAACTAGCGACTTTGATCGTCCCTTCGCGGCCCACTGAGCCGAGCCTACCTTTGACCCGCCGTTCTTGGGTAGTTTTAATTGAATTAATAGAAACTTCGAGTAAAAACACTCGACCGTACTTACTAATTATATGTTAAAGTTTCCTCGAAAAATTAACTCTTTAAATTGTCCTGGATTTTCGAGGAATTTTATTAGTTGTTCGTATTGTGTTCATTTGCTAAGAAATTAGGTAGATTTGTTATTTTAAAGGTGGTTTTTATGCAAGGTTGTAATGTTCAATGTAAGTAACATTTATACAGTAAACTAGCCTGTTTCACATAGTGGTAGGCAAAGATAATGTACACTATTCGCCTCGTCCAGTAGTTTTCTTTTGGAAGATATCTAAAGGTGTAATATAATATAAGTAATATGCCTTTCCGATACTATTCATTTTATGTGCCTACGTTTACGTAGAGTATCCTAAGGTGACTGAAAAACTTTTCAACTCCATTGAACTTAAGTTAGGTAGACATATTAATTATAAAACGGTTATTTCTGCAAAATGGAGGTACCTGCAAATATCAACAACTGTTCTCAACGCAGTCAGCGAATACGAAAGAGGGTAGATCGTTTTGTGTCACCCTTCTGACGTTTAACACTCACCGACTTCAGTCTACTCGTGACCATGATGGCTGCAATGCTGTCGAAATATCGAGACATCAATAATAAATATTTAACACGGTAATTCCCGTTTTATCTAATTAATATTAAGTTAGGTAGACTAATACATGGTTTAAAGATTATCACTTGATTTTGTCATTCAAATTAAGTCACCGTTTAACTATTTTTTTTATCGCTAAGAGCGTTTAAATTCCATATAGATAACAGTCTTACCACCCCTTGGGACAAAGAAAGTGGGAACATATGTTTGTGAGCGCGGCCGTTTGTTTATCTATTACATTTTCCTTGTTCTGTTCTGCTTTGCGCATTTTGATACGGGCGCTTATGTCGCTTATTTATTGCTTTCTCGGTACAAATGTTACGCTTCTTTAATTTTATTTCTGCTTGCTTGTGTTTCGGGCGCCAAATGGGTGTCGGTAAACACTAGAGGCAGAGATAATCTTAACGATATTGTATTATTTCTTTAAGGCACCCTTGGCGCAGATACAGACTGGTGCAGAAAAATCTGGAAACACAACAGAAACCAGATGCTGCTCATAATTGGGGCGCTAACGGAACACCAAGCAACAAACGACCTGTTGCACAGGATCTCCAACCTGCAGAGCCTGTGGCGACAAAACGGAGTCCATGAAACACTTACTGTGCGAATGTGACTCACTGGCTAGGAAGCGAATGAGTCTCCTGGGGTCGGCCTATCCGGAACCAGAAGACTACAGGCTCCTTCCCGTGAGCTGCATAGCGGACCTATTGACTTTGAAGACAAAGACGTTTGTAAGATTTCATTCTAAACTCGCGACCCAACTGTCTATAAATCTAGACCTAGGACTTGATGTAGTGAATGATAGTGAAACAGACAATGAGCTTGTCGATCGCTTTGACTCCGGCCCTAAAACCGACCATAAATGGAAGTCACGTGACGCATGCGAAGTGGTGCAAAAGTATCTCTATCACTCTACTTTACTTCACTTCGGTCAACTTCGCGGGAGTGTGGAGGCCGCGATGACGTCACAGAAATTATTATAATAACATTAGTTTATTTTATTAATGGACTCGACAGTTCATCATTTGCCAATGTCATGTTACAGAAAATTCAATATATAGTAGTCTTCTATCTTCCTGCAGAGGAGTCGCAGTAGCGTCTTCCCCCTGGGTAGCCGCGTCTTCATGTCTTCATCCAGAGGAGTCGCCGTAGCGTCATCACTCTGGACGAAGCAGCTCGACAGTCACGTTCACTCCCGAGCTTGTAGCGGGAACTCTTGATAAAAGCTTGAAACTTCAGATCTTGCTCAAATTATCCAATAAAATCACCATACTGTCATTCGCGAACATTTTCTGATTAACTTAACGTGATATTAAACACAAAATAGCCACTGTGGACATTATAACAAAAAAATTCAAATAATTTTGCAACCGTCATTTCTTGCCATTTTCATGAGAACCCAATTAAAGTTTGATGATAAAAGTTACTGTAAGTTAAGACCACAAAGTCTTGATCAAATAAACAAATGATATACAATTAGGAAATTACAAAGCACGTAAAGTTTAGTTACCAATGGCAACTATTCCCTTTTAGAGACATTACTTTCTATTCAACTTTCTCAAGGTTTCATGTCTGAGATAATGGCCTTCAGTAAAACCACCCCAAAGAAGGGAGGATCAACTTCTGCGGACTACATGAAAATAAATGCGGCCCGCGATGATACTTTCCTATTTCCATCGAGTCAAGGAACCGAACTAATAAAAATGTAAACCCCTGACAATGTAATATTCACAGAGACCATTCCAATGAGCCCAAATACGATACTTCTGCTATCAAATTAGAACATGATGAAAAAATTCTTGCCGTGGACAGAACTTGAACCTGCGACTTTGTCATTCCGTTCTTAGGAGCCAGCTCTCAGCCCTCAAATGATTCCTGAGTTTGATTATTTAGACAGTCTTATTCTTATCTATACATATAATAAGACTGTAAAAAAGTTGTGTCTGTATTGGATATTTTTTGAAAAGAATAATTGTAATGTGTTTTAGGATCGATACTGATGCCAAAACACAAATTTTTAGAATTTTTGTGAAAGTATCACGCCATAACTACTGAAGGGATTTTGATGGGAGTTTCACTAGGAGCTAGCTGAAATATCCGGACAGCTCATAGGCTATAAGCCATGGCGGTATGTGATGTGGAAACAAGAATCCAGAGAGGAAGATCTGCCTCCTGATCTCCTCCATCGTCCTCCTCTAAGCAAACGAAGTTGCGGGTACAGGTAGTTTTATATAAGAGTCTAAAGTAAGGTATAAGTTTACGTGTTACCATTGGTATCATTATGGGTCAGGGTTTGTATTAGAAATTCACTTTTACCACGTATCTCAATTTCGCAGCTTCCTTTGCAAAGTATAATATCTCACACGACCTTATATTGCATTCCTTGCGGGCCGCAATCTCTCTACGGCCCCTAGGGATTCTCGGTTGGCCTTTCCCTCATCGATTGGCGATCCATCAAGACGAACGATGGCGAAACGCGATAGGTCAAGGAACAAGTGTTTATATTCGAGTATCTCCACGTTTACTTTACTTAGGAAATAGGATCAAGACAACACTAGGAAAATAGGCGGGTTTACCCGATTGACGGAAGAAAGAGGGTAATGTTTTTGGAGTGTATGTGGACTCACATAGAATGCTTTGATGGATTTTGATGTATGAGGTATCGTTAGATTCAAATTGATCACAGAACTGATATAGGAATACATGTTAAATGATGAGCACCCTTCCAAGAGGACCGAGTTTTCTAGAGTGTTTTTAGTTAGGTAGATTTTTAGTTAGTTTTAATGTATTTTTAAATACCTAAGTATATAAATAAAAAATATCAAAGTTGGAATACATGTCATACCTACTGACCTATAAAAAAAATCTCACATTTGATGTACAGCTAACAGAAGATCAAGATCAACTTTGGACCGTTCTTATTATCTGCGTCGTAAGATTTAAAATCGTACTGCAAGTGTTACCATTGATCTGCTGTTGTCCGTATCTACTTACAAACAAACTCAAGAAAAAGATACAGCCGGGTTACTCTCACCTCTTATAGCGATCCAGTTTAGGTTCGTAAACTGACAATTTGCTACAATGACGTCAAACGTCTAAACTGAACCGAATCGTTATTATATTATATTTAGGAACCTAAACTGGATCGCTATAAGAGGTGAGAGTAACCCCGCTGTATACAGGGGCTTCAATATTATTTATTCAAAAACTAATTACCTGATTTTTAAATAATTTAATGTTAATAATAATCAAAAAATCTACGTTCCCAACTACCTTTATTCTACTAGTGTATTTTTGTAATACTCATCTCAACAACAAAAATGAGAAACGAGTTTAGTTAAGTGAGAGGCTTACTTCCAGCAGTGTATTTATACAGATTTATGATAAAACCTGAATTTTAAACGCAGCCATTCCAATTTTATCTTGATATGAAACGAAATATTTTTCAGTCTATTTTCCACCCGAATTACAATATTGTTTCAGTTTCAGTGAATCAAAATAATAACGGAGTCATTTGAATAAAACTGTGTTATGAAGCCGTTCGTGCGGCAAATTATTCAATTCACTTCGCAAAAGTTATCCTTTGTATCCGTTTTATAAATTTATTTTATGTGTTGTTTAAAGTGGTTCTGGGAATATTATTTTAATGGTTTACAATATATTTTGAGATGAATTAAACGTTCAGCAAAAAAAAAATACACGAATATGAAACTCTGCCAACGCGCAATGGAACGCAGCATTGGGCGTGAGGAGAACGGACCGTGTCAGAAACACAACCCTGCGATCGATTACTGGTGTAGCAGACGTGGCCCGCAAATCAGCTACATTAAAGTGGGACTGGGCGGGCCCCGTGTGCCGCATGCAGCCGGACCGATGGGCCCGGACTGTCACAGAATGGGTGCCATCGGACGGGCGCCGGCGTCGGGGCAGATGGGTGGCTGGAAGAGGCTCAGGACAGGGATGGATGGAAGAGGATGGAGACCTTTGCCCAGCAGGGACGCTTTATAGTGTAACAAAAAACTTTTTAGATCAATACAATCCTTGTCTTGATCTAAAAAGATCAACCAAATATAATATTGGTTTGGATTTCGGGTTATGCGATTTAAGAACTAGTAATCGATATAAGAAAAACCCCGATATCTTAAATCGTGTAACCCGGAATCGATATAATATTGTTCTTTAACCAATATTATATTTCGTGGTATTGTCATGATATAAGAGTTATATTATATCCGTGAATGTGTACGTTTCCTTTTTATCTAAGGGGTGTGGCAAAGACACGAGATTGAAAACAAACGTCCTCGCGATGGTTTATAGCGCACTCATATAATATCACTCGTAATATTTATCGTAGGTATCAAACCTAAAGGAGAGATCCAGATCCGCCTCTATGCGGGACTCAGAACCGATAAACAATCCTATGGGTTAGGATTTAGCATGGTTTATCGTTTAACTCTGTAGACCGAAGTCTATGTAAGTCTCGAATTCAGATATTATAATCCTGGTCACGGCACCAAATTGTAACAACCTAATTTTAATCATTTTTTAGATAACCGTTGAGCTTATTAATTGTTTGTAATTAAAATGGTATTTAAGGTATATCGTATTAATAAATACGATTTAAAAATTTCACCATATTTTAAGCCATCGTTTAAGAAACATATTAAATAGAAACACATCGCAAACAACAGACACACAGTTATCTACACACATACAATCACCCTATCAGTAACCAATGCTATTGGAAGCTGTAAGCTTACCTTACGTACGTACGGTACGATACTCCTCTATAACCAATTTGGAGCCAAGGTGTGGCTGAAAACCTGTGTTAGCATCAGCTGAAGCTTAAACCGTTTGCCATGAGTTATATGTTTGTTAATTGTCATTGTAATTTATTAAGACTGTTTTTTTTCCTATATGTATATACTTAATAGGCAATAAATGTTATTCTGTTCTACTCTAGAAATATCTCAGAAACTTCTTGACCCATTTTTAGAAATATTTTACAATTACATGCACTCTAAACTATCGACTAGTAAAATATTTCTAATTATCTAGTATTGTGTCTATTTTTGTACGTCCATATTTTTAAAAACCTGTCAAGTAGTTTTCACGAAAACCCCTACTTTTCTCTGACTTACATCCATAAAACAGGAATTATTGACAAATGCCCCACTCGTCCGTCAAACCGGCCCTGGTAGGAGTTATGGGGAATATCAATAATGATTTATATGTGAGATTGTGAGCAATCTCCAGATAAATGCGCCTCCCGGCACTCGGTGCCCCAATCGGGACACGGGTCGCGGCTTGACGGGGACATTAATCTTACTGTTTGAACGCTCACTTTCACATTTTGGTCGCGAATGTGACTGAGTCTGGAGTCACAGGAATAGTTAAAATATTCGATCAGGTTCACAACGTCAACTTCCTAAAATGTGAGGAACTGGGTAATACCTAGCTACATAATATGCTGTTAGCAGTAAATGGGACTTTATTCCACGGTTTATGTCATCGATATTTTTAAAAGAAAGAGTGTGGCAAACTGAACATCGTGCATGAAACGATATGAAGGTGACGGAAGCGAGAGTTGTTTGTCAGGGTCGCGGAAGATGAAAGTCCATTGTCTCTGCCTACCGGGAATGTGCAATTATCTATATATACATAAGACTGTAAAAAATTTGTGTCTGTACATTGGATATTTTTTTTAAGGAATAATTGTAATGTGTTTTAGAATCGATACTGATGCTAAAACACCATATTTTATAATTTTTGTCTGTTTGTCTGATTGTCGGTTTGTCTGTGACTATGTTCAAGTATCACGCCATAACTACTGAAGGGATTTTGACGGGAGTTTCACTAGGAGATAGCTGAAATATCCGGACAGCTCATAGGCTATAAGCCATGGCGGTATGTGATCTGAGCATAAAACTTTTTCTACGCAAACGAATTTGCGGGGTACAGCTAGTCTACAATAAAGTAAATTAATTATATTATTATATAAACCTTTCAGGCACTATAAATCAACATAGCAAAGCTTCTAGAAAACTACTGAAACAAAATAAAACGAACAAAACTTTCATATAACTGACCTAGATGTACCGTAGCAACCCCACTAAATGAATGTCTATACTAAATTGAGATAAATGGCAAGCTCACGTGATGAAAGGAGTAAAAGAATGTCTTCAACTGCAATTTGTGACCCTCGCCATGATGGGTGCGCCCTATACAACAGCAACTAACATATACAAGCGTTCATTGTAAGTTTCAGCCTCATGTAGTAACACCAAGCCTTTTTCTGAATTCATGTGTGATTGTCCTAATTTCTGTTATAATAATTTGACCTGTGTTGTCCTAAATAGTGTATAATAATTGATTGACGTAGATTTACCTAGTGAACAAGAGTGTATCTGTAATACTAGTAAATCAAATAAATAAATAATAGATGGTTACCCAAAAATAAGTCGAACTGTAAGTGAAAATAAGTCTTGCTGCCTTGCCACAGGCAGATATCCAAACTAGGCTATGTGGAAAGGCATCGAGGAGGTAGATCATTCCACATTTTCGAAAAAGAAAACGTCAAGCCAAATTAACGCAAAGCGTAGTAATTGGTTGTCGTGGGAATTGGTGAGGTAAATCCATCTTGACAATAAGTCACTGACGCAGTATAGTTCACACTTTCATTGATAGAGACCGCTGAATTTGTATTTTATATCGGGAGGTGTTCCGAGGAAATCCGCGATGGTACTAAACCATCGTCCACTTTCAACCATCTCATCATCGATTAGTAGGAGAGGTTCTATCCACACGATCTGAACCATCTAAGTTATCCAAATCACTGCTTCCTTTCTTCGCTGTCTTTACTCTCTTGGCAGAGTGGTCGTGATTGTCACTTCAATCGCAGTGACTCGTCGCCATCTTGTGTCATCCTGGTGCAGATGGGATTGGCTACAGATGCCCATCTGGTCCGTCCATCTCATTGATGACCTGACGCTTGCATAAACCACTGTTAGCACATGTAAATAATCCTCAACGCTACCAGGATCTTTTGTTTATATCACCTTTCATCTCTTCTCAGCCTAGAATAGTTTCATGGTGCTAGAAGAGGCATGGTTGTCGGCTGTGACTCTTGGTCCAGATGGGAGCTACCAGCGTTCAGCACAAACTGACGTTTATGGGCCATTGTCGGGGTAACGGTGCGCGCACAATGTCGCAAGTTAAGGGGATAATAGGTGTTTTATTACACCCACGTTCGTCTTCGGAAACGATCATAAACAAATAAAGGTTGCTAGTTTCCGGCGGTCGTTAAAGAAAAGTGGGTTTTTGCTTCTAGATGTCCTCAAATAGGTCGCGTTGACGCCTGCTCTTAGGTGTTTATTGCTCAATAGCATTCATAAACTCCCGCCGGTGTTCAGTGGCTATAGGCAGAGATGAACTTCAATCTGCTGCGATCCTGGTACACAACTCTTGCTGCTTCCACAATCATCAATCTCTTGACCGCTAGTTAGTCTGAATGTTTCTGCGGTGAGGCTGAGGAAAGTATGTGTCATGTATTTTATTTTATTTTTAATTTATTGGAAAACCAACGGCAATTATCAAAGGGTAAGTTACACAATATAAAACTGATAGCCAATTATAGGTTTTCGCTGTTAGATTATAGACTAAATTAACTATATCAAGCACTTAACTAGGCACTATTTGCACTCACACACATACCTACACTATATCACTCATCGAAACACATTGCACTCACCAACCGCCCGCTGTCACACAACCGGTGGTGAAAATGTCCAAATCTTTGTCAGACAGTTTATTAAAATTGTCACTCGCACGCCAGAGAAATGTGTTTCTTCTGTATTTAGTGGAGGTAGGTTGTAAATATATGGGGGGATTAGTTAGTATTGTGGGAAGGTCTGTTGTATGCAGAAGAGAGATGTAAGATGAATTGTATCACTCGATTGGGAAACGGTCCAGTCTACTACACCGATCTTTTAAGCTCAGAGGCGATCTACAGGCGGGAATACGCACAAGTCTGTCACTCGCACGCCAGAGAAATGTGTTTCTTCTGTATTTAGTGGAGGTAGGTTGTAAATATATGGGGGGATTAGTTAGTATTGTGGGAAGGTCTGTTGTATGCAGAAGAGAGATGTAAGATGAATTGTATCACTCGATTGGGAAACGGTCCAGTCTACTACACCGATCTTTTAAGCTCAGAGGCGATCTACAGGCGGGAATACGCACAAGTCTGTCACTCGCACGCCAGAGAAATGTGTTTCTTCTGTATTTAGTGGAGGTAGGTTGTAAATATATGGGGGGATTAGTTAGTATTGTGGGAAGGTCTGTTGTATGCAGAAGAGAGATGTAAGATGAATTGTATCACTCGATTGGGAAACGGTCCAGTCTACTACACCGATCTTTTAAGCTCAGAGGCGATCTACAGGCGGGAATACGCACAAGTCTGGCACAGCAAGAGGTGCAGGCTTCAGAGCTGAATCAAGCAATCAGCCCGGCATCGAACCGCGTACTTGTGACGTGTACCCCTACAGCGGGAGACTGTGATGCAGTACAAAGGGATTGCTCAAGCACATGTATGGAGCTTGTAAAGTGCCCGCGGGAAAGAGCCCCGAGTGAGTACCGTGCGCAACTCCCTCGGCCTTTAAAGACCATGTCGTCGAAAGGCCACTCAAGAACTGTTATAAATAAATATTCGGTTTGTCGCATTTAACCCTGTTTTTTAAAGGAACCAATTTGGCAAATGCTTCTCCCGGTCTGCCTCTAGACCTCTTCCTTTTGTAAGTTATTTAATTACAGGGTGTCTTTAAATTCATTCGACAAATTAAAACTGGGGGTCGTACTCATGATAAATATTAAATTGGTAAGGTTTTTAGTAAATCAAAACTGCAAAAATAATTGAACTAAGTACGTCACAAGTCACACAATGACCTTATAAATGACCATTAGGTCAAATTCCAGTGAAAGAAATCATTGTAAAAAAATCTAAATAGGTACCCTAAAATATAAAAACTCCAATTTGATCTAATCGTTACTGTGCTGATATTGTAGTTCGCATAATTGCGAAAAACGGCTGTTTTTGACACATTTGTGAACTACAACTTCATCATCATCATCAGTCTATTTATATTGCCCCACTGCTCGGGCACAGACCTTCCCTTACATCGAGAGAGCTGGGGCCATGATCCACCACGCGGGCCCAGTGCGGGTTGGCGGATTTCACATGCCTTAGATTTTTTTTTCTTCTTCTACGACATACAGGTTTCATCACGATGTTTTCCTTCACCGTTTTGAGAGCACTCGGTAAATGTACGTAAGTTTTTCCGTCGAAAAAACCGAGGATAACTCATTGGTACAGGCTGCCCTGGCTGGGAATCGAACCTGGGACCTGGGACCTCCGTATCGCAAGTCCATTGACCCAACCACTGAGCCACCGAGCTCTCCTACAACTACAACTTAGCTTGTCGCAATTATGCCATGTATTGTATACTGAAAAATAGTATTCCTCCTAATAAACATTTTGTAAATAACTTTTTAATAAAATTGATTAAATTTGAAGATATTATTTTTTAAAGATTGGCGGCGCTAGTTGGCTCATGGAAAGCCCTTAAACGCTGTACATAATTCATGTCACAAGTCTAACCATCCATTTAATTTTGTCGAGTGAATTCAAGGCCATCCTATATATACCTTCATAACAAATATAATTAACGTAAATGACAGCGGGTTCTATTCGAACATCCTACGCCTCCGGATGGGTTGCGATCGGAAGATGAGGCGTCAATTCCCAAGAGCGTGAAGTTGTATCGGTCTAATTAGGCCAAATTAGATTGATCACTGCTGAGGGAGTATTGTGGGTTTGTATTGCGTGGAGAGAAAGCTCAGTGGCTTAGTAGTTGGGACACTAAACTCACGATCCGAGGGTCACAGGCTCGGTCCTTGGTCCTATTTTACAATAAAGATTTTATTATTATTATTATCTCCCAAGGTTTAACGGGTTTGAAAAAACCCGGTGCTTTGAAATGACTTGACGTGTTGTCAATTGTATTTAACCAATTTACAATTTACAAACAAACAATAATAATACTAATAGCCATAAATGTAAATACTTAATCAAAGTATGCATATTTTAATTTAAACAAATTTATACAATATATGTTATTTTGAACCAAACATACTTAGGCATATATACTTAAGTAATGAACTTTAAAAATTTCCAAGTGACTACTAGTCGGAGAAATGTGATTTGTTTACATGTGTGGTATTTTGCTGACAGTGTCGTAAAAATATTGTTTTGTAAGCTTATGTTTAATAAAGACTTTTGAAACTGAAACTGGTGCTTTGAAATGCTTGCACGGAGACATAGGTCCAACGCGTAGAGGACCCTTAGAGAGCTTTAATTTAAAGGGATATTTGATGAACCTAGCGGGACCCGTCTCTGAGCGCATCAGAATGCACTCAATGACAGACCCTGTCAGGTGCATAAACTATTGTAGCATTGGGTTGAAATTAAAACATCATTGGAGCTATTGGTTTGGGGTGTTAGTGGGTCAGTCAGTCTGGTCTATGGAGCGAGACGTCGGACACCTGCCATGATCACATTGTCTCGAAGTTATGAAAAAATTGTCAGGCGGTGACTCGCCACTCACTAGATGGGCCCTCAACATGGTCATCAGAAAGACAACTGAGAGCAGCTCCGGAGTGAGCGGCTAAGGGGTGTCGAGTGGTGTGCTGCAGTTTCACCATTACTGGAATGCCAGTAAGTGGGCTACTCCCAGCTTTATGCCTTTAACACTTCTACCCCTTCGAGCTAAGTTATAGCTCTAACGACTCCACTCTGGCCGGCTGGCTAAGGCAAGCTATTATTATTATTAAAAATCTAGTTTAAATTTTCGTAATTTATCTTTTCGTTAGCAAATGTTATTGTGAAGTTACACGGAACCCTCGGTGCGTGAGTCCGACAGCCGACACGCACTTAGCCGTTTTTTTATTTTAGTGTAAGTACCTGTGGGAAAGTTTAGGAGTACCTGGGAGAATTCCTTCGGAGTGGCTGCGTTCGGTCTCCACCGTCCGCACAAGAGTTAAAGATGAAAATTTATGATCACAGCACTGATTTGTTCACAAAAATGAATGCACTTTTGATTGTATGGCGTTTTGCGAGTTTTTGAGAATTTTAGAGCGCGCGCGGGATTTGCGGTTTTCGTCGATATTTGACAGATCTCGATTCTCGACTGTTCGGTACACAGGATGACGAATGCGGGGTGCGGTGCGGGGAAGGATTGATGAATGGATGAGTGAAGGAACAGTGTCCATAGAGTATAAAGAGTTATGCGTGAGTGAGTGAGTGAAATGAGTTATTACATATATACTCCAGTTAGTCGGCAGGCGATCATGCATATGTAAGTCTCACACAGGCACGCACTACACGCTCATCATTTCTCGCACACACCATGACACCCTATTCACATCATATGTAAATATATCTATATATATATATTAAACACACCCGCACACACACACAGTCACACACACTCACACACACACATATATATATAATAAATAGTATATAATACATAGACCCCCCCCCCCCTCCCCCTCCCTTCCATTACCACTTCTAGCTGTTATTAATTAACCATTGTAATAAAATATGAAATCTGTTTTGGCATACATAATTATTAATCTAAAATTGTTAAACTATATTTAAGACTTTCTGATAAATAAATAAATAAATATTTAAATAAAGCGCGCGTACAGTACCTATTAATTAAACACAGCTAGCTTTGTATGATTATGATATATAGATGTAACAATAGAATATTTGCCCCGGCTCTGTCCAATCCCGGTAGCTCTCAACGTGACTGCGGAATAGAAAACATTTTAGTTATATTCCGGGAAAATTGCAGTCCTTTTCGATGTCCGATAAAATTTCCAACTACTCAGCGTTTGTGATGCCATGCAATCGCTATTTCCACGTAAACAGGGGGTGGTAAAATACATCGGTAAATAGATATAGGTGTTACGATTGGTACTCCTTCTACAGGGTAGATAATCTTCATATTAAGGGGCTCGTAGTTGCAAGTACACGTTCAAAACGATCGTATAAGTTAATCAACATTGGGCGAGGTCAGTACCGAGATGGGTGACCTAGTGACACTTTCATATGAGCCCCTCCTTGCCTCGTGGCGCACGTTAAGCAGTTTGTCCCGGTTGTTGTCGCTTGACAGCAGTCGTTAGGCCACGTCAGAGGCCTACAAAAATCTTCATATTTTTTTTGTATTACAAAGGTGGTCTTACTCTTAGATCATCAACATCAGCCTGTATCAGTCCACTGCTGGACGTAAGCTTCTCCCAAAGCGCGCCACTCAACACTCAATACTCTCAGCCTTTTGCATCTGGATGCTGGCAGGGCAGGGACTGGTCTCTGTCAGCCTTGTGAAGGTCATTCCTCCATCTGGTCACGGAGCGTCCCACGCTATGTTTACCCGTTCGTGGCCTCCTTGAAGTTCAACCCAAAAAGGTGTGCAAACAAGCAGACGAGTCATCGTATGGTTCCCTTGGGAACCATATATTTTCCCATGGTAATTCCGGTATCATATTAAAAAACTAGACGAAAATATGCGACATTACAACCCGATTGGAAGGCGTTAGCATCCGTCATACAGTTGTCTAAACTAGTACGTTTGCTATCGTTTCACACTCTTGTAAATTGTTTCCAACCAATGCTGGTAGCTATAAGTTTTCAATCAAGAAACACTGTTCTTAAATTCTTAAGTTAAGTCTTTCTTTTTTATCTTATTTAATATATTTACTTATAAATTTCAATATCATTATTATTATCCTCTTTATTTATACATATTCTTATTTAAAACATTTATACATTTCAAAAACAAATTTTTAAAAATATATAAATATAAAAAATAGCCACGATTAGGAGATTAGGATCCCAGAGTGAGGAACCTCCTCACAATGCGTGCCGTGTCCAGCAGCACTGCCTTCTGCATCCGGCTCTTGATCCAACTGTCTAGCGAGAGTCTCTTAATTCATTATTATTATTTTGATTAGCCAACAAACATGCAATTCAAACATATAAATTAGTAGGATTTATTCAGGCTTTTTGAAAATGGCGGGAAACGACGGTTGCGAAATTATTTAATAATTTTCAGTTTAATGTCTACAGTGAGTGTTTTGTGTTTAATATCACGTTAAATTAATCAGAAAATGTTCGCGAATGACAGTATGGTGAAGTTATTGGAGAATTCAAGCAGGATCGGATGTTTGGCGCCATGGTCAAGATTCCCACTACGAGCTCGGGAGTGAACGTGACTGTCGAGCTGCTTCGTCCACAGTGATTGACGCTACGGCGTCTCCTGTGGATGAAGACATGAAGACGCGGCTACCCCGGGTGATGACGCTACGGCGACTCCCCTGGAGGAAGATAGAAAACTATTATACATTGAATTTTCTGTAACATGACATTGGCAAATGACGAACTGTCGAGTCCATTAATAAAATAAATAAATAAAAGGATTTATTCAAAAGGCGACACGAAAAAGCTTCCAATTGCAAACATTGAAAATTCCGGTGTTTCGTTACATACTGTTTGTGGTGTATAAAATTTGCAAGTAAATATTGCAAATATTATGGTACTCGATGCAAAATGCTGCACGTTTCCTTTCAATCGTGATTCCAGCAACCTGCTGAAATACGAAATGAAAATTCTATTTTATTTCATCGAATTGGCAGGTTTCACGCGGTGTTTCACCATTCGCTCGCTATTTCACAGTGGGTACTGGAATATCTTACGTTTTATCATTTTACGAATTCATTTTTAGTTTTATTTATTTATGGACTCGACTGTTCGTCATTTGCCAATGTCACGTTACAGAAAATTGAATACATTCAATAGTCTTCTATCTTCCTCCAGAAGAGTCGCAGTAGCGTCTTCACCCTGGGCAGCCGCGTCTTCATGTCTTCATCCAGAGGAGTCGCCGTAGCGTCGTCACTCTGGACGAAGCAGCTCGACAGTCACGTTCACTCCCGAGCTTGTAGCGGGAACTCTTGATAAAAGCTTGAAACTTCAGATCTTGCATAAATAATCCAATAACTTCACCGTACTGTCATTCGCGAACATTTTCTGATTAATTTAACGTGATATTAAACACAAAATAGTTCCTGTAGACATTAAAGGGAAAATTGTTAAATAATTTCGCAACCGTCGTTTCCCGCCATTTTCAAGAGAACCTTTTACGAATTCATATTCCTGGCTACGGGTTTGAGAACTTTGCCCGCGGTTGTTCGGTTTCCATGGCAACGCTGCTTTGTTCTAGGTCCACCTGTGATGGGTAAAATATTATACATAAAAATATTTGTTATCTCTTTGGCTTTTGAAAATGGCGGGAAACGACGGTTGCAAAAATATTTGATAATTTTTATTTTAATGTCTACAGTGGGAATTTTGTGTTTAATATCACGTTAAATTAATCAGAAAATGTTCGCGAATGACAGTATGGTGAATTTATTGGATAACTAAAGCAAGATCTGCAGTTTCAAGCTTTTACCAAGAGTCCCGCTACAACCTCGGGAGTGAACGTGACTGTCGAGCTGATTCGTCCAGAGTAACGACGCTACGGCGACTCCTCTGAATGAAGAAAGAAAGACGCGGATACCCAGGGTGCAGACGTCAGGGCGACTCCTCAGGAGGAAGATAGAAGACTATGATATATTGAATTTTCTGTAACATGACATTGGCAAATGACGAAACTGTAGAGTCCATTAATAAAATAAATAAATAACCCATGGTCCACTTTGGGTTACTTACTTTATGCTCTCTCCGTGGATTTTTCCTTCATGGGAAGGAGACGACACCAATGATCCCCTTACCTCATATATTTGCACCAACGAAACTACAAGAAGATCTTGAGATCAGCTTTGAACATAAATGACAATACCAGATTCTGCCCCACCATCAACCGCAAGATGTACAAGATAACGAAAAAATGTAAAAGTATCATCGTTTTTTATTAAAATTATTGGTTTAAATTAAAGTTATATACAAGTTGCGAGTCAAAAAAAACAGCTTAATTAAGAATTCAGAAAATAGTAAGAAATCGAAGCGATTTATTGTTTTTGTTATTCTTCTATAGAAGTTGCGAGAGTAGTAGAAAGTGATACTAATTATGATTATGCAATATGAAACCTGTAATAGTCCCCAACAAAATGATAGGTACAGCTTAAATGGTCACGTAGTTTTGTAGGTGGGGCGGTTCTCTAGGCGATTTCTCGTAAAAGTCGTAGCACTGGTTATTACCAACAAAGTAATAACCTATAAACATTATAACTTTGCTACTCAACAGTATCAGAGCTACTTCTGTTAAATCTGCGAGTGCCTATACAAATATAAGGCTATAGTTTTTCCCAAAAGTATATTAAAATATAAAATAAAGAGAAAACAGAAAACAATTGTTGTAAAGGTCCCTGACACAAATCAGCTTACTGTCTAAAGAAAATATATATACTCATATAAAAACCATGGAGATCGAACATCCTCCCGCCTTTTGATCAGGATTACTACCCCTCATAGAGGACGTGGAGGCCTGACTACCCTGCCGCTGCGGGTTACGCGATGAGCTACTTCTGCACACATGTCAGTTGAAACTTCTAACGGATAGACTCGCTGAATCGGTCTTACCAATTCCCCCTTGCTGGTCTTCAACCGGACTACTCTATCATCGTTGCCTCGCACTAACTCTAACACTTTAGCTAGCGGCCAATACAGTCTTTTGTCAGTATCGTTACCTACCAAAACGATGTCCCCTATCTTAATTTGGCGTTTTCCTGCATCACTAAAACGCGGGGCTAGGAACCCTAGATATTCGCTCCTAAACCTTTGACGTAGAGCGCTAGCTAATTGTTGTACGTGTCGGTAACGCTTTCCTAAACTGAACTTGGAAACTTCAAGACTCGTACCTAAATCATCAGAGGCACTACTCCGCATATTGTCTCGTAAGAACATCAATGGCGTTAAAGGACTTGGTTCCGTCGGATCTTCACTCAAATACGTTATGGGCCTCGAGTTGACGACATATTCACACTCACACAAGACTGTCATCATTTCCTCATAACTAAGACACGACCTTTTTAACAATTTCCTTAAGAGATCTTTAACCACCCTAAATAGACGTTCGAAGAAACCTCCCCACCATGGGGCACTTGGAGGATTGAACTTCCACTCGACACGTAACAACTTACTCGCTGATGTAAAGTTCGTTCCATTATCACTATACATCACTCGCGGTCTACCCCTACGCGCTACAAAACGTCGATACGCCTGCATGAATACCTCAGTAGACAACGAAGACACTAGCTCTAGATGGACAGCTCTATATACCGCACAAGTGAACAAACAAATCCAAACTTTTTTGTTCTCCTTCAAATAGAGCGGCCCTGCGTAGTCGACTCCTACTACTTCGAAAACTCCTACAGTATCTACCCTATTCCTAGGTAACACCGGCGCCATCTCTTGTAACTTCTTAGCACTATATCTTTTACAAGTAACACACTTACTAACTACCCCTCGAATCGTTTTTCTACCTCTTAAGATCCAAAAATCCTCTCGTAACATATTCAATAATGTTTGAACTCCAGCGTGATGGTTTTGAATATGTTTAAAACTTATAAAACGAGAGACTAAAACGTGATTTGGATCTAAAACGATCGGGTAACGAAAAGAATACTCGTCAGTTTTATTCGCGATAGGAGTCTTTATCCGAATCAAACCCCTATCATCTTTGAATACCTGGAAAGAAGAGAACTTGGCATCACTAAGGCCCGAAAAACTATCATCCTGTACCATTTTCAATAAATTCAATTCTGCTTCATTGCGCTCCGCCTGCGTTAACTCACTCACTGTCACACGAGTAGACTCTTCTTTCCTACAGTTATTTACAAAACGATAAATCCACCCTACCATATCAACGATCCTTTGGTACTGCGAGAAGTACCTGGTGTACCAGAACTCGTCAGTTATCGCCGCTCTAACTGTGAGACAAGCGTTAACAACAGCTCGACACTCTTCTTCAGCAACTAGCTCGCAATCCGAACGTGATACTAAATCGACTTGAGGCCAACTATCTCGCCCTAATCTCAACCATTGTGGGCCTTCCCACCACCTACTCTGCACCAGATAGTTCGCGTCACAGCCCCGAGATGGTAAGTCAGCTGGGTTCATATCACCGGGTATGAAGTGCCATTGTTCCGGTTTAGACAGCTTACGAATTTCCTGTACCCGATTCCATACAAACACACCCCACTGACCGTTGTTCTTAATCCACGATATAACTGTAGTAGAATCACTCCAAAAATAAACGTCATGTTTACCTTCGCAATCCAATGCTTTGACAATTGAGTTAAGCAATCTCGTTCCAATAGTGGCGGCAAGCAGCTCCAGCCGCGGTATAGTGGTGCTCGCCGTCGGCGCCACTCTCGACTTAGCCTGGACGAAACATACACTCGTACCCACTGTAGTTTCAACTCTGGCAAAAACAACCGCAGCATAAGCAGATTGACTCGCATCTACAAAAACATGAAAAGACAAGGATGAGTTCTCGTTGCCTAACCCGATAAACCACCTAGGTATCTCTATATCTTTCAATACATTGATCTGAGAATACCACCCTAGAAAAGCCGTTTGGTCGTCCTCTGAAACTTCATCATCCCAGTCGTTCTGCATAGACCATATTTTCCTCAATAATAACTTAGGGAATAACATAACAGGACAGACCAATCCTAAACTGTCAAAAACTTTGTGACTTGTAGACAAAATAAACCTTTTCGTAATCTTGACAGGTGTTTTTTCAAATGGTATCTCCTTCAACGACAATGTATCTTTCACCTTATTCCAGTTTAAACCTAAAACTGTTGTATCTGATGAGGAATCAAGTTCACCTGTATACTCCCAGCTGGTTAAGTCAAAGCTACCCTTTTCCATGACCTTAACCGCTTTATGACGGAAGTCAATAAGTTCCTCAGTACTGTTCACACTTGTGATGCTATTATCTACATAAAAGGATTTCCTAAGCTGTTGGATAACCTCGTGTTCCGTATCAGTGCAAGGTTTTCCTAATTCCCGTTCTAAATGTAGAGAAATCGTCGCACCCAACAGAAAAGGACTGCACGTCAAACCGAATACCACCCGCGCATGGCGATACACTTGTAACTTACTGGGATTATCATTATCCCACCAGAGAAACCTCAAAACATCGCGATCTTTAGGACAAATGCTAATCTGTAAAAACGCTCTCCTAATATCAGAAACAACACCTATTCTCTTTTCTCTAAATTGCAAGAGTATGTTAGGAATGAGCTCTATAAGATTGGGACCAGTTTCCAAGCATTGATTAAGAGACGGTGAACCTTTTATGTGTGCAGAAGCGTCAAATACGGGCCTAATAGGCGTCGTCTTACTACTTGGCCGTACTACGTGTCTATGTGGGAGGTAGTGAAAACCCTGTTCATACTCACAATCGGAAACTTTTTCCACAATACCTTCACTTAGCCAGTCATCAAACAATCTGCCATAATCATCATAAAAGTTCTCATCCTTCAGTTTCCTCGTTACTTTTTCCAATCTTCTCATAGCCAACTCTCTGTTGTTTGGTAAAGGGGGATGGTTCTCTTTCCATGGCAGCATTACCTCATATCTCCCCTCACCACTCACAATAGTAGTTTCCTCAAAACACTGTTTTACTTGCTCCAGGTGCATATCTTTGCTTATCTTTTCCACGGGATCCGTTATTCCGAGAGAATCTAATTTCCATAAGTCAGACACACTGGATTCCTTCACAAACAGCGAAACTACAAGCAAAGTAGAGTCTTTGTCCCTCGCAGATGTGTTACCGTTTTTCCCAACTACGGTCCATCCTAATTTTGTCTCAATGGCGGTCACGTTCTTATCTATAATCACAATATTCCCAGTTACCAATTCAGCCATCATATCTGCTCCGATGAGCAAACCTATAGGTTCCACGTCTCTGCCCGTATCTGTTAATCTCACGTTCTTTTCTTCCAATTTGGAGATCAACGAAATATCTGTTATTGTTGATATGTCAGCACAAATGACATCTCTGTCAAACACGTTCCCTTGACAGCTATACGAACTCAACAAATTCTTCACAGAGATATTATACTTTCTATGTATCTCGGGGGCAGAGATTACACCTCCAAATAGACCATGCTGAATTCTATGTGTACTCTGTGGTCGGTACTGCATTTCCTTTGCAACATCTTTTCTTATGTACGAGTGCTGCGAACCTGAATCTATTATCGCACGCACGTTCTTAGTTTTTCCTCCATTGTTCAGTTGAACTCTCAAAGTCTGGAGATAAACATCTTGATTGATGGAAATATTGCAGCTGCTCTTTTCAGTACCTTGATCTGACGAAGAACTCGCTTCTCTACACATTAACAACACATGTTTCTTGTCACACCAAGCGCACCTTTCCTTAAAGCGGCAAAACTTCGCACCATGTCCTGTTTTCAAACATTTGAAACAAGCTCTTTTCTCTTTTGCAGCGTTCGTTCTTTCTTCTAGGGACATCTTTCTAGCCTTTTGGCAGTTTGTGCTTTCATGTCGTTCGCTACAGAAAACACACTCTATGTCACCTACTTTTCCTGCTGCAAGACTTGAAGCCGTTGCTGTGTTCTCTCCACTGGCACACGCTTTCTTCCTATCAGTTTTGCTGTTCCGTTCCTTAAAGGCAAAACCTCGCATGGCCATGGTAATCCTTTCCTCACTGTTCACTTCTTCTTGTAGAAACTCTAACAATCTTATGAGCCGTTCCTTCGGTTTAGAGCCAACGTTGTTCCCATGTCGTTGCCAAGCTCTAAGAAGCTCCTCTGGAAGAGACGATTCTACAAGTGGATAGAGTAAAGGCGCGCAGGCTTCTTTTGTGATGTTCAGGGATTCGAGAGCTCTAAGGTGGGACTCTAACTGGTCATACAGAGACGCTACGTTCAACTTATCTTGAGTCGTCACCATATTTCCGATCACCAACTGCAATAACTCTCGTACGTAAACCTCTACTAACATTTCATTGTTACCGAATCTCCCTTTCAACGTTTCTATAGCCTTCGAATAATTGTCTCCAGTCGGTGGAAAACTATTGATAAGTTCACTTGCTCTCGTTCCATGTTCCATACTTTGAAGCAAATAGTGAAACTTATCCTCTTTGCTAAGTTCTTCATCCTCGTCTATTTTCTTAAACTGACTCCAGAATTTCAGCCAATTCCGTAGTTCGCCATCAAACTTATAAAGTTCGATTGTAGGAAGCTTGACCTTTCTACGTGTTCCGGAGCTGTGTGCTTTTATAGTAACACCACTCAAAGGTGACGTACCTGAGTTCACTGATGGTGTGGGAGATACCTTATTTATCCGCAAAAACTCAATTTCGGCTAATAAGAATTTGGCCTTATAATCTTCTGCTTTCTTCAACTCATCGTCTAGCATACTTTCCTCAGCATTCGCCTCGAGGAGAAGGTCAAATATCTCCTTATCCAGTACTCCCAATTTCTCTACATATTCCACCAGCAACTTGTACGATACCTGTGCTTCATCTATACTGGTGTCACTAGGCGAGGCTGTCGCCTCCTTCCAAGCATTTAAAGAACGTGTAAACGCTCTCCGCACCGAGGATCTTGATAACTTAGCAGTTTCCATCGTTGTAGGTTTCCCCATGCACCCGCAAATTGTAACTATTTCACGGTCGCCAGATGTTAAATCTGCGAGTGCCTATACAAATATAAGGCTATAGTTTTTCCCAAAAGTATATTAAAAATATAAAATAAAGAGAAACAGAAAACAATTGTTGTAAAGGTCCCTGACACAAATCAGCTTACTGTCTAAAGAAAATATATATACTCATATAAAAACCATGGAGATCGAACAACTTCACTCGAGTCCACTTTAAATTGCCGAGAGCTTAGCTAGATCGCGAGCTCAAGCCACTCGTATCTAGAGCATCTAACATCTAACTTTAGGTACAGTATATCAAACTATAAGTAGGTCTAACTTTTGAATGGTGCATAGTTATGTTACTTAGTTGCGTTAGATTAAATATCAATATCTGGGTATAAATGACATTGCCACGATTCAATGGAGCTTTGCCCCACCTACAAAACTACGTGACCATTTAAGCTGTACCTATCATTTTGTTGGGGACTTATTACAGGTTTCATATTGCATAATCATAATCAGTATCATTTTCTACTACTCTCGCAACTCCTATAGAAGAATAACAAAAAAAAAATGAATAAATCGCTTCGGTTTCTTACTATTTCTGAATTCTTAATTAGGCTGTATTTTTCGAATCGCAACTTGTACAAAACTTTATTTTAAACCAATAATTTTAATAAAAAACGGAGATATTTTTACATTTCTTCGTTAACTTGTACAACTTGCGGTTGATGGTGGGGCAGAATTTCAAACCTCGTGATTTATGACCTTTTATTTTTGAGTTAATGGGAATTTTAGGCATGCATTTTTTAAAAGTAATCTCTACTTTATCAGCTTTCAGAAAAGTATTATTTCAATGCTCAGAGTAGAGCAGCTAAATAAAATTAAAACTACCGTAACCCCTCGTTAATAGGGCCTAATTTGTTGTAAACCACCTTCTAGTATTACCCCTTTTCAAGGAATTTCCAATCAACCTGTATAGTATCCTATCCTGTATATTAGATTAGTATAGAGAATCATCATCATCATCAGTCTATTTATATTGCCCCACTGCTCGGGCACAGACCTTCCCTTACATCGAGGGAGCTCGGGCCATGATCCACTACGCGGGCCCAATGCGGGTGGGCGGATTTCACATGCCTTAGATTTTTTTCTTCTACGACATGCAGGTTTCATCACGATGTTTTCCTTCACCGTTTTGAGAGCACTCGGTAAATGTACGTAAGTTTTTCCGTCGAAAAACCCGAGGATAACTCATTGGTACATGGCTGCCCTGGCTGGGAATCGAACCTGGGACCTCTGTATCGCAAGTCCATTGCCTTTGTGCAATTTGTCCATTGTTGTGAGTTTGGTTTATTAATACGTTACTCACATGATACCCGATTCCTAAACGCGCACCTAAGTTACGTTTATTAATAGGCCATCTTGAGGTCGTTCTCAAGATTGACTTTTGAGCTGAGAGTGATTTATTAATACGGGTCTAAGAGTACCTATATTGTATGCTATCCTGTGTATACTCGATTAGTATAGAGAATGTAAGAGCGATATTAAAGCGCCTCTTCATTGTATAACTCCTCGTAACCCAGTTTAGTATCGAGTTCACTGAACCCCGTAGGCCGTGACCGACAAAGCAAAAGATATACAGGAACGATATAAAAGATAAGTGCCCACTTACTCTCACTCATTCCTAAAGGCTTGCCGGCAGTCCGTTTTTATTAAAGGCTCAGAACTCCCCTCAAAGGACTCACGAACAAATGTTTGCAAACTCTAATATCATATATCTCTTAAGAAAATTGCTGGTGCTTTTCTAATAGTCCTTAAATAGTTTAGGGTTCCATTCAAATACAAACGATTTATTGTAGTCACAAAGACCATAAGTGTTAGTAAGTACTTAAAACTATGTTAGTGTTTACATGAGGTGTACCTATTACGCGCTATGACATGCGACTTAGGTCCGACTCTGAGACCCCGGGACATATAAGTGTACCCAGTGTCTCAGAATCGGACTGTCCATGGTATGCTCTTCAGAATGCTGTTAGGGCTGCCGTGAACCCGGCGCATCAGGGACGCGACCGCGACAACCGCGATGCTGCACGTATATGTGTAAGAAAAATGTATATAACATGTGTGTACTGGTATACAATGCGTTACCCGAGGAAATAAAGATAATACATGACATTAAATTATTTAAATCTAAATTGTACAATTGGCTATTAGATCGCTTTTACTATACCGTTACCGAATATTTAAATTCCTCTCACTGACATTTTTACTACATGACATTTAAACTAAATATTTTTATTTCTTCTAACTTTGCACGCTTGTATACAAGTAGAATACTGTACTGGACAATGCAATTTACCAGCCTGAGATTTCATGTATTCTGGCAAATAAATGATTTGATTTGATTCGACTCCTTTGCGTATGAAATTATTTATTTGTGTCGTCAAAAAAGCATTGATAGCGTTCCTATGAGGGGCTCATAGTCCAGTTGCGAGTACACATTGAAAACGATCGTACAAGTTAAGCAACGTTGGGCGAGGTCAGGACCTGGATACTGGTACCTTGTTCCAGCACACCGCTAACAGTCGGATGGGATCAAAGACCCCCGAGAAGGGTCCCCCCGGACACACGCCGGCGGAGTCGCGGAAGTAATTCGCAAGTCTCCCCGTGACTCCGCCATAGGGCGGCGAGACGGAACACCGAGGGGTTTTTAGTCGGTAAGAGTCCGACATAACCATCCTCGCCTCCCCGTGGCAATGAGGTATCATGATATCTAGATGATTTTCCCCCCGAAAAAAAGGTCAGTACCTGGATGGCTAGTGACACTTTCATCTGAGCCCCTCCGTGCCTCGGAAAGCATGTTAAGCAGTTGGTCCCGGTTGCTGTCGCTCGACAGCAGTCGTTAGGCCACGTCAGAGGCCTACAGGCGGCCTGAATAACTCTGATAATAGGTTGGTCACTAAACCACACGGTAAGAAGAAGACTGATGTGGTTGCGGTGAAAAATTCATAGAATATACTCTGGGCTTGGGGGCTCTTAGTCATGAAGGTGACTTAAAGTTAGGTTATCTAAACGTCGGTTAGAACCACGATTTAAGGATTTTCTGCTGGTTTTCGCCATACAAAATCGGTTGTTTGGTAACTGTCAAAGTAAGCCACCATATTGCTATGAGACTTAGTAATTTAGTGAAGCGTAAGGAATCCAGCTTAAGATAGGGTGTTGAAACCACTGAAAATTACAAAAAAAAAATTTTTTTTAATTTCTTCCCAGATGGGCTAACTAACTAAAGCTAGGCTTAGTTAGCATACAGCAGCGGGGTAACTTTCACCTCTAGCGATCCAGTTTAGGTTCCTAAACTGACAATTTGCTACAATGACGTCAAACGATCAAAATAGCGATTCGGTTCAGTTTAGGAACCTAAACTGGATCGCTATAAGAGGTGAGAGTAACCCGCAGGGTTCAATCCTAGGGCCTCTGTTATTCATCATCATTATCAGCGACATCGATCACTCTGAGTTCCTATTGTTTGCAGACGACATGAAGCTTTATAGGACTGTAGACAGTATCGTCAATGTTTTGTTAGTTCAGAGTGAATTTATAACTGGCCGGCTCAGAAAATTGCTATTTGTGTGTAAAGGACTAAGATGTATCCGGGACAATATCGCGGAGTCTTTGATAAACTACTGCATTGGTGCTTGGGGAGGTGCAGCAAATACTCATCTACTGGAGGTGGAACGGGCTCAAAGGGCGGTCTTAAAGGTTCTCTTTAAGAAGCATTACCAATACCCTACATCTAAACTCTATGCCGAAACTAAAGTATTGACTGTCCGACAGCTCTTCATATCTAGTATTTATACAGATGTCCAAAATACTCTTAATACAGCAATAAACAAATCGATCCAACCAAGACGGATAGCGTCAGTGCTGAAAACTCCCGGATGTAATACTAAATTTGCTCACAGGTTTCGTCGAAAGACGACAGTGACCAGTTTACCATCATTATCTTGCCACTGCTTGCCAATAGAATTTAAGCTTTAAAATTCAGTATCTTACTGAACACAGTTATGACGTAATCTCATTTAGAGTCGCATTGAAAAATATCTCATTTTTTAACTTCCCTCCCGAGATAAAGAACTTTATATTTTCAACCGAACCTCTCCCTTTTGTAACATCCCACCCTAGCTTCATTTATTTATTTTGTAAGACTTCATGGAATGCGCCTCTGCCACTCGGCAACAAATATTTTTTTTTTAAGAACTAATTAAAATAATATTAGGTTTACTTTAAAATCAACTTTATGACAAGACCACAAGGTCAATTATTGATAGGTATAGTTAGCGTTAATAACCGTGAGATAAAAAGTCAAAGGCAAGCCGCTGCACAGGAGTGAGGGAAACGGAATTATAAAATAATAGAGACAGAAACATTTAAACAACAAAAGCGGCTCCTTTGTTATCCGATCCCATAAGGATTCGTAAGTGCGAGAGAGTTAGCGTGTATTTGTTAAAGAAACGAGTTAGAAAGAGATGTACTTATTTACGGAGGACGCAGTGGACGAATGTGGGATTTTGGAAGGAAGAGGGGTCAGTCAAGTCGGGACCGTTGGACGTGATGTGCGCATACGCATCTTTTGGAAATTTGGAGGTTAGGTTGATTTCGGTTAGAGAGCGTGTTCAATATTAAATTCAGTGAATGTTCTATTAGGTGAAGATATTAAGCTCAGAATTATATTTTATCAGTGGTTAGTTTATTTGTAGTTTTCAATATGAAAGTTAGTGAAGTGATGAGTAGTTGAATGATGAAAATAAATAGAGAATAAATTAAACTATAAAAGGTTCGCGACGCGTAAAATAATTTATTTAAAATATGGTTTAGTGTTGTGTTTTAGATAGGATTTGTTTCGGCAGAGGTCGTGAGTTTTAGATATAATTATGGAATCAAATATGTTATTATAATTATTTGATTCTACTTGTTGAAATGTCTGTCAAAACTATCTTTCTTTAAACTGTAATAATTTTAATTTGAGAGACGTTTCATCAGCATTTAATTTTAAGTTTGTTTTATTTTATTGTGTTGTTTTCTTGTGTATTCTGTAATGAGACGCTCTTACTTTACAAATCAATTTAAATTCACTGGGTTATTCTATTCTTTCGGTGAGACTATGCTTTAGTAGTTAATCGAAGGAATAATAGGGATTGGTGGAGGATTTAGAATCTGAGTAATGATTTATTTCTCGAAAGAGGATAAAATAAATCATGAATTCAAAATATAATTTAAGTTAGCTTAAGTCATAAAATAATTCATGTATGTATAATAAAAATATATTACACAATTACACGTTTAACTTACTCTACAAATACTAGCAAGCAAATGAATCGGGACGGTAGTTGGATATCAATGTAGAGATATCTCGAAATTTAGATTAAGTAGGGAAGTTCCCTTTTCAAGGCTTAGAGACTAGATCTCTGTAATTATTTTATATATTGTAGTATTTTACTATAATATATAATTTTAAATTCAAAAAGAGTGTTTCATCAGGTTTTCAGCTAAAATAGTTTGCTAACACTAATATTGATATGGGTATTAGGGACTGCGCTACATTGTAATAAAATTGTAATTTAAAAAAAAAACATTGGTTGTTACTAATAAGTAACTATAGGCCAACAATAACGAGATTTCATAATATGTATTTATTAGAAATATCTTTATTGCAAGTAAGCGGTCACAATGTGGGGTTGGATCGTTTATGTGCTGGGAAGCCTATTTAGTTATTTGTTTTTGTTGTATAATAATGAGCGCAGTATGAGTTTAAAATATATGAAAGTTTATATTGTAAATGTTGTTCGGAAATATAAATAAACATTGAATCTAAGGGCAACATAAGTCAGCGAAAGAGATTAGTGTCTTAAGTAGTTGCTGTGTTGTTCTTTAATTTAATGTAAAGAAAGTATGTGACAACAAAAGACAAATCACACGTGGTTTAGATCTCGTGACGGGGAGGCCAGTGTAATTTAAGCTAATAAATCTTTATTTCAGCCTCCACATGTAAATATAAGAATTAGTTAAGTACTAACCAAACAACACTGGCCCCGGAGTGATCCGTTAATCTGAAACCACTTCATACTTTCTCGCGAATGAAATACATTTTTTTATTATTAAATCTTTAAAATAATTTAACTATTTTGACAATAAATTATATTTGGGGAAGGGAACCTAATTCTAGTTCTTTCAGACGGTGCGGAGTTTTTATTGAAGTAGAATTGCAGAATCTGGGATTATCATACTCGTCAATATTTTATCTTTATCAGTTGTTAGCTATTATTTATAAGAAACTATTTAAGGAGTTCCAGAATATCAGATCCCTAAGTGTTTTCCTTATTTTGAACTTAAGTCTTTGTCAAGGCATCTTTAGACATTTGAAGTTTCAGGAAATAAAATGAGAAAATAATACTCAGAAACTATTGACACCGAATTACATTATTAGAAATAAAACATAGTCATTTTACAAATAATAGGTCAGGTATGAAACAAGAAAATAGAACAAACAGGGTTTATGTATGTATGTGACTTCAAGTAAGTAAGTGAGTGAGTTAATACTACAATTGACAATCATTCGGTTGTTTAGGAATTATCGGGTATATTGTTGTAAAAAGACGTTAAGAGTTTCAACTGTAAGTAGGTGTAGTATGGATCGTTGAGAACATGAAGTTGCATTTAAATAAATTGAAGAAGAAGAATTAAGTCATCATAGAGAAGTGTAACATAACTTCATTAATTAATTAATTCCGTCTGTCTGTATAAGAATTTATGTATGTATGTTTGCATGAATTTATGTATGTGTGTGTAAAATATAAGTAAGTAAGTAAATTCACTCTCTACTATAATTTGTTAGAAGTTAGAATATTATGGGGGTGTGGAGTGAATTATAATTATTTGAGTAAAGGGAAAATAACTGTTCTTAGTTATTTCAAGAGTTATGAGAAGAAAACTGTCAAACTATTTTTATTTCAGCGGTTTAAGTATGATAATCCTAAGATTAAAAGAAGACGACGGAGGTTTGTGTATTGTACTATTTAGCACTAACTTGGTTCTATTAATTTCTTGCAGTAATTATCATTTTCTTGAATAGCTATTAATGTAATATTATACTCATCATAGAGAGAGTTAAGAACCAAGTTGGTATAGTCCATTGTCATAATAAGTGATTGTAGCAAATAATTTTAACAATAGTAAAGGGATATATCACTTATTGTACAATGATAGACAACGCATGTTAGATATTATACACTTTAGTTTTAAATTGATATTTATTTACTTTACAGATGATAATGTTTTTATGTTGAACTTTACTTTACTCATTTGAGTTATTTACAAAGTTATTGTAAGTTCGTTTATTTTAATTATGATTTTCAGGCAATTATACCTTTTTAAATCATTTAGTACAATTTCTTCCACTTAATCATACAGGTTTAAATTGACTCTTAATTTTCTTACTTTATGGCTTGAGCTTATTTATTATATTTGTTAGCGTTCGTGGTTGAGCAAAGATGCAGTGATCGAGCAAACGCTAATATGTGTTTACATTTCAGTATTTGTATAATATCTTGTATTACTTCATACATCAGAAGAAGGAGGTTCCTGGATTCAGTAGATGGCAGATTTCATGAACTATATGTTCATACTTTATTGTACATAGCTTTGTGGTGATGGTAGATCCTAAGTCAATGCAAATTTGACCTGTAATTGATGAACATTCTGATACTGTTTATAAGTGATCGTGTTCGTTGTTCGGACGGTAAGGTTAGGTCTCGCTCAGACGCCTATCGGTGCTTTCCTTTACCGCAGAGCTGATCATTTATAAAAATAGGTCTGCGGGCAATGACACTTTACATGTAATTATTATTATTGATTATTGACTTATTACTGAACATACATAATACACATTACATTTACATTCTGGTGTGGAATTTAAGTGATCGTGTTCGTTGTTCGGACGGTAAGGTTAGGTCTCGCTCAGACGCCTATCGGTGCTTTCCTTTACCGCAGAGCTGATCATTTGAATAATACATTTGCGATAAATATTCAAAGAATACATTGTTATCAAGCACATCAGTCACTTACATGGTCCGATTGGTATTATTGAAAATAAGGCGTATTGATAATAAGGCGAAGCAAAGCATAAATGCAAAAGGCGTAAATAATACTATGTTAGTTGGGGTTCCTAAGATATTTATTTATTTAACTTAAATCAATTCTACGCTGACTATGATTAGACTGTTGTAGCGCTAAACACTCTGAGGTATATTTATGTAAGTGATCATGTTCGTTGTTCGGACGGTAAGGTTAGATCTCCCTTCAGACGTCTATCGGTGCTTTCCTTTGCCGCAGAGCTGATCATTTATATATATATTTCAGCTAGCAATTTACTATACCCGCAGCTGACATATTATTCCCCACACTGTACAACGTACTGAGATATAGTAGCTCGTCTAGCCAGCGGGTTAATGTGTATCAGTACAACCCATACATATCAAACAGCCTCAGCATAATCTTAATCAGCATCATCTTAAGAGTTTCAACAACATAGAGCAATAAGCGTAGTGTGTAAGATTTCTAAGTTTGTTCATTTGGATTATATTTAACTATAGTAAAATAGTAGTGAACTGACTTGGTTTCGACTGATACGCTTTACTCACTGGAGTATGTTCATAAGTCAATGGTTTGTTATGGGACAGATGTAATTGTAAGGCCTCACAAACCGTGCAATCTATGCGGTCTGTTCCAAGAGAGCTTTGATTTGTGGAAATAATGACTGTACGCATATTACTATACACGCGGCTGATATACTTTTCCCCACACTTACATCGGGCTAATTATTCAACTATTTGTTCGGCAAATAAGTTGTTGAATTATTAGTTCAACCCAATACATTATCAAACATTGTCAGCAAAGGCTGAGTCAGTTGCTTCGGAGTCTTATGCAAAATAGCAATTGGCATAGAAGTAAGTGGTGGAGGGGCATTCTCATGCTTTAAGTTAAGTAATGAAACCTATCATTTCCTTCTTTCTCTATTTTCCCTTCCATATCCTTAAATTCCTTATATTCCAAAATATAGATAAATGTAAATTAACATTTTAGGAACTGAAAACTATTTCAAACCTAGCATATTTTCTTAACTGTGATTTTATAGTCATAATTTAATAATTTGAGATGAAATGAAATATCATTCATGAGTTAATGCTCCAAACAGTTGTTATTTCAACTATTATGTTATTATATTGAGCTGTTGCTCCTTTTCATACAGGGCCACTGTGCTGCTCCTACGACATGTAGAGCTAAAGCTCCATCCAACATCATTAAGAGCCATTGCTCTATTAATATATTGAGCTGTGTTGCTCCAAAGACACGTAGAGCTATAGTGTTGCTCCAACTACATATTGAGCTGTTGCTCCAACTACATATTGAGCTGTTGCTCCAACTAATTAATGAGCTGTTGTTCCAACGAATCACACAGCTTTGCTCCAGTTTTATAATATTGAGCTTATGTTCCATCGATGGCTACGCCTTTACAATCATTAGACTTTGTCTAATAATTATGATTATGAAATTAACAAATATGTTGGATTGAATGGTTACTTTGCTTTTGCGAAGCGTGACGTTGAAGTCAATATTACCTTTGATCCAATATCCACTCAAGGAGAGGGCATTAGGTAAAGTGGCTGGTCCTCATTGAAGTAGGGCGTTGACGGGGCTCCACTTCCCAAAACAAATATTAAATTATTTGTTATGGTATTTCTTTCCTTTCCAATCCTAGAAATCCTATCTAATTCTATCTCCTCTTCAAGCTTGCTTGAAGTTAATATTTTGCTATTTTATTTCAGCATTGTTTTATTCTAATATCATTCTTTATTATTTCAGCTAGTTTTTATCTCTTTTATATTTGTATTATTACAGCATTGTCATTCAATCATTTGATTGAACCCTACATCATATAACTATTGTTCCTCATATTTTAATCTCTCAACTCTAAAAGTTCTTGGGTTATATTTAATACGTTACGCAAAGTAGAGTTCTAGATAGACGATCATGTGCCTGGAGTGTTGCGAGTTTTATTTTGGTAATTTAGGGTATGTTTTCATCAGAGGGGGTTTGTTACAATTTGGTGCCGTGACCAGGATAACTCGTAATATTCTAAACTATGTAGGCCTTTCAGGCCACAATTTGGTGTTCGTGAAATGGAAAGAGTCTGATGAGATCGAAAATGAGGAAGGTAATGAGAATGAAAATGGTGTGGTTTGGAAATATAAAGTAGTTCTTATAGGAACAGTTAGTCAGAATTGAAAGAATAATGCGGTTATAAATGTGAGTAGATATGTTGATGAATAAGTTTTGAACAAGAAAGGATGAAGATTTGGTAGTAGTATTTCTAATTTATAGTCGAACGAGAATAGTAGTTAGCAGTTGCCGTTGTGTAAACAGAAGTTTATGTAATTTAGTTTAATGTTTTAAAAATTATTATAATTATCAGTGAATAGAAATTCTCAAGAGTAGACGGTGTCAAAGAGTCTAATTAGCTTGGGGGTGTTTAAGGATAAGAAAGTTTAGATTAGATTGTCAGAGAGAGAATGACTAAGGAATTAGGTAAAATGCAAATATAGGAACAAATATAGAAAGTTTCGTTTGAGAAGGGAGACGAAAATAGTTTCAAACAAATGGGCCGTTCAAGAGATTAGTGAAATTATTTTAATTACCATACCTTTTTATACATTGACTCAGTGATCTGTGAAGTTCACACTAGGTTGGAACTGTTCCGTGTGACTTTGAAAGAATTGTAAATACAGAAACAAGTTTTGTAGACGAAGCTAAAGGTACTGGGTACAGTCAAAATACAAGTTAGTATGTTAAAAGTCAAATTATTGTAGAAATTACTGAAAAAGTTACAGTAGCATTTATATGATATCCAAAAGTTTAACTAAAGGTAGAATGATTTCAATATTATGTTTTAAATTTGTTTAGTAGGGTGTGTGTGCATGAATGTATATTTGTGTGAGGGCTTGGGCGAGTGTGTAAGTGGTGTATGTTTGTAAGCATGTAGAGAATGATGGATGTTTAAAGATCAGAATGTGTAGATTATCATTGAGCGGATTATCAAGGGATGAGGTAAATTACAAAGTTAAGTATTGATTATTTTGTTTCGTAACGGAAAAGATGAATTATTAAGAGATAAATAATGAAATAGAGTCTAAAGCTGAGGGGGTGATCAAGAGATTAATGGATTTGGGGGGTTCGACGTTTACAGGTGTTTATAATTGTTCTCATATTATAATAGTTTGCAAAATTACAATCGGTTACACCTTTTGAAATTTTGGGGGGTGAATGTAACATCCCACCCTAGCTTCATTTATTTATTTTGTAAGACTTCATGGAATGCGCCTCTGCCACTCGGCAACAAATATTTTTTTTTTAAGAACTAATTAAAATAATATTAGGTTTACTTTAAAATCAACTTTATGACAAGACCACAAGGTCAATTATTGATAGGTATAGTTAGCGTTAATAACCGTGAGATAAAAAGTCAAAGGCAAGCCGCTGCACAGGAGTGAGGGAAACGGAATTATAAAATAATAGAGACAGAAACATTTAAACAACAAAAGCGGCTCCTTTGTTATCCGATCCCATAAGGATTCGTAAGTGCGAGAGAGTTAGCGTGTATTTGTTAAAGAAACGAGTTAGAAAGAGATGTACTTATTTACGGAGGACGCAGTGGACGAATGTGGGATTTTGGAAGGAAGAGGGGTCAGTCAAGTCGGGACCGTTGGACGTGATGTGCGCATACGCATCTTTTGGAAATTTGGAGGTTAGGTTGATTTCGGTTAGAGAGCGTGTTCAATATTAAATTCAGTGAATGTTCTATTAGGTGAAGATATTAAGCTCAGAATTATATTTTATCAGTGGTTAGTTTATTTGTAGTTTTCAATATGAAAGTTAGTGAAGTGATGAGTAGTTGAATGATGAAAATAAATAGAGAATAAATTAAACTATAAAAGGTTCGCGACGCGTAAAATAATTTATTTAAAATATGGTTTAGTGTTGTGTTTTAGATAGGATTTGTTTCGGCAGAGGTCGTGAGTTTTAGATATAATTATGGAATCAAATATGTTATTATAATTATTTGATTCTACTTGTTGAAATGTCTGTCAAAACTATCTTTCTTTAAACTGTAATAATTTTAATTTGAGAGACGTTTCATCAGCATTTAATTTTAAGTTTGTTTTATTTTATTGTGTTGTTTTCTTGTGTATTCTGTAATGAGACGCTCTTACTTTACAAATCAATTTAAATTCACTGGGTTATTCTATTCTTTCGGTGAGACTATGCTTTAGTAGTTAATCGAAGGAATAATAGGGATTGGTGGAGGATTTAGAATCTGAGTAATGATTTATTTCTCGAAAGAGGATAAAATAAATCATGAATTCAAAATATAATTTAAGTTAGCTTAAGTCATAAAATAATTCATGTATGTATAATAAAAATATATTACACAATTACACGTTTAACTTACTCTACAAATACTAGCAAGCAAATGAATCGGGACGGTAGTTGGATATCAATGTAGAGATATCTCGAAATTTAGATTAAGTAGGGAAGTTCCCTTTTCAAGGCTTAGAGACTAGATCTCTGTAATTATTTTATATATTGTAGTATTTTACTATAATATATAATTTTAAATTCAAAAAGAGTGTTTCATCAGGTTTTCAGCTAAAATAGTTTGCTAACACTAATATTGATATGGGTATTAGGGACTGCGCTACATTGTAATAAAATTGTAATTTAAAAAAAAAACATTGGTTGTTACTAATAAGTAACTATAGGCCAACAATAACGAGATTTCATAATATGTATTTATTAGAAATATCTTTATTGCAAGTAAGCGGTCACAATGTGGGGTTGGATCGTTTATGTGCTGGGAAGCCTATTTAGTTATTTGTTTTTGTTGTATAATAATGAGCGCAGTATGAGTTTAAAATATATGAAAGTTTATATTGTAAATGTTGTTCGGAAATATAAATAAACATTGAATCTAAGGGCAACATAAGTCAGCGAAAGAGATTAGTGTCTTAAGTAGTTGCTGTGTTGTTCTTTAATTTAATGTAAAGAAAGTATGTGACAACAAAAGACAAATCACACGTGGTTTAGATCTCGTGACGGGGAGGCCAGTGTAATTTAAGCTAATAAATCTTTATTTCAGCCTCCACATGTAAATATAAGAATTAGTTAAGTACTAACCAAACAACACTGGCCCCGGAGTGATCCGTTAATCTGAAACCACTTCATACTTTCTCGCGAATGAAATACATTTTTTTATTATTAAATCTTTAAAATAATTTAACTATTTTGACAATAAATTATATTTGGGGAAGGGAACCTAATTCTAGTTCTTTCAGACGGTGCGGAGTTTTTATTGAAGTAGAATTGCAGAATCTGGGATTATCATACTCGTCAATATTTTATCTTTATCAGTTGTTAGCTATTATTTATAAGAAACTATTTAAGGAGTTCCAGAATATCAGATCCCTAAGTGTTTTCCTTATTTTGAACTTAAGTCTTTGTCAAGGCATCTTTAGACATTTGAAGTTTCAGGAAATAAAATGAGAAAATAATACTCAGAAACTATTGACACCGAATTACATTATTAGAAATAAAACATAGTCATTTTACAAATAATAGGTCAGGTATGAAACAAGAAAATAGAACAAACAGGGTTTATGTATGTATGTGACTTCAAGTAAGTAAGTGAGTGAGTTAATACTACAATTGACAATCATTCGGTTGTTTAGGAATTATCGGGTATATTGTTGTAAAAAGACGTTAAGAGTTTCAACTGTAAGTAGGTGTAGTATGGATCGTTGAGAACATGAAGTTGCATTTAAATAAATTGAAGAAGAAGAATTAAGTCATCATAGAGAAGTGTAACATAACTTCATTAATTAATTAATTCCGTCTGTCTGTATAAGAATTTATGTATGTATGTTTGCATGAATTTATGTATGTGTGTGTAAAATATAAGTAAGTAAGTAAATTCACTCTCTACTATAATTTGTTAGAAGTTAGAATATTATGGGGGTGTGGAGTGAATTATAATTATTTGAGTAAAGGGAAAATAACTGTTCTTAGTTATTTCAAGAGTTATGAGAAGAAAACTGTCAAACTATTTTTATTTCAGCGGTTTAAGTATGATAATCCTAAGATTAAAAGAAGACGACGGAGGTTTGTGTATTGTACTATTTAGCACTAACTTGGTTCTATTAATTTCTTGCAGTAATTATCATTTTCTTGAATAGCTATTAATGTAATATTATACTCATCATAGAGAGAGTTAAGAACCAAGTTGGTATAGTCCATTGTCATAATAAGTGATTGTAGCAAATAATTTTAACAATAGTAAAGGGATATATCACTTATTGTACAATGATAGACAACGCATGTTAGATATTATACACTTTAGTTTTAAATTGATATTTATTTACTTTACAGATGATAATGTTTTTATGTTGAACTTTACTTTACTCATTTGAGTTATTTACAAAGTTATTGTAAGTTCGTTTATTTTAATTATGATTTTCAGGCAATTATACCTTTTTAAATCATTTAGTACAATTTCTTCCACTTAATCATACAGGTTTAAATTGACTCTTAATTTTCTTACTTTATGGCTTGAGCTTATTTATTATATTTGTTAGCGTTCGTGGTTGAGCAAAGATGCAGTGATCGAGCAAACGCTAATATGTGTTTACATTTCAGTATTTGTATAATATCTTGTATTACTTCATACATCAGAAGAAGGAGGTTCCTGGATTCAGTAGATGGCAGATTTCATGAACTATATGTTCATACTTTATTGTACATAGCTTTGTGGTGATGGTAGATCCTAAGTCAATGCAAATTTGACCTGTAATTGATGAACATTCTGATACTGTTTATAAGTGATCGTGTTCGTTGTTCGGACGGTAAGGTTAGGTCTCGCTCAGACGCCTATCGGTGCTTTCCTTTACCGCAGAGCTGATCATTTATAAAAATAGGTCTGCGGGCAATGACACTTTACATGTAATTATTATTATTGATTATTGACTTATTACTGAACATACATAATACACATTACATTTACATTCTGGTGTGGAATTTAAGTGATCGTGTTCGTTGTTCGGACGGTAAGGTTAGGTCTCGCTCAGACGCCTATCGGTGCTTTCCTTTACCGCAGAGCTGATCATTTGAATAATACATTTGCGATAAATATTCAAAGAATACATTGTTATCAAGCACATCAGTCACTTACATGGTCCGATTGGTATTATTGAAAATAAGGCGTATTGATAATAAGGCGAAGCAAAGCATAAATGCAAAAGGCGTAAATAATACTATGTTAGTTGGGGTTCCTAAGATATTTATTTATTTAACTTAAATCAATTCTACGCTGACTATGATTAGACTGTTGTAGCGCTAAACACTCTGAGGTATATTTATGTAAGTGATCATGTTCGTTGTTCGGACGGTAAGGTTAGATCTCCCTTCAGACGTCTATCGGTGCTTTCCTTTGCCGCAGAGCTGATCATTTATATATATATTTCAGCTAGCAATTTACTATACCCGCAGCTGACATATTATTCCCCACACTGTACAACGTACTGAGATATAGTAGCTCGTCTAGCCAGCGGGTTAATGTGTATCAGTACAACCCATACATATCAAACAGCCTCAGCATAATCTTAATCAGCATCATCTTAAGAGTTTCAACAACATAGAGCAATAAGCGTAGTGTGTAAGATTTCTAAGTTTGTTCATTTGGATTATATTTAACTATAGTAAAATAGTAGTGAACTGACTTGGTTTCGACTGATACGCTTTACTCACTGGAGTATGTTCATAAGTCAATGGTTTGTTATGGGACAGATGTAATTGTAAGGCCTCACAAACCGTGCAATCTATGCGGTCTGTTCCAAGAGAGCTTTGATTTGTGGAAATAATGACTGTACGCATATTACTATACACGCGGCTGATATACTTTTCCCCACACTTACATCGGGCTAATTATTCAACTATTTGTTCGGCAAATAAGTTGTTGAATTATTAGTTCAACCCAATACATTATCAAACATTGTCAGCAAAGGCTGAGTCAGTTGCTTCGGAGTCTTATGCAAAATAGCAATTGGCATAGAAGTAAGTGGTGGAGGGGCATTCTCATGCTTTAAGTTAAGTAATGAAACCTATCATTTCCTTCTTTCTCTATTTTCCCTTCCATATCCTTAAATTCCTTATATTCCAAAATATAGATAAATGTAAATTAACATTTTAGGAACTGAAAACTATTTCAAACCTAGCATATTTTCTTAACTGTGATTTTATAGTCATAATTTAATAATTTGAGATGAAATGAAATATCATTCATGAGTTAATGCTCCAAACAGTTGTTATTTCAACTATTATGTTATTATATTGAGCTGTTGCTCCTTTTCATACAGGGCCACTGTGCTGCTCCTACGACATGTAGAGCTAAAGCTCCATCCAACATCATTAAGAGCCATTGCTCTATTAATATATTGAGCTGTGTTGCTCCAAAGACACGTAGAGCTATAGTGTTGCTCCAACTACATATTGAGCTGTTGCTCCAACTACATATTGAGCTGTTGCTCCAACTAATTAATGAGCTGTTGTTCCAACGAATCACACAGCTTTGCTCCAGTTTTATAATATTGAGCTTATGTTCCATCGATGGCTACGCCTTTACAATCATTAGACTTTGTCTAATAATTATGATTATGAAATTAACAAATATGTTGGATTGAATGGTTACTTTGCTTTTGCGAAGCGTGACGTTGAAGTCAATATTACCTTTGATCCAATATCCACTCAAGGAGAGGGCATTAGGTAAAGTGGCTGGTCCTCATTGAAGTAGGGCGTTGACGGGGCTCCACTTCCCAAAACAAATATTAAATTATTTGTTATGGTATTTCTTTCCTTTCCAATCCTAGAAATCCTATCTAATTCTATCTCCTCTTCAAGCTTGCTTGAAGTTAATATTTTGCTATTTTATTTCAGCATTGTTTTATTCTAATATCATTCTTTATTATTTCAGCTAGTTTTTATCTCTTTTATATTTGTATTATTACAGCATTGTCATTCAATCATTTGATTGAACCCTACATCATATAACTATTGTTCCTCATATTTTAATCTCTCAACTCTAAAAGTTCTTGGGTTATATTTAATACGTTACGCAAAGTAGAGTTCTAGATAGACGATCATGTGCCTGGAGTGTTGCGAGTTTTATTTTGGTAATTTAGGGTATGTTTTCATCAGAGGGGGTTTGTTACACTTTGTGTTTCAATATGCACTTGACCGGGTTTTTTCTGTAAAACTTTGTTATTATCTCCGCCGGAGCGAGGGTACTTTGTAAATTGAATTCAGATATTATTATGTTTGTTGGACTATAAAAGTCTTTACTTTATTGGGCGGAATGGATAACGTGATTTGGGAGGATTGGGCAGGGCAGGACTGGCTGCTTCGGTGGCCCCGGGTCCCCCCGACTGGCTGGACAGTCATTTTTTGATTTGTTCTCGTTTCGACCAAATAGTTTCGACCAACTTTCGAAAATTCTTGTCTCGCCCGACATTTTATTCTTGCTTTTGTTACGGGTTTGTATTATTTTTATGGCAAAAAAATTAGAATATGTAAAATAATAATTCATAATTCATTTATTCCTTGCTCTATGTGGTAACATGGTTCTTAGATAGTACAGGAAGTGCTCACATACCTGTAAGGGCACCGCAACATTAGACACTTAAAAATTCAAAGAAGATGGGTCAAAACGTACCCACGTTGTAGCAACTTGAGACCTATATCATTCGAAAGCTCTTTAAAAATACATAATTTTTTTGTATGGCAGCAACCTTGTAGCTTATGGGAGAACGCCGTTATAATGTCGAGAATGTTTCGAAAAATCACCCTTCGAACCATTGACGCGCGCATTTTCTCACTGCCCGTGTCATCGCCCGAGTCTAGTTCGGGTAAATAAAAGTGGCGTACGGCACTGTCCGACCTTTCTAGGTATCTCTGTACAAAAAAGTCCAGTCAATACGGTGTAACGGACCCCCGGTACGGTGACCCCGGACGGGTAGAAGAAGCGTGGGCAGACCACCGGCCAGATGGTCCGACGACATCAAGAGGGTTGCTGGCTCAGTGTGGACCAGACAACCTTGAGATCGGGCCACATTGAGAATTCATGGAGAGGCATATGCCCAGGAGTGGGCTGCTGTCTGCTGAGAAAGAAGAAGAAGAAGACGTCTACTTAGAAGAAACTCTGCAGCTGGAAAGGAACATCTTCGAGAAGAGAGTGGCAGGAGAATTCAGCTAGGCTGTGCAGCATTTGGGAAGCTACATCGAATCTTCTCTTTTTCATACTAGAAAGCCCTGAAAACAAAGGTCTTCAACCAGTGCGTCTTGCCAAATAGTGAGCTATGAGGCCGAAACGTGGACACTGACAGTGGGCTTGACCCACAAGTTCAAGGTCGCTCAGCGAATCAGCAAACAAAAGTGGCAGTGGGCTGTACACATCTGTCGTAGAACCGATAACCGATAGGGTAGACGAGTTCTGCGAATACAGTCCACGATCGCAGTGCCGTAACTAGGGCGGTGCCAGCGGTGCCCAGGCACAGGGCGCAGACCCTGGAGGGGCGCAGAAATAACCAGACCAGTATCTAGTTTTGGGTCATGCATGGTAGTTAGTAGGTACATTTGTTTTATTGCGCATATGGTGTACTTAGATGTGTCCTACTGTACTATATGACATTTTTCAAGCGATCTTGAAACAACAACACTTTCGAATAAACAATTTTTATCTTTAAAAAATCTACTAAGTACCTAATAATTATCTACCTAATTCTAGGCACGTCGTCGTCTAGGCCCGTCCCGCGCGGCAGGGTGCCCAGCGCACTGGCCGCATTGCCCAGCTGTATAGCGAGGCTCAGGCGTTGGGCAAAATACTTATATTTGTTTTTTCTGTTTTATATGTCTAAATTGCTTAATAAATTTACTAAGTAAGTATCTATACCTACGTAAACAAAAAAATAGATAGATTTATTTTTATGCACATTTGTCCATTTTATTGTCAGAGCATTTTTCAAGGGCGCAGTTTTGAAAGCTCGCACCGGGCGCATAAAAGGCTAGTTACGGCACTGCACGATCGTATAAATGTAGCTTAGCACGCCCTCCATCAAATGGATGGATAACATTCTCGAGGTGGCTGACAAGACCAAGATGTTCGATGATCTAGTCATCCCGGAACCAGTGGTAGTCCATAACACGGTCATTGAAGTTGTTCAGCAATATGACTGTCTACTTAGGACCTACTTCGAGAAAGAGAGTGACAGGAGAATTCAGCTGGGCTGTGCAGCATTGGGAAGCTACGTCATATCTTCTCGTCTTCAATATCACAATGCCTGAAAACAAAGGCAACCAGTGGGTCCTGCCTGTGATGACCTACGGAGCCGAAACGTGAACATTGACGGTGAGACTGGCACACAAGTTCAAAGTCGCTCAGCAAGCTATGGAAAGAGCTATGCTTGCAATTCTCTGGTAGATAGAATATACGAGTATATTCGCCAGACAACAAAAGTGGTTGACATTGCTCATAGAATCAACAAACTGAAGTGGCAGTGGATTGGTCATATCTGTCGTAGAAGCGATAACCGATGTAGTAGAAGAGTTATCGAATAGAGGCCACGAACGGGTAAACATAGTATGGGACGCCCCTTGACCAGGATGTAATGATGACCTTCGCAAGGTGGCTGGCAGTGACTGGGTGCAGAAGGCCGAGAATCGGGTTGAGTGCGGCGTACTTTGGGAGAGGTCTACATCCGCAGCAGTGGACTGATACGGGCTGATGATGACGACGATACCATTGGCAGCTGTCTTTAGGCTCCATCATTATTTTTTTTTTTAAATATAAAAGGTATATTGCTGTTACAGATTGCATAAACTACTATTCCTAACTAATGTTATAAATACGAAAGTGTGTTTGTTTTCTGTCCTCCTTTCACGGCAATGTGTAACGTATTGACTGGACTTTTTTGTACAGAGATACCTAGAAAGGTCGGACAGTGCCGTACGCCACTTTTATTTACCCGAACTAGACTCGGGCGATGACACGGGCCGTGAGAAAATGCGCGCGTCAATGGTTCGAAGGGTGAATTTTCGAAACATTCTCGACATTATAACGGCGTTCTCCCATAAGCTACAAGGTTGCTGCCATACAAAAAAATTATGTATTTTTAAAGACCTTTCGAATGATATAGGTCTCAAGTTGCTACAACGTGGGTACGGGGTCCATACAAAATTACCCATTGTTCTTTGTCAGTCAGTCATTAATTATATTAATACGTCGTTGGTTATTAGTACTCATTAAAATATCTGTTTCTAATGCTTACCTATCTTATTAATTAATACTATACACAGCGTGATTCGTCTACCAATTCTTTTACTGACACTACTTTTGACAGTATCTTGAAAGTCAGGCGAAACGAGAAAAACTTACAATGTTGGTCGAAACAAGAATCTTGGGCGAACAAGTTGGTCGAAACAAGAACAAATCCATTTTATTTCAGTCATTTAAAAAAAATATTTTCAGATGGAAGCCTATTGTTTCTAGCAACTTACATACTTGCTCCGCTCACTCAGTGACCCTAAGTACGTAGTATTTTATAAATAGTATCTAAATGTTTATAAAAAATATTAAAAATAGACACCAGTCGCCAGTTGCGGTGTGGGCCTGCAGTAGTGATGATTTTTTTTCATCAATTTAATGCTCCCACTTCATTTGGCTATTCGTATTAGCTATTGGATGTTTGTCGTATTTGTCAGTTGACCTACATACAAGTAAGACGAATATTTTTGTCAAGAACACCAATACATGGCAATTATGACAAATACGCAAATACGAATAGCCAAGTGAAGTGTTAGCATAAGACTAACATCAAGTAAGCCAATGTCATGTTTTTAGAGAAAAGTTTTAGGATCGAACCTCTGATTGTTATACGATTTTTTCTTTAAATGGGGCCCTTTTAGAGGCCCCTATCGCCCCGACTTAGTCCGCCACTGCGATTGGGGAAAGAAAAATAATAAAAGGCGAAATTTTCATTCCAATAATGAGGTTGTTGGTGAAATTGAAAATTCAGTACGTAAGGTGAAACAGCGTCCGACACGGACTGAAACAGGCGAAGGCGGGCGTTTCAGTACTTTGTGAAGGAAATGGAGGTTCGCTCGGAAACGTTCGTCCGCTTGCTTTGCCCTGAATTTAGTTAGCATTCTTTCGTTTTCTCGTGATAGAAAGAATCCTTTAAGTACAGTCGACAGCACATCGACAGACGCTAATATGTACAGCGAACGACTGCTAAAGCGCTTAAGTACTAAGGCTTACTCGTAATTGCTTCTTTAGCACACTTGTTTGTTTCAAGTTCAAGTTCATTTATTCGTCAACAAATCACTTTGTGTTCGAAATTAAGTGTAAATTAAAAATAATTTTAAAGCTAATTAGAACAACAAAAAACAATAAACAATATACATTACTTACTAGGCGTCATGTCAAATAATTTCGAAGTATTATTATTATATTCATTTATTATTTTCCACAGTATGTATAAACACGACTGGTATAATATCACTCACGGGCCCAAGCCAAAGTGAGCAACATGTACAAAGATTTAAATATACTTAATATTAAATTAATGTAAGTACAAAATCCTAAAAAAAATCTTACATAAACAAAATTAATGTTATTGAAGAAGTTATATAAAACAAACACAAAACTCACTAACTATTCCTTAATATGCTTATGTAATCTATCTATATATCATCTAAAGCCGCCGGCTCATTTATATTGTTGTTCTATCTATTGTTTGTCTGTCTGTGATTCTGTTACATCTTTATCGGTTTGTAAGAATTTCCTGACTATCCTGCAAGTGTTCAAAATAACTGCTTTCTGAAGATTGATATATGTCTACTATTATTAATTATAACTTAGTCATATCTGCATATCTATTATTTATATAAGATTAAAGTTACATATCTAGGAAATCCTTGATTGTGTAGAAGCACTGTTTTATAGGGTTCCGTACCTCAAGAGGAAAAAAGGAACCCTTATAGCATCACTTTGTTGTCAGTCTGTCCGTCTGTTTGTTAAGACCTATGTCTCGGAAACTCGTGGACGTATCATGTTGAAATTAATACCAAATACTCAGGTCTGCAACATTATGAAGCCGTGAAAAAATCAAACTTCTACGCCAACGCAATCAAAAGATATGGCCGTTTATGTCGCATATTTGTATTAAAATTCAAAAAAACCAAAACCTATAGGGTATTTCCCGTTGACCTAGAATCATGAAAGGCAAGAAGCTTACAGCACAAGTAAAGGAAAAAATCTGAAAACTGTAAATTTGAAATTACATTCCTCCAAAAAAAAATTTTTTATTACAAATTTATACCTATTTTCAGATGATGGACTAATCAGGAGTATATCGATATTACATTTGTCTATTAGGCTACATTTTTAGGTTATATTGTAATGTTAAAGAAAGTAATTATTTAAAAAAATATAACAGGGAATAAGTGCACTAAACGGGTTCTAATTAACTCTACAAAATAGGTTCACACTACGTCCCGTGGCAGACCACGTGCGATGTCAGCTGTCGCCTCGTGTGGACGCGGCCTTACCGCACAAACTTTCTCTAAACAGATCACAGCTACAAACTCGCGTTTCCATTGTGCTAAACTACGGGACTGGGAACTTTTCAAAATGGCGGCGACGTGACAGCTGTTTAATTACTTATTTGATATTTTTGTTGTATTCAGTGGTTGTTTTGACGCTAAATTGTTTGCTAAAAATATGTTAGAGTTTTTACCAGACTGCCCAGAAGGAGGGTAATGTTTTTCGGGTGTATGTATGTCCATTCCTTCCTGCCATCCTGTAGCCTAAACGGCTTGATGGGTTCTGGTGTATGAGGTATCGTTAGATTCGTCTTGATTACGGGAGTGCATAGGGTATAAAAAAATAATTAGAAGGGGATAGATTTTTTGCAGTCGGTTTTTTGAAATAATTTGAATTGTATGCAAGTCCTCTAAAGAACAAAAGTGGTTGACATTACTCATAGGACCAGCAAACTGAAATGGCTGTGGCCGACAACCGACAGCCAATGTAGAAGTGCTTTGATTGTGGGCCACGAATGGGTCCCCCCCCCCCCCCCCCCCCTCCCGACCAGATAAAGAGATGACCTGTGCAGACCAAGCTCTGCCAGCCACCCTGCATCCTTTTGTTGAGAGGCGTGCCTTTGGAAAGGCCTTAGTCCAACGTAGACTGATACGGGCTGATGATGAAAATAACTTTAAAAGCCGTCCACATAGTTGCCTCTTACTAGATCAACTGAAACTTGCTGTATGTGATCAATACTATTTCTAGATACTGCATCGTCCGGGGTCAAAGTTCCGTAACAAGCTGACAGCGCGGTCTCTAACTACAAAGTTAAAAGTCTAACTTCGATACGGTGCTCGTATCTAATCTTGCAAAACATCTTGGGAGCATATTGACCTGGGACTAATGTATTGGAGCACGTATTACTCGTATTCTTGAAGTCTTTAGGCTAAAGGTTAGGACGTGAGACTAATGATGCAAGCGATAAAGATTCGATCCCCACCTATGCACTATGTGGTGGCCGCTCCTTTTATTTTTGTTACCCAGGAGAAATACATTATGTATACCGCCCGTCCGGGGGAACGGCCGATTATGTTGGACTTGCACCAACTAAAACTCCTGGGGTGTTCCGCCTCCGCCACCATGGACAGGACCACGGGTACTCTTTCGAAAACTACCGCGGCTGTGGTGGCCGCTCCTAGCACAAGTTCTTAGGTTAGAGTGGCTGATGAGATTTTTTTTTTCTCTTGTGGTTTAGTGACTAAACCTATTGTCAGAGTTATTCAGGCCGCCCGTAGAAATTTAGTACCTAATGTGAGCATTGTTAATTTTCTGTTTCACAAGCATTGTACCTATCTATATTATTAAGCTTAATTAAAAATTCACATCCTTCCCTAACTCTCCTTCTATGTCCAAGATAATCCAAGAAATCTTGAGTTAGAAAAGTTACTGCAGTACTAACATTTACACCAACAGCTCCGAAAAGCGTTTAAATCCAAATCGGAACTTAAATTGCTGTCAGCGGTTTGGACTGGTGACAAAATTGTCTCCTTTATCCCACCTTGACAGCTCCTTCAGTCAGAGCTTATCTTGTCGTCTAAAGCCCGCGAGGAAATTGAAACTAGATAAAATTTTCGCAATATCGTGCCCCACCTGCCTGGTTGCAATCTTCGAGTTGAAAATGTGCCGATGCAGGCGCTCGCAAAATAAATATTATATTTATTTATCCAACGGATATTTCACGTTTCGATTCGGAACCGTTTCGCGGCGTTCGAAACGATTTCGATTTCGCAGCGAATTTTATTCTCGAGCTATCGGATATCGATGGTTGAAATATGAGATGGCGATCGCGATGTACGAACAGATTTTCGTGTTCTGTCTTCTTAGATTTTAAACTGCGGACGGATTTACAAATAGTGGGGCAGTTGATTTAAATTTTTAGATTTCTGTTAGTAAGTTGTGTTTCATACCTTTTGGGCAAAAAGAAAACAGTAAGTACTGAGTTTGTATGGAATTAGGAAGTTATAACTTCTTACTATCTTATACCTAATTATTTAATGCCTGTAACACACAGCCGGGACCTAGCCGCGATCTGCGATCAGTTCTGGTCATTTTAACGTCCGGTAGGTAGCGATCTGAGGCCTGCGATCTACGTCCAGTAGGTAACTACAGAAATTGAGGCGGGGCATGCGTTTCAACTGATCGCAGATCGCAGTTAGGTCGCGGCTGTGTGTGTCAAGCTTTATATCGACTTTGTAAACGAATTGTTAGTAGATATCTATTTATTTACTTTTTCATGTAAATAAATAACTCAATTTGCAATGCCCTGAAGCCTCGCAATATAAAGACTGAATTAAAACTACAAATTGACTTTCAAAAAAACGTTCGAAAATTTCAAATGAAATGCATTTTAAATTTTTTTAACAATACACAAAAACATGTCAATTTGTTTTTTTTAATTTATTTAGCTCAACCAATGGCCGCTGAGGCCGAGTTGAACAGTCGGCCATTTTGCATAAAGATAATTATGCCATCGGGGACAAAGAATGTAAATAGGATTGACGTTTGCCGACGAGCCCGGAAATTAATTTGGTTAAGCAGATTATAGACAAAGGCTCGCCAGATTTACAAGCGATGTCGACTTGATGAGGCCCTGTCGCTACCCAGGGACGTATGTAGGGCGCAATGATGCGGGTCGACCGTACGAGGGCGCTACATTCCAAACGGTGAATAGTAAATTGCCTTTGGACATCTTGTAATAAATAGACTTATGGTAGCGATTCCAGATTGTATCTCTTTTTAAACTTACACGGTTTGTATACATATTAATTAGATAAAAACGGAAATTACCGTATTAAACATTTATTTATTGAAGTCTCGATAGGTCGTTTTGTGTCACCATTCTGACGTTCAACACTCACCGACTTCAGTCTACTCGTGACCATGATGGCTGCAATGCTGTCGAAATATCGAGACATCAATAAATAAATGTTTAACACGGTAATTCCCGTTTTTATATAATTAATATGATTCCAGATTGCACACAATAATATTAGTCGCCGCCAAGCGAGGTCTTCCGTTCGCTCTTACACGATGCAGCATAAGAACGATAGTGATAGGTGCGTTTAGGTTTAGGATTCGACTTAGTAGCCACTACAGAATTAGTTACATTGAGTTAAATTAAATCTTTATTTGCCAATTTTTAAAATAAGATTTCAATTTGAACGGTCAAGGGAAATTTTTGAGGGGTTCGTGGTCCAGTTGCGAGTTGTTGTCATTCGGCAGCAGTCTTTAGTCTTTATTTAACATCCTGAATAACTCTGACAATAGACTTGATCATTCGAGAAAAAGAAAATATTGGACGGTAAATAAATGACAATGCCAGATTCTGCCCCACCATCATCCGCTAGATGTACAAGATAACGAATAAATGTAAAAATATCTCCGTTTTTTATTAAAATTATTGGTTTAAAATAAAGTTGTGTACAAGTTGCGAGTAGAAAAAAACAGCTTAATTAAGAATTCAGAAAATAGTAAGAAATCGAAGTGAATTATTCATTGTTTTTGTTATTCTTCTATGGGAGTTGCGCGAGTAGTAGAAAATGATACTGATTGTGATTATGCAATAGGAAACCTGTAATAATAATAATAAAAAAATTAGGGGCGCTAAATAAACCTGAAGGGCGCCCCTTTTCTTATTAGGCTATAGACATCCCTGGCTGGTCGATACTATGAGAATAAAAGGTCCATTTCCTCATCGAAATTTTGTTTGATGGTTTAATATTGTAAGCAAAGAATCCATTCAAATTCCAGTCATTTATTGGCGTTGAATTAAAACCTTATGAAACGTCATAATAACGGTTACAAATGTAATTAAAAATTGGGAAGGCGAGGTAACGTAAGTTTAGGGTCAAACTAGACTATAATATTGGTATTTTTAACGAGGGGCTCGTAGTCTAGTAGCGAGTACACGTTGAAAACGATCGTACAAGTTAAGCAACGTTTGGCGAGGTCAGGATCTGGATGGGTATAACCAACACGCTCCCCCGGGCGTGGTGCCACATGATTTGCATGTTTTACCTGGGTTAAAAAAAAGGACCTGGATGGGTGACCGCTAGTGACATTTTCATCTGAGCCCCTCACACGCACGAAAGCACGTTAAACAGTCGGTTACGGTTACTGTCGCTAGGCAGCAGTCGTTAGGCCATATCAGAGGGCTACGGGCGGCCTGAATATGCTTTTCCACCAGAGCTGTGCGAGGTAGCTAAGCGGTGTGCGAGGAAAAAATCCACCAACAGAATCACTGAGCTAGAAGAGGCTAGGAAAATGGAGTGATTCTATTGGTGGATTTTTACCTCGCACACCGCTTAGCTACCTCGCACAGCTCTGGTGGAAAAGCAGCCTAACTCTGACAAATAGGTTTGGTCACTAAACCGTGTGGTTTAGCGACCAAACCTTTTTTCAAGAAAAAAAAATGTATTTTAAACGATTCAAGATGACGATGTTTTGAAAAAGTGTCAAGTGCTATTATTCCTTTATTTTTAGATAGTGTAGTAAGTATTTACTTGGTCTCACAGTAGCCCCCACGTGTAATTTCATCCTCGATCATGGTAGTACATTCACTAATCATTTCCTCTCGTTACATAACTCTAACCTTTATACAGGTTAGCCTTGAATTCAAAATTAAATGAATAGTTGTGAAGACTTGTGAAATTGTGACATACATTAATTCTGCACAGCGTTTAACAATTTAGGGAAAATAAAAAAATTATTTACATTAAATTAAACTGTCAAATAAATAATAATAAATGAGGGCTTTTTGAAAATGGCGGGAAACGACGGTTGCGAAATTATTTAATAATTTTCAGTTTAATGTCTACAGTGGGTGTTTTGTGTTTAATATCACGTTAAATTAATCAGAAAATGTTCGCGAATGACAGTATGGTGAAGTTATTGAAGAATTCAAGCAGGATCTGAAGTTTGGCGCCATGGTCAAGATTCCCACTACGAGCTCGGGAGTGAACATGACTGTCGAGCTGCTTCGGCCACAGTGATGACGCTACGGCGTCTCCTGTGGATAAAGACAAGAAGACGCGGCTACCCAGGGTGATGACGCTACGGCGACTCCCCTGGAGGAAGATAGAAGACTAGTATACAATAAATTTTCTGTAACATGACATTGGCAAATGACGAACTGTCGAGTCCATTAATAAAATAAATAATAAATGAGAACATCCGCCTACGGACTCGTGTCACCGACATCGGCAAACGAGTGGCAAAACTGAAATGGGCCTGCGACCACCTCTGTCGCCGAAACGATGGTCGATGGAGTAAGTGCGTTCTAATGTGGAGACCCCGGACGGGTAGAAGCGTGGACAGACCACCGGCCAGATGGTCCGACGACATAAAGAAGGTTGCTGGCTCGGTGTGGACCAGACAACCTTGGGATCGGGCCAGATTCATGGAGAGGCATATGCCCAGGAGTGGGCTGTTGTATGCTGAAGAAGAAGAGAAGAAGAAACTGTCAAACAACATTTGATATGCATCGTTATTGTGAGTTTTTACATTTTAAGGTATTTTTAATTTTATGCAATGATTTCTTTCACTGGGATTTTACCTAATGGTCATTTCTAAGGTCATTATGTGACTTGTGACGTAATTAGTTAATTTTTTTGCAGATTTGTTTTACTTAAAAACCTTACCAATTTAATATTTATCATGAGTACGGTCGAAGACAAAGAAAGGTATACAGTAGAGTTTTTAAGGTTGAGATTATCTCAAAAACTACTTGACCTATTGCAAGAATTCTTACACTGTTAGATAGATAAAAGTGGAAACTATGTAACTGTAAAGAATTATTAAATTCGGTCTTGTATTTTTTGAGATAATTTCAACCTTATTGAGGTCCCCTGTATACTTATCTCTGTCTTCGACTGTACAACCCCCAGTTTCAATTTGTTGTTTACATCATTTTATGCTAACTTCCTCAACCTTGAGAGTATTACTTAAACCAAGCTCTAAAGCTTATATTTCAAAGCAGATCATCCATAACCTAATCTCCATCTAATAGTGAATCTATTAGTGGTGGTTGCCTGGAAGAAATCGCTTTTAGCGATAAGGCCGCCAAAATTGTACATATTGTTTTGTATTTCTGTATTGTAATTGTTTGTGTCTTTTATGTACAATAAAGTGTATTTGAATTTGAAACTAAAACGCTCCAATATCAATCTCGCGGGATTGTGCGGAGTAATCTCGCGGGATTATATGCCTCGTGTGTGGACCGCTGACAATACACGATGCGGTATTGTATGCGATCTGCACAGACCACTTACCCAAGAGACATGAAATCGGTACATATGACAATGCCAGATTCTGCCCCACCATCAACCGTATGATGAACATTTTTTTTTTTCGTGTGGCTTAGTGACCAAATCTATTTGTCAGAGTTATTCAGGCCGCCCGTAGTCCTCTGACGTGGCCTAACGACTGCTGCCGAGCGACAACAACCGGGACCAACTGCTGACGTGCTTTCCGAGGCACGGAAGATGATGAACATGATAACGAATAAATGTAAAAATATATCCGTTTTTTATTAAAATTATTGGTTTAAAATAAAGTTTTGTACATCAAACGAGTCGATAAAAAAGCTTAATTAAGAATTCAGAAAACAGTACGAAATCGAAGCGAATTATTAATTGTCTTTGTTATCATTTTCTACTACTCTCGCAACTCCTACTGATTATGATTATGAAATATGAAACCTGGAATAAGTCCCCAACAAAATGATAGCTTCAATGGTCACTTAGTTTTGAAGGTGGGGCAAAGCTCCATTGAAATGTGGCAATGTCATTTGCAAGCGAAACATTCTGTCAACGATGAGCGCATAGAGACGAAGTGGGTGACAGGGGTGCCATATTAAAGAGATGCATGTCGATAATATCTCTAGGTTACACGTATCGCGAAACAATGTTGCGCTCATGTGCGGGAAGACGCGCCTCCTGTTACAGGTCTATGGGGTAAGTGGTATGTGGCCGCGATAGCAATATGGAGGTCTGCCGATACTCTCCGTTTATTAGGAATTGAACTCATTGATCTCCTATAAACAACTAGATACACAGTCTGCCTTCTAAAAATGTCCGAGCGCAAAGTAGGTCCAAACGGATGAATGTCATTTGCTTTATTGGACATTATTTGGACGTTAACAATGGACCCTCATTTGGACGTTTTTTAAATTGTTTTAGTAAGACCTTTGTGTATCTAGTTGTTTATAGGAGATCAATTGAACTAGAAACTAAACGAATACATGAGAGTATTCAATAGGTTCATATTTTTGCGTAGAGATCTTATACGATAACATGGCCCGCCCCTACAAATTATTGTTTCAATATGCGTAATTATATCTTACGAAGAAGTTTGTATGTATGTGTAAAGAATTCTATGTAGGTATATTTGTTTACATTTGACATGATTCAGTACACACATCATTTACCTATGTGAGGTGTTGTTCTGACACTTTCGGATTTGTGAAGTAAAGGGTCGGGTCATGTTATCGTAGAATATTAATTTCTTATACAATTCCATTATTTAAGAACCTTCCATGACCCAACTAGCGTCGCCAATCTTGAAAAAATAGTATCTTCCAATTTAATCAATTTTCAGAATTTGAATTACGCATTTTCCATGCTCGGTGAATAAATTAGAACATGATGAAAAAATTCTTGCCGTGGTAAGAGCGTGTCACGGAATGACAAGGTCGCAGGTTCAAGTCCCACGGCAAGAACTTTTTCATCATGTTCTAATTTAATCAATTTTATTAAAAAAGCTATTTACAAAATGTTTATTAGGATGAATACTATTTTTCAATATACAATACATGGCATAATTGCGACAAGCTAAGTGGTAGTTCACAAATGGGCCAAAAACGGCCGTTTTTCGCAATTATGCGAACTACAACTTACCGAAATTGAATCACGTTACAAATAAGCATTTAAAAAATAGTATTTATCGTAATAAACATTTTGTAAATAGCTTTTTTAATAAAATTGATTAAATTGGAAGATACTATTTTTTCAAGATTGGCGGCGCTAGTTGGCTCACGGAAGGCTCTTAAATAATGTTACGTCGAAAAAAACCGAGGATAACTCATACATGGCTGAATTGTATGAATGGCATGAATGAATCGAACCTGGGACCTCGTATCGCAAGTCCATTGAGCCAACCCTGTGCCATCGAGTTACTCAATAGGCAATTCCAATTCCTATCCATAGTGCCGAAAATACCTGCTCTCTGTTAGGAGTTTTTCACAGGCATTGATGTTACACTTTCATTTATTAAACTCTTTTATAGCCAGTGATATGCGTATCAAAAACCCCTTTGACAAAACTGCATTTGGTAACGAGATACGTTATCAAAATGAAAACAGGATGTAAAAAGCGAAAAAAATAACTTTTAAAACTTTTTAATAGTGTCCGACTTAACTTTCGGCTACGGCCTTTTTTCAGTTTCAAAAGTCTTTATTTATCGATAAACATATTACAGTATTTTATGACACAGTCATAATATACGAACACTTGTTAAGAAGGCGTATTACAGGATAGATGACTATTTAAACGATGAACATGCATGGTGTGTGTCGCCGGGTCCGCATGAGGGATAAACTTACTAACAATAGTAATAGTTACGTACTGTATAGTTATTAAGTATTCATTGTATTATCATTGTTTTAAAAGATGTGTTGCTGAGAGTTTTTTGCCACTTTTTCTCCTCAGCGTTGGCACCTTTTCCTTGCAAAGTGGTGTAAATGTAAATTCAAAAAATATATTGACGTGCAAAAATGTACTCAACGTGCTTACTTGCAATAAAGAAATTTGACTTTGACTATGACGCAGATAATAAGAACGGTCCAAAGTGTTACGCTTGATCTGCTGTTAGCGTATTAGTTAAGCAACGCTGGGTGAGATCTATTTTAAATTAACCAGTAAATGTTGGGGAATATCAATTTATGTTGGAGTTTTCCAATAATTATACCTATGCAAGATCTGCAGTTTCGAGCTAGATTTAAGAGTACCATTACATACACTCGGGAGTGAACGTGACTGCTGAACTGCTTGGTCCATGGCTGAAGTCGCTTCGGCGACTCCTCTAGAAGAATAAAGAAGATTAAGATAGAATAAGTCAAAGTCAAAGTCAAATCATTTATTTGCGTGAATGTAGGTACATGTATAATCAGTTGTCATGATACAATAATAAGCCCCTAATACATTCTACCACTCATATGGCATGCAAATATAGAGTATATTACAAGATAATTAATTAGTCTGTAACATGATGAACGCAAATGACAATATGTCAAGTCCAATTATAAGACTATAATATAAATAACTTTGTTTGCAGTATATATAGAATTGTATTGGGGCTCTTGAAAATGGTGGGAAACAACGGTTGCGAAATTATTTGATAATTTTCATTTTATGTAAATAACCACTGCAGAGGTTATTTTGTGTTTAGCGAATGACAGTATGGTGAATTTATTGTATATTCATGCAAGATCTGAAGTTACGTGCTAAAGTCAAAAGTCCCACTACGAGCTCGGGAGTGAACGTGACTGTCGAGCTGCTTCGTCCAGAGTGACGACGCTACGGCGACTCCTCTGGATGAATACAAGACGACACGGATTTCCAGGGCGATGACGCCACGGCGACTCCTCTGGAGGAAGATAGAAGACTATGACATATTGAATATTATGTACATGACATTGGCAAATGACGAACTGTCGAGTCTATTGGTAAAATAAATAAATGAAAAATAGATAGAATTTTGAGGAAGCTCTTCGCAAAACACCATTACCTTTTTTGTTAAAATTATAATTAAATAGTTTCCGTGGTATTTAGTTTATTTATTTAAAGACTCCTGAAAGAAGCCGTGTTTGTGAAGTTTTGTTCCTTGCATAATTCGATGATTGCGTGGATCAATGAATTATTTCGTTTAGGGGTTTGGGAGGGGTTGTGCGTAGGTTTAGGTTAGGTTATCTTTGTATATATGTATGTATTTATTAGAATTCAGACATTCTATTAACATCAGACCAGGCTATATGCCCTAGTTGGCCTTGCCTTTCCCTTTGGGAAGAATTTAACAAGAAAAATTAGTGGAAGCTCATTATATTGGTAACACTGCATAACGCAGAATACTGTAGAATTAGTATTAATTAAACCTAATATCAATGAAAATTCCATCGCACACACGACCGCAATCCGCGGATTGCCGACATACGAGTATTTAGGAATTGATTTCGAAATCTAATCGTCGCCGCGATGCTAATTCAATGCAGTCATTTGGCGAACGCGGTGTGATTGTGACGTTATTGGATTTTAGCGCAAATTGACTATTGTTTGTGGATTCCAAATTGCTCATTCAGATAAATCAACGTATTCATATAATACAACATCCAAATATACCTACATCACACACAAACATTCATATGACATCCGCAGCCCACATCAAGTGTCTTATTTTGTAAACAAATATGATCGTCTAATTACCTGTCGTGATGATCAACGTCGGTCAAAAGTTATGTCGGCCAAATGTCTGTCGGGCGAAAGCTGTGTCGATCAACTGTAGTGTCGATCAAAAGTTTTAGAATCGAAGGAACTGATTGATCGAACTTGTTCATCATTGTGAAAGTAAAGTAATCCGATCTAATAATGTGCAAATTACTGTGCAATAATCACAGAAAAACTTAAAATGTTAGTAGGGTAGGGTAGTTTTTGTTTACAAAATAAGACACTTGATTTGGGATGCGGATTGATTGTAAAACTTTTGACCGACAAATCATTCTTTTTTGTCATTTTTGACAGTTGTTGTCACTTTTGACAGTCAAGTTTTATCAACAGTCAAAAGTTATGTCGGCCATAATGTCTGTCGGGCGAAAGTCATGTCGATTAACTGTAGTGTCGATCAAACGTAATGTCGGCCAAATGTCTTTCGGGCAACTGTTTGTCGATCAAAAGTTTTAAAATTTTCGGTTTACATACAAATACGGTCTAACCAGAGATAAGTTTGAATGAGAGTTAAGGTAGTATGTATGAAAGTTAAATAAAACTATGTAAATGCAAAAGAATTTTTGGTGCAGTAGTTTTTAATTCAATCTCTACCAACGTTCACTATTATCAACGCAACAGCCGCGATTCGTATAAAATAAAACCGCTAAGAAAATGGCGTTTGCTGAAAACAGTGAAACAACAGAGCCTCTGAGAGTTTCATTCTGGATTAACAATTAAGATTACAGTGGCTAAATGAAAGCTAAACAAAGGTGGCGGTCGGCGGCGTGCCGGCGCGAATCGCTCTCTGCGTACGAAAAAAACGAACTAAACAAAGCCCTAGAGGTCTCTTGAATCGAATTCAAAATGGCGACTGTTTCATTTTGAAAACACGAAAAGGGCCTTCCATGAGCCAACTAGCGCCGCCAAACTTAATAAAATAATATCTTCCAATTTATAATCAATTTGATTAAAAAAGCTATTTACGAAATGTTTATTACAATGAATACTATTTTTTAAATGCTTATTTATAACGTGATTCAATGTCGGTGAGTTGTAGAATAATTGCGAAAAACGGCCGTTTTTGGCACATTTGTGAACTACAACTTAGCTTGTCGCAATTATGCCATATTGCGACAATTATTAATTATGTAATTATGTATATTGAAAAATAGTATTCATACTAATAAACATTATGTAAATAGCTTTTTTAATCAAATTGATTAAATTGGAAGATATAATTTTTTCAAGATTGGCGGCGCTAGTTAGCTCATGGAAGGCTCTTAACAAATGTTCCTTTAAAGAAATTTTTAAATTTCCTCTCTGTCAACGTCGTCGTGACACTTTCTGGCAACTTGTTATAAAAGCGAATACAGTGCCCCATGAAGGATGTATAAATTTGAAGGAATATGCATACCCATGTCCATCTCTACATTTCTACAATTTGCCGAGTCGTCGGGAAAAAACGAAATTTGTAAAAAAGAAACAAATGGAAATGGAAAACTGCCAAAACAATGGAACCCTGGAATTGAATTTGCACATAAACATGATACGAATGTCAAAAAAGGTCCCAAAAATGGGGGCCCAATTATACAAAACGACAGAGTCGAGTTGAACGCAGTCATCGAGACTCGTACTAGTGAAGAGACCTTCTAATCGGGCCAAATGGGACCGATACCAAATTCTAATAAAATAAACCATAATGGTCTACCACCGCTACCCATCTTACATCTTTCTTTTGCTGATAAGAATATAGGGAATAAACATCGCTGTAGGGACAAAGTTATATGCCATTTTATTACAAATAGTCAGGAAACTTTATTTTATTTATTTATAAACTCACGCCTGATTCCCGTAGGGGCAGGCAGAGACAATGGACTTCCATCTGCTGCGATCCTGGCACACAACCCTTGCCTCCTCCACATTCATCAATCTCTTCATTATTGTAGTGTTTCCAGAGTGTGCCATGCTAAATTTAGTCGTCACACTAACTTTAAAAGACGCGTTTAGGCTTAGACTAGACCGGAATTTACAGACAGTTTTGAGTGTACGCTTAGCGTGAGCTCACATTAAGCCAGTTCAAAACTTATACGAATCTTGGCCTTAAATCAGAATTAGGAGCTCTAGGGAACACTTGGTTATGTCATACATAATATAATAATTTACAATAATATAAGGTACAGAATACAAACTAGGTTACGGCTGGATGTACGAACAGAGAGACCAAAGAACCGGCCAATGGGATATAAACAAAATGAACTAATTGCGGCTGTAAAGAGGCCTTGTCAATGTTTTACAATTTAGAGCAAGTTTTTAATGAATTCACAATAATATGACAGAACCACACCTAGTACGATATTCTTGTAAATCTAATCCACCGAACTACAGAATAAGACCAAGACCAAAGTTTATCATTCTGTAACTTTGCCCCTCACTAGTAATGGTGACGATGGCGTATATCTGAGTCCCAATTGGGATGCTGTTGACGTTCATTAGCAGAATTTGGCAGCAGAGCGCTTTTAGCGCTAAATGGCGCAAGCTCTCATTAGAGGACTTTTGTCACGTAGGCTGTAGCAGTGACGGTCCAGCCGTCCAGCAGTACAGCGCTTTGCAAACGATCTTTTGATTAAAGATATGTTTATTTTATTTTATTAATGGATTCGACAGTTAGTCATTTGCCAATGTCATGTTACAGAAAATTCAACATATTCAATAGTCCTCTATCTTCCTCCAGGGGAGTCGCAGTAGCGTCTTCACCCTGGGTAGCCGCGTCTTCATGTCTTCATCCAGTGGAGACGCCGTAGCGTCATCACTCTGGACGAAGCAGCTCGACAGTCACGTTCACTCCCGAGCTTGTAGCGGGAACTCTTGATAAAAGCTTGAAACCCCAGATCTTGCTCAAATTATCCAACAAATTCACTATACTGCCACTCGCGAACATTTTCTGATTAATTTAACGTGATATTAATCTCAAAATAACCACTGTAGACAATAAAACAAAAATTATCAAATAATTTTGCAACCGTCGTTTCCCGCCATTTTCAAGAAAACCTAAAGATATGTTATAAATGGGACGTGTTAGAAATAGTGCGATAATTACCATGGGGACGGACTCTAATGTAATTAAATAATAACTAAAATAATTGTTACTTTTAAAAGATGCATTTTTTTTTACCTTACTAATTTTTCTCCTCAACTAATTATGTAATTAAAAATAAATAATAATCTAACAAATTAAACATAAATTGAAAGCCAACTGACACAGAATTGAAATTTGTGAATAAATAAAATAATTACAAGCATTTGAAAATCGGGGATAGTAGTTTTTGAGAAAATCTGTATACTTATCTCTGTCTTCGACTGTATTACTTAGTACTATAGTACGTACGCGTTAAGAAAATAGTGAAAAAAAGAGCACGTCTATCCACGGTTGACAAATTAGATGACTTAGACAAATGTGCCATAAGAAGGAAAGTTGAAATATTTATTTTAATGAACTTTCCTTCTTATGGCACATTTGTCTAAGTCATCTAATTTGTCAACCGTGGATAGACGTGCTCTGTTTTTCACTAGTTTCTTAACGCGTACGTACTGTAGTACTACTGTGTAGGTACTTAGTTCAATTTTTTTGCAGTTTTGATATACTAAAATAACGGGTGTGGCGTGCTCACCTTGAAAAAGACCGTCGAAATCGGTCGAAACTGTCGGTCTAATTGCCGACTTTAACAATACAAGTGAGTGATACCCGTTTATATATAATAATTTATACTAAAATACCTTACCAATTTAATATTTATCATAAGTACAACCCCCAGTATCAATTTGTACTTGACAAAAATACATTTTAAGTAAGTAAAGTTATTACTCGTACAACTAACTCTTTTAAGCACTAAAATTCCGCAAGTGGCGTACTGAGGCAACACTGGGGCTCTAGCTAGAATGAGGCAGACTGAGTTGTTTATTTGCCCTGAATACCGCCCTGGTAATGAAATTTTCGCTGAAAGCTTTTCAGTCTGACGTAGGTTGTTTACAGAGGTGATATTTGTATTTTGCTTTCGTTCGAAACCGCAGGAGAATAAAACCAGGTTCTAATATTTCTAATTTACTTTCACATTTCATCATCAGCCATGTTACACGTGGTGGAGACTTTTGAAAATGGCTCGAAACGACTGTTGCCAAATTATTTGATCATTTTTATTTTAGTGTCAACAGTGATTATTTTGTGTTTAATATCACGTTAAATTAATCAGAAAACGTTCGCCAATGACAGTATGGTAAATTTATTGGATAATTTGAGCAAGATCTGAAGTTTCAAGCTTTTATAAAGTGTTCCCGCTACAAGCTCGGGAGTGCACGTGACTGTCGAGCTGCTTCGTCCAGAGTGATGACGCTACGGCGTCTCCTCTGGATGAAGACATGAAGATGCGGCTACCCAGGGTGAAGACGCTACTACGACTCCTCTGGATGAAGACAAGAAGACGCGGCTACCGAGGGTGAAGACGCTACTGCGACTCCTCTGGAGGAAGATAGAAGACTGGAAGAAGATATATTGAATTTTCTGTAACATGACATTGGCAAATGACGAACTGTCGGAGCCCATTAATAAAATAAATAAATGGGAATATGACGATTGTTTATTTTTTTACTCGATAGTTCGTCATTTGACAATGTCTTTTTTTTTCTCGTGTGGTTTAGTGACCAAACCGTAGGACCAAACGTATTTGTAAGAGTTATTCAGGCCGCCCGTAGGCCTTTGACACGTCTGTCAAGCGACAGCAACCGGGACCAACTGCTTAACGTGCGCCCCGAGGCACGAAGGGGCTCAGATGAAAGTGTCACTAGCGGTCACCCATCCGGGAACAAACTCGTCCAATGTTGCTTAATTTGTACAATCGTTGTACAGGCACATCAAATGAAAGATTTTGGAATTAGGACCGTTTTTAGGGTTCCGTGCATCAAAAGGAACCGTTATAAAATCATTTTGTTGTCCGTCTGTCTGTCTGTCAAGACCAATATCTCAGAAACGCGTGGACGGATCAAATTGCGGAACATCTTCTGTCTCGCGCTCGAGTTGGACAGCTGACAGCCCCTAAAGTTAAACAGAATCTGTTGTCTCGAAAAACATGAATATAGATCGAGTATTGTATATTGTAAGTGTAGATTTATCAAGCAAATATATCACAATGTCATTAACAGTAATGGCGCAGTAATATGCACATAACAATTACCCTCAACGGCCCACCAATCGCTGCGGTATGAATTTTAATACACTGCCTACCTATTTAATAATGTACCTACTGTTCCCGGTACTTCGTGAAGGCAGACTCGATTAACGATTTCAACTCTTACGACGCAGATAATAAAAACCAATGTCATGTTACAGAAAATTCAATAAAATAGTCTTCTGACTTCCTACAGAGGAGTCGCCGTAGCGTCATCACTCTGGACGAAGCAGCTCGACAGTCACGTTCACTCCCGAGCTTGTAGCGGGACTCTTGATAAAAGCTTGAAACTTCAGATCTTGCTCAAATTATCCAATAACTTCACCATACTGTCATTCGCGAACATTTTCTGATTAATTTACCGTGATATTAAACACAAAATAACCACTGTAGACATTAAAATAAAAACTATCAAATAATTTTGCAACCGTCGTTTCCAGCCATTTTCAAGAGAACCCTATGTTACATTTGATGTGCCCGTACAACGATTGTATAAATTAAGCAACATTGGACGAGTTTCTTTCTGGATGGATGACCTTTAGTGATATTTTCCTCTGAGCTTATTCGTGCCTCGTGAAGTCGTGACACACGTTAAGCAGTTGGTCCCGGTTGCTGTCGTGCGTGAGAGAGGCTTATGAACAATTCTGACGGGTTTGATCACTAAAGCACTAGAAGACAAGAAAGAAAATAAGCTTCCAAGTTTCTTTATAATTAATGTAACTCAACGCTCAAAAATTAAAAAGCTTAAAGCTCTACGTTATAACGAGAAGCGTAACAGACACAAAGAAAGTCGGAGTGAAAAGCTAGCTCATAATGAACATAATGGACGCACCAAATTGAAAATTTCCTCTTTCATTCCACAACAGAAGTTCCCAAAGTTTATTGCATCAAGAACACATTTCAGTACCACCCTCTTACTTTTTAAATTTATTAATGGACTCGAATTCAAAATATCATATCGTCTTCTCTTCGTCCAGAGGAGTCGCCGTAGCGTCTTCACACTGGGTAGCCGCGTCTTCTTGTCTTCATCCAGAGGAGTCGCCGTAGCGTCATTACTCTGGACGAAGCAGCCCGACAGTCACATTCACTCCCGAGCTCGTAGCGGGACTCTTGACCATAGCGCCAACTTCAGATCCTGCATGAATCCTCCAATAACTTCACCATACTGTCATTCACGAACATTTTCTGATTAATTGACCGTGATATATAACACAAAACACCCACTGTAGACATCACACTGAAATTTTTCAAATAATTTCGCAACCTTCGTTTCCAACCATTTTCAAAAGCCCTCATCCTCTTACTTACTTTTGCATCAAGTCCGTCCCAGCTACCTAATCCATTTTAGAACTCGTTTAGCCCATCGGTTGTCTACAACATATTATATGCCTGCCGCATCGCCTCACATGGACCATTCTCCGGCCACGTTTCGCATTGCTGTTACAGGATGTTTATTTGTATACTTAAGTATATTGTTAGTTTACTGACGTGATCAAGTCTACCGAAGTGTTCCTACGATCTTAATAAATGAGTATGAGTATATGATCGGCCCACTGCCATTTCCGTTTGCTGTTCTATGATCAGGGTAACGATTCTACGACTCCTCTGGAGGAAGAAAGGAAGACGCTGAGATTCTTATACAGGGTAACGACTTTCTGCGGTTTCACTGGAGGAAGGTCCACGGACGCGCACGGCGCCCGAGTGGCTCGAGGCCCGGACGGGGAGGAGGAAAGGGTTATTGATGAATGGATTATGCATTGTGGGCTAGTACAGCCCACAATAGGGAGTGCTCGGGGCGCCAGTGGGGTCGCGGATGTATCGCAGTTCCCGTGTGTATGGGTACATGTTTTACCTGGGTTAAAAAAAAACATAACACATTTCCGTGTACCACCACGCCCGGGGAGCATGTTGATTATGTCGGGCTCGACGCCCTGAAGGGGCGGAATATCCGACTAAACTTCCTGGGGCGTTCCACCTCGTGCCATTGTTGCTGAGCCGCGGGAACTGCGATACATCCGCGACCCGACTTGCGCCTCGAGCACTCCCCATTGCGGGCTGTAATAGCCAAAGAAGAAAGCCTACGATGCAATACGAATCTTGTAACATGACATTGTACTGAGGAACTGAGTCCATTGTACTGAGTCCATTAATAACTATGAGATGGTGATTTCAAATTCCAATGAATTCCGCATCTAAGGGGTGGTTGACTCGCGAAGGTTGAGTGCCGCTGGCCTCTGAGCGTCAAATTAGCATCTCGGCTTCATACATTTACATGTGGTGCTTATTCCCACAATCCGTACGGTGCATTCTGAGGCCGAACTCGAGAGCGTTATTAAAAGCACTCGTATGATGTTCTTTGAAATACATGAATATTACCTCATTTTGGTGAAAATCACATTGTGTAATGTGATTTAAGCTTTGTGAGCTCAAATTTATTTTGCATTATACTAAAATCTTGCTTTTAGTATAGTGTGTGAGGGTGTGTGTGTGTGTTTGTGTGAGAGAAAGTGCTTGTGTGTGTACATTTAGGTATTTAGCTCAGCAAGCGCCTGAGGAAGGCGACGGGTGACCCTCGTGCTGGCGGCTTTCTCGCGCAGAGGCTGAGCCTAGCCATACAGCGCGGGAATGCCAGCAGTGTGATGGGCAGGGTGAATCACCGGCATCCCAAGAGGGCCGAGTTTTTTGGAATGTTTTTAGTTAGGTAGATTTTTAGTTTAGTTTTTAATGTATTTTTAAGTAGTTTAGTGGTATTTAGTTATTTTGTCACGATATTTCTGAAGAATTTGACAATAATCGTTACAACAATAGTTGCAAACTATACCTAATCTAAAAGTATGGGTATGACAAAAGTCGACTCGAAATATTTTAATCTTTAAGTGAAACTTACCTACAGACAGTGATAAGTATACAGGGGGCCTCAAGAGGTTGAGATTTTCTCAAAAACTACTGGACCGAATTTAATAATTTTTTTACAGTTACATAGTTTTAACTTTTATCTATCAAACAGTGAAAGAATTTTTGCTATTGGTCAAGTAGTTTGTGATAAAATCTCAACCTTATAAACTCTCCTGTACACATTTCTCTGTGTTCCACCGTACGTGGAAGCATTCTAAGGTGTGACCTAAGTTTGACCAAGGTGGAATAAGCCTAATATTTCACATTTTAATACAATATATGAGACGATTTACTGTCATAAAGCAGCAGCCGGACTGCGTTCCCACGTAGCGATGCTTTATTGCATTAGGGCGGGACGCGGGACAGTTCGAATAGGGTTCCCAACCATATATTTTTTTTTAAATTTATTTATTAATTTTTAACAATATTGCAAATGTTACATCGGTCGCCAAACTGCAATGTAGTTTGTTGGCGTAGCTCTCTTACACTGGTAGCACACTCGACAGCACATGAATGAAACACTCGCAGTACGATTTCTATTAAAACAGTATTATACATATTATTATATATAAACGGATATCACTCACCTATATTGTTGAAGTCGGCAATTAGACCGACAGTTTATATTGTTAATATTTATTTATTCGGAATGCAGTATTTAGGTAGTATAACATAAAAAAACCAAACTAAAGTAAATATACTAAAACTATATGTACAAACAATATAGATAAAAAACATGCCCAAGGTCCCCCACTATTGGCAATTTATATATAATAATTTGTAGTAATGGCTCACTATAGTTTTAATTCTAAAATAGTACTTACTATACTTTTTTTCGCTTGGTAATACTTTTTACTGTTCAATTTTAATTTTCAATGGAGCTTTGCCCCACCTTCAAAACTACGTGACCATTTAGCTGTACCTATCATTTTGTTGGGGACTTATTATAGGTTTCATATTGCATAATCATAATCAGTATCATTTTCTACTACTCTCGCAACTCCTATAGAAGAATAACAAACGCAATGAATAAATCGCTTCGACTTCTTAGTATTTACTTTCTGAATTCTTAATTAAGCTGTTTTTTTCGAATTGTAACTTGTACAAAACTTTGTTTTAAACCAATAATTTAAAAAAAAACGGAGATATTTTTACATTTATTCGTTATCTTGTACAACTTGCGGTTGATGGTGGGACAGAATCTGGCATTGTCATTTATTTCAATATTAACTTAAATTGTGGAGAGGGTTATGAATATGTCGAAAATGATAATAAATTATTAAATTGTGCAAGAAGCTCCAAAAATATGCATTTATAACGTAAAAAAATACTGTTTTCTTTTATAAAATACCGTCCATTTTAGTTCTCCGACCTTAATATACTTCATTTCTCGTACAAATAGTTGGGAACCCTAAGTGCGAAGCGGGACGCAGGACAAAGAAAGTGCGGTAATAGTCGTTCGGGACGTGACTCGGGCCGCGCTACACGGGACTGGGAACTATGGGACTATTACTGCGGGAACTCACGGGGAACTCGGAGCGTAATAAAAATAAAATATTTCAGAAATTACATCCTTATTTTATATTGCAGCCATGTAAAGTCAAAGTCAAATCTCTTTATTGCAAGTAAGCACGTTGTGTATATTTTTGCACGTCAACATATTTTTTGAATTTACATTTACACCACTTTGCAAGGAAAAGGTGCCAACGCTGAGGAGAAAAAGTGGCAAAAAACTCTCAGCAGCACATCTTTTAAAATAATATAATAATACACAATTACTTCAATAACTAGGTATTACACAACTATTACTATTGTTAGTAATCTAGACTTTATCCCTCATGCGGAACCGGCGACACACACCATGCATGTTCATCGTTTAAATAACGCGTGGCTGTGGCATTATGCTGAGGCAGTTGACCCCTTCCGGCCCTGCACTGCACATCAATTAAGTACAGTCGACAGCAGATCAATGGTAACACTTGCAGTACGATTTCAAGCCTTAGGACGCAAATAATAAGAACTGTCAAAAGTAAAAAGTGTTACCATTGATCTTCTGTCGACTGTACAACTAAAAAGTTATAGATAAAAAATAATACGACTAAAGTGATTTTTAAACTTTTTTAAATTAAAATCAAAAAGTCAACAAAAAGTTTAAGTATGATTTGTTATTTAAGTCGCACAAATTGCAATGACGTGCCATCGACTATACTATTTATTTATTTCATTATTGGATTTTATTATTGGATAATTGCCAATGTCATGTTACAGAAAATTCAATATATTCAATAGTCTTCTATCTTTCTCCAGGGGAGTCGCAGTAGCGTCTTCACCCTGGGTAGCCGCGTCTTCATGTCTTCATCCAGAGGAGACGCCGTAGCGTCATCACTCTGGACGAAGCAGCTCGACAGTCACGTTCACTCCCGAGCTCGTAGCGGGAACTCTTGATAAAAGCTTGAAACTTCAGATCTTGCATAAATAATTCAATAACTTCACCGTACTTGTCATTCGCGAACATTTTCTGATTAATTTAACGTGATATTAAACACAAAATAGTCCCTGTAGACCTTAAAAGGAAAATTATCAAATAATTTCGCAACCGTCGTTTCTCGCCATTTTCAAGAGACCGACTATACTATAACGATTCGAAAAACAATGAACAAGTTATAACGAGGTAAAACTCCTTCACAATCGTATGATTTGGAACAATGTATCAATTTATCATCTGACATGTAAACTTTTGCTGCTGTTGTGCTGAAAATTTATGGCCTTACAATGTTTCAGTAATTCTTCGCGTGTGAAACTTTTGTCGCTGGGATTCTGCTGTAAACAGAGACTTGGGAAAACCATTATTTGTCAACTTCTATTGCAAACAATACATGACAAAGATGTCACAAAGAATTAGGTAATATAGCTATGATAAACTTAGCAAGTCTTACTTGTTAAGTACTTGCTAACTAGTATATTTATTTTATTTATAAAGAAGTATATAATTTACAAATAAATACAAATTAAATCTAAACCTACAAAACGTGTAAAATTTTTAAATAAAAAACCTATGATATACTTAAGTATTTATTTATCAACGGCAAAATATTTAACTAAAGACAGTAAATTGAAATAAATAAAAAAATATAAATAAAAAATTTACCCCAGGTCAGCGACCGCGGGGAGTGTCCCCAGAAGGCTGGCTTATTAAATGGTATTTATCCTAACAAAGATTGTGTACATAGCTTTTTTAATAAAAAATATTAATTTGGAAGATATTATTTTTTTAAGATTGGCGGCGCTAGTTGGCTCATGGAAGGCTCTTAACGAAAATCAAAGCCACTATGCTGGATGCTGACGACATTAGAGCTGACAGTCCCAGTTTTAAACACAATCGCGACACAAAAGTACAAAAGCGTAACTCATTTTGGAATCTCAACAGCATTTGCATAAAAATGTTTTGTTACACAATCCGAACTTGGCAAAGCATCTGATTATGTAAAGTGGATGCAGCTCGGCCAGGGACTCTTAAGACGATTTGCAGAGTAAATAATTTAAGAGAGCGGTTTTATTGGTGGTGGGACTAGCTGAATCTCCAACCTGCAGAGCCTGTGGTGACGAAACGGAGTCCATGAAACACTGTGTGAATGTGACTCACTGGCTGAAAGCGAATGAGTGTTGTTATGAAGCTGGAAAAATGATACGTTTCTACTCAAGAGTTTATTAAACTCTGAATACGATACGTTTCTACTCAAGAGTTTATTAAACGATTTATTTATTTTATTAATGGACTCGACAGTTCGTCATTTGCCAATGTCATGTTACAGAAAATTCAATATATTCAATAGTCTTCTATCTTCCTCCAGGGGAGTCACAGTAGCGTCTTAACCCTGGGTAGCCGCGTCTTCTTGTCTTCATCCAGAGGAGTCGCCGTAGCGTCATCACTCTGGACGAAGCAGCTCGACAGCCACATTCACTCCCGAGCTTGTAGCGGGAACTCTTGATAAAAGCTTGAAACTTCAGATCTTGCATAAATAATCCAATAACTTCACCGTACCGAATTTTCTGATTAATTTAACGTGATATTAAACACAAAATAGTCCCTGTAGACGTTAAAAGGAAAATTATCAAATAATTTCGCAACCGTCGTTTCCCGCCATTTTCAAGAGAACCTAAACGATTTACAATGGGTGACATGACACAGAGCGGTCTGGATGGTTCAATATTATCGCGAACATGCGGACACGTTGGAGTGCTAGATGATACGGTCTTACCAGCGAGCACATGCTGTTATTCATACCAACTAAAACCAATTCAACCTAGTAAAACCTCACTTCCCTTAAGTGAAAGTTAAGTGACAATGCCAGATTCTGCTCCACCATCAACCGCAAGTTGTACAATATAAAGAAAAAATGTAAAAATATCTCCGTTTTTTATTAAAATTATTGGTTTAAAATAAAGTTTTATACAAGTTGCCATTCGAAAAAAACAGCTTAATTAAGAATTCAGAAAATAGTAAAAAATCGAAGCGATTTATTCATTGTTTTTGTTATTCTTCTATAGGAGTTGAGAGAGTAGTAGAAAATGATACTGATTATGATTATGCAATATGAAACCTGTAATAAGTCCCCAACAAAATGATAGGTACAGCTTAAATGGTCAAGTAGTTTTGGTGGGGCAAAGCTCCATTGAAATGTGGCAATGTCTTTTCTTTATTGCAAGTATAAAAAAATTTGCATTTTCAAATGCTTATTTATAACGTGATTCAATTTCGCTAAGTTGTAGTTAGCATAATTGCGAGAAACGGCCGTTTTTGACACATTTGTGAACTACTAATTAGCTTGTCGCAATTATGATATGTATTGTATATTGAAAAATAGTATTCATCCTAATAATCATTTTGTAAATAAAATAGCTTTTTAATCAAATTGATTAAATTGGAAGATATAATTTTTTCAAGATTGGCGGCGCTAGTTGGCTCATGGAAGACCCTTAAATCGTTTTGCTATCATTTTCACACTTCGTTAAAAAAGGTTAAGATAGAAAAGGATAGGGGTCTAAACGGTGGCATAACTTTATCACGTTTATGAATACGCGCCTATAATGTATAAATCTGAAATTGAATCTCAACCCGCAACTTTTTTGGTGACAGCCAAATAAATACCTAAATATGTCATATTATTAGGCTTCAAATCCCTTTTCCAATATTCGTTCGGATTCTATCGAACACTACATTTCTCTAGTTTCCTATTCCAGGGATTTATGAGTGCGTAAGGCCGTGGATACATTAAGCAAATACTGCGACTTTGAACTTACCGACTTCCGACGGGCGCCAACAGGCCACATGCTTCGGCACTGTTCCCTCCTGTCGGCCTGGCCTGTGAGAAAGCGGGCCATGGGATCCCAGCTATGCGTCGCAAGTCAGGGCCGGCGTACAACGTCGCGGCGCTGCGTCGTGTCTTCGCATGGCGTGGGTTGTCACGGCGTCTGCCGGCACCGTCTTCCGGCGCACGATGTCGGCCGGCGCCGGTCACAGGCGGACAACATTCGTGCCGGCGAACGGCGCCGTCCACTGGCGTGGTACACGGCGTCGTCCGCCGGCGCCGTTCTGTTCTCAGCTAGCCTTATATTGTAATGATTAATTATTATTATTTTAATTATGACATATAAATGCGAAATATTCCTGTGACATTGTAAGAAATATATTTATGACATTCTAATTTAATTTTTTAAAGTTTATTACTTTTTAAGCACCTAGGTATTATTTATGATTCTTGTGTAAATGTTTTTATTTTTTATTTTATTGTAATAGTAAATAGTAGTAATTGTAATTTATTTTAATTTATTTTTCTAATGTTTAAATTTGTAATTATGTTTAATCGCTACACCCGAATGGGTAAAGTTGTATGATACTTCTTACACCTAACACGTATTATTATTATAAGATCTTTTTGTACTACAACTTATTGTGATTAAATAAATGAAAATGAGCCGACAGTAGCCGCAAACCATTTGCCTAATGCGTCCCCAGTCTTAGTATCGTTACTCCATTCCTGTTATATGTTTTAGCTTATTTCTATTTATAAATTCAATTTCTCTTTAAGCTTTCGTAAGTCATTGTTATTTTCGAAAACGACTAAGATTTATTTGTTGAAGTAGATCTAAATTAGATGCGCCTACACGTAAAAATAATACTTAAAAGGTCAAGTCAGTAATTAGTTTTATATATATTTACAAAAAACAGGGATTTTTTGTTAATTGAAGAACAATATTGTTTTTTAAAAAACTAAGTAACTAGATACCTATAGTACGTACGCGTTAAGAAAATAGTGAAAAAAAGAGCACGTCTATCCACGGTTGACAAATTAGATGACTTAGACAAATGTGCCATAAGAAGGAAAGTTGAAATTTTTTTTTTGAACTTTCCTTCTTATGGCGCATTTGTCTAAGTCATCTAAATTGTCAACCGTGGATAGACGTGCTCTTTTTTTCACTATTTTCTTAACGCGTACGTACTATAGGTATCTAGTTACTTAGTTTTTTAAAAAACAATATTGTTCTTCAATTAACAAAAAATCCCTGTTTTTTGTAAATATATATATTATCTATATATATAATAAGTTACGTTAGGTTACATACATGGTACCTAATAGGTAGGTAACTTAAACAATTTTTATTTAGTCAGGTAATACAAACATACGAGTTTGTATTACCTGACTAACTACCTAATTTGGAAGGGGGGTGGAGTAAACGTATCCAATAGCGGAAACCCCAACCCTCTCCATGAATATATTCAATAGATATTACTTATTTGAATAACCAAAATACCATGTTATTATATATTTCTATATAGTGAATAAATAAATAAATTAAAAAAACCGTGGATAGACGTGCTCTTTTTCACTATTTTCTTAACGCGTACGTACTATAGTACTAAGTAATACCGTCGAAGACAGAGATAAGTATACAGGGGGCCTCAATAAGGTTGAGATTTTCTCAAAAACTACTGGACCGAAGTTAATAATTCTTTTACAGTTACATAGTTTTTTTATCTATCAAACAGTGAAAGAATTTTTGCAATAGGTCAAGTAGTTTTTGAGATAATCTCAACCTTAAAAACTCTTCTGTACACCTTTCTCTGTGTTCCACCGTACCTATTACTATCAAGATTGATACACATTTGTCTAAGTCATCTAATATTATACTATAATTACGGTTCTCAAAACGACGAAATCATACCATGTCATCACGCGCCGAACAGAGACGCCGCTATACCAACGCAATAGCACTGTCCCTGTCTTGCGCGCTATGACATGGTATGATTTGATCGTTTTGAGAACCGTATTACGCTATTACAGTTCTCAAAACGATCAAATCATACCTCATTAGGTTTACTTAAACCACTATTGATGTTTGTCACTTTCACACTTCGTTACACAACGCTAAGTTAGAAAGGCTTAAGTCTTGGAATAACTTTAAATCATCTTTATGGCTAACAGATTGTATGTTCCAACTTCCAACACAAGATAACTCGTAATTTCAGGAAATTGACAATAATTGAAAATTTTACACAAATTCTAGTTCAAGTTTTAGACTGTTTTCAATTAGATTTTTAGGTAGTTTTTAATGTATTTTAAGTAGTTTTTAATATTTTAGGTTAGATTTAATTTATTTTGTAAGTTAATTTAAGTTTTTTCTTTATTGAATGTTATGTAATAGATATTAAATAACTTTAGAAACATAATAGATTTTAGTTGAAAAATTACAAAATTGCAGACATTTGAAAATCAGATCAGAAGAAGTGGCGTTATGTCTTACTAATTCCTAATATACCGCAGCCCAAATCAAGTGTCTTATTTTGTAAACAAATATGATCGTCTAATTACCTGTTGCGATGTAACACTGAAGGAACTGATTGATCGAACCTGTTCATTATTGTGAAAATAAAGTAATCCGATCTAACAACGTGAAAATAACTATGCAATAACCACAGAACAGCTTAAAATGTTTGTAGGGTAGGGTAGTTTTTGTTTACAAAATAAGACACTGGATTTGGGTATACATAATTGTTTTTGCTTTGTCTTATTTATATTTATAGAACTTACTACAGCAAATAATGATAATGGACGACTTCGCCTTCGACGAAGTCATTACTATGATTACTTCCCGCGAAACAAATTTCACGTCTAAAAATAGCGATTCCGTAAATCCGATATTATCTTTGCACACTAAATGACCATGCCAGATTCTGCCCCACCATCAACCGCAAGTTGTACAAGATAACGAATAAATGTAAAAATATCTCCGTTTTTTTATTAAAATTACTGGTTTAAAATAAAGTTTTGTACAAGTTGCGATTCAAAAAAAAACAGCTTAATTAAGAATTCAGAAAATAGTAAGAAATCGAAGCGAATTATTCATTGTTTTTGTTATTATTCTATAGGAGTTGCGAGAGTAGTAGAAAATGATACTGATTATGATTATGCAATATGAAACCTGTAATAAGTCCCCAACAAAATGATATGGTCACGTAGTTTTGTAGGTGAGGCAAAGCTCCATTGAAATGTGGCAATGTCTTTTGACGTCTAAAAATAGCTATTCCGTAAATCCGATATTATCTTTTCACACTAAATTTGTCCCCGCACGCAATTTGCTTCCTATTACGTCATGGAAATTACATTTCGTACAAAAAAAAATACCTTTTCGTGCCACATTACGGTGGATGCTGACGCCGCGAAGGGATGTAATGGGTAAAAGAAGTCAGGGTTAGGGTTACTTGCCACACACGACTGGTTAAATCCGGTCTTGACCGGTTTTTGAAGGTAGAATGGACTCAGGATTTCAGTTTCGCTGTGGTAGTAGCAAATACAGTACTTGCAACGATAAATAAATAAGTACTTGCAAAATTTTAGAATTAAAACTATAGTGAGCCATTACTACAAATTATTATATATAAACGGATATCACTCACTTATATTGTTAAAGTCGGCAATTAGACCGACAGTTTCGACCGATTTCTACGGTCTTTTTCAAGGTGAGCGCGCCACGCCCGCGTCGCCGTTGACGTTTCTTCGCGCACTGCGGATGAGCGCCCTCTGTGCGCGCTCTGTCGTCGTCGGCGGGACAAGTTATCTCGGAGCGCGCACAGACCGTCGAAATCGGTCGAAACTGTCGGTCTAATTGCCGACTTTAACAATATAAGTGAGTGATATCCGTTTATATATAATAATTTACTTGCAAAATGCCGGTTTCGAGGAAAACGTTTGTACTGCGGTTTTTTACGGTGGCACTTCACTTGGCTATTCGTATTTGCGTATTTGTCATAATTGCCATGTGTAGTTGGTATGGTTGACAAGGTATTCGTCTTATTTGTATGTACGGTGGAACACAGAGAAAGGTGTACAGGAGAGTTTTTAAGGTTGAGATTTTCTCCAAAACTACTTGACCTATTGCAAAATTTATTTCACTGTTAGATAGATAAAAGTTAAAACTATGTGCTGTAAAAGAATTATTAAATTCGGTCCAGTAGTTTTTGAGAAAATCTCATCCTTATTGAGGCCCCCTGTATACTTATCTCTGTCGTCGACTGTACGTCAAGTATTTGACAAATACGACAAATATCCAATAGCGAATACGAATAGCCAAGTGGCGCCATTCATTACAGTAATTAATGGTTCAGATCGGATCTGTGATCAAAACTTACAAACAAATGAGACTTTGGACCAATGTGATAAACTGTTAACAATGTGTTATTAATAAGCAAGCATAATATTATTAACGAAAATAATTAATTAATATGTATTGCATAATATACATGTGACTGCTTCGTAAAAAAAATCTATATTTTGAATTTTTATTATATTTATCTGTGCAATGTATTTTTTATTTATAGTACTATTTTAATTAAGTTGTTATGACCTTTAAATAGCTTCTTACCGGGTTTGTTTCCATATCATCATAAGCAAGAGTATAGGTAAGTTTCAAACACATTATTTAAATAATAACAATATTTTTATTTCAGAAAGTATTCGGGACAAATGATTTTTGAATGATAACTGATGAAATTATTATTCGGGCAAATAATCCATGGAATGGACAATTACTTTTTCGTTAGGAAATGTCAATTCCATACGTTTTTCTTTCTATTCTATTACCTTGCCAACTTCAACAATATAAGTGAGTGATATCCGTTTATATAGCTATAATAATTTATTCTATATATAAACGGATTTCGTTTACGAAAGTCGATGCCACTTGGCTGATCTTTTATTGTATGTTTAGATTTTTTTATTGAATTTCTACTCCGATTCCGGATTTAAGATTAGCGAGATGGTAACCCTATGTGGGTTTGACCCGAGTGCCGAGCCCGCATGTACCGCTGAGATTTGCAGCTTGAGTAGTGAGCTGATAAATTCGGGAAGAAAATTAGGAAAGGAATAACTTTCGATAGGTACTGTTTTCTGCCATCGAATATTACTATTTTCAGGGTTCCGTACCTCAAAAGGAAAAAAGGAACCCTTATAGGATCACTTTGTTGCCCGTCTGTATGTACGTATGTGCGTATATCTCATAAACGCGTGGACGGATCAAGTTGAAATTATTACCAAATACTCTAGTCTGCAAACTCATACAGCCGTGAAAAAATCAAACTTCTACGTCAACGCAATCAAAAGATATGGCCGTTTATGTCGCATTTTCTGGCATATTTGTATGAAAATGCCCATAACCTATAGGATACTTCCCGTTGACGTTTTTTTAACTCGTCTACTTCGCTCACTAGTTCGTTATTTTTAACCTCACGTCTAAAATGTTCATTAACTACGTTATAAAATACTTACGTTTTCGAGAAACGATTTTAGATTACATTTCGCGGCTGAAAACATCATTTATATATTTTGAAATTAAAAGTATAGTGAGGCATTTTTACAATTATTATAATATACAGAATGATTGGAAATTCGATACATTCCTTGAAAGGGGTGATACTAGAGGTGGTCTGCAACAAATTAGGCCCTAATAACGAGGGGTCGAAAATGAGTGGTTACGGTAGTTATAATTTTATTTAGGAATTTTCTGACTTGTTCACCAAAAACAAAATTGATGTTCAAATAATGCTCCATTCTGAGCATTGAAATAATACTTTTCTGAAAGCTGATAAAGTAGAGATCACCTTAAAATATTCTTCTTCTTATGGTGCCGTCTTCTTACGAAGGTTGGCGATCATTACGTCACTCTGCACTCTCGACAACGCCGCACGGAACAGAGACCTGGTACTCTTGCCGTACCATTGGCGTAAGTTCCTGAGCCATGATATTCTCTTTCTACCTGGCCTTCTTCTGCCCTGGATCTTTCCCTGAAGAATCAGTTGTAGAAGATCGTACTTTTTATTCCTCATTATGTGACTCCTTAAAATATGCATGCCTGTAATTCCCATTAACACAAAAATAAAAGGTCATAAATCACGAGGTTTGAATTTTTTTATCAATGTTATGTTTAAATAAACTCAAAAACCACTCATAATAATCTTATATACTTAGGCTGTCTTCTCCTTGCCCTATCCTTAACCTTTGCCAGACAAAACTAAAATAAATCACAGCAAGTAACAAACAACAGCGATTCCTTGTTAAGCGCGCGAAACGCCATTAGCTACTTTTTGGTGAAAATTCTAATTAAATAGTTTCCGCGGTATTTAGTGATTAATGATCACGTTAAGTTAATCAGGAGATGTCCGCGAACGTTTCTATTAGTTGGAGTGCTCGAAAGAAGTCGTGTTTGTGAAGTTTTGTGCTCTTAGCAAGGTTTCCTTTTGCATAACTTGATGCTTGCGTGGATCACTGAGTTATTTCGTTTAGGGGTTTGGGAGGGTTGTGCGTAGGTTTAGGTTATGTTATCTTCGTATATATGTATGTATTTACAAGAATTCAGACATTCTATTAACATCAGACCAGGCTGTATGCCCTAGTTGGCTTTGCCTTTCCCATTAGGAAGAATCTTACAAAAAAAATAGCAGCAAATATTATGTGTTCGCGTCATATTTCGGGGCGCAGTGCTGACGCGGAGGGTAAATAACAGAAAAACGGCCTAGGCCCGGATAGGTAACCTTATTTCAATATCCGCTGACCCGTGGGCCCACCTCGGGTACTACCGCCGTACAGCACTTTATTTCCCTTCCACGGAACCCTTCGCAAGCGGTGGAAGCGTTGAGAGGTGAGCGAGTAGGAGATAAAATTAAATATGCAATCGCGAACCCAAACGCAAAGTACCTAAGCATTGGGTTCTCTTGAAAATGGCGGGAAACGAATGTTGCGAAATTATTTGATAATTTTCCTTTTAATGTCTACAGGGACTATAATAATTCATAATTCATTTATTCCTTGCTTTATGTGGTAACATGGTTGTTAGATAGTACAGGAAGTGCTCACATAAACCTTGTAAGGGCACCGCAACATTAGACACTTAAACATTAAAAATTCAATATATTCTATTTTGTGTTTAATATCACGTTAAGTTAATCAGAAAATGTTCGAGAATGACAGTATGGTGAATTTATTGAATAATTTGAGCAATATCTGAAGTTTCAAGCTTTTATCAAGAGTTCCCGCTACAAGCTCGGGAGTGAACGTGACTGTCGAGCTGCTTCGTTCAGGGTTATGACGCTACGGCGACTCTTCTGGATGAAGACAATATGGGCTACCCAGGGTGAAGACGCTACTGCGACTCCCCTGGAGGAAGATAGAAGACTATTTAATATATTGAATTTTCTGTAATATGACGTTGGCAAATGACGAACTGTCGAGTCCATTAATAACAATAAAAAAAGACATGTCGATGTCAACACGGAAATAATTGATTAGCTGTGGTTGTTAAGTATTATAGTGTAGCTAATAAAACTGTAGACAATAAAACTAAAATTATCAAATAATTTCGCAACCGTCGTTTCCCGCCATTTTCAAGAGAACCCATCGACATGTCTTATTTTCAACTGGACAAATGGGAAATATTTTCTTAGAAAAGAGAAAGAAGAAAGAAAAAGGTTTTATTCACATACAGGGCATACACCACAGTAAGTGGTCTGTGGTATACACATTACAACACAATACAAAAATTGAAAGGCAACAACAATAAGAATACAATTATTCATGTGGTGTGTGTGATGGAGCTGTTCATACCGCAGCAGTGGATTTGATGCAACTCAGCGTTGGGCCTCGCTCGAGAGCTTGGCGCTGGTTTTCTGTTGCACCCATTGCAGACGAGTTTCCGAGATGTTATTGTTACTAGGTCAACTGAACTGGACAACTGAAATAGTGGGAATTAACCGTTTATATAGTTAAGGTCCTGTCCGCTGTCGCATATGTCTTGCACCGCATTATAAGTGTGAAATAAGAATTTATTATTGGATTCGTAAAGTTCTCAGCCGGCGACCTCGCGTTATTGGTTTATTGTTCGCATTCGCACGGCGATATCCGCGATATACTCACTCACATCACGCGTCACTCGGGTGCTCGCGGAGAGCCTTTTATTCCATTCCATTATAGATTATTTTATGAGGTTTACCGGAACATGTGCGATTGTCTGGGAATTCGTAACAATTGACAATAAAAGTAGTTTTGGAGTTTCTATCAATATTCCCCCCAGCGTGTCGTCGACCTCAATATCCTTGACTCTCTAGACCCAAGTTATCCTCAGCATCCTACAATAACTCCGTGTAGTCACCATTTATTTCATCCATCGCCGCTAAATCACCGATTCGTCGTTGTCATCAGCCTGTGTCAAACAACTTCTGCACGTCCTTCTCTGAATCCTTTCACTGTCTTCTGTTTCTAGCAGTACATGTGCCTAACTACATGTGCGTGATATGTCGTCCGACCATCTTATCGGTGGTATTTTCATGCTGCGATATATACGGCCTCCAGACTGTTACTCTGAACTGAACGTCCAACATTTATTTATAACAGTTCTTAAATCAAGGCCTTGCGGCGACTTCTTTAAAGACCGAGGAAGTTGCACGCGGTACTCACTCGGGGCTTTTTCCTGCGACCCACTTTAAAGGCTCCCTACATTTGCTTGAGCAATCCCTCTGTACATCCAGCATTTGTCGTCTCTCTGTGCAACGTGATCTCCACTTCAAGGCAACTATCCTTCCCCCAATATCCACCAGCTTAGTTCATCGGATTTCCAAGTTGAATACTCTGTCAACGAGAGAGATGCCCAGCATAGCTCGCTCCCTCGCTAAAATCGCCGATTAACTTCTTAAATATCGTGTCATAACTTCATAAGCTGTGCAATAACAAGGTTTGCCAGCGCGCGGCGGAAGTGGGCCATCGATCGGGGCACAGTTCGGCGTATAAGTCAATTACAAGACATGTATGTGTCAATCCGAGGCCTGGGTCGCGCTGGTGTTCCTGTCTCCATTGCTCAATACGTTACGACCACAGAAAAACAAGGGCCTAACCCTTATTCTTGCATTGCCTCTCCACTACTGAATGCTGTCAGATCCTCATTAGTCCCTGTGTCTTGAATCAGATGGAACAGCTCTTAGACGCCATTGATTTCCACACCCTTAGGTCGATCGCCACTATTCTAGTAGGTTAGACGAATGAACAAGTGGTGTACGTACTGCTTTAATACAAAAATGTCTTCGTAAAGCTTCTAAAACCCGTGTCATTACAAAGTTGTGAGGTAAGGAGATTGTCCGATAGATGGAGTTGCGTATCATACCCTTTAAGTATGTATAATACGATGAAGATTTTCGGTGGGCGTGGCGTGGCCTGTGGTGGCTCAGTCGGTAAGAGCGTGTCACGGAATGACAAGGTCGCAGGTTCAAGTCCTGCCCACGGCTAGAAATTTTTCATCATGTTCTAAGGAGATACACCTAAAATCTATATTTCCACCTATTTTTCACTTTGCGAGTCAAATGACGGAACTAGAAGCGAGCCTAGCCATACTTAGTAGCACATTACTCAATTTCATAGTGTGTTACTATGAAAATGAGTCATACACGACGAAGTGAGTCGTTCTTCAGCTCTTCTTCTTTGCCCTAGCCACTGCCAATGTCATTTGCGATCGGCTCTCCTAGTATTTTTTCCCCAGGATACTCCGTTTCTTCAGCTCTTGTCGCCTGTAATTTTATCGTATCATCCCCCAAAAATGGAAACAGTCTTCTCTACCAAATCAATACCGAGTGAGTTGCCCTCATCTCCTAGTTGGCAACACATAACTCAGTTTAAACTTTGTGCACGCGGACGGAGATGATGTAATCAGTTTGTTGCGTCTGAGTTCCATCCGACTAAGCCAACAACTTAGTTACTTATCTCAATGTAGGTACAGGTGGGAAGAATTGATTACTTTAGTACTGTCGTTTCTATTGCGTTTGCTGACAGTGTAACTCGGGGTAAAGCATATACAGGATGGCCATGAATTCACTCGACAAAATTATAGGTTGAAAATGAGTGGTTTCTGAGTTACGGTAGTTTTCATTTTATTTAGGAATTTTCTGACTTGTTCACAAAAAAAATGGAGCATAATCATTGATCTCCTATAAACCACTAGATACACAGTCTGCCTTCTAACGCAAAGAACGTCCAAACGGGATGAATGGACCCTCATTTGCTTTATTGGACATTATTTGGACGTTAACAATGGACCCTTGTTTGGACGTTTTTTAAATTGTTTTAGTAAGACCTTTGTGTATCTAGTTGTTTATAGAAGATCAATAAGCATAATGCATAAAACAATTCTGAGTCAAAGTCAAATCTCTTTATTGCAAGTAAGCACGTTGTGATGATAGTACCCACGCTCATGGGCAGCTCCCCCCCCCCCCCCCCCCCCCGGACAATGTTGACGTCCCTACTAAGTAACTTATCTAGTACTTTTATCGATAAAAATTAAGAAAACGAATTCTTTGCCATTTGTTTGCAATACAATATTTTTACAACAAAAAATTACGCGGCGCGTTCGTTCTTTCTATAAGCACCTAGTTAAAAAAATCTGATTTGCCCCCCTGGCCCAGAACCTGGGTACACCCATGTCCTCGCTGAATGTTTTTTTTATATGTGGTCCTTTTATGTATTTCTTTGAGAGGGCCTCAGAAAGGGCAAATTAAATCTGCGACCTACAAATTTCCCTCCAGGGCCGTATCTCGGCCAACTTTAGCAATTATAAAAGTTTAATGTAATTTTTGTCCGATAACAGTTTACAAACAAACGCGTTATATCATTATTATTGTGCTTCGGAGGCTTTTAATCTTCGAGGATACTTTGGAGGGTATCAAAGTAATCTATTGCCAACTGGTGCAGTGCCAAAGTGATCAGTATTGCAACTTCGGTAGAACTGAATTCACAAAAGAAGATAAAATATGGCTACAAACTTTCATAGGTAAAATGTAAGAATTACAATTTTTTAATAACTGGGTAAGTTCAATATTAAAGGAAAAAATATTTCTTCACGACCGGGTTTCGAACCAGGGACCTCGCCATTCATGCTTTTCCAGCAGGACTACCATGACTCGGATGAGTTCCGCGAAATCTTTGTTCATATTTACTACTTATTTAATATTATAACAATTCAAATTCAAAATTCAAATGTTTTTTTTTATTTCCTTCCACATTAGGGTACATTTTCATGTTATTGGACACAGTTAGGTGGAAGACTGGTGCTCAAGCTAGGACTAATCCTGTGTTTTGAGTCACCAGGCCTCCCCCTTACAGACATAATGGACATTAAATAGAAAAATAGGGTGAAGAAACAAACATTTTAAAAAAGGTTATTAACAAAAACAAAAGAGCGGTGTGTGCGTTTGTGAGTAGTTGATACTCATACTCATTTATTCGGCCTTAAGTACACTATGGAACACTTGGTTACGTCACGTTTCTTACATATTATATGTTTGTACACATTCATTAATTATATTTCAAATCACATGGCTGGGTGATGCGAGCGCAAAGAGCAGCACAGTAACACTGCTCTTAAACCTAGTTCATAATATTTAAATTTGCAATTGTCACAATTGCAAGTTTCACCTAGTTTATATACTATAATAGCAGCTGTAAAGAGGCTTTGTCATTCGTGCATGCATGTGTATCATTTAATTAAAAGTTATTGTGGTCTCGACAGAGGCTACATATTTGTGCCGTTTGGGGTAGAAACGCTGGGTCCGTGGGATCTATAAAGATCTATCGGGACGGCTCGTGGAGTCCACACGTGACCAAAATGCTGGCCTGTATTTCGCCCAAAGAATTAGCTTGGCTATTCAGAGGGGAAATGCCGCCAGCATTTTGGGCACGCTGCCGGACAACGGGGATCGGTTGAACTATCCGTAATGCAAGCCATTCAGATAGTTCAACCGACCTATTTTGTACATATAGTTTTATTTTAGTAAGTACTTTTATTTTTAGTTTAATATTGTAGTTTAGTAAGTTAGTTTATATTAAAAGTTACTCAGTCTTTTATAAATGGCAATACAACATAACACGATCTCATTTTGTGTTACCGTTTTAGCATTTGAACTGTTGATTCCGGACACAATTGGTGAGGAGGCGGAGTCGCGAAATGAATGACTCAAAAGTTCAGTTTCAAAGACCCTATAACCAAAACAAAATACCAAAGAAATAACCAAGAATAAAATTCGTTGTTACCTACTTCGGCCTGTCATAATTTCCAGAAAGAGCCTTCCTAGAGCCAACTAGCGCCGCCAATCTTACAAAAATCATATCTTCCAATATAATCAATTTTATTAAAAAAGCTACGTTCACATTGTTTATTGTTATAAATATGATTTTTTAAATGCTTATTTGTAACGTGATGCAATTACAAATAAGCATTTAAAAACTAATATTTATAGCAATAAACAATGTGAACGCTTTTTTAATAAAATTGATTATATTGGAAGATATGATTTTTTTAAGATTGGCGGCGCTAGTTGGCTCATGTCAGCGCCTTAAAGTAAGTAATTTAGTTAATAATATTAAAAAACACAATTTTAGAAACTAATATTTTTGCGACCCCTGTGTTGGACGTAAACACTCCCATTACACTCGTACGTACAGTCGACAGCACATCAAGTATAACACTTTTGACTTTGGACCGTTCTTGTTGTCAGTATCATAAATGTTGAAATCGTACTGCAAGTGTTACCTTTGATCTGCTGTTGACTGTACCATAATGAATGCGCTTCTGACAGCAGCGCCACAGTGTGACCTGTTTGCTGGACGATTGACGAATATAGGGGAAGTCCGGGCAAAGTGGACACCTTAAGGTTTGATGGGCTATATGAAGAAAACTAATAGATATATAAGTAAAACAAATGATTCATGAGAATCAGCATTTATTAAAGTTTTTAATATAATCAACAAAAATTGTTTAACAGCAGTACTCTAATAATAATTATCAATAATATTGCAACATGTGCCGCTATCCACTTTGCCCTATGCCCCGGGTAAAGTGGATATGACTATAGGGCAAAGTGAACACATATACTTAAAGTAGTTTCATACTAATTAGTGCAGTTGTCACAAAGAAATACGCCTGTTCCTTCATAAGCCGTGCATTTCTCGTGACTCCATTGCTTACATTTGTTGCATTGGATCCAATCATCAACTGTTTTTTTTTATTTCTTTCTATATAAGAATCTTCGCCGCAAAAATAGCAAACGTACTTTTCATCCTCATTTTCCTTATTCTTACTTTTATTTTTATTCCCTATATTTTTGGTCTTTTTAGCATTTTTCTTTATTTGTCTTTGGTTTCGCATTTAAGTCTTTATGTATTAAGTATCAATGGTTTTCATTGCTTTGACGGTAATTTTATCAAATCTCTCTTTATAGCATCATACTATCTTCACTCCATTAGGCTTGATTTGTCTTTCTCTTATACCATCTGAAATAAATAAAAGTAAATATATATAAAAAATATTTAGAATGTGTTTTCATAATAGATTGAGTATGCAACATTTCATGTCTGCGCTGTTAACCGTTGAGGAGTTACCTAGTTAGGAGCCAAACAGTGCAGTAGCCATGTCACGCATAGCCACTTAGAATGCGTACACAAAATTTCATGCCCGTGTTGTTGATCGTTGAAGAGTGCCTTACTTATGTTGGTTCTGGTCATGTTTACCATATAAGAGTATTGTCGTCGGAACTGCCCCCTTACCTTTAACTCTTATAGCAGTATTACTTACATAATACTTTGTTACTTCGTACAATGTCGACCTTAATAAGCTTACTTTAAGGTCGTCATTGTACGAAGTAACAAAGTATTACGAAAGTAATACTGCTATAAGAGTTAAAGGTAAGGGGGCAGAACTGACATATAAAAATTCAACTGCGTAGAAACGATTCTAATTCAGCTGGCAAGATTTAATTTTAAAAAAAACTAAAGATAAATACATACAAACATACAAAAACATTGCAAGTTAAATAAATTTGAATTATAAAAGCTTGTACAGATATCTGAATCTCTTCAAAGCCATCCCGGGCAAAGCGGATACGGTATCCACTTTGCCCGTGATCACTTTGCCTTGCACCGACTCTATGAATTCAACCTAACCTAAAATCAAATAAAGTGACGTTAAACTAACAAATCATTCACAATTTTTACTTGATAATATGCACTTTGAGAACACGATTCTAAAAAACTATATGGGTAACTTACAAATGAGTTATTAAAGTATAACTTACCGTAAAAACTCGTAAGAAATCTTCACTTTTGGGTTTTTTCGATTATACTGTCGAACGCGACGCGACCTTCCGCTAGCTCTGTTTGCACGCGAGTGAGGGGTGGCGGGGAAGTATAATAGTGCAAGGTGTGCTAGCTCCGCCGTATACTTTACGAGTAATAAAGTGTATTCACTTTGCCTGGACTATCCACTTTGCCCGGACTTCCCTGAGGGAGTGTGTGGTGTTATTGGAGACAGATGGGTGAACTGTGTGTCTTAATTGTAATAATGATAAGAAATTATGAATATTGTAATTTAATGAATGTTTAATGTATAATAATTATTGACATATCTAATAATAATCATTTAAGATAAGTTGACTAAGTATATTTTTAATTATATATTTTATTAATGGACTCGACTATTCGTCATTTGCCAATGTCATGTTACAGAAAATTCAATATATTCAATAGTCTTCTATCATCCTCCAGGGGAGTCGCAATAGCGTCTTCACCCTGGGTAGCCGCGTCTTCATGTCTTCATCCAGAGGAGACGCCGTAGCGTCATCACTCTGGACGATGCAGCTCGACAGTCACGTTCACTCCCGAGCTTGTAGCGGGAACTCTTGATAAAAGCTTGAAACTTCAGATCTTGCATAAATAATCCAATAACTTCACCATACTGTCATTCGCGAACATTTTCTGATTAATTTAACGTGATATTAAACACAAAATAGTCCCTGTAGACATTAAAAGGAAAATTATCAAATAATTTCGCAACCGTCGTTTCCCGCCATTTTCAAGAGAACCGACTAAGTATACACGTTCATGGACAGTAGAAATTACGAAATGACAGTGAAAATTCTCAACTACTGTCATAACCGTGGGGGATTCTAAGTATGTGCGTGTCAAGACCGACAAAAATGTACCTACAACCTTTATTTTGACAGTACACATACCTATTTTCTACACAGAATGACAGTGGGACCGCTCCACAAAGAAAACCGTCTACGAACGCCGCGGGAGATGCCGTTGTGTCTTTTTAAATGCATCAAAATACTACGTCATACGCCGTACTGTCATTTTCCGAATACTCAAAGTACGGCATATGCCGCCACTGTCCATGAACGTCAAACCAATAATTTGAATAAAAAACGGAGATACTTTTACATTTATTCGTTATCTTGTACAACTTGCGGTTGATGGTGGGGCAGAATCTGGCATTGTCATTTATAAAAAAAACGCACGGAAAAAAATCTAAAGAAAGACTCAGACGAACTAAATATTTGAGGAGGCACCAGTCTGTCAGCCAGACAGACGGACTGCAATATTGAGAGCTGTAAATGGAACGTCATTCTCAATTTTATTCCGCACCTGGCGCCGCGCTGCAGAGAAACGCAACTGAAAAAATCCCTCATGAATCATAGTGCCCGTCGCGAACTATCTACGAGGGTGGACCGGGAGATTGACTGATGATTTTCAACTTACAATGTTGAATCAAAATCTTTTTTTTTTATATAGGTATATTAGCTGGCTCTTTATTTTTATCAATATTTATTAATTAAGTAAGAATTGAATAATATAATACATGATTAAAAACTAACATTAAATAACTAAAAACTAAAACTACCTATAAATAAATTAACTATAAATAAAATATATCCTCTAGGAGGGCATCGGGAGTCACGGTGCCCAGAAGGCTGGCAGCATTCCCTCTCTGAATTGCCAACGCAATACGTTGGCAAAGGTAGCTGCCAGCCCTCTGGTCACCGGACTCCTCGACCAGCCGCTTGGACAGCTCTTTGACGAGCTCTGACCTTATCAAAATCTTATTTTTCTTTTTTGCAAGTAAATATATCGTGTATATTTTTGCATGTCATTTTTTTATTTACATTTAGACCTCTTTACATGGAAAATGTGCCAAAAAGGAGAAATAAATAAAACAAAACCGGTCACGTGCGAGTCGGCTGTCGGACTCGCGCACCGAGGGTTCCGTGCAACTTCACCATAACATTGGCTCTAACGAAAATATAAACTAGATTTAAGGACAAACTTAACTTTGCGTTTTCGAAACTGATAACGTCATACATCGACATACTAGGCGTCAACTGCAAATACAAGTTTGTAATTACAACAACAAAAAATCGTGATATAACTTCAAATGACAATGCCAGATTCTGCCCCACCTTCAACCGCAAGATGTACAAGATAACGAATAAATGTAAAATATCTCCGTTTTTTATCAAAATTATTGGTTTAAAATAAAGTTATGTACAAGTTGCGATTCGAAAAAAACAGCTAAATTAAGAATCCAGAAAATAGTAAGAAATCAAATCGATTTATTCATTGTTTTTATTATTCTTCTATAGGAGTTGCGAGAGTAGTAGAAAATGATACTGATTATGATTATGCAATATGAAACCTGTAATAAGTCCCCAACAAAATGATAGGTACAGCTTAAATGGTCACGTAGTTTTGTAGGTGGGGAGGGGCAAAGCTCCATTGAAATGTGGCAATGTCTTTTACAGTTTTCGGATGTTTCCTTTAGGTACTTGTGCTATAAGACCTAGGTTCTTGCCAAATTTCATGATCTAGAGTCAACGGGAAGTACGCTATAGGTTTTGATTCCATTGAGTTTTCATACAAATATGCGGGAAAATGAGACAAACAGCGATATCTTTTGATTGCGTTGACGTAGAAGTTTCATTTTTTTACGGCTGCATGACGTTGCAGACCTGACTACTTGGTATTAATTTCAACAGACAGATAGACGGACAACAGAGTTCTCCTCAGCGTTGGCACCTTTTCCTTGCAAAGTGGTGTAAATGTAAATTCAAAAATATTTTGACGTGCAAAAATGTACACAACGTGCTTACTTGCAATAAAGAAATTTGACTTTGACTTTGAGTGATCATATAAGTTTTTTTTCCTCTTGAGGTTCGGAGTCCTAAAAAATGACAAAAAATCTCTCAATAAATAGGTAGTCATCATCATCAGTCTATTTATATTGCCCCACTGCTCGGGCACAGACCTTCCCTTACATCGAGGGAGCTCGGGCCATGATCCACCACGCGGGCCCAGTGCGGGTTGGCGGATTTCACATGCCTTAGATTTACTTACCTTACCTTACCTTACAATAGGTAGTAACTGACTTAAAAATCTGGCTACCAGACATATAGATGACATATTCGAAATTATGTAAATTCTAAATAAAGCGTAATTTTTATGCATTGAACTTCTTTTAAATTAAAATCCATTAGTCTAACTCCCGTGCACTCAGCGAACAAAACTACCCACGCCCGCGGCCCCGCCCGCTGTCATTTGTGCAGTGCACGATGAGTGATGACAATGGAGAGCCTTTTGCTCCTACGTACACACGGCCACGCAACTACATTCACAAAACGCCCTAATTACTCTAGTATTAAGGACCAACATGTTACACTAGTTGTGATGTTCACTGTGCGTGTGGGTACTTCTCTGTCGGCACGTGACGAGACATGAAATGTAATGTTTGATGACGTCACAAACAAGTAGAAGTGAGTAGACGCAGTGAGTACATACTGCGTGACGGGACCTAACGTGAGTGGCGGTAACTCCCCGACAAGTGAGATCGATCAACGAATCCAGCTACAGCCATCGAACGCACCGTCGTCGTCGGCGGGACAAGTTATGTCGGAGCGCGCACAGAGGGCGCTCATCCGCAGTGCGCGAAGAAACGTCAACGGCGACGCGGGCGTGGCGCGCTCACCTTGAAAAAGACCGTCGAAATCGGTCGAAACTGTCGGTCTAATTGCCGACTTTAACAATATAAGTGAGTGATATCCGTTTATATATAATAATAAGTAGAAGTTATTAAAAAAAGTCCGACTGCGTAACTTAATTAATTAACAAAAACTTTGATTAGTTTTTATAGCCTATACATACATACATACACATACATACCCCCCCCCCCCACACACACACACTCACACACACATACCTTATCGCAGTCGGGTAAAAATAGTCAAAGTGTGTGGAAAACTCACGTTCACGTGATACATTTTTTCCTATACGTCATTTTATCCCTCTATAGAAACCCCACGAAGCGAGTTTACACGTTTCTATTCAGATATAAGTACCTAAGTACGAAGAATACTTTTTATATAGTAAGTATATAAAAGGGATAAAATTCGACAATGCTTATTATTTCGTGGACCAATTCACGATATTTTCCCTTTGGGATATTTCGACAGCTAATAAAATACGGACTCCCGATAGATTGACAGATATTTTGAGATCAGACGTGTCACTTTGTTCTTATTTATTTATTTTATTAATGGACTCGACAGTTCGTCAATTGCCAATCTCATGTTACAGAAAATTCAATATATTCAATAGTCTTCTATCTTCCTCCAGGAGAGTCGCAGTGGCGTCTTCACCCTGGGTAGCCGCGTCTTCATGTCTTCATCCAGAGGAGTCGCCGTAGCGTCATCACTCTGGACGAAGCAGCTCGACAGTCACGTTCACTCCCGAGCTCGTAGCGGGAACTCTTGATAAAAGCTTGAAACCCCAGATCTTGCTCAAATTATCCAACAAATTCACCATACTGTCACTCGCGAACATGATATTAATCTCAAAATAACCACTGTAGACAATAAAACAAAAATTATCAAAAAAAATTGCAACCGTCGTTTCCCGCCATTTTCAAGAGAACCCTGCAAAACAGGTATTATAAAGTTCATCGACTCTGCCTACCCCTGCGGGAATCAGACGAGAGTATATGTATACCGAAGCTCAAATAAAGTGTCTTATTTTGTAAACAAATAGGTCTAATTTTTGATGATAACGGAGATCCGCCATGATTTTAGAATGGCGGATTGATTTTTTATTCGTTTACATGAATACTCTAAATAACTTGACATTGGCGAAATTATCTCGTGATTATTGCGTAGTTATTTTCATATTATTAGATCGGGTCACTTTATTTTCACAATGATGAACAGGTTCAATCAATCAGTTGCCTCAGTGTTACATCACAACAGGTAATTAGACGATCATATTTGTTTACAAAATAAGACACGTGATTTGAGCTGCGGTATACATATATACACTCGAAAAACATAACCTTCCTTCTTGCAGTTCTCGAGTAATAAGACACTTGATTTGGCACCTATTACGTAAAGGATCCTTTTCTTTATAAACATAGTGCCTTGGTCGACAATCTGAAAATTTTTTGTACCTACCTTATTTTTGCTGCAGATTCACTACTGTTCCCTTACTTACTTGGAATGCATTTCCATTTGAGGCCAGTCCGCCATTTTCATTAGAGACTTGCCCTACTTTGTGAAAGGTCCCGTTTTTCTAAAGAGTCTTTGTTTCAACAATTTAAAGTGGTTGTAGCATCAAATAGTAATAGAATAGCATTTCTATGTGTGAAGGGCATTGATCTTCTATAAACAACTAGATACACAATGGTCTTACTAAAACAATTTAAAAAACTTCCAAATATGGGTCCATTGTTAACGTCCAAATAATGTCCATTAAAGCAAATGAGGGTCCATTCATCCGTTTGGACCTTTTTTGCGCTCGGACATTTTTTAGAAGGCAGACTGTGTATCTAGTTGTTTATAGGAGATCAATTGAATGGGTAATATATTTTTTGTAGCGATTCCAGGTTGCGTACGCTAAAATGACAATGCCAGATTCTGCCCCACCATCAACCGTTATAAATAAGCATTTAAAAAAATAGTATTAATCGTAATAAACATTTTGTAAATAGCTTTTTTAATCAAATTGATTATATTGCAAGATAATTTTTTTAAGATTGGCGGCGCTAGTTGGCTCTATGAAGGTTCTTCTCGCAAGAGTATATTTTTGTCTTTTTTCGACTGTACCGCTGGTTCAAAGTTCATATAAAGGTGTTGTCACCATGTGACTCACACGTATGGAAATAAGGGCAGGTTCACACGGAGTCAATTAAGCCGAGATCACACGGGCGCATTCCACCGCTGATTATTTAAATCAAGTCGATTCGGTATTCCTTTCCCGCTGGATAAAGTGAGCTATGCAAATAGCTCAGAGAGTCTAATTCAAGAGCGGTCGCTTCGGAATTGCCAGAAGAATTTAGAATCCTTCTTGCAATTCCAAAGATTTCGTTAATGCTACAGAGAAAAGTATCCAGGAGGCCTCAAGAAGGTTGAGATTTTCTCAAAAACTACTGGTCCGAATTTAATAATTATTTTACAGTTACATAGTTTTAACTTTTATCTATCTTACAGTGAAAGAATTATTGCAATAGGTCGAGTAGTTTTGGAGATAATCTCCACCCTAAAAACTCCTGACATTGGCAAATGGTGAACTGTCGAGTCCATTAATAAAATAAATAAATGAAATATTTCATCTGGTGGAATGACCTTCGATTCCTTGAAAAGCGCGCGAAACGCCATTAGCTACTTTTTTGTGAAAATTCTAATTAAATAGTTTCCGTGGTATTTTGTGACTAATGATCACGTTAATTTAATCAGGAGATGTCCGCGAACGTTTCTATTCATTGGAGTGCTCGAAAGAAGTCGTGTTTGAGACGTTTTGTGTTCTTAGCAAGGTTTCCTTGCATAACTCGATGATTGCGTGGATCGTTTAATTATTTCGTTTAATGGTTTAGGAGGGTTGTGCGTAGGTTTAGGTTAGGTTATCTTCGTATATATGTATGTATTTATAAGAATTCAGACATTCTATTAACATCAGACCAGGCTGTACGCTGCCTTTGCCTTTCCCTCTAGGAAGAATTCTACAAAAAAATCATCTGGTGGAATGACTTTCTTATTTAGAATAAACACTACTAGTGTGAGTCCCGCTACGAGCGAAAAAACTCTCAGCAACAGAGGTTTTTTTGCCACTTTTACTCCTCAGCGTTGGCACCTTTTCCTTGCAAAGTGGTGTAAATGTAAACTCAAAAAATATATTGACGTGCAAAAATGTACTCAACGTGCTTACTTGCAATAAAGAAATGGCATTGCCACATTTCAATGAAGCTTTGCCCCACCTACAAAACTACGTGACCATTTAAGCTGTACCTATCATTTTGTTGGGAACTTATTACAGGTTTCATATTGCATAATCATAATCAGTATCATTTTTTACTACTCTCGCAACTCCTATAGAAGAATAACAAAAACAATGAATAAAAATTAAGCTGGTTTTTCGAATCGCAACTTGTACAAAACTTTATTTTAAATCAATAATTTTAATAAGAAACGGAGATATTTTTACATTTATTCGTTATCTTGTACAACTTGCGGTTGATGGTGGGGCAGAATCTGGCATTGTCTGAAGTTGCAGCACACTGGCAGCCAGGTTCTGTCGCACTGAGATGGTCCGCCACATTAGTGTGCCGAGGCTCGTTCATCACTTGCACGCCAGCCGCGGCGTCTTGGCAAAGCTACAGTGATTTGTGTGGTTTCTGCGAAACGAATGGAATAGAAAATGAGATCATTCCGTCTTCCGCAGCGTTTTACAATACGAGTGTATTGTGCCCTAAGCTTTGTGCTTAGTCCGGGGTTATCTTTTACAGATTGTGGGGATGTGTGAGAGAGGACTGGACAAACATACTTTGAAGTCATTTCAAGACGGCAGATGTAGACGTAGTCTGAATACATCGTGAAATAGTGGTTGTTTTCCCGCAGCAAGATGATTTAGGCCCGTATTAATAAAACAAAATAACGAATAAATGTAAAAATATTAAAGTTTTATATTAAAATTATTGGTTTATAAAGTTTTGTTTGTTTTGTGGAAAAATATCAGTTTATCAGTCGGCTTGGTTTTTAAAAAACTATGTAGGTTATGGTTTTCAATAATTCGAAAATAGAAACTCGAGATTTTTGATAATAATCTAAGATTGCAAGTATTTTTGTGACCTATTTTCTGAGACTGAAATGACAATGCCAGATTCTGCCCCACCATCAACCGCAAGTTGTACAAGATAACGAATAAATGTAAAAATATCTCCGTTTTTTATTAAAATTATTGGTTTAAAACCAAGTCTTGTACAAGTTGCGATTCGAAAAAACAGCTTAATTAAGAATTAATAAAAATAGTAATAGTAAGAAATCGAAGCGAATTATTCATTGTTTTTGTTATTATTCTATAGGAGTTGCGAGAGTAGTAGAAAATGATACTGATTATGATTATGCAATATGAAACCTGTAATAAGTCCCCAACAAAATGATAGGTACAGCTTCAATGGTCTCGTAGTTATGTAGCCACCTACATAGCTTTGCCCCACGGCAAAGCTCCATTGAAATGTGGCAATGTCATTTCACATTTGTATATGGGAATCACAGACATTTTTTTTTTCTATCCTGGCTTTAACGAAAAACTCTCGCTACTCGGCTATTTGACGGACTATAGTGTACAGTCGAAGACAGAGATAAGTATACAGGCGGCCTCAATAAGGTTGAGATTTTCTCAAAAACTACTGGACCGAATTTAATAATTCTTTTACAGTTACACAGTTTTAACTTTTATCTATCTAACAGTGAAAGAATTTTTGCATTAGGTCAAGTATTTTTTGAGATAATGTCAACCTTAAAAACTCTTCTGTACACCTTTCTCTGAGTTCCACCGTACCTATTACTATCAAGATTGATCGTTTACTTGTCTACGCCCATTTGCCTATCATAAAAACCTTTGTTTATCTATACGTTGATTTTAGGACACCTGTATATGTTATACTACGTATTCCCTATCTGTTTATTTATTTATTAATGGACTCGACAGTTCGTCATTTGCCAATGTCATGTTACAGAAAATTCAATATATTCAATGGTCTTCTATCTTCCTCCAGGGGAGTCGCCGTAGCGTCTTCACCCTGGGTAGCCGCGTCTTCATGTCTTCATCCAGAGGAGACGCCGTAGCGTCGTCACTCTGGACGAAGCAGCTCGACAGTCACGTTCACTCCCGAGCTTGTAGCGGGAACTCTTGATAAAAGCTTGAAACTTCAGATCTTGCATAAATAATTCAATAACTTCACCGTACTGTCATTCGCGAACATTTTCTGATTAATTTAACGTGATATTAAACACAAAATAGTCCCTGTAGACGTTAAAAGGAAAATTATCAAATAATTTCGCAACCGTCGTTTCCCGCCATTTTCAAGAGAACCATTCCCTATCTGAAACAGCAAATAAAACTAAAAGTGTATTCCCCGCTTATGCAAAGGGGTTCCGTGAAACACCACATATGTTGTATAAATGGGAACAGTTTCAATTTATAAGAAATATGGAGCTCTTATGAAACTTTTAAGGCTTCGTATATAATAAAATCCAATCTGCTCCGGTATTCTATTTATTTTTCCAAGACATTTATAAACAACATTCACAATTAAAACCCCGTCACAATCATCCACCATCCTCCATGACACCTCCTTTTTTCCACCCATCTCCCTCGGAGAGGCAAAGGTTCGAGGCCAATCAGCCTAACATTATTAGTGGCCAGTGTCAAATACAATATTAGAGGTATTTATTAAATTATATTATTATTATTTAAATGGAAATCATCACACGTATGCGCGTATTTTCAGTTTTTCTACGAAGGCTACGGCACTAACTACTAAAATTAAACGTCTGAAAAAAATATATATCAATCTTGGGGTGTCTATTAAGAGACTGATGAATACCGATACACGATTGGACAAACTTCCCAAACAAAAAATTGCACTTCCATGTCTTTTAAAATGGAAATTATATCTATACCGAAATAGTTAATCATACAAAATATATATCAAAATGTTGGGAACTATAAATACGAGAGCTTGTTTTAAAAAAAAATCTGATTTTTGTTGGCGTATTTTTATTTCCCTGCCAAAATTCATCCAAAATTCATAAAATACGAATGTCGAGGCACTGCGCCGTGCTCTCCGCCGCTGCGGGGCATCTTGTGTCTCACTCGTGCTTTTGACAACAATATAGCGCCATAGAAATTACATGAAATTCTTGATACAGGGTGCTGAGTTGTGTTTAGACGTGTTGAATATAGGTGGCTGGTAGAGACTGGATGCAAAAGGCCGATAATCGTGTTTTTAGGGTTCCGACCCTCAAGAGGTAAAAAGGAACCCTTATAGGATCACTTTGTTGTCCGTCTATCTGTGCGTCTGTCAAGACCTATATCTCAGTAACGCGTGGACGTATAAAGTTGAAATTGATAATAAATACTCAGGTCTGTAACCCCATGCAACTGTGAAAAAATCAACTTTCTACGTCAACGCAATCAAAAGATATCGTTGTTTATGTCGCATGTATGAAAATGCAAGAAAACCGAAACCTATAGGGTATACTTCCCGTTGACCTAGAATCATGAAATTTGGCAAGAAGCTAGGTCTTACAGCGCAAATAAAGGAAAAAATTCGAAAACTGTAAATTTAAAATTACATCTCCCCAAAAATATATTTTTTTATTACAAAATTATATATGCAGATGATCAACTAATCAAGGAGTATGTCGATGAATGGACATAATATTTTGAGAATGGCATAGATAAGTCGGTCTCTAAATCTAGTTGTATCTTTTCGTTACAGCAAAGTTACGGGGTTAAGTTGCGTTGCACGGAAGCCTCGGGGCGCGAGTCCGACTCCCACTTAACGGTTTTTTTTAATCTGTCAAGTGTTATTTGAGGAAATCTGAACCTTAATAACTGTCACCTGTATACATTTCTCTCTGTTATACCATACAATATTAAAAGCGTTTAAACGGCAGCAATCGTTATTTATGCATTGTTTTTGCTGTACTCTCATTGGTTTTCGAAAAATATGTTCTAACGTATTTCACCTTATATTTTGAATTAAAACTGCAGCGCAAAAATGAAATAAATGCCACTGACAGTGAATAAAACAACGAGATAAATGCAGTTGGGGTACCCAGCTACGACACAGTACAGAAAACTAAATACGCAGTATCACAAGTCTGACTTAACATTGAATAGTTGAATAATAATGAAATAGTGTTTTTTTAGTTACGGACTCGTGTCACCGACATCAGCAAACGAGTGGCAAAACTTAAATGGGCCTGGGCGGCACCTCTGTCGCCGAAACGATGGTCGATGGAGTAAGTGCGTTCTAATGTGGAGACCCCGGACGGGTAGAAGAAGCGTGGGCAGACCACCGGCCAGATGGTCCGACGACATAAAGAGGGTTGCTGGCTCGGTGTGGACCAGACAACCTTGGGATCGGGCCACATGGAGGATTCATGGAGAGGCATATGCCCAGGAGTGGGTTGCTGTATGCTGAAGAAGAAGAAGAAGAAATAGTTTTTATTCATTATTATGTATTACCTTTTTTATATGCAATAAAAATATTTGATTTTATTTGAATACACATCTATAACTCCAGAAGAGTTGCAAGACTTGCAGTTTATAGTAGTACAGTACAGTAAAGTGAGTTACAGCTACTATTTGTAGTGGTTTTTTTCTCCCACTATAACTCTTAATTCTGGGTATGATCAATAATGTTATATTGCATACCACCATCCAACAAGTTTCTGCTAATGAATAGCTCGCCTCAATACAGGTGTCGCCAAGTTAGGAGGGCTAGGAAACTGATTGCAATTTGTAAATTTTGTAAAACTAATTAGTATAAGAATACATTAGTATATATACAGTTTGGTAAATAAACGAAATTATAAATTATATTGTCGGACAGTCAACCGTCGTTTCAGGGTCATAATGGGTGCCTTAAATGCCTTCAATAATTATTTTCATTTATTTTTACTCGGCGTAGGTGGAGAGACGATATCGTTAGATACAGGGATGGGTGACAGGGATGGATGGAAGAGGCGGGGGGAGACCCTTGCCCAGCAGTGGAATAATTTAAAGGGTTACAAAAAAATATATTTAATAGCTTGGAATGTCTCACTGCTTGGCAAAGGCCCCTACTTAATTTATAGAAAATACAATAGCTTACTGACTGACTTCACTGTTTGTACTTCCTCCTGTTAATTCACGAGTCGACTATTTAAAACAAAAGAAAAAGAAGACAGTACTGCTTTCACTGCCTTCGCTGTTTGTATCGCCTTCTGTACTAGTAGTTAGACTGGAAATATGAAATAAAAATATCGTCGTAGACTGGAGTGGGGCGGCGTGAGGGTGGGTCCGACCAGGCAGGACGAGTGCTACAAAATACAAATTGTATGGTGCACTGGCGTCCGATGCTCGTTATCGAACGGACTAACACTGAACTAGGAAAATATGGAACGGTCTTTTTTGTTTTTATAGGTAGTTAGAGGTAACTTAGGCCCGTATTAATAGTTTGAGCTCATACCTCAGAGGTCAAGAGCGAATTCAGCTGGTACACTCTCAAGACGTGATCACCATCTCAAGTATGTCATTTATTAATAAACCAATCTTGAGGGCGTATCACGTGATGTCTTTCTTAAGTCGCGGTTCGCCTGCAATCAGCAAATACGTTCTGAAGTGTGAGTTTGACAGTTGTCTTGAGGAGTTTTGTTCATTAATACGGCGTTACTCACATGATACGCGATTCCTAAACGCGCACCTAAGTTACGTTTATTAATAGGAACGCCATCTTAAGGTCGTTAAAAAACGCCGTAAAAAAAAACGCCTGCAAAAAATTTAAGACCATTTTAATTAATTTTATAGCCTATGCCACCAATCCCTCACGCCTTTTAGGCTGCAGGGCATGCCAAAGAATTAGACATACATACTCACTTACATATACTCGAAAACCATAACCCTCCTTCTTGCACAGTAGGTAAAAATATAGCAATAAACTCTCAGCAGCACACCAGCACATCTTTTAAAATCATCATCATCATCATCAGCCCGTATCAGTCCACTGCTGGACGTAGGCCTCTCCCAAAGCGCGCCAATCAACCCTACTCTCGGTCCTCTGCATCCAGTCCCTGCCAGCCATTTTGCGAAGGTCATCCCTCCATCTGGTCGGGGGGCGTCCCACACTACGTTTACCCGTTCGTGGCCTCCATTCGAGAACTCGTCTCCCCCATCGGTTATCGGTTCTACGACAGATGTGACCAGCCCACTGCCACTTCAGTTTACTGATTCTATGAGCAATGTCAACCACTTTTGTCTTCTGGCGGATATACTCGTTTCTTATTCTATCTAACAGAGAAATTCCAAGCATAGCTCTTTCCATAGCTCGCTGAGCGACTTTGAACCTGTGGGCCAGTCTCACCGTCAATGTCCACGTTTCGGCTCAGTAGGTCATCACTGGCAGGACGCACTGGTTGAAGACCTTAGTTTTTAGGCATTGTGGTATTGAAGAAGAAGAAGAAGTTTAAAATAATAACAAATACTATTTACGATCGTTTTCAACATGTACTCGCAACTGGACTACGAGTCCCTCGCCAGCTAGAAGCCCCTCTAGCATATGTTCGTTTTAACACGCCGCGCCCACGCCACGCCATTCCCGCGCCACGCCAAGGCACGCCGAGACAAAGTTGAGAGTCACACATGAAAGATCGGCCGCAAACGTGTAGTCGTGCTACGAAATGTTGCATGTGACAACCATTTGACAGCTCGCCGACGTTACACCGATCGTTAATGCGTGCGCGTACTTAGAATAGAATAGAATAGAATAATCGTTTATTTGACAGACAAACAGCACACCTATGCATACACTTACAATATAATATTTAAAAAGGGAAACTAAATTTAGTTACAACCATGAGGTAAAATAGTAGGTAGCACAAGTAGTACTGCAGCGCCAAAAAGGTCCCAACTCAGCCGAGGGTGTACTTACTCTGCAGTCTCTTCCACAATGTTTACATCTGTGCAAAGCCCGTCAATGTCAAGTGCAGTGCCGCGGCCGCGGTCGCAATAGCTGATTGCCTCTGCGGCGAGCGATATCGCCCGGTCACCGGCGATATTGCGATATCTCTTCGCCCGCCGGTACTGTCAGCTCGGTATTGAGCTAAAAATAAAATATTCGATGGATTTTAAATGTTTTAATCGAAATGGTTCTCGGAACTTTTAATATTGTGCACACGTTTTTATTTTAGTGATTGCCCGTGACGGTTATTTGTCTATTATTCTGATTGGTCTGGGTTTTTATACTGACGGAACTAATGTTCCAAAATATTCCTGAAAGATGTCAAAGCAAAGTCAAATGACAATGCCAGATTCTGCCCCACCATCAACCGCTAGATGTACAAGATAACGAATAAATGTAAAAATATCTCCGTTGTTTATTAAATTTTTTGGGTTAAAATAAATTTTTGTACAAGTTGCGATTCGAAAAACCCAGCCTAATTAAGAATGCCGAAAATAGTAAGAAATCGAAGCAAATTATTCATTGTTTTTGTTATTATTCTATAGGAGTTGCGAGAGTAGTAGTAAATGATACTGATTATGATTATGCAATATGAAACCTGTAATAAGTCCTCAACAAAATGATAGGTACAGCTTAAATGATCACGTAGTTTTGTAGGTGGGGCAAAGCTCCATTGAAATGTGGCAATGTCATTTCTTTATTGCAAGTAAGCACGTTGTGTACATTTTTGCACGTCAACATATTTTGAATTTATATTCACACCACCTTGCAAGGAAAAGGTGCCAACGCTGAGGAGAAAAAGTGGCAAAAAACTCTCAGCATCACATCGTTTAAAATAATAATAATACAATTACTTAATAACTAGGTATTACACAACTATTACTATTGTTAGTAAACTACACTTGACCTCATACGGAACCGGCGACACACACTATGCATGTGTTTTTATCAGTGTAGTTCTAGTCACCTTGCGTAAATTATAATATAAGTACAGTTGTCGGGGGGCATTGGAGGATACCCATATGTTATCGGTTCTTCGACAGATATAGGTTTATTGATTGATAAATGCGGAAGTTTCGTCTAACAAACCAACAGAAACACATACAATGTTAAATACAACAACTCAATAAACCAAGAACTTCCAAGTCTCATAAAGCAACCCCCAATGAGACACTTCCTAAACTCACAAACGTTTTATTGATATCTCAACCGCTAAGCCTCATTCGCGGCTGATTCTCGCACGAGTTTACGCTTTCTTCAGAGCCCTTCGTTTGCTTACACTAGAGAGCATTTTGAATCATCTTGGGCAGAAATTAACAGACGAATTGAGGCCAAAACCAAAAAAAATAAAAGTGGGATTCGGACTCGCGCCCCGAGGCTTCCGCGCAACGCAACTTAACCACGTAGGTTCACTAATGTTTGACAAAAAACGTATGACAAATGATCATTTTACAAATTATTTTTGAAAAAGTAATCATTTGACAAACTTATCATTTACTAAAGTGATCGTTTTAAAAGTGATCATTTGACAAAAATCCATTTTATAAATATTTAACATAGCAAATGTTGTGAATGCTAAACCGTCATTTTGCAATTGATTAAATGACCAAAGTATTCCTTTTGCAAGGTTGCCATTAGACAAACTATTGGGTAAATAAGTGGGTATTTTATATGTAAAATAAATGAACTTGCTTTTTGAATACAAAAAAAAACCTAACATCGAAGTCTCTGGCTTGGAGCGAAGCTGCGCTTCGCTCCAAGCCAGAGCCTTCTGAACCTAAACATCCGTGTCGGATCTGGTTAGAGAGTTGTCGGGGTGTCCCTTCATTTGATAAAAAAACCAATTACAATTACCAAACAATGCATTTTGTCAAAGGTTTTTATGCCTTGCGTTGTTTTATCTATTAACGTATATAATAAGTGAATAGTTTGTTAAGTGATGTTTTGAAGAAAGAAACTTTGTCTCGTAATTGTTTTGTCAAATGAATTATTTATAGAACCATTACTTTGTACAAAGATGAACTTATGAATCATAATTTTGCCAAACGTTGTTTGTGAAATGAAATGTTTGTAATTTGTTTTTTATCAAATGAAGGGACACCACATTGTCCGCCATATTACATCCATACCATCGTCAAATATAAGTTTGTTATATCAAATAATATATTTTTGAGGAGATGCGTAATATCAAATTTACAGTTTTAGGATTTTTCTTTTACTTAATGTGCTATAAGACCAGTTCTTGACAAATTTCATGATTCTAGGTCAACGGGAAGTACCCTATAGGTTTTGGTTTTCTTGCATTTTCACACAAATATGCGAGAAATGCCACATAAACAAGACCTATCTCAGAAACGCATGTACGGAATACTCAGGTCTGCGACCACATGCAGCCGTGAAAAAATCAAACTTCTACGTCAACGCAATCAAAAGATATGGCCGTTTATGTCGCATTTTCTCGCATATTTGTACGAAAATGCAAGAAAACCAAAACCTATAGGGTACTTCCCGTTGACCTAGAATCAAGTGGCTATAAGCTAGGTCTTATATCACAAGTAGGAAAAAACTGTTAATTTGGGGATCCGTCATACTATATATTTTTTTGTAATTACACACTACATGCCACATGCGTAGACACGCTGGCTCCGTCCCACATACGGAGCACTACCAGCAGGGCTGGCGCGGCGGCCGAGAAGAGTAAAGCTCTAAAATACAGGGGTCTCGACACCCTTTACAACTTTGTTGCTTTTGGTGTCGAGACCCTCGGCCCGTGGGGTCCCGGTGCCTGGTCGCTATATAATGAGATAAGCAAACGAGTAGTAGATGCCACTGGTACCCAAGAGCTGGCAGCTACCTCGCGCAACGAATTAGCATCGCGATCCAGCGAGGTAACGCTGCCAGTGTCTTGGCTACTCTTCCTGTGACTAAATTTTTTTTAAATAGTTTAGTTTAGGTTTCTTAAATATTGAATGGTTCTTTTTTATTTTATATTGTACCTTTTTGAAATAAACAAATTTCATTACACACTTATATATGCAGTTGACGCCTGGTATGTCTGTATGATGTTATCAGTTTCGAAAACGCAAAGATAAGTTTGTCCCTAAATCTAGTTTATCTTTTCGTTAGAGCCAATGTTATGGTGAAGTTGCACGGAACCCTCGGTGCGCGAATCCGACAGCCGACTCGCACTTGGTCGTTTTTTTTTTCTGAACCAAGACCGGCTTCCGGTTTTAAAATCCCTAAAACTCTCTCTACAAAAGTAAAGACGCTTGATATTTATACAAAGCTGGGAGAGGGACACATAAGCAACCCTTATTAGGGTTGGAAAGTTGAGGGATGAAATGCACGGATGTGGTATTGATAATTACAACGTGCGAGCGACACGGGTCGCGGTCGAGTTCACGATTGACATGATTGAGGTTAACATTGACGATTGAATGGTCGGGACTACAGGTTGAGGTGATCTCGTGGTGACGTTTGTGGAGGATATTTAGGGACTGATGAATGTTTGGAGAATTTAGATGTTATTTTCCGAATTCTCAGTGCCCAAAATTATTAGTGGATTGTTGTCCAGTTGCGAGTAGATGCTGAAGATCATACAAATTCACTTTTTAAACTTACATTGCAAATATCAACAACTTTTCTCAACGCAGTCAGCGAACACGAAAGAGGGTAGATCGTTTTGTGTCACCCTTCTGACGTTTAACACTCACCGACTTCAGTCTACTCGTGACCATGATGGCTGCAATGCTGTCGAAATATCGAGACATCAATAATAAATGTTTAACACGGTAATTCCGGTTTTATCTAATTAATATCATACAAATTATGCAACATTGGAAGAGGTCTGCTTGGATGGATCTAGTGAAGTTAGATCCGTGAACAGGTAGAATTTAGAATATAGTAATTTAGAATATATTAGAGATTAGAAATGATAGTTTAGATAGTTTAAAAATAGGTTTATTAAGAATATTAGTGCTCAGGGTAGTGGGTACTAGGTCGGTCCAGATCTTTAGCCTAGGTTGTAGACTGGGTAGAACTGGCCTGCTCCTGCCAGTCGAGACTCCGTAGACTTGTAGAAAGAAGAACAGGAACTCTGAAGAATCTTCAGCTGGAGTATTCCAGTGTCAGAACCGGAACTGGAGTAGAGAGTAGAACACTCCGTTCTACTGGATTGTTGGATCTGGATCTGAAATATTTACGAGTAAGTACCAGTTATTTTGTAAATTTAATCAAAGATCAAAGTTACGAAAAAGATAGATTAAATCGCATAAACTACAATTGTACTACAATTGTAGTTTATGCGATTTAATGACATGACTAAAAAAGCTTCTATCTTTTTCGTAACTTTGATCTTTGATTAAGTTCGCCTGTTTAAAGTTTGTTAACTTGTGTGTTAATATATTTAAATTCAGGATAAATAATAGTTTTTTAGAATATTTTTAGTTAGGTAGATTTTTAGTTTACTTTTTAATGTATTTTTAAGTAGTTTAGTTTTGTTATATTTGTGTAAGATTTATTCATCCTAATAAACATTTTGTAAATGGATAAATAACAATCAAATAAAGTAGATTAAAATTCATTCAGATGACGTCAAAATTTATTATATTACAAAGTTATCTAAATAACATTTGCCACCTAATGCATACCCAAAATCGATTGTTTACTAAACCAATACATTGAACTCCAATATAACTTAATTTTCAATTCAAGCACTCAGCGATTTCAACTGTCTTGAAATTCCAGCACTTCCAGACACAAAATTGCTTTCAGACACATCTGGCAGCTACTCTTGAACAGTGGCGTGCATTTGCAAAAGAATTATGTCTGGACCATTGATCTCCTATGAACAAGTAGATGCACAGTCTGCCTTTTAAAAATGTCCGAGCGCAAAGAAAGTCCAAACGGATGAATGGACCCTCATTTGCGTCAGTGTCTTTGTGAGTACCGACCGCGAGTGACGTATAACGATGCTGCATTGTAGTAGACTGCAAAAATCACAGCCGAAAACAACAGAAAATGGATGGCATATCGTATTTTCGGTAAGTAAACACTAAGAAAGATAAATATGGTCGGTTTTCTATTATTTTTGCATATTTCAAAATATTTACAGTTCCTCATAGCTGCAGGTAGAGTAAAAAGCGACGTTGCCGCTCAGTGTATCTTTTTATTTTATTAATGGACTCGACAGTTCGTCATTTGCCAATGTCATGTTACAGAAAATTCAATATATTCAATAGTCTTCTATCTTCCTCCAGGGGAGCAGTAGCGTCTTCACCCTGGGTAGCCGCGTCTTCATGTCTTCATCCAGAGGAGACACCGTAGCGTCATCACTCTGGACGAAGCAGCTCGACAGTCACGTTCACTCCCGAGCTTGTAGCGGGGACTCTTGATAAAAGCTTGAAACTTCAGATCTTGCATAAATAATCCAATAACTTCACCGTACTGTGATTCGCGAACATTTTCTGATTAATTTAACGTGATATTAAACACAAAATAGTCCCTGTAGACATTAAAAGGAAAATTATCAAATAATTTCGCAACCGTCGTTTCTCGCCATTTTCAAGAGAACCCCAGTGTATCTTTGTTTCAGTCAAACGCTGTTTCATAGTATACGAGTAGGAGATCAATGGTCTGGACCTAGAACCAATTTTTCATGTTGCATCTCCCGGGTATTGAAATGTCCCTAGCGTATCAACAATTTCAATTGGATTGGTAGCTACATATTATTCTTTGATATTAAGAAAATAATAAGACACATCGGTTGCAGATTTTTCTATCTAAGAGACTTGGAAGTTCTAGACATCCACCTGGGATTGGCTTTTGTTTTATGCTCCCACGTCACTTGGCGTCGTATTTACGTATTTGTCATAATTGCCATGTGTGGTTGGTATGCTTGACAAAATATTCGTCTTATATGTATGTACGTCAAGTATTTGACAAATACAACAAACATCCAATAGCCAAGTGAAGTGGGAGCATTAGCTTCAGTTTTGTACGTTTGTTTTGTGGAAAAATATCCGTTTATCAGTCGGCTTGGTGTTCAAAAACTATGTAGGTTATGGTTTTCAATCATTTGGAAATATAAACTTTTTCATAAGATTGCATGTATTTTTTTGGGCCAAGAAAGGAAAAAAGGAAATTTCAGTCTAAAATTTCCTTTTTTTTATCGCTTTTTAGACTACTTTTTTTTATCATTTTTGTGCCAGACGCGTTCCTCTTTTTGTTATTATTATTATTTATTTTACCCCAGCTCTCGCTCCACACCGCGAACGAACACAGTACGGGATGTGATGAAAACCAGCGCTGTGCCCAGTCACTCCAGTGGCTGGGCACAGCATTTCAGCTGATCACACTCCTATTACGCATATTATTTTAAGTTAGCTCTAAGTGTATAAATAAGGTCACCTTGTATGTGTAATAAATATTTTTCATTTCATTTCGAATAAGGAACACTCCTCATTTCGAATCAAATATAATCGTTATTTTGACTTGAAAACTGCTTTAAACATCAATTTAAAAATAAGAGAGCACTTCTATCTCCTAGATAATCTCGAATAGCAATGAGAACTGCTATCAGACTACTGCATTCGAGCTCCGAAATTACTCTCAGACATGCAACCGAGCATTTAGAGTTTTGGGCCCTTACCAATGTTGCCAACTAAAGTACGCTCACTAGCACAGATCACTTACTCACTAGTGACTACGTAAACCGACGGGGTAGACGCGTTCTCGAATGGAGGCCACGGACGGGTAAACGTAGTGTGGGACGCCTCCCGACCAGATGGAAGGATGACTGCAAGATGGCTGGCAGGGACTGGATGCAGAGGGCCGAGAGTAGGGTTGAGTGGCGCGCTTTGACAGAGACCTACGTCCAGCAGTGGACTGATACAGGCTGATGATGATGATGACTACGTAAATATCTTCTGAGATGCACGGATTTGGCGGCGGGCTTTAGTTCCGCTTCTGACCACTAGGGGTTTAGCCATAAGCGTGACTTAATATTAGGCGGTGGTTTAAGGCTCTATTTAAGAATTTTCACTGGTTTTCGCCATACAAAATGTGGTTTAGCAATAGTCAAAATAAACCACCGTTTAGCAATCTTTATCGCTACGAGAATAGAGGTGCAACAAAATCCCACCAATCCAGTACGTCGTCAACGGAGCTGTGGTTTACGCAATCGCTAGCGAACTTACCGTTGACAACTCGTGTTATGAGTACCGTACACATGAAGAAAGAGAAAATTATACAGGACGCCTTAATAAGGTTGAGATTTTCTCAAAAACTACTGGACCGAATTCAATAATTTCCATAGGTAAAGTAGTTTTCTTTTTCAAATTCAAATATATTTATTTGTAGAAACGGGTTACAGTGATCTTGGTAATGTTATAGGTTTCTCCGAATCTTGCCCATCTAGAGCATACAAAATTTTCATTGAAAATCGTAATGATGCATGTAAATTAAAAAAATAGAAATAAAATTTATAAATTATGTCAAATCGATGAATCCGTCAGGAAGGCCACTAAATTATAATAACATTTGTGTATTAACATTTTGCGCAATTTAACTTTAAATATATTTGTAGATAATCTTAAACTTAAAAACTCCTGTACACCTGTCTCTGTGATAGACAGACAGAACACAAATCCGACCAATCCAGCTGTAGTTTACGCAGGAACTATAGCGAGCGAACTTATAGTTTGTCCCAAAATAAAAATAAAAAGTGTTGGAAAGCTGTTTTTACAAAGCTGTTGGAAAGCTGTTTTTACAAAGGTGTTGGAAAGCTGTTTTTACAAAGTTACGGAATATATGAATCACAAGACAGGGACTATCATTTGAATTTGTATAGTGTATTTCAGCTAGTTAGATAATTATGTTTGCACACCTGCATGCAGGTTGAATACTATGACCAACTTTATCATAAGACCATTTTATAATATGACTGTATTCTCGCAAATAAAATTTTTGAGTTTGAATGCAATTTTCCATGAAGTAGTAAGGGTAGTAAGGGTAGTAAGGGTACCTACTGAATAGTGTTGTGCATTTGTGAAATCATTCCTTCACTCCAGACCAATTTTTCACGTCTCCTCCGGAGTATTGAGGTGTCTCCCGTACCTCCATAATTTAAAGTGGACGGAGACAAATTATCATCTGGTCCCCGAGTTGCCTCGCTCCATTCATCCTTCGCTAACTTTATGACAGTTTTAGGTTATATTTTAACTTTTTCTTTCCAGAAAACGCTTTAAAGTTGCAGCTTCTTAGTTTAGTTGTTTTAATATTTATTTATGCCCACACATTTGTTAAATAATTCAGGAAGTGTATCGTTTGTTGGATGAAACATCCTAGCATCATCATCAGTCCATGTCAGTCATCTTTGGACAGACACGCTACTTAACGGGATTATCGGCTTTTTGAATCTAGCCCCTGTTGACAGGGACTTTCAAAGTCAAATGACAATGCCAGATTCTGCCCCACCATCAACCGCAAGATGTACAAGATAACGAATAAATGTAAAAGTATCTCCGTTTTTTATAAAATTATTAGTTTAAATTAAAGTTATGTACAAGTTGCGCGTCGAAAAAAACATCTTAAATAAGAATTCAGAAAATAGTAAGAAATCGAAGCGAATTATTTATTGTTTTTGTTATTCTTCTGTAGGAGTTGCGAGAGTAGTACAAAATGATACTGTTTATGATTATGCAATATGAAACCTGTAATAAGTCCTCAACAAAATGATAGCTACAGCTTAAAGGTCACGTAGTTTTGTAGGTGGCGCAAAACTCCATTGAAATGTGGCAATGTATTTTCTTTATTGCAAGTAAGCACATAGTGTATAGTTTTGCACGTCAACATATTTTTGAATTTACACCAGCAAGGAAAAGGTGCCAACGCTGAGGAAAAACGTGGCAAAAAACTTTTGTAGGGAGTCCCTCCTTCTGGTCGGGAGGCATCCCACTACCTACATAACCTATAGGTACCTCAGTTGCGAAAAAGATGGTTAGATTATTATTAATTTTTTTTACAAGATGAGCTTGACAAAATTTTTAATCGCTGGATTTGACATGGACCTGTGTCGTATTCTGTTTGCGTGTTGTAGACGTTCTGTTTATCAGGCTAATTGTTCCCTAATCTATTAATTAGATAAAACGGGAATTACCGTGTTAAACATTTATTATTCGTTTTATCTAATTAATATGTATACAAACCGTGAAAGTTTAAAAAGTGATATTCCCTAATCTAGTATTTGTAATAATGTTTTTTAAATTATTTGTGTAATTTTTTTTTCGATTTTACAAATGCACACCATTTGGGTGGTTTGCATCAATGAGAGTAATAGCGGTGTTAAATAATAATAAAATATGGTGTTTCACCTATTAAGTCACTACTCGAATTATCTTTTGATACAAGTTGGAGATAACATCATAGATCTGATATTTTTATTATTATTATTGATTGACCAAACCCGCGTTTGGCCGCGATCTCACCTGAAGGTAAGTGACGATGAGGCCGATGATGAAGCACGCGGGTCCAGTAAATGCCTGTTCACTCTTGCCTTAAAGATTCCAAGATTATACGTGTCTGGAAACACCATAATAACATAAACCTAATCCTTCACAACTAATTCCAATAGTGACGGTCTGGTTTCAATTTCCCTGGAGATTATAGGGTCCAGCTCAGACTTGCCTCGCCTTGGTTTATTGAATCTAACGAGCGTAGACAAACCGCTAACTTCAGCTACAAGCTACAAGACGAAGCAAATCTACCACTAGGGGATACTGTGCCACGATTTGTCTACCTGTATTTGATCGTATGCGGTAACAAGTCTAGTCAATTCTGTCATGGTCATTGTCCGTGAAACGGAACGTATGGCGGCGGGCCATCGCGGGGTCGGGTGAAGTGTCAAAATAAAAACTGTCAAAAAGTGTGAAGGTCGGTTCTCTTGAAAATGGCGGGAAACGGCGGTTGCAAAATTGTTTGATAATTATTGTTGTAATGTCTACAGTGCTTATTTCGTGATTAATATCACGTTAAGTTAATCAGAAAATGTTCGCGAGTGACAGTATGGTGAATTTATTGAATAATTTGAGCAAGATCTGAGGTTTCAAGCTTTTATCCAGAGTTCCCGCTACAAGCTCGGGAGTGAACGTGACTGTCGAGCTGCTTCGTCCAGAGTGATGACGCTACGGCGTCTCCTCTGGATGAAGACATGAAGACGCGGCTACCCAGGGTGAAGACGCTGCTGCGGCTCCCCTGAGGGAACATAGAAGACTATTATAGATTGAATTTTCTGTAACATGACATTGGCAAATGACGAACTGTCGAGTCCATTAACAAAATAAATAAATAAGTGTGAAGGTAAAAAGTGTCACATTCAATTCAAATGAAGGACGACGAGAACTTGAGAACTTAACTAAATTCAAAGAGCGTAATTTATGTTTCAAGTGTTTCTTTAAATACACCAGTTACCTATAAAAATACAGTCCACTTATTTCTACCAACGACCGCAGCTATACAGTCATTAAGTCTGATCCTAAACCTAAACGCAACGGTCACTGTCACTCAAGAGACGCCTCGCTTAGGGCTAGCGTACAACAGAACGGCGCCGGCGGACAACGCCGTGTACCGCGCTATGCGACGGCACGGCGGCGTCGCGCCGTGACGTTTACGCCGGCCCTTAGCTAAGATTAAAATCAACGTGTCAGACTTTAGAGTCGCTACAAATGGTGGTAATTCCGGCTTACAAGACTTAAAACTAAACTAAATCTAACTGAGAATTTGTATTACGCTTTATCCATGCTCGGTGATCAAATTAGAATATGATGAAAAATTTCTTGCCCTGCACAGGACTTGAACCTGCGACCCTTAATCATTCTGGAAAATGGAATATGATCGACGTAGAGCTAAAACCCTTGATAAAGAATCTTCTATTTAATAAATATCACGATACCAAACAGGAAACCTTCACAGTCCCAAGCAAACTACCGCTAACTTACCGCATCCTTTTTTCCAACATCGCCAAAGTTGATAGCAAGTTTAGGTAACATGAGAGGATACTGAATGGCACGTCTCTGGAATTGCAAGTGGGGGGTAGGGGCACCAGGAGCAGGAGTGAGGAGTGGTTATAGGGGGGGATATTAGCGTCGTTCACATCTCGAGCACGTATTATTCGCGAGTTTGTCGCGGAAACTTCGTTGTCGCGTCGACAAAGACTCCTGCCAATGGTATTATAGCATTGCGTTGCATTCAAACTGTTATAGGAGAAAGCATAGTGTCATCGCAGGGGCTTTATCTGGTCGTGATTTTGCTTCATCGCTGCTTGCCACAGACCACTTACCCAATACGAAATAGGTACGGTGGAAGACAGAGAAAGGTGTACAGGAGAGTTTTTAAGGTTGAGATTTTCTCAAAAACTACTTGACCTATTGCAAAAATTAATTCACTGTTTGATAGGTAAATGTTAAAACTATATAACTGTAAAATAATTATTAAATTCGGGTTCGTAGTTTTTGACAAAATCTCAACCTTATTGAGGCTCCCTGTATACTTATCTCTGTCTTCGACTGTACAAATGACATTGCCACATTTCAATGGAGCTTTGCCCCACATACAAAACTACGAGACCATTTAAGCTGTGTACCTATCATTTTGTTGAGGACTTATTACAGGTTTCATATTGCATAATCATAATCAGTAGGAGTTGCGAGAGTAGTAGAAAATGATAACAAAAACAATGAATAATTCGCTTCGATTTCATACTATTTTCTGAATTCTTAATTAAGCTGTTTTTCGACTCGTTTGATGTACAAAACTTTATTTTAAAGCAATATATTTAATAAAAAAACAGAGATATTTTTACATTTATTCGTTATCTTGTACATCATGCGGTTGATGGTGGGGCAGAATCTGGCCTTGACATTTGCAAACGAAAAATTCTGTCAACAACGAGCGTATAGAGACGAAGCGGACAGTGGTGTCGTATTAAAGAGATAAGATAAGATAAATATTATTTATTGCACAAAACAGATACACATATTAAGCTTAAACAACTATTATACAATAGGCGGTCTTATCGCTGAGAGCGATCTCTTCCAGACAACCTAAGAGATTCAAGAGATGCGTCCATGTCGATAATATCTCTAGGTTACACGTGTCTTGAAGCAATTTTGCACTCATTTGCGGGCAGACACGGGCGGCCTCCTGTTACAGGTATATGGTATAAGTGGTCTAAAAACCTAGGATAACTCTTTGGTACTTGGCTGCCTTGGCTGGGAATCGAACCTGGGACCTTCGTATCGCAAGTCCATTGACACAACCACTGAGCCACCGAGCTAACGTATATGCTTCCTCCTTTTCTATCTTCCCCCAGCCCAACATAAATTATGATATGTTTGCTATAAAGAAGACGTTTGAGCTATATAATGTTTATGAGCTGTTTTCAGTATATTCAATTACAAAACATACAATGTTTCAACTCTGTACGCTTTATGTCAATACTCTTTATTGCCTCACGCTTTACAAGCCGACATAAACATCACTGTTAAGTTTTTGTTGCTTGTTTGTTGACTTGTTGTACACAATGTGATATAACAATGATGTGACAAGGGCATTAAAAGAAGAATATGAGGACAAAAGTCATAGAATAGCTAACATTGTTTCATCGTCATGTTTAGGTACTCGCAGTCCAGTTGCGAGTATGCGTCGACAATCTATACATAAGACTGTAAAAAAGTTGTGTCTGTACATTTTTTGAAAAGAATAATTGTAATGTGTTTTAGGATCGATACTGATGCCAAAACACTAATTTTTAGAATTTTTGTCTGTTTGTCTGTGACTTTGTGCAAGTATCACGCCATAACGGGATTTTGATGGGAGTTTCACTAGGAGATAGCTGAAATATCCGGACAGCTCATAGGCTATAAGCCTTGGCGGTATGTGATGTGGAAAGAAAGATCCAGAGAGGAAGATCTGCCTCCTGATCTCCTCCATCCTCCTCCTCTACGCAAACGAAGTTGCGGGGTACAGCTAGTTATTGTATAAGTTAAGCAACTTTTAGATGAAGTCGGTCTTTTGAAGGCTATCAAAAAGCGTAAAGTGGCGTACTTAGGACATACTCTGAGGCACGAGCGCTACGAGTTGCTTACTTACTTATTATGATGGGAAAAGTCGCCGGGAAGAGTAGAATCGGTCGCAGTAAAAAGTCATGGCTGCGTAACATCCGGGAATGGACTGGAATCGCGAGCGCCGCAGACCTGTTCCGCCTCGCGAGAGATAGGCACAGACATGAAGAGCTGATTGCCAACCTTCACTAGTTGGAGAGGCAACCCCCAGGAAGAAGAAGATGAAGTCGGTACTTAGATGATCGTCTGAGCCTCTCTGTGACTTGATAGTCGGTAGATTCACAGTCGTCAGGGCATATCAGAGGCCAACAGGCGGCTTCAACAATTCTGACAGAAGATTTGGTCACACGACAAGGAAAATAATATCATATTGTAGCCTATGTTGCGGCAAATGATATTCCAAATTCAGAAAGACTCAGGCGTCAAAGAACTTACGTAGAAGGAGGTGGTTAAAGTTGTTGCAGAAGGTACACCTGTCAAATCAATTAGTATCACATAACGTGCGTTGGTACCTGATATTTCGATGGATCGATTTAAACGGAGGTTGTTATCGTATATATAGGTAACTTATGTAAGTAATATTTACTCAAAATATGCCTAATTTTCTGTGTTCGCCAGCACGTACCGCAATCTTTTATTTATCCATAAAGTACAGACCGATAAAAATTCTGCTCAAGATCCTCAGACTCTCAAAGCTAATTTGACCTTGAGACGACATTACCTAAATTGTTTTGGCTAAAGGTTGGTACTCAGACCTAACAAGTAGGCCAGCAATAAGTGTGCTTCTCAGAATATTTTTGGGACTATAGAATTAAGAGCATATTACCCTATATTTTTAAAGTAAATATCCCTTTTCAAACTAACAAGGTTTGTAAACATGCGTAGAACGTATATAATCAAGATTAAACGGGATTACGTCGTTAAGATTCTCGTTTGATCTTGATAATATGTTTAGTTTATGGAAATGATAATGAAAGCACAGCTTGTAACACTTAAATCGAATTATCGTATTAACAACTCTGGCGTGCCACAGGGTAGCATAGTAGAGCCATAGTTATAGTTATTTAGTATGGTGATGACGAAGATAAGGCCGTCTGTCTATATGTTAGTTAATTTAGGTTTATGCAGAGTCAATATAATCTTTTGTATACACACAAATACGAACTTAAAATATTCCATACTAAAAGTACTTCAAAGGATTGCCAAAGGATCATGCATGACAGTGATCAATGGAAAGAGAGGAAGTCTTTGACTAGTTTGCCTTATGGCTTCGTAAACGCGGATTTACAGTTTTGATATCAAGGCTACAGCACTAACTACTAAAATTAAACGTCTGAAATATATATACTTATAGCAATCTTGGGGTGTCTATTTAGGGACTGATGAATTTCAGACACGAAAGTATATTTATGTGTTCATCTCCCCCACGAGCCGACCAGACAGTTTGTCTATCTGATCGGCACGTGAAAGAGATGACACATAATTGGCGAATCATACTTTTCAGCCATGCATTTCAGGATGGTGTTTGGACTGTCCCGCACTCTGCTCAACAGGGAAGCTGCTTTTTTGCGCATGATGGCATGGAAACCATCAGTGCGTGCGTGCGCAAAAATAACCGATGCGCTGCAGAAGCGGGGATTAATTTGGTGGAAATATCTTGCAGTTAGGAATTTAAGATCCTGCTCGCTTTAAATGTCATAAACACCGCGTGCATGTTATTTTAATCCAGAATGCAGCACGTCTGGGATGCTACGCGTAACGAATTATTCACATTTTCGCGACTTTATCTCGCGCAGCTTGGCTTCCCGCGGGGACGCGCACGAGCTTCTCGGGAGAATTCCTGGGAATATCAGAAGAGCTAAATCGCTAAAAATTACAATAACATGATGGGAATATAACCGGTCTGCTCTTTGCCAACAGATTGTCCAACATAGGTTTAGTTTTTTATATTGTTGAAAATTTCTCTGATATATTGTTGATTGACGTGATCAAGTGTACCTAGTGTTCCTAAGATCTGAATAAATGAGTTATGAGTTATGAGTTAATAAAACTGCGACGGAGTTCATTTATGACATCTCCAAAGAATTGTCCATTTTTCTAGTGGTTTATTTTAGTGAACAAACTCTTTGTCAGAGTTGGTCGCCGGTATGCCACATTACGAATACCTACTTTTGGGATTTAGGTGGCAGCTCGACCGCACAAATCTCGGCCGATGGTCGAGCAGCCACCTTTCGAATAAAGTCGACCACTCGACCACAAATCTCTCGGCCGATGGTTGAGTGGACAACTTACTTACCTGAACTGTTAGTGGTTGAGTCGACCCAAAGCCTGAGGGGTTGACGATCGGGTTACCTACCTACGCCTTATGTCAAAAATGACCAATAACTGTCAAAAATCTCAAAAGAACTCAAGTAAACGACTTGAGTTCTTCCACTTGAGAAAAACATCATGTGATACGCCCTCACGATTAGTTAGTTATTTTAATTTTTCGTATGGTCACGGCGACGTGACAGGAGATCAGACCGTGAGTGGGAGGCTATCTAGCCACTCAATCACGTCCTCGTCAGCCTTATGAATCTTGACAAGACCACCCACCCTCAATTGACCATTGCGGGTTATTAATAAATGATATACTGAGATGGTGATCACGTCTTGAGAGTGTATCACCTGAATTCGCTCTTGAAGGCGGGTTTGAGCTCAGACTATTAATACTGGCATAAATATACTACGTCCTATGGCCAGCCTCAACAACTCTGACAAAAAGTTTGGTCACAAAACCACACGAGAAGAAATAAGAAGATGTCAATTTAAAGAAGCTCTTTTCAATAGTCGAAGTTAGCTGTTCTCGTGATACGACTAATCAAAGTGGAAAAATACACAAAGCAACGAGTAAATCAGATGTCCACTTTACCATAATCATAATCAGATACTAATGGACATCAATCTCGAAGAATTACTCAGAAATCGATGTGATTACGAGTGTCTTATATGACAGTGGTCATAGTGACAGTGACATTGTATCCTTGCATCATGCAGCCCGTGGCTGCGTTGTGGTTGTTCGCTTTGCTTCTGGCTGCGCTCTGCGCCGACGCATACGCTGCGCCTGCGGTGAGTATTCTCATTCTTCTTTGGGTTCTGGCGTCTCTTCGTGCTGCCAATGTCGAGTCGATTATGGGAGAGACACACGAGGCTGGTAATCGATCAAGGTCCGAAAGGGTAATTTGGCATACTTAGTTAGGCACGTCTACCTGGAAGCGCTGATCACCAACAATGGCGGATGCGTGGATGAAGTGAAGCGGCGCATGGCGATTACTAGGTCTGCTATGGACAAGATATGTAGGAACCGCAATATCACGAAGGACACGAAGACTGTTCCCCATATTCCTGACCTAGGAGACGTGGACCCTGCGTGAAAGCGAGACAAAGAGGATAGACACCCTCAAAATGTGGTGCTGGAGAAGAATGCTTGGAATATCATGGACTGAATTTCGTACAAATGCATCCATCCTACAAGAATTGGGCATCAAGCAGCGTCTATCCTCTGTAGTTCAGGCTCGCATTTTGACTTTCTTTGGGCACGTGTCTCGGCGTGGAGTTGATTCGATTGAGAGACTGGTGGTTCAGGGCAAGGTTGATGGTACCCGAGAACGCGATGGACGGACCAGATCAGGGCGGCCGTGGCCGATCCCTTGCACGTCTGCACCAGGAGGGCAGCCGTCAGAGACGAGTGGCGACGTGTTGTGAGGCACTGTGACTGAAGTAACGACCACGACTACTCTGACAAGAGTGTAACGATTAAGAAGAAGGAATGCACGGAGGGCTCAGATGAAAATGATACTAGCGATCGCCATACAGATACAAACCGCGCCCAAAGTTGCTTTAAATATACGAACAACGTGTACTCGCTGGGTATGTATAGTGACCTGATACGGACTGTTGATGATGTTATTGTGTGGGCAGGGTCTGCACGAGTTGCCGGATGCGCGTGCGCCTGTGTCCGCGCTCGCGTCGCGGGTGACGTCACACGGGGATCGCGTGACGTCACATGGCGAGAGTGCGGCGCGGCTGCCGCTCCCCTCACCACAGGAGCTGGAGGCGCTGCGGAAGGTCGCGCAGATACTCGCCATGCTCGGACAGCAGGTAATTGGGTATGTGTTGTATTGAGCAATCAGCAGGCGTAACGAGCTAGGAATAGTTGGTCTTTGTTGCACAAAAATACGGACATACACACACACACTCCCTCTCACAAACACACACCCTGGCCGTGCCGCAAGTCCGGCATTACAAAAATACAAAAAATACAAAAAAAATATTTTGGAAAACTAGAAACTTAGTACAGCGCAGTAACAACTTATTTGGACTTAAGTATTTATTACACAAAGAAAGGCTGAAAACTCTGCAGATGGAATTCTAGTGTCCGCGATAGGTTTCCCTGTGCTGCGGCTACCAGTGACTCCCGGTTACACCAGTGCGTATGTACAAGCCGGTGTTTTTGGACCTATACTTGCTTAAGTTAGTATCAGTTAGTGAATAGGTGGCTGATTACTTATTTGTAGAGAGTGAGGGCATTATTTTTTTATTTATTTTTTATTTATTTATTTATTCAATTATATATAAATTGACAGGATAACACCTTATAGATCTAAGCACTCGACAGAATACTGACTGTGGCGTATAATTATAGCAGCCCAAATAGGCCGGAGCCTGTGCCTGGGCTAACTACGTAAATTAAAGACCTTGAAATGATGTCAAGCGGTCATTGATCGCGCAAGAACGTGCCCTGTTTAGGTAGTTTGTAAGTAAGTATGTTTAAGAGAATTAAGTACATAACATGCAGTAATAATAAATAATAAATGTTACATTAACATGTTTATAAACAGATACTATAGGTATAGTATGTAAATATATAGAATATAAAAATACAAATTATACTTAAACTATGTAATATAGATAGATAAAATATTACTTGGATAGTGTTAAGAGTTATAGAGTTATAATCTATGCACAAAAGGACGAAATGGCAGAGAATTTTGACACCGGTCAGTTCACACTAGCTGCTTAGATACTGTGGATTTCCTTCTTTCCTTAGCACGGTCTAATGGAATTTATATCATATTCCTACTACACAAGTTTGAATGTCCTTTATTTGCAAGCTGCGTGTGAATTGTAGGAGTGATGAGTATTGTTATGTCGCAGGTAATCCCGACAATCATCGGCGAGGCGCCCGCGTCGTCACCGGGGACGCAGGACACGCCGGAAGACGACGTCGATGATGACGACTAGATGACGATGATGATGCTTGTACAGTCGACAGCAGATCAATGGTAACACTGTTTACGTTTGACAGTTCTTATTATTTGCGTCGGAAGACTTGAAATCGTACTGCAAGTGTTACCATTGATCTGCTGTCGACTTTACATCGAAAACAGAAACACAGGAAGGCATCATTAGATAAAGATTGTGTCAAAAACTAATGGACCGATTTTTAAAACTCTTTTGCAATTGTAGTGTGCACAGTACCTAAACTTAATTTTTATACAGTTCTTGATAAAATCTCAACTTTAATAAGGTAGCCAAGTGACTTTCGGTCATCATCATCATCAGTCTTTTATGTCCCCACTCCTCGGGCACAAACCTTCAATCACATCGAGGGAGCTGGGGTCATGATCCAACAACAAAATGATGTAACAAAGATACACAAAGGTCTTTTTTTTTAACCTATAAATTGTCCCACTGCTGGGCAAAGGTCTCCCCCCTCGTCTTCCATAAAGGTCTTACTAAAACAATTTTAAAAACGTCCAAATAAGGGTCCATTGTTAACGTCCAAATAATGTCCAATAAAGCAAATGACGGTCCATTCATCCGTTTGGACCTTCTTTGAGCTCGGGCATTTTTAAAAGGAAGACTGTGTATCTAGTTGTTTATAGGAGATCAATGTAATAAGCTTGTTGAAGCTCTCTGTACATGATTCAAATATTCAATACAATCATGGTTATATTAGTTCTTAAGACTGGTTAATTCTTTTTAAGGTCAAATTGGGTTACTATAGCGACTTTCGTTAGCATTTAAGTGAAATTAAACTAACTTACAATCTACTTTTTTATTTCACTCACTCACTCAAACACTCACTTTACTCCGCTGGCTCAGGCCCGTATTAATAAATCACTCTCAGCTCAAAAGTCAATCTTGAGAATGACCTCAAGATGGCGTTTCTATTAATAAACGTAAGTTAGGTGCGCGTTCACGAATCGCGTATCACGTCTCTCTCTGTGGTCGGTTCCTAATGTCTGAGGATCGTGGTCAGCATCAGGTTTGCATCTGGAGCGCATGATTTGTCTCCACCGGTTCCTGTCCAGCGCGTCTCTTACGATCGTGTAGAATTTGGAGGACGAAGATTCTTTCATTTGATCGGTCCATCTTGTTGGTGAACGACCCCGCGATCTTTTGCCTTCGGTGTTCCCAACCACGATCAGTTTCTCCAAATTTACGTCCCCTCTGCGCACTGTGTGGCCGAAATATGAAAGAACGCACTGTTGGCATATCGTATCACGTCAGTAACGCCGTATTAATAAACAAAACCCAGTTGTCAAGAGAACTGTCAAACTCACACTTGAGAACGTTATACTTGCTGATTGCAGGAGAGCCTTGCAAGCTTGAGAAAGACACCAAGTGACACGCCCTCAAGATTGGTTTATTAATAAACTAGCTGTACCCTGCAACTTCGTTTGCGTAGATGAGGAGGATGGAGGAGATCAGGAGACAGATCTTCCTCTCTGGATCCTTGTTTCCACATCACATACCGCCATGGCTTATAGCCTATGAGCTGTCCGGATATTTCAGCTATCTCCTAGTGAAACTCCCATCAAAATCCCTTCAGTAGTTATGGCGTGATACTTGCACAAAGTCACAGACAAACAGACAAAAATTCTAAAAATTGGTGTTTTGGCATCAGTATCGATCCTTAAAACACATTACAATTATTCTTTTGAAAAAATATCCAATGTACAGACACAACTTTTTTGCAGTCTTATTATATGTATAGATGACATACTTGTGGTGGTGATTATGTCTTGAGACTGCATCAGCTGAATTCGCTTTTGAGGCTTGGTATGCGCGGATTTACAGTTTTTCTATGAAGGCTACGGCACTAACTACTAAAATGACAATGGCAGATTCTGCCCCACCATCAACCGCAAGTTGTACAAGATATCGAATAAAAAAGTATCTCCGTTTTTTATTAAAATTATTGGTTTAACATAAAGTTTTGTACAAGTTGCGATTCAAAAAACACAGCTTAATTAAGAATTCAGAAAATAGTAAGAAATCGAAGCGATTTATTCATTGTTTTTGTTAATTCTTCTATAGGAGTTGCGAGAGTAGTAGAAAATGACACTAATTATGATTATGCAGTATGAAACCTGTAATAAGTCCCCAACAAAATGATAGGTACAGCTTAAATGGTCACGTAGTTTTGTAGGTGGGGCAAAGCTCCATTGAAATGTGGCAATGTCTTTTCTGTTTCTGAGCTTGAAAGTTCCTCGTCAATAAAGAAAATCCTTTCAACGACAATGCTTTCTAAACTAAACCGCTACAAATTAGGCCGCAATTCTCAGAGCCGTTAATTTGTAAACCCTACAATATTCACGCATCGTACCAATTGTGAAAATAAACGGGCCTAATAATGCGGGGGTTATTGTGTTCCCGTCGAGATATCTAATTTATATTCCGATACGTAATAATACCTTTTATCCACTAGTTTATTAAAGGTCGGAGTGGATTATTTGGCCGACTCTCACACCGTTATAAATAGCATTGGTAGATAAACAATGAGCAAGCGATTTTGTTTTATCTTTATTTATTATTTATTTTTTACTTTATTTACACATATTCTTATTTAATACATTTATAAACGTTAAATTGTAATGAATGAATAAATAAATTAAATATATAAATATAAAAAATAGCCACCCGCCGGCAGCGGGATGCATGTGCATCCAAGCTGCCGGAGGTTAGGATCCCAGAATAAGGAACCTCCTCACAATACGTGCCGTGACCAGCAGTACTGCCTTCTGCATCCAGCTCTTGATCCAACTGTCTAGCGAGAGTCTCTTAAGATGTTGGTCGAGACTCTTCGCTATTAACTTGTTCACTGTTACGACTATTTATTTTGTTATTTATTTTATTAATAGACTCGACAGTTCGTCATTTACCAAAGTCATGTTACAGAATAATCAAAATATCATATCGTCTTCTCTTCATCCAGGGGAGTCACCGTAGCGTCGTCACTTTGGGTATCCGCGTCTTCTTGTCTTCATTCAGAGGAGTCGCCGTAGCGTCATCACTCTGGACGAAGCTCGACAGTCACGTTCACTCTCGAGCTCGTAGCGGGACTCTTGACCATAGCGTTAAACTTCAGATCCTGCATGAATTCTTCAATAATTTCACCATACTGTCATTCGCGTCACGTTATCGTCTTGTTCGAAAATACCTATTATTATGTGACGCCGATTTCAGTGAAGTGTTAAACAAACTTCAGTACAGTCTGGCTATTCACGGATTTTTTTCTAGTTTTAAATATAATTATGAAAAGAAACTTGTTAAATTGTAATAGCAAAAGTCACTTTCAGGTTTTCTAGTCCGGTCGCGGTCGTCGGTAGCTTGGCGGTAGATGTACTAGGTTTTACGGGAAGACTTTTTTGGTACGGCTTTAAATGTCCTAAAAAAACAGGCCTGATAGAAAAGAAACAATTTTAAATCGATTAACAGCATACAATTTTAATGTAAGTACCGTTAGTGATATATATTTATTATTGCTCAACAGGCTACCTATTCATACGCTGAATTCTCTACCCAAAGGTTGTCTGGAAGAGATCGCTTTGAGCGATAAGACCGCCAATTGTAATTTATTTTATTTATTTTATTTTATTCAGGGAAACACACAGTCATATACAGACAATGATAAATAGAACTTAAATACTATTAGACCTATAGTCCCATAACTTACAAACGAATGTTACATAAGGTCACATGGTAATATTAACGATATTAGCCTATTTCTTTTGTGTAATTCTTTTCTTTTTTGCAATAAAGAATATTTATCTTATCTTATCTTATCTAATTTTATTTAAACTTGCTTTAACATAAATGTGCACCATTGCAAAATGAACCACTGAATCTTTATTCGGTGCTTTATGCTTCACGCTATATGGACTCGCTCCTAAAGTTTTTATTGCATAGAGAAACTCAAAAACTCCAGACACATTTCATTATCTCGACGTCAGCAGTCTCCGAGACGTGTGCAGTAAAACTCGGTTTAAAACGAAAGGAAGGACAGTTTACGACACGTTAAGTTCGTGACGAAATTACCAGGCGCCCAGAAGTTTGCAGACCGCGTGCAATATTTAACATGTATGACGCGAAGTTATACTTTGCATACGACTGGCTTACAGCGCGGTCAAACTTTTTATAGCGGTTGTATTTTCATGGGTTCAGACTGTTTGGCATGCTGTCACACCGACCTGTAAGTTCACTTGCATATGGTTGATATTAATATAATAATTCTGGATGACAGATACTCCTTGACAAACCTACGAGATTGGTTTGGCTGCAGTAACATTCCATTTTCATATTCTATGCTGCGTCTAATCACTGAAGTGAGTGTTCGTTCCTGGTCCCGCCGGACTACAACTCGGGTCCAACAGAATACCAGCGTTGCCGGCATCCTGTCGACAACATCATGCTGAGTTGAGGCCCTGACCGCAACGGCAGCACAACCGCTCTTTTTGATGTGTTATCTTGTTATAACTATAATGTACTACAATGTAAATGTCTTGCTGTAGCGAAATAAATGGATTACTTACTTACAAATAGACGCCACGGACGGGCAGGTATAAATGGAAGGATGACCTAAGCAAGGTGGCTGGCGGATGTCGGATGCAAAAAGCCTAGAATCAGGTTGAGTTGAGAGACGCGCTTTCGGAGAAGCTTACGTCCAGTATTTGACTGATACAAGGATGATGATGAGATGGAAATTCTTCTTCTTCTTCAGCATACAGCAGCCCACTCCTGGGCATATGCCTCTCCATGAATCCTCCATGTGGCCCGATCCCAAGGTTGTCTGGTCCACACCGAGCCAGCAACCTTCTTTATGTCGTCGGACCATCTGGCCGGTGGTCTGCCCACGCTTCTTCTCACGGGTCTCCACATTAGAACGCACTTACTCCATCGACCATCGTTTCGGCGGCAGAGGTGCCTAGGCTCATTTCAGTCTTGCCACCCGTTTGCCGATGTCGGTGACACGAGTCCGTAGGCGGATGGAGATGGAAATTAATATGTATAATTTGGCAGCGAACCCCTTCGGTGTTGCAAGTGTCTGTACTATGACCATTTAAAAGCCATCTGGTCGCTCGTCTACTTGTCTATCCCAATTTCTAAAAATGAAATGGTCAACCAAAATATTTTTATAGTTCGTCCTGGCCCGTTCTTAAGATATATCATGGCCGCTAATGTGCTATATTATCATACGATTGCAGAAGATAGCATTATTAACGCGTAGCAAACGCTACGGCTCGTAGAGAGTAAATTCGTAGCACTTCTGTTTAAATTAAGCTACCTATAGTAATTACGCTACGGTGTAAGTAGCGGCCGTCTTAAAACAACATTGTTGCATAAATTAATGTTATCTGTAGACCGTAATAATTTATCTCATATCTAACATAACCTTAACTTAATGCTACCTTTGTGATCATTAAAATAGTTTCATGGCTGACATAACTAAATAACTTCCTAGTGAGTTGTAATTTCCAGCAAAGGCTCGATATTCTCTGTGCATTAAGATGTTAAACACAGGGTCGATAGCTCACTGGTTGGATCAATGTACTTGCGATACGGAGGTCCCAGGTTCCATTCCCAGCCAGGGCAGCCATGTACCAATGAGTTATCCTCGGTTTTTTCGACGGAAAACTTACGTACATTTACCGAGTGCTCTCAAAACGGTGAAGGAAAACATCGTGATTAAACCGGCTTAATCGCAAACTCGCCCACAAAATATCTGGTCCGCGGGCGAGTTTACCTTTTGTAAATTTTCACGTAGTAAACTGACCCACGTGCTTTAATGATACTGGGCGAGTTGCTTACGGGCGAAAATTACAATAGTAATGTCGCCCAAATGTTGGATTCTATAACTTTTATAGACACACTTGTGAACTGTCAAAAATGACATGTACTGTCAAAAATTACAAGAACTGTCAATAATGACAAGAACTGTCAAGTCTCAAAAACTATCAAAAATTACATGTAGGTACTGTCAAAAATGACATGTACTGTCAAAAATGACAAGAACTGTCAAATGTCTCAAAAACTGACAAAAATTACATGTAGAAGAAGAAAATCTAGGGCATGTGAAATCCGCCAAGCCGTAGTGTGCCCGCGTGGTGGATCATGGCCCGAGCTCCCTCGATGTAAGGGAAGGTCTGTGCCCGAGCAGTGGGGCAATATAAATAGACTGATGATGATGAAACTAAAAGCTACTACAGGCAACCCTGTTTTAGTGATCCCAGCAGATGTCTCGTATTTTTGGCCTATTCCATTTTGCGCCACCAAAAACGCCCCACTGGTGGGGCAAAGTGGAATCGCATTAAAATCCGTCCATTTTGCCCCACCAGCGCCCCACTCACAGTTCAGTGGGGCAAATTGGAATATTCTAATGGTTATTCCACAATGCCCCACTCGTTCTTGTTGCCAAGTACAGTCACGACGCAAAGTTTTTCGGTGTGAGTGTCGTCCCATCGTCCGGTGTCGTCACGTAACGGGTTGAATGTGGTCTGCCCACCGTAATGAGGAATATTATCACCTCCGTGGCGCGTGCCCACACCCCCGCTTAATTAACGAATTTTTCCACCCTAATCAGGGTCTACTGCCCACGTATCAGCTCGTTTCTTTTTACGGTTCACCAGGGTTTATTAAAAATAGTTGTAGTTATTTTTTATGTAGCGATTGGTCCTGAATAAATGACATTGCCACATTTCAATGGAGCTTTGCCCCACCTACAAAACTAAGAGACCATTAAAGCTGTACCTATCGTTTTGTTGGGGACTTATTACAGGTTTTATTTAGCATAATCACAATCAGTAGCAACTAGAAAATGATAACAAAAACAATGAATAATTCGCATTGATTTCATACTATTTTCTGAATTTTTAATTAAGCGGTTTTTTCGACTCGCAACTTGTACAAAATTTTATTTTAAACCAATAATTTTAATAAAAAACGGAGATATTTTTACATTTATTCGTTATCTTGTTCATCATACGGTTGATGGTGGGGCAGAATCTGGCAGTCATTTCAGCTTCAACTGTAGTCAGTCCAGTAGTTTTCATTGAGAAAGCCGCTGCATGTAAGTTGTTGTCGCTTGAATCGAAATTGATCCGACCAATTCTATATATTACTTATGCGGATTCTAGATTACGCACGCTTTTAAGGGGCTGACATGATCCAACTAGCGCCGCCAATCTTAAAAAAATAATATCTTCCAATATAATCAATTTTATTGAAAAAGCTATGTACAAAATGTTTATTACGATAAATCCTATTTTTTAAATGCTTATTTATAACGTGATTCAATTTCGCTAAGTTGTAGTTCTCATAAGTGCGAAAAACGGCCGCTTTTGGCATATTTGAGAACTACAACTTAGCTTGTCGCAATTATGCCATGTATTGAATATTGAAAAATAGTATTTATCCTAATAAAGATTGTGTACATAGCTATTTTAATAAAAATTATTAATTTGGGAGATATTATTTTTTTAAGATTGGCGGCGCTAGTTGTCTCATGTCAGCCCCAGTAGATGCATATGATATGAGTGACAGAGACGTGACATTTAGGTTTAGATTTGGTGACCACGATATTGGTATAGATGAGGACTATAAATCAATTTTATATCTCCATAAATGTAAACTTGGAGCGGGGTGAGTTGGCCACCTCACATTTTGGGAGTAGGCAACTCACCCAGGTGGTGGGTGAACCGACCACTAATAATTTTAAAAGGCGGCATCTCGGATTTTTGGAGGATGAGTTGCCACCTAAGCCGATATAACCACACATATTGAAGCTTTAAAGTAAATGATGTACTGTCAAGTAGTTCCTGAGGACAGATTGTTTAAAAATTACTATGATTTAGTACTATTAGCACTACTTTTTTTTTATCTATAATTGTTTAGAGATATTTGTACACATAAAGTGACGATGCCAATCCCATCGTACCTATTCTAAATTAACCTATCTACTTAAATTTTATAAAAGATCGAGAACAGCATTTTAGCTGGGCCTGAAGTTGGCTCAGCTAAAATGCCAAGCTCAGCGCTACTTGATTTATTATATAATTATAGAAAAAAAATTGAGGCATATCTAACCATAATGACTCCATACTTAATACTTTTCTATGTGTAAGACCGTACGAAAAATATTTTCCATTAAATCTTAACCAACTTAACAGCGAACCAAATCAACTTGTGTAAAATTAAAAGGCTATCCCCCAAGGCCGCGCCGCCGAGTGGGTACCTACCGCAATAATTTGCTCAGCCAGCTCGAGTAATATTTCCTGTAGTCTTTAAATAACTGCCCCCAGCGGCGTCTTTGAAGATAGGTCTGGGAACAAGCTGCAATTGTGTACCGGTTTCATTTGCCGGATCTTTGTTTTACTTTATATAATTTAATGTGTGTACGTACCTACCACGTAAGAAAACATATATAATAGAAATTCATTATTAGAAAATAGACAGATATTATTAATACAATATTCTATATACATATAATAAGACTGTAAAAAAATAGTGTGTGTACATTGGATATTTTTGGGAAAGAATAATTGTAATGTGTTTAAGGATCGATACTGATGCCAAAACACTAATTTTTAGAATTTTTGTCTGTTTGTCTGTGACTTTGTGCAAGTATCACGCCATTTAACTACTGAAGGGATTTTGATGGGAGTTTCACTAGGAGATAGCTGAAATATCCGGACAGCTCATCGGCTATAAGCCATGGCGATATGTGATGGGGAAACAAGGATCCAGAGAGGAAGATCTGCCTCCTGATCTCCTCCATCCTCCTCCACTACGCAATCGAAGTTGCGGGGTACAGCTAGTTTAGATATAATAGCGTCTAGTAGAGTCTACGGGTAACCCAAGAGCTGGCAGAGAATTGCGTTCCAGCGAGGTAATGCTGCCAGTGTCTTATCACATAGTGTGAACTTTAATAATTTCTATTAATTAAGGTTTTTGAATGAAATTTATATGAATAGAAAAAACAATAAACCTCGTTATCATGATAATTATCAAATCAATTATTGCGTTTTATAATTTATCTATCGATTTGGCGCCTACTTAACCGTAATGACACACCTTTTTATTGCAAAGTAAATGTAAATACAAAAAAAATTATGTGCAAAATTCGACTAAAATCTACATGTAGTCAAATTACATAAATATCATTTATCAATATTAATGCCACAAGTTATTTAAATTATCAAAATAAAATATAAACATTATGCTAGTCTAACATCAGTGTTTAAAACCGGTTCTTACCGGTTTCAATCCTTGCCGGCTTCTCCCGCGTCTCAGTTTCATAAGACAAGAGTTTTAAAATTATGACGCTCATATTTTTTGTCCGTCGTGCACTTGATAGGTGAGTTTTTGAGACAACAAACTGAGTTCCATCTGGTGTAATCCAAGTAGGGTATTAAGATGTTGACTAGAGTATAGGCTAAATATTAGCTTGCGAAGCTAAGTTGCTAAGTTTACTTAGTGCAAACTTAGTACTTAAGACATTATCCTGGTGTCGTATCCTGAGTTAGATCGCTAAAATACTTGTTTTTAGGATTCCGTGTCTCAAAAGGATACCCTTATAGGATCACTTTGTTGTCTGCCTGTCTGTCTGTCTCTCTGTCAAGACCTATAGCTCAGAAACGAGTGGACGGATCAAGTTGAAATTAATTCCAAATACTCAGGTCTGCAACCTTATATAGCCGAGAAAAAATTAAACTTCTACGCCAACGCAATAATAATAATAAAGTTTATTCACCAAGAAATTAAACTATTTAGACAGTTTACAACAGCTTAGATGGTTACTTAAAAACATATATTTATTACGCATATCATCTGGTCCTAAACTAGGATATAGAATCAGGATTCTATATCCTAGTTTAGGACCAGATGATATGAGCTGGCTCCTAAGATACAGGTATCTTAGGAGCCAGCTCTCAACCCTTAAATTATTTCTGAGTTGGATTAATTAGTCTGTCTTGTGTTTATTATAAATGAGAGTCTAAGGTAAGGTTAAAAGTGAAGAAAAGCATGCAATGTGAAAATTTGAAGTTTGTAGTGTTTGTGTGAGAGGGAGGGTGAGTGAGTGTGGAATCAAAAGATATGGCCGTTTATGTTGCATTTTCTCGCATATTTGTATGAAAATGCAAAGAAAAATATAGGGTACTTCCCGTTGACCTAGAATCATGAAATTTGGCAAGAAGCTAGGTCAATTAAAGGGAAAAAATCTGAAAACTGTAAATTTGAAACTACATCCCTAATTTTTTTTCTTCTTTTTGTTAGGCCAAAGTTACGGGGTTAAGTAAGTTGTATGCACGAAAGCCTCGGTGCGCAAGTCCGACTCGCGCTTGGCCAGTTTCTTTTTCTAAAATTACTTTGATGTATTGCATTTTACCAATTACACTGGCTTTTGGATGTACTTATACAGATAAAGGTGTACAGGATTAAGGTTGAGATTTTCTCAAAAAGTACTTGACTGATTTTTGAAAATTAATTTCGAACTGTCAAGAACACGGACGAGTTTACACTTCGGTTTTTCGAAGGAGTAAACTCGCCCGCTATTTCAGGCAAGTTTACCACTACATTTGCAGAAAGTGTAAACTCGCCTGAGTAGCAGGTACGAGTTGCCCCCTAACCCCTCTAAACTATCTACTATAGTACGTACGCGTTAGATGACTTAGACAAATGTGCCATAAGAAGGAAAGGTGAAATTTTTTTATTGAACTTTCCTTCTTATGGCACATTTGTCTAAGTCATCTAATTTGTCAACCGTGGATATACGTGCTCTTTTTTTCACTATTTTCTTAACGCGTAGGTACGTACTATAGTAATTTTAGAATTAAAACTATAGTGAGCCATTACTACAAATTATTATATATAAACGGATATAACTCACTTATATTGTTGTTGAAGAAACGTCAACGTAGACGCGGGCGTGGCGCGCTCACCTTGAAAAAGACCGTCGAAATCGGTCGAAACTGTCGGTCTAATTGCCAACTTCAACAATATAAGTGAGTGATATCCATTTATATATAATAATTTATCTATTGGTAAAATAATCGCGGAGACGTGGACCCTGCGAGAAAGCGATAGAAAGAGGATAGACGCCCTTGAAATGTGGTGCTGGAGAAGAATGCTTGGAATATCATGGACTGAATTTCGTACAAATGCTTCCATCCTACAAGAATTGGGCATCAAGCAGCGTCTATCCTCTGTAGTTCAGGCTCGCATTCTGACGTTCTTTGGGCACGTGTCTCGGCGTGGAGTTGAATCAATTGAGCGACTGGTGGTCCAGGGCAAGGTTGACGGTACCCGAGCGCGCGGCAGGTCGCCGACGCGATGGACGGACCAGATCAGGGCAGCTGTGGCCGATCCCTGGCACGTCTGCACCAGGAGGGCAGCCGTCAGAGACGAGTGGCGACGTGTTGTGAGGCGGGTCACTGCGACTGAAATGACGACCACGACCACTCTGCCAAGAGTGTAACGACTGAGAAGAAGAAGAAAATAATCCTTTCTAATTTAACGCTTTAACGAAGAGTTAATAAGAAAAACACGGTTTAAAAGAAGTGACGTTAAACAAGGTATATCGCTAACAGTAGATCTGTCTGACTCCCTTAAACACATAAGCGCTGCTCAACACTTGACCCAATTAAACGATTGTTATTACGACGGCTTTACGCGAAAAGTACCATATTTATTGCACTAAGCTTGTCGGGACATCGCGTCGTGTTTTAAGTATTTGCGAACCGTGTCGGTCCAATCTAAATATTGTTTAAATGAGGGGGTTTCAAAGTGTCAGTTGTAAGAAAAAAAAACAGAAACAAGCTTTTTAAGTTGATAAAATAGATGGCGTTGCACCGAAGTGCGATGTCATCACAAAAAAACACAGCACCATGAAAAAAAAAATCAATGTCAGCTGAATAATTTGTTATTGGTTTGTTTGTGTAATTTAAACAATACACTACAAATTAATGCTAGTTATGAAATACGAAAAGCCCAAGGTACAAGCAATAACAACGCATTTAATGTTGACATCATACCAGTCAGTGCCATCTACCGGGGCTAGCAGTACTTTCTTTCTTTTTTAAATGTAACCTTGAAAATCCCTCTTTAATTAAAGCCATTCGCCATAGGCCCATCAGCCTAACCTAGAATCTATTTAAATGTCATTATAGCTATTGAAAAGTTTATGTTAAGTAATTCAATGTTTTCTAGAGATATATGCATAATATAGTCATTTGTTTTAAGGGACAATTGTTAAGTAAAATTGCACTTAATTTCTAGGATTTATATTTTAACACATGAGAGTTGCCTGGAAGAAATCGGATGAAGCGATAAGACTACCTGTCCTTACAGTATCTAATTTTGTCTTTAGTCTTTTATGTGCTAATAAATTATATTTGATTTGATTAGAAGTAAAAATCCGACAGTCTGGTCTAATTTTGACGATCTTGTGGAACATTGGTGGAACGTCCATTAAGCGCCAATGAGAAGATATATCTGGCCACACATTAATATGGGCTTATGCACGATTAATGTCGAGTTTGCATTCTAATCTGACGTAAGAAGACATAAATTGGAATAACATGATATGAAACATGAGCAGTCTGAGAACGTTACCACACCTACTGTTTGCTACGGGTGCCGTAATCCGAGTATGTGCTACTCGATTTATTGGCATATCATCGTTTGCTGAATCTTAGAACTCTGGTACATTTCATCTAGCATTCGAATAGTATGCTTTAGATACCTTCATTTTGTTATTAGGGTTCCGTACCTCAAGAGGTAAAAAGGAACCTTTATATTATCACTTTGTCCGTTCGTCTGTCAATACCTTTTTCTCAGACACGCGTGGACTTATCAAGTTATGGGTCCGTGGTCGTCCGATACTAAGAGAATGGTTAGGGACGTATCTATTCGACTGGTCCTCGCCTCGGGGGACCTTAGAGCTGGTGAGTATGTTGCCCAGCGCCTGAGCCTCGCTATACAGCGGGGCAATGCGGCCAGTGCGCTGGGCACCCTACCGCGCGGGACGGGCCTTGACGACGACGTGCCTAGAATTAGGTAGATAATTATTATGTACTTATATTTGTCTTTTCTGTTTTATATGTCTAATAGCTTTTTTAATAAAATGGGATACTGTATTCGCCTTTATAACAAGTTGCCAGAAAGTGTCACGACGTTGACAGAGAGGAAATTTTAACCAATTTCATTAAAGGAACACTTGTTAAGAAGGCGTATTACAGGATAGATGACTATTTAAACGATGAACATGCATGGTGTGTGTCGCCGGTTCCGCATGAGGGATAAACTTACTAACAATAGTAATAGTTACGTACTGTATAGTTATTAAGTAATCGTTGTATTATCATTGTTTTAAAAGATGTGTTGCTGAGAGTTTTTTGCCACTTTTTCTCCTCAGCGTTGGCACCTTTTCCTTGCAAAGTGGTGTAAATGTAAATTCAAAAAATATATTGACGTGCAAAAATGTACTCAACGTGCTTACTTGCAATAAAGTTTGACTTTGACTTTGAATTAGTTAAAATTAATATCGAATATTCAGGTCTGCAATCTCATGCAGCACTTCTCGTTGACCTAGGTCTTATAGCACAAGTAAAGGAAAAAATCTGGAAACTGTAAGTCGAGTACTTACATCATTAGCCAGTCGCGAATAATAACGGTGATTGTCATTGACGGTGAGACTGGCCCACAAGTTCAAAGTCGCTCAGCGAGCTATGGAAAGAGCTATGCTAGGCATTTATCTGGTAGAATAAGAAACGAGTATATCCGCCAGAAGACAAAATGGTTGACATTGCTCATAGAATCAGTAAACTGAAGTGTCAGTGGGCTGGTCACATCTGTCGTAGAACCGATAACCGATGGGGGAGACGAGTTCTCGAGCCCCCCGGATCGTGGATCAGATGAAGGGATGACCTTCGCAAGATGGCTGGCAGAGACTGGATGCAGAGGGCTGAGAATAGGGTTGAGTGGCGTGCTTTAGGAGAGGCCTACGTCCAGCAGTGGGCTGATACGGGCTGATGATGATGATGAAAAATAACTTAACTACTGTGTAGTAAATCTACATTCGATCCCCAAACAATATAGCTAGCCTGAGATAAGAATACCTGGCTACTTTAAAAGCGGTCACTGTCATGTATGTGAGATAAATCGCGAGAGCGTTTCCAACATCAAGGCGCTATATGGTTGCCAAAAGCAAGAGTGAGACACAAGATGCCCCGCAGCGGCGGAGGGAAGAGCACGGCGCAATGCTTCGATATTCGTATTTTTATGAATTTTGGCAAGGAAATAAAAATACGCCAACAATAATCAGATTTTTTTAACACAAGCTCTCGTATTTATAGTACCCTACATTTTGTATAAATAACTATTTCGGTTTAGATATAATTTTCATTTTAAAAGACATGGAAGGGGTATGTTTGCGATTTTTTTTCTATCGAGCGAAGGTTGTCCAATCGTGTATCGGTATTCATCAGTCTCTAAATAGACACCCCAAGATTGCTATATATTTTTTTCAGACGTTCAAATTTAGTATTTAATGCCGTAGCCTTCGTAAAAAAACTGAAAATACGCGCATACGAAGCCTTAAAGGTCAACATATTTTAACAGACAATCTCAACAAACATAGGTATTTAACTTTGAAAGCAAACTCAGATTGGAAATAACCCTCAATAGAGGCAAAACTGGATTTTCTGTACTCTCATAGAATTCAAATAGCACTATTGCTCGCAAAGGAAACATTCCGATTGAAACTTTTGCTCATTTGAATCCGGTTCTATCTAGTTTAGGTTTCATTACAAACTCAAAGCAAAGTCAGAGCCGGCTCAAATCGACCGGCTAATTGCTGAGTCGTCCAGCCAATGATTTTAGAACTTAGTGTATTTAAATATTTAGTTTTAATATTTTTTACATATTTTTAAAAATTTACGTTTTGTTCGGTTCTAAGTTAGATCACAATTATATTTCCACTATTACACGTTTTTACCTACAAAAAGGCATTTTCTATTGGCTCCAGTCCGTAATACAGCCAATCACACATTCACACCCCCACAGATCAAAATGTGAGCAGCTGAGCTCATTATCAGTCTTCGAGGGAGCTCAGGCCATGATCCACCAATAAGGAGCAGTGCTAGTTTTTTTCTATACCGTGCAGTATCATCACGATGTTTTCTTCTTAAATGTAATGAAGATTTTCCTTATTTTAGAATTAAAACTATAGTGAGCCATTACTACAAATTATTATATATAAACGGATATCACTCACTTATATTGTAAGTCGACAATTAGACCGACCGGTCGGTCTAATTTCCGACTTCAACAACATAATGTCGGGCTAATTGCTGACTTCAACAATATAACTGAGTGATATCCGTTTATATATGTATAATAATAAAATTTTCCTTCATAAAAACCGAGGAAAACGCCAGAGCTTTATGTAACTAATGTAAATAATTAAAAATAAATGTGTTCTTAATATTATTTTTACTACTATTCATGATTGACGATTATTATTATACACCATTGATACATTTTAGGAACATCAATAATTCAAGTTGTATTTTTGGCTGGTAAAATTACCCCCGGGAATATTAGTTGATAAATTACCCCGGTTACCCCCGGGCGGGGACGGGAGGGGTAATTTTATTAGCGAGCTTTTTAGACGGATTTTCCGTATTTTAAAAGATGGAATAAAGTAATTTTACGAGAGTTATATTATAACATAGATCAATCAATTAAGTCGTTTCATACGAAAATTATATTCTATAAATACATTTTTTAGAATTACCTAACCATCGAATAATGAGATGTAAAAGACACATTTCAATGGAGCTTTGCCTCACCTACAAAACTACGTGACATTTTAAGCTGTACCTATCTATCATTTTGTTGGGGACTTATTACAGGTTTCATATCGCATAATCATAATCATTTCTACTACCTACTCTCGCAACTCCTATACAAAAACAATGAATAAATCGCTTCGATTTCTTACTATTTTCTGAATTCTTAATTAAGCTGTTTTTTTGGAATTGCAACTTGTACAAAACTTTATTTTAAACCATTAATTTTAATAAAAACTGAGATATTTTTACATTTATTCGTTATCTTGTACAACTTGCGGTTGATGGTGGGGCAGAATCTGGCATTGTCATTTCTTTTTGTAGACAACTAAACTAATTCTTTCCTTGATTTAAGAATATGAAAGTAGTAGAATAATATAGTTTTCTCGTTAATTAAACAATTTAATACATCCCCCCCCCCCTCCTCCCCCTAGAGGTTGGAAAAAATATTCAGCCAAATGCAAAGTCCTTAGTCAGGTACTGGGAAGGCGATGAGGCGAGAGCGAGCGGGAAGAGGAGAGTAGGGGAGCGAGGGGCTTGTTGTAACATTTTTTAAAAACAATCATATATCTTGAGATATACTGGCTAAATTACCACTAACTAAACTTTGATCGGTACTCTAACCATTCTTTAATTAATTCTAATTGAAAAAATATCAAATCTATGTCTAATTTCTTCAGAATTAATTTTTTTTTTAAAAGAGGGAAGTGTTACATCTTACCCCGTGCTTGGGGCTTGTTGTAACATCTATTGGGGCATGTAGTAACAACAATAAAAAACGAGAATGTGACATTTTCAATCATTTATTATCTTCACATTTAGCTTTGTTTTCAACATGTCGTTAGGTATTTAACAAAAATATTGAGGTACTTCTATAAAATGAATCATCTATCAAATAATCAACTGAAACATACTTTTTCTATGAGTATTCAACACTTGTTTTCTAAAACTTCAGCTGCAGCTAACTCGTATACCTCCTGGCTTTGTGTTCCCCGCTCTGTCTTTCTCTTATACAGACTCAATAAAAAAAAATAAGGTATAGGTATTGCATTTTCAATCACATACATACAGCAATATGGGGGCAAGTTGTAACATGTTACAACATACCCCAAGATTTTGTTACAACTAGCCCCAAGGCATAATTTTTAATATTTATAACGATAACTATTAAATCAACTTAGTAATCTCGAAAACTGTTACACCACATCGTACATAGATAAATTTAACATCAAATATAACACAGATAGTTCCAATTAGTCGATTATAATAAAGCCAATCGAAAGTTTACGAAAGCAAAATAATACATTAGCTGTCGACAACGGAGGGCTTGCACACACCCACTCAATACGCCACCTGGAGGAACTCTGGCTGTGATGACGTGACGTGGCGCGTTATAACGATAAGATTGAGTCAAAGAAATACGTTAATAAAGTTTAAATTCCTAGTGAAAAAGCCCTGTTACTACTTACCCCTGTTACATCTAGCCCCTTGCTCCCCTACTACTGTCACTCCTATTCCGTCCACGCAGCCGTGTCTTCGCCTGTTCTCACATACATCTGTAATTTATATGGGCTTACTTAAACGCTGTGCAGAATTAATGTAGGTATGTCACAAGCCAAACCATCCATTTAATTATGTCGAATGAATTCAAGGCCACCCTGTATAGATGTGATCTTACATCTACATCACTCTACGCGACGATCTAAGATTTCTTTTCCATGGAGTCTGAAAAAATCCCAATTATAATTGCACTCATAAATCATGCGCCTTTAAACTTTTTTGCACTTAATAGCGTAATGCGAGCTCCTCGTTATTATTAGTGCAAGTCGTTAATAAAAGTGAACCAAGTTGTTTAAACTTGGTCCGGGACGAGGGTGACGTCATTGGGCTCGGGGGAAGGACGGATCAGTTACACCTTTAAAACATTGTACACACCAATCCCACCGACGTGAGTCGTCGACTTTTTTTCATTTCATTTATTAATGCCTAATTGCATGTATAATTCATAATTCATTTATTCCTTGCTATATGTGGTACATGGTCAGATAGTACAGGAAGTGCTCACATAAACCCTGTAAGGGCACCGCAACACTAGATACTTAAACATTAAAAATTGCTCGCAAAAAGTGCTGGCCCAGATGCTTTTATGAGACTGGGCGAGCAGTCTACGGGCGAGGAGCCAACTAGCGCCGCCAATCTTAACAAAATAATATCTTCCAATGCAATCAATTTTACTAAAAAAGCTATTTACAAAATGTTTATTACGATAAATACTATTTTTTAAATGCTTATTTATATCGTGAATCAATTTCAGTAAAATGTGCCAAAAACGGCCGTTTTTCGCCATTATGCGAACTACAACTTAGCTTGGCGCAATTATGCCATGTGTTGTATATTGAAAAATAGTATTCATCCTAATAAACATTTTGTAAATAGCTTTTTTAATCAAATTTATTAAATTGGAAGATATTATTTTTTCAAAGTTGGCGGCGCTAGTTGGCTCTTGGAAGGCCCTTAAGCAAATAATCTATTTTTTAGGACTTGATTTAAAAGATATTCTAGATTTAAACCAGGGTTTATGACTGGATTTGTCATGGTTTCCTAGCTGCAGCGCATATAATATTTTTCCATGTATGTTCTCCTACATTTATTGTTCCTTTCCTTACCAATCGCGCTGTTGTTAGCGTTCCGTGTCTCAAAAGGAAAAAAAGGAACCCTTATAGGATCACTTTGTTGTCTGTCTGTCAAGACCTATATCTCAGAAACACGTGGACGTATCAAGTTGAAATTATACATACTCAAGTCTACAACCTCATGCAGCCGTGAAAAAAACCTTCTAACTTAACGCAATCTATACATATAATAAGACAAAAAAAAGTTGTGTCTGTACATTGGATAATTTTTGAATAAAATAATTGTAATGTGTTTTAGGATCGATACTGATGCCAAAACACTAATTTTTAGAATTTTTGTCTGTTTGTCTGTGACTTTGTGCAAGTATCACGCCATAACTACTGAAGGGATTTTGATGGGAGTTTCACTAGGATATAGCTGAAATATCCGGACAGCTCATAGGCTATAAGCCATGGCGGTATGTGATGTGGAAACAAGGATCCAGAGAGGAAGATCTGCCTCCTGATCTCCTCCATCCTCCTCCTCTACGCAAACGAAGTTGCGGGGTACAGCTAGTCATATGATATGGCCGTATATGTTCCGCAATTCCGCAGCCAAACAATTATAATCATAGTAAATCTCAGAACCATGTATAGAATACAAATCTAGAGATATTCTTAACCCAGGCTCAGGCTTATAAATGTGTGTCCCGCGCAATGCATAAAGCGTGGCCACCGAGTGGCGGCCGCCCCAGTGCATACAGAGAGCCAGCCAATAATAATTGTACGAACTCTACGAGAATTGCCGACATGGAACTGAGAATCTTTATTGGAGAAAGCACAAGGATAAATATTCCTTATTGCAAAAAATAATTACACGAAAGAATGGTAGCTAAGGTAAGTCATCATCATCATCATCATCAGTCTATTTATATTGCCCCACTGCTCGGGCACAGACCTTCCCTTACATCGAGAGAGCTGGGGCCATGATCCACCATGCGGGCCCAGTGCGGGTTGGCGGATTTCACATGCCATAGATTTTCTTCTTCTTCTACGACAAGCAGGTTTCATCACGATGATTTCCTTCACCGTTTTGAGAGCACTCGGTAAATGTACGTAAGTTTATCCGTCGAAAAAACCAAGGATAACTCATTGGTACATGGCTGCCCTGGCTGGGTATCGAACCTGGGACCTCCATATTGCAAGTCCATTGACCCAAGGAGATTGAGCTAAGGTAAGTACAAGTACCTATTATCTGTAGTTATAGGAAGTATACAGCATCACGTCTGGACCTTGGAATAGTTGTAACATTTCTGTACATTCAGCTAGCGGTCACACGTGAGATTATTCCAAATAATATAGATACCACTTTTTAAACTTTCACGGTTTGTATACATATTAATTAGATAAAACGGGAATTACCATGTTAAACATTTATTATTGATGTCTCGATATTTCGACAGCATTGCAGCCATCATGGTCACGAGTAGACTGAAGTCGGTGAGTGTTAAACGTCAGAAGGGTGACACAAAACGATCTACCCTCTTTCGTGTTCGCTGACTGCGTTGAGAAAAGTTGTTGATATTTGCAGGTACCCCCATTTTACAAAAAGAACTAATTATGTCCGCTCGTTTGCACGCACTCGCCTTTGTTTTTTTACATATGTCGATCTAATAAACACAATCAATAATAAATGTTTAACACGGTAATTCCCGTTTTATCTAATTAATAAATATAGATACCTTTCTCCTACTCTTAACCAGTTGTATAATAATATAAATAGCATTAAGTTAGTTTTAACTTCACTTCAGAATTACATTCACAACTCTCAACACGTGTCATCTTTATTCTTCCAACCGCAACATTGGTGACCCCGACTAAGTGACGCATCCTGACTTATCACGCCGCATGCCCTGATGAATATGTAGCTTATTGTGCTATATAGACTAGCATTTTTTCTCCTCAGCGTTGGCACATTTTCTTTGCAAAGTGGTGTAAAAGTATTTTTTTTTTAAAATACGTACTAAACTATACTCAACGCATTTACTTGAAATAAAGAGATATGATTCTGATTGAGTACCATTAATTGATACTTGTTGAACATAAATATAGAATAACATGAGACAATAAAAGGACCTTCAGCGCTTCATTATTCAGTATTTAGTAAAACAAAATTAATAACAATTAATATACATACCTACATCCTCTCATAGAATAAAGTCAAAGACAAGCTGAGGATGTTTAAGTTTGCTCCACCTCGGATGTTCACCTCGGTGGACCACGGGATATTATCTTTGCCCGTGGTCCACCCAGGTGACTCACAGTACGTTTTTCTTCCCGTGGTTCATCACTTGTGTTAAAGTTATTAATTACCTACTTATTTATTGCTGATATATTAAATGAAACTTGATTAATAACATAATAAATTCAGTAATTTTGTTCGATGCCTAATTATTTACCATATCGTTTATTACAAATATACATATGTCAATCATTTACAGTAATTATTACAACAAAATATTATGTAAATGCTGTTTCGTTACTCACTTAAAAAATAATACTGCTTCCTCCAAACAGAACCTCAACCTATACCTTCCCCTATGAAAGAACTTTCTGTAAGTACATTTCGCTAATGCTTTCTTTCTTCCGAGATAAGTCTCTTTATTCCGTTTCTTGTACAAAAAGACAAGATTGTTTGAAAAAAAGTTAGACAAACGATCGTTGCGGATTCATTTCGGTGCTACGAGTGTGCAGGTTAGGTACAGTCGACCACACATCAATTGTAACACTTTTCTTTCTTTTCTCGTGTGGTTTAGTAACCAAACCTATTGTCAGAGTGATTCAGACATGGCTTGACGACTGTTGCCGAGCGACAGCAACCGGGACCACCTTTTTTTTTTACCCAGGTAAAACATGCAAATCATGTGTTACCACGCCCGGGGGAGCGTGTTGGTTATGTCGGGCTCACCGCCCTGAAGTGGCAGCATACCGACTAAACGTCCTGGGGTGTTCCACCTCGTGCCATTCTTGCCGAGCCACGGGAAACTGTGATACAACCGCGACTCGACTGGCGCCCGAGCACTCCCCATTGTGGGCTGTACTAGCCCACAATGTATAATCCATTCATCCATCACCTTCCTCCTCCCCGTCTGAGCCTCGAGCCGCTCGGGCGCCGTGCAGAAAGTGTCACTAGCAGTCACCCATCCAGGTACTGGCATCGCCCAACGCTGCTTAACTTGTACGATCGTTTTCAACGTGTACCCGCAACTAAAAATCTAAACTGAACCTGAATTTGTAATACTTATATATATGTTTTAATGTAGTAACCATAGGTAATAATTGTATCAGTATCTGGGTCTAATATCTCAACAAGAAAACAAAAATTTTGTTTTTCAAAGTGTACAATGTCGTAGTTAGATGGTGTGGTTCGGCGCTTTACGAAGTGTCTAGCCGGGCCCGTCTGACTGCGACATATGTACACATAGTAGTTAAGTGAGTGCAAATGTTCGCCAACAAATTGTTATGCAATTTGGCGAAGCTTAGAACTAAGTAAAATGTGTAAAATTACTGTTGAGTAAATAAATAAATAAAAATTGAGTACGAGCCCCTCTAAAAATGGAAAACCTCGAAATACGACTTCTCTAATGGCGAAGTTTTGTGTAAACAAAAACTACTACTATTTTAAACTTCGCGATGCATAATTATGTTAACTTACTTTATTTTCACAATGATGAACAAATTATTCATTCAATCAGTTCTTTCAAAAATACACTACAAGAGATAATTAAACGAAGGTGATATGTTTACAAAATAAGGCACTCAAAATAAGTAATTTTGTTTCTTCCGTATGTTATTTATGAATTTGTCTATATTGTGCGTGCAATAAAGTAAAACAAACACTCTTGAGCTTTTTGACAGGGGCTGTCAGCTGTCAAACTCAAGCGTGAGACAAAAGATGCCCCGCAGCGGCGGAGTGAAGAGCACGGCACAGTGACTCCACATTTGTATTTTTATTCATTAGAGAATTATTTGGCAGGGAAATAAAAAAAAATACGTCAACAAAAATCAGATTTTTTTAAAACAAACTCCTGTATTTATAATACCCTACATTTTGTATGAATAACTATTACGGTTTAGACATAATTTACATTTTAAAAGACATGGAAAGTTATGAATGACATGTTTGGGATTTTATCTATCGAGCTAAGTTTGTTTAACCGTGTAAGTATCGGTATTTATCAGTCTCTAAATAGACACCCCAAGATAGGCGATTAATTTTAGTAGTTATTGCCGTAGCCTTAATAGAAACACTGAAAATCCACGCATACCCAGCCTTAACTTATGAATACAACCTACATTTAATCTCAAACATCTCAATTATTAAACTCAATTTACAGTGAAAGAGTCTCGAATTTTGTTGCCAGTATTTTCAAAGGAAATTCAGGAAAAGTTACTACTAAGTTACTATTTAGTTAGTCTCTTTCCGAAGTGACCCAGAGCAGTACTAGAGTATACCTAATATTTATGTATGTATGTATATGTTTCGACTAGAACCCGAAGTGCGGCTACGCCTAGTTTAAGCCGGTTAGAACTAGGTGTAGCCACGTACTCTTGGTTAAATCTAGTGTAAGCCGATTGTTTTCGGGTAATACTAGGTCTAGCCGATATCATGCCAGCTACAACTAGATCTAATCATGAGTCGCTCGTCGTTGACCAAAACACTGTATAATAGAATTCCAGTACTCTAACCGCAGCGCAACAGAAATAAAAAAATAAAACTTTCTAAAACCAAACCAGTGACCCAGTAGTTTTACTAAGCCATTGCCATGAACTAAGGAATCCCAAGTGAGTTGGTCTCAGTGATTAAAGACCCCCTTTAAATAACTCAGGGCTGGACTTAGATAAACATTTTCTTGCATAAAAAACACATGAATATAATTTTTTACAACGGTGAAAGAGATGTTTCAATCGATTAGGCCTATCGCTGTAAACAATCTCTTCCATGCGGAGTTAGTATTATCTAAAGTTCTGTAATTCCTTAACTAACTCAATATAAATTCATGTGCTTGAGGACCCTGACACTCTTACGAAGCTCTGGCAGATCCTGCAAACTTCTCTGTGCAAGAGGGGGCGACGGATGCGTGGCATTTGTGTTAGTAACTGCATGAGAAGATGGAGGCGGGGGAGAGTTCTTGTGCATAACACAAATGCCACGCATCCGTCGCCCCCTCTTGCACAGAGAAGTTTGCAGGATCTGCCAGAGCTTCGTAAAAATTCATGTTACATAAAATAAAATTATATACTTGCGTAGTGCAGACCACTATGAGAGAGAGAAAGAGAGACGAGATCGGGAATAGGCAGACCAAGAGCACAGAATTAATAATGATTAATATTTCACACGACGGTCGCTGGCGTCGGGGCAGACCTCGGCGTAGGTGGAGAGACGATGTCGTTAGATACAGGGATGGGTGGCTGGAAGAGGCTCAGGACAGGGATGGATGGAAGGGGAGGGGGGAGACCTTTGCCTAGTAGTAGGACAATTTATAGGTTAACAAAAAAAATATTAAATCAAATCAAATCAAATATTATTTATTGCATAAAAAAAAAATACACACAATATTTCCACAGTTGACCATCAAATTGTGTCCATTTTGTAAACTCACGAAAATATAAAGTACTTATTTCAATTTTCAAAAGAGCTCGGTGGCTCAGTGGTTGGGTCAATGGACTTGCAATGTGGAGGTCCCAGGTTCGATTCCCAGCTAGGGCAGCCATGTACCAATGAGTTATCCTCGGTTTTTTCGACGGAAAAACTTACGTACATTTACCGAGTGCTCTCAAAAACGGTGAAGGAAAACATCGTGATGAAACCTGCATGTCGTAGAAGAAAAAAAAAACTCTAAGGCATGTGAAATCCGCCAACCCGCACTGGGCCCGCGTGGTGGATTATGGCCCGAGCTCCCTCGATGTAAGGGAAGGTCTGTGCCCGAGCAGTGGGGCGATATAAATAGACTGATGATGATGATTTCAATTTTCAAATACTATTTCACTGCATTCCTCTCTGTACCCCAATGTATGTAACCGGTTTGACCCGAAGCAAAAAAACACAAAAGTCAGGGCAGCGCATGTAAACTGAAATAAATAAAAGGTGTCCTTACCATTCTCGGACCCGATTCCCGTGCCACATTCCCACCTAAATCCCACTGAAATACTGTCCTCCCGTTCTTCTATTGTACGCTAGACAGGGACAGCGACTATTCGTGAGGGTGTCGTTGGTTTTTATGGTCCGGGCCGCAGGATTTAAAGGGAATGTTTACGATGTAGTGAGCTGTCCCGCTATTTTTCACAAGCGACTTTTCCTGTCTGGGATGTTAACTAGTTAGTTTTATATACGGGGAAATACACGAGTTAAGACCCTTAAGTCGGGGTGTGAGTTTGAGCGAGGTGTGGTAGCTAATAGCTGTGTAGCAGACAGTAGTGTAGCAAGCAGCATGTAGCAGATGGCGGCGTAGTAGAGAGCGGCGTAGCTGACTTTGTGTAGCAAATAGCAGCGTAGCAGACAGCGTAGGCGTAGCATACAGCGCCGTATCAGACAGCGGCGTAGCAGACAGCGGCGGTGTAGCGGATAGCGGTGTATCAGAGTTCGTCGTAGCAGACTTCGCCGTAGTAAACAGTAACGTAGCATACATCGGCGTAGCAGAGTTCGTCGTAGCAGACTTCGACGTAGCCGACTTTGTCGTAGCAGACTTCGCCTTAGTAAACAGTAGCGTAGCATAGAGCGACGTAGCCGACAGCGGAGTAGCAGAAAGCAGCGGCATGGCGTGGTGTCACAGAATATATAATAGTACAAGTACAGAAGAGTCTCTCCTAAAAACCGTTAAAATAAATCGCGAGTCTCGCAGCGACGCAATAAAGTACAATTCAGCTCGCGCAGCGCGAAGTGCCTACAATTATATTCACCTACAACGTGCGTCTCTTTCTATCGGGTAGCTCTTTACTCTTCTGACACGATTAGGGCTGCCGGCTTGTGAAAGATAAATAATCTGAATATTTAATGAACATATATTATTATACCACTCTATTATTCTACTTTTGTAAACAAACTGATATTTCAAATATACCTACGGTATTAGATCACAAAAGACCATAGGCATGCTATCTTCTTACACTTTAATGGGTGTCTACAATACTAAACATAACTCTTTTAGGTTTTAGCTAGGTACAATCTAGTCCGGGAGCCGAAACCCATATTTAAGATGCAAGAACTAGCCTTGCGATTTATTATATAAATCTAATCTAATTATTCGTTCATTATTCATTCAATTATCTGCAACTATTCTCTAGATTGCATGGTAAAACTACTCGTAAGTTAATGGAGAATAAAATCGGGGAATAAAAATAACCCTGGGATAGTTACTCCAGTATAAATTGAAGTTTGGTCGAATCCACCCTAAATAAAATAAATTATTATGGTAGGTACTAAATTGTATGAAAGAATATTTTAATAATTTAGACCAAATTCTTGTCACGATTTTTTTCTTCCGATACAATGAAAGACGGCTAAATACGTCGCAGCGCGGGCACAAAATAGCGGGCTACGTGCAATCAATCTGGCGCGCAGCAGCCCACTGAATAGCCGCGCCGGCGCGGCCCAAGGCCGCCCGCCCGATGTACCTGTAGATTTATACCTAAAGCGCGGAGTGCACCAGGCCTGGTGGTGTAGCATATTGCGGGGTTATAAGACAGCCGCGTAGCAGTTCGTAGAGAACCTGGTATTGCAGCACGGAGCACGGAGAAAACGTAGAGTATTAGTATTTGAATGATTGATGGGAATCAATCGCACTTATTCTTAATCGGAATTGATACTTGATGTATCCATAAGAAGCCTCAAATTTAATTCTAAACCCACAGGGAAATTATTACGTAAGAATATTCACACTGCTGGCCAGATTAGACTGACCAAACGATCTAACAAAGTATTATTTGATCAACGTGAAAAATTGTTCATTGTGTATGCGTGAGATTAATCTAAAGAATAATCTAACCACCTTTACTTGTTAATATCGTAGTATAGTATTTTATTAACCCTGGTGAATCTCATAGCTTTTTTAGTTCTTGAATTATTTAGTAAAACCCATTATTTAACTTATTGGCGAAAACTTAGTTTAAGTTTTTAACCCATTATACATAAAAGCTGTAAGTTTTCCGATTACATAAAAGTAAAATAAATAAATAAAATAATTTAGAACATGATGAAAAAAAGCTTACAAATGTTTTTATCAACTATTCAAAGGTTGACTGGAAGAAATCCCCTGAGCGGGATAAGTCCGCCTTTGTACTGATTTAGTCTCTGTCTGTAATTTGTCCAGTGTTATTTCTGTAAAAAATTGTACAATAAAGTGTACCTATACAAACAAACAAACAAACAAACAAAAAAATTCTTGCCGTGGGGTGGACTTGAACCTGCGACCTTGTCATTCCGTGACATTCATTTCGTTTCGTTATAAATAAAATAATGTTTATTTTTTTTTAAAATACATCAATATTGTTCAGCACAAACACATAATACACGTGAAACACATTTAGGATTGCCATTTGTCGCGAGTAAAATATAGAACTTGTAAAACACCAAAAGTTCGAGCATCGAAAGTTTGGTTCATGGGATTTCGTATGCCGAGAGGAACGAGTGGAAATGAAGCATTGTTGGAGCGAAACTTGCCGCACCCTATTCAGCGCCCGCCCGCAGTCGCGCCCCACCCCAGGGTACGGTTACACAGTGACATATCTGAAAATAAGTCGTGATTTTCTTATTCTACTGCAAAGTAACAATAGTTTAGTTTTATCTTGTCGTATGTTCGTGCTAAGCTAAGTAGCACAAAAGTTTTATTGCTACCGATACTGGACCCTTTCGGTTTACTTTACGAGCTTTTATAACACTGTTAACCAGAAACGTGACTTAAAAGTTATATGACAATGACATGTTTTGTGTTTTGTTGATTGTGAAGGAATTAGTGGTCTCTGGCTAGTAATATTTATATACAGGGTGTAACGTAAAGGGTATATGAAGCCGAAGGGAGTGTGTTCAGTATCGGTAACTGAACAACTTTTGTTCTACGACTTTTCGATTAAAAAATAAAAATAAATTAATGTCTCATACAAATCGATCAGCTGACCGGTGCGTATTGTATGAAAAGTCAAAAAATAAATTCGCGAAAATCGAAAAGTAGAACAAAAGTTGTTCAGTTGCCGATACTGAACATCCTCCCTTCGGCATCATATACCCTTTACGTTACACCCTGTATATTCAACTAATGTATGTTTAAGTCCATATTTAAATTGCAATAGATATAGGTATTGATAGATGAACAGACAGAAGGACAGACAGACGGACAACAAAGTGATCCTATAAGGGTTCCTTTTTTTCCCTTTGAAGCACGGAACCTCAAAAATTAAAAAAATGTATTTACATCGCGTGCAATGTATTTTTAGGGAATATACAATTTAGATGGGTTTGATACTTAAGATAAACAAGTAAAAAAGTTCATGGACAGTGGCGGCATATGCCGTACTTTGAGTATTCGGAAAATGACAGTACGGCGCATGACGTAGTATTTTGATGCATTTAAAAAGACACAACGGCATCTCCCGCGGCGTTCGTAGGCGGTTTTCTTTGTGGAGCGGTCCCACTGTCATTCTGTGTAGAAAATAGGTATGTGTACTGTCAAAATAAAGGTTGTAGGTACATTTTTGTCGGTCTTGATACGCACATACTTAGAATCCCCCACGGTTATGACAGTAGTTGAGAATTTTCACTGTCATTTCGTAATTTCTACTGTCCATGAACGTGTTAAAATCTCAACTTGGAAAATATTATGATCAAACTTGACAGGACGTCAAATATTATATATATGGCTGATTTTGGACTAAACTAAAATCAAAGTGAAGATGAGATATAATTATAATTAGAACTGTTATTTTGAGGTTCAAGAAATTTTCAACAACAAAGCATTTAGATCGTAGCCCCAATAAAACAACCCGTAAACTTATTCAATTCAATCCATTAGTTCGCTAGTTTAGACGTGAAAACTAAATTTAAACTTAATTTAAAAGCAATAGTCTCGGGTTGAACCATGAAGGAAAAAAATTCGCGCTCAATGGAGAGAGTCTAGATATGTTTTTTAATGTTCGGTATCTATTAAAAATTCAAACAATGGAAAACAAATGAGAGGCGTTAAAATTTGTCATGCAAGGGCTGTGCCTGCGATGTAAATATGACCTACTCCAAGATTAATATCTAAGTAAATTACACACTAAATGATAAATGGAGATTTTTTCCTTTTTTTATCATTGCGATTTTTCCTCACTACGTTTACCCGTTCGTGGCATCCATTCGAGAACTCGTCTACCCCACCGGTTATCGGTTCTACGACAGATGTGACCTGGGGGCTGAGCCGCGTCGATTTTTACTAACCGTCAATGGCAGATTTTTGGCGAATATTAGTACAAAAAACGATATCGTCTCTCCACCTACGCCGAGGTCTGCCCCGACGCTGGCAACCGTCCGATGGCACCCGATACAGGGATGAGTGGCTGGAAGAGGCTCAGGACACAGCCCACTGCCACTTCAGTTTACTGATTCTATGAGCAATGTCAACAACTTTTGTCTTCGGACGAAAAAAAAATCATTACGACATAATGGGAATGCGCCCTTAGTGTGTTTGGAAACATCAGTCCTTAGTTGTCAACCAATGTATAGAATACACGCGCTACGACTACGCGCGATGTATGGCACGGGCCCACGGTTTAAATCTTTGGCTTACTCCATAGGGCCAGGTTCCTTACTTGCTTCATGGTTGAACTCATTTGGAATTCAATTCGCAGTTTTAATTCCTTCGAATAGTTATGTGACGGCGGCGGCGGAGCGGCTAATTGGAAATCAATGATAAGCCAATTTTTCAGCTTTTTCTTTAAACGTCCGTCGATTCGGAGTTTAATTAACACTTTCCTTTGTGTCTGGATAAAGTTTCAATTAAATAAAAGGTATTAGAAAGATAGAGATATTTTATTGAAAGAGTTCGGTGGTGCTTTGGTTGGTTACATTAATTCTGCACAGCGTTTAAGTAAATTAAACAATTTGGAGAAAAATAACAAAAATATTTACAATAAATTCAAATATCATTTTTTTTTATTTGACGTGCAACGTTACTGTGCTTTGGAGTTTTTACATTTTAAGGTAGTATTAATTTTTGCAACGATTTCTTTCAATGGAATTGGCCTAATGGTCATTTCCAAGGTCATTATGTGACTTGTGACGTACTTAGTTCAGCCCGCGTGGTGTATCACGGCCCTAACTCCCTTGTGAGGAAAATTATTTGCCCCAAGAGTGAAAGTAGGCTGTAATCGTCAATGTACACTTTCGAAAAGACATTGCCATATTTCAATGGAGCTTTGCCCCACCTACAAAACTACGTGACCTTTTAAGCTGTACCTATCATTTTGTTGATGACTTATTACAGGTTTCATATTGCATAATCAGTATCATTTTCTACTACTCTCGCAACTCCTATAGAAGAATAACAAAAACTATGAATAAATCGCTTCGATTTCTTACTATTTTCTGAATTCTATTTTAAACCAATAATTTTAATAAAAAACGGAGATATTTTTACATTTATTCGTTATCTTGTACAACTTGCGATTGATGATGGGGCAGAATCTGGCATTTTCATTTTTATATTATGTATATTACACAATTTCACGGAACCTGATTCACTTCATGACCTCCATTATTTATAATAATATTTGACAAGCCCTGTATTTGTGTTTGAATGAGCTGGCAGACCCAACAATGATATTTGGAAGGGTCTCACCCACTTTTGGTGCGGTACCCTAATAAATAATTTGTACCATTGTTTAACTTTATAGCGGCTCGACTGGCCAATTACTGGAAACAAAAGATTACGTCAAAACTCGTTAATACAATGAAATGGGAGGAAAAAGAAATAATTCTAAAGGTATGTCACGGTAATGGCGTAAGCAGTAGACGAACTAGGCATTGGCCGCGAATAATTTGATGCTCCCAATTCACTTGGCTATTCGTATTATTGAGGTATTTGTCAAATGCTTGACGTACAGTCGACAGCAGATTAATGGTAACACTTGCAGAGCTCGGTGGCACAGTGGTTGGGTCAATGGACTTGCAATATGGAGGTCCCAGGTTCGATTCCCAGCTAGGGCAGCCATGTACCAATGAGTTATCCTCGGATTTTTCGCCGGAAAAGCTTACGTACATTTACCGAGTGCTCTCAAAAACGGTGAAGGAAAACATCGTGATGAAACCTGCATGTCGTAGAAGAAAAAAAATTCTAAGGCATGTGAAATCCGCCAACCCGCACTGGGCCCGCGTGGTGGATTATGGCCCGAGCTCCCTCGATGTAAGGGAAGGTCTGTGCCCGAGCAGTGGGGCAATATAAATAGACTGATGATGATGATGATAATGATTGCAGTACGGTTTTAAGTCTTACAACGCAAATAATAAGAACGGTCCAAAATTCAAAGTGTTACCATTGATCTGTTGTCCATTGTACATACAAATAAGACGAATATTTTATCAAAAATACCAACCACACATGGCAATTATGACAAATACGCAAATACGAATACCCAAGCCACCATGAGAGTCATGTATACGAATAATTTTTTTTAGAATTAAATTGACACCATTTACAAAGAAAAGGTGTCAACGCTCACTGAGAAGAAGTCGCAATGATCTATTTTATTGTTCTCATTTGTTCCTTTTTTTGTATTTTATTGTTCTTGTATGTGCTTAAATGTTCTTCTTCTAAAGTAGAAGTCTCAGCGACTCCGGGTTCTCCTACGGAACGCACGATAAGAAGTGCCCAAGATAAGAAAAATACACTTTATTGCACCATAATACAGTATTAATTACATTATTGAGAAGCATGTACAATTTCGGCGGTCTTATCGCTAAAAGCCAATTCCAGACAACCTAAGCACTTGCCTGAGACCCATCGCAGGTGTGTGCTCCACCTCACAAAACCTCACTACCTTCCCCAAAGTCGCTACTATCCTGGATGGTCAAAACCCGCCATTTTGGCCATTCACACCCCATTAGTCGCCTTATATGACAGACAGGAGTTACACTAGCACTAATTCTCATGCCAGATAACCTACTGATCCCCTGTACTATGGCAATACCTTCATTTCTGTAAAAAGTGCTATTGTTTGTAATCTGTGCTCCCGATCGTTCGTAATTTGTTTTTCTTAGAATATTTCGTATCATTGTCCGTTGTTTGAAAGTTGGGAATTACTTTTTGGTAAAGAAATCATTTCGTGGCAAAGATTTCTTTGTTAGATATGGAAATGTCATAGGCACAGAACAATAATGGTGGTTAGAAATGTGAATGGGGTAAATGTAACTCGTTCTTCAATTATTTGATATTCAAGTTTGAAAGGTACGGAAAAGGTGCCAACGCTGACGAGAAATTCGTTTGTCCAATGTAGGAACTACCGCAGCTGCAGTCGACCTTGTAGACGCCAGGTTTTTCAAGCGGAAATATGTCCTTGGACGATCTCATGCTTCTCTGTACCTTTGTGTGCGGGGTAAAAACTATAGTATTATCGACAGAACGCCATTATGTTCCCAGATTAGTACGCGAGGCCATTGTAATAAAGAAATACAGAAATTTCAATCGCGACGATGGTTTTCTGTGGTCAAACCTTGGAATCCAGTGATCGACTTATGTAAACGAGGCACAAAGGCGAGTGCGTGCAAACGAACGGACATAATTAGTTCTTTTTGCAATATGGGGGTACCTGCAAATATCAACAACTTTTCTCAACGCAGTCAGCGAATACGAAAGAGGGTAGATCGTTTTGTGTCACCCTTCTGACGTTCAACACTCACCAACTTCAGTCTACTCGTGACCATGATGGCTGCAATGCTGTCGAAATATCGAGACATCAATAATAAATGTTTAACACGGTAATTCCCGTTTTATCTAATTAATATGTATACAAACCGTGAAAGTTTAAAAAGTGATAGAAAGGTAGTGTTCCTTGACAGCTTTTTTAAAAGTGTTAACAGTTTGACGTTCACGAATGTTATGTGGGAGTGAGTATTATACTGCTGTGCTTTGACAAGGTCCATAAAGATAACTGTAGTACCATAATTATCTTAATAAACAAACATCCGTATAACTTAAGGCACGCAATAAACATAATAATTATTGAGCGTCCAGCTACCGTCCTCTCTCCACATCTTCTCATAACTCAACTATAACTTTACAGAGAAATGAGTTATCAGACACCTAAATCCACCCCACAAAACCCTACTTAGGTACAAACTCAGTGAAACACGTCTAAGTTACTTAAAAGTGTGAAAGAGTACCCTCAAGTCCCAACATGACAAATGGAACCTCTACTTTATAAAGTTAGTCAATCACTCTACAAACCAGAGAGATCCATTAATTCTCCTTATACACCGACAGACAGACACTTCTATAACTCTAACTTATTGTAAGTTAGAGCTTAAAGCCAACATTTGTAACTTAATTAGCTCTATCAATCATTAAGAAAGCGGTCATAATATCGGATTACAATCTGAACCTTAATATTTTTGAAGGTTGCCGTATTGAAAATTAACTTATTTTTACAAATTAGCCGTTCGCATAGACCGGCTAGAAGATGAGAGCAGATTTTGATCGCGTTTAAAATAGAGTTTTGGATCATTGAAATAAGGTTTATTTTGGAAGTCCCATAGCAGCACACTGGACAAAGATGCTAGTGGCGTAGGAATGGACTGAGCTATTTATATTTTATTATTGTGGTGAATTTGTATTTTTAACCGACTTCCAAAAAAAAGACTTGAAAGAGATCAGTAGGTACATAGCAATAATATTTTATTTCAATATTCGTATGTAGATGTAAATAATCATAATTTTTTTTCTTTTTAGTTCCTGGGTTTAGTTTTTGGAAGGCTTTTTTTTTAAATAACTTACATTATTGACATTTTATTTTATTGAGGACAATTTGTTTACTAACGTATAATAAGTGGTTCACTAATGTTTGACAAAAAACGTATGACAAATGATCATTTTACAAATTATTTTTGAAAAAGTAATCATTTGACAAACTTATCATTTACTAAAGTGATCGTTTTAAAAGTGATCATTTGACAAAAATCCATTTTATAAATATTTAACATAGCAAATGTTGTGAATGCTAAACCGTCATTTTGCAATTGATTAAATGACCAAAGTATTCCTTTTTCAAGGTCGCCATTAGACAAAATATTGGGTAAATAAGTGGGTATTTTATATGTATAATTGTTAATAAATGAACTTGCTTTTTGAATGCAAAAAAAAAAAACCTAACATCGAAGTCTCTGGCTTGGAGCGAAGCTGCGCTTCGCTCCAAGCCAGAGCCTTCTGAACCTAAACATCCGTGTCGGATCTGGTTAGAGAGTTGGTCGGGGTGTCCCTTCATTTGATAAAAAACAAATTACAAATTTATGTATAATTGTTAATAAATAAACTTGCTTTTTGAATACAAAAAAAAAACCTAACATCGAAGTCTCTGGCTTGGAGCGAAGCGCAGCTTCGCTCCAAGCCAGAGCCTTCTGAACCTAAACATCCGTGTCGGATCTGGTTAGAGAGGTGTCCCTTCATTTGATAAAAAACAAATTACAATTACCAAACAATGCATTTTGTCAAAGGTTTTTATGCCTTGCGTTGTTTTATCTATTAACGTATATAATAAGTGAATAGTTTGTTAAGTGATGTTTTGAAGAAAGAAACTTTGTCTCGTAATTGTTTTGTCAAATGAATTATTTATAGAACCATTACTTTGTACAAAGATGAACTTATGAATCATGATTTTGCCAAACGTTGTTTGTGAAATGAATGGTTTGTAATATGTTTTTTATCAAATGAAGGGACACCATAATAAGTAATACTAACAATATATGGACCATGTTGTTCGAAATAAATGGTTATTATTATTATTAAAGTCAAAAGTCAAAGTCTCTTTATTGCAAGTAAGCACGTTGTGTACATTTTTGCACGTCAACATATTTTTTGAATTTACATTTATACCCCTTTGCTAGTAACTAAAAAAGAGTGTTAAAATATATCCAATATGTATCCAATCAACAGTTAATTTGCAAGTATATTCTCACCAAATCAAAATCCTCAGAAACAAGTGACAATTTGCTAGCCTCCAGTATGATTGCTATTTATAATTTCCAATTTAGAGACCCTTGTTTTGTTTACAGTAAAAGCCCTCTAGTTTATTCTAGAGCCTCTGAAGCATATTTTGGTATCTGTATCGTTACAACTCTTGTTAAGGGACTCAAGCTCAAGCGTGAGACAGAAGATGTCCCGCAGCGGCAGCGTGAAGACAATATAATGTAGCCACTATAATGTACTACAATGTAAATGTCTTGCTGTTGCGAAATAAACGGATTCACTCTTTATTATTCTCTCAACGATGTTGTCTGCATCACAGACGGTTTCAATAGGTATTGTTGCGGCATTGACCTACCAACTAAGGTTCTGCCGTTAATGCCGATTCTGTAAGCCTCACTACATTGGCGTGGACGGATTCCATGCCATCATACGCAAAAGAGTCGCGTCCCTGATGCGACGGATTCGCGGCAGCCCTAACAGCATCCTGAAGGGCATTGCGGATACCATGGACAGTCCGATTCTGAGACACTGGGTACACTTACATGTCCTATGGTCTCGGAGTCGGACCTAAGTCGCATGTCATAGCGCGTAATACACCTCGTGTAAACACTAACATAGTTTTAAGTACTTACGTATTTATAAATCGTTTGAATTTGATTTGACAACACTGGTGACGATGACAAGCCCTCCCCGCGAGCCGCGGCCTCGCTTCCAGCGCCCTATTTACGTCAGTAAGTAGCTGTTATTAATTTACCCACTCTTGTACCAACATAATTTGTTTAATGAATTTTCGGAGGCTCCTCGACAAAATGTTCATTTTTCCTTTAATTACTGTCAAGCGCCACGGAGGGCCTCCGTTTTAGCTGCGGGGAAATATTTAGATTTTAAATTCAACCTGAATGATATTAAAAATACAAGTTAAACGTATATTGTTTTCTCTAATTCTTTGTAAACTAACTACGTCTAAAAATATACACATTACTTATAAAATAAAACTAAATACTAAAGAACGAACACGTCGTTACGAGTAAAATTAAATTAAATACGAATTACATTTGAGTGTTTTAAGATGTTGCTAAAACAAATGCATAGTCGAAGACAGAGATAAGTATAAACTGACAATTTGCTACAATGACGCTTGACGTCATTGTACTGGATTGCTATAAGAGGTGAGCGTGAGTAACCCTGCAGGTCTTTATTATACTTAATTATTTGAAAACTCCAACATACTGATTCTCGCGAACATTTTCTAAAATTATTTTACATTATTAGTCTGTGCTCCAGGCTACTTACTAGTAAAAGTTTTTGCAATCAGTCAAGTAGTTCCTCAGCAAATCTAATAAAAAGGGAAACGTCAATCCCATACATTTTTCTTTCAGTCGAAGACAGATATAAGTATGCAGGTGGTCTCAATAAGGTTGATATTTTCTCAAAAACTACTGGACCGAATTTAATCATTCTTTTACAGTTACAGTTTTAGCTTTTATCTATCAAATAGTTAAATAATTTTTGCAATAGGTCAAGTAGTTTTTGAGAAATCTTAACCTTAAAAACTCTCCTGTATACGGCAATAACCAACAAGTAACCTACTCTATTGGCTCTGTCTAAGAGCGGTTTCACATTAGCCTTTTTTCTGCGCGTATACAGTCGTTTCGGCATACGCGCTTGTATACGCGCGCGCTACATTTCGCGCTTCAAAAAGTCGCGCATACGGGCTTATACCAGCTTGTTCAAGCGTGTGAAAGAATTTTTGCAATAGGTCAAGTAGTTTCTGAAAAAAGCTCAACCTTAAAAACTCTCCTGCAGGGTTACTCTCCCCTCTTAAGGTGCTCCCTCACCGGGAGCATTCGCGTGTAAAGTAACGTTACAGATTCGAGCATTACATCAGTGAGGGAGGAAAAACAGCGTCAGTCAGGGAGGTAGTATTGTAATGTAATGCTCAAAGTCGAATCTGCAACGTTACATTACACACGAATGCTCCCGGTGAGGGAGCACCTTTATAGCGATCCGACGTTTGACGTCGTTGTAGCAAATTGTCAGTTTAGAACCTAAACTGGATCGCTATAAGAGGTGAGAGTAACCCCGCTGTACACCTTACTCTGTGTTCCACCGTACGTTGCAATAACAAATATAGAGAGACGACGCCTTCCCCCGTAAAGATTAATTCCTCTCCACAAACAGTCGGTTTTGGCATTAACTCAATATCGGTGACGCAAGCCGGCCGGTGCGCGCCCATAGGCTAAGCACTATCTACGGCTTAGCTATAACTTAAACCGGTGAGAGGTGGCTGTGTCGAACCTGCACGCGTGTCGATCGTGGCCTGGCATCATGCCAACGTGCCGCACAGGCACGGATGTAGGAGGGCGCTAATTATTGGTACAGGGCGGTAATTAAAGATTTGTCAAAGTATGCTAACAATTCTAACTCTGACTTATTGCCCCCACTTGCAACTGAAAATTAATTAATATGATGTGTTTCAACCCAAAAAAAAAATTAAGATAAAAACATAATATCAAAAAAAAAAGCGTCTCTAAACAGTGCTTAGCCTTTAAGACAGTTAATTTGTAAATAGGGAAATGTGTAAGTTATAACCAAATTGTAAAAGATGTATATATATGTGTGACACTTCTAATACCAGTATATACAGGTGTATGTACTGACCCCAACGTCCAGAGCAAGGTAATAATAATAAAAAGTAGACAAACCATGTTAAGCCAAATAAAGACTCCGACCACCATGTCAGAGGAAAGCAGGCATAACATACAAAAAAATACCAGAATAGATGACCAGAATAGGTTCTGATTTAAGCCGCTCCATGACTATGAAAGAATAGCAAAATAATTTTCTTTAATGAGTTGATGCCCAGATTAGGGTTATTCAAAAGAGTGTACGGATTTAAATCTACTACTGCACTATTAAAACAATATTTAACTGTCAACAAATAGCAACAGACCCATGAAATGAAGTTGCTATAAAAATAGAATACGGGGCACTGTCGAATGAGCCATTTTACTAATACACATATTGATAAGTATTTGAGTGAAACTACCGGAGGCCATTTGCACACTGATTTATTTAGCTAGTAAAGCGGTCGTGGGCGTAGCCACTTAAAACTACCCTCATATCTTATATCTAACATCCCTCCACCATAAGCTTCTTGTAGACAAGAAGTAACATAAAAATACTTTAACATAGTTTCTTAAAATCTATCATTTTCCGGCATGCCCTCACGGGACGGCCGGCGCGATTGTAGTCTTTCTGCTCTTGCGGCTCGGCCGACTGAGCCGGTTGAGGACTGCTCGGTTCAGCAAGTTGCTCCTTGGCCGGGTGGTCAGCATCATGCCGCTTCTCCGGCAAATTCGTATCATTCGGAGAATAAAATACATCTTCTACCAACGGCGGGTCAGGAGACATTTCGAGTTCTTCATTGTTGCTTGTCGAATTTAGCCTGTAGCTTGCACAAGAGGATTGTGGCTCGCTTTGATGTGACTCCGAGGGTTGTTCTGCAGACGATTGCTCAGAACTCGAGCCAGGAAGGTGAGGTTCGCTATTTTGTGCTTCTCCCCCCACGACAAATCCATGGCATGCCATCATTGGTACAAACTCAGGTGTAGGTAACGATGAGTTTGTGCTGATTTCTCTTTCAAAGTCCTTTGTTTTATTTTCATTTACGGAAGTAGTATATTTAATGATCTGATTAATGTGCCTTCTTATTATATTTTTTGTCTCAAAATCCTCTATTAAGTATAAAACTGTCCCTTGTTGTTCAATAATTTTCCCTCTGCACCAACAAAATTTGTTCTTATTGATATATTTCTTATATAAAATCTCCGTGTCTTTTCCGAAATTTACTCTTTTGGTGCCGCCGTACGACTTAGACTGCAAAGACTGCTTGTCTTTCACAACTGAGGTGGAATTAGTGGGCGGAGGCGACTTTTTTGGATTTATTAAATCCAATCGAGTTTTAAGTTTTCTACCGAATACTAATTGCGCAGGGGAAGTTCCCGTAGTCGAATGGATTGAGTTTCGGTAATCAAATAGATATTTTAACAATGATTTAGCAACATTTTTGTTTTGTGATTTCAAAAAAAGCGCAGATTTTATACCTTTTTTAACAATTTTTACGTAACTTTCCGCCTGACCGTTACTAGACGGGTGGTATACCGGACTTGTTAAATGTTCAATTCCGTTTAATCTGCAAAATCTTTTAAATTCCTCTGAAGTGAACGATGTGCCATTGTCACTAACAATACTTTGTGGAATTCCAAATCTCGATATTACTTCACTCACTTTCTCTATTACCTTAGTAGAAGTAATATTATTGTTCATATCGAAACATTCTACCCATTTACTATGAGCATCCACTAAGACAAAGTACATATGACCATTGATTGGGCCTAAAAAATCCATATGTACTCGTTGGAAGGGGAACTGTGGATACGGCCAGGGCGAAAGCGGGGCGCGCGGCGGCGAGGGGCGCAGCTGTGAGCAAATATCGCAAGCACCGATCAGCTGTTCGATCGCCGCGTCTACTCCGGGGAACCAAAACCGAGACCTAGCCTCCGCTTTTGTTTTAACAATTCCGAAATGTGAATTATGCAGTTCGGCTAATATTTTGTTCCTTATTTTTAGAGGAATCACTACTTTATGTCCTCTCATTAGACATCCATTTTCAACGGCCAACTCTGAACGACACAAATGGTATGGTTTAATATCGGTATCCGTTACATTACGCGGCCATCCCTCTAAAACATATTTTTTTACTTGGTTTAAGATTGCATCATCCGTTGTTTCTTGACATAGTTCGCGTACAGTTACCGGCAAACTGCCTTCTAACACAAAATTAATGTAACATGCGGGATCTACTTTGCCGCACGTCCCTGCCTGCGAACCGGTTCCGTGCGCCGCCCCGCCATCGCCACTGCCTACCGGAAGCGATGCTCGTGATAAGAAATCTGCACTATTATTCGCACTGCGCACGTATTCTATGTTAAAATTGTATGCTGATAAGAATATTGCATACCTTTGTAGTCGATTCGCAGTGACCTCCGGTATGCCTCGATGTGGACCAAAAATGGAAATAAGTGGTTTGTGGTCGGTGCGTAGGATAAATGGTTCTGATCTTGCATATAAATACTGATGGAATCTTCTTACACCAAAAATGATTGCAGTTGCTTCCTTTTGAATTTGCGAATAATTTTTTTCGGCAGAATTCAGCGTTCTAGACGCGAAAGCGATTGGCCTCTCTATTCCATCAGTATCTATCTGTGATAAAATTGTTCCTAAACCGCTCTGAGATGCATCTACGGTTAATATAATCTTAGCGTTTGCATTATAATGAGCTAAGGTCTGTTCGGAAGATAAGCATTTCTTGACCTCCCTAAATGCTTTATCACGTGCAGGGGACCATGACCATTTCACATCCTTTTTCAGTAGCTCGTATAAAGGACTGAGGATCGTTGACGCTCCAGGTACAAAATTCCGGTAGTAGTTAACTGACCCCAAAAACGACTGTAATTGATTAACATTTTTAGGCACTGGAGAGTCAACTATCGCCTTAACTTTATCCTGGCACTTCCTTATGCCGTGTTTACTGATGACGTGTCCTAGATAACTAATCTCTTGTTTAAAAAATTCGCATTTATCTTTCTGTAGCGTTAGACCTGCCTCACTGAATCGCTTCAATACACTATTTAGTCTGTTAAGGTGTTCCTCTTCATTGCGCCCTGTTATTAATACGTCATCTAAGAAGCAAAGGACCCCTTCCAGGCCAGCAAGGATACTGTTTAAAGCACGCTGAAATATAGCTGGGGCACTTGCAAGACCGAAGACCAACCTATTGTACTTAAACAGACCTCGGTTTGTGTTTATACAAGTAATGCTATCCGGGTCGTAAATCAAAAATTGGTTGTATGCCATGGACATATCTAGCTTTGAGAAAGTTTCTCCACCATGTAATTTGGAGAAAAGTTCTTCGACGGTTGGTAAAGGATATTTTTCTATCAATAGCTGTTTATTTATGGTCTGAGAATAATCAGCGCATATCCTAACCGAGCCGTCGCGCTTTAATACTGGCACAATAGGAGAGGCATAATCCGAGTGCTCCACTGGCTCTAAAATACCTAAGTCGACTAAACGATCTATTTCTTTGTTTACTTTGTCGATAAGCGCGAACGCCACCGGTCGGGCCTTAAAGAAAACCGGTTTTGAGCTTTCTTTTAAAGGTAGTTTTACTTGGTATTTGTTAAAACATCCTAATTTATCTGAAAATAGTAACTTATACTTTGATAATGTTTTTGCCAAAGTATTTTTGCTACCTATTATTGTTTCGCAAAATTTTATCGGTGATATTTCAAGTCCAAAGCTTGAAATAAAGTCTCGGCCTAGTAGCGGTGGACCACCTTTTCTTATTACAAAAACGTCTAACACCTTTTCACGTCCCGCGTAAGATAATGGTAATTTTGCAATACCTAAACTTTTGATGGCGCTTCCATTGTAACTTATTAATTTTTTGTTACTTTGCAACAATGGCACATCGCTAAAATAGGATTTATACGCTTTTTCCGAAATCACTGTTACAGCAGATCCGCTATCGACTTCAAATTCTAATTGCAAATTATTAATACCTACTATCTCAACCATCGGTGCGCCTGCGTTACTACGTATGTTATAATTGTAGCACTCACCGTCATCGCCTTCGCTCACCTCTTCCGACTCAACGTAATTCACACTTTTGCACATATTTCCGAGATGCCCTTTTTTGTGGCATTTTTTGCATTTATAATTAGCAAAGCGACATTTATTCGCACTATGATTGCGACGACCGCACACCGTACACTTTTGCGACACTTCCGTAGACGACGATGATTTGCCTATCTTGTAGACCCCGTCGGCCTCGCCAGCCGCCGCTAGCATGGGCGCCGCCGCCGCTGACATCGCCGCGGCTGCGCCTGCGCGGGCGCACCGCGTGCTCTCGGCGATCTCGACCGCCTTCGATAGCGTGAGCTCGTCGATCACTTGCGCGAACAGCTTCTCCCGCTCCGCACCGGGCTGCATGCCCATCACGAATTTGTCTAGGAGCGCCTCCTCCAGGTGTTTAAACCTGCAGTGCGCCGCGAGCCCTCGCAGGCGCGCCGCCCACTGCGCGTGCCCTTCACCGGCACGCTGACACGCCGTGTAGAACTGCGAGCGCTCCGCGAACCCGCACCGCTTTGGAGTGAAGTGGTTATCCAGCAGTTTCACCACATCGTCGAAACTTTTTTCTTCGATCACGGCAGGGAGCGCGAGATTGTTTGCTAACTTATAAGTACTTTCCGCGAGTGCGCTTAATAAAATGGCCCGGCGTTTTACACCCGCTTTGTCCGTCACGTCATTTATTTCGTTCGCGATAAACCACTGTCTGAGACGGTTCTTATACGTCTCCCAGTCCTGAAGTTCATGGTTGTAACCCGAAATTAACCCGAATGGGGTCGACGAGGAGCCCATTATCTATTTCGTAGGTAAAAAACACTAAATCGTCGCCACTGATAAGTATTTGAGTGAAACTACCGGAGGCCATTTGCACACTGATTTATTTAGCTAGTAAAGCGGTCGTGGGCGTAGCCACTTAAAACTACCCTCATATCTTATATCTAACACATATTATTAATAATAATAAATTTATGCAAGCCTTTCAAAGGGCCGGGTTTTCTTAGACCCGTGAAACCTAGAGATACATAATTTAATAATAAAATTTATTTATTTTCTCACAACAAAGTTATAAATAAGCACATACATGGTAATTTTATCAGTCCAAAATAATACTTTGGGTGATACTGGTGTCAGAACTTGGATTTAACCTGTATTTCATGACACCAGGGCCCACTTAATATAATATTATATTATATTTATTAGATAATTATGAAATTATGAAGATACTATAAATAACTGTTACAGAAGTATTTATAGTATTTATTTGAGGCAAGCAAGACTATTCAAAATTATATTGCCTAATGCTTATTTATACTTACAATAAATTCCGTCATTTTTCTCCATCTCTTAATCCTTTTCGGGGGCGTAAATATTAAATCTCATATTAGGGGCGCAATAAGTCTTAGCCCTGCCCTGGCCGCATCCCGCCACGCTATTCCCCGGTCAATAATCAGCTTTTCCATGTTTATGCGCAGCTTTGAGCGGGTCCGGTGTTCTCGGACCACTCGACCACTCGACGTCTGCTCTTACCCTGAGACTACAAACAACTTAACATAACAATTGCTCCGCTTACGGTCTAGCGGGTCCCAACAGACGAGGTTAACGAATTTGTGGGATGATAGCGTTCTCTGTTATTGTTATTGCTGAGAGTTTTTTGCCACTTTTTCTCCTCAGCGTTGGCACCTTTTCCTTGCAAAGTGGTGTAAATGTAAATTCCAAAAAATATATTGACGTGCAAAAATGTACTCAACGTGCTTACTTGCAATAAAGAAATTTGACTATTTGACTATTGATAAATTCGAAGGGCCGCCATTTTGAATGAATGATCATTCATTCATTCAAAATGGCGGCCCTTCGAATTTAACCTTCGAAGAAAACCATTGTGTATTTATGGGCTGAGCCTCGTCGATTTTTACTAGCCATCAATATCAGATATTTGGCGAATATTAGTACAAAAAACGATATCGTCTCTCCACCTACGCCGAGGTCTGCCCCGACGCTGGCAACCGTCCGATGGCACCCGATACAGGGATGGGTGGCTGGAAGAGGCTCAGGACAGGGATGGATGGAAGAGAAGGGGGGAGACCTTTGCCCAGCAGTGGGACAATTTATAGGTTTACAAAATAAAAATTAGTAAGTACAAAAATTTCGTTCACGCAGACTTTGACAGGACAAAAAAAGGCCAGCCGGCTAGCGTCATGTGTTATTATTTATTTATTTATTTTATTAATGGACTCGACAGTTCGTCATTTGCCAATGTCATGTTAAAGAATATTCAAAATATCATATCGTCTTCTTTTCATCCAGGGGGACTCCCAGACCCTACGGCGACTGCTGTAGCATCATCATCCTGGGTATCCGCGTCTTTTTGTCTTCATCCAGGGGAGTCACCGTAGCGTCATCACCCTGGGTATCCGCGTCTTCTTGTCTTCATCCAGAGGAGTCGCCGTGGCGTCATCACCCTGGGTATCCGCGTCTTCTTGTCTTCATCCAGAGGAGTCGCCGTAGCGTCGTCACTTAGCGTATCCGAGCCTTCTTGTCCTCATCCAGCCAGAGGAGTCGCCGTAGCGTCGTCACTCTGGATTTACCAGCGCGAGGAAGAAGAAGAATGGCATTTCAAAACTCCCTTCCTGGGACTTGAACGGACGAGACACGATTTTTCTTCATGTGGTTAAGTAACCTATAGTCAGACTTGTTGGGGCCCATATCCCTCTGACATGCCTCACGACTGAAATGTATTTTCCTAGAACCGTCCCTGGCAAAATGCACCTCAACTTATTTAAACTTCCCCAACTATCTGAACAACCATCTTTCTCTTGAGAGCTTAAAAGCTATTGAAGCTTTAGCGAAATTTTAAATTGCTTTACACAATATACATGAACGATACCAACGTTGTTGGTAGATAATTTATATGTAAGTATGTAATAAAACTAGATACTGTGACTCTTATCCGCTATGCTGAAAACTCTCAATCATCCATTGAATCCTCAGAATAATAAGTATATGTTAGAACTGTCATGAGTCATTTTTATAGAAATAAATACATGAATGTTTGCGGCAATGTTCGCTCATGCTCATACTTGCATTGTATGAGATTAAATTATGACCTACCCAAATCAAGTGTCTTATTATGTAAGCAAATATGATAGTTTTAGGTAAGGTTTTTTTTCATAGGTAGTTTTAAAGTATTTTAAGTAGTTTTAAATATTTGTAAGTAGTTTTTAGAAGGAAGTTAAAACGACCCTGTTCAGGTCGTACTGTCAAGCATTCTACACGTGCAATCTGTGGGTCAACTACACCAAAAAGTCATACAATGCCCTGCGTGTACAGTATAACAATGCGTTCAGGGTGCTGATGGGGCTGTCGCGATGCTGCAGCGCGTCAGGGATGTTTACGGAAGCCGGCGTAGACGGATTCCATGCCATCATACGCAAAAGAGTCGCGTCCCTGATGCGACGGGTTCGCGGCAGCCCTAACAGCATCCTGAAGGGCATTGCGGATACCATGGACAGTCCGATTCTGAGACACTGGGTACACTTACATGTCCCGGGGTCTCGGAGTCGGACCTAAGTCGCATGTATGGCGCATAATACACCTCATGTAAACACTAACATAGTTTTAAGTACTTACTAACACTTATATGGTCTTTGTGACTGCAATAAATCATTTGAAAATTTTTAATATATTTCGTAAGTTTTAGTTTTAATTATACTTTGCTTAAGTTGTGTCTTATAAGTTCAATTACTGTCGTTGTAGTGCACTCAATCTTCTCAATTTTGCGCGGTTATACATTTTGATAAGGCGATTGGCTCTCGTTTTACGAGTGCGCCGCGACTCGAGGCGGCCGACCGAGGCGCAGGGACGGATTGAGGCACGATGCTGGGGGTCAGAGTTTCGCTTGGGGCAGTAATTCTGCAAGATTAATTCGGATATTGGACTAGCTGTACCCCGCAATTTATTTTTCGTAGAGGAGGAGGATGGAGGAGATCAGGAGGCAGATCTTCCTCTCTGGATCCTTGTTTCCACATCACATACCGCCATGGCTTATAGCCTATGAGCTGTCCGGATATTTCAGCTATCTCCTAGTGAAACTCCCATCAAAATCCCTTCATTACTTATGGCGTGATACTTGCACAAAGTCACAGACAAAAATTCTAAAAATTAGTGTTTTGGCATCAGTATCGATCCTAAAACACATTACAATTATTCTTTTCAAAAAATATCCAATGTACAGAAACAACTTTTTTACAGTCTTATTATATGTATAGATTACTAATAATAGTAATAGTTGTGTAATACAATAATAAAACAATCGGCTTGTACTAGATTTAACCAAGAGTACGTGGCTACACCTAGTTCTAACCGGCTAAAACTAGGCGTAGCCGCACGCCGGATTCTAGCCGTAACGCATATATGAGTTTTGATGACCATAAAATTACGGACGGTGCAACAAAACGAATAGTCGATCTTCTTCTTCTCAACGTTCCTCTTCTCATCGAAGGTTGAACAACATCATGGCAATTTTCACCCTCTGTCCGGCTGCCCGGAACAAGGAGCCGGTGCTGCAGCCGAACCAATCACGTAAATTCTTCAGCCAAGAGTGTCTTCTCCTGCCAACGCTCCTCTTTCCACAAATTTTGCCCTGGATGATTAATTGCAGCAGGTTATATCGCGGGTTCCGCATAATATGACCGAAATATTGGAGCTTCCGTCGCTTGACCTCCTTTAAAAACGAATTGCAAACGGTGCAACAAAACGAATAGTCGATCATAGCTAGACAATTTATATTGTATTTCAGTGTAACGGCTCGTACACAACAGCAAATTGTCCGTGCCCAACATTCGCTCGCATCAATTTGACAGGTTTGACACGTCATCATTGCAAATAAATCGCTTGGACGACCTGCTGATACGAGGCTTCGAGCACCACGTTCGCTGGCTGATTGACCGGTCAATGAGTTACATAATCGATTTGATTCATGACTCGACTTTAAATAAAGCTACCTATTAGGTAAAAGAGAGCTCGGTGGCTCAGTGGTTAGGTCGATGGACTTGCAAAACGGAGGTCCCAGGTTCGATTCCCAGCCAGAGCAGCCGTAGACTTGCATGCCGTAGAAGAAAATATCTAAGGCATGTGTGTGTGTGTGACTGCTGCCGAATGACAACAACCGGAACCAACTGCTTAAAGTGCTTTCCAAGGCACGAAGGGGCTCAGATGAAAATGTCACTAGCGGTCACCTATCCATGTACTGACCTCTCCCAGCGTTGCTTTACTTGTATGATTGTTTTCAATGTGTACTCGCAACTGTACAATGAGACCCTCACTCCCACCTAAGAATAGGAATCATCATCATCCCGTATCAGTCCACTGCTGGACGTAGGCCTCTCCCAAAGTGCGCCAATCAACCCTACTCTCGACCCTCTGCATCCAGTCCCTGCCAGCCATCTTGCAAAGGTCATCCCTCCATCTGGTCGGGGGGCGTCCCACACTACGTTTACCCGTTCGTGGCCTCCATTCGAGAACTCGTCTTCCCCATCGGTTCTACGACAGATGTGACCAGCCCAAGAATAGGAATAAGCGTCCCTAATCCTCCACCACTGTTTATGATTGAATCTGCACAGGCACCCAAAATTCACGGTCGCCTCGGGCAAGTTGACCTTAATACGGGCCTGTTTTAATAACTGGGTCAAGGCATCTATTTCCGACATAATCCTGGCTCTTGAGCCCGCCGACTGCGGGAACTATTTATACAGGGTGGCCTGTAGGCGAATCATATTAGTACAGCTTGACCTTGAAATGGGCAAAATGTATTTCATTTGTGCATTCAGACATAACAGGGCCTTCCATGAGCCAACTAGCGCCGCCAATATTGAAAAAATAATATCATCCAATTTAATCAATTTAAAAAAAAAGCTATTTACAAAATGTTTATTACAATAAATACTAAATTTTTTAAATGCTTATTTATAACGTGATTCAATTTCGGTAAGTTAGTTCGCATAATTGCGAACAAAAAAGGACAATGGACAAAAAAGGGCCAACTAGCTCACAGTCAGCCGCAAACTATGTGCCTGATTAGTCCACAGCCTAAATATCATCTGTGAAAAAAATATGATCGTGGAAATATATGATTTAAAAAATAACTCTCCGTCCCCTACCTGTGGTTCCCGTTAAATGCCACAAATATCCCGTTACGTGCCTCCACCGGCGCTCTAATAGCGGCGGCACACGTCGCCCGTTAACAATAAACACGCGTGAACACTTCATTCAGGCGACAGGGCTGCCAGCTCAGACACTGGTTGGAGTATCTTGTATACGACTCTACATATCACGTCTCACTATTAACTGGAATCTATAAACTATCGCATGCAGTTCCTATAATGACAGGCTTGCGGATTGGCGGATTTCAACATGCCATAGAATTTTTTTCTTCTACCGCATGCAGGTTTCATCACGATTCTTTCCTTCAGAGTTTTGAGAGCACGTAAGATTTTCCGTCGAAAAAACCGAGGATAATTCATTTGTACATGATTCCCTGGGTGGGAATCGAACCTGGGACCTCCGTATCGCAAGTCCAGTGACCCAACCACTGATCCACCGAGCTCCGTTTTTCTTTAAGTCTAATTCTACCTACAGGCTGGCAAGGTAATGAGATGGACCAGGTTAGGATAGCCTTCGCTGATCCCTTGCACGTCTGCACCAGGAAGGAGTGGAGTCAAGGTGTGAGGCATCACTACGGCTCAGTTTCGACCACGACCACTAGTCCAAGAGTAGCGAGAGAGAAGAAGAAGGGTGCAGATTTTGAAATCAAGGGCGTGCAATAATCCATATTGTAAAATCTGGTACGTGCATAAGTACAGCATCCTGGAAGTAATCGCGTGCATATATGACTCTCCTATTATAAAACACTTCGTTGAGCTGTTGATCGGAAAGAACTAACTCTTTTTGATCGGCACCTCAACGAAGCATAGATAATAACTTACTAACAATAATTTTAAGGTGTTTTACTAACAAAAGTGGATCAATGTTATCTTGAATAAAAAAGTTAATCAAAGTCAAATTTCTTTATTGCAAGTAAGCACGTTGAGTACATTTTTGCACAACAATATATTTTTTGAATTTACATTTACACCACTTTGCAAGGAAAAGGTGCCAATGCTGAGGAGAAAAAGTGGCAAAAAACTCTCAGCAACACATCTTTTAAAACAATGATAATACAATGATTTTATTGAATGTTATTATTATTATTATAAGTCCATATATTATTGTGATATCAGGTGCGTGCAAAGGTCCAGATTATGAAATCAGGGCCGTTCAAAGATACATATAGTGAAATCAGGGCCGTGCAAAGATCCAGATTGTAAAATAGAAAACGTTCTAATAACCAGACCTTAAAATAAGGTGCGTTCAAAAATCCATATTGTGAAATCAGATACGTGCAAAGGTCCAGATTGTGAAATCAGGTGCGTGCAGAGGTCCCGATTTTGAAATCAAATGCGTGCAAATCCTCCTGTCCGTCTCTATATACCCGTACTCATCCCGTACCAATGTCCCAGGTGTAGCGAAATAAATTGAGATACTACGAAGCGTTGCGTGACATCGCGTCGTCACGTTCGCAATTTAATAATAGCGCGATCACGTTGTCCGTTTATAAACACGCTACAACGATTTACTCCGCGGCATACAAGGTACTCGATGAGATAGGTAATACGCCAACACAAAGACTATTACTAGCAAAAATGGGACCACCCTTGGTGACCCTTGGGATATACCCTGATGCTCCCACTTCACAATTATAGAGATTCCAGATTGCGCTAATATCCCCTTCCCGCTCGCTCTTACGCGATGTAGTATATGAACGACAGTGACAGTTGCGTTTAGGTTTAGGAATTGACTTAGTGGCCGTGACTATAATGTCAGGGTTGATAACACAGACCACTATATATATTGGTGTATGTGCTTCTTATTTCTTCTTATTCTTTATTTATTTTATGCAATACACTGCCGTTTATTTTTTGTTAATTTCCATTGCCTGGAAGAAATCGTTCTGAGCGATAAGGCCGCCTTTGTACAAATTGTTTACTCTCTGTTTTCTATGTATATGCTTCTCTGTGCAATAAAGTGTTTATCTATCTATCTACCACTTACCCAATAGCCATGAAATCGGTACAAATTTGCAAGGGAAAAATTCTGTCAACGATGAGCGCATAGAGACGAAGCGGGGGACAGGGGTGCCGTATTAAAGAGATTCATGACGATAATATCTCTAGTTGCCACGTGCCGCGAAGCAATGTTGCGCTCATGTGCGGGCAGACACGGGCCTCCTGTTACAGATCTATGGGGGAAGTGGTCTGTCTGTGGTTGATAATGACATGGTATGTATGAATGCAATTGCTCGGTACGATTACTCTTCCTTCGGATATATAAAAGAGAATTGAGACAACATAAGTTTGCAAATATCAACAACTTTTCTCAACGCAGTCAGCGAACACGAAAGAGGGTAGATCGTTTTGTGTCACCCTTCTGACGTTCAACACTCACCGACTTCAGTCTACTCGTGACCATGATGGCTGCAATGCTGTCGAAATATCGAGACATCAATAATAAATGTTTAACACGGTAATTCCCGTTTTTATCTAATTAATATGTATACAAACCGTGAAATTTTAAAAACACATAAGTTTGTTAGACGAATAATTCACATATTTCTATGACCGAAATACTTTGCGTGACTCCAGCTCATTGGCAAAGTGTTAAAGCTCCAAACATCCCATTATTAATAAACATGCTGTGAGCGCTTCATTTCACTTGGCTGTATGGCTGCACGGGTCGCTTGCCGCGCGTGATTTCGCAGTAATAGCGTGCGGATCACTCGCTCGCTATCAATAAATATTGATAACACGCGTTAACACTTCGCTTATTTAATAGGGTTCCCAACTTGCAGGTAAATAGAGTGTATGTATTCTATGTATATTGTATGTCTATGGTAAAGCCCATATTTCATGCGAATTACACAATATCTGTAATGAGGGGTTTTCAAGGTTACATTTTAAAAAGAAAGAAAGTACCGCTAGCCCCGGTAGATGGCACTGACTGGTCTGATGTCAACATTAAATGAATTGTTATTGTGCGACGTGCGTGCGCGGCAGGTTGGCGTCCCGCTGTGTATAAAAGACATTGTCACTTTTGAATGGAGTATACAAAACTACGTGACCATTTAAGCTGTACCTAACATTTTATTGGGGACTTATTACAGGTTTCATATTGCATAATCAATATCATTTTCTACTACTCTCGCAACTCCTATAGAAGAATAACAAAAACAATGAATAAATCGCTTCGATTTATTACTATTTTCTGAATTCTTAATTAAGCGGTTTTTTTCGCCTCGCAACTTGTACTTACATAACTTTAATTTAAACCAATAATTTTAATAAAAAACGGAGATACTTTTACATTTATTCGTTATCTTGTACAACTTGCGGTTGATGGTGGGGCAGAATCTGGCATAGTCATTTGTATGCGTAGGACGCGTCGCGCCTCTGGCCGAATATCACTCTACACTATCTGTGTGCACTCACACAAATGCAAACCTGAGCTTACGCCTCGCGCACTGTACGAAGTAACAATCCCAGGTACAATCTCAATCAATAAAGCCTGCCACCAATACCCAGCAGAGTTGCGTCGCTTTCGGTTCACAAAATAGCTCACTTAGTTGAAAAATACAGTGTAAAATATCGCGTAAAATGCATGAAAACCAGTGAATCAGTCATTCTTCTTCAGCATACAGCAGCCCACTCCTGGGCATATGCCTCTCCATGAATCCTCCATGTGGCCCGATCCCAAGGTTGTCTGGTCCACACCGAGCCAGCAACTCTCTTGATGTCGTCTGACCATCTGGCCGGTGGTCTGCCCACGCTTCTTCCCGTCCGGGGTCTCCACATTAGAACGCACTTACTCCATCGACCATCGTTTCGGCGACAGAGGTGCCTCAGTGAATCAGTCATTAGGGGCCCTCAATATAGCCGTATTACCTGCGGCTCGTAAAACAGTTTACGAGTATAGATAGCGGCAACTATCGGTATTCATACAAACATGTTTACCTGACAGTAAGCTGTGGACATTTCGGAGATTAGATGCTATTATGTAGCTCTGAGGAAGACTATACTATGATTAGAAGGCATTTGATGTGACTAATCTATACATATAATAAGACTGTAAAAAAGTTGTGTCTGTACGGGACCCCTTTTTTTCGCATAATTTTTTTGTCCTATTTTAATTTAGCATAATGAGTTAGGCATAATGTTTTTTGTCATAATCATATTTTGTCATAATTGTTTTTGGGCATACAATCTAACTAAGCATAATTCTAGTTTGGACTAATCGTTTTTGCCCTAATTTTGATTTCCATATTGTTTTATGGCATATTGTTTATTCGTCTAATAGATATTATACATAAATAATGTTTGTTTATGTATTTCTTCTTTTTTGTTGGTATTGGTGTTGTATGTATGGTGTATTAGGTAATAGTAGGTTACGGTGCGGCGGGGGTGGCCCTTGGGCCACCCGTAAGCCGCCAACATGATTATTTTATATACAATCAAAAAGTAGGTATTAGGTAGGTATATCAGATATAAGTTAGGTACCATAGTGTAATAGTAGGTTACGGTGCGGCGGGGGTGGCCCTTGGGCCACCCGTAAGCCGCCAACATGTTTATTTTATATACCTACAATCAAAAAGTAGGTATTATAGTGTAATAGTTGGTTACGATGCGGCGGGGGTGGCCCTTGGTTTAATTTTTGTTTTTAAAACTTCAGGAGTATATTTTTCGGCGAGTAATTAATATGATTATTACAATTATGTTTAAATATCATTATGACAAAGTTTATTTAGGCTTTATAATATTATTCTTAACAATCTTTATGCTGTTTGTAGTTATGCTTAATAATATTATGCCTATAAAGTTATGCCTAATGACTATTATGCGTAGTTATTACTAGGACAATTTAAGGTATGCCATGTTATATTATGACATAAAAATTTATGCATAGAAATAGGGAACCGTGTCTGTACATAGGATATTTTTTGAAAATAATAATTGTAATGCTTATTTGTAACGTGATTCAATGTAGGTAAGTTGTAGTTCACAAATGTGCCAGAAACGGCCGTTTTTCGCATTTATGCGAACTGCAACTTACCTACATTGCATCACGTTACAAATAAGCATTTAAAAAATAATATTTATAGCAATAAACAATGTGAACATAGCTTTTTTAATAAAATTAATTGTATTGGAAGATATGATTTTTTTAAGATTGGCGGCGCTAGTTGGCCCTAGGAAGGCTCTTAAATAAGTAACACACAAACACAGCCCTTAGTTACTGCCATTTTTCGTACTATCTCGAGTTACGATAAAAATATACATAACAAGTATAAGCCCCGCATGTAAAACTATGTTAAACTAAAGCGTAGCAAACTGTAATCACATCGACAGAACCGCAGAGCGACATTGACATATTATACGTAAACCCGTTGGATATCCCATATCCCCCCCCCCCCCCCCACCCCCAATCCCCCAATCCCTGTTCCCGTGCTTTTAGCGAAATTAAAGAGTGTCTGAACCGCTCTTTATTTTATAACATTTAGCTGAGCTCTTGAGGTTGACGGAGGATAATGCCTTTTTACTGCATCTATTGAGGTTGGTGCTCGTTCCGGCGAGAGTTGTGACTACTGTTGTGATATAAGCTCCACGCCCTTTTTTCCCCGCAGGTGTAGGCAGAGACTATGAACTTCCATATACTGCGATACTGGTATACAATAGCATACATAGCGATCTTGGCATACAATAGCACACATACCCTGGCATACAAAGAACACATATCCTGGCATACAATAGCACACATACCCTGGCATACAAAGAACACATACCCTGGCATACAATATCACACATATCCTGGCATACAATAGCACACATACCCTGGCATTCAAAGAACACATGTCCTGGCATACAATAGTACACATACCCTGGCATACAAAGAACACATACCCTGGCATACAATAGCACACATATTCTGGCACACAGTAACACAATACCTCATACGATTTGTCTAACATTCCTCCCGTACATTCAATGCAGCAAAGTATCCACCGACCGCTTTTCGCCACTACGTGGGCCATGGCGTGATGGGTGGCGAACCTCATCGCCGTCTCCGAGCACATTTAGTTTTAAAACAGTCTGTTGTGACGTGATTGCTTTTATTGTATTTCAATATCGATGATTGACAAGGTCTAAATTTTTTACCCCCCTTTATTAAATTTTTTATGAAAATGTACGTAAGATTAAGGGTAAGGGCTATTTTTTCTTTTATTAAAATAACGTCGTTTTCATTATTTAAAAAGTAAGTTAAGATCATGAAAATTAAAAAGGGCGTAACGATGACGTCACATTACTGAAATAGTGTCGTTCCAAAATTGGAGAATACCCATGGGTATCGTCCGAAACATGTTTATTCATGAATAAACATGTTTCGGACGTTTTCGGTATTTGTAAGAGTGGTTGGGTGCTTTGGGAGAGGCTTACGTCCAGCAGTGGACTGATACGGGTTGATGATGATAGTGGCAGTACCAGGAGGCTATAAGAGCGAGGAGGTGAGGCTTACGTTCAGCAGTGGACGGATACACACTGTTGATGATATTTTGGAACAGTCCATTAACTCCATCGCAATGTCTTATTGTGACAAACAACTGAGGGGTCCTAGAAAGGGCAGAAAAGCAAACAACGCGCCTTTAGCTGTATTAAAGTCTAGCCGCAGGATATATGAGTGTGACGCGATGCGCCCCGCCTCCGAATTCTGCTGAATGTGTCTGCTTAGATACAATAAATTTCAATAGATATCAGCATGGGCGTACCCAGGTAAGGGCAGCTGCCCCCCAACCTGGGTACCCGACCCATTGGGATCTTTTGTGCTCTCCCCTTTCCCTTATGCTCCTTCCTCCTCCCTAAAGATACAACTCAGTAGGTCCGCTATGCAGCTCATGGGAAGGAGCCTGTAGTCTTCTGGTTACGGCCGGATAGGCCGACCCCAGGAGACTCATTCGCTTTCTAGCCAGTGAGTCACATTCACACAGTAGGTGTTTCATGGACTCCGTTTTGTCACCACAGGCTCTGCAGGTTGGAGGTTCAGCTAAACCCATCCTATGCAACAGGTCGTTCGTTGCTTGATGTCCTGTTAGCGCCCCAATTATGAGCCGCATCTGGTTTCTGTTGTTTCCAGATTTTCCTGCACCAGCCTCTGTCTAACACTTGCAGTAAGAATTCAACTGTTATGACGCATAAAGAACGATCCAAAGTCCAAAGTGTTAAGCTTGGCACACAGCCGCGACCTAGCCGTGATCTGCGATCAGTTGAAACGCATGCCCCGCCTCATTTTCTGCCGTCGTTACCTACTGGACGTAGATCGCAGGCCTCAGATCGCTACCTACCGGACGTTAAAATACCCAGAAAATGAGGCGGGGCATGCGTTTCAACTGATCGCAGATCGCGGCTAGGTCGCGGCTGGGTGTGGAGGGCATTACATTTGATCGGCTGTTAGCGTAAAACTCGGTGAAAAAAAATCTTCAATTATTTGTGCAACATTGTGCTACATTAAGAAGCGGAAGACCAGCGTTCCGCCTTCGGGCAGAGCAGCAGCATGAACTGTGACCTGTTTGGAACTGCTACACGCACCGTAGTTATATATTTCATTATTTTATAAGTTTTTCTGTACAATATGTATGTATGTGTGCTGTGTTGTGTCAAATAAATGGTCATTCATTCATTAAGGGTGCCGCCAAAAATGATCACCACAAAAATGATGATTTTTGGATATCGCTTTGTCTTGATATCTCATTGTTTCTGCAATCAATGCCTTCTCCTTTACAGCTCCTGTTTATACGAGACCCGTAAAAATCCAGGCTTTTCTGCAAGCCGGCGAATTGGAGAGTTCATGAAGTTTGCAGTCAAAAGACTCTACCTATTCAATGGAAAACGAATTCTCAGATTCGACGTGGTAATAGATGTTGAGAAACTTTTTACTTTAAGTTTTTCGCAGTTTTTAATGACGACACCCTTTTTTAGCACTAGATAAATTGGGGCTCTGTGGTCGGTGGTAATAAACCTGACTTAAAGATAAGGTAAAAATATATTATTGCACTATTTGCACCATAAAACTATTAATGAACTAGCATTCTAATATATCTAAATTAAATTAAATATTTACTTCCCTAAATAACACATACTAATATAAAAACTTAAAATAATACAAATAATAATAGTTAGAACATGATGAAAAAATTCTTGTCACGGAATGTCGCAGGTGCAAGTCCTACCCACGGCAAGAATTTTTTCATCATGTTCTAATTTATTCACCGAGCATGGATAAGGAGTAATTCGAATTCTGAATTAATTAATTATTAAAGTTATTTGTGGTTTAAGGCATGGGCATAGAGGAATAATTTATTATATTACATGGAGCTAGTTAATTACACAGCCGTGAAAAAATTAACTTTCTACGTTAACGCAATCAAAAAATATGGCCGTATATGTGTATTGTGGCGAATATTTGTATGAAAACATAAAAAACTCAAAACCTATAGGGTACTTCCCGTAGACCTAGAATCATGAAATTTGGCAAGAACCTAGGTCTTATATCACAAGTAAAGGAAAAAATCCTAAAACTGTAAATTTGGGGTTCCATCACGAAATATTTTTTTTTTTTGTAATTACGAACTTATCATCATCAGTCTATTTATATTGCCCCACTACTCGGGCACAGACCTTCCCTTACTTCGAAAGAGGTGGGGCTATGATCCACCACGCGGGCCCAGTGCCGCAGAGTATTTTTTTCTTCCACGGCATGCAGGTTTCATCACGATGTTTTCCTTCACCGTTTTGAGGGTAAATGTAGGTACGTAAGTTTTTCCGTCGAAAAAACCGATGATAACTCATTGGTACATGGCTGCCCTAGCTGGGAATTGAACCTGGGACCTCCGTATCGCAAGTCTATTGACCCAACCACTGAGCCACCGAGCTCTTATACGAACTTATATTTGTAAGACAGTATGTCGATGTATGGCGTAAAAACGCAAAGATAAGTTTGTCCCTAAATCTAGTTTATCTTTTTGTTAGAGCAAAGTTGCACGGAACCCTCCAACAGCCGACTCGCACTTGGCCGGGTTTTTTCCCCGCGAGCTTTTCCATGAGAGTCAGTTTCTCTCCGTCAAGCCGCAATTTAAGGGGCGGCGAGCTGTCAAACTCGAGCGCGAGACAGAAGATGTCCCGCAGCGGCGGAGTGAAGAGCACGGCACAGTGACTCCATATTTGTATTTTTATTGATTTTGGATGAATTTTGGCAGAAAAATTAAAATACGTCAATAAAAATATTTTTTTTAAAACAAGCTCTCGTAATTATAATACCCTACATTTTGATATATATTTCGTATGAATAACTATTTCGGTTTAGACATAATTTTAATTTTAAATTACATGCAAGGGGTATGTTTGCGATTTTTTTCTATCGAGCGAAGTTTGTCCAATCGTGTATCGGTATTCATCAGTCTCTAAATAGACACCCCAAGATTGCTATATATATTTTTTGAGACGTCTAATTTTAGTTAGGCTACGGCACTAAGCCTTCATCGAAAAACTGAAAATACGCGCATACGAGGCCTTAAGCCTTGTAATTTCCGCAAATTAATATAAATTCGCTTGACAAAATGCAACAGTATAAACCTGTGTATGAGGCAGGCGGCGGCGGGGTGTACCATGTGGTTAGTTAATTATTTTTCAAGCCCGAGTGGCGTTACCGCTGAGACTTAATGATGTCGGGAGCAGTAAATTGTTGGTTTGTAGCGTACTGGGAATATTTATTTGTATATTTCTTATGTTTTAGAATTAAAACTATAGGGAGCCATTGCTACAAATTATTATAAGTGTAACGTAAAGGGTATATGAAGCCGAATGGAGGGTGTTCAGTATCGGCAACTGAACAATTTTTTGTTCTACGACTTTTCGAATATAAAACAAAAATAAATTAATGTCTCATACAAATCGATCAGCTGACCGGTACGAAATGTATGAAAAGTCAAAAAAATAATTCGCGAAAATCAAATAGTCGTACAAAATTTGTTCAGTTATCGATACTGAACACCCTCCCTTCGGCTTATTATACCATTTACGTTACACCCTGTATATAAACGGATATCACTCACTTATATTATCACTTAGATTCTGAGACACTGGGTGCAGTTACATGTCCCGGGGTCTCGGAGTCGGACCTAAGTCGCATGTCATAGCATCTCCCCAAACATCTCCCCAAAAATAACTGCAAACTTATATTTGCAGATAATTAACTAATCAGGAGCATGTCGATGTAAACGCTAACTTGGTCCTTAAATCTAGTTTATCTTTTCATTAGAGCTAAAGTTACGGGGTTAAGTTGCGTTGCACGGAATACTCGGGGCGCGAGGCAGACTCGCACTTGGACGGTTTTTAATGTTTGTCAACTACTCTGTTAAGGCTTCGTATGCGCGTATTTTCAGTTTTTCTACGAAGGCTACGGCACTAACTACTAAACTTAAACGTCTGAAAAAAATATATAGCAATCTTGGGGTGTCTATTTAGAGACTGATGAATACCGATACACGATTGGACAAACTTCGCTCGATAGAAAAAAAATCGCAAACATAACACCCCCCCCCCCCCCCCTTCCATGTCTTTTAAAATGAAAATTATATCTAACCCGAAATAGTTATCCATACAAAATCGGTATATATCAAAATGTAGGCTAAAATACGAGAGCTTGTTTTAAAAAAAAATTAGATTTTTGTTGGCGTATTATTATTTCCCTGCCAAAATTCATAAAATTACGAATATCGGGGCGTCTTGTGTCTCAGTCTTGCTTTTGACAACTATATAGCGCCTTAAGGGCCTGATATGAGCCAACTAGCGCCGTCAATCTTGAAAAAATAATATCTTCCAATTTAATCAATTTTATTAAAAAAGCTATTTACGAAATGTTTATTACGATAAATACTATTTTTTTAAATGCTTATTTATAACGTGATTCAATGTCGGTAAGTTGTAGTTCGCATAATTGCGAAAAACTGCCGTTTTTGGCACATTTGTGAACTACAACTTAGCTTGTCGCAATTATGCCACGTATTGTATATTGAAAAATAGTATTCATCCTAATAAACATTTTGTAAATAGCTTTTTTAATAAAATTTATTAAATTGGAAGATATTATTTTTTTCAAGATTCGCGGCGCTAGTTGGCTCTATGAAGGCCCGTAAGTACTTATTTGACTAAAACATGCCTTCTAACTGTGGGTACACACAGATGCAAACTACATTTGAACGCTGGGGAAATCTAAAGTTTGCATTCGTAGGTAGTGGTTCGGTTAGAGCACTCATTAGGTCTGAGCTGCTCAACTGTAAATTGATGCTGTAACATTCATACAAACTGAGCATTATGGGTATTGTAACAGACTTCACTCCCAGTTATTTATTTATTTGTTCAGTCGAAGACAGAGATAAGTATACAGGGGGCCTCAATAAGGTTGGGATTTTCTCAAAAACTGCTGGTCCGAATTTAATAATTATTTTACAGTTACATAGTTTTAACTTTTATTTATCTAACAGTGAAAGAATTTTTGCAATAGGTCAAGTAGTTTTTGAGTAAATCTCAACCTTAAAAACTCTTCTGTACACCTTTCTCTGTGTTCCATCATACATTTCACCCACAGACCACTTACCCCATAGCCCTGTAGAGTCTGTGCGGAAAGAGAATAGGCGTAGGATTTGAGGGCGCATCTGCGCTTAATTACCGTTTTTGTCACGTTAGCACGTTGTAGTTCGACTGTAATATCTTGATATTTTGAGATTTTTAAAAACTGAACTGAGGCTGTGTTAGAATATTAATTAATGTTTTCTGATTAAGGGAAATAAATAGTTTAGTTTTTAGTTCCATTTTACGCCACGCCTATTCTCTTTCCGCACAGACTCTAACAGGAGAGCGCCCATGTCTGCCCGTACATGTACATTATATTTTATATTTTGTACTTATATCTAAATAATTTAATGTCTAAATAATACCTATAATGTTGTGTGAATTATAATCTCTATATTGTAATAATTGTACTTACATATTATAAGCATTTGTACGCCGACAGGCAGGATTTGGTGTTACACTTTTTTTGTCATTTTTAACACCGTTGTATGGAAACAATTACCTAAATCTACAAATAAAGATTCTGATTCTGATTCATGACCGCAAAATTACTTCGCGCCACGTGTAACCTCTTTAGGTTACACAAATGCGTCCATGTCGATAATATCTCTATATTATCGACATGGACGCATCTCTTTAATACGGCACCCCTGTCCCCCGCTTCGTCTCTATGCGCTATGACAGAATTTTTCGCTTGCAAATGACAATGCCAGATTCTGCCCCACCATAAACCGCAAGATGTACAAGATTACGAATAAATGTAAAAATATCTCGTTTTTTATTAAAATTATTGGTTTAAAATAAAGTTTTGTACAAGTTGAGATTCGAAAAAAACAGCTTAATTCAGAATTCAGAAATAGTAAGAAATTGAAGCTATTTAGTAGAGAATGCGAGAGTAGTAGAAAATGATACAGATTATGATTATGCAATATGAAACCTGTAATAAGTCCGCAACAAAATGATAGGTACAGCTTAAATGGTCACGTAGTTTTGTAGGTGGGGCAAAGCTCCATTGAAATGTGGCAATGTTTATATATGATCTGATGTTTTGTGAGCAGTTCAGTGACCCCAATAGCTTTATTACTCAGTGAACAAGGGGTGGGTTGCCATTCTGTTTGCAATGACATGCCTCCACTGTGTAATGAAAGCCTACGCTATTGACATGCTAATACTTTACGACTAGAAACTTTACGACTCTTCTGACATTCCCCACTTTGTTATATTCCTACAAATTATTATAGTTTGGGTTGTGGCAACACCGGCTATGAAATCGGCACCTGATTTTTTTTTGATATTCAAATTAATGCCAGCGATATTAAAGTCCTACTTCGTCATGTCACTTGTATGGATTTCTAGTTAAAATGACTATGCCAGATTCTGCCCCACCATCCCCCCTACAGGGAGCCTCAATAAGGTTGAGATTTTCTCAAAAACTACTGGACCGAATTCAATAATTCTTTTACAGTTACATAGTTTTAACTTTTATCAAACAGTTAAATTTTTTTTGCAATAGATCTAGTAGTTTTCGAGAAAATCTCAACCTTAAAAACTCTCCTGTACACCTTTCTCTGTGTTCCACCGTACCTATCATTATGTTGCGGACTTATTACAGGTTTCATATTGCATAATCATAATCAGTATCATTTTCTACTACTCTCGCATTCTCTACTAAATAGCTTCGATTTCTTACTATTTTCTGAATTCTTAATTAAGCTGTTTTTTTTCGAATCGCAACTTGTACAAAACTTTATTTTAAACCAATAATTTTAATAAAAAACGGAGATATTTTTACATTTATTCGTTATCTTGTACAACTTGCGGTTGATGGTGGGTCAGAATCTGGCATTGTCATTTATCCTGAATTATACAAATACAAAAAATTATATGTTTATTTATTTACAACAAACTAATAACATATTTACATAAACAAACAAAAAAAATTATGTAAAATGGAAAAATAAAATACTTAAAAAATAAAATTCTAAAAAAGTACCTACTTGGACGCGGTATTCCAGCTGTGAGTGGCCTCTACCAGTCACAGGTAGAACACCGCGTCCAAGTTGCTCCCATGCGGCAGGGTGCCCAAGAGAGCGGCTGCGTCACCTCTTTGTATGGCCAAACTTATTCGTTACCAATACAAAAAAAAAATCACAAGGTATAGCTTGACACACACAGCCGCGACCTAGCCGCGATCTGCGGTTGAAACGCATGCCCCGCCACACTTTCTGCCGTCGTTACCTACTGGACGTAGAACGCAGGCCTCAGATCGCTACCGGACGTTAAAATGCCCAGAAAATGAGGCGGGGCATGCGTTTCAACTGATCGCAGATCGCAGCTAGTGTGGAGGGCATTATTCAATTTCTAGGTTAGATTCATAGTCGAGAAGATGCTGATATTTATATGACTGTATATGATGATAGGTACGGTGGAACACAGAGAAAGGTGTACAGGAGAGATTTTAAGGTTGAGATTATATCCAAAACTACTTGATCTTTTGCAAAAAAAAATTACTGTTTGATAGATAAAAGTTAAAACTATGTAACTGTAAAATAATTATTAAATTTGGTCCAGTAGTTTTTGAGAAAAACTCGACCTTATTGAGGCCCCCTGTATACTTATATCTGTCTCCGTGTGTACCTAAGGTATCTGAGCTAGACAGCATGGATGTAAGGAAATCGCAGTTTCGGCTATGAGTGTGATATAATTTATAATGATTTCTAATATTAAATCTCGCTCTGTATGAACTCATCGTCATATTCCCTAATGTATGCCACTCACTAATATAAGCATTGTTGTAATTTTCATAACCTTAAGATTAAGTACACTCTGTTTAAGCATAAGGGTATATCTATAGTTGTAAACACTCTAATTCATTATTAATTTACTAAAACTAACCCACATATTTAAATTATTGGCGAAAACTTGTAAATGGCCTAGTTTTTAACTTAAGTTTATAACCCATATTACATACCTACATAAAAGCTGTAAGTTTTCCTATCAAAAAAAAAAAATCCTGTATGCATACAACATTTGACGAGCTTACGCAAATTATACATTCTATTTTAACTTGAATTAACTTCTGGATACTTCTCATATACACATTTGATCTGGACCCGTCCGACAGACGCGATTTAATTTTGTTTATCGGACGAACTTTTAACGTCCGATAAAGTCCGGCATTCTGTGAATGTTTAATACCGGACGCAACCCGGATCCGGCTGCGACAGTTGAGACTGTCCCGGTTTATTATGTTGCAAATAAAAAGCCGGAACGCCTGAGATATCTCGTCTTATTAATAGAGTCTACGAGGCAGACCTTTCGGCTTCGGTCCCAAACGGCGCCGAATAAACTAAAAATGTCTAATTATGGAAATTTAAAATAGGCCTGTATTTATTATGTAATAATTTTATGGCAGAAAGGTCTTTATAAGACAGAGAAGCTTTGGAGACTTAGAAGTAGAGCACCATACGGAAAACTTGACCTGGAAATACCACTTCAAAATGGGGGCCGGACGCTCGACAGCTCGTCAAAGAGCTGTCCAAGCGGCTGGTCGAGGAGTCCGGTGACCAGAGGGCTGGCAGCTACCTCTGCCAACGTATTGCGTTGGCAATTCAGAGAGGGAATGCTGCCAGCCTTCTTGGCACCGTGACTCCCGATGCCCTCCTAGAGGACATATTTTATTTATAGTTAGTTTATTTATAGGTAGTTTTAGTTTTTAGTTATTTATAGGTAGTTTTTAGTCATTTTATTATTTATAGTAATTTTAAGCCTTATTAATAAACACATTGAATACTTCAAAATTCTTTCTTTGTCTCAGAAAGATGTAGGGTATTATTAGATTAGCAAATTGTTTGATTACTTTTTGTTAATTGGGCGTATAAATTGAATAGATTATTACTATTTTATCAAGTTACAACACCTATACAATTTAGAACCGCGGTCATTTCTGTGTTCAGTGCGATCGAGAAATTCAAAATAAAATTTGGTTTCTCCACAGTCACCTTAAATACTCAATGTATGGTTTACTGTTTACCTCAGCTACTTTGAGTTTGAAAGTGCCCCGGACCTCAAGGCTTCTAATTATTAACTAATTATAATTACTTTATTGTACACGAAAGAAGATACAAAAATATTAGAAACCTAAAACTTAATGTACACAGGTGGTGCTTATCTCTAAAGAGAGATTTCTTCCAGCAAGAAAATAAATTTTAAAAAGTAGACGACATTATTACTTCTATAAAAGATTCATTATTGCTTCTATAATAGAGTGTCAACCATCCGTCTCAAAAGGATTCTTGAATACTTCGGTCACATTGCCAGGAAGAGTGGCGACAACCTGGACAGATTACTGGTGACTGGCAAGGTAGATGGAAGGAGACCTCGCGGACGAAGCCCGATATGTTGGTCCGATTAGATCCGTACCAATCTCGATACCGGTTTTTACGATGCTCTTCACGTCGCCGAAGATAGGAAAAGATGGCGCACCATCATCAAAGAAAAGATGATCCAGAGGGGTCACGACCCTCAGCAATGAGGAATACGACGTCAGGAGAAGGAATAGAGTGTCTAGGTTCGAAATGAATCTAGAACTTCGATCCAATGTTCGGCTTTGGTTTCATCCCACATAAAACCATCGGTCAGACTCTACTTATTAGCTATTTTAACGAAACGCCTCGAGGGGATTGATTATGCCCAAGGAAAGGAACTTTCTTGATTTTAAAAGTTCCATAGATACTTCACGTTTTATAGCTAGCACTGTTCCCTGGCTTCGCTCGTGCGGAAACTGCGGAATAATTGATGAAAGATCAAAGTTATAGATGTCACGAAAAGCTGATTGATTCCCAGGCTCCGTTTTCGTTCACGCTAATAGAAAGAAAAATGTAGGTATGCGACTGACTTCTGATACGAATGCCACTAAGTGTCGCCGCACACGGGCCACACGCGACAGCCACAAACGCCGCCACGGGAAGCTAGAAGCGGCTACAAAGGTAGCTGAAGCGCGCGACAGCCACTTGCGGCCGGTGGTCGACACTTGCGGTCGGTGGCTGCTACTTTTTTTAACCCATGCGTGCAGTATAGTTTACTGAGGCAAGGGAGAGAGGGGCGCGGAATCGAGCGAGTGGCGTGTGGCGGCTTTTTGTGTCGGCGTTTAGTGGCCGGTGCGAGCCACAAGAAGAAAGCTGCGACGATTTGTAGCGTGCGGCCGCCACCGGCGCCAACCGTGTGCGGCGAGTCCATATAAAATGTATGAAAATTACAGGAAATATGCCAGTGGCGGCGTTTTGTGGTTGTGGCCGGTGGCCCGTGTGCGGGAGCCCTTAGGTACGGATAGAGGCTGTATATTTTACACTTTTATTTGGACTTTGTGAAAACCAATAAAATTGCCCTTTGACCGAGCGCCGCTCATTCTCAAACATTCGATATTTAGGTATTACGTTTCGTTGTCGAACAAAATGTATTGACTTTTCACTGATATTTGCGGTCGAACTGTAATTTAATTCGTTTTGGGCAAATATTCGACGGACCTGACATTGTATGACATTCACAGGATGTTCGGGTCATTTTAACCTGGGCCGAATTCTTTATTAATTAGTGCTCATCATTAACGTATTTTTTTAACACACGTACCTATCTATTTTAGTAAAATAGTACAGTGGAAGACAGAAGTAAGTATACAAGGGGGCACATTAAGGTTGAGATTTTCTCAAAAACTACTGGACTTATTTTAATAATTATTTAATAGTTACATAGTTTTATCTTTTATCTATCTAACAACATTGATCTCGTATAAACAAAGGTCTTACTAAAACAATTTAAAAAACATCCAAATGACGCCCTGAGACGGACTGAGGACAGAAACGAAATTTGGTTAACAACTCGATGTATGAATGAATGAATGAAGTATGAGTGAATTTTTTCATTTAAGTATTCATTTATTTCCAAGATCTCACATAGAATAGGTACAGTTAAGACCAATGCGCTGCGTAATTCATAATAATAACTTATTAATTATTATATATAAATGGATATCACTCACTTTATTGTTGAAGTCGGCAATTAGACCGACAGTTTCGACCGATTTCGACGGTCTAATTCGGTCGGTGAATGCGCGAAGAAACGTCACCTTGAAAAAGACCGTCGAAATCGGTCGAAACTGTCGGTCTAATTGCTGACTTCAACAATATAAGTGAGTGATATCCGTTTATATCTAATAATTTGTAGTAATGACTCACTACAGTTTTAATTCTAAAATAATAACTTAGATCAAAAATTCCTTCAGTCACTCAGAGAAATAAGGACGGGAGTTGCCTTACCTATCTTTAGCCGTACATATTTTTCTGCCACTTTTTGGGGGAGGTGAGGTAAACACGTACAGCACACATCTGCACATTGCTGCACACTCGCAACAAAATTTGCCACGTCCATATAAACGCACACGAAAACAATATCGTCACACAAAGATAAAACACGCACACAAATAAACATTTCGTCGTAATTACACTAATGTTTACGACAACCACAAACGAAAAATTAGTGATGTGCTATGTACAAAGAACGATTGAATTGATTGGTGAAGGAACGAATGAAATTGATGTACCAAGTTTGATTATAGATTATTATTTTTGGTCTTTTAAGTAGTTTGTACTAGCTTTTCTCGCGGCTTTGCCTACGTGAATTTCAGTTATAGATGTTCTATTCAAAATACATTTTTCCTAGGGAACTATACTTTTTTCCGGAACACAAAGTATCCATATGCTAATCCAGCCCACATAAATATATAAATCCATAATCCTTGAACGGTCACGGTGTGACCTTTCGATTGACTAAAAAAAATACAGTACATTTCCAAATAATATTACAATGAAATTACAGTACTTTAGACGTTGGATAAGGTATATAAAGAAAGAAAACATTATGTATTACTTTATCCCTTGATAAATTTGAAGAAAAAAATGGAATTTAAAAAAAAAATCACATGAACTACGACCCAATTGGAGAGAGAAAGAGTGAGACGAGGAAATAATTAATAATTTGTTCGTGTTTTCGTACATTTTTGCAGAAATCAAGTCTTTTTGGGCATAAATTAGGCAAAATAAGTTACAATGACCTAAATAAAAATTACAGTAGACCCATGTACTGTATTTTTATCATTACAGTATACAGTAAAACAGTCAAAATTACAGTAGATGCATCTGGAAGCACTGCCTATACCATACGTGTTGTCGACTGGTTGGTTCCGCGGGCACAGAAAAAAACCCACTTGTTTATTTTATAAAGTTAGGTAGTTGTCAGTGTGTAGAAATAGAGACAGGTTTTCATTTTCATTGTAATTTTAATTATTATAGTATTTCGATTCATCCGAGTTTCCATTTGCCTGATCCATCCGCAACAATCCACATCAGTAGTTGCCCCAAAAAGAACTGCCGTTTAGGTACTAATGGTAATGAACGTTTCATTGCAATGAAACAGTAATAAGTATAGGTAAAATGTATATTTTTTACTTCAAGTTAAACTTCATTAATTTCATTCACTTCATTCGTTCATTTATTGGTTTGCGTGTTGCCCATCACTACTCTTAAGCAACCTCGTACCAAGAGATTTTGTATCCTCGTACCAAGAGATTTTCGGCGTTTAGACTTGAAAAACAAAATGAGTTTTATGATGTTTTAGTAGCATAAATTCATAATTAAATTGCTAATGAATGATCAAAAACACCGTCTTTTCTAAAATTTGATGTTTCTGATCGCCTTTTACATGAAACCACTGCACAATTAACCATTTTCGGGAGCTGTGTTCAGCGATACGTACGGAAGCAAAATGACGGCCGGTCGCAGCAACTAGTTTTTATAAACGGCGATGAACGATTCGTGCATGTACCTCGGCAGAGGGGAACGCCAGCGCTTGCGTACTCCCGTCATTATTTCTCTGAGTTCAGTCACATTAAAATATTACAATAAAATACGCATTATCACAATTTTGCGTTATACACCTTGTCAATAAAACATCATTATGAATGAATGACTCCCTCCCCTCTAGGGGCTCCAACTCCAGTACTATCTCCAACTCCAGCTGCAGATCTAGTATCCAGTAGTATCAAGACGAACACTCCAGCTGCAGATCTACCGAGTTCCTGTCTTCTTTCTCCGAGTCTACGGTGTCTCAACTGGCTGCCCTGCAGACCCTCGGCACAGAGCAGGTCAGTTCTACCCAATCTACAACCTAGCTAGACTAAAGATCTAGACCGACCAAGTACCCTCGACCCTGAGCACTATTCTTAATAAATTCTATTTTTAAACTACCTACTCTATTATTTCTAATCTATTCTAAATTACTATATTCTAAATTCTACCTGTCTACGGAAACTAACTTCCGTAACAGTATTGAATACTACTACTAAGAATAATTCTTATTCTTATTAGTAGTATTCAATACTGTTACGTTATGTTATGTTATGTTATATCTTCAACGGTAGCTACGCACCTATTGAGATCGGTGGTGAAATAGTTGACACTAAAATTCCGGTATAGAGACCCAGGTTCGCTTTTCAGTAAGCACGGATTGCCAGCCCCTAAAGTCAAACATGAGGAATGAGCTTGGATCCTAATAGAATCTCTGGCTAACCCGTCAGGGATTCTCTAATCCCATTTAAGGCCCGTATTAATAAATCACTGTCAACTCAAAAGTCAATCTTGAGAACGACCTCAAGATGGCGTTCCTATTAATAAACGTAACTTAGGTGCGCGTTTAGGAATCGGATATCACGTGAGTAACGCCATATTAATAAACAACACTCAGTTCTCAGGAGAACTGTCAAACTCACACTTGAGAACGCATTTGCTGATTGCAGGCGAACCGCGACTTGATAAAGACATCACGTAAAGATTGGTTTATTAATAAATGACTTACTTGAGATGGTGATCACGTCTTGAGAGTGTATCAGCTGGATTCGCTCTTGAGGGCCGGTTTGAGCTCAGACTATTAATACGGACCTTAGAATGTTACTAAGTAAATACATAGACATCAAACAAAAAATTATAAAAGAACTTAATGATTACGTAAGTTCAAAGTGTTTACCCATTCTACGTAAAAAGGGACGGTCTTCAGTAAGTCGGCGAAACATTCATTTCCGCGTGAATATAATGAATAACTTAGAGAGTCTAAACTTCTTCAAAGAAACGTCCACCTACACTCCGACGGCAGACACAATTTATCATTCCAAAGGTGATGTAAACCTTCTAGACAGGAATTATGAAACTTGACATTAAGAATTGTGGTGTGGGCGTAATTAGAAGTGATGCGGTATCAAATTTTAATGCCAGATGTTATTTGTAGCTCTAATCGGTTATAAGAAAGGTTATTGCGTAAGTAAAGACATCATAGTCATGACCTAAACTATAAGTCCAATGACGTACCTTAGGTTACACACGAAGACAGAGAAAAAAACACAGCGGGCCTCAATAAGGTTGATATTTACTCAGACTATGGAACCCACAAACCACTTACCCCATAATATTTATTTATTTATTATTTCATTTAAATGTCTTTCATTACAGTCTTAAACTAATGCACTATACATTTCATAAATTGTCTTAGTCATATTATGAAATTAATTTACAGGATAACAATAATGAAAATGTCAATAAGAATAAAAATAATGCAAATGTCAATACAATAATGAAAAATATGGGGTAAGTGGTTTGTGGCCCATGACACATAACAGGAGGGCGCCCGTGTCTGCCCGCACATGAGCGTAAAGTTGCTTCGCGACACGTGTAACCTAGAGGTATTATCGACATGGACGTATCTCTTTAATACGGCACCTGTCCCCCGCTTCGTCGCTATGCGCTCAACGTTGACAGAATTTTTCGCGTGCTTTGTACCGATTTCATGTATATTGGGTAGGTAAGTGTTATGTTATTGAACCGAATTTAATAATTATTTTACAGTTACATAGTTTTAACTATCAAACAGTGAAAGAATTTCTGCAATATGTCAAGTAGTTTTTGAGATAATCTCAACCTTAAAAACTCTCCTGTACACCTTTCTCTGTGTTCCACCGTACAATCTAGAGCACCACCGTCGACCACCTTCGACCTCAGGCTGAGATCCAGAACGCCCTTTGGACACACTGCCCACCAACTGGCCCGAGATAATAAAACACCGGAGGAGAAATGGATAGAAAGGTGGAGATCCTCGCCAGCCCCCAACCGTAACTTGGTCAAGAATCCCAACGACAACATAAATGGCTTTCACTTGCCAAGGACGCTGTGGACGAAACTTAATAGACTGAGGGTCGGCCAGGGGCGCTGCGCTGAGCTGAGCTGCACAAATGGGGCTATAGAGACGACCCGAAATGTACCTGTGGATCGATACAGAGCATGGCTCACCTCGCCAACGATTGCCCAAATTGGCCCATAGGGGGAGGACTAGCCAAAATAAACATGGCGGACGACGAAGCCATCGCGTGGCTAAAAAAGGTTTTGCCTTTGTGACCTACACGCTGTGTTGTGACAGCTGATGACCGAACGATAAATAAATAAATCTAGAGCACATGGTAAGACCTAAATTGAAATGGTTGTGCGTAGGATTATAGCGACATGCAATGAGAGGAGTTTAATTGAAGATGGCAAACTGGACAGCGCCGTATCGGAAGTGGAACAAATACGATTGGATATCACGGGTGTAAATGAGTTAAGATGAGTAGGATCCGGAAAAATGCCAGCTCCTCCAGGAAAGATCCAGGGCAGAAGATGTCCAGGAAGAAGAACATCTTGGCACATGAACTTGCGCCAATTGTACATACACAATTGTGCACACGAGTACAGCAACAGTGGGAAGTCTGTTCCGGCGGCGTTGTCTAAAGTGCAGAATGCTATAATGATCGCCAACCTTTATCTCTCTCTGTGGTCGGTCCCTCATATCTGAGGATCGTGGTCAGCATCAGGTTTGCATCTGGAGCGGATGATTTGTCTCCACCGGTTCCTGTCCAGCGCGTCTCTTATGATCGTGTAGAATTTGGACGAGGATTCTTTCACTTGATCGGTCCATCTTGTTGGTGAACGACCCCGCGATCTTTTGCCTTCGGTGTTCCCAACCACGATCAGTTTCTCCAAATTTTCGTCCCCTCTGCGCACTGTGTGGCCGAAATATGAAAGAATGCGCTGTATGAAAGAGAGCTCGGTGGCTCAGTGGTTGGGTCAATGGACTTGCAATATGGAGGTCCCAGGTTCGATTCCCAGCTAGGGCAGCCATGTACCAATGAGTTATCCTCGGTTTTTTCGACGGAAAAACTTACGTACATTTACCGAGTGCTCTCAAAACGGTGAAGGAAAACATCGTGACGAAACCTGCATGTCGTAGAAGAAGAAAAAAATCTAAGGCATGTGAAATCCGCCAACCCGCACTGGGCCCGCGTGGTGGATCATGGCCCGAGCTCCCTCGATGTAAGGGAAGGTCTGTGCCCGAGCAGTGGGGCAATATAAATAGACTGATGATGATGATGCGCTGTTGGCATATAGTAGACAGTCGTCCCCCAACCTTTATAAGAAGACGGAAATATAAGAAGTGTGTAGGTTGTGCGGTTGACTGTACGTGACAATTACAAACGACACCATAATATGAAACGAAAACATTGACGCGTGAATTCGAAACAGAGAAACTCTCCTAATTCAAAGGGGCCTCTGAAAATTCGAGATTAAAACGAGAATAATTAGGCGCGTGGATTCGGTAAATGAGATTCCTATTTAAAAATAAATTCTGCACCGTAAAAAGGGCATGTTGGGGCGGCGTAAATTAGTTTCAGATATCCATTTCATTGGCAGGAGGGATAATAAATCGCCCAAGGGTCAAGGGGTGATGCGGGGGGTGCGGGGCACACGGACGCCATTTGCAAATTGTCGAAACGTGAACCGTTTTATGAACCCGTTCGATTTCGACTTGTTGGGGTCCTGTGACGTTGTCAATGAGCTAACCGTTGAATGTCAACCACACCCCCTGGGGGCTGAGCCGCGTCGATTTTTACTAGCCGTCAGGGGCTTTTTGAAAATGGCGGGAAACGACGGTTGCGAAATTATTTAATAATATTCAGTTTAATGTCTACAGTGGGTGTTTTGTGTTTAATATCACGTTAAATTAATCAGAAAATGTTCGCGAATGACAGTATGGTGAATTTATTGGATGTCATGCAATATCTGAAGTTTCAAGCAATTATCAAGAGTCCCAGTACGAGCTTGGGAGTGAACGTGACTATCGAGCTGCTTCGTCCAGAGTGATGACGCTACGGCGACTCCTCTGGATGAAGACAAGACGCGGATTTCCAGGGTGATACCGCCACGGCGTCTCCTCTGGAGAAAAAGAAGACATTGATATCTTGAATGTTCTGTACATGACATTGGTAAATGATGAACTGTCGAGTCCATTAATAAAATAAATTAAAATGATATTTCACAACTTATATTATTGTGTGTTAGACCCTCCTTACATCAACGCAACACGCGCCCGACAAAATTTTTCACCGATTATCGAGATATAATATTTTAACGCATAATAAAATTATTAGGCAATTAAAATACGGGTTAATAGCTGATGACGAAACGGAATTCACATTTTGCGAATTTATCGCTGCGATAAAATTATTATCGGAAACATATTGATGGATGGACTTTGCGGTTTTCGGAAATTAACAGCAGCGTATGGAAATTAACTGTCGGACACAGACTGCTGGGTTTAATAAAGCTTGTAACGTCCAGCTTCACATTAAGAGAAACATTGCACAGTCGAGGGATGGGGTAACAGGGATGTCGATAGTTTTTAGGGGTCCGTGCCACAAATGGAAAAAAGGAACCCCTATAAGATTTATTTATAAGGTTAGGAACTCCTCCTTATATCAGTTATAAAGATATACGAAATGTTTATTACGATAAATACTATTTTTTTAAATACAAATATAATAAAACTAAACTAAACAAACTAATAATAATACCTAAAAATACTTTAACACTACCTAGAAAAAAAAACCCTTGACTAAAAACAGTTTAAAAAATTCGGCCCTCTTGGGAGGGTGCCCATCACACTGGCGGCATTCCCGCGCTGGATGGCTAGGCTTAGCCTCTGCGCGAGAAAGCCGCCAGCACGAGGGTCACCCGGCGCCTCTCTCAGGCGCTTGCTGAGCTCCTTGTGGAGCGCGTGTGCTCTCGGGCCCCACGGACCAAGTGTCTCGACGCCAAAGGGGACAAAGTCATATTGGGCGCCGAGACACCTGTATTTGCCCCTCTTAGCACGCTCACGAGCCTCGGCCGCGCGACTGGCGGTCGCCGGAAGATAGGTCGCAGCCAGAGTGTCGGAGCACGTAGCGTCCCACACCAGGCCGCGACCCATCCTCCAGGGTATCAACGACATCCCGTCGGGCCGCTTGCCGTCAATTAAAAGTTATAAAGGATCACTTTGTTGTCCGTCTATATCTCTGTCTGTCTGTCCGTCCGTCTGTCTGTCAAGACCAAATATCTCAGAAACGCATGGACGTATCAAGTTGAAATTAGTACCAAATACTCAAGTCTGCAACCTTATGCTGCCGTTAAAAAATCAAACTTCTACGTTAACGCAATCAAAAGATATAACCGTTTAAGTCACATTTTCTCGCATATTTGTATGAAAACGCAAAAAAAACTCGAAACCTAGGGTACTTCCCGTTGACCTAGAATCATGAAATTTGGCAAGAAGGTCTTTCAGCACAAGTAAAGGAAAAAAATTCGAAAACTGTAAATTTGAAATTACATCTGCTCAAAAATATATTTTTTCTTATTAAGTACAACTTATACTTGCAGATGATCAACTAATCAGGAGTATGTCGATGTATGGATATAATATTTTGATAATGGCAAAGATAGTTGGTCTCTAAATCTAACCTAAGTCATTTTTTTAGAGAAAAGTTACATGGTTAAGTTGCGTTGCACGGAAACCTCGGGGCGCGAGTCTGACTCGCACTTCACCGGTTATTGACTGTACTATAACCGAGTTGAGAGCTGAAATATAAGTATGAAATATACCTAAATGTCAGACTAGAATCTCAGACATACGAATTTATGGGAATGGTCGACCTTTAGACCGCTTACTTGCCGTTTGCGTAACCAAATTGAGAGAGCGATATATCATTTCTAGAAATGTACTCAATGTCAAGTTGGTACGGGTACGGCTGGCGGTTTGATTAGGTTAGTGTACCTACACCTACCTACTAGATCACAGAACAATAATAGAGGTTAGAAATGCCATGCAAGGGAGGCAATTAAGCTGCTCATACTTAAAAAAAATTAAACTACATTTTCACAGACGCTCGGTTTGTACTCTTTTCGGGTTTGTTTTAATTTTTTTTATTTAAAGATTAAAAAAAACCTGCCCCAGGTCCCCCACTATAGGCAGCGTGCCCAAAAGGCTGGCAGCGTTGCCCCGCTATATCGCGAGGCTAATACGTTGTGCGAAGTAGCTACTTCGCACGCTGGCAGCTGCCAGCCTTTTGGTCACGCGATGCCTCGACCAGGCGCCGCGATATTTCTGTAGCGATGCGGTGTGCTCCCGGCCCCCATGGTCCCAGCGTTTTAATTGTTATATTACACTTATTTTTGTTTATTTATTAAGGCTGCTCATACTTGCATTGTATGAGGTTCAAGTATGATCGGCTAAACTACTCAACAAGGAGTCAGTTTCTCAGCCGCAAAGGTAATTTTAGATTGACAGTACCAAAACCCTATTATAATTTAATTTCATAGTCAAGAACCTATTTGAGTACACTGAGTAGGTTTTAAATTAAATTTTCATTTCATTCTACAGTGAGATCTAAAATTAGGATTGGAAACCCAATTATTTCCACATCAGGACCGTCGGCTTGAAACTCGATCGCCGGGCGACACTGATATTTTGGATGTTCTCATTCTAGACATGCCGGGAATATTTTTTTTTGGTAACTCATTCATTCTTCCCAGATATGTCTACTATCTCCAGAACCAAAGAACGTACACTGATGGAAGCACCAACTATGACGAGCGCAGTAAGAGGAGAAAAGTATTTTTATTTATTTATTTTATTAATGGACTCGACAGTTAGATATATAGATAAAACATTTATTCGTTTCTGCAACACACTACAATACATGCACAAAAAAAAGGTTCAAACCTGGAGAACAGATAAGTATACTACACTAAGGAAGGTAACATAAAGTGTTTTAGGTAGGTACATACTGTCAGTGTGTCGCAGTAATGAAAGGGCGCTGACTCAGCAATTGCTGCGCGCGCGCACGCACGGGGCGGTGCGCGCGCAGCGCTGGTATTCTGTTCGTCATTTCCCAATGTCATGTTACAGAAAATTCAATATATAATAGTCTTCTATCTTCCTCCAGAGGAGTCGCAGTAGCGTCTTCACCCTGGGTAGCCGCGTCTTCATGTCTTCATCCAGAGGAGTCGCCGTAGCGTCATCACTCTGGACGAAGCAGCTCGACAGTCACGTTCACTCCCGAGCTTGTAGCGGGACTCTTGATAAAAGCTTGAAACTCCAGATCTTGCTCAAATTATTCAATAAATTCACCATACTGTCATTCGCGCACATTTTCTGATTAATTCAACGTGATATTAAACAGAAAATAACCACTGTAGACATCATAACAAGAAAATATCAAATAATATTGCAACGCGTCGCTTCCCGCCATTTTCAAGAGAACCCCAGGAGAAAAGTGAAAAAAAAATATATTGAATACTTCAAACGCAAGCAGCACCTCGACACTGCACTAGTCTAGTTCAAAATTAGTGGCCGGAAGTCTAACTAGATCACAAACATGATTACTTCAAGGCAATTGGAAGCTTTCGGCAATAGCCGCTGAATAGCGCTAGACGTTCCGCACAGGGCCGTCTTTAGGGGCGCAAGGTGGCCCCCGGGCGTAGGGTCCTAGGAGCGCAAGCCGACCACCATAAAGCCTCATACGTACCTATAAACTAGGCAATATTAGACGCGCCACATGTTGCACATGTACATCTTGTTGCTCAAAGAAAGAAAGAAAACAGATTTAGGTATTTATCACACATAATATTGTGCAAAATGATACATACATAGGTAGTACATAAACATAAAATAAATATTATTTTTTTGGTAAAAAAATTCACAGAGGAAAGGCGAAGCCAACTTGGGCCTAGTCTGATGTTAATAGAATGTCTGAATTCTTATAAATACATACAGTAATAGATAGGTACTTACATAAAAAACAAAGAACAGATACTTACGGTAATAATCAAGTATCTACCTAACTATCTAATCATGTTGAACGGCAACGAAAAACTTTTTTTAGTAACTTTGTCTGTCCATGCATGACCAGTCGTCGACAACATGTCGCCAGAGGAACTATGTTGTTTTCAACGACGGATTTTTATGCGTCACGTCTCCCCTTGACAACATTTGATGCTCAACTGCATGTGGCACGGAATTAGGAAATAAAACTAGCGCGCAACAGCGCGTCATGTTGCGCGCTAGCTGGCAACGTCGCGCGATGTTGAGCATCACGTGTTGCACGTTAATTGTTGCCTAGTGGATACGAGGCTTTAATCTCGATACTGTCGAAGACAGAGTGTACAGTAGAGTTTTTAAGTTGAGTTGAGATTTTCTCAAAAACTACTTGAGGTATTGCAATAATTCTTTCCTTGTTAGATAGATAAAATTTAAAACTATGTACTGTAAAAGAATTATTAAACTCGGTCCAGTAGTTTTTGAGAACATCTCAACCTTATTGAGGCCCGCTGTATACTTATCTCTGTCTTCGTGTGAACTACCACTACAATCATATAGACTACGAAAGCAGAACCACTGGCACACTACAGCTAGTTCTGTTTAGGGTGCAAGTTGATTTTCGCACCCCGGCGCCTTAATACGGCCCTGGTTCCGCCGCTGAGTTTGGAAGTAATCAACGAGTTCCCGCACCGCCGGTTTAATCCGGTTCGATCTAGTTCTTCACCGGATTAAAGACGCTCAGCCTCGCTCAGCCAGCACTCCGCACGGAATCTCAATCTTATCAGTACGAATAACTTGATAAACGTGATTTAACAATGTTTTCAGGATTTACATTGTACGACAACTAATTTTGAGCTTGGATTACTGTTACTCTGGTATGTTATCAGTAGGTAATAAGACACAATTGCTAACCATAAACAAGGTTTAACCTCCCTAAAGCCGTTTGATACTTTCACACACAAAAAATGTTTTGATTTCCTTGTAACCTAATATTTAATATAATCTCTATACAAGTCGAAATACATTAAATGACAATGCCAGATTCTGCCCCACCATCAACCGCAAGTTGTACAAGATAACGAATAAATGTAAAAATATCTAAGTTTTATATTAAAATTATTGGTTTAAAATAAAGTTTTGTACAAGTTGCGATTCGAAAAATTCAGAAAATATGATTTATTCATTGTTTTTGTTATTCTTCTATAGGAGTTGCGAGAGTAGTAGAAAATGATATTGATTATGATTATGCAATATGAAACCTGTAATAAGTCCCCAACAAAATGATAGGGACAGCTTCAATGGTCTCGTAGTTTTGTAGGTGGAGCAAAGCTCCATTGAAATGTGGCAATGTATTTTGTTGTGTAAGGACATCGTATTTACCTACCTTCAGAAAAAAATACCCTTAGTGTGGATCTGGTAGGCACATACATTTTTCATCGTGCCACATATGTGGGGCACGGGTTTGTGAAGCTAGTTCGTCGTGCTCCATATGGAGCACTAGACTGTGAAAGTGTTAAGTCACGTTTATAACTAATAGGGAGAGTGTATAAACTCCCTGCTAAATTGTTATTCTGAACTATTAGTACCTATCTCTGAAGCTCTCTCTTTTGTTTATCTATTTTTATGAGAGGAGCTCGTAGTCCAGTTGCGACGACACGTTGAAAGCGATCGTACAAGTTAAGCAACGTTGGGCGAGGTCAGTACCTGAATGGGTGACCGCTAGTGACACTTTCATCTGAGCATCCATGCCTCGAGGCGCACGTTAAGCAGTTGGTCCCGGTTGCTGTCGCTTGGCAGCAGCCGTGAGGCCACGTCAGAGGCCTTTTTTTACTCAGGTAAAACATGCGAACCATGTACCACAACACCCGGGGGAGCGTGTTGATTATGTCGGGCTCACCGCCCTGAAGGGGCGGAATACCGACTAAACATCCTGGGGTGATCTACGGGCGGCCTGAATAACTCTGACAATAAGGTTTGGTCACTAAACCATACGAAAAATAAAGGAAATCTATTTTTATGTAATGTAAGTAAGTAGAAAAACATTTTTAGAATAGCTAGGTTTTTCATTAGGTTACAGTAACTCATCCGTCCGACTCCCTTGTGAAATGAATTCCCTTCAAAGGTCAAATATACCTCAGAGGTGTAATTGGGTCATTTCGAAAGAAAATATGACACGTTCGGCGAGTCAGCTGCCTCTCGCCTCTCGCCCCGACTGCCCCGGTGTCCCGGGGTGCCCCGGGCAAGAGGTGACGGAGCGCATTAGGGAGGCCGGCGACCTGCGTACGTGACGACGGCAACCTCGAACAGATACGGACTAGTAGGCCTAGGTAGCGCAAGGGGGGTCGATAATAATTTGGTATGGATGACCTAAAGTCTGCACAGGATCGTGGTTTGATTATTGCTTAGGGTGAGTTGTTTGACCAATAGTCTCCGTAGAGTGATGGTGGCACTTCACTTGCCTATTCGTATTTGCGTATTTGTCATAATAGCCATGTGTGACAAAGCCTCTTTACAGCTGCTATTATAGTATATAAATTAGGTGAAACTTGCAATTGTGACAATTGCAAATTTAAATGTTATGAACTAGGTTCAAGAACAGTGTTACTGTGCTGCTCTTTGCGCTCACATCACCCAGCCATGTGATTTGATATATAAGTAATCAATGTGTACAAACATATAATATGTAAGAAACGTGACGTAACCAAGTGTTCCATAGTGTACCTAAGGCCGAATAAATGAGTATGAGTATGTAGTATGAGTATGTGTGGTTGGTATTCTTGACAAAATATTCGTCTTATTTGTGGGTACCTCAAGTATTTGACAAATACGACAAACATCCAATAGCGAATACGAATAGCCAAGTGAAGTGCTACCATTAAAAAGTAGGTACCTACCTACCAGTAGATGTAGGGAGGGTTTGCAGTATCTGTAACTGAAGAACTTGTGTTCTACGCGATTTATGCGTATTTTCAAACATTTTGTACAGTTAAGGAGTTCAGGTACTGGATTCACAATTTATAAAAACTGTAACCGTAAATACCTCCTGAAAAGAGTAGGTCAACGAATAGGGCACTAAATCCTGCCCTGTCAGAATCTCAGGGGAGCTACCCTTGCGGGCCTACAAATTTACGTCCATACCCACACCCCTTATAATATCATGCATATAATGTGAGATAAAATATGTAAATATTGACACAATTTCTCCTAATTTTCCGTCCCCAATGCTCTTGGTTTAATTTAAATTCCTTTTGTGAAAAGCAACTGACGATAAGGAACTCGTGTTGTTCTAAGTTAGAAGCGATCATAGGTTTTGATTCAACTTCATGTAGTTGATTAAGAAGATATAAGTAGGTATTAAAAAATATAAACTAAACTAAAAACTATATATACAATAGGTCGGTTGAACTATCTGAATGGCTTAGCATTACAGATAGTTCAACCGATCCCCGTTGTCCGGTAACGTGCCCAAAACGCTGGCGGCATTTCCCCTCTGCATCGCTAGGCTGATCCTTTGGGCGAAATACAGGCCAGCATTTTGGTCACGCGTGAACTCCACGAGCCGCGCCGACAGATCTTTCAAAATTTTCATCGCTCCCGGCCCCCACGGCCCAGCGTCTCTACCCCAAACATACTTGCGCTTTTGAGGGATTCGGCCGCTGCAGCAGCGCCACTTGCTCGTTGTGATGTTTCAGGAAGATGGGACGGCGCCAGCGTATCAACACACGTGGCACGTTGATTAAGTGGATATCAATCAATAATCAATATAAGTAGGTACTTAACTCATTATTTTGTTTAAAGATATACTGATGAAAACCTATTGCCACTTTTTTCATCAACGCTGGCACATTTTCCTTGCAAAAATTATATGATTGATACTGGTTTGGCTAATCTATGTCATACATACACCTTACTCATATCAACACGTACACATTACAATATCCTATCCCTGTCTACCTTCCTATTGGATGTGACGTCAACCTTCGAAAAGAAGATGGCTACGAACCGCTAACCGCTCCGCGTCGCGAGGAACATTTTAATTCAAATAAATTAATTACCGCTAGCTGAAGTGAATCTGAACTTTCTATAATCGTGTGTGCACATTTGTGAACCTACCGAGGTACCTAACTCAAATTTGCTGCAACGGGTGGTGACGCATAGTGAATCAGTGAAACGGTCCACATCGAAGGAATTCCCTAAAGGTACCTCAAATCCTCATTATTTTACACCAGATACTATACATATTAATATACATGTTATGCATCTAATCTAGGTATAACGATATTTAAAAAAAACCATAATCGTGGTAAAGTCAGCACAATACCATGACATCGATTTCTTAAAAATACCACTCGAGTCGCGTGTCCTGGGTATCGGGTAATGAGGGGCGTCCCGCAAGGTTCCATACTGGGTCCGTTTCTTTTTCTAGTTCACACATTATGATCTACCATTTCACCTACAGCGCATATCGAGAATACTTTAAAGTGCTAAAATAGCAACTAAGGGCTTGTGGGAGTAAATCATACTACTTGTCTCTAATTGTGTCCACCCTGGACATAGGGGTGCGCAGCCCCACCATAGGCAGCCACGATTGGGAATCCTGGTTTTGCGAAGGTCCTTCCCTTTTGGGGCAGGTTTGAGCTGGTTATTTCATGCGATTTTAATAGGGGTTGAAAAACAACAAGGGGGTGTGCTTACCGACCGACTGGAAGCGCCAACTCACAGCACCACACACAAACTATCACTAAAATACGGAAGACGGGAGAGTGAATCGATTCCTGGATTAGGAGGATAAAAAGGGGGCCACGGGATGTGGAAACAATGTATTTTAGTATTAATTAAAGTAAGGTGCAAACAGATGCAAAAAACGATGTTGTTCTTACAAATCGAAAAAGCGGTCTGACGTTTACTTATAAAGAATGTAGTCTGGCCTGGTGCGCAGACCTTTTGGCCGATATTGGCCGGCGATACGCAAATACGAAACACTACTACATATTTTAATATACTTATATCTGCAATGTCTTATGACTTGTCCACCACCTCTAGCTGTCGCCTCCCTTCCAAATCAAGTTTTTTCTCGTCACAGTAAGTGCCCCTATTTGAACTGTGTCCAATTTAACGCCCAGCCCAGTGTAAATACTTTAGGACTATTCACGATTTCTCGCAGAGTTATTTTGTGAAGGGATTTAGGGTATCTTCTGACGAAATTCTACGAATACGGTCTGAAAGACTTTAGGTATATGGATAATATAAAAGAGCTCTGAGATCATCATCATCAGTCTATTTATATTGCCCCACTGCTCGGGCACAGACCTTCCCTTACATCGAGGGAGCTCGGGCCATAATCCACCACGCGGGCCCAGTGCGGGTTGGCGGATTTCACATGCCTTAGATTTTTTTCTTCTTCTACGACATGCAGGTTTCATCACGATGTTTTCCTTCACCGTTTTGAGAGCACTCGGTAAATGTACGTAAGTTTTTCCGTCGAAAAAACCGAGGATAACTCATTGGTACATGGCTGCCCTAGCTGGGAATCGAACCTGGGACCTCCGTATCGCAAGTCTATTGACCCAACCACTTAGCCGAACGCTCTTATACGAACTTATATTTGTAAGACAGTAATGATAGGCCTAGATTGCTCAGTGGTTGGGTCAATGGACTTGCAATCCTCCATATTGCAAGTCCATTGACCCAACCACTGAGCCACCGAGCTCTCTCTGAGATCAAAAAACCTTTATTTATGAAAAACATTGCAATCTAGACCGTATTGTATTACCGCCGCATAGAGTGCTTGAAGTGTTGTCAACTTTACAAAGCCTTTCTGATCGTATCCCTAGAATTTCATCAGAAAAATCCCAATACCCTTCTGAAAATAACGCTACGGCACAGTTTTCATAATAGCCTCGAACGTCCCACTAGAAGGCAAAGGACACATTCCATTGAATAAGTTCGCCTTCCTGATGGGTAAAGCACCGACACCGAACAGTTCCGAATGCGATGCGATGGAAGACGTGGACCATGTGTTGATGGAGTATGTCCACAACGAATCACTCAGACGACAATTATTTGTTGACCACAACATGTGGGACGTAGGTGGCTGTAACAGCGCCTTGGCTTTGCCCTTGTCGGAGGAAGCCAAGGCACTGTAGAGGTTAGTAAGACTTAGACTTCAGCTAATTTAGTGTTAGTATGTAATACTACTTACATGTTACGTAGTTATTAATCGCATAGCGACCAAGCTCTTCAATAAAGATTAAAAAAGAAACTCCTCGAACAGGACTTCCGCAAGGTGCCATGTTGGGTCCGTTTCTCTTTCTAGTTCACCCAACGAACACGATAGCTCCACCAGTCTTCCAATTTTCAAATATTTTATTTATTTTATTAATGGACTCGACAGTTCGTCATTTGCCAATGTCATGTTACAGAAAATTCAATATATTCAATGGTCTTCTATCTTCCTCCAGGGGAGTCGCAGTAGCGTCTTCACCCTGGGTAGCTGCGTCTTCATGTCTTCATCCAGAGGAGACGCCGTAGCGTCGTCACTCTGGACGAAGCAGCTCGACAGTCACGTTCACTCCCGAGCTTGTAGCGGGAACTCTTGATAAAAGCTTGAAACTTCAGATCTTGCATAAATAATTTAATAATTTCACCGTACTGTCACTCACGAACATTTTCTGATTAATTTAACGTGATATTAAACACAAAATAGTCCCTGTAGGCGTTAAAAGGAAAATTATGAAATAATTTCGCAACCGTCGTTTCCCGCCATTTTCAAGAGAACCAAAATTTTCAAATATAATTTGCATAAGAGAGCGGGTGCGTACCTCGGCCAACGAATAAGTTTGGCCATACAAAGGGGTAACGCAGCCGCTCTCTTGGGCACCCTGCCGCATGGGAGCGACTTGGACGCGGTGTTCTACCTGTGACTGGTAGAGGCCACTCACAGCTAGAATACCGCGTCCAAGTAGGTCTTTTTTTAGAATTAAATTTTATAAGTACATTATTTTTCAATTTTCGTATCTTTTTATAAATTATGTAAATATGTTAATGGTTTATTATAAATAAATAAATTGAGTCCATTTGCATTATTTTTTCTAATTTCCGAAATATTATGTGCCAGCCATCAATGAAGCAATTACCAGCACAATAGAGGCCTAAAGCATTACACCAACCGCATACACGGTCTGCACGCGACACCTAATCCCGCGACTTCGGCCGATAATAACGGCTGTAATTACTAGCCGCGGTCTGACCACACCATATTTGCAGTCCGATCCCCAATATTGATGCCAATATTGCGCCAGTCCGTAATGGCTTTGATTAGTAATCTAGGGTGTTCTTGAATGCATTCGACAAATTGAAACTAGGGGTTGTACTCATGATTATTAAATTGGTAAAGTTTGGTAAAAAAAAATTAACTAAATCACAAGTCACACAAAGTCAAAGTCAAATTTCTTTATTGCAAGTAAGCACGTTGAGTACATTTTTGCACGTCAATATATTTTTTAAATTTACATTTACACCACTTTGCAAGGAAAATGTGCCAACGCTGAGGAGAAAATGTGGCAAAAAAACTCTCAGCAACACATCTTTTAAAACAATGATAATACAATGATTACTTAATAACTATACAGTACGTAACTATTACCATTGTTAGTAAGTTTATCCCTCATGCGGAACCGGCGACACACACCATGCATGTTCATGTGCATCTCTGTCAACGTCGTGACACTTTCTGGCAACTTGTTATAAAAGCGAATACAGTGCCCCATGAAGGATGTACTAACCTTACGTAGTCTGAATCCGGGAAATGCAAGTTTATCTCTATTTCTTTAACTTAGGCCTTAGAAATGACCACTAGGTCAAACTCCAATGAAAGAAATCGTTGCAATAAATTAAATATACCTTAATATGTAAACACCCCAAAGCACAGTAACGATGCACATCAAATTAATATTGTTTTTGGTAGTTGTTTTTTCCCAAAAAATATTTTTTCACAAGCCTAACCATCCATTTAATTTTGTCGAATGAATTCAAGGCAACCTGTATACAATATGGAAATGAACTAGGCTAACGGCAAACATAATTATTGGGTATGTTTGTGCACTCGTAAAGTATCTAAAATTAGGTAATTACCCAAATAGGTAAATAACTTCAGTATTTAATCACAAACAACAAAGACAACTCGTCGAAGTCTCTGATAACTCGATTTTTAGATGAAACTGTAGATTTTTTTAAAAAAATATCAAGGCCTGTAATCAAGACGAATTTAACCTATACATCATCCATCAAAATCCATCAAGCCGTTTAGGCTACAACTGACATAAAAGTCGGATAAAAAGACCAAATGGTTGTAAAGTCTACTATAATATTATTGTCATTTTTTATTTTCTTTTCTCGTGTGGTTTAGTGACCAAACTTATTTCTCATAGTTATTTAGGCCAGCCTCTGACGTGGCCTAACGGCTGCTGTCAAGCGACAACCAACAGCTTAACGTGCGCCCCGAGGCACGGAGGGGCTCAGATGAAAGTGTCACTAGCGGTCACCCATCCAGGTACAGACACGACGAGGCCTTTCATGTCTACTTACTTTACTTGTTCCACAGGCAAATAGGATCGCCCGTTCAAAGTGGCTTATTGAACGGCAAACGTTCTATTATAATTATAATATCAGATGGAACCCTGTCTGTAGCTACCCCTGTCTACACCACCCTGAATGGACTGCGCTTTTGTGGAGCCAGTGAAACTGAAGCACACAGGACGCCGCTCTCACTGACGAAGCTTTCCCAAATCCTATTAGAATTATTGCCTCTCAGACTGCAATATAGACACGTACTAGTAGTGACTGTACAAAATCTAAAATCAAATGCATTGACCCTAATGAAAAGATACCTGATAAAGGCACCTACTGAAAATGATTATAATTTTTATTTTATTTTTCTCAATACAATGAATTCTTTCATATACTTAAACAAATAAAGTAGGAATTATACCTATCTAAATTAAAACTAACCATGTCTAAAAAATACAAATAATACCTAAAAAAAACAAATAAATTATAACTAAACTAGGTAATCTAAAAGAAACCATGGGACGTACCTCAAAGGTTAATTATTATTATTATTATTCAACATTAAAATGACATGTTTGGATGTCATCCAATGTGTTTGTATTTTACATTTTCTCTGGAGCAAAGTACACTTCTCAAGAAAATCATTTATAGGTGTTGGTGAAACTGTTGAAAATCACTTACCTCTGTACTCCTGGCTCTGGTCGTCTTCAGGATACATTGGCAATCATCTCTATTAGGCATATCGACAGATCCGAAAACCAGCCGTCGAAATCATTGATCTCCTATAACAACTAGATACACAGTCTGCCTTCTAAAAATGTCCGAGCGCAAAGAAGGTCCAAACGGAAGAATGGACCCTCATTTGCTTTATTGGACATTATTTGGACGTTTTATAAATTGTTTTAGTAAGACCTTTGTGTATCTAGTTGTTTATAGAAGATCAATTGTCGAAATCTAAGAAAAAGGTTGAAAGTTTCTCAAAAACTTTATGATCGTATGTAAAAAATATTTCACTTACACTATGCAAATTAAAATTTTCAAATTAAAATTTTCAAATTAAAATTTTTAAAATTGGACTTTTAGTTTGAGAAACCTGTTTCTTTTCCATGCAAGGAATTCCACCAGTTTGAGCGTCATCGAGTCCACTTTTCATTGAAATGATGAAATGAAATGATATTTCATTTCATCATTTATTAGGATCTTAATGTTATTTTTGTATATTGCACTGTACATGTTTCACCAAGTAATTGGCATGCAAAATTTATAATAATTGAAATAATCTCTAGTCATAATAATTCAGTCATACATAAGCATCAATACAACATAACATACATTACTTTTCGCGATCATTGAAATCCCAATAATTCCCAATGGTCCATAACTTGTGGCCTATCTATACTGTGTCCAACTTCCGTAGTCCAAAGTCGGCTGTTCATTAAAACAGTGAATGCAGTCTGACTGGCGCCGGCTCCACGCATACCTGCTTTAATTAAATTGCACATGACGCCACGCAACTGTCGTCCAAGTTTCCAGCGGAAGTTCGTAAACCTGCGTTTGAACGGCTGCTGTTCAGATTAGGAGCATTGTTCAAGTGAAATGACATTTGAAGTGAATCAGAGAACCATCTCGTCATTTTACGATCTAATAGTTTTGCGATCTTGTCATTTTACGATCTGGTCTAATTTATTTGTTTATGCGATTTACTAGTATTACAGATAGGTACACTGCTATCAACTTAAGCTGAGAATTGCATTTGTGTGAGTGTTGCCTCAGGCCGCTTGCTATAAACTAGTATAAACTGGTTTAAACCATGCGCGGGACGCGCCGCGCCACAAGCCGATTGCCAATCTACACTATCGGTGTGCACTCACACAAATGCAATTCTCAGCTTAAGTTGATAGCACTGTAACGGTTTTATGTAAGTATATACAATATTTAGGACGACACAGGTCAAATAATGATAACATATCTGTCAGGAACTCGCTCCCACATAACATTCGTGAAAGTCAAACTGTTAACTCTTTTAAAAAAGCTGTCAAGGAACAGTACCTTTCTCTTGCATAGTTATTATATTTAATTAGAGTTTATAGGAGTACTTATGTATATTTCATTTATTGCATGTAGGTATTTATGTATGTAAATATGAGTATGTATATAATATATAGTATTATGTTGTATTGTAGGTATAGTTTTATATTTGTAAGTATGTTTAAGTATTTGTTTATTATTATAACGGTACACACTATGTCTACCTTTCATCTCAAATTGTCGCTTCATGGGGTTTGCTGGAAGAAATCTCTGATAGAGATAAGTTACGCCATTTGTAAATGTCTTTTCTTATCTATGTTACAATGTAAATGTCCAGTGTGTATACAATAAAGTTAATAACATAAATTAAGACAATCAACTAATCACACATTCATACCCTTACAAAACTTTAGAGAAATAAATGTCTGAAACCGAAAACCGTCCACAATCTTCCGCCAGACCTATCAGCGAACACATCACACTGCGGTGCCGATGCCAGAAGCCTCGTAGCGGCGCGCAAGCTGCCACGAGGAGTTTTACGTCTTTTCGATATCTAGTCAATGGTGCGTTGTCGTTTTGCAATCAGCTCTTAGCCAATAGGCATTGACTTTCTTTAATGCTAGTGGAATAGTAAGAGAAATGTAAGCGAATAACATGTTTTTTCGTCTGCAAATGTCAATCCCGCATAATTTTCTTTCTATTTTAGTAACGTTACTGAAAGTAAATATCACACGGCTAGAGGCTGATTGCAAAAGCGAAAAGACTAGATCGTAAATTGACAAGATTAAAATGGCAGAAGAGCAATATGACTAGATCGAATATGACGAGGCCAGTCGGCCAGAACTTTCTTCATAGGAAATGAAATGAAAAATGAAAAAAAAATTAAATGAAATGTTTATTTACCATACAGTATTTTACAGGGTAGAAGAAGCGTGGGCAGACCACCGGCCAGATGGTCCGACGACATAAAGAAGGTTGCTGGCTCGGTGTGGACCAGACAACCTTGGGATCGGGCCACATGGAAAATTCATGGAGAGGCATATGCCCAGGAGTGGGCTGCTGTATGCTGAAGAAGAAGAAGAAGAAGATTTTACATTAACTTATTAATCAGTGAAGCCCACACTAGGCTAAGCCTGTCCCGTGGGATTCTAAAAGAAACAGACAAGAAGGCTTATTTTTTCAAAATTCTTCTGAGAAGAGATTTTTGTCAATGAGATCGCGAAGGTCTTTCATAAATTCAAGTGTTTGAAGTTACCACAAGTTACAAACGTAACGACATCATTACACACCCCTCGCCCCCTCGCCCCTGCCACGTGCGCCACATCAAATAAGAGCTGTAATGTATAACCTCGCATTATACTGCTATATCTCGACTCGGATAAAAAGGATTTTCTATACTTCCCGCAAACGAACGTGACCTAAGTACGGATTCTAGGAGGAGACGCATTAGACGGAAACATACGAGGAAACACTCTGGTTCTACACGCGGCAAACTTTCAGAAGGTAAGTAAGTATCTATCCTGACAAAAGTCAGAAGTATACCTTCAGTGCTTGGGATTTCTCTGTTAGATAGAATAAGAAACGAGTATCTGCCAGAAGACAAAAGTGGTTGACTTGCTCATAGAATCAGTAAACTGAAGTGGCAGTGGGCTGGTCACATCTGTCGTAGAACCGATAACCGATGGGGTAGACGAGTTTTCGAATGGAGGCCACGAACGGGTAAACGTAGTGTGGGGCGCCCCCGACCAGATGGAGGGATGAACTTCGCAAGATGGCTGGCAGGGACTGGATGCAGAGGGCCGAGAGTAGGGTTGAGTGGCGCGCTTTGGGAGAGGCCTACGTCCAGCAGTGGACTGATATTAGCTGATGATGATGTTGATACCTTCAGTGCAAAGGGTTGAGTAAATTCGCAGTTCGATACAAATGCCACTGAATTTGTCATAGAATAACTTTCAGGTTTGTGTCCTTGTGTCACTCTGTCTCAAATTGTTTCTAAACTCATAGCGCAGAATGAAATTTCGAAAATTGGATGTGGTGTAATTTTCGAAGAGATGGAACACAATTTTTTTTGGCTTAGCTCTCCTGATAATAACGCTTATTTCTTTGTGTTCGATACCTCAGAACGCCAGTTGCTAAAATCTCTCTGCTTAAACTCTTGAGTACTATTTTCTGCTACTGAGTTCTTGCAATGCCCAGTCTAAGGTCACCGAATATCTAATCTGTGAATGTTGTCATATAATCCATGTGACTGAGACTGGTCCTGAGAGATTTGTCTTCACAATAGCATCATCAACAATGATTTATCGATCCCTAGACAGCATTATTCATTCATCAATGAGCGGACGCGTCTGCAATCGTTGCCCGTATGTCCCCTCACTTTCCGCGGAGAACAGAAAGCACTCCTTGCGATGGGCACTCGTGAGGGTCCGCCACTCGCTTTTTGTTCAGAGGGCCATGAACCAATCGCACTCCGGCCCTCCGCGCTTCGCGACTAGGGACCTGTTAGGGCTCCAATTCGTATCTGGGCTCTTATTTTATGTTGACAATAATATATCATTATAAAAGTAAGCTCTTCGTCAATTTCCTTCTGCCTTCCTTTCCTTTTGCATTCTGCCTGCAAATATCAACAACTTTTCGCGGTCAACGAAAACGAAAGAGGGTGGATCGTTTTGTGTCGACCTTCTGACGTTCAACACTCACCGACTTCAGTCTTCTCGTGACCATGATGGCTGCAATGCTGTCGAAATATCGAGACCTCACTCAACATTAAGGAGTGACAATACTCATTTTATCTCGTTAATATTATGTACCATGTTAAAGTCCCAGATATGTTTGCACCATAGGGCGATCGTATATCATTATCTCAAAGCGGTAGACAACTTTTTGTCAGAACAAATGTTCCTATTAGTGATAAGACCTGATGGGAATAAAATAGGTTGCTGGAAATTTTGATTTTAAGTGGACTGTATAAAAAAACGAGAAAGTACGGTTGGATAAAATGTTGACAAAATGCAATAATCGTCAGTAGCTTATTTGAAGACCACCTACCTTTGAACCTCGTCTTCGATTCACATTCACCACACCAGGATCTAGGAATCAGGAATCGTAGGCCGAGCGCTGATGACGTCACCGTAAGAACGATCGGTTAAAGTTATATTTCACCGGGAGCTCCACGAAATGTTCAGAATCACGTCACCGATAGCTTGATACACATAAATTAATGCGAAATAACACAAATACGGTGTTGAAATAACGAAAAATTAGAAACTTGGTGTTCAATGTCCAAAATGGCGCGTGCGCGACCGCAGAGAGGAATTGATGAGAAAGGAATGCGACGGGTCGGCGTTCGTCGAATTGACATAAGTCAAAGTTGGCGGTCTTCAGAGAACCACAAACAAAAATAATTACAAATTACCCGCATTTTGTCCAATAAACATAAATAATGTTAAAATTAATCGTAAAAGAGCTGTCCAAGCGACTGGTCGAGGAGTCCGGCGACCAGAGGGCTGGCAGCTACCTCTGCCAACGTATTGCGTTGGCAATACAGAGAGGGAATGCTGCCAGCCTTCTGGGCACCGGGACTCCCGATGCCCTCCTAGAGGATATATTTTATTTATAGATAGTTTTTAGATTTTTAGGGTTAGTTTTTAGTCACTTTATTATTTTAGGTTTTAATTTAATGTAATTTTATAAAATAATTAATGATTTCACTAACTATTTAATTTAAATTAGAAAGAAATTCTTTTAATAATGTTAAAAATGTAGGCAAGTTTACGAACAAGACCTTTCGGTTTCTTCACTCGATGATGGAGCACCTCTATCGTGTCTAAGTAACCGCGTGATTTAGGGATCGATGAAAGGAAAGGAACTACACTTTTTGTGCGCTGTACTGAAACGACCCTTACGTGCATTTTTTGGACACGGTACTAAAGTGACCTTTATGGTTCGCGCACATTATGCCGCAGCGTGTCGGGGCGGAGCGCAAAAATCCGCTCAAATCGCTTTATTACAATTTGTTTGCAGCTGCTCACATTATTGAGAGGCGAATTTGCGTCCGTGCAATGCGCCTGCCCCGACCCGCTGCGCCCCGACACACTGCTATAGCAAGCGGATTGGAGTGCACGCGCGCCCGTGTTCATTTTAATAACTGGACTCAAAATCCGTCAATGCGCTGCGACCCGGCCCGTCACTAATGTGCTAAGTAAGCATTTTGCGCTGCGCTGCGGCCCGCCCCGACACGCTGCGGCCCGGCATAATGTGCTCGAATCTTTACAAGCCCCTTTTATCTAACAGTTACTGTGTTAAGCGTTCCACACACAGCCGCGGCCTGCTATCAGTTGAAACGCATGCCCAGCCTCATTTTCTGGGCATTTTAACGTCCAATAGGTAGCGATCTGACGTGTGTTGTAATAATAAAAAATCTTATTACAATCTTATTATATTTATTTACAGTTGATCAAATCTGGGAACGGCAAAGATAAGTTGTTACTTAAATCGAGTTTAACTTTTCGTTAGAGCAAAATTACGGGGATAAGTTGCGTTGCACGGAACCCTCCGAGTCCAACATCTTGGGCGTTTTTTTTTAATTCCAACCGGTATATCCTAAAGTTATTGTTTGAACCTTTCAGTTGAATGGCCGATAGCTTCAGGCGACTGAAGGTCCGTTTACGAGCGCAGTAAACTCGCTCGTGTAAACCGTATCGGGTCGGTGATTGCCGCAAACATTGTAGTTTGACATCGGCCCAGGGCTCGAGAGTCAACAGAAACATTGCTAACTTACAGTATTACGTAATGTCGGTACAGTTTAAGCTTCGTTTACATCTACAGACATTTAGCGTGTCCCGCACGTGGCGTGGCAGATAAAATCATATTATTCTGTACATTGTGTCTGTCCGTGCCTGCGCGGCCCGGTACATCATCATCAGTCTATTTTCATGCCCCCACTGCTCGGGCACAGACCTTCCCTTATAGTATGAGAGCCCACGACCAAAATTTTTGTCTCATAGCAATACAGCCAAAACCGCATCAAATCGATAGATACGATTATCCTGAACTCGAAAATACCAATTTCAGACATTTTCCGCGTAGCGTTTGATCTGACCGAATTTTAAAAATTGTCAAAGAATTTTACCGAACTGCATCATAGCAATATGTCTGATTTGCAGACTGTAGTTGAATGATAGTTCTGAGATACCGGAAACATATTTTTCAGACGTTAGTGGTGTAGCTCAAACCCGTAAAATCACTTAAAAAAAATAAAAATGAGACAAAAAAAATGTCTCATAGCAATACGTCTGAAAATCTTTTTTATTAGTAAATTTTGGTTATTTGATGCGAACAAAACAATTTTCAGACGGAAATGTGAACGCATTAAATTTTGAGACCGTTTTGAAAATGTTAACAAATTTTACCGATCGGTATCATAGCAATATGTCTGAAAATTGTTGAACATGATAAAATAAGTTGTCCACATGTGCGAAAAATTTATATCAGACAAATTAAGTGTAGCACCTTCTCTATCAGACAACTTTTCGATACTCAGATATCATTTAAAAATCGTATTGAGGCATCTTGAATTCTCTGTTACAAACCAATGAATACGTTGCGACCCTGAATTTATTAGATGATAATTAACAAAGAATTTACCCGAAACCGTAACATTGAAGTTGAAGGACTGAAATAAATCGCACAAACGCAGGTCCGACATTTTACACCACCACAACCGCACAACGCATGATAACTAAGTGCGAGTCGTTCCAACGTTTGGAACAGCTGCCGAGTGAGCTGTATAATAGTAAGAAAAGGGTAGGAGCGTAACAAGCGCTGAGGCTGTTGAAATTAAATACTGATTGATTTGATAGTTTTGGTTTTATTTAAAGCACACTTGAGTAACTTTTACAAAAGAAATAAGTAATGACATCTGTCAAAGTACATATAATAGACAAGGGAGATTCTTGAATATTTATGAAGGCTGTAAATTTAAAAAAACATTTAACAGAGGCGTCGGCCAGGCGACTCCGAAACGTTCTTTTCGTTTTTGGGAGTATATGCTACACTTAAAGTGTCTGAAAACAGGTTTTTGGTAATCATGGCAGCAATACGAAAAGTTAAAAAAAAAAATTATCCGTATTGCTATGATACAGGTCGGCTAAATTTGTTGACATTTTCAAAAATGCGCTCAGGCTATGTGCTACGCGCAAAATGTCTGAAAACAAACTTTTTCGTAATACAATTATAAAATCTATGTACATTTTCACTATCAGACGTATTGCTATAATACCGACTGCCTTTTTTTTTTGACACAGCAGAAATGGCCTCCCACGCAGTTGCTACACTTTCGACCGTTACTACACACCTAGTCGGGTTCAGAATCATACAATCTAACGATTTTATAGGGTTTTTGCCGTATTGCTATGAGACATGGTTTTGGTCGTGGGCTCTCGTACTATTACATCGAGGGAGCTGAGCCCATGATCCACCACGCGGGCCGGCCCGGTACGGTAGATAAAAATACGTTTATACACATATAGGATGGGTGGCTGGAAGAGGCTCAGGACAGGGATGGATGGAAGAGGAGGGGGGAGACCTTTGCCCAGCAGTGGGACAATTTATAGGGTAACAAAAAAAATACACATATGCTACTGAAAATCTATCAGGTATTTTCTGAGAAAATGTATAAGTTGTACGTTTTAAAACTATTTAAAACTCAAACCAAAACAGTCAAAAGCTCATCTATAAGCTTCAAGCCAAAATTAAAACGTAATAAATGAGCTCTCATTTGTTCCGTCCACTGTACACTCTTCCTCAGATGAAAGTATACACAGGGAATAATGAATAATAATAATATAATAATAATTTTTATTTACGAATGACAAAGATTCATTATTTGTTAGTAGAGTCTTATGCACTATATTAGTAACTAGCCTAGGACATGCAACGTCACACATTTTTTTACAATACGGCAGTCGTATTTGCCGGCTATCATTTGCAGGATGCCGTTGTCGTTGCGTTGCAGAGCAGAGACGCGCACTTCTTACGCATGAGTGCGTGGAACCCGTCAATGAAAAAAGAACAAAATTAATTAAATGACCATGCCAGATTCTGCCCCACCATCAACCGCATGATGTACAAGATAACGAATAAATGTAAAAATATCTCCGTCTTTTATTAAAATTATTGGTTTAAAATAAAGTTTTGTACAAGTTGCGATTCGAAAAAACCAGCATTATTAAGAATTAAGAAAATAGTAAGAAATCGAAGCTAATTATTCAATGTTTTTGTTATTCTTCTATAGGAGTTGCGAGAGTAGTAGAAAATGATACTGATTATGATTATGCAATATTAAACCTGTAATAAGTCCCCAACAAAATGATAGGTACAGCTTAAATGGTCACGTAGTTTCGTAGGTGGGGCAAAGCTCCATTGAAATGTGGCAATGTCTTTTTCAATACCATCAACACCTCTATTGCACAGTCTTCATCTCGACCTTAATGTGTAACTGACAGTGACTCTTATAGCAGGATTACTTCAATAATACTTTATTATTTCGTACCATGACGTCCTTAATAAGCTTACTTTAAGGTCGTCATGGTACGAAATAACAAAGTATTATTGAAATAATCCTGCTATAAGCCATGGTAAGGCATATCAGTTAATTCTCTGATCTAAGGTCTGCACTCTAAACTACTCGTAGGTATCTAAAATATTTTTTGCAATCTTCCCATAGTTTAAAAGAAAATCTTACTCTAAAAGTGGTCCCTGTATACTTTTCTTTAAGTTCGACTGTACCACTCACAGTGTAACTTATCGGTTTGCTTAGTATGAGTGGCAACAACAATATTTAAGTTAAAAGTTGGGGCATGGAGACTTTGGGAGCCGAGTTGTTCGCAGCGACACGAGCCAATGTTTTGCTTCAAGAGTTGGCTCATGTTTCTTTACACTTTGTTTTGTCGCTAATCTGTGTCTTGACTTTTACTTTAACGATATACGATTCCTTGTTAAGCGCGCGAAACGCCATTAGCTACTTTTTTGTGAAAATTCTAATTAAATAGTTTCCGTGGTATTTAGTGATTAATGATCACGTTAAGCTAATCAGTAGATGTCCGCGAACGTTTCTATTAGTTGGAGTGCTCGAAAGAAGTCGTGTTTGTGAAGTTTTGTGCTCTTAGCAAGGTTTCCTTTTGCATAACTTGATGCTTGCGTGGATCATTGAGTTATTTCGTTTAGGGGTTTGGGAGGGTTGTGCTTAGGTTTAGGTTAGGTTATCTTCGTATATATGTATGTATTTATAAGAATTCAGACATTCTACTAACATCAGACCAGGCTGTATGCCCTAGTTGGCTTTGCCTTTCCCTCTGGGAAGAATCTAACACAAAAAAATTTACGATATACATCAAAAGGTTCTCTTGAAAATGGCGGTAAACGTGGTTGCGAAATTATTTGATAATTTTAATTTTATTATCTACAGTGGTTATTTTGTGTTTAAGATCACGTAAATTAATCAGAAAATGTTCGCGAATGCCAGTATGGTGAATTTATTGGATAATTCATGCAACATCTAAAGTTTCAAGCAATTATCAAGAGTCCCACTACGAGCTCGGTAGTGAACGTGACTGTCGAGCTGCTTCGTCCAGAGTGACGACGCTACGGCGACTCCTCTGGAGGAAGACAAGAAGACGCGGATTTCCCGAATGGCAACGGCGTCTCCTCTGGAGATAGAGAAGACAATGATGTCTTGAATATTCTGTACATGACATTGGCAAATGACTAGAGCCCTAGGTCCGTATTAATAAATCACTCTCAGCTCAAAAGTCAATCTTGAGAACGACCTCAAAATGGCGTTCCTACATTAATAAACGTAACTTAGGTGCGGGTTTAGGAATCGAGTATCACGTGAGCGCCGTATAATGCTTCGCGCACATTATGCCGGTCCGCAGCGTGTCGGGGCGGGCCGCAGGGCAGCGCAAAATGCTTAGTTAGCACATTAGTGACGGGCCAGGTCGCAGCGCATTGACGGATTTTGAGTCCAGTCAGTAAAATGAACACGGGCGCGGGTGCACTCCAATCCGCTTGCTATAGCACACTGTGTCGGGGCGCAGCGGGACGGGGCGGGCCGCATCGCACGGACGCAAATCCGCCTCGCAATAATGAGAGCCGCTGCGGTCACAGTGTGCTATAGTTCATACAAATTGTATTAAAGCGATTTGAGAAGATTTTTGCGCTCCGCCCCGACACGCTGCGGCCCGGCAAAATGTGCTCGGACCTTTAACACGTTCATGGACAGTAGAAATTACGAAATGACAGTGAAAATTCTCAACTACTGTCATAACCGTGGGGGATTCTAAGTATGTGCGTGTCAAGACCGACAAAAATGTACCTACAACCTTTATTTTGACAGTACACATACCTATTTTCTACACAGAATGACAGTGGGACCGCTCCACAAAGAAAACCGCCTACGAACGCCGCGGGAGATGCCGTTGTGTCTTTTGAAATGCATCAAAATACTACGTCATACGCCGTACTGTCATTTTCCGAATACTCAAAGTACGGCCTATGCCGCCACTGTCCATGAACGTGTAAACAAAAACTCAGTTCTCAAGAGAACTGTCAAACTCACACTAGAGGACGTCTTTCTCAAGTCCAGTACTTAAGAAAGACGTCACGTGATACGCCTTCGAGATTGGTTTATTAATAACTAGCTGACCCCGCGAACTTTGTTCCGCGTTAGAGGTAATAAATTATCAGATTTTTTTGGCGATTTGTCGACAGGTACTCGACCATTACCGATAGTCAGGAATTTCTCATATAAATCTTCATCATATTTTTTTCCTACTGGAACGTGATAAAAAGTATCCTATGTCCTTCTCCTGGTTCTAAGCTACCTCCTCACCAATTTTCATCTAAATCGGTTCGTCCGTTCTTGAGTTATAAATAGTGTAACTAACACGACTTTCTTTTATATATATAGATGACATACTTGAGACGGTGATCACGTCTTGAGAGTACCAGCTGAATTCGCTCTTGATGTGTTTGAGCTCAGACTATTAATCCGGGCCCTAGTATCTTATGGCTTGCAGCCGTCGCCGAAGTGTCGCTGGGACCGCTGCGGTCTCCCGGATCGATGGCGACCCTTTTTATTGTTGTTGATGGCCCGTCAGCGGAGGCCGGGGTGCGGGGATGAGGGTACCGGCTGATGGGTGACCATGTCAACCGCCGATGGACACATAAGTTACGGGTTGCTGCGGCTACAGGGTTCTACTTACGCTTCTCTGGGCATCGCGAATGATTGAATGAATGGATTTTTTTGACACCAAACATGGTCGGGTCATATGATAAAAGGAGGCGATACTTATATGGAGTAGAATGGTTACAGAGTGCCTAGAGAATGAATACGAATATGAGACTGAATTAATTCGAATTATTATATATGTCGGAACAGGAGGCCGACCGGGATGGCTATCCGACATACTGGAAGCGTGGGGTGGGAATTAGGCGATGGTTGATGTTCACAATCACTTTTCTTATCTTAGTAACAATATTACGAATCACACTTGTCGAAACGTTACGACAGTTCCTAGGCTTCGTGTGCCACACCTGGCGACTGGACCTGAAGTGAAGTCGCATCGCCTCGTGTGGTAGTCCTAGACTCCGTCGAAGCGCCAAATTGCCACCAGGGGGCGCTTGCGTTTCGATCAAATATCTTCCCGTATTCATGACCATCCGTCATATACATATCACTCACTTATATTGTTGAAGTCGGCAATTAGACCGATAGTTTCGACCGATTTCGACGGTCATTTTCAAGGTGAGCGCGCCATGCCCGCGTCGCCGTTGACGTTTCTTCGCGCACTGCGGGTCAGCGCCCTCTGTGCGCGCTCCGACATAACTTGACCCGCCGCCGACGACGGTGCGTTCGATGGCTGTAGCTGGATTCGTTGATCGATCTCACTTGTCGGGGAGTTGCCGCCACTCACATTAGGTCCCGTCACGCAGTATATACATACTGCCAAGGGCGTCGCCAAGGGGGGGCAGGTAGGGGCAGCTGCCCCCCCCCCCCCCCCTAGAGATTAGAAAAAATATCCAGCCCAATGCAAAGTCCTTAGTCAGGTACTGGAAAGGCGATGAGGCGAGAGCGAGCGGGGAGAGGAGAGTGCTACTGTCTCTCCTATTCCGTCCTCGCGGCCGCGTCGTCGCCTGTTCTCACACACAGCTGTAATTTATATCAGCTTGCCCCCCTCTGGGCCATCGGCTGGCGACGCCCTTGCATACTGCGTCTACTCCGCATTCAATTTTTTTTTGTTAACCTATAAATTGTCCCACTGCTGGGCAAAGGTCTCCCCCCTCCTCTTCCATCCATCCCTGTCCTGAGCCTCTTCCAGCCACCCATCCTGTATCTAACGATATCGTCTCTCCACCTACGCCGAGGTCTGCCCCGACGCCGTCCGATGGCACCCATTCTGTGACAGTCCGGGCCCATCGGTCCGGCTGCACGCAGCATTCAATTATCATTGTTATATTTATTTTATTTATTCATTTTGAATTAATTCGCTCTAGTAAAGCACAACACAAATTATCGACTCCAGATTATCGCATGCCCGATATTTGGAGCGTCATTCCGGTGCGACGTACAATGTGGTGGAAACGGATAGTCCGGCCCGGTATCGCCGGAACCCAATAACTGAGTTACCGGCGGTAACGTCACAGATTTCGCACGTGGCAACCTGTAGGCTAACGTGGCGTGTTGCATCCGTGGCGTGAAATTCAGTTGGCTGTGGACCTGAAGCCGGCGTCAGACATACTCATACTCATTTATTCGGCCTTAGGTACACTATGGAACACTTGGTTACGTCACGTTTCTTACGTCACTATACAGGGTGTAACGTAAAGGGTATATGAAGCCGAAGGGAGGGTGTTCAGTATCTGTACCTGAACAACTTTTGTTGAACGAATTTATTTGTTGTCTTTTCATACATTTCGTACCGGTCAGCTGATCGATTTGTATGAGACATTAATTTATTTTAATTTTTTATTCGAGAAGTCGTAGAACAAAAGTTGTTCAGTTACCGATATTGAACAACCTCCCTTTGGCTTCATATACCTACCCTTTACGTTACACCCTATATATTTTTACATATCAATTAATTATATTTTCAAATCACATGGCTGAGTGATGTGAGAGCAAAGAGCAGTAGGGTAGGGCGGGGCTAAAAGGTCCATTTTGCGTATATTGAGTCATAACTACGTACGTTTAAGGTTCCTGTGAAAGACTTTAATAATAATAGAAAGCTTAATCCTTCACCTATAAGTAGCAATAGTCGAATACGGCCAGAATTTACCAATGCGCCAAATATGGGCAATACAAAACGTTATGTCGAACGGACCTTTTTACCTCGCAGGTGGGGTAAAAAGGACCAGTCATGGAGTAAAAAGAACCAAGACAACTAGATCATATTTTGTGTTCAAATATAGGACATAAATAAAAGTAAATAATCATTACGTTTATTCATTCATATTTAATCAACAGATATATTGAGACTCTATATATTCTCTATTTAGCACTGGTTATTAAGTTTTATATTTATGGCACATTATCAAATCAGTCCTAATAACAAATCTTAAGGTAACTAAATCTGCCGCTCGCTGCATCAACTCTACTGATTTCGTACCACGCTCAGGGGGGTGACCGCGACTTCAATCGTAATGGTTATCGTTTTCATTTGACACTTGAACGATATACCTTGCTGCGTTTCGTTGTCGTTTGTTAAAACTTGCAAAAACATAGCAGCAATGTATAGCGTCCATGTGTCAAAATGAAAGCGATTACGATAACGATTGGAAGTCGCGGTCACCCCACAGTAGTTTTTTTGTAATTCCGCATCCTGGAAATAAAATAGAAATTACATAAAATCAAAACATTTCGTGGAGTTAAAAGGTCCACCGCGGTCCTTTTTGCCCCAGTGGTAGGTGGACTGTTGTTTTAGGTTAGGTAGAAAAACAAAAGCGATACAAACAAAAAACAATGTCACTACGTGAAACTTGATACCACTAACCATTTATAAAGAGAAGTTATGCTTCGTATGTTTTCAAATATAACCGTGAGACTAAAACTAAGTAAAATCTAAAACATTACTTACGTGTAATTTTCGCACTGCGTGCGCTTGCACCCTCGCCGGCTCTAGGGAACTCACTGCGCGGGGCGGCATGCGTACCCGTCCCCCGCCCGCTTCATTCACCGGTCACTCCGTTGTTTAACGGACATTTAGTTTCGGAGATAGGCATGGTGGACCTTTTTACCCGCGGACCTTTTAGCCCCGCCCTACCCTACCACTGTTCTTAAACCTGGTACTTATGTACTAGGTACTAATTGCAAATGACAATGCCAGATTCTGCCCCACCATCAACCGTATGATGAACAAGATAACGAACAAATGTAAATATATCTCTGTTTTTTATTAAAATTATTGGTCTAAAATAAAGTTTTGTACGGTGGAAAACAGAGAAAGGTGTACAGGAGAGTTTTTAAGGTTGAGATTTTCTAAAAAACTACTAGACCCATTGTAAAAATTATTTCACTGTTTGATAGATAAAAGTGAAAACTATGTAACTGTAAAAGAATTATTAAATTCGGTCCAGTAGTTTTTGAGAAAACCTCAACCTTGTTGAGGCCCCCTGTATACTTATCACTGTCTTCAACTGTACAAGTTGCGAGTCGAAAAAACCGCTTAATTAAGAATTCAGAAAATAGTATGAAATCGAAGCGAATTATTCATTGTTTTTGTTATCATTTTCTACTACTTTCGCAACTCCTACTGATTGTGATTATGCAATATGAAACCTGTAATAAATCCCCAATAAAATGATAGGTACAACTTCAATGGTCACGTAGTTTTGAAGCTCCATTGAAATGTGGCAATGTCATTTTCATCATCATTATTTCTCGAAACATTATTAGAAAAAAGAAACGTGGATTGGCGCAAAAAGAAACAATAAAATCGTCTATTTCGTCGAATCGAGTGGAGCTGTTTCGAGAGGATTTCTTCATGAAATATAATAAGCAGCGTTTTCTTAACAACGCAAATATTAAACACCGGAAGTGCGTGCCGGCTAATGAAGTCAACTTCGCTCCTTGGAGATGATTTGAAACATCTTATTATAAAGATTTTGTTGAAATATTACTGGTTTTCTGGAGTTTGAGTTTATTTAAATTACATGAGCGATGGAGATCTATAAAGATCTATCGGGACGGCTCGTGGAGTCCACACGTGACCAAAATGCTGGCCTGTATTTCGCCCAAAGAATTAGCTTGGCTATTCAGAGGGGAAATGCCGCCAGCATTTTGGGCACGTTGCCGGACAGCGGGGATCGGTTGAACTATCTGTAATGCAAGCCATTCAAATAGTTCAACCGACCTATTTTGTACATATAGTTTTATTTTAGTTTAGTTATATTTTAGTAAGTATTTTTATTTTTAGTTTAATATTGTAGTTTAGTAAGTTAGTTTATATTTTTAGTTATTTTAATAAACTCCATATCTGCCGTTCTTTTTAATTACATGACTCCGCAATATTTTAGTAGATAGGTTAGACTTAAAGGACATATTTCAATCAATAATAAGTATTTGACATTCATTGCATTACACACTCATTGACATATTAGGTATAACTAGATACTAGTGTAGGTATTTTTTATATATTCTAGTTAAATGAAACATATTATAACTTATTTGCATGCCGACCCCGGTAAGTTGCAGTGACACCAAAATGTATCAAATGTCATCTCGATGTATTTATAACCTGGAACTGGCAATAAAATTGATTTGATTTGTGTCATAAATAAAACAAAAAAATAAAGAAAACTCGACACATAATAATATTATATGTCGTTATAACAGTCTGAACGCATAAAGGTACAAGTCCGTAGCCGACCGCAGACAGCAGCGACACTATAAGGTAACTGTATATATACCCGTCAATGTACCAATGCCCGTCATCATCATCATCAGCCCGTATCAGTCCACTGCTGGACGTAGGCATCTCCCAAAGCACGCCACTCAACCCTACTCTCAGCCCTCTCCATGCAGTCCCTGCCAGCCATCTTGCGAAGGTCATCCCTCCATCTGATCGGGGGGCGTCCCACACTACGTTTACCCGTTCGTGGCCTCCATTCGTCTCCCGCATCGGTTATTGGTTCTACGACAGATGTGACCAGCCCACTGCCACTTCAGTTTACTGATTCTATGAGCAATGTCAACCACTTTTGTCTTCTGGCGGATATACTCGTTTCTTATTCTATCTAACAGAGAAATGCCAAGCAAAGCTCTTTCCATAGCTCGCCCACGAGCGATGAAATTAAAGAGATGCGTCCATGTCGATAATATCTCTAGGTTACACGTGTCGCGAAGCCATTTTGCGCTCATGTCATGGGCAGACACGGGCCCCTGCTACAGGTCTATGTGGTAAGTGGTCTGTGGTAGTACCGGAATATGTAGCCGTGTAAACTGCGCGTTACAGCATCTAGCAGCCGGAGTCTAGCTCCCGAGTGAGGCATTATGCTAAACCGCGCCATTACCCCGCCGCATGCTAGTCGGGACGCAACTTATGCATTACCATACGTCGGCTTACTGCAAGAAGTCATTAATTGCAAAAAGTCATTAACTGCACTTGATACACCATTGTACTCAGCTCGACGAGCTCTACAAGAATCAGAAATCATTATTTTCCTAGCTAGTCTGGTTCTGTAGTTATCGCATGTTAAGAAATCATTAACTCTATTTTTGGAATGTCGTGTTACACCAAAATCATTATAGCTATTTAACTTTTTTGGCGAAGTCGCTTAAAACTAATTGTCGATTTTGGACAGTGAGCAGACTTACTTTAAGTGATAAAATTAATTTCGTAATTTCACTTTTGAGTGAAAATATTTTGCCAAAACTCACTATTATTTCAATTAACCACTACACTAAAATCTGGTCATTCTCATATGGAAGTGGACAGTATGCACAGTGCAATTGAATATCAACTAGTAAATTTTCCCGTTTTCTCAATGGCCGACTACTGCAATATTGTGCGACAAGCTAGATCAAACAGGAAAACTAAAAAGTCAAATCCAGTACAGAAGAAACAGTACGAAACCATCATAATGGAGTATTTTGACATATTGGACCTGAAAGATTTAAAAACGAAGTTGATAAAAAACCGTTCACTCAATAGTGATGGGGAACCAATACATTGGATGAAAATAATGATTATGTGCCATTGATTGTTTAGAGTAGGGCTTCCCAAACTTATTTTTACTGTGACGCCCTTGGGAATTTGTCATTTTTTTACGACGCCCTCTTGTCTAAAAAGAACCTACCAAAGTTGTAACTCTGTAATTTTCATTAGAAAAGGAAAAAAAAAGCATAAGAATGAGAATGAAAAAAAATATTTTACTTTGCTGGCTGTTAATGAGACAGATGTGTTTGCTTTTCTGAGCACAGCTTCTCAAAACGGGGCTCAAGTTTGGAAATGGCCATTGATGCAGACAGCCAATCTATGTAGATCGCCTCGCGACGCCCCTGGGATAGTGCCGCGGCGCCCCAGGGCGTCGCGACGCACAGTTTGGGAAGCCCTGGTTTAGAGGATAAGAAAACAAAATATGACTGATTATTATGTGCCATTGTACGTAGAAAATTAAACATCTACGGAGCATTGTGATTTTTTTTACATAATTACCTATATAGAAATATACGACTGATTTATAGTAATGTATGTAGGTTAAGAAACCATTCCTTTTTTAAGTTATATTCCTTTCGAACTGCTGATTATTTTTTTTATCTAAAATTTTTGTTTTAAAATCGATAATGACTGTCCTTATTTAAAACGTAATGTGACTGATACACTTTTTAATTAGAATTTTCCTGAAAACTAGTAATTATACGTAACAAAATGTTATTTCAGATCATCATTATCTCCATCTCTTAATTCCATTATGATGTGCAGAAGTCATTATCTTTTATTTCGGCTTTTTTTTAAAAAAAGGACGCGTTAAATTTTAATTTTTTTATCGTATTATAATAATAAAACTTCACTATAATAAGATTGTGTTTTTATTTCTCAGAGAACATTCTTCATTACAATGCTGTGATCAATCAAATTTCAAATCTTAATATCTGTTTTTCTTAAATTTGGAAAATGTTAGTTAATGATTTCTTGCAGTAAGCCGACGAATATTATGATATCACCGAGGACGACGCTATTACAGTCTTTTCTAGACGCGAGTTTGTAATCGGTTTGTCTTGGAATAGGAGCAAGTACAACATTTATTATAAAAGGTTAAAGTTGTTGATAGGCATGGCGTATTATGTATTAAACCGTCGGAGAGTTTTAGACGGTTTAAAATTGACTTGATGTAAACTTAGACTTATGCACTTTAGGCGCGTATTCATAAACGTGATTTTAAAGTTACGCCACCGTTTAGGCCCCCTGTCCCTTTCTATCTTAACCGTTTTAACAAAGTGTGAAAGGGATAGCAACACGATTTAAGAGAAGTGAGTTTTAACTTAGTTTATGAATAGCAGCATTGACTTGTAAATGGGTTATTTTAACAATAAACCATTGTATTATACGGGAGTACGGCGTGAGTTATGTATGTATTCAACATTTCGACAAAACACTTTTATTTATTTATTTATAAACTCACGCCTGATTCGCATAGAAGGCAGAGACCATGGACTTCCATCTGCTGCGATCCTGGTACATCACCCTTGCCTCCTCCACATTCATCAATCTCTTCATGCATGCTCGTCGGTTTGTAGTAGACCGTACTTGACCCTTTTTCAAGACATCGCAAATTTGGTCGACGTACGTTCTTTTCGGTTTACCTCTGCCGACCCTTCCGTCAACATTCGCTCTGTGTATTTCCTTCGTTTTAAAATACTTTTAAAACCCATTATTTTATTCTAATGACAACTCAATAGAAAATCATCATCATCAGTCTATTTAAATTGCCCCACTGCTCGGGCACAGACCTTCCCTTACATCGAGGGAGCAATAGAAAATACTCGCTCTAAAATCTATATCCTTAAAGTACATAGCACCGGTATGCGTATACGTAGCCGTGTAAACTGCGCGTTACAGCAGCTAGCAGCCGGAGTCTAGCTCCCGAGTGAGGCATTATGCTAAACCGCGCCATTACCCCGTCGCATGCTAGTCGGGACGCAACTTATGCATTACCATATTATGATATCACCGAGGACGACGCTATTACAGTCTTTTCTAGACGTAGGCAAGATTGTAATCGGTTTGTCTTGCAATAGGAGTAAGTACAACATTTATTATAAAAGGTTAAAGTTGTTGATAGGCATGGCGTATTATGTATTAAACCGTCGGAGAGTTTTAGACGGTTTAAAATTGACTTGATGTAAACTTAGACTTATGCACTTTAGGCGCGTATTCATAAACGTGATTTTAAAGTTACGCCACCGTTTAGGCCCCCTGTCCCTTTCTATCTTAACCGTTTTAACAAAGTGTGAAAGGGATAGCAACACGATTTAAGAGAAGTGAGTTTTAACTTAGTTTATGAATAGCAGCATTGACTTGTAAATGGGTTATTTTAACAATAAACCATTGTATTATGCGTCCTGGGCACCATGCCAAGGAACGGGGACCTCGACGACGTGTTCGTTCTTTAGTTTATAGTTTTATTTCATAGGTATTTTTTTTTTAGATATTAAGTTAGTTTTATTTTGTAGTAGTTAGTTTTTTTGCAATAAATTATTTGATTTATACGGGAGTACGGCGTGAGTTATGTATGTATTCAACATTTCGACAAAACACTTTTATTTATTTATTTATAAACTCACGCCTGATTCTCATAGAAGGCAGAGACCATGGACTTCCATCTGCTGCGATCCTGGTACATCACCCTTGCCTCCTCCACATTCATCAATCTCTTCATGCATGCTCGTCGGTTTGTAGTAGACCGTACTTGACCCTTTTTCAAGACATCGCCAATTTGGTCGACGTACGTTCTTTTCGGTTTACCTCTGCCGACCCTTCCGTCAACATTCGCTCTGTGTATTTCCTTCGTTTTAAAATACTTTTAAAACCCATTATTTTATTCTAATGACAACTCAATAGAAAATCATCATCATCAGTCTATTTAAATTGCCCCACTGCTCGGGCACAGACCTTCCCTTACATCGAGGGAGCAATAGAAAATACTCGCTCTAAAATCTATATCCTTAAAGTACATAGCACCGGTATGCGTATACGTAGCCGTGTAAACTGCGCGTTACAGCAGCTAGCAGCCGGAGTCTAGCTCCCGAGTGAGGCATTATGCTAAACCGCGCCATTACCCCGTCGCATGCTAGTCGGGACGCAACTTATGCATTACCATATTATGATATCACCGAGGACGACGCTATTACAGTCTTTTCTAGACGTAGGCAAGATTGTAATCGGTTTGTCTTGCAATAGGAGTAAGTACAACATTTATTATAAAAGGTTAAAGTTGTTGATAGGCATCGCGTGTTATATTAAACTATCACGCCACCGTTTAGGCCCCCTGTTTCTTTCTATCCTTGCCTTTTTAACGAAGTGTGAAAGGGATAGCAACACGATTTAAGGGAGATGAGATTTAACTTAGTTTATGAATAGCGTCATTGACTTGTAAATCTATTTTAACAATAAACCAACCAATTGTATTATACGGGAGTACGGCGTGAGTTATGTATGTATTCAACATTTCGACAAATTACTTTTAAAACCCATTATTTTATTCTAATGACAGTTCAATAGAAAATACTCGCTCTAAAATCTATATCCTTAAAGTACATAGCACCGGTATGCGTATACGTAGCCGTGTAAACTGCGCGTTACAGCAGCTAGCAGCCGGAGTCTAGCTCCCGAGTGAGGCATTATGCTAAACCGCGCCATTACCCCGTCGCATGCTAGTCGGGACGCAACTTAGCATTACCATATTATGATATCACCGAGGACGACGCTATTACAGTCTTTTCTAGACGTAGGCAAGATTGTAATCGGTTTGTCTTGCAATAGGAGTAAGTACAACATTTATTATAAAAGGTTAAAGTTGTTGATAGGCATGGCGTATTATGTATTAAACCGTCGGAGAGTTTTAGACGGTTTAAAATTGACTTGATGTAAACTTAGACTTATGCACTTTAGGCGCGTATTCATAAACGTGATTTTAAAGTTACGCCACCGTTTAGGCCCCCTGTCCCTTTCTATCTTAACCGTTTTAACAAAGTGTGAAAGGGATAGCAACACGATTTAAGAGAAGTGAGTTTTAACTTAGTTTATGAATAGCAGCATTGACTTGTAAATGGGTTATTTTAACAATAAACCATTGTATTATGCGTCCTGGGCACCATGCCACAGAACGGGGACCTCGACGACGTGTTCGTTCTTTAGTTTATAGTTTTATTTCATAGGTATTTTTTTTTTTAGATATTAAGTTAGTTTTATTTTGTAGTAGTTAGTTTTTTTGCAATAAATTATTTGATTTATACGGGAGTACGGCGTGAGTTATGTATGTATTCAACATTTCGACAAAACACTTTTATTTATTTATTTATAAACTCACGCCTGATTCTCATAGAAGGCAGAGACCATGGACTTCCATCTGCTGCGATCCTGGTACATCACCCTTGCCTCCTCCACATTCATCAATCTCTTCATGCATGCTCGTCGGTTTGTAGTAGACCGTACTTGACCCTTTTTCAAGACATCGCAAATTTGGTCGACGTACGTTCTTTTCGGTTTACCTCTGCCGACCCTTCCGTCAACATTCGCTCTGTGTATTTCCTTCGTTTTAAAATACTTTTAAAACCCATTATTTTATTCTAATGACAACTCAATAGAAAATCATCATCATCAGTCTATTTAAATTGCCCCACTGCTCGGGCACAGACCTTCCCTTACATCGAGGGAGCAATAGAAAATACTCGCTCTAAAATCTATATCCTTAAAGTACATAGCACCGGAATACGTCGCCGTGTAAACTGCGCGTTACAGCAGCTAGCAGCCGGAGTCTAGCTCCCGAGTGAGGCATTATGCTAAACCGCGCCATTACCCCGTCGCATGCTAGTCGGGACGCAACTTAGCATTACCATATTATGATATCACCGAGGACGACGCTATTACAGTCTTTTCTAGACGTGAGTTTGTAATCGGTTTGTCTCGCGGTTCCCGCGTGTGGCGGCAATTTTGAGTAGACGAGCTTAGGTCCCTTATGCGACGGGTTCGCGGCACCTCTAATAGTGACACTTCCCTTGGCTATTCGTATTCGCTATCGAATGTTTGTATGTACACAAATAAGACGAATATTTTGTCAAGAATACCAATCACAAATTGCAATTATGGCAAATACGAATAACCAAGTGAAGTGTCACCATGGGCGTACCCAGGTACCCCCCTGGACAATGTTGACGTCCCTACTAAGTATCTTATCTAGTACTTTTATCGATAAACATTAAGAAAACGAATTTTTTGCCATTTGTTTGCAATACAATATTTTACAACTAAAAATTACGCGGCGCGTTCGTTCTTCCTATAAGCACCTAGCTTATAAGAAATCTGATTTGCCCCCCCTGGCCCAGAACCTGGGTACGCCCATGAGTGTCATCACAACCCCCTGCACAGCACCCTGAAGGGCATTGCGAATACCATGGCCGATTCTGAGGTGCTGGCTACATTGAGATCCCGGGACCTCAAAGTCGGACCTAAGTCGCATGTAGTAACGCGTAAATAGACCTCATATAAACACTAACCTACTTTTAAGTACACGTACCTACTAACTTTTGTGGTCTTTGTGCAATAAATAATTTGATTTTGTAAAGTCGCTCTTACAACTGTCAAATATCTATGGAATGTTACGTTAGTAAGAGCGAGCACACGGTAAGCTTGCGCTCAAGAACGTCAACGAATCTCGCCCCTAATAAGGCACACAGAGCAGACTTTTCCACGTTGTCATTTGTCGCAAAGGGAGAGTTAAAAAGTTTACCTACTTCTTGAAAATTAAATTATTTTCGTTGAAATTACAAAATAGACATAATTATTATTATTATTATTATTTTTTTATTAATTTAAATTGATGATACCTACACTCTGGAAACGTAATTGAAATCAGCTTAAAAATATACCGAAACCCAAATCAAATGTCTTATTTTGTAAACAAAAGCTACCCTACCTTACTACCATTTTAAGCTGTTCTGTGATTATTGCATAGTTATTTTAACATTATTAGATCTGAGTACTGTATTTTCACAACTATGAATAGGTTCAATCAACCAGTTCCTGCAGTGTTACATCACAACAGGTAATTAGACGAACATATTTGTTTACCAAAATAAGACACTTGATTTGGGCTGCGGTATAGTCACAAGTATTTGAAACTCAGAAATCAGTAGAAGTAACGTTAAATCTAACTTTAATTCCATACTAAGTCTAGGGATGACGGCAAAAGGCCGGACGGCGCCACTCTGGTGCCCTGGAGCATGGGACGGACGCTAGTGTGGGACGGCACGTGCGTTGACACACTGGCTCCGTCCCATGTCCAGGGCACATCCGTTCGGGCCGGCGCAGCCGCCTAGGACGCCCAGACACTCAAGCGCCGCAAATACTCATGTTTGTCATCTGACCACCATGAGTTTGCGGCGCTTGCCGTGGAAACGATGGGCCCGTGGTCCTCAAAAAAATAGTACATGAAATCTCGACCAGGCTGATCCACGCCTCCGGCGACCTGAGGGCTGGCGCTTACCTCTCGCAAAGGCTTAGCCTGGCCATACAGAGAGGTGATGCAGCCAGCGTCCTCGGCACGAGGCCCTGTGGAGGGGAGCTGCACGACGACGTGTACCTTTTGCATTTTTTTTTTACCCAATTGTTTATTTTAATTTTAATTATTTTAAATTTTATGAATAAAAAAAAATACTAAGTTAATTTTGGCAAAATGTTATCACTACATTGTATCCATAATTCTTTTTTGAATGAATATAATAAGACTATTAAAGTGTCCTTTTTGAAGTAGAGTCTAAATTAAAACGCATTTACGCGTTTAACGATCGAGTCGCCGAATGAAACGGCTGTAGTTAGACTCCAGTGAGAACAGGGCCACAGGGCGGAACTCAGGGCGAGACTCGAAGGGGCGCTGTTTATTAGAATTTCGACTAGTGCGTCATAACTTCGAATTATTATATTTAATTAATTTAATCCGTGTCCCTATAATAAGTTTCACGTTCACGTGTATTGTGAACTGTAGCTGTGGTATGTACAGTCGAAGACAGAGAGAGTATACAGAGGGTCTCAATAAGGTTGAGATTTTCTCAAAAACTACGGGACCGAATTTAATAATTCTTTTACAGTACACAGTTTTAACTTTTATCTATCAAACAGTGAAAGAATTTTTGCAATAAGCCAGGTAGTTTTTGAGAAAATCTCAACCTTAAAAACTCTACGGTACACCTTTATTTGTCTTCGACCGTACCTAATATGTGTGATATGCAATAAATGAATTATGAATTAAGTATCAAAATCAATAAAGGTATATTGACATTGTATCATTACCTATTGGTTACATCGCTTAGGTCGTACTGAAACATTTACACTACGGAGATTCAATATATAACTGTAAAAAAAACTGTAAAAAGGCCAAAACAGATATTAATAGAAAAATACAAAAAAAAATGTCAAAAAAATCAAGTAAAAAAGGCGACGTGTCGGGTCGTGTCTCGTCGAAATGTTCCCATTGTAAAAATGTCATTGTAATATGAAATAAATGACTCTATCTATCTATGAATAAATAAAATCGAGACCTCTATCATCAATGTTAAACACATTATTCCGTTAATATGCATTTTGTGTTTAAAAATGATAATACGTGAATTTATACGAGTATACCTAGTGTGGTGTTAATTAAGATCAGGGGCGCCGACTCCGTGGTTGCTAAGGGGCTCGGGCACCCATGAGAAATAAACAGTGGGTGCCGAGCACCCCTGAGTATAGACATCAAGAAACAGATCAGTAATCGCCTATTAGGGATGGGCGTTTTTTTCATTACCGATGCCAACGGATGCCAGTTACTGTATTCGTTATCAAAATGTACGTTTTTCGATGCGCGATGCCGATGCCAACAAAACGAAACCTCAAAACTCTTCTTGAATGGCATCAACTTTTTGTTTTGAAAGGAAGTGACATTTATTTGATTATTTATTTATTAATTCATTTAAATGTATAGCATTACAGTCTTAAACTAATGCACTATACATTTCATAAATTGTCTCAGTTATATTAAATTAATTTATAGGATAACAATAATGAAAATGTCAATAATAATAAAAAATACAAAATGTCAACTACAGTCACATAGTATGAACATGATATACACAAACAGATACCACTATATCACAATACAATACAGAAATCCAGCCTCAAAACAACCATCAAATGAGCATGCGCACCCATAAGGTTTTCTAAAAGCCGGCGCCCCTGATAAAGATTGTATTATTTGGCGCCCCTTTCATGTTCAAACCGCGGCTCTGTCAGCCAGACACCCTGGCCGGCCTAAAGCCGGGCAAAACACTGTAAATCCCCAAATTGCGTCGTTTATATCCAGCGGCGATGCTTTCTTAAAACCTTTCCGCGGGATATTACGGATATTTGCATACTAAACACTGATTAAATTTTGTTAGCTTCGTAAACCACAAAGTGGGTTGCGGTAATGACACAAATTATTGCGCGGCGAGGAGGCGCGTAATACGACATTTTAGTCGCCTACACTTGGTATCCCTAGAAGCGCCACTGGCAACATGGGATCGAAATGACAATGCCAGATTCTGCCCCACCGTCAACCGCTAGATGTACAAGATAACGAATAAATGTAAAAATATCTCCTTTTTTATTAAAATTATTGGTTTAAAATAAAGTTTTGTACATCAAGCGAGTCGAAAAAAACAGCTTAATTAAGAATTCAGAAAATACAGGAAGGTACAGCTTAAATGGTCACGTAGTTTTGTAGGTGGGGCAAAGCTCCATTGAAATGTGGCAATGTCATTTATTCTATCGATGACACGAATATTTGTGGTGTCGAATGCCATACGATCGATCGAATGTATGTCGATTCGATACACGTACCTAGAGTCGAACATTCATTCAGTAGAAATAACATTGCCACATTTCAATCGAGCTTTGCCCCACCTACATGTTTTACATCACAACAGGTAATTAGACGGTCATATTTGTTTACAAAATAAGACACTTGAATTGGGCTCCGATATACACCATTTCACGTTATAAGCAAACCAATTAGTATACCGTGAGTTTTATAAATACCGAGATTGATTTTGACGATGAACAGCGAACAATTTTAAAAATTATAAATAATCGAACCGAAATCGCCTTGAACGCCAGCCGAGTCACACCCACTCAGCTATCGCGATTCTAATTAATCATCGCAATCGAAATTCAAATCTGAAGGAAAATTCTTAATTTTCCTCTTAGCAAAGTACTCCGGCGCTTAATTAAACTGAAAATCAGATTTCAGTTCATTTAATTCGGAGAGAAAACTCTTTCTCTCTCGCCGCCATTATCCTTCCTTCGAAATCGGGGGAATAATCCTAACTAAAGGTGCCATATCTTTCTATGTTTTTATCGGAATAATAAAATTATAATTTTATTAGGGCCTTCCATGAGCAATCTTTGAAAAATAATATCTTCCAATTTAATCAATTTCATTAAAAAAGCTATGTAGGTACATAATGTTTATTACGGTAAATACTATTTTTTAAATGCTTATTTATAACGTGATTCAATGTCGGTAAGTTGTAGTTCGCATAATTGCGAAAAACGGCCGTTTTTGGCACATTTGTGAACTACAACTTAGCTTGTCGCAATTATGCCATGTATTGTATATTGAAAAATAGTATTTATCGTAATAAACATTTTGTAAATAGCTTTTTTAATAAAATTGATTACATTGGAAGATATTATTTTTTTAAGATTGGCGGCGCTAGTTGGCTCTATGAAGGCTCTTAAGGGCGAGATTTTTAGAAAGAGTACCTACTCAAAACGGCCGTTTTTGGCACATTTGAGAACTACAACTTAGCTTGTCGCAATTATGCAATGTGTTGTATATTAAAAAATAGTGTTTATCCATTAGGATAAATGTTTATTAAAACATTTTGTAAATAGCTTTTTTAATAAAATTGATTATATTAGGAGATATTATTTTTTTAAGATTGGCGGCGCTAGTTGGCTCATGGAAGGCTCTTAAGGCAAGAGTGAACAGGCATTTACTGGGCCCGCGTGCTTCATCATCAGCCTCATCGTCACTTACCTTCAGGTGAGATCGGGACCAAACGCGGGTTGGTTTATCATAAAAAAAAAATTCAACAGATTTTGATTTTATCCTAATTTCCAACAAAATGTGGACTCTCTAACCATAAAGTGGAAATATCAAGAATGCCTCGAGGAAAATTATTCATTCAGCCAACAATCTTGCACTAAAATGAAAAGACAGAAAAGGGGTATGTTTGTGATTTTTTTCTATCGAGCGAAGTTTGTCCAATCGTGTATCGGTAGCCATCAGTCCCTAAATAGATACCCCAAGATTGATATATATTTTTTTCAGGCCTTTAATTTCAGTAGTGCCGTAGCCTTCATCGAAAAACTTAAAAACTTCCCAACACCTCGCCTTAAATATCTCCAGCCGTAGCCAAGTGGCATTGACTTTCGTTATCGCTAGTAGAATGGAAAGAAACATGTATGGGATCAACATTTGATGTTTCGTTAGCAAATGTCAATCGGTAAAAATGTGTGGTCATTTAACCCGACTGCCCCAGAAGGATGGTAATGTTTTTCGGGTGGATGTATGTCCATTCCTTCCTGCCATCCTGTAGCCTAAACGGCTTGATGGATTTTGGTGTATGAGGTATGGTTAGATTCGTCTTGATCATCTGATTTATTTTTTAATATTCAAACTTTTACAGAATTTTTATTAATAATATTTTTAGGGTTCAGTGCCTCAAAAGGAAAAAGGAACCCTTAGGATCACTTTGTCGTCCGTCTGTCTGTCAAAACCTATATCACAGAAACGCGTGGACGGATCAAATTGAAATTAATACCAAATAGGTACTCGGCTTCCGTCAGTTACATAATTTCAACAACAAAAATACCAAAAAAACTCATTTCATATTTCCCCCGAAGCTACTCGTAGCCATCGTAACTCTATATTGCCGCTTTCCACGGAAATCAAGGGAGATTCTATTACGACAGCAAGTTTTTCATCAAAGATATCGATGTCAGATTGGACATCCACAAAATTGAGTTTGGCGATGATGCCCGCTTGTTTACGTTCCACGTGCACAGTAAAACACGGGCCAAGTTAATCCCATAGTAAAATATTACGAGAGCACTCTCCCAGGCGCCTAGCATCGGCTTCGACATTACAATATAACCTATATCGTTATTACCGGTCATAGATTATTTGTATCAATTAGGTATTTAACTATTAGACTTATTAGAGGTCAAATAATGTTATTTAAAGAGGCTAAGTTTTAAGTGATACTTACTTAATAACAAATTATGGACACTTGTAGTCTGATATTAGAACATTATATAGCGAATCTCGGATATGAAAACCCATAAGTACTGTCAATTACTATAAGGTTTAAATAATAAATAAATGAGCTATTATTGCCACTTAAATTTTGTTTTAAACGTTATTGAAACAATTATCAAAATGTAATAATAACTCCAATGTTACTTCCCAGTAACAGATTGTCCTTCGACAAAGACGTCCTCTAAAGACATGCATTCCATCTCTCTCTCTGTATTTTGCTATCCTTGTCCATTCTGGACCAGCAATTCTATTTAGATCATCTTCCCAGCGTTATATTTGTCGTCCATTATTTATTTTACCCTTGTACCGATTTTAGTCCATTTTCTATTCATCTCTCTTAATGTGTCCATTCCTGTCCATTGCCATTTTAGTGATTTTCGTACTTTTTGCAAGAAAAAAGTTGAATAGGTAATAATTATTAACAAATTGTACGGTGTCACACAAAGAAAGGTGTGCAGGAGAGTTTTTAAGGTTGAGATTATCTCAAAAACTACTTGAGCTATTGCAAAAATTCACTGTTTGATAGATAAAAGTTAAAACTATGTAACTGTAAAATAATTATTAAATTCGGTCCAGTAGTTCTTGAGAAAATATCAATCTTATTGAGGCCCTGAATACTTATCTGTCTTCGACTGTGCTACAAAATGTATTTTTTACGAATGGATTAGATTAGATTTCTTTATTTCACTTTTACTCAATAAAATACTATACAATAATATAGGTAGTACATTATGTCAAATATAGTCATATTTGTAAAAATGATCGTCAGGTAATAATAGAGTAAATAGCTTAGTCAAAATGAATACAAATTAATGTTAGGTATAACATTTAAAAAGTGTTATTAAATTAATATAATAACGAATAGAAACAATCTAAATTATATATTTTTTTTTGTTAACCTATATATTGTCCCACTGCTGGGCAAATTATACTTAAGTATGTCAAAAAGTTTATGGGATAAAATTCATTGAGTACTAATAATGGTCAATAAATCATACCTTTGGTATCTTGTCGCGTCTGCCCGTCTGCCGATCTTTGCAATAAGCCTGCCATGCTGCGAGCCGGGGGCCGGGTAAAACTAAGCCCGAAGTGAGCCGAACTGCCGTAACTTGGCGCCGTTATTACAGTTACCTGCACCGTTTAGTTAAGGCTTCTTTGTGCCGTATCGGAGAGGTGAACACCCAGACAATTGTACTACTAAAGCCTGGAGATAATTACTGTACTGAGTGGCTATAGAGATGTTGTCAGTGACCGATTATTATATATTATTGTTGCCAAGTGAAGATAATATAAACTATATATTGCTAGCATAATGCAACAACATATAGACTGTGGAACTCGCTCCCACCCAACATTCGTGACTGTCAAACAATTTCTCTCTTCAAAAAACTACTCAAAGAACACTATCTCTCTAATCCTTAATTATTTAGTATTTCATCCATTAGTATTTATTTATATATTTAGGTATAGTTTATATGTAACTGTATCATATGTATGTTTTTAAAGTATATTTATATTAAGTATGTAATATGTATATATATTTATTTAGGTATTTTATTATAGGTTGTATTGATAAGTATTGCTTATATTATATATATTTGTTTAGATTTTGTACACCACGACGACTACCACTTACAACACTGCTCTCTCTTTCGCGGGTTTGCTGGTAGAAATCTCTTTTGAGATAAGCTCGCCCTTTGTGCCAATATGTTTTTCTTGTAAATTTATTTATATATTTGTGTTGTACAATAAAGTGTTAAAACAAACAAACAAAAACATAACAAAATGCAATAACAATCATTTGCACGCCAGAAATGGCAGAATATTGTATGGAACTACTGACAAGACGGTCATAGTTCCTTTTACAAGACGAAAGAAGCTGGACGCACTCGTTCCCCCAGCTCTCTTCGGCAAAACTATACCGTTTTCCAAGGAAGTTAAATATCTAGGCGTAATGCTAGATCACAAACTTACTTGGAACCAACACATTGAATATGTGAAGAAAAAAGCTAAGATAGCGATGGGGACATGTTGTCGACTAGCCGGCAAGAGATGGGGCATAAGTCCCAAATCTGCCCTTTGGATCTACACAGCTATAGTGAGGCCTGTTATCTCTTATGGCTGTGTAGTCTGGCACACAAAAACAGATCAGACAACATGCGTCAATACCCTGAGCTCTCTTCAAGCCCTCGCCTGTCGCATGGTGACAGGTGCCATCTCGTCAACACCTACCGCTGCCATGGAAGCCATACTCAGCCTTGTACCCCTGCACATTCATGTCCAGCGAGAGGCCAGAGCAGCTATGCTTCGCGCGGCTGAGGGAGGCAAAACGAGATGGAAATCAATTGCTAAGAGGCGTTTATACGGTAACCTCACGGCAAATCCGATCATGGCAATGCCAACGGATGCAATGGTCAAGTCCTATAGCTTTAACAAGCTATTTAAGGTCATCCTACCGCAGAGGGATGAATGGAAGGAAGCGGTACCCATGTCCTTTAGGACTGGAGACGTAACATGGTTCACTGACGGCTCCAAGAAAGATGGTCGTGCAGGCGCCGGTGTATGTGGGAGCACACCTCCATTCCAGAAATTCACCAATCTGGGACCACATGCCACGGTCTACCAGGCGGAAATGTACGCTATCATTGATTGTGTACATGAAAACCTGCACCGCCAGTACACAAACAAAAACATTATAATTCTCTCAGACAGTCAGGCAGCACTTAAAGCACTGAAAGCTGAAGAAGTTGATTCCAAGCTAACCTTGGACTGTATCCAGGCATTAAATTCACTAGGCAATAACAACACTGTTACGCTTGGGTGGGTGCCTGGGCACAGCGGCATTGCGGGCAACGAAGCAGCAGACGAGATGGCAAGGCGAGGCGCTGAGGGTCCCGCTATAGGCCCGGAGCCTATACTCGGCATTCCCAGAAGCGCCTCGAGGGGCGTGCTGAAAGCTTGGGCCGTGGAGCAAAGCAGGAACACCTGGAATGCCATGGCTGGCCAGAGGCACGCAAAAACACTTGTCACTGGTTACTCGCAAAACTTTTCATCGCACGCGATGAAATTACCACGAATGGAGTTGAGGATACTTATACGAGCCTTAACTGGACACTGCAGGCTGAATAAACATCTGAACAGAATGGGCCTGTCTGACACCACTGCCTGTAGATTCTGCTGCGAAGCCGAGGAAACCCCCATGCATGTCCTCTGTGAGTGTGAAGCGCTCATTCACAGCAGAAGCCGAGCCTTGGGTGGACACATGGTGCCACCCGAGGATATCAAAACTCTCTCACCCAAGTGCATTGTACGGTTCCTGAGGGACGTTGGCCTTGGGAGCGAGATATAAGAACTCGGTGCGCGGCCACAATAGACCTTTGAGGTCGCAGTGACCCTTGGGCGTGTACCAACACCGTGATACCAAATAATAATAATAATAATAATGGAACTACTGTAAAACTTTAACACCTGTATTGTATATACCCAATATATGCAAATAAATAATTTATGATAATGATGATGATGATGATGGGATGGAGATGGAGGGATGACCTTCGCAAGATGGCTGGCAGAGACTGGTTGCAGACGTGAGGTTAAACGTAGTTTATGGCTAATGACATAACACATTCATCCCTAAATAACACCAATTCATAACTTCACACATACATTTTCTTACCGTCTAGATATTAATATTGGAAAAGGTTTCCTGTACAAGTTTTTGCGTGACACAGATGCGTCCTATGATCATACAATGTAATAGATGTGACATTGATTAATTATGTAAAGCTCTGGGCGTTGTTGTCAAGACAACCTTGACAAATGAGTTCAGCACTGACGGTGCTGAACTCATTTGTCTCATTTGTCATCTAGCTCGAAACTGCAAATCTTGCAAATTCGAAAATTCTAAGATATTCGCATACTTTTTTCTGATTAATTTAACATGACATTAAACACACATTACAGTATTCTTCTTCTTACGGTGCCTTTCCACTACTGAAGGTTGGTCGTCAGCTTCGTATTATCTTCCTTTATCTTGAGCCCAATGGAACAACTCTTCGATAGCAATAGGTCAATTAGTTTATGAGATAAACATAAAAACTCTCCTGTACACTTTTCTCTGTGTCAGGGCTAGCGTACAACAGAACGACGCCGGCGATGACGCCGTGTGCGAAGCCTTGTACCGCGCCAGTGGACGGCGCCGTCCGCCAGCACGAATGTTGTCCGCCCGGCGCCGGCCGACATCGTGCGCCGGAAGACGGTGCCGGCAGACGCCGTGACACGCCAAGCCATACGACGGCACGGCGCCGCGCCGTGACGTTGTACGCGGCCCTAAGGGCTGACGTACAACGTCACGGCGCGGTCTGACAACGTGCACCGGAGGCCGGTGCCGCTGGACGCCGTAACACGCAGCGCAATAAAATTATCAAATTAATTAAGCAAACTGTCACGTCACCGATATTTTAAACAGTATTATCTGTTATATTATATGACCGGTGTCCAAGTCGATATATCAAGGCTGGAAAACACCGCAATATTAGTGCTATGTTTGTCTCGCACGCAATAACTCACGCACTAACTTGGGTTATGGTATGCCAAGTTTAGTGCCATGCCAGGACTGGCAATGTCCCAAGCAAGTGGGACTTTGGCACATATACATACTTCGACAAGATAATTCATCTATTTTCGTTACAGTCTAAGAAATCCGCCAATCTTAAAAAAATAATATCTTCCAATATAATCAATTTTATTAAAAAAGCTATTTACGAAATGTTTATTACGATAAATACTATTTTTTAAATGCTTATTTATAACGTGATTCAATGTCAGTAAGTTGTAGTTCGCATAATTGCGAAAAACGGCCGTTTTTGGCACATTTGTGAACTACAACTTAGCTTGTCGCAATTATGCCATGTATTGTATATTGAAAAATAGTATTTATCGTAATAAACATTTTGTAAATAGCTTTTTTAATAAAATTGATTATATTGGAAGATATTATTTTTTTAAGATTGGCGGCGCTAGTTGGCTCTATGAAGGCTCTTAAGGGCGAGATTTTTAGAAAGAGTACCTACTTGATTGAAAAAAGTTTAATTGCACCATACAAGATTCCTGCTGAAGATAACTGTGAAATCAGTTTCTCGATATCGCAACTAATACCGAAGATATTAAGCGGTGTCAAGTGATAGGGGATGCTCCATCTCTTTTTAGCAAAACGATATTTAGTATAACGTCAGAACCACAATATGGTGTGTACTGTTTCTGTCTCTTTCTAACACAACTTTACTAAATTATTCAATTTTTCAACTAATTTTAATTTAGATTTCACAGTTGACCATTTGTGTCTATTTTGTAATAATAAGAAAAGACGGCCTTATCGCATAGGTACATTTCAGAAAAAAGTTTTCAATAAATCACAACTTTTCTCGCAGACACTAAAGCCCCCGTCTCCGAGCGGCCTCTCGGGACCGCAGGCAGCGGGGCCCCTGCACAACGCACGCGATGCACAGATGCATTTCCATTATTCAGTACACAGTGTTCAGACGTCGCGAACGTGTGCTCAGAGAGCGCAGACACTGCTTCCCAAATGGATTGACAAACATAGGACTTAAAATGATAGACTAGAGGATTTCGGTTAGATGTTTATTTCGCTAGTGTAACTACGAGTATAAAAAGTTGAAAATAGACGGAGGAAAGTAGTGTCTGTAATTGTACCTACCTACAGCTACTTTTCAGAATCATAGAGTTAATTTGCCAATTTCATGTTAAAGAGTATTTTACGCATTATCCATGCTCGGTGAATAAATTAGAACATGATGAAAAAATTCTTGCCGTGGGCAGGACTTGAACCTGCGACCTTGTCATTCCGTGACACGCTCTTACCAACTGAGCCACCACAGGCCACGCCACGCCTACCGAAAATCTTCATCGCTTTATACATACTTAAAGGGTATGTTACGCAATTCCATCTATCGGACAATAGTAGTAGTATTCCGACAACCATGTTTAACATTCGGTTAGAAACATGATTTACGATGATGCGCTCCTATTTTTACTCAGAATTTGAATTGCGCAGTATCCATGCTCGGTGAATAAATTAAAACATGATGATCAAGTCATGAGGTTTAAGTCGCAGGTTCAAGTCCTGCCCACGGCTAGAATTTTTTCATCATGTTCTAATTTAATCTATCGTCTTTTTTCTTTACTTTTCTCGTGTGGTTTAGTGACCAAACCTATTTGTTATTCAGGCCACCCGTAGGCCTTTAACATGGCCTAACGACTGCTGTCAAGCGACAACAATCGGGACCAACTGCTTAACGTGCGCCCCGAGGCACGGAGGGGCTCAGATGAAAGTGTCACTAGCGGTCGCCCACTCAGGTCCTGACCTCGCTTAGCGTTGCTTAACTTGTACGATCGTTTTCAACGTGTACTGGACTACGAGCCCCTTAGTATTATTTCTTCCTCCAGAGGAGTTGTAGAAGTGTCTGGACGATTGTCTAATTCCACAGGGTTTGCCCTGGACGAAGCAGCTCAGCAGTCACGTTCACTCCCGAGATCTTCAGGGGGACTCTTGTATCTAGCTTAAAACTGCAGATCTTGCATTTACTGGAAAACTCCAACATACTAACTTTCGCGAACGTTTTTAGATTATTTTATGTGATACTAGCTGTACCCCGATGAGAGAGGAGATTCTTAAGACCATTAAAAAACGGAAACTCCAGTATCTAGGTCACATAATGAGGAATAAAAAGTACGATCTTCTACAACTGATTCTTCAGGGAAAGATCCAGGGCAGAAGAAGGCCAGGTAGAAGGAGAATATCATGGCTCAGGAACTTACGCCAATGCTACGGCAAGAGTACCAGGTCTCTGTTCCGTGCGGCGTTGTCGAGAGTGCAGAGTGACATAATGATCGCCAACCTTCGTAAGAAGACGGCACCATAAGAAGAAGCTGTACCCCGCAACTTCGTTTGCATAGAGGAGGAGGATGGAGGAGATCAGGAGGCAGATCTTCCTCTCTGGATCCTTGTTTCCACATCACATACCGCCATGGCTTATCTTATAGCCTATGGCTTATATTTCAGCTATCTCCTAGTGAAACTCCCATCAAAATCCCTTCACTAGTTATGGCGTGATACTTGCACAAATTCACAGACAAAAATTCTAAAAATTTGTGTTTTGGCATCAGTATCGATACTAAAACACATTACAATTATTCTTTTCAAAAAATATCCAATGTACAGACACAACTTTTTTACAGTCTTATTATATGTTTAGATTCTATAATAGAGTGACTAGGTTTCAATTCAAAATGAATCTAGAACTTCGGTCCAATGTTCGGCTTTGGTTTCATCCCACATAAAACCATCGGTCAGTCTCTACTTATTATGTATAGATATAGAGAGCTCGGTGGCTCAGTGGTTGGGTCAATGGACTTGCAATATGGAGGTCCCAGGTTCGATTCCCAGCCAGGGCAGCCATGTACCAATGAGTTATCCTCGGTTTTTTCGACGGAAAAACTTACGTACATTTACCGAGTGCTCTCAAAACGGTGAAGGAAAACATCGTGATAAAACCTGCATGTCGTAGAAGAAGAAAAAAAAAATCTAAGGCATGTGAAATCCGCCAACCCGCACTGGGCCCGCGTGGTGGATTATGTAAGGGAAGGTCTGTGCCCGAGCAGTGGGGCAATATAAATAGACTGATGATGATGATAGATTAAACAAAAAAACATTTGTCAATAATGTCAAAATTATCAAATAATTTTGCAACCGTCTCGTTTTCAAAGGTTTAAAACCCCTTCATAATCCCAACACTCCAGATTGAGAAGCCTCGGTCACTCTGCAAATAGAACAAGGGCACATCTCGGCCGACGCCGCGGCACACCACACTCCCGTAACACAGTGCAACCTCACCACAGCCTGCATTTATTTATTTATTTTATTAATGGACTCGACTGTTCGTCATTTGCCAATGTCTTGTTACAGAAACCACCCTGGGTAGCCGCGTCTTCTTGTCTTCATCCAGAAGAGTCGCCGTAGCGTCATCACTCACATCATGATACCAATTCTAATTATTTCAATGATTCTGGTCACTTCAAAGCGAATCCCTGTCCATACCAACGATTCAAGCCATGATTTCCAATTAGCTGATCAAAGCCCGCTTGCAAAATATGACATAATTAATAACTAGGGATTATCTCGGCTAGAGTGACGCGCGCCGGTATCGGCCGCGCGCAATAAAATCCAGTATCTAGGTCACATAATGAGGAATAAAAAGTACGATCTTCTACAACTGATTCTTCAGGGAAAGATCCAGGGCAGAAGAAGGCCAGGTAGAAGGAGAATATCATGGCTCAGGAACTTACGCCAATGCTACGGCAAGAGTACCAGGTCTCTGTTCCGTGCGGCGTTGTCGAGAGTGCAGAGTGACATAATGATCGCCAACCTTCGTAAGAAGACGGCACCATAAGAAGAAGCTGTACCCCGCAACTTCGTTTGCATAGAGGAGGAGGATGGAGGAGATCAGGAGGCAGATCTTCCTCTCTGGATCCTTGTTTCCACATCACATACCGCCATGGCTTATCTTATAGCCTATGGCTTATATTTCAGCTATCTCCTAGTGAAACTCCCATCAAAATCCCTTCACTAGTTATGGCGTGATACTTGCACAAAGTCACAGACAAAAATTCTAAAAATTTGTGTTTTGGCATCAGTATCGATACTAAAACACATTACAATTATTCTTTTCAAAAAATATCCAATGTACAGACACAACTTTTTTACAGTCTTATTATATGTTTAGATTCTATAATAGAGTGACTAGGTTTCAATTCAAAATGAATCTAGAACTTCGGTCCAATGTTCGGCTTTGGTTTCATCCCACATAAAACCATCGGTCAGTCTCTACTTATTATGTATAGATATAGAGAGCTCGGTGGCTCAGTGGTTGGGTCAATGGACTTGCAATATGGAGGTCCCAGGTTCGATTCCCAGCCAGGGCAGCCATGTACCAATGAGTTATCCTCGGTTTTTTCGACGGAAAAACTTACGTACATTTACCGAGTGCTCTCAAAACGGTGAAGGAAAACATCGTGATAAAACCTGCATGTCGTAGAAGAAGAAAAAAAAAATCTAAGGCATGTGAAATCCGCCAACCCGCACTGGGCCCGCGTGGTGGATTATGTAAGGGAAGGTCTGTGCCCGAGCAGTGGGGCAATATAAATAGACTGATGATGATGATAGATTAAACAAAAAAACATTTGTCAATAATGTCAAAATTATCAAATAATTTTGCAACCGTCTCGTTTTCAAAGGTTTAAAACCCCTTCATAATCCCAACACTCCAGATTGAGAAGCCTCGGTCACTCTGCAAATAGAACAAGGGCACATCTCGGCCGACGCCGCGGCACACCACACTCCCGTAACACAGTGCAACCTCACCACAGCCTGCATTTATTTATTTATTTTATTAATGGACTCGACTGTTCGTCATTTGCCAATGTCTTGTTACAGAAACCACCCTGGGTAGCCGCGTCTTCTTGTCTTCATCCAGAAGAGTCGCCGTAGCGTCATCACTCACATCATGATACCAATTCTAATTATTTCAATGATTCTGGTCACTTCAAAGCGAATCCCTGTCCATACCAACGATTCAAGCCATGATTTCCAATTAGCTGATCAAAGCCCGCTTGCAAAATATGACATAATTAATAACTAGGGATTATCTCGGCTGGAGTGACGCGCGCCGGTATCGGCCGCGCGCAATAAAATACGGTAATTGGACGATTAGTTTAACGAGCCGTGCGCTTAGAACTATTACAATGGAGACACTATCTTAATATGGTTGTCAAAAGCAAGAGTGAGACACAAGATGCCCCGCAGCGGCAGAGTGAAGAGCACGGCGCAGTGCCTCGATATTCGTATTTTTATGAAATTTGGCAGGGAAATAAAAATACGCCAACAAAAATCTGATTTTTTTTACCCTACATTTTGATATATATTTTGTATGAATAACTATTTCGGTTTAGATATCATTTTCATTTTAAAAGACATGGAAGGGGTATGTTTGCATTGCAAATCGCAAACATACCCCATGTTTGCGATTTTTTTTATCGAGTGAAGTTTGTTTCTCTAAATAGACACCCCAAAATTTCTATATATACAGGGTGTAACGTAAAGAGTATATTAAGCCGAAGGGAGGGTGTTCAGTATTGGTAACTGAACAACTTTATTTCTACGACTTTTCGATTTTCGCGAATTTGTTTTTTGACTTTTCATACATTTCGTTCCGGTCAGCTGATCGATTTGTATGAGATATTAATTTATTTTTATTTTTTATTCGAAAACTTGTAGAACAAAAGTGAACAAAAGTTACCGATACTGAACACCCTCCCTTCGGCTTCATATACCCTTTACGTTACACCCTGTATATATTATTTTCAGGCTGATATAAGTTGGCTTCTCCAATCTGAATGCTCCACGGCGCAAATTCCCGGTAATCGGGATAAACATTAAAACAATGAATGAAGGCATGAATTCGAATTACCGGTAATTTTCTTATTGCTCGTTAATTGCGAAACACGAAACGGTAATTCCTGAAATTATAGTCTTTGTAAATGTTTAATTTATCTCAAATAGTCTGGAAAGTCTTTTGTTCTAAGAGTATTAGGTTGATTCCAACAATTGCGTAAGTTTATTATATGTCTCAAGACATACAATGGACCCTATTAAATTGCTGTAATGTATGAAGGTATTCAGTGTCATTTTATCGTGAGTCAAAACACTATTTATTTATTTTTTAATAGACTCGACAGTTCGTCATTTGCCAATGTCATGTACTTACAGAATATTCAAGATATCATTGTCACCCTGGGTAGTGTAATGGACCGCTACCCACCCCAACGCAGGAAATCAAAAAGTACTGAGCTAATTATATTATGACATAGGTACACTGCAATGGCAGTTACGTACTTAATACAAATTATAATGGACAGACGCGTCCAAGGGACAAGAATTAGTTCCAAAAATACTGGAGGTTATTTCCTTTTTTTGAAATGGATTTTATGGTCCTAAGTATTTCTGAAAGGCGATAAATTTTCTAAAAGTGTGTTTCTTAAAAGCGATATTTAAAAGTGTCAGTTCGAAGACTCAATTGTTTTATTTATTAGGGTTATTCTTTAGAAACTAACGTTGTTATTTTAAAGTTGTAACCTAAGACGCCAATTGAGAGATCTATTGAAACATTGGGGACAAAGTAAGTGGTTTCAACATTTGGCGCGACAAAAAATCTACTAAATTACTTAAAAATATTCCTTTTCACAGTTCATGGGAAAACTCCACCCAAAACCTAATCAACCAATAATAAACCCCTAAAGATAATGTCGACGCCTTTAGGTTTTTTGCAGAGCCATTATTGACCAATAGCTAAATCGCAAAGCTGGGACGCCATGGATGCGCAGACGCTTTTGCGTCACTAGGGGATGAATTTATCTAGTTAGTTTGTCTCGGAGCGTGGTCAAGTTCGCATAACTTTCGATAAGTTGGTTAAAAGTTACGTCGGACTACTGTGAAAGTATAAATTTATAAGTTACAGTTTTAGTTACATTAGTGACAATATATTTTATTAATTAATATAAAGATGAGATCTTTATAACGAACGTATTGTGACAAAGTGAGTGTTGTAAATATGGAGATGGAGCCCGGAAACCTCATCGCAATGGAGATCTAAAGCTAAGTAGTGCTGGCCGCTTTCCACCGATGGCAAAAGTTCACGATATCAACTAGAATAAATTATACTGACACTAAGTACATGTGTTCTGTCTATGACAAAAGTCTATTAATGAAACTAAGTAGTGCTCTACTGACGACAATACCCATCTATTGTACTCCTATAACTTATTATTCACACTAAATAGTGTAAATTCGGCTTCTACTGACGACAATGAGTCCAGATTGATGTTATGTTAGACTAGCTGCTTTATAACGGCCACATGATCTGTCCAAACGATATAATCGAACTATACTATTTATATTTACTTTATATCGCAACTGACTACCTGACCAAAATACTTGACGTTATGCGATATATTACAGACAACTAATTAATGTGTGACGACGATTTACACGACGATACCCGTACTTAATGATATTATTACAAGTGGATTTAATGACTCCACAATGACAAGGTCAATTCGATACCACAGTGGACACCGTCCTAAGTATTACCAAAACGAACCATTCATAAGGCTACGACAGCTGAGTGCCTTGTATATGTATAATAATGATTCTTCCTTACAGCTACACGGAAGCTTAATGTATTTGCATGGCATTCGCATGAAATATGTATGAATGAACATAAGCCGTACACATCAACACTGCCGAAGGCACACTCATTTTTTAAATATGATGTAAGAGGTGTGGTAAAAATACAGAAATGAACACTATATACTTATCTATGTACTCTCGTCATCTCGCCCGCGCAGAGCCGATTCATAGTCCTAGGAAAGCGGTTCCAGCCTTCTGTAACCGCTCATGTATGGAGGGTAAACTGTCGCCAGTGCTTGATACGACTCTATCTATCATATGTATTAATATAACGAGAGTGAACGATCCAAAAGTGACGTCCACGAAGCTACCACGCCTCTATGGAAGGAGGATAACAAACACTTTTATATTGTAACCAGCACCTTGCCTTATCCTTAGGGATACACGTCAGATGTAGTCGAAGCTGTACCCCTGCACCTACGACACGCTATAGTGGGAGGTTGGCGGCAGCAAAACCGGGCAAAGCCCCAACAAACTGGAATACCTACGGAACTGGAATACCTACGAAACTGGAATACCTATGGAACACATACTTATTTATTATTTGCGCCCTCCGCACTTCGCGTGCAAACAGGGACGTACTACCTTTATAGGTACTGTAAGCTAAGACTCTCTGACAATCTATCTATACAGAAACTCACAATATCACACATGACGTACGCCGAATACGTATTGGGGGAAATATTAAAATCGCGAGAATTATATTCAAACGAAATGGCCTATGTAAGTTCGCCCTTACAGCTATCTGAACGAGACGATGTCCAGTTACGAGTCGCCGAGGCTGACACCTGTTAATATAAATTACACAATAGCGTAAGGAATCTACCTGTTTAAGCATGACAACTATTGTACCGAAATTGGCGCCATACAACAACAAATATACTGGCGCGTGCCGTGAGCTTATGAATGGAACGTACCCTAACTGTTCATTGACTGTTACTTTGGGTATTAACCTGACTATCACGAACTCTAATCTGACAACATTTAGAGATCCTATTTTATCCCAAGCATGTTATAAATGTTATATAATACTCATCTTGATTTATAATTATTATCTTTCTATTTCATCTTTACGATGAAATCACCTTTGTTTGAAAGTGGAACTTGGTTAGCATTGTTATTTTAAATCTACAGGACGCTGAGAGAGACACCTGTCGGAGACATGTGCCGTAGCGGAGAGTCACCCAGTAGTTGCCCCGACAGGTTAGTTGCATGCCTTTACATGCGAATAATACCACCATAAATTCCGTATTAAAACAACTTCGACGTTTTGCGTTTGTTAATAAACGCGTAATAATAATTGAATTAATCAAACATACAATTGTAATACATTTTATTTTATGAGCAAAAGCATTAAGACGATCACGGACTTTAAATTAAACAATAATATTTATAGACGATCACGCCACTAATCATTTTATTAATTATTTAGATCTTCATTCACGACTTTAGGTATCAATAGGTTTTGGTGTTCTGAGGGGGTTAGGTATCTAGGCTTTACCTTAGGTTTAGACCTAGGTTAGGTTTAGCTTTAGGTTCTTGCGGATTTGCATCAGTCAGGGGGGGGGCAATCTCATCTGGTGCCGGTGTCCCAGAATTTCGTCATTAAATGCACTAATGAGTTGACTGATTACTTTGTCTATCGAAATAGTAGATAAAAATTTGTTAAATTATTTTTGCAACGAGATAAAAGGGTTTGGGTTACTACACAACACAACGTAGAATTTATTGTTTAATTTCAATACATTTTAACAAACAAAAAAATACACAACGTAGGAAATATAAAGAATAGCTCATAAAATAAAACATTTGGACTTTAAATAAAACTTGCAACAAATGCGGGAAATAATAATAGATTATAAAACATTGTTACGGTTGCGCAGTGAACACTGCTTTACAATTTGTCACTCCTTTGTTTTTACAATAGTTTGCGCAGGGTCTGGGCCATCTGCTGAGGAAAGAAAGAATAGTCTGACGCGCGTCTATTACTTAATTACCCCGTCACTAAAGCAATAGTTGCATAGAGAGAGTTTGAAACTCTATTCAAAATGAAACGTCAATAAAATAAACGATTGTAAAACAGTTTACATTTATGGTTATTATGGCAATAGTTTGAGTAAAATCTTAAAAGAGTCTTGTCGTAAACAATTGTTGAGTAAAATAAAAGTTACAATCATATGGTGTGGTATTATGAGGCATGGGAAGGGTGTGCAACTACCTGACTGGTTGTATTGAGAGACGCCGACGCGTCATATTAAGCTTTGTATAGTTCAGGTTTCTCAGTTCATTGATGGAGAAACTAATAACAATTAGTTGTTTTTTTCTGGTTGTAACAGTTGTAGTTTGGGATGGCGATGCACTGACTTACGGCGTTTTACAGGATTTTACAGTCTGGGAGGGGAGAGTACTTACATTCTTTCTCAGTTCATTGATGGAGGAACTAATAACAATTAGTTTTTTCTGGTTGTAACAGTTATAGTTTGGGATGGCGATGCACTGACTTACGGGGTTTTACAGGATTTTACAGTCTGGGAGGGGAGAGTACTTCCATGCTAAATGATACTGATTCAAATGATTAATGTCATCATCATCATCATCAGCCCGTATCAGTCCACTGCTGGGCGTAGGCCTCTCCCAAAGCGCGCCAATCAACCCTAAGCTCGGCCCTCTGCATCCAGTCCCTGCCAGCCATTTTGCGAAGGTCATCCCTCCATCTGGTCGGGGGGCGTCCCACACTACGTTTACCCGTTAGTGGCCTCCATTCGAGAACTCGTCTACCCCATCGATTATCGGTTCTACGACAGATGTGACCAGCCCACTGCCACTTCAGTTTACTGATTCTATGAGCAATGTCAACCACTTTTGTCTTCTGGCGGATATACTCGTTTCTTATTCTATCAAACAGAGAAATTCCAAGCATAGCTCTTTCCATAGCTCGCTGAGCGACTTTGAACTTGTGGTTCAATGGTATGATTAATGTATTGATTGAAAATGGTTATTATAATAATGTGGTCGGTTAAATTGACACATAATAGGCAATGGTTATTTGTTAGTAAGAAATTAGGAGAGCCTATGGCTATTACTAATTAATTAATTTTATAATCAGCGGCAGTCTATTTGAATGTCCACACTGTTAAGGCACATGCCTACATCGAGGAAGCTGAGACCGTGATTCATGAGGCAGGTACATTGCGGATTGATGATTACACAATACACGTGCCTTAGGGGTTTGTTTTGTTCTCAGACATGTAGATTTTCTCACGATGTTTTCCTTTATCGTTTAGAGATAACGATAAATGTGCGTAATTTTCCATTCGGTGAAAAAGAAGGAACGAGGAAACATCATTGTTTCATTGTTAATTTGGAGATCGAACTCGGGCCTACGTAACGGAAAGCGTCTTAGCCACTGCGCTATGAGATCTAATTTATCGATGTATTTCTGTCGGATTTACCTTGATGTCTTGGTACGATCGTCTGTAGTGACGAGGCATACGCGTATTAATGGGATCGCCAAGAGAGCAAATAAATATTGAATTATCTAAAGAGATGGTAAAGAAGGTTTGACACATGGTGAAGGGAAAAGTCGTCGTCGGCGACAAACCATTTTACTGAAATGAATGTACGTGGACGAATGCGAGATACGATGCGTTTGGAGAAGCTGTATCAGTAATCGCAGCATATTGATTTCATCGTCTCTGTTTACCATTACGGAGACAGGCGTGAGTTTATTTATGTTATGAATTTAGAACCTATTGAATATTCGTGAGTAAAAGGGTAGTTCAATTTCAGAAAGCAAACCTACCTATTGTGAACATGAGCGTAAATATTAGTCACATTTCCACACATGCTCAGGGAGGGGGATGTAATGGACCGCTACCCACCCCAACGCAGGAAATCAAAAAGTACTGAGCTAATTATATTATGACATAGGTACACTGCAATGGCAGTTACGTACTTAATACAAATTATAATGGACAGACGCGTCCAAGGGACAAGAATTAGTTCCAAAAATACTGGAGGTTATTTCCTTTTTTTGAAATGGATTTTATGGTCCTAAGTATTTCTGAAAGGCGATAAATTTTCTAAAAGTGTGTTTCTTAAAAGCGATATTTAAAAGTGTCAGTTCGAAGACTCAATTGTTTTATTTATTAGGGTTATTCTTTAGAAACTAACGTTGTTATTTTAAAGTTGTAACCTAAGACGCCAATTGAGAGATCTATTGAAACATTGGGGACAAAGTAAGTGGTTTCAACATTTGGCGCGACAAAAAATCTACTAAATTACTTAAAAATATTCCTTTTCACAGTTCATGGGAAAACTCCACCCAAAACCTAATCAACCAATAATAAACCCCTAAAGATAATGTCGACGCCTTTAGGTTTTTTGCAGAGCCATTATTGACCAATAGCTAAATCGCAAAGCTGGGACGCCATGGATGCGCAGACGCTTTTGCGTCACTAGGGGATGAATTTATCTAGTTAGTTTGTCTCGGAGCGTGGTCAAGTTCGCATAACTTTCGATAAGTTGGTTAAAAGTTACGTCGGACTACTGTGAAAGTATAAATTTATAAGTTACAGTTTTAGTTACATTAGTGACAATATATTTTATTAATTAATATAAAGATGAGATCTTTATAACGAACGTATTGTGACAAAGTGAGTGTTGTAAATATGGAGATGGAGCCCGGAAACCTCATCGCAATGGAGATCTAAAGCTAAGTAGTGCTGGCCGCTTTCCACCGATGGCAAAAGTTCACGATATCAACTAGAATAAATTATACTGACACTAAGTACATGTGTTCTGTCTATGACAAAAGTCTATTAATGAAACTAAGTAGTGCTCTACTGACGACAATACCCATCTATTGTACTCCTATAACTTATTATTCACACTAAATAGTGTAAATTCGGCTTCTACTGACGACAATGAGTCCAGATTGATGTTATGTTAGACTAGCTGCTTTATAACGGCCACATGATCTGTCCAAACGATATAATCGAACTATACTATTTATATTTACTTTATATCGCAACTGACTACCTGACCAAAATACTTGACGTTATGCGATATATTACAGACAACTAATTAATGTGTGACGACGATTTACACGACGATACCCGTACTTAATGATATTATTACAAGTGGATTTAATGACTCCACAATGACAAGGTCAATTCGATACCACAGTGGACACCGTCCTAAGTATTACCAAAACGAACCATTCATAAGGCTACGACAGCTGAGTGCCTTGTATATGTATAATAATGATTCTTCCTTACAGCTACACGGAAGCTTAATGTATTTGCATGGCATTCGCATGAAATATGTATGAATGAACATAAGCCGTACACATCAACACTGCCGAAGGCACACTCATTTTTTAAATATGATGTAAGAGGTGTGGTAAAAATACAGAAATGAACACTATATACTTATCTATGTACTCTCGTCATCTCGCCCGCGCAGAGCCGATTCATAGTCCTAGGAAAGCGGTTCCAGCCTTCTGTAACCGCTCATGTATGGAGGGTAAACTGTCGCCAGTGCTTGATACGACTCTATCTATCATATGTATTAATATAACGAGAGTGAACGATCCAAAAGTGACGTCCACGAAGCTACCACGCCTCTATGGAAGGAGGATAACAAACACTTTTATATTGTAACCAGCACCTTGCCTTATCCTTAGGGATACACGTCAGATGTAGTCGAAGCTGTACCCCTGCACCTACGACACGCTATAGTGGGAGGTTGGCGGCAGCAAAACCGGGCAAAGCCCCAACAAACTGGAATACCTACGGAACTGGAATACCTACGAAACTGGAATACCTATGGAACACATACTTATTTATTATTTGCGCCCTCCGCACTTCGCGTGCAAACAGGGACGTACTACCTTTATAGGTACTGTAAGCTAAGACTCTCTGACAATCTATCTATACAGAAACTCACAATATCACACATGACGTACGCCGAATACGTATTGGGGGAAATATTAAAATCGCGAGAATTATATTCAAACGAAATGGCCTATGTAAGTTCGCCCTTACAGCTATCTGAACGAGACGATGTCCAGTTACGAGTCGCCGAGGCTGACACCTGTTAATATAAATTACACAATAGCGTAAGGAATCTACCTGTTTAAGCATGACAACTATTGTACCGAAATTGGCGCCATACAACAACAAATATACTGGCGCGTGCCGTGAGCTTATGAATGGAACGTACCCTAACTGTTCATTGACTGTTACTTTGGGTATTAACCTGACTATCACGAACTCTAATCTGACAACATTTAGAGATCCTATTTTATCCCAAGCATGTTATAAATGTTATATAATACTCATCTTGATTTATAATTATTATCTTTCTATTTCATCTTTACGATGAAATCACCTTTGTTTGAAAGTGGAACTTGGTTAGCATTGTTATTTTAAATCTACAGGACGCTGAGAGAGACACCTGTCGGAGACATGTGCCGTAGCGGAGAGTCACCCAGTAGTTGCCCCGACAGGTTAGTTGCATGCCTTTACATGCGAATAATACCACCATAAATTCCGTATTAAAACAACTTCGACGTTTTGCGTTTGTTAATAAACGCGTAATAATAATTGAATTAATCAAACATACAATTGTAATACATTTTATTTTATGAGCAAAAGCATTAAGACGATCACGGACTTTAAATTAAACAATAATATTTATAGACGATCACGCCACTAATCATTTTATTAATTATTTAGATCTTCATTCACGACTTTAGGTATCAATAGGTTTTGGTGTTCTGAGGGGGTTAGGTATCTAGGCTTTACCTTAGGTTTAGACCTAGGTTAGGTTTAGCTTTAGGTTCTTGCGGATTTGCATCAGTCAGGGGGGGGGCAATCTCATCAGCCGCGTCTTCATGTCTTCATCCAGAGGAGACGCCGTAGCGTCATCACTCTGGACGAAGCAGCTCGACAGTCACGTTCACTCCCGAGCTTGTAGCTGGAACTCTTGATAAAAGCTTGAAGCTTCAGATCTTGCATGAATTATCCAATAAATTCACCATACTGTCATTCGCGAACATTTTAACTTTAAACCCAAAATAACCACTGTAGACATTAAAATGAAAATTATCAAATAATTTGAACCTTCAAAATACTTACAGATTACGCATCCTCAGTTTTTCTGGGATTTTTTTGGAAACATTCGAAATCTTACTGAAAAAAGTAGAGATTTGAAACGCAAATAATTCGATTGGCCTTCTGTCATAAATACCTGCTAAAAATAATATTCTTTGATGTAAAATCAAATCCTGAAAAGGCCCAATTAATTAGTGAAAATTAATGATGTATCCTGTTTTGTTTAGCCTCAATAATCTCCCTATAATTAGTCATTTAAGCCCTCTTACACACCTACAGACCCGAAACATCATTTATATTTAAATTCACCGGGTGATTCATGGAAATTAACTCGTTAGCTCGCGTTTACCTCGCCCACCTGTCGGCCCTCGGTTCTGCGCAAAAATTACAAATGGTTCCCAATTAATCACACGGAACCCTGGATTAAAAACACTATAGATGCAAAGGCAATGCGATGGAAATGGTATAACATAAATTGCACTGAAAGATCGAATAGTGCAATCTTGCTCTCAGTGTACAAACTGTAGTGCAATGAATCCCCAAGTTAAGGGAATCGTAGTGAAATTTATTTATTTATTCATTACAATTATTACAGAATATGACCAATAATAAATTGTAGTCCTCCACATTAATAAGTTCTATTGGATTCCCTGGGGACTGTTGGTTTTCCATATCATAATAATAATAAGGCACGTATTGTGAGGAGGTTCCTCACTCTGGGATCCTAACCTCCGGCAGCTTGGATGCGCATGCATCCCGCTGCCGGCGGGTGGCTATTTTTTATATTTATATATTTTTCTATTTGTTTTTGATATTGAAATGTATAAATATATTAAATAAGAGATAAAATAAATAAAGAGAATAATAATAAAATACAAATAGGGGCTCAAAATATAACTCCTTCTACTGTTTTCAAAAGTGGAGCTTTTCATGAAAGGCGACAAGATACGACGATCCGCGAAGAACGAGTTCAAGGTTACTTGTTTCCAAGACTTTTTTCTTAAGTGAACCAGTGCTCATAATAGTATTAATTAATTTCCATAATTTTTATTTCAATTTAACCGTAAAAAGAAAGAGATGTAAAAACACACACAAAAGTGTGGTAACAGTAACGAATAAGAGCGAGAATGCACTATTCGATGTTTTAGCGCTTTTTATGTCTTGCATCTATAGTATTTTAATCAAATGGAACCCTAGGTTGGGGTCTCGGCGCAGTTAAATATTAACTCGGGTTCTGTAACCGCGACCCAAAACCTTTTTTTAAATAAATATTTTAAAATAAAGAATTTAATGGAGCCCCTGGTGCTGCGGGATAAAGCGAGCCCTAAGATTTATTTTATTGTGAGTTTTATATGTATATGTATGTCGGTTCAATTGTCTATGGTATTGTACAATATAATAAAGGTGTATTTAGAATCTAAACAGGACAATAATATGGCATGAAATGTGGCAATGCCGTACTCTGATTGGTTGGCATTAAAATTCAAATTCAAATTATTTATTGCTTCGCCATATGGTATGTTACAGCTGTTAATTGCCAATGCTCCAGTTCACACCATGGCACCCCGTGAAGGCACAGCAATACTTGTTGAAGCTACTATTTGTGCACATTATCTATAGGTACAGGTCAGTTCTGGCCAAAAATCTACTTTCGGCTTTAGTTTCGATTTCGGCCAAAAATAGGCTGAAATTTCGGCCAAACCGAAACTCAGTTTTCGTGAATTATCGTGCGTCATTCCCAACTTCGGACTCGTAAGTCTCTAAAATCTCAAAAATTAAAACGAAACTTGCTTAAATTTAAGTAAGTCTCGGCCGATACTGAGTCCAAGCCCGAAATGGCAATGCCAGATTCTGCCCCACCATCAACCGCATGATGTACAAGATAACGAATAAATGTAAAAATATCTCTTAAAATTATTGGTTTAAAATAAAGTTTTGTACATCGAGCGAGTCGAAAAAAACCAGCTCAATTAAGAATTCAGAAAATAGTAAGAAATCGAAGCGATTTATTCATTGTTTTTGTTATCCTTCTATAGGAGTTGCGAGAGTAGTAGAAAATGATACTGATCATGATTATGCAATATGAAACCTGTAATAAGTCCCCAACAAAATGATAGGTAGTAAGGTACAGCTTAAATGGCCACGTAGTTTTGTAGGTGGGGCAAAGCTCCATTGAAATGTGGCAATGTCTTTTCGGTCGGGCTCTACTAAAGAACTTGAAGACTACTCAGTCTGAATTGAATAAAGTAACCACTTAGCATTAGCAGGCAATTCAAGACTCTGAGTTGGTTACTTACCCACGTAATGCCGCCGCCACTGACGAAATCCATAAGTTACATCGATTCCGGCCCCGAGCAGCCTTCGGGCTCACATTTACATACATTTGAATAGGCCAAGGGGTCCACAGAACCTCGAAGATGTTTCTGACAAAAAAGTGTCTGCGATTTTGTAGAGTCGTATTTCATTCAAACTCTGAAGCTGGGCAGGAACAACTTCGAGAAAGAGAGTGACAGGAGAATTCAGCTGGGCAGCGTTTGGGAAGCTACGTCATATCTTCTCGTCTTCAATACCACAATGCCTAAAAACTAAGGTCTTCAACCAGTGCGTCCTGCCAGTGATGACCTACGGAGCCGAAACGTGGACATTGACGGTGAGACTGGCCCACAAGTTCAAAGTCGCTCAGCGAGCTATGGAAAGAGCTATGCTTGGCATTTCTCTGTTAGATAGAATAAGAAACGAGTACATATCCGCCAGAAGACAAAAGTGGTTGACATTGCTCATAGAATCAGTAAACTGAAGTGGCAGTGTGCTGGTCACATCTGTCGTAGAACCGATAACCGATGGGGTAGACGAGTTCTCGAATGGAGGCCACGAACGGGTAAACGTAGTGTGGGACGCCCCCCGACCAGATGGAGGGATCACTTTCGCAAGATGGCTGGCAGGGACTGGATGCAGAGGGCCGAGAGTAGGGTTGAGTGGCGTGCTTTGGGAGAGGCCTACGTCCAGCAGTGGACTGATACGGGCTGATGGTGATGATGTATTTCATTAGATTTCTATTTTCATAGCGTTTACAAATGTATTTCTACTGTAGCAATAGATAGAGATGATGTACATCTATCTGCTGCTGCGGTCCTCAGGATAACTCATTGGTACATGGCTGCCCTGGCTGGGAATTGAACCTGGGACCTCCGTATCGCAAGTCCATTGACCCAACCACTGAGCCACCGAACTCTCACCGATCATTTATTATTACAAGTAAAATACATTTGCTTTTAGATGTTTTTAGGTACTTTTATTAAACCCTTACGAAAATAGATGGAATATTTGGTTGATTTATCTATGACTAGCTGTACCCCGCAACTTCGTTTGCGTAGAGGAGGAAGATGGAGAGGATGGAGGAGATCAGGAGGCAGATCTTCCTCTCTGGATCCTTGTTTCCACATCACATGCCGCCATGGCTTATAGCCTATAAGCTGTCCGGATATTTCAGCTATCTCCTAGTGAAACTCCCATTAAAATACCTTCAGTAGTTATGGCGTGATACGTAAAACAGACAAAAATTCTAAAAATTAGTGTTTTGGCATCAGTATCGATCCTAAAACACATTACAATTATTCTTTTCAAAAAATATCCAATGTACAGACACAACTTTTTTACAGTCTTATTATATGTATATAGATTGAACACCCCTGTAAACGTCAATCCAACGAACCATAAATACGTATTTCAGTGAGTTCTCTCAATTATTCTTTTGGAGATTTTAAACATTTATTTTTCACGAGCATGAAAACATAAACGGTTTATTTTTGTAACGTCAGAGTATCGGTATCTCGAAATTCGGTTTCGGTTGTGTCCCGGCCGCGGCCCCCGGCAAACGGAATGATTGATCAACAGCCCAGGGCGGGGGGAGGGCGGGGGGCGCTAGGAGTACGCTGCCAGGGCCCAATTTAGTAAAAATAAAAAAGATATTTTGATATGTGGTGATGTACACACGAAGACAGAGATAAGTATACATAAGCTAGAGTGTGGTGTTCGCCAAGGTGGGCTCACCTCTCCGGACCTATTCAACCTTTACGTCAATGACCTTATCGAGGAGCTGAGAAGCACTGGCATCGGTTGTCATGTGAATGGTGTGTGTTTTAATAACTTAAGTTATGCGGATGACATGGTGCTCCTTAGCCCCTCGATAAGCGGCATAAGCAAACTGCTCAAGGTATGCGAGGAGTTTGCAGCTAGGCATGGTATGCGTTACAATAGCTTGAAAACCGAATTGTTAGTTTTTAGGTCGGGTAAAGGTCCGGAGAGGGTACCCGAGGTGTATTTGAATGGGTCATCGGTTCGGGTTGTACGCCAATTCAAGTATCTGGGCCATGTGCTCACGGAGAACATGTGCGATGACATGGATATAGAGCGCGAACGCAGGGCCCTGGCAGTACGATGCAACATGCTCGCTCGCAGATTCGCAAAGTGCTCTAAGGATGTCAAAATTACATTGTTTCGGGCATACTGTCAGTGTTTTTATACCTGCCAGCTATGGACAAATTACACCAGACGATCATACAACATCCTTAGAGTACAATATAACGACGCGTTTCGAATATTAATGAAACTGCCGAGATTCTGTAGCGCTTCGGGCATGTTCGCCGACGCCAGGGTACCTGATTTTTTTGCTATTTTAAGGAGCAGAATTGCTGGTTTCCGGGAGAGAGTGAGTAGCTCGAAAAACGAACTCTTACAAGTGTTTAACGAAAATATCCACAAAAACAAAATATGGAAACACTGGCTCAACACGCACCAGAGTTCTAATAGAAAATGGAATGGGTGTACTTGTCTAAAACAAATCGCTAAACAAAAAATGTATTTTTAAATTTATTTAGATTTTAGATTAGACTAGGTATACTTGACTTATTTACTGTGGTAATATTATGGGTACTATTTACCTGAGAATAAATGATTATTATTATTATTAAGCTACTGGACCGATTTTAATAATTTACAGTTACACAGTTTAAACTTTTATCTATCTAACACTGAATTTTTTTGCAATCGGTAAAGTGTTACTGAGAAAATCTCAACCTTAAAAACTCTCCTGTACACCTTTCTCTGTGTTCCACCGTACAAGTAAGAACAAGATAAGATACATACACTTTATTGCACCATAATACAGTATTAATTACATTAATGAGAAGCATGAACAAGTTATACGTTTCATAAGAGTCCTCCGCTGACTTCGCACCGAGCAGCCGTGTGCATCTTGACTTTGTACTAAATACAATGTTATCTAAGCCGTATGGTACAAGTGACTAAGAGATGGCGGATGTGGAAATTATAATTAACGAGTTTCTGACGTTTGTACAAAACAAGTGTGACACCTTGGATGAGTTAAGTATCGTGCAAATCTGCGCCTCAAACTTCACAGATGCGGAAATTGAAGTTGGAAAAACAGTGCTATATAAATCATGTGGGGGAGATGGCATGAGAAACGTACAAAGGAAAGGTGAAGATAAGAAGAAAAAGAACATTAAAGATGTGATCAAGGTGCTGAAGGAAATTGATCCAAAGGTGCAGCCGACGTTTGTTGCCAAGGATTTGAATCGTTTGCCGCCGGTTACATTCGACCATGTGGATGTTACCCGTCTCCTGAAAGATATGACTGCGATGAGATCAGAACTGACGGAATTCCGTAGTAAGATGACTGCGGAATTGACCGATATAAGAGACACTCTGGACACACAAAGTTGTACAGATCGACAACCGACAATATCGATGACTCCAAAAAGACCACTGACACCGCTGCCGCTTGTGGCCGGGCCACCGCCCAAACGCGTTGTGTCTACCTGTGCGTCACCACAAACGGTGCACACTCCGACGTACCGCGATATTGTGCATAGGCGGCAGCCTCCTCGTCAAACGAAAGACGCCCGTATGTGCCCAGTGCGTGCGGGTGAGGTTGGCGTGACTAAGGGCAGGGACACAAGATCGAGTGGTGCCGATATGATAAACATGAAATCGATTGATAGTGACGGAGATGAAGGTAAATTTTTTACTGTAGTCAAACGAAGAAAATATAGACCTAAAAATACGAATATGCGGGGGACATTGGATACTACTTGTAAGATACAGGTGGCTGAAACACAATGCTCCATTTACGTTTCACGTGCGAAAAAAAGTGTAACCGTATCTGATATCCGGGAACATATCCGTGAAAGGGACGAGGATTGTATAGGTATTGAGCTACTTAAACAAAACCATGAAACATCATTTAACTCCTTTAAAATAATTGTAGCGAGCAGTAAATTGAGTACTTTCATGAGTGCGAGTTTCTGGCCGGCTGGGCTTGTATACCGCCGTTACCGGGAGCGACAAACTCACGCCGCTAATACAAACAAACATGGATAGATTGTCCAATATAAATATAAGAATGACGACTTTCAATTGTAAGTCTATTAAAAGATCAGTTGACCAGGTTCGTCAGCTATGCATGGACGCTGATATAGTGGCTCTCCAGGAAACCTGGCTGCTGCCGCACGACCTCGGCTTCGTACATGAAGTCGACGGCGATTTTGACTGTTTCGCGAAATCGTCGGTGGATACATCTGCGGGTGTGCTGCGAGGAAGGCCCTATGGAGGGCTGGCGCTAATGTGGCGAAAATCTAGGGTAGCTGACGTAACAGTCATTGACTGCGCATGTGATAGACTGGCGGCGATCCGAGTTTCCATGGACTCGCGCTCTTTTATTGTTTTTAATGTGTACCTACCTACGGACAAAGATGAAAATCTACCGGACTTTACAGATTGTCTATCTAGAATAAATACAATTATCGAGGAGTTGGATGTGCCGGCGGTATATATCTTAGGAGATTACAACGCGCATCCAACGGCTCGCTTTGGAGGCGAACTGGAATCATTTTGTGACGAGCAAAATTTAATATGCGCGGATTTGAAAATACTCGGGACAGAGTCAGATAACTTCACGTTTATTAGTGAGGCACATGGCTGTCGAAGATGGTTGGATCACTGTGTTGTCACCAAAGCAGCGTGGAAGACCATCTTGTCTGTCAGTGTACTTTACGACATATTCTCGTCGGATCATTTTCCTTTACGCGTAGTGTGTAATGTTAGTGATGTGTGTGCGGGTATAGTAAAAGACAATGGACATGTAACTAGTGAAAAGAATAAAATCAAATGGGGAATAAGAGACGCTAGTCAAATAGACCGTTACTATAAGTACTGTAATTCCAAGATAAATGATTTGAAGGATGTGATGTTATGTAAGGAGTGTGAACAGAATGAGGAATGTAAGTGTATGAATGAACATTTTAATTTTATTGACGTTATGTATGATAGTATAATCAATATACTTCAGTCAGGTGCTATTGACACTAGTAGCTCTGGTTCGGGTTCGGGTGGTCATAAGAAAGCCAAAAAGGTTCCAGGGTGGAACGCGCATGTACAGGAGAGTCATCAAGATGCGCGCTTGTATTTTAAGTGTTGGAACGTCGCTGGCAGGCCGTCCACAGGCATTATATATGACAATATGTATGAAAGTAGAAAAAAATTTAAGAACAAATTAAGATGGTGTCAACGAAACGAGGAAATGATTAAAATGGACATTTTAGCCACGCACAAAAGAGACAAAAATTTTATTAGATTTTGGAACGCGACAAAAAAGCTAAACCCTAAGCAAAAGTTACCAATGTCTGTGGACGGCTTGCAGGATCCTGGAGAGATAGCCAATATGTTCGCCGGGAGATTTAAGGTCGAACCTGAGACAGTTGAGTGTCTGGCCGGGGAGGGCGATGGTGCGGAATGTAATCTGATGGTTGATTCACGTATCATACAGTTCACCCCTGACGATGTTAATAAAGCTGTTAAGGGAATGAGGCGTGGTAAATCGCCAGGCCATGACGATCTAAGCATGGAACATATAGTATGCGCTGGGGAAGCACTACGACTCAAACTTTGTTTGCTATACAATTTATGCATGAAATATTCATACCTGCCTAAAGCCTTGATGAGGTCTGTAGTTGTACCGGTAGTCAAAAATAAAACTGGGGACTTAGGTACCGCTAATAACTATCGGCCTATCTCTCTGGGTACGGTCTTGGGTAAGGTGTTGGAAAGGTTGTTGCAGCCCGAACTGCAGAAAGTATTAAATATTGATGACGCGCAATTTGGTTTCCGTCCCGGTCTCTCAACAGATTCTGCAATCATAAGCCTGAAACATACAGTGAGCTACTACACAAGTCGGGATACATCTGTATACGCTTGTTTCTTGGACCTGAGTCGCGCATTTGATCTAGTGAATTATGAAATTCTCTGGAGCAAATTGCGCGACTCCCAGGTACCCGATAAGATTGTGAGTCTGTTGGGGTACTGGTACGGAAACCAGATTAATAATGTAAGGTGGGGCGACGCGACCTCTAACGACTATAGGTTAGACTGCGGGGTACGCCAGGGGGGGCTCACCTCTCCGGACCTTTTTAATGCCTATGTAAACGGATTGATCGGTGAACTGAGGGGTACCAGAGTCGGATGTCACTTGGGCAATGTTTGTGTTAACAACCTAAGTTATGCGGATGACATGGTGCTTCTCAGTCCATCGATCAACGGCCTCAGAAAGCTAGTTTCAGTCTGTGAGCGCTATGCTAGGGCTCATGGGCTGAAATACAATGTGCTGAAGTCTGAGATGATGGTTTTCAGGGCGGGTAGGGGTCCTGAGAGGGTGCCAGAGATTTATCTGAATGATTCTGTAGTTCGGGTTGTGCAACAGTTCAAATACCTTGGACACATATTGACCTGGGATCTCAGGGATGATCTCGACATAGAGAGAGAAAGGAGGGCACTCTCGGTTCGGTGCAACATGCTGGCGCGGAGGTTCTCTAAATGTAGCCCAGATGTAAAAACGACCCTGTTCAAGGCATACTGCCAATGTTTTTACACAGGTCAACTCTGGGTGAAATTTAGGAGAGCCTCGCTGAGCACCATAAGGGTGCAGTATAATGATGCATACCGCATCCTTATGAAACATCCACGCTACTGCAGTGCGTCCGGCATGTTCGCCGAGGCGAGGGTGCCCGACTTCTTTGCTGTTGTGAGGGCTCGCATATCATCCTTTTGGGAGAGATTACGGGGATCTCACAACGGCATATTACAGGCTGTGTCAGAGGATCTCTCGAGTCCTATCTTCAAATATTGGCTTTCGGTCCACCGGAACCCGAACAAGAAGTAAAACTGTGATATTATGATAATGTTCATTTTGACATTATCTTATTTTAATATCTTTATCTATATTTTATATTGTATATTATTTTTTGTATTGTGTTATTGTGGGATTTACACCTGAAATAAAGATTATTATTATTATTATTATGTATCTCTCTAGGTTTCACGGGTCTAAGAAAACCCGGTCCTTTGAAAGGCTTGCACGGAGACATAGGTCCAACGCGTAGAGGCCCCTTAGAGAACTTTAATTTGAAGAGATATGTGATGCACCTAGCGGGACCCGTCTCTGAGCGCATCTGACTGCACTCAATGACAGACCCCGTCAGGTGCATAAACTATTGCAGTGATTGGAAATTACAACTTAATTGGGGCTATTGGTTTGGGGTGTTGGTGGGTCAGTCAGTCTGGTCTATAGAGCGAGACGTCGGACACCTGCCATGATCACATTGTCTCGAAGTTATGAAAAAATTGGCAGGCGGTGACTCGCCCCTCACTAGATGGGCCCTCAACATGGTCGTCAGAAAGACAACTGAGAGCAACACCGGTGTGAGCGGCTAAGGGGTGTCGAGAGGTGTGCTGCAGTTTCACCATTACTGGAATCCCAGAAAGTGGGCTACTCCCGGCTTTATGCCTTTAACACTTCCACCCCTTCGAGCTATATAGATGTAAGTTATAGCTCTAACGACTCCACTCTGGCCGGCTGGCTAAGGCAAGCCAGAGGCGAGAGTCCTGCAGGTCCCCTTGAGAGTCCACTCCGAACAAGCCATTGCGGCAAGCCGGAGACGGGGACCTGGACCACTCTCTGGAGCATTCGGGTCCGTGGTGTCGTTACGCACCAACAGCTCGCCACAAAGCTGCCCTGCGGGCTTATTATTATTATTATTATTATTATTTATTTAATTATTTCATAAATGGTTATTACAATGTAGTTACAGAGAATTTAAGAACATTTAGAGTAAACAGTTTATTAAACCTTGATTCCCGAACTAAGGTGACCTATCTCGGGAGATTCTGCAGTAACAACAATTAGGTACTAAACTCAAGGTCTGCCAACGCGCAATGGAACGCAGCATATTGGGCGTGAGGAGAACGGATCGTGTCCGAAACACAACCCTGCGATCGATAACTGGCGCAGCAGATGTGGCCCGCAAAGCAGCTACATTAAAGTGGAACTGTTCGGGCCCCGTGTGCCGCATGCAGCCGGACCGATGGGCCCGGACTGTCACAGAATGGGTGCCATCGGACGGTGGCCGGCGTCGGGGCAGACCGCGGCGTAGGTGGAGAGACGATATCGTTAGATACAGGGATGGGTGGCTGGAAGAGGCTCAGGACAGGGATGGATGGAAGAGGAGGGGGGAGACCTTTGCCCAGCAGTGGGATAATTTATAGGTTTACAAAAAAAAACCATACATTTTTTTAGTTTTTATCTTTTCTACCCTTAATTAACTGTCATTGAACCAACATCCCAACCAAGGTCCCTATACTGTCAATCTTATATTTTCTCAAAACATTTTCTTCGAATTTAACTTTTTCCTAAAGCCTGGGCCCCGACCGTGGGGTCCACAATCTCGATGCGGCTCTGTCCGCAGGGCGACAAAAACATCTCCTATCTGCGCCCCAGCGGCCTCTGTTTTTGCGGACTGCTTTTGTTCACGGCCGACCGCGATAAAACCCCTCAAGAAAAATAACCCCTGCTTTTTGTTGTTGGTACCTTCGTTACAGGGCGTGAGATTGCATCTTTTGGGGAAAATTTCGCGACTCAAGAAGTTTATCACAAAATTACCGTAAACATTAGTAATTTAATTAGTCCAAAGTCAAACAAAAACGACCTTTTTGTGGCATAATTTATCCTATGTCCATTAACTTGTGTGTCGAAATATCCGCAAAATATTGGATTGTTTTTTTTATTTTTACATATTCGGAAGACTAACAGTTATTTATACAAACATGTGCCTATCTGTTTTACAAACAAAACCATTTACAAGTCTTCACCTATAATTGTTCTCACTAGTTCCATTGTACAAGTTCTACGATGGAACTATTGATAGTGTTTATTCCTCATCGGATCATACATCGCCCTTTCATCACGAACAAGTTTACAGGGTAATAAAATGTTATCTATCAAAACAAATAGTATTATACTATTAATAATCGTATTTATTATACGATTTGAAATATTCTACATACCTGCGATTAATTCCGAATATTTGCGAATTAATCTAAATTATCACTTTTAAACTTACACGGTTTGTATACATATTAATTAGATAAAAACGGGAATTATCGTGTTAAACATTTATTATTGATGTCTCAATATTTCGACAGCATGCAAATATCAACAACTTTTCTCAACGCAGTCAGCGAATACGAAAGAGGGTAGATCGTTTTGTGTCACCCTTCTGACGTTCAACACTCACCGACTTCAGTCTACTCGTGACCATGATGGCTGCAATGCTGTCCAATGATTGAGACATCAATAATAAACGTTTAACACGGTAATTCCCGTTTCTATCTAATTAATCTAAACTATTTCTATAAAAAGAATTTCGAAACATTATATTATGCATCTGTACATTAGATGCGTGGACTAGCGAACCTCTAGCAAGAGTCAGTATTATTTTATTATTATCATCGTATGCGAATTATGATGACTAATCTTCAACACTCAGGATAACCAAGCTCCTGACAGACACTTCAAGTCGCTGGAGAGAAGCAATACAATACAATCGTTTATTGATAAAATAACACATTTACAAGTCAATTGTATATAGGTAAGCTTACATCAAGTACAATTTCAACAGTTGAAGAATTCTGAAGTTGAAGTAGCACGCCATGCCCTTTAACATATCTTTAAGTTTTTTTATGAATGTGGTATGACTGGGAGCATTTTTTATTCCATCAGGGATTGCGTTGTAGACTTTAGGAGCCATTATTATTAATAATAATAATTTTTTTCATAACTTCGAGACAATGTGATCATGGCAGGTGTCCGACGTCTCGCTCCATAGACCAGACTGACTGACCCACCGACACCACAAACCAATAGCCCCAATTAAGTTGTAATTTCCAATCACTGCAATAGTTTATGCACCTGACGGGGTCTGTCATTGAGTGCAGTCAGATGCGCTCAGAGACGGGTCCCGCTAGGTGCATCACATATCCCTTCAAATTAAAGTTCTCTAAGGGGCCTCTACGCGTTGGACCTGTCTCCGTGCAAGCCTTTCAAAGGACCGGGTTTTCTTAAACCCGTGAAACCTAGAGAGATACATAATAATATTTATTTATTCAGACAACTAGGTCCATTTGTGTTAGTAACAATTTTCTTATATTAAGCAAGCCAAGAATCGTCCCGAATCTTCGATGATCCCCAAGAATCTAAAAATCTGTAGAATTTAAATTTCCTCACCTCACCGTGGTTAAGTTAAATATGCAAATCAGTGAAGTACAGTGCAGCTTAAATCAAAGAAAGCTGCTTTAGAAAAAGAGACGGACCGCTGAAAAAGGGAATTTAAATATTAAATCCGCTTTGCTCGATGTCGTTACGTTAGTGGATGTGCTTGAATCACATTGGTATTCATTGGAGGTTTGTAATATTTAACCTTTTTTTAGAATAGAATAAAATAGAAATAGAATAGAAAATATGTTTATTGCCATACACCAATTACATAAGCTTACAAACAATCAATCAAGTAGTAAGTTATAATCTAATATAGTTATGCTAGTGGTGTGGCAAAAGGTGCATGTTTCAGCTGAGCTGACACCGAGGTGTGCAGCGCTGCGACTCGACATGCACCTCTTCCCTGCCAGAATATATACATGATATTCGGTATGATAACGAGCTTGAACTAAGATAGCCTAGTGCTATCTTCCCTTTGAACTATACTAGGGTGGGTGACTGGGTGTGTAGGTGTGTAAGGTGGGTGAGTATTTGTGTGAAAGTGTTTGTGTAACATTGATATAGTAAACAAGTGTGTCTTTGTATATAGATAGTATGCTAAGTAGTGTTTAAACTTCAGATCATAATTTTGTAACATTCTGTGGGTCTGATCTTCGCCCTTTTTTCTATTTGTGCGTCCAGATAGTTTATGAAAATGAAATGATGTTTATTTTCCAGAAGAATTCAATATGCTTAAGTACAAAGTTATTGTATGTCTGCTAATCAAAATAGTATATAATAAACTAAACTAAAACAGCACAGACTAAAACTAAATGACAATGCCAGATTCTGCCCCACCATCAACCGCAAGTTGTACAAGATAACGAATAAATGTAAAAAATATCTCCGTTTTTATTAAAATTATTGGTTTAAAATAAAGTTTTGTACAAGTTGCGATTCGAAAAAAACAGCTTAATAATTAAGAATTCAGAAAATAGTAAGAAATCGAAGCGATTTATTCATTGTTTTTGTTATTCTTCTATAGGAGTTGCAAGAGTAGTAGAAAATGATACTGATTATGATTATGCAATATGAAACATGTAATAAGTTCCCAACAAAATGATAGGTACAGCTTAAATGGTCACGTAGTTTTGTAGGTGGGGCAAAGCTCCATTGAAAAGTGGCAATGTCTTTTGACACATACTTTAATACACAGTTTAATTTATATTGAAGGTTATGTATACCTATAATTAGTAATCATTACTACACGCATGACATACAAGGTGTCCTTGAATTCATTCCACAAATTGAAATTGGGAGTTGTACTCGTGATATTTTTGTAAGGAAATCAAAACTGCAAAAAATAATTGCACTAACTACGTCACAAGTCTCACAATCACCTTAGATATGAAAATTATGTCAAATTCTATTTAAACGTTAAGCAGTCGGTCCCGGTTGTTGTCGCTTGACAGCAGTCGTTAGGCCGCGTCAAAGGCCTACGGGCGGCCTGAATAACTTTGACAAATAGGTTTAGTCGCTAAAACCACTCGAGAAAAAAATGAAGAATGTTTTAATTTGTTACCACGGAAACCTTCCGAATTCTTGCGAAAAATTCGAAAGCCAACGACGTCGCATGGCAGGAAGGTAGTTTTTTAATAAAATTATATTACAATCTGAGCGCAGTGAAGGCACTCAGCGGATAATCGACAATAATAACACTTTCCGGAATTCATTTTCATATTATAATTTAAGAAGATTACAGTTTTTTGTCGGCCCGAGAAGGGGAGAAACGCTGAATGATGGAGGAAGTCAGAATTTAATCAAACTCCTAATTTTAATGACTATTTGAATTACTTATTAAGAAGATTAGTTAAGTTTTTACATTAGGCAAAGAAATTCTTTGAATATAACTGATTCACCTTTTACCCGACTGGCGAAAGAAGGTACGGTTTATCACAGAGAAAAGTGTGTAGTAGAGTTTTTAAGGTTGACATTTTCTTAAAGACTACATGACATATTGCAAGAATTCTTTCACTATTTGATAGATAAAAGTTATAAGTATGTAATTGTAAAAGAATTATTAAATTCGGCCCAGTAGTTTTTGACCCAATATAAACCTTATTATGGCCCCTTGTATACTTTTCTCTGTCTTCGTGTGTACGTAAATTTTGGCATGGAAGTAAATAATACCCTTTTGAAAATGGCGGGAAATGACTGTTGCGAAATTTTAATGTCTACAGTGATTATTTTGTGTTTAATATCACGTTAAATTAATCAGAAAATGTTCGCGAATGACAGTACGGTGAAATTATTGGATTATTTATGCAAGATCTGAAGTTTCGAGCTAATTATCAGGAGTTCCCGCTACAAGCTCGGGAGTGAACGTGACTGTCGAGCTGCTTCGTCCAGAGTGATGACGCTACGGCGACTCCTCTGGAGGAAGATAGAAGACTATGATATATTGAATATTCTGTAACACACAGACCACTTACCCCATAGACATGACAAATTTGCAAGCGAAAAATTCTGTCAAGCGATAGGCGCAATTAGACGAAGGGGGCAGGGGCGCCATATTAAACCCATTTCGATATCTCAAGGTTACGCGTGTCGCGATGCAATTTTGCGCTCATGTGCAGGCAGAAACGGGCACCCTCTTGTTACAGGTCTATGGGGTAAGTGGTCTGTGCTGTAACATGACATTGGCAAATGACGAACTGTCGAGTCCATTAATAAATAAATAAATATTGCCTGATGGATCCACAGCCTTATTCTAATTATAAAGTTTGCAGCTATATCATCGCGGTATTCCCAGCGCGAACGTTTTTTGTCCGGTGCAGTTTCCTTGTGGAGTTTGTGATATGGTAAAACCCACATGATATGATGAACGTAGTGTACGGCGCCCCCCGATTAGATGGAGGGATGATATACGCTAGGCAGACTGGATGCAAAGGACCGATAATAGTATTGAGTGGTGTACGTTGGGAAAGGCCTACAGTTGGTAACATAAAAGTTTTAGAATTAAAACTATGGTGAGCCACTACTACAAATTATTATATGTAAACGGATATCACTCACTTATATTTACTAACATAAAAGTTGTGTTTTTAGGGTTTCAGAACCTCAAGAGGAAAAAAGGAACCCTTATAGGATCACTTTGTTGTCTGTCTGTCTGTCAAGACCTATATCTCAGAAACGCGTGAACGGATCAAGTTGAAACTAATACCAAATACTCAGGTCTACAACCTCATGCAGCCGTGAAAAAACCAAACTTCTATGTCAACGCAATCAAAAGATCTGTTTATGTCGAATTTTCTCGCATATTTTGTATGAAAATGCAATAAAACCAAAACTTATAGGGTACTTCCCGTTGACCTAGAATCATGAAATTTGGCAAGAAGCTAGTAGGTCTTACTAGTGTTTGCAGATGATGAACTAATCAGGAGGACCTTTCTTATTATCTGTGTCGTAAGATTTAAAATCGTACTGCACGTGTTACCATTGATCTGCTGTTGTCCGTACGATCGTTTTCCAGCGAAAATGTAATCCAGCGAACATGTGTTAAAAGATTTTCGCTGGATTAAAAGACATTGCCACATTTCAATGAAGCTTTGCCCCACCTACAAAACTACGTGACCATTTAAGCTCTACCTATCATTTTGTTGGGGACTTATTACAGGTTTCATATTGCATAATCATAATCAGTATCATTTTCTACTACTCTCGCAACTCCTATAGAAGAATAACAAAAAGAATGACCAAACTGCTTCGATCTCTCACTATTTTCTGAATTCTTAATTAAGCTGTTTTAATCGAATCGCAACTTGTACAAAACTTTATTTTAAACCAATAATTTTAATAAAAAACGGAGATATTTTTACATTTATTCGTTATCTTGTACAACTTGCGGTTGATAGTGGGGCAGAATCTGGCATTGTTATTTTCGTTTCAGTTTAACTTTAAACACCCACGTAACTTTAAGTCAAGTTTCTCGCTACGAGCCTCTATGTTACGTTATGATAAACTCCAACCATATCCTCCGAACAGTACAGTCCGTCTTAGTATTCAATGGCGTGTTCGCCAAGTTGCGGGAGCGGAAACTTTCGCCCAAACGTGTTCCCGCACGTGTTTGCGCACTGCGAGATACAACACCCTGTAGCTACTATGTAACTAAATACACGGTGTACAGGGTGTTAACGAAAACACATTGAGGGAAAATAATATTTCATAAACGTGATTTTATAACAAGTTGCCTGAGAGGAAAAGACATTGCCACATTTCAATGGAGCTTTGCCCCACCTACAAAACTACAAGACCATTGAAGCTGTACCTATCATTTTGTTGGGGACTTACTACAGGTTTTATATAGCATAATCACAATCAGTAGGAGTTGCGAGAGTAGTATAAAATGATAACAAAAACAATGAATAATTCGCTTCGATTTCATACTATTTTCTGAATTCCTAATTACGCTGTTTTTTCGACTCACAACTTGTACAAAACTTTATTTTAAACCAATAATTTTAATAAAAAACCGAGATATTTTTACTTTTATTCGTTATCTTGTTCATCGTGCGGTTGATGGTGGGGCAGAATCTGGCATTGTCATTTAAAATTTCATTAAAGGAACATTTGTTAGGAAGGCGTATTACAGAATAGATGACTAAACTAAACGATGAACTTTTACGTTTATTCGTTATCTTGTACATCATGCGGTTGATGGTGGAGCAGAATCTGGCATTGTCATTTAAGTCTGCTAATAATAATCTGTAGCATCCTGTATATCTGTAGGTACAGTATCAGAATAGATAATCGTGGCAACACAGCACCTCAGCAATGTATAGCCGAGTGAGAAGCAGTAATCGAGCCATCGCGCCCGCGGCACTATGTTACGAGCGAGCGGGATACACGATACAAGACAAGAGATTTTGTACCTAACTGTACGGTCTAACACAAAGAAAAATGTAAGTATAGGCTTTTTGAAAATAGCGGGAAACGACGGTTGCGAAATTATTTAATAATTTTCAGTATAATGTCTACAGTGGGTGTTTTGTGTTTAATATCACGTTAAATTAATCAGAAAATGTTCGCGAATGACAGTATGGTGAAGTTATTGGAGAATTCAAGCAGGATCTGAAGTTTGGCGCCATGGTCAAGATTCCCACTACGAGCTCGGGAGTGAACGTGACTGTCGAGCTGCTTCGTCCACAGTGATTGACGCTACGGCGTCTCCTGTGGATGAAGACATGAAGACGCGGCTACCCAGGGTGATGACGCTACGGCGACTCCCCTGGAGGAAGATAGTGGACTATTATACATAGAATTTTCTGTAACATGACATTGGCAAATGACGAACTGTCGAGTCCATTAATAAAATAAATAAATAAATGTAAGTATACATGCAATTCATTACGGTTGAAATTAGCTACGTAGTCGACAGCACATCAAGTGTAACACTTTGGACTTTGGACCGTTCTGCAAGTGTTACCATTGATCTGCTGTCGACTGTACATGATATTAATTATTATATACAGGGTGTAACGTAAAAGGTATATCAAGCCGAAGGGAGGGTGTTCAGTATGGGTAACTGAACAACTTTTGTTCTACGACTTTTCGAATAAAAAATAAAAACAAATCAATGTCTCATACAAATCGATCAGCTGACCGGTACGAAATGTATGAAAAGTCAAAAAATAAATTTGCGAAAATCGAAAAGTCGTAGAACAAAACTTGTTCAGTTACTGATACTGAACACCCTTCCTTCGGCTTCATATACCCTTTACGTTACACCCTGTATAAACGGATATCACTCACTTATATTGTTGAATTCGCCAATTAGACCGACAGTTTCGACCGATCATCAGTCTCGGCCGTCGGCGGCGGCGGGACAAGTTATGTCGAAGCGCGCACAGAGGGCGCTGATCCGCAGTGCGCGAAGAAACGTCACCGGCGACGCGGGCGTGGCGCGCTCACCTTGAGAAAGACCGTCGAAATCTGTCGAAACTGTATAATTGCCGAATTCAACAATATAAGTGAGTGACATCCGTTTATATATAATAATTTGTAGTAATGGCTCACTATAGTTTCAATTCTAAAATGTACATGATATTTTCATAAATGAATGAATCTGTCAAGTAGTTCTTGAGAGAATCTCAACCTTTACACCTTTCTCTGTTATCGACTGTACGGTCGAAGACAAAGAAAGGTGTACGGTAGAGTTTTTAAGGTTGAGATTTTCTCAAAAACTACTTAACCTATTGTAAAAAGTATTTCACTGTTAGATAGATAAAAGTGAAAACTGTACAGAATTGTTAAATTCGGTCCAGTAGTTTTTGAGAAAATCTCAACCTTATTTAGGCCCCCTGTATACTTATCTCTGTCTTCGTGTGTACAATGCCCGAGTGTACAAAGCCTTCAGTCTTCCGTCAAGTTGGCAGAGAATTCAGTTTAAGCTGACCCAATTTTTTTAGCTCCTAAATTTAACCCGACATTTTAAATTTAAAACACACCTGCTGCCTCGTGTGGGCGATACGGCGAGGGGTGGAGGGAGGTACTGCATAGAGTAATTATCATTATAGTAGGGTAAGTCGACATTAGGGTACAACTAAGTCCATTTATTTATTCAATTAATGGACTCGACAGCTCGTCATTTGTCAATGTCATGTTACAGAATATTCAAAATTTCATAATATCGTCATCTCTTTTTTTTTTTTTTTTTTTTTTTTTATTGATTGACTAAACCCGCGTTTGGCCCCGATCTCACCTGATGGTAAGTGACGATGAGGCCGATGATGAAGCACGCGGGCCTAGTAAATGCCTATTCACTCTTGCCTTAAAGATCCCAAGGTTATAAGTGTCTGGAAACACCGACGCCGGCAGGGCGTTCCATTCCCTGGCCGTTCGTATGATGAAGGATGAAGAAAAACGTTTCGTACGGGCAACCGGGATATCTACGACATGCGGATGGAACCCCAGCCGACGCCTGGTGGCTCGGAGGTGGAATGGGGACGCAGGAATTAATTCGTGCAATTCCATCGCACACTCACCAAAATGTAATCTGTAGAACACCGAAAGGCAGGCAATAGAGCGGCGGTGCGCCAGGCTTTGCAGTTTATTAGCCAACAACAGCTCGTCACCTATGAGTCGTTTGGCGCGCTTTTCCACTGAGTCAAGTGCAGCGAGCTGATACCTTGCTGAGCCATCCCACAGGTGGCAACAGTACTCCATGCATGACCGGACTTGTGCTTGATAAAGGTTTAAGAGCTGTCCCGGCGTAAAGTACCGTCTGACCTTAAATAAGATACCCAGCTTTTTGGCAGCAGTTTGCGCTCTAGACTCGATGGAATGTCCAAAGTTCAGGCTACCATTTATGTCCATGCCTAAAAGACTCAGCTCATCGGTAATCGGTATGGTTACATCCTGGAAAGTCGGAGTGAGGGTAAAAGCACTCCGTTTGGCTGTGAACAGACACGCCTGCGTTTTAGCAGCGTTGAATTTGACCAGATTGTCTTCGCCCCAATCGGACACGGTTTGGAGTGTCAAATTCATCCGCGCCACCATAGCTTCCCTGAGAGACCGTATTTCGTCGCCTCCAGCTCGGGCACTGGACATATATCTCTCTGTAACCGTGCTGTCATCTGCGTACCCATATATTCCAGGTATAAGCAGATCGTTTATATGTAGCAGAAATAGGGTTGCAGAGAGAACAGATCCCTGAGGAACTCCGGCATTAATAGCCAATTCTTCCGACGAGCAGCCATCTAGGACTACTCGAATAGAACGCCCTTTCAGGAAATCTGATACCCAGCCGCATAGGCCGGTGGGGATTCCGTATGAAGGAAGCTTGTTTAAAAGGCTGGTATGCCAGACCCTATCAAAGGCCTTTGATATGTCGAGGGACACTGCCAGAGCCTCACCGTGATTCTCGATGGCTTCACCCCAAAAATGTGTGGTTCGTATTAGAAGATCTCCAGTTGATCGGGTTTTACGAAAACCGTATTGTCGATCACTGAGTAAGTCGTTCGCTTCTAAATACGCTAGGAGCTGGTTATTCAGTACACGCTCCATAATCTTACAGAGTATAGAGGTGATTGCGATGGGTCTGTAGTTGGTAGGGTCTGCGCGACTGCCCTTTTTGGGCACAGGTTGCACGTTGGCAAGCTTCCAGGACTTGGGAACTAATCCAGTTCTCAGAGAGAGCCGAAACAGGCGTGTTAGTACAGGAGACAACTCAGGAGCACATGTCCTTAAGACAATTGCTGGTATGCCGTCAGGACCACTGGCCTTGCCTACATCAAGAGTGCGGAGCGTTTTAAGGACCTCTTTTTGGCGTATTCGTACCTCCGTCATCTGACAGTCGTGAGGAGGTATATTGGGAGGAACTTTGCGACCAGCATCCAGACGCGAATTACTCGCAAATAGTGAGGCAAACAAGTTCGCCTTTTCTTCCGCAGTGTGAGCCAGTGATCCGTCAGGTTTAAGCAAGGGGGGCAGCGAAGGGCGACAAAAATTCACCTCAACCGATTTGGCCAGGGACCAGAAAGCTTTGCTACCCGCAGGGTATGAAGCTAGCTTGTTTCCGATCCGACCGACATGGGCGAAGCGAGCCCCTCGCTGAGCCTGTTTGCTGGACTTGGCGGCTTTATTAAAGGCTCTCTTCTTGTCGCTGATATCCGGAGCTTTACGAGCGCGGGCGTCAGCCCAGGCCAAGTAAGCAGACTGTTTTAGTGCTTCGGAACTAGCGCATTCCGCATCGAACCAAGGACGGGCTTTGCCATCCGAGGATACGTCTGAGTATGGAATGAAGTATTCCATAGCTTGACGAATCACATCGGTTACGGCTGCCGCGCAGCTCGACGGATCTTCAGATGTGAAGCATGTCTGCCGCCAAGGATAAGCTGCGAAGAAGTGCCGCATCTCATCCCAATCTGCTGACTTGTATCGCCACATCCGTCTCGTGCCCCTGGGGCTACGATCGGGTGGAGAGTAGGATGACACAGACTTCACCAGGCAGTGGTCGGAGGTTCCTAACGGGGCTGAAACCGACACTGAGTATCTGTCAGGGTCTGACGTCAGCAGTAGGTCCAAGCAATTGGGCGTGTGTCCCGCAACATCCGGTACGCGAGTAGGTTTGTCAACTAGCTGGGTAAGGTTTAGCGCCATCGCAAATTTGTAGACCTCTCTTCCGGCATGGTCTGTTTTCTGGTATGGGTACAACCACTCTTGGTGGTGAGCATTAAAGTCCCCCAGAAACACTAACTGCGCGGATGGGTACCGTTGCTGGGCCGTTTCCGCCGCAATGCTGAGATGTTCGTATAGCCTGGTTGTCTCCTGGTCACCAGTGTGCGATCTATAGACACCGGCATAGATAATTTGTTCTAGACCAGTGTCCACAAGCATCCATATGACAGAAAAACTAGGGTCCTCAAGGTTACGAAGACGCCGATAACAGATGTCATCGCGAGCATACATACAGATCCCGGCACGAGGTTTAAAATTATGCTCCAGAGTGTATCCTGGGTAGTGGAGGTATGCCGCGTCTGACGGACTTCTGATCTGCGTCTCAGTTAAGAGCAACAAATGCGGTTTCTCTGTCTCGAGTTGGTAGTGGACAGCGTTGATATTGGAGTGCAAACCTCGAATGTTAGAGAAGTGCACTTTTAGTGAAAGGACGTGCAACCGCTGTTTACACTTATTTCTCTTGTGGACTTTTTTCATAATTGGTTTGTGAAGAGTGAATAGGACGGAGAACAGAAGTTGGACGAGGGGCTGCACAGCCAACCCAGCGACGAGAGCGGGACCGATACGCTTGTGGACACCTCATCCGGAGACCGCGGGGACGCCCGAACCCCCCCAGGAATGCCCATCGGGTCCTTTCATCCGGTCGCCAAACGGCACGATGGAGCATTCTGGGATTTTTCGCGAGGCGGCGGGGCAGCCTTTCGTAAGTGGCTAGTCTACTACTTGGGCCCCCTACAACCTGCGGTCGGCCAGCGGAGAACCGTGCTTCGGATCCCGCTACTCTCCACGACAAGGTAGCCGGCGTAGCGGCTCACCGTCCCGCCGAGATCGATTCGCATGTGCAGTAATGCTGTCCAGACCTGTTCCCTTTAAAGGCTTCTCCAGACATCACTCCGGAACACGACAAAGTCGCTTAGCGACGTGGCTTTGTCTGGAGGGTGGTGACAAGCCGCGGCCGAAGCCTACCACCAGAGAGTATGACGGGTCAGTCGCCTTGTACGACTCGCACTCCCGCTAGCGGTAGGGAATTTGTATTCTGAAGCCGTCCCTACACAGCAGCTCTTCATCCAGGGTAGTCGCTATAGCGTCGTCACTCTGGGTATCCGCGTCTTCGTGTCTCCATCCAGAGGAGTCGCCGTAGCGTCATCACTCTGGACGAAGCAGCTCGACAGTCATGTTTACTCCCGAGCTCGGAGCGGGACTCTTGACCATAGCGCCAAACTTCAGATCCTGCATGATTCCTCCAATATATTCACCATACTGTCATTCGCGAACATTTTCTGATTAAACTAACGTGATAATAAACACAAAACAACCACTGTAGACATTAAACTAAAAATATCAAATAATTTCGCAACCATCGTTTCTCGCCATTTTCAAAAGCCCCCAACTAAGTCCATGTATTTTTTTTCACTCAAAAAGTTTTAAATCCACACACCTGCCACAAACCTACAACCGTATCGCTGATAAAGCCAACTAAAAGTCATTATCGATAGTGAAAAGGTCACTTTAGGTCGCCTGTAATGAAGCCAGGTGTATCATTAGTCTTACTGGCCTCAGCTCCTTAATGCCCAGTCATTTCGCAAATCACCCGATTCCCCCGACCAACTTCGACAAAGCTGAACCGTAAAAAACACCACTGTTTTAATTTTAATAAAGCGAACGGAAACAGTAATAAATTAAAATTGATTATTGCCTTCGAAGTGCCCTGTAAAGTATAGTCCACTCTGGACTTTTCAGCTTCCTCTAGAGATGCGCTTCGGGGAATTTCCGGGACTTGATTTGTCCCGGAGAGATGGGAGCAGCGGATGGGATCCAGCCTAGGTTATTTATTTATTTTATTAATGGACTCGACAATTCGTCATTTGCCAATGTCATGTTACAGAAAATTCAATATATTCAATAGTTCTTCACCCTGGGTAGCCGCGTCTTCTTGTCTTCATCCAGAGGAGTCGCCGTAGCGTCATCACTCTGGACGAAGCAGCTCGACAGTCACGTTCACTTCCGAGCTTGTAGCGGGAACTCTTGATAAAAGCTCGAAACTTCAGATCTTGCATAAATAATCCAATAACTTCACCGTACTGTCATTCGCGAACATTTTCTGATTCATTTAACGTGATATTAAACACAAAATAGTCCCTGTAGGCATTAAAAGGAAAATTATCAAATAATTTCGCACCCGTCGTTTCCCGCCATTTTTAAGAGAACCCAGCCTAGGTTCCTAAACTGACAATTTTGCTACAATGACGTCAAACGTCGTAAAACTATACGTAACAAAATGTAGCAAATAACGATTCGGTTCAGTTTAGGAACCTAAACTGGATCGCTATAAGAGGTGAGAGTAACCCCGCTGGTAGGGAATGAGAAAAAACAGTCCTGATTTTGAGTCATGGTTCGATTTTCTTTTGTGATGGGGTACCTAGTTAAACCTCAGTTCCCTTAAATCGTATTGCTATCCCTTTCCCACTTCGTTAAGAAAGGTTAAGAGAGAAAGGGGCAGGAGGCCTAAACGGTGTCGTAACTATTATATATAAACGGATATCAGTCACTTGAAGTTGAAGTCGGCAATTAAGTGTCGTAATTTTAAATCACATTCATGAATACGCGCCTGAGATTAAGTAAATCTAAAGTACTCTAAAAAGAAGGTGATTAAATTCGCCATGGCCCATGTAGTCGCGAAAAACGGACGATGGTAACCCGTTTTCATGCTATGAATGTAAATGGAGGTGCATAGAAGATAGACGATGAGTTTGGAGACTGTCAGGAGCGCAGCATATGGAATGAAGTAGAGGGGTAATATCCAATTGCGGTCACGATTGTTGTCGCTCGAACATCATTCGTTGTCAGAGCAAATGTCAGAACCGGGCGGCATCAACAACTGCTGTCAATATGTTTGGTCACTAAACCCCATAAAAAAGAAGGAACCAATGTAATTTCGTCGTCTCATCTCACCCCTACGGGAGACAAGCGTGAGTTTATGTATGTACGAGTATGTATTGCATTGTCCTCATTGTCCCGGAAGCTCTGCGGGACGTCCCATCAATCCTTTACAAATATGTTTACCAAAGTATAATGTTCCTCGAGTCGTGATGGAATGCTGCCATCATGACTGCCATTCATCTTAGCATGCAGTTATTTATTATTTCGAAACATCCGTAGTCAATGGAGACATGGCGGGAAGTTTTATTTTAGAAGCAAAATTGAATGAAGTCATGTTTTTTGTCAATGTAACTTCCATTAAATTATCAAGAACCGGTGAAACAAACTAATGATCATGTTTGAAGTACTCATCGAGCTATAGAAAGAGATAATGCTTGACATTTATCTGGTGGATAAAAAAATGTGTGAATAAGAAAATTTGTATATCCGGCAGATAACAAAAGTGATCGACATTGCTCATAGAATCATTAAACTGAATGGCAGTTGGCTGGCCACATCTGTCGTAAAGTGTCACGACGTTGACAGAGAGGAAATTTAAAAATTTCATTAAGGGAACACTTGTTAAGAAGGTGTATTACAGGATAGATGACTATTTAAACGATGAACATGCATGGTGTGTGTCGCCGGTTCCGCATGAGGGATAAACTTACTAACAATAGTAACGTACTGGTTATTAAGTAATAATTGTATTATCATTGTTTTAAAAGATGTGTTACTGAGAGTTTTTTGCCACTTTTTCTCCTCAGCGCTGGCACCTTTTCCTTGCAAAGTGGTATAAATGTAAATTCAAAAAATATATTGACGTGCAAAAATGTACTCAACGTGCTTACTTGCAATAAAGAAATTTTACTTTGACTTTGAACCGATGGACTCTCGAATGGAGACCACGAATGGTAGGTGACTGTTGTTAATATTTTACTACTTTCTTACCGTTAAAAGTATCCGTCATTTGTCCCGCAATATTGGCCCTTGTCCCGGATTACCGATGTCCCGGAATTCGACTTGCGATTACAAAATTACAGACCCTAATGCCACGTCGTGGTAATGAGTTTTTACGCCCAAAGTTGGTCCGCGCCGCCACTTCGGGCCGCTAAATGAAGGCAATATACTACGAAGGCAGTAAATACGCGATTTTCAGCTCACTGACTGAAATCTATCGAGTGCGATAGGAAAGCTCAAGGAAAATGGCTATTTTCTATAAAATGGCGAAAGTGTTTAGTCGACACGTTTTTAGTTGAGCCATTTTATTTTCATATTATCGAGTGATATTTCGACCAAAAAGAGATGTTATTTTCTTTATTTATCAGAAATCAAACAGACTTAAATATAGTTTAATAATTATAGATTAATAATTATGTAAGCCAAAACAGATTTCATATTTGAATACAATAATGAATAACAGCTAGAAGTGGGTATTGTAGTTGAGCCATTTTATTTAATCGATGTTTTAGTATTTAACATTTTATTTTCAGATTATCGAGTGATATTTCGACCAAAATGAGATGGTTTTCGACGTATTATATATTACTTTGTCCGCCACGGCACGTGTCTGTCATGATTTATGTCTGTAAATATAAACGGACCTTTTTAAACTTCTATGACAACGGTGGCTATTTTACTTAGATCACCGCCGGCACCGTCTACCGGTGCACGATATCGGCCGGCGCCGGTCACAGGCGGACAGCGTCGTGCCGGCGGACGGCGCCGTTCACAGGCGCGGTACACGGGCGCTGACGTGCACCAGCGAATGCCGCGCCGTAGCGTTGTGCGTCTGCCCTTAGCTTTAGGCCCGTATTCCACCAAAGCGAAGAGGAGACAAGATGAGATGTGTTTTAAATAACCAATCCGATTTCGATTCTTCCCCTAAACGGAGAGGAGATGTGGAAATAATGAAATCTGATTGGTTTTTCAAAATACATCTCCTCTCGTCTCCTCTCCTCTCCACATCGGTGGATACAGGAAGCTCAATAGCTTGTTTGCCAAATTTGTTTGTATGTATATGTCCTTACACTGATTAAACTTGTTTAGGCCGACACGACAGTTTCAATTAGAAATTATGGCTCACTTATATAATTAAAATTCTAAAATTACTCTGCCTACCCCTGCGGGAAATAAAGGGTCCCAGTTGTTGTCATTCAGCAGCATTAGGTCACGTTAGAGCACTACCGACGGCCTGAATAACTCTAACAATATGTTTGGTCACAAAGGCACAGGAGACTTTTTTTAATAAAAAAATAATCAGTTCCTGTGACATCACTCCAAAGGATATTTTATATACGTACGCTATGGAAATCAGCCAGTGGCATGAAGCCAATGCCAGAGAATAAAAAGAAAGAAAAAAACGCATTGCATTCGTAGAAGTCCCAGCTACGTACGACGGAAGTATCACAGAGCTGCAACAGCACTGCGACAGGCTGTGACACAAGCATCGATAGCTGCATAACGGAATTCAAATGTATGCACATGGGTAAGTAATCCCGCTTCTGCGCTGTATCTAAGATATTCCGCATACTAATAACTTAGGTCCAGTTGTACTAAGTCAAGCTTACATCCACAGATTTAGGTATTTATTGACTAAATCCGCTTTGACCAGAATCAATAGCAGCCATGAAGCAAGGAATGGCGATGGAGTTAGTCACATTTAGATCGCATACTTCGCTCTTGCAAGACAATTTTTGCATCTCCACTCACTGTATCAAATTGATCAAACCATTTATTGCAGTCACAAAGACCATATAAGTGTTAGTAAGTACCTACTTAAAACTATTAGTTAAAAAATTATAATGGTAGTTTTGAATAGAGCTTTGCCTCACCTACAAACTACGTGACCATTTAAGCTGTACCTATCATTTTGTTGGGGACTTATTACAGGTTTCATATTGCATAATCATAATCAGTATCATTTTCTACTAGAAGAATAACAAAAACAATGAATAATTCACTTCGATTTCTTACTATTTTCGGAATTCTTAAGTAAGCTGTTTTTTTCGACTCGCTAGATGTACAAAACTTTATTTTAAACTAATAATTTTATTAAAAAAACGGAGATATATTTACATTTATTCGTTATCTTGTTCATCATGCGGTTGATGGTGGGACAGAATCTGGCATTGTCATTTCGATCGTTTTACTCTGAACAGACTCATTTGTGTCGTACTAGCCAAAGCTGGTTAAAAAAATGCTAGTAAATGAGTACGCGTGGTCATTGGTATGTTTTTTTTTTTTTTTTTTACCCTCTTTGTTTCACTATACGGGTTATTTGTGAATACCTACTTAATGTTCATTGATTACCAATAAGTATAGGCGGGCAGAGGAGTGTCGCGATTTGATACGAATCTTCTTACCTCCATGTTGATTTGGATTGGGTCAGACTATGAAAGAATATAAACTTTCACTTTGCCCAAATATTGTCTTTCACCTGTAACAAAAGGTATCCAACCACCTTGGAATCGAATTGTCTCCCCTCACCGTCTAGACTAGACCGTTTAGATTCGTTTATCTTCCCGTTCCCTCAATAAAAGTAAATTTATCAAATCCCCCAACGCTTTGCCACGGAATCGCATTACACCTACCGGTACAACTGACGTACGGTCTAGCATAGACAAAAGTATACACACAGACCACTTACCCAATAGACATGAAATCGGTACAAATGACAATGCCAGATTCTGCCCCGCCATCAACCGTATGATGTACAAGATAACGAATTAATGTAAAAATATCTCCGTTTTTTTATTAAAATTATTGGTTTAAATTAAAGTTATGTACAAGTTGCGAGTCGAAAAAAACAGCTTTATTAAGAATTCAGAAAATATTATATATAAACGGATATCACTCACTTATATTGTTAAAGTCGGCAATTAGACCGACATTAGACATTATTAGAGTGATATCCGTTTATATATAATAATTTGTAGTAATGGCTCACTATAGTTTTAATTCTAAAATTCAGAAAATAGTAGGAAATCGAAGCGATTCATTCATTGTTTTTGTTATTCTTCTATAGGGGTTGCGAGAGTAGTAGAAAATGATACTGATTATGATTATGCAATATGAAACCTGTAATAAGTCCCCAACAAAATAATAGGTACAGTTTAAATGGTCACGTAGTTTTGTAGGTGGGGCAAAGCTCCATTGAAATGTGGCAATGTCTTTTAAGTACTTACATACTTCATAGTTAGTTACTATTACTACGTTTTACACATCCTATTATCAAAAAGTGTCGTCTCTCTCTTGTATTGCTGTGCCTAGACAAGGTCCATCAAGAACATTGTAACATTTTTAATGTTAATTATATGAACATCTGTATTATAACTTGTGGAATGCAATATATAATTGAGTATTGAGTATTTCAGCCCCTATTACACGGTAATTGGAGCAAGCAACAAATCCCTGGTGTGTGCTAGTTGAGCAAGATGTTAAGAGTTCCCGCACGCCGCACGCCCGACCGCGCTCTAACGTACTAATAGTCCTCGGAGACTCCAAGATATACCTGCAGCTTAGTTTAGTTCACACGATTGCCAGCTACACACACGGACTATACGCCAGGGCTTTGGACACCGGATTAGTGTTTGTAATCGAGATTTTCATATCATTTTATATGCTTTAGGAAGATATATTTTCTCAGAATTTGAATTACTTCCTAATTATTATATTTACTTGAATATTTATTGACTGACTGACTGACAAAATTGAATTTTTAATGTTTAAGTGTCTAATTTTGCGGTGCCCTTACAGGGTTTATGTGAGCACTTCCTTCCTGTACTATCTAAGAACCATGTTACCACATAAAGCAAGGAATAAATGAATTATGAATTACGCATTATCCATGCTCGGTGAATAAATTAGAACATGATGAAAAAATTCTTGCCGTAAGCAGGACTGAACCTGCGACCTTGTCATTCCGTGACACGCTCTTACCTTGGTTTTTTGGTGTTCTCTTGTCTGGGTTGTCGGAATACTACTACTATTGTCCGATAGATGGAATTGCGTGTAATGGAAGTGCGATGGAACTCCAGAGCGTGTCACGGAATGACAAGGTCGCAGGTTCAAGTCCTGCCCACGGCAAGAATTTTTTCATCATGTTCTAAGATATATTTTGTGAAGACCATCTATAATTCTAATGTAAAACATTGCCTATAAGAAGTAGAGTTTCGATATAGAGAAGCTCCTCCCTAGAGATTAGAAAAAGTATCCAGCCAAATGCAAAGTCCTTAGTCAGGTGCTGGAAAGGCGAGAGCGAGCGGGGAGAGGAGAGTAATACTGTCTCTCATATTCCGTCCGCGCTGCCGTGTCTTCGCCTGTTCTCACCGCCATCGGCTGGCGACGCCCTTGCCTCGCACTGTACACTGCTGGACTTCTCTCCCAAAGCACGCCACTCAGCCAGATTCTCGGCCTTTTGCATCCAGTATCTGCCAGCCACTCTACTCTGGTCATTCCTGCATCTGGTCGGGGGCGTCCCACGCTACATTTACCCCTTCGTGGCCTCCATTCGAAAACCTGTCTACCTACATCTCTGGTGGAAAAGCAGTCTGATTGGAGTAATAATTCCGTTCCATTCTATTCAACCCGTACTACCTGCGGCGCGAATGCATTTTAGATGCACAGACAGCTCGGTAATGGGCGAGCGTGTTCTCCGCAGTCTGGGGGATTTTATCTGCCGGTTGGATTGTTTTGCGAATGGACTGCAACAGCTCAGCGCACTGGGGCTTCATGACATGTACATTACGGACAACGGCAGATCAATAGTTACACTTGCAGTACGATTTCAAATTTTACACCGCCCAAAAATGTAACAACCAAATATCAAAACCACGAAATACAGCGAAAGTTTGTGACCACGAATCACAAAACAACGAATGCACGCCATGCAGAAAATCACCACAAAGAAATAATATCTTTGCTATCACTTGTATAGCGTAGACATTCAATATTAGGTACTATTTAGACAGGCCTATTTGAGCATGAGCTTATAGCCTGTTGGATCGAAGAGGAAAAAGAAGGATCCATTAGATCCACATGTGGATTTAAGAGGAAATAATGCTATCCGCGGATCCACACGTGGAGCGGATCTGTGGATCGAAGTGGACGGAGGGACTCTTGCCACTGTCTTTGTACGAAATCTGACAAGTTTAGTAATATTCTTTATTGCACAAAACAAATACACATACTTAGAAGTAATAATTATATACCTATAGGTACAATAGGCTGTCTTAGCGTTGAGAGCGAAGCGAGTCTGAAATCTGAGAGAGCTCAACTCAGCTATATCACTCAAAACGCGTAGATCCAACGCGTAGAGGCCCCAATTACAAAACGTAGAAGAACAAAAGCATAATTAAACGTGTCACAGTCTATGATAATATCAATCACAATACAGGAGTGCCTTTATTATAACTGACACCTTAATATCTACTGGCAACACTGAATTATCCTGCCAAAATATCCCAGCCACCGCAACAGCATAATTTCTCCTAATAACCACATATCTTTGAAATGAGATATGTCACGTCACTCAGTCACGACGCAAGCAGGGAATCGTGGCTACGTTCCATCGTATCAAATTATCGCGAAGTGAGCGTCGGTCGGCGTGCAATTTATAGGTATCAGGAGAACAAAGTTAGCAACAAACATCGCCTACAGATGAATTTGTATGCCGGGAGCGAGTGTGAGGGCTGGCGTCCAGGGCATGGGAGGAAGCGGGTGATGCATAAAACCGCTGATCCTCCCTTTTTTCATCTTCTTCCTCAGCTTACCGCAGCCCACTCCTGGGCATATTATGCGTTTCCATGAATTTCAAAGTAGGTAGCGATCCAGCAATCCCTCCGGGATTCCTATGCCCTATGACTAACACATGAACAGGCGGCCTGCCCGCGGCCTGCGCTCAGTGAACCGCATGGGCCCCTTTTTCTGCTAGTTCTCGGTAGTGAAACTGGACAGAATAGGACAGTTAACTGGACATTAACGACGACAGAAAAGTAGGCGGGGTATGCATTGCAATTGGCCGCAGGTCGCTGGGCTTGGGCAGGCCGCCTGCGTATGTGTCAGGCTTTACTCGGTGATGCGACGGTGATGCACCCGATGCTCGCTCGTGGCTCCTTTCTCGAGTGCATTTTCTACACTGCTTAGTTTTGCTTTAATGAAGCCTACATCGAACTTTGTCGAATGTTTAGTGGTGTAATTATGTGAACGCGGCATAATAAAGAAGAGAATATGAAGAGATTCTTGCTGCACGCCGCCGCTCGTCGCCCACGCAGCTCCAACCGACGTGCGCCGCCGATAAATGCGGCCACTCTGTTAAATGGAGCCCCCCGGGCCCCGTGCCCCGGACAGACCCCCGCGATAACACCGGCTCATCAAACTTTTTTCCGTTAAACTTTAAAGAGATGCCCTCCGTTCGGGATTAACTGCTCGCACAGCTGATTACGGTGAGGGATGATGATTAGACCTTGTAGGGGTGAATTAATGTGGCAGTAATGGAAGACGATCTGTAGAAATGTGCAGAAAGCAAGATATATTAGACTGCCCATCGCATCTTGTGGGAATGTGAGAATTGGGTTGCCGAACGCAAACTCATGCTGGAGGACATCGCACCAGCCTGTCACCCCGTGTATTACAGCGACCTCGTTGCGACCCGGTCCAACTTCAGAGCTTTTAAGCGCTTCTGCCATGGTTATTATTGGCACTATTACAGAAGGTAGCCTTCTGCTACGGCTCATAGCTCACAGCAGTGAGCAACAACTTCTTCATACTCTATTCTTCTTTCTTTTCTTTAAATAGCCGAGGCGTGACTATGTAACGTACGGCATTTCAGCCCCATTGTGTCGCTTAAACCCGTCACTGTATGACGGTCCAATAGTACGCCACTGTTGATCCTTATCAAACAGGAGTTACAGTGGGAGAGAAGTGGTCAGAATAGAAGCGGCGGCTAAAGAGAGAAATAATAATAACTATATCGGGGAGCTAATAATGGGGGCTTCCCCAAGGCAAGCAGTAGATAAGAGACAGCAGAATGAGAGACAGAAACAGATCCTAGAGAAGACTCCCGATGCAAAAAGAGGGGTGTTTAAAACATATATAACGTTTGTCTGTGTATCTGACATGTCTGTTGCATCGTAGCTCCCAAAAGGATGATTAGATTTAGTTTTTAGGAAGTGGCCGGTTCATGTCAGGCACAGACCTTTAGTTCAATGAAATAAATGGGCAAACAAAAAAATGTGTATTTTGTAATTTTTCTTTTTTCGTGTGGTTTAGTGACCAAGCCTATTTGTCAGAGTTATTCAGGCCGACCATAGGCCTCTGACGTGGCCTAACGACTTCTACCGAGCGACAGCAATCGGGACCAACTGCTTAACATGCTTTCCGAGGCACGAAGGGGCTTAGATGAAAGTGTCACTAGCGGTCACCCATACAGGTCCTGACCTCGCCCAACGTTGTTTAACTTGTACGATCGTTTTCAACGTGTACTCGCAACTGGACTACGAGCCCCTCCTCTCCTGATTTTGTAATAGCAGCAGAAAAGAATAGGATAAGCGTTTATTTGACAGCCAATCAACACTGTACGATGTAAAGAAAAAGCGAATCCGAGTTCAAAGCCAAAAATTGAAGTAAATTGTGATGCTATCAACTCTTAGGCCCAATTCCAGCAGTCACGCTTACAAGCAATTGTCTACATGATGCAGGAAACCTCGACAAGACCTATTGAACATCGCTAACGAGGAGCCGGGCTGAAGAATGCGATCCAACAAACATGTTTAGTCGCTGAACGAGGCGGCATTCTTTCACTGAACACATACGTGGGCATGTTTCGTCGGCACACGCAGCTGTCAAGGTTTTAATAACACTTAATTGAAGAGCATCTTGAAGAAAATGAAACAAAAAGACATCACACTCATCGACCAAACTAGTCCCTAGACATACGGAAACGGTCACAAATTGCAGTCAGACTAGGAAAAAATGGCTATAGAAACAAGTGAGAAGTTTTTTTTTATTTTTTTTTATGTTAACCTATAAATTGTCCCACTGCTGGGCAAAGGTCTCCCCCCTCCTCTTCCATCCATCCCTGTCCTGAGCCTCTTAAAGCCACCCATCCCTGTATCTAACGATATCGTCTCTCCATCTACGCCGAGGTCTGCCCCGACGCCGAAAGTGAGAAGTTATGCATGAAAAAAATTCAAACGATTTATTGCAGTTAAAAAGATCATAAAAGTTAGTAGATACTTAAAACTATGTTATTACATTATATGCGACTATCCGATTCTGAGGCTAAAGGACATTTAAGCCCAGTGTTTCAGAATCGGAATGTCCAGTATCGGCACTGGCCTTCAGAATGCTGATAGCTTAGGTTAGCTAAAGTACATAAAATAATTTCTTACCCTCATTTATTTCCCAATTATAGAAATGTCTTCGTCAACATTCTAAATATCCGCCAACGACAAGAAACTCTCCAAAGTAACATGCATGACTGTTAGAAACTTCCAGAACTTTTGCTGTCATCTCAGAGAAACTACGATCTGGTACAGTTCCGACTTGGCTGAGGATGAAATACGGCGTAAAGTAGAAACTACGTACCGAATGCTCGTAGGAAGTCTGGAGATAGCCATCAGTAACCGACGGACTTTTGACTTTCCTGACTCGCTGGGATAAGGTGGAAATAATAGGATAGTGCCGAAGCCAGCAAAGTCTGTTGTCTACATACAGCCCACCTGAGTGTTGGAGGATTTGGTTTTCTGATCTGGGATATTTTACAACTTAAACTTTACCTGACGAGTTGATCGAGCATATAAAACAACGCCATTGTACATATGTCTGGACTTCTAGATCTTTTAAAAGACATTGCCACTTTTCAATGGAGCTTTGCCCCACCTACAAAACTACGTGACCATTTAAGCTGTACCTTACATTTTGTTGGGGACTTATTACAGTTTTCATATTGCATAATCATAATCAGTATCATTTTCTACTACTCTCGCAACTCCTATAGAAGAATAACAAAAACGATGAATAAATCGCTTCGATTTCTTACTATTTTCTGAATTCTTAATTAAGCTGTTTTTTCGAATCGCAACTTGTACAATACTTTATTTTAAACCAATAATTTTAATAAAAAACTGAGATATTTTTACATTTGTTCGTTATCTTATACAACTTGCGGTTGATGGTGGGGCAGAATCTGGCATTGTCATTTGGTGTAAATGACAATGCCAGATTCTGCCCCACCATCAAGGCATCAATTGCAAGGAAAAGGTGCCAAAGCAATTGAAGAAGGAGTTTTTAGGATAGACCAAACCCTAGTGGCCCCAATCGCACCGATAGTAAGTGACGATGAAGCCGTCGATGAAGCACGCGGGCCTAGTAAATGCCTATTCACTCTTGATGAGAAAAAGTGGCAAAAAACTCTCAGCAGCACCCACTACTTCGTTTTTGCCAACAACTAAAAACTGTCAACGCGTTTTGCATCAACGTCTGTATCCGTACGTATGTGTGACATTTTTTGGCAAAACACAAAGGGACGTTTCGAGTTCCTCCCCGAGCGTTTGGAGAGCGTCTGTAGGTGACGTCTGACGAGTGTTTGCTCCGGTTGTTTAAAAGCAAACAAGCTACAAATTACGGGGAGACAAACAGTAACGCGTAACGTTATCGTTTGCTTAGGACTGAGTATAAATATTACAGTATTTATGTGACACATCATAATATTGTGACGCAATGTGAATGCGGGAATACCCGTGGGGAATACGTTGTTAAAGATAGTTGTAGCGATCACAGAGTGTGACACGTTAAATGCCATGTCAGATTCTGCCCCACCATCAACCGCAAATGAAATGAAATTTGTTTATTCGTTCGAGAGTAGTATTAGATCTTAAGATAAGGTTATTGTCATTTTACTCAACCATTTGGTGTACGAATATTAAAGTAAGTATCTATTTTGATTTATATATCCAGGCAGTAATTAACTAAGTTGTTCAAGATAACGAATAAATGTAAAAAAATGTTTAAAATAAAGTTTTGTACGGTGGAACACAGAGAAAGGTGTACAGGAGAGTTTTTAAGGTTGAGATTTTCTCAAAAACTACTAGAGCTATTGCAAAAATTCTTTCACTGTTTGATAGATAAAAGTTAAAACTTTGTAACTGTAAAAGAATTATTAAATTCGGTCCAGAAGTCTTTGAGAAAATCTCAACCTTATTGAGGCTCCCTGTATACTTATCTCTGTCTTCGACTGTACAAGTTGCGATTCGAAAAAAACAGCTTAATTAAGAATTCAGAAAATAATAAGAAATCGAAGCGATTTATTCATTGTTTTTGTTATTATTCTATAGTAGTTGCGAGAGTAGAGTAGAAAATGTACTGATTATGATTATGCAATATGAAACCTGTAATAAGTCCCCAACAAAATGATAGGTACAGCTTAAATGGTCACGTAGTTTTGTAGGTGGGGCAGAGCTCCATTGAAATGTCTTTTAAACGTCACTCTTCGCGATGTATGAGTGACCAATGACCATGGTAGTCGGACCGTATCAGGCCACTGCTGGACATAGACCTCTTCCAAGGATTCTCGGCCGTTTGCATCTAGTTTCAACCAGACACCTGGCGCAGATCCCACTACTATTATCCGTATAGGCCTCCACTCGAGAACTAGTCTAGCCTATCCGTCTCGTGTCGTCTACTCGTCTTAGGCCACGACAACCGAAAACTATTGGTTGAAAATTAGGTTTTCTCATCATGGTTTAACCTTTTAAACGCCAAAGACGGCCATAACCGACAACGGGATATCGTGGCATGGACGCCATGTTGATCATGTCAAGTTATCACGTCAAATTCTTCCCAAATGTTCAGTGGGGCTCGTAGTCCAGTTGCGGACACGTTGAAAACGATCGTACAAGTTAAGCAACGTTGGGCGAGATCAGGACCTGGATGTATGACCGCTAGCGACACTTTCATCTGAGCCCCTCCGTGCCTCGGGGCGCACGTTAAGCAGTTGGTCCCGGTTGTTGTCGCTTGACAGCAGTCGTCAGGCCACGTCAGAGACCTACGGGCGGCCTGAATAACTTTTACAAATAGGTTTGGTCACTAAACCACACGAGAAAGATGTCATGTATGGTGCGTTGAGGGTGCATCACTTTCTAACATGACGTAGCGTTCAAAAGGTTAAACACTGCCTCTGGTTTTCGTACCTCCGTGGGCAGCCAACTTAACCGGCACTAAATAAATCACTACTCCCCACAATCCCCATTTTGTTCTCAATTGCCGGCCCATCGAGTGGCCACCTTAATCGATGTGCCGACTCACGGCGCGCCTATTACCTCCGCGAATGATACATGGTGCTCCCGCCGCTGCCGCTGCCGGGCCACAGCTATTCATCCTGTATATCGATTGACTTAGTTCGACGACCTTAGGGCGTGTACACAAAACTGCGATGAGACGTCGCATCGTAAAAATCTACGAGACCCACGAAGCATCGCACGAAGTTGCGAATGGATTCTTTGTTTATTTTTCCTATATTTTCTTATCAATGCTTGCTGCATGAAATCGAATCGCAGTTGTCTGCATTGCGTTTGTGAACAAGTTTGGCATGTGAACCCATTTCATTAGGCAAATAGTTTGCGACTGACTGTCGGTTAGCTGATTCGCGACGGTACTGTAGTCAGGTTGCTGGCGTAACACCGGCGGATGCATCACGTCACTAATTTTCGCTGAAAATTGACCGCTGAAAGGTGAATGAAACACATTTAAAAAACAGGGGGACAGCAACGGCAGCAGCACTGGTTGCAATGTATGAAACTTTATAAAAGATGACAGATTGAACGCAGCAACGGATGGCAGCAAAACAACGGAGCGGCAACTCGTAGTCTGTCATTTTATTTTATTTATTTATTTTATTAATGGACTCGACAGTTCGTCATTTGCCAATGTCATGTTACAGAGAATTCAATATATTCAATAGTCTTCTATCTTCCTCCAGGGGAGTCGCAGTAGCGTCTTTACCCTGGGTAGCCGCGTCTTCATGTCTTCATCCAGAGGAGTCGCCGTAGCGTCGTCACTCTGGACGAAGCAGCTCGACAGTCACGTTCACTCCCGAGCTTGTAGCGGGAACTCTTGATAAAAGCTTGAAACTTCAGATCTTGCATAAATAATTCAATAACTTCACCGTACTGTCATTCGCGAACATTTTCTGATTAATTTAACGTGATATTAAACACAAAATAGTCCCTGTAGACATTAAAAGGAAAATTATCAAATAATTTCGCAACCGTCGTTTCCCGCCATTTTCAAGAGAACCGTAGTCTGTCATCTTTCATAGAGTTTCATCACAGACCACTTACCCCATAGACATGAAATCGGTACAGAGCAAGCGAAAATTTCTGTCAACAATGAGCGCATAGAGACAAAGCAGGGTACATGGGTGCCGTATTAAAGAGATGCGTCCATGTCGATAATATCTCTAGGTTACACAGCAATTTTGCGCTCATGTGCGTGCGGGCAGACACGGGCGCCCTCCTATTACAGGTCTATGGGGTAAGTGGTCTGTGAGTTTCATACATTACTACCGCTGCCGTTACGCTGCCGTTGCAGTCCCGCTGCTTTAAATCTATTTCAGCCCTTTCAGCCGGCTCATTCAGTCGGCAGCAAAACGCCGCAAACTGCGAACAGTACGCTTTGTATCAACGCTCCATCTAAACTAAAGTAAGTAATGGGATGCAAACAGTCGGCCTCAAACTAATTTGCCTGATGGGTTCATAGCCTTAGTCCATTATTTATTGCCCTTTGAATTGTTATTCTATCTACGAAGGAGATTTATCTTTGTCGAAAGACGGCTAAGAGGGCACGTCAGACTACTCCCAAAAATTGGAAGGCTCTTTAGCTGTGCCGCCGGGAATTAGAGTTGCAGATGCCATTGCTGCATTGAGGAAGACAACATACTGGGTAATTGGAAATTCGATACATTCCTTGAAAGGGGTGATACCAGAGGTGGTTTGCAACAAATTAGGCCCTATTAACGAAGGGTCGAAAATGAGTGGTTTCTGAGTTGCGGTAATTTAATTTTATTTAGCTGCTCTACTGCATTGAAATAATATTTTTCTGAAAGCTGATAAAGTAGAGATTACCTTTAAAAAATGCATACCTAAAATTCCCATTAACTCAAAAATAAAAGGTCATAAATCACGAGGGTTGAATTTTTTTATCTATGTTATGTTTAAAGTTTCAAGCTTTTATCAAGAGTCCCGCTACAAGCTCGGGAGTGAACGAGCTGCTGTCCAGAGTGACGACGCTACGGCGACTCCTCTGGATGAAGACAAGAAGACGCGGATACCCAGGGTGACGACGCCACGGCGACTCCTCTGGAGAAAGATAGAAGACTATTATAATTATATATTGCATTTTCTGTAACATGACATTGGCAGATGACAAACTGTCGTGTCCATTAATAAAATAAATAAATAATGGAAGAACAAGAGATTGCAGGACATGCTAAAATGGTCACGTCGGCTGGGGCGGCGTGCGATGCCTGGGCATACCGGCCGGGCCGGGCCCGATATTTCATGCCTTCAAGATTTCAATACAAAGTACACAAAACAAATCAATTGCTCTTCAAATTCTATCAGGTACTCCTCATACAATCTTTATTGGTAAATCTAAATAGGCAGTTTATGTATACTCCGAGAATGGAAACCGAGCTTTCTCCACAAGAAATGGGCCTCCTACCACGTCTCCAACGTCTGTGTTAAATTTAATTTTAGTATGTGCTGTTTTAGTTTATTATTAAGTATATAATTATACTATTTTGATTACAAGACGTACTTACAATAACTTTGTAAGCATATTGAATTATTCTGGAAACAAAGATCATTTCATTTTATAATAATTAAAAATACAGCAGCGAGCGCAACAAACTCATGAGTCATTCATTAGTCCAGATACCAAAGTCAGAGAATACTAAATATTCACGAATTCAGCTTGAGCTCGCATTTACGACTGTCAAAATTGTATGAAAACTGACAGCTGACGAACTCAAACTCCATTCATATACCCAAAACTATCTATCGGCATACGGATCTGACGGATCTCAGCTCAGATGCTGCAATCTTAATATTTCTTTGTACCTACAGTAAGTACGACACTTCACATACCTAATGCATGCCTACTTTTATTTTCCTCTTTAAAAGTCATACGAACAAATTGCAGTCTTTAAAATTATCATCCTGGAAAACCCCATGTCCACGAAGCGGATTTAATCGCAGTGAAGGTATTCTAGAAAGTCATGCGCAATCGTGATTCAGATTCCAGGGAATCCTAATTAGATATATGTAATCATGAAGCAAAGAGCGGCCTATGGAGTGAGCCATATTTACAAATGCCAACACTGATCTTGCATCACAAAATCCTCACGAGACAGACAGACGAACGGACAACAAAATGATCCTATAAGGGTTCCTTTACTTGTGCTTAAGACCTATAAGACCTTACAAGGTCTTATAGGTCTTACTGGGCTACTGCCCAGTAGAAATCGACATTAAAATCGCAAAGCATGATGTAGTTCTGCATTTTTGATATGTTGTAGGGATCAGTTAGGGTGATTTAAATCCAAATTTGCAACTTCGAAAAACTTGTGCTCGCTGCGCACCACGCGATAAACTGGTCTTAGCTAGTATAGTCATAGCTTGTCAAATATCTGACATGATTCTAGGTCAACCGGAAGTACCATATAGGTTTTGAGTTTCTCGCGTTTTCATACAAATATGCGGGAAAAGGCGACATAAGCGGCCATATCTTTTGATTGGGTTGACGTCTACGTCAACCCAATCAAAAGATATGTCTCATTAGTCTCATTATTAAATGGCTGCATGAGCTTACAGACCTGAGTATTGGGTATTAATTTCAACTTTATCCGTCCACGCGTTTCTGAGATATAGGTCTTGACAGACAGACGGACAACTAAGTGGTCCTATAAGTTCCTATTTTCCTCTTGTGCTACGGAATTCTAAAAACAGGTATGTCCACAGAGAAAAAGTTATTGGTCATCAACGGAAAATTTACACTCGGTAAACAGCTCTTGGGAAAATCTCAACCTTAATGAATAATTTGCGTTAGAAATGAGGATTCGAGGCAGCATAATCATTTAATACTTCGCCTATAGAAAGTCCGAACCTTCTATTTTCCCGTAACCCCATGACTCGTGAGTCAACAAGGACATAAACGAGGACATGTTACGTTGCAATAGAGACCGACCCAAGTCATTCAGCCGCGCTATGTAAATAATTCCCAACTTTGGAAGGATCCAAGTTATAGAATTAAAACTATAGTGAGCCATTACTACAAAATATTATGTATAAACGGATATCAAAGTCTAAGTGTCGCCGCACACGAGCCACACGCGACAGCCACAAACGCCGCCACGAGAAGCTAGAAGCGGCTACAAAGGTAGCTGAAGCGCGCGACAGCCACTTGTGGCCGGTGGTCGACACCTGCGGTCGGTGGCTGCCACTTTTTTTAACCCATGCGTGCAGTATAGTTTACTGAGGCAAGGGAGAGAGGGGCGCGGAATCGCGCGAGTGGCGTGTGGCGGCTTTTTGTGTCGGCGTTTAGTGGCCGGTGCGAGCCACAAGAAGCAAGCTGCGACGATTTGTAGCGTGTGGCCGCCACCGGCGCCAACCGTGTGCGGCGAGTCCATATAAAATGTATGAAAATTACAGGAAATATGCCTGTGGCGGCGTTTTGTGGCTGTGGCCGGTGGCCCGTGTGCGGGAAGGGTAAGTCAAATCATTTATTTGCGTGAATGTAGGTACATGTATAATCAGTTGTCATGATACAATAGTAAGCCCCTAATACATTCTACCACTTATATGGCATGCAAATATAGAGTATATTACTTATATGAATTTAATGTTTAAAATGTAACTGAAATTTCATGTCATATCCATGTTTAATAAAATAATCCTAGCTATAATTTAAAAATTCGTCAACAGAATAGAATCGCTTGTCAAGTAACCAGTCGTGCAATTTTCTTTTAAAGAGGGGTTCACTCACTTATATTGTTGAAGTCAGCAATTAGACCGACAGTTTCAACCGATTTCGACGGTCTTTCTCAAGGTGAGCGCGCCACGCCCGCGTCACCGAAACGACGACGAGTGCGCGAAGAAACGTCACCGGCGACGCGGACGTGGCGCGCTAGGGATCCCTTTTTTTCGCATAATTTTTTTGTCCTATTTTAATTTAGCATAATGAGTTAGGCATAATGTTTTTTGTCATAATCATATTTTGTCATAATTGTTTTTGGGCATACAATCTAACTAAGCATAATTCTAGTTTGGGCTAATCGTTTTTGCCCTAATTTCGATTTCCATATTGTTTTATGGCATATTGTTTATTCGTCTAATAGATATTATACATAAATAATGTTTGTTTGTGTATTTCTTCTTTTTTGTTGGTATTGGTGTTGTATGTATGGTGTATTAGGTAATAGTAGGTTACGGTGCGGCGGGGGTGGCCCTTGGGCCACCCGTAAGCCGCCAACATGATTATTTTATATACAATCAAAAAGTAAGTATTAGGTAGGTATATCAGATATAAGTTAGGTACCATAGTGTAATAGTAGGTTACGGTGCGGCGGGGGTGGCCCTTGGGCCACCCGTAAGCCGCCAACATGTTTATTTTATATACCTACAATCAAAAAGTAGGTATTATAGTGTAATAGTTGGTTACGGTGCGGCGGGGGTGGCCCTTGGTTTAATTTTTGTTTTTAAAACTTCAGGAGTATATTTTTCGGCGAGTAATTAATATGATTATTACAATTATGTTTCAATATCATTATGACAAAGTTTATTTAGGCTTTATAATATTATTCTTAACAATATTTATGCTGTTTGTAGTTATGCTTAATAATATTATGCCTATAAAGTTATGCCTAATGACTATTATGCGTAGTTATTACTAGGACAATTTAAGGTATGCCATGTTATATTATGACATAAAAATTTATGCACAGAAATAGGGAACCGGCGCGCTAACCTATCCTAAACCTATAAGTAAGTAATGACATCACTACAGTACACAATTATAACTTTAATATAGATTTAATACAATAAAATTCTACAATTAATCATTATAATCAATAGCTGCAGTGAAACGGGTAGTGTGAATACAATATCTATTGTAATGTAATCTGACTGTATGCACCGGGCTGCTCTTTGCCCACAGTTTGTCAAACACAAGCTTAGAATATTGTTGATTGACGTGATCAAGATAGATACTAGATAGGTACACAGGATACAGTCCCTGTAATGTCCCAGGCGCGTTCCTCTTTTTGTTAGGTAATATTATTTATTTTACCCCAGCTCTCGCTCCACACCGCGAACACAGTACGGGATGTGATGACAATCAGCGCTGTCACCAGTCACCCCAGTGGCTGGGCACAGCATTTCAGCTGATCACATCCTATTACGCATATTATTTTAAGTTAGCTCTAAGTGTATAAATAAGGTCACCTTGTATGTGTAATATGTGTAATAATATGTAGTTAGGTATAGTCATTTATGTAATTATTTTAGTATAATATATTATGTAATATAGATAGTAGTAAGAATTTATTGTACGTCAGTGTGCCTGCTCAGAATAAGATCTCCATTTAAATAGTTTAAGGTTAGCTGTAAGATAACTCTTTAGGGTTAAGCTCGCCGTTGTAAATATTGTCTCCAAAACTATGTGTTTATATTTAAGGTTTTATGTACAATAAAGAATACATACATAATAAATATTTTTACCTACGAGAGTCCATGCTGGCCACTTGTCTGGTTTCGGCTCCCAAAGTGTTAGTTTCCTGTCCCCTAGAGCTCCCAGATTGCCTCCAGCGCACGTAACGTTAAAGATTCCACCACGATTACCCGCAGCCATCCATCATGCCATGTAATTGATTGCCGGCGGCCCCTAACCCATGCAAAATCGACTGGCATCAGTCAAAGCCTCGCCCAGCGCTTCTCAAACGCGCCGACCGCAGTGCCCATGGAGTTAGGGGATTTTCAAAATGTATTCGCGATGATATCTCAAAGAAAATATAACCGGCGAAGTGCGAGTCCGCTGTCGGACTCACGCACCGAGGGTTCCGTGCAACTTCACCATAACATTTGATCTTGAACAGATATTTTTTTTAATAGTAACTATGTTATTATATATAAACGGATATCACTCACTTATATTGTTAAAGTCGGCAATTAGACCGACAACGAATCAACGATCAACGAATCCAGCTACAGCCATCGAACGCACCGTCGTCGGCGGCGGGACAAGTTATCTCGGAGCGCGCACAGAGGGCGCTCATCCGCAGTGCGCGAAGAAACGTCAACGGTGACGCGGACGTGGCGCGCTCACCTTGAAAGAGACCGTCGAAATCGGTCGAAACTCTCGGTCTAATTGCCGACTTTAACAATATAAGTGAGTGATATCCGTTTATATATAATAATTTGTAGTAATGGCTCACTATAGTTTTAATTCTAAAAAAGTAACTATGTTAAAAATAATAAAGACCATTTTAGGAATTAAGATTATTTAGGCCCGTATATTAATAGTCTAAGCTCAAGAGTGAATTTAACTGATACACTCTCAAAACGTGATCACCATTTCAAGTATGTCATTTATTAATAAACCAATCTTGAGGGCGTATCACGTGATGTCTTTCTCAGGTCGCGGTTCGCCTACAATGAGCAAATACATTCTCAAGTGTGTGTTTGACAGTTCTCTTGAGAACTGAGTTTGGTTTATTAATACGGCATTACTCACGTGATACCCGATTCCTAAACGCGCATACTAACCAACTAGCGCCGCCAATCATAAAAAATAATATCTTCTAATATAATCAATTTTATTAAAAGAGCTATGTACACAATCTTTATTAGGATAAATACTATTTTTCCATATACAATACATGGCATAATTGCGACAAGCTAAGCAGTTGTTCACACATGTTAAAAACGGCCGTTTTTCACAATTATGTGAACCACAACTTACCGAAATTGAATCACGTTATAAATGAGCATTTAAAAAATAGTATTTATCGTAATAAACATTTTGTACATAGCTTTTTTAATAAAATTTATTAAATTGGAGGATATTATTTTTTTAAGATTGGCGGCGCTACTTGGCTAAGTGAAAGATAACTGAAATGAATCTTAGAAATTATTTGGGCATAATTTCATAGGTCAGGCAGGGTCCTATGTTTAAAATGTTGAGAAACGCTGCAAGGGACGCTACCCTTTCTGTTCGGTGATATTTTACATGTACCCAGTTAATTTTACGTTATATAAATAGTCTGTGCTCTTTATAATAAACTGTTGCCAAGAATTTAATGGCAGTTGATAATAAAATTTCGAAACCGGAAAGTTATATTGTTGTTTTATGACTTTTTTATTTCTATGACATAAGTGGAGCAAAAGAATATATATTTTAGTACTCATAAAAGTTTGGCGGCGTTTAAATAACACTAAGAAGTCATCATCATCAGCCCGTATCAGTCCACTGCTGGATGTAGGCCTCTCCCAAAGCGCGCCAATCAACCCTACTCTCGGCCCTCTGCATCCAGTCCCTGCCACCCATCTTGCGAAGGTCATCCCTCCATCTGGTCGGGGGGCGTCCCACACTACGTTTACCCGTTCGTGGCCTCCATTCGAGAACTCGTCTACCCCGTCGGTTATCGGTTCTACGACAGATGTGACCAGCCCACTGCCACTTCAGTTTACTGATTCTATGAGCAATGTCAACCACTTTTGTCTTCTGGCGGATATACTTACTCGTTTCTTATTCTATCTAATAGAGAAATTCCAAGCATAGCTCTTTCCATAGCACGCTGAGCGACTTTGAACTTGTGTGCCAGTCTCACCGTCAATGTCCACGTTTCGGCTCCGTAGGTCATCACTGGCAGGACGCACTGGTTGAAGACCTTAGTTTTTAGAAATATTGTATTCTAAGAAGTATTGTATAAGTAAAATATGTTGTATATGAGTATGCATATTAATATGTCATTATCCTACATATTACTATTGTTATTCAATAAATTAAACGTCGATTAGGCCCCCATATTAAACGATTTGAACCTATAATACCTTATCACTTTTTAAACTTTCACGGTTTGTATACAAATATCAACAACTTTTCTCAACGCAGTCAGCGAATACGAAAGAGGGTAGATCGTTTTGTGTCACCCTTCTGACGTTTAACACTCACCGACTTCAGTCTACTCGTGACCATGATGGCTGCAATGCTGTCGAAATATCGAGACATCAATAATAAATGTTTAACACGGTAATTCCCGTTTTATCTAATTAATATGTATACTTACCTTATTATACATGAAACAAGGAACCGTCGATGAAGTTAGCGATGTTTACATAGCATACTCCACTCTTGCATGACAATTTTTAGCGTCTCTACCACTCACTCGCTTTTCAATTGTTTGAATATTCAATAGAAGTCGAACATTATGAAAACCAGATGTTTCTGTCTGTCGTATGAGAGTGATAGTTCATAGTTATTTATGGGTAATTATTCCTTACAGGTCAATATTATATTATAAATAAAATAAATCAATTAATACAATAGGTAATTCAATACCTAAAAATTCAATTCAGTACATTAAATTATTCAATTAATATTTATATTACATTATTGTTGTATTTTAATTCTAAAAATTCATTAAAACTGTAGAAGGACTGCTCGACAAGCCAACTCTTCAACCTATTTTTATAGCTCCAAAAGCTGGGAGCTCGTTTGAAAAGTAACGACATATGAGACAAGCCCCCGTACAAAAATTGAAAATATACTTTACGCTCTCTCCGTGGAGCTCGGCGGAATTTTTTCCTTCATGTTATTATACCAATAATTAGGCCAATGATACCGCATAACACTTAATATGTACGAGTACTTATCCACAATGTCCAGCGGAGTTCGGAAAAACCCGTGATGTGATGTGATGATAATTATAATGAGTCAAATGTTAATATTATACCTCCAAATAGGTAAACCAAAGCCCAAATCAAGTGTCTTATTTTGTAAACAAAAACCCTACTAACATTTTAAGCTGTTCTGTGATTATTGCATAGTTATTTTCACATTATTAGATCGGATCACTTTAATTTCACAATGATGAACAGGTTCGATCTGAGGGTTTCTTCAGTGTTGTTGAGGAGCTATACTAGCTGGTAAATAAAATACTGGATATAATGATTTAAAAATGGTAAAATATACTAAACTGTACGGGCCAGGAACGCAACTGACAATAAAAATAAAAAAGAACAATAGGTTTAAAAATATTATAAATAAACTAAAAGAACCTATATGGCCAGTCGCTAACAAGTGTTACATCACAACAGGAAATTAGACGATCAAATTTGTTTACAAAATAAGACACTTGATTTGGGCCGCGGTATACTTACTGTTATTATAACAGTTGTAAAATTCTCAGAAACTTACTCCGCGGTTCGGCGACCCAACGAATGGATAGCCTGTCAATGAGACACGCCATTATGTAGGTACAGTACAGAATTATGTACCTTACAGACAAGGGGAGATTTACAGAAGAACTACTTACCTCATACCTGACTGATTGTAAACAGAATTTTATAAATCGGACGATTTTTTTTGAGTTTAAGGCTATTGTACCATCTAACACAAACATGGGCGTACCCAGGTTTTAGGGCGGGGGGGATCAGATTTTTTTATAAGTTAGGTGCTTATAAAAAGAACTAGGTGTTGCATGGTGCGCGGGCTGCGCGCGGCCCGCGAGACTGTTTTGTTTTCGTGTTGTAGGCGCCGCAACCAAATAAACATTATCCGGATTGTTCGCTGTGCAAATAATTCGTGCAAGTCCATCCACTAATTATATCAAGCACCGCCCGAAAGTTGCAAGTTCAAAACTCTGTGAAAAACATTTATTTCGAAAAGAGTTTGCTCATTTAAAGTAGTTGTTGTGATTTTTAAGGCAAGCAACGCTCGAAATGCCCGTATGCCAGAAACTTAAAGAAATTTTTCAAAAGCCAAACGTTGCTAGCCGTACACAATTTCCATAACTTTGTTCATAATTCGAAAGGCAATGGCATATTGAGCTAGATAGATAGCTGAGTTTACTCAGCCTTAGTGAATCTCCTACATTATTTATTATGGAAATAAAGGCACATGATATATGTATACGATCTAACAGGTATCATCGTCCCCTTGCATCGAGGGAGCTGGGGCCATGATCCACCACGCAGGCCCGGGTTAAAAGCAAAATAGCTTTAGACTGATGTATAAAGTAAAATAAAAATCGCATGCACCAAAGAGACAGCGGACAGGGCTCGGACCGGACTATTTACCAAAACCAATAAATCCTCCGGGACGTAGACTATTGCTATAGCTTTTTTCAGGCGTGACATGTCGACTGTCAATCCACGCGAACGGTCGCGGCCAAAAAACGAGCCATTCGGCGACGCGCATAAACGGTAGTTTGTCACTGTCACGACGAGATTTCACACGCGGCTGTCAACTTCCTAATGTTGGGAACCGGTGGCATGCAGTAACTGTGACTATGTGAGGGGCGAGCAGCAACTACGAGTACTTGTATCCTTATTTATTTTTATTCAATCGACATTTGCCAATGTTATGTTACAGAATATTCAATTAACATAGTCTTCTCTTTCTCCAGAGGAGTCGCCGTGGCGTCGTCACCCTGGATAACCGCGTATTCTTGTCTTCATCCAGAGGAGTCGTCGTAGCGTCCTCACCCTGGGTAGTCGCGTCTTCTTGTCTTCATCCAGAGGAGTCGCAGTAGCGTCTTCACCCTGGGTAGCCGCGTCTTCATGTCTTCATCCAGAGGAGTCGCCGTAGCGTCATCACTCTGGACGAAGCAGCTCGACAGTCACGTTCGCTCCCGAGCTTGTAGTGAAAGTCTTGATATTTTTAACTCGAAACTTCAGATCTTGCATGAATCATGCAATAATTTCACCATATTGTCATTCGCGAACATATTCTGATTAATTTTAATCTAATTTTTATTTATTTTTATTAATGGACTCGACAGTTCGTCATTTGCCAATGTTATGTTACAGAATATTCAAATAAAATAGTTTTCTCTTTCTCCAGAGGAGTCGCCGTGGCGTCGTCACACTGGATATCCGCGTCTTCATGTCTTCATCCAGAAGAGTCGCCGCGGCGTCATCACTCTGGACGAAGCAGCTCGACAGTCACGTTCACTCCCGGGCTTGTAGCGGGACTCTTGATATTTTTAACTCGAAACTTCAGATCTTGCATGAATCACCAAATAATTTCACCATACTGTCATTCGCGAACATTTTCCGATTAATTTAACGTGATATTAAACACAAAATAACCACATAGACATTAAAATGAAAATTATCAAATAATATCGCAACTATCGTTTCCCGCCATTTTCAAAAGCCACTTGTATCCTTTTTTTATTATTATCTATTGATTTTTGTCCAAGTGCGACCCTCTGAGACCCTCTGCGACTCCCCGCGACGCAAAAGGTGTCGCGAGCTATCGCGCGACGCACTGTCGCTCGTCTGTCTGAGCGCTTAGGTATAACACCCCTCTTGTGCATCGGGGCTAAAACAGTAAGGTACGCAACTGCGCATACGCAGCATTGAAAACAAACGGTGTACCTACCAAACGTTGCGGTGAAAAACTCGACCGAGGAAAACCTCAAATTACAAATTGTATTGGCATTCGTACAAATTGATGTTTCATATTTTGATATGGTATTTGTTTTAGTTCGATAATGATTACAATGGAATGGGAAATCCAGTTGCTGATCAACACAATTTGTTATGCCTTTCAAAACAAACAATACCTAAGTGTTCCGTGATATCATTTAATTAGTTTCATTTCATTCAATCGCAGACGCAGTGAGTACATACAAGTGAGATCGATCAACGAATCCATCTACAGCCATCGAACGCACCGTCGTCGGCGGGACAAGTCATTTCGGAACGCGCCCAGAGAGCGCTGATCCGTAGTGCGCGAAGAAACGTCACCGGTGACGCGGGCGTGGCGCGCTCACCTTGAGAAAGACCGTCGAAATCGGTCGAAACTGTCGGTCTAATTGCTGACTTCAACAATATAAGTGAGTGATATCCGTTTATATGTATTGTATTCATTCAATCGAATATTTAAGAACCACTCTCGGCCTTCTGCATCCAGTCTCTGCCCGCTATCTTGCAAAGATCATCCCTCCGTCTGGTCGGGGGGCGTCCTACACTACGTTTACCCATACATGGTACACACTTAGGTATGGTATGGTAGCGATTCTGTTAATTAAGCTAAGTTTGAAAGTTATATAAGTAGTGACTATGTGTCATTTTTATTATTATAAGTTGTTGTAGAGCTAGTTTTAAAAACTACACCAGATTAATTATTATATATAAACGGATATCACTCACTTATATTGTTAAAGTCGGCAATTAGACCGACAGTTTCGACAGTGTCGGTCTAATTGCCGACTTTAACAATATAAGTGAGTGATATCCGTTTATATATAATAATTTGTAGTAATGGCTCATCATCATCAACATCATCATCAGCCCGTATCAGTCCACTGCTGGACGTAGGCCTCTCCCAAAGCGCGCCAATCAACCCTACTCTCGGCCCTCTGCATCCAGTCCCTGCCAGCCATTTTGCGAAGGTCATCCCTCCATCTGGTCGGGGGGCGTCCCACACTACGTTTACCCGTTCGTGGCCTCCATTCGAGAACTCGTCTACCCCATCGGTTATCGGTTCTACGACAGATGTGACCAGCCCACTGCCACTTCAGTTTACTGATTCTATGAACAATGTCAACCACTTTTGTCTTCTGGCGGATATACTCGTTTCTTATTCTATCTAACAGAGAAATTCCAAGCATAGCTCTTTCCATAGCTCGCTGAGCGACCTTGAACCTGTGGGCCAGTCTCACCGTCAATGTCCACGTTTCGGCTCCGTAGGTCATCACTGGCAGGACGCACTGGTTGAAGACCTTAGTTTTTAGGCATTGTGGTATTGAAGACGAGAAGATATGACGTAGCTTCCCAAACGCTGCCCAGCCCAGCTGAATTCTTCTGTCACTCTCTTTCTCGAAGTTGTTCCTACCCAGCTGTAGAGTTTGTCCTAAGTAGACATATTTCTGAACAACTTCGAGGACCGTGGCATCGACTACTACTGGTTCCGGGACGACCAGATCATTGAACATGATCTTGGTCTTATCCAAATTCATCCCGAGCCCGACACGGCGAGAAGCAGCATTAAGGCTATCCAGCATTGCCTGCAGATCCTGCAGCGACTCAGCCATGACCACTATATCGTCGGCAAACCGAAGGTGTGAAATGTACTCGCCATTTACATTGATGCCACGTCCATTCCAGTCCAGTGTTTTGAAGACATCTTCCAGCGCGTTTGTGAAGAGTTTCGGTGATATAACATCTCCCTGTCTCACACCTCTACGCAACTGGATAGATCTTGTTTGCTGGTTCTGGATTTGGACGGTCATAGTGGCGGCGTCATACAGGCACCTCAGCACCTCGATGTACCGCCAGTCTACTTGGCATCGCTGCAAGGACTGCAGAACAGCCCAGGTTTCGATAGAGTCGAATGCTTTCTCATAGTCCACAAATGCAAGACACAGGGGCCGATTGTATTCCTCTGTCTTTTGTATAATCTGCCTCACTGTGTGGATGTGGTCTATGGTGCCATATCCTCCGCGAAACCCGGCCTGCTCCGGGGGCTGGAAGTCGTCAAATCTCCGTCCAAGACGATTCGTAATGACTCTCGAAAACAGCTTGTATACATGACTCAGGAGAGAGATAGGTCTATAGTTTTTCAATAGGGTTTTGTCCCCTTTCTTGAAAAACAGGACAACAATGCTCCTGTGCCATGCCTTCGGAGTTCTCCCACTCTGTATGACGGAGTTAAAAAGCTTCTGTAGCTCCATCAGGACAGGAGTACCACCTGCTTTCAGGAGCTCAGATGTAACCCCGTCTTCACCGGGGGCTTTTCCATTCTTAAGCTGTTTGAGAGCCAGTCCGATTTCGTCAAGACTCACATCCGGCAGGTCTTCGGTAAAATGGCGTGTTAACGTAGCTCGGGGATCATCGGTACTAGGCTCAGGTTGCGGTGCGTGAGGTGCGTACAATCGGCCGTAGAAGTCTTCGATCTCAGCGAGTATCTCTGGTTTGGAAGTGACGGTTCTGCCATTCGCCGACTTCAGTTTGGTCAGATGGCTTCTCCCCAACTGCTGTATGAATACTTTTGACCCTCGATTTTGCTCAATTGCCTCTTGTATGCGGCGTGTATTGGAGCGACGAAGGTCACGACGTATAAGCTTCCTTACATGCTTGTTGAGGGTCCGCTGTTCTGTCTGAGAGATTTGCGTAGCCTTTTCACGTCTTTCCTTCATGAGATCCAGAGTCTCCACTGAGAGCTTAGACTTCGTGCCAGTACGTTGCGACCTGCAAAACCTTACGCCTACGTCCCTGATGGTCTTCACCATTGTGTCAAACGCCTGGTCAACGTCAATTGTGGTTTCCAAGACATCGAATCTATTTTTCAGCTCCAGCTGAAATTTATCGGAGCCGGTTACGATCTGTTGCAGGTTAGGTCGGAGCGTAGACTTCATCATACGGAGTCTTTCTAGCTTAAAATCGATATTCAGGGTGCCTCGCACGAGTCGGTGGTCACTACCAGTGTTAAACCGGTTAAGTACAGAGACATCCCTGAATATATGCCTTTTGTCCGTTATGATGAAGTCTATCTCATTTTTCGTCATAGAGTCGGGGCTTTGCCAAGTCCACTTCCTCTGAGGCTGCTTCTTAAAGAACGAATTCATTAAGAATAGCCCCTCTTTCTCCAGGAAGTTAACTAGCATTTGCCCCCTATGATTCCTGCAACCAAGACCATGTGGTCCGATTTTCGATTCGATGTTGCTCTGTACTCCCACTTTAGCGTTGAAGTCCCCCATGACAACGTTGAAGTGTGTCTTGGTGGTGTGATTGAGGGCTTTGGCTATGTCTTCATAGACAGCCTCCACTTCTTCATCCGAGTGTGCCGACGTTGGTGCGTAGACCTGTACTACCTTAAGAGAGTATCTCTCGGTAAGTTTCAAAATGAGGTACGCTACCCGTGGCGACACACTGGAGATCTCCATTACGTTGTCTACGAGGGCCTTATTCACCAGAAAACCTACCCCGCCTTGGGAGAGTTGATCGCCCTCTCGAAAGTAGAGTAGATGGCCCGATTCCAGGGTCAGTGTGTCCTCCCCCTCTCTTCGGACTTCACATAACCCTAGGACGTGCCAGCGTATCCTCTCCAACTCTACTTCGAGTTCCGCGATATGATCGTCCAGCCGCAGAGTTCGTCCGTTGTACGTAGCCAGGGTCAATTTTGTTTGGCAGCCTCCCGTAACCCGGGGATTCTTAGCACCCCCTGCCCCGCCGTTACCGTAGCCGCTGCCTTGGCTAGGAATAGCGGGGCGGCCGGGAACTGGGGGCCGGGGCCTTGTGGTGTCACTCATATTTGGGAGGTGATGCCCGTAATCGCCACGCTGGGCAAGCGGGTTGGCGATCGCAGAGCCGGCCACCTCGCGCCGGTGACGCTGCTGCCCGTCACCGACCTGCTGCACTTGGCGCCGGCACGGTGCGAGCTGGGTATACCGCCAACTGTCGGTCGCCAGAGCCCCGTCCGTTGGTCGGCAGGGTGCACCACGTGCCGGTGAGGTTGGCAATTGGGTGGCCAATATTGTCGGTCCCCACCCCTTACACCCCCTTGTAATGGCTCACTATAGTTTTAATTCTAAAATTACACCAGATTAAGTAAGTACCTAGTTATTATTAATGGGTATAAATAAATTGTATCTCGGGGTTTACCATCGTCAGTTATGTTATCTAAAGCACAATGGTCATTGATCTGGCTATAAATGGGCGTGAGCTCACTCAATGGTGTTACGCCCATTTATAGCCATATAACCCATTGTTCTTGTGGGTTGCCCCTCCCCCGTGGCCGGGGCAAGCCACTCCCTCGGCGCGTACGCAGCAAAACCCGGCAATACGGCCGAGATTGCAATAGCTTTGCATAGGTTGATAAGCTTGCTGCTGTTATGTAGGTAGGTACCTATATTTCAGTATGTAAATATAAATAAATATTCAGCTATCTGTAAGGTTGCGAGGGTGTGGTCGGTCAAAGATTACCTACCTAAGTATTATAGAAAATACGTCGTAAATTCGTAATATTCCAATAGATATATAGGTATAGCTACTATTAATGTATTACTGTCCTAATAATGTACAGACAACAGCAGATCAATGGTAACACTTGCAGTGTGATTTCAACTCTTACGAAGCAGATAATAAGAACGGTCCAAAGTGTTAGGCAGTGCGCAGACCAGAGTCACGACTGTTTTAAGACAGACTTGTCGCTGAGCAGTTCTCGTAGGCATTAGACAGCTTTGTCTATGAGACGTCTCGTTTGAAGTGTGCGCGCTTCATAATGTTTGTAAAGCAATAGTCTGTCTTATACAGTCGTGACTCTGGTCTGCGCACTGCCTTACGTTCGATCTGCTGTCGGCTGTACTACTGTGAAAATTATAATAAATACCAATCAGTTACTTTAAGATATTTATTATTTTTTTAATTAGGTACCTATACCTAATGAGAGACCTATATTTTGTACTGGGGAAATCCACAAAAACAATATTAATTGTTATGTGGGGAAGTCCGTCCGTCCGTCAGATAAGCTGTGCAGTGCTGAGCGATAAGGTTCTATAGAGACCGACAATAGGTACCCAAAGTAATAGGTACATAGTAAAACTACCCGTTCGCTCGAGAGCCGAGAGCTCGGTGGCTCAGTGGTTGGGTCAATGGACTTGCAATATGGAGGTCCCAGGTTCGATTCCCAGCTAGGCTCAACACGGTGAAGGAAAACATCGTGATGAAACCTGCATGTCGTAGAAGAAAAAAAAATCTAAGGCATGTGAAATCCGCCAACCCGCACTGGGCCCGCGTGGTGGATTATGACCCGAGCTCCCTCGATGTAAGGGAAGGTCTGTGCCCGAGTAGTGGGGACATATAAATAGACTGATGATGATGAAAACTACCCGTTGAATATCGATCGATGTCAATCAATGTTTATTTTGAACTAGCTGTACCCCGTAACTTCGTTTGCGTAGAGGAGGAGGATGGAGGAGATCAGAAGGCAGATCTTCCTCTCTGGATCCTTGTTTCCACATCACATACCGCCATGGCTGTATGAGCTGTCCGGATATTTCAGCTATCTCCTAGTGAAACTCCCATCAAAATCCCTTCAGTAGTTATGGCGCACAAAGTCACAGACAAACAGACAAAAATTCTAAAAAAAAATTGCTGCAGTATTGATCCTAAAACACATTACAATATTCTTTTTCAAAAAATATCCAATATAATACAACTTTTTTACAGTCTTATTATATGTATAGATTAAGTCATCAGACAAAAATAATATGTCCCAACCTACTATCAACAGTAAATAATGAGTAAACCATTTATGAACTCTGATTATTAAGCAATTATTTATTTGTATTGAAATTATGAATGCAATTTATTATATAAAATACAATGTCAAACTTAAAACTAAAATATCCGGTAAACCTTCGTCAGTCAAATAAGCCGCCCCTTGTCATACCCGGTGCAAAGGTGCTCCTAACGCTTGCGGCGTTACCGCGCTGTATAGCTATGGCTAACCTTTGCACCAGGCAGGACCCGGAGCGAGAGTCACAACACCTCTCTCTAAGGCCATAGAAATAGATTAAGCAATAGAAAGTAACCTGAAATATATTTAGGTATATATATAGGTAACTTAACCCGTGAAAATCTTATTTACTGAGGAAAAGTCGTAATATTTTTCATTTACCCGACTGCGCAGCAAGGAAGGGTTATTTTTTGAGTACTTACTAAACCCCTGTATAACCCCCAGTTTTCCGATTATTGTAAATAATAAGAATTGTTCTTATTTCCTAGAAATTAATTAAACCCTTCGGACAATATCGCACCTAGGTGTCAAATCCTTGAGTGAATCACTATCTACGCCTACCACAGACCACTTACCCCATAGACATGAAATCGGTACAAATTTTCAAGCGAAAAATTCTGTCAAGCGATAGGCGCAATTAGACGAAGCGCGCCAGGGGCGCCATATTAAACCTGTTACGATATCTCAAGATTACGCGTGCCGCGAAGCAATTTTGCACTCATGTGCAGGCAGAAACGGGCGCCCTCCTGTTACAGGTCTACGGGGTAAGTGGTCTGTGACGCCTACCATTCATGGAATCTATCTAATGAGAACAATAAGTAATTCATCGGTTCTCTTGAAAATGGCGGGAAACGACGGTTGCGAAATTATTTGATAATTTTCCTTTTAACGTCTACAGGGACTATTTTGTGTTTAATATCACGTTAAATTAATCAGAAAATGTTCGCGAATGACAGTACGGTGAAGTTATTGGATTATTTATGCAAGATCTGAAGTTTCAAGCTTTTATCAAGAGTTCCCGCTACAAGCTCGGGAGTGAACGTGACTGTCGAGCTGCTTCGTCCAGAGTGATGACGCTACGGCGACTCCTCTGGATGAAGACATGAAGACGCGGCTACCCAGGGTGAAGACGCTACTGCGACTCCCCTGGAGGAAGATAGAAGACTATTGAATATATTGAATTTTCTGTAACATGACATTGGCAAATGACGTACTGTCGAGTCCATTAATAAAATAACTAAGTAATTCATCATCAAGATACGTCAATCAATTTCTTCATACAGGGTGAACCCGCTGTAGGCTGTTTAACAAGTGACTCTACATTTCGCTCAAACTTAATTGCTGTTATTCATAAACCTAGTTAAACCTCAGTTCCTTTAAATCGTGTTGCTATCCCTTTCACACTTCGTTAAAAAAGGTTAAGATAGAAAGGGACAGGGTGGCTTAACGGTGGCGTAACTTTAAATCACGTTTATGAACGTAGAATATTAAAATATTGAAAATTACCAATTAATGTAATATTAAGTAAGTATCTATTGCATGCCCACAAAACGGGTAGGTTATGTATGAACATGAATGAATGAATGAATGAATAGACATTTATTTGACACAATACCTACAGCACACTTAAATACATAATGTACACATAATTATACAAAATAACAAATTATATAACTAAGGTGCATGCAGCAGTGCCAAACTGGTCCCAGCTCAGCATGGTGCTATGCCCGAGGGCGTAGCGCTGGTCTTCCGTTGGAACCGGGATCGCGGTCATGTTATAATTTAAGACCTACTTTGTATCCCGTAACCGATTGCAATAAAGACGCTTTGACTTTGAATAACAACTACGAATATTTTACTTAAATCTGTTACTTGTAGCTCAGAAAAATCTTAAGCACCATTATTGCATCAGTTACGGTACACGTAACACGTGGAGAGCTCGGTGGCGTAGTGGTTGGGTCAATGGACGTGCGATACAATATGCGATGGTCCCAGGTTCGATCCCCGGCCAGGTCAGCCATGCATGACCAATGTGTACCAATGAGTTGTCCTCAGTTTTTTTCGACGGAATAATTTACTAATAATTCTGAATTCAAAAACGGCCGTTTTCCGCAATTATGCCAACTACTTACAACTCGCCCGCGGAACACTGTGGGTAAGGTGAGTTGCCACCTACGTAAGCATTATTTTTTTGTAAGTTTGATCAGTTTTTTGTAAGTTTGCTAAATCAAAAAGAAGAAATCGTACCACAACATGCTTACCTAAAAATAATGGTTTTTATATTAATTTAAGCCATCCTGTGGTTACACAAAAAAAATACAATGATTCAGCGTTTACCAAATCCAATCTTAGGATTTAATTTCTCAGTATTTGGATTTGGTAATTGGTGGGAATTTTGGTAACGGTTTCTATCAAGTTACGATATTTTTCAAATAAGTGCAGTCATGCGTCAGACTGGGTTATTCGCGGATTCTCTTGAAGAACGTCTTTGTAACCGTATGAGTCAGAGGGTTATAAAAGGATGTATACTTTTTTGGGAGAAGCGCTATTAAGTATATCTTTAGTTTTATATTTATACATGAACTCGATATTTTTTTAATTCAATAGGCTAGGCCCTCTGTACAATAATTTGTGTTTTAAGTAACTGTCTAGCTAGTTTATTAAACTTACACCGAGACATCTGAAGTCAGCCGACTACCTATATAAGTGTTTAATGTGTAAGTTGATATTTAAACATAATAATATTATGTTGCAATGCGGTTCATGGCATGTAACATCTAGAATTAACCACATGATTGCAATAAAACATTTTGACTTTGACTTTACCAGCCCTTGTAGCACGGGCCAGCATTAGCGATCGGCGTAACGCCGCGGAGCTGTCATACTGACGTTATTACAAGGATTGGACATTTAGTATTGTCATACTAACATGTCATGCTGTCGCTCAGCGGCGTTGCGTCGATCGCTAATGCTGCGCGTGCTAGCACCCCAGGAGACAGACTCATAGATTGTAGAGCATTTATAGAGCAACTTCATTAGCAGATTCATCGACCAACGTTAGAACCATCAAAATATTAAAGTGTTACTTATCTAACTAGTTTAGCTAGACTTGCACTGAAACATACCGAGGTCAGACGGTTACCAGTACTCGTAGGCATGTAGAGTATTGTAGAGCAGCCAGGGGTCGGCACTGGCCAGTAAATTGCACAATTTGTCGATACTAGCCGCCACGAACACTGCTCGGCGGACACGGTACGGCCGCCCGGGATAGAGGGGGCACCAGGGTAGGTTTGGGACCATTGGTATACGCTTTTAGAACTAAAACTATAATGAGACATTACTACAAATTATTATATATGAACGGATATCACTCACTTATATTGTTGAAGTCGGCAATTAGACCGACAGTTTCGACCGATTTCGACGGTTTTTCTCAAGGTGAGCGCGCCACGCCCGCGTCGCCGGTGACGTTTCTTCGCGCACTAAGTGACCGTCGGAATCGGTCGAAACTGTCGATCTAATTGCTGACTTCAACAATATAAGTGAGTGATATCCGTTCATATATAATAATATATATCAAAATGTAGGTTATTAATAAATAAAAATCATGATAATGATTATGTTGAGTACTGGATTTCTATGTAACACCTAGAATTAACCACATGATCGCAATAAAACATTTTGACTTTGACTTTGATCATAAAATTACAAATATGGTGTCACTGTGCCGTGCTCTTCACTCCGCCGCTGCGGACATCCTCTGTCTCATGCTTGAGTTTGACAGATGGTGTAGCGATTTCAGATTGCGTACGTACGATGCGTCCCGCTCGCTCTTTCGCGATGTAGCATATGAACGACTGTGACAGTTACCTTTAGAATTTGACTTAGAGACCGCTACAGAATTGGCTGTAATACCTACTATCGTTAGATTAAAATTTTACATACGGTAAGTTAAGTGGTTCCTGCATAAATTATACCAAGTCAGTATGAAGCTCGCACTCTGGCCTGATATAAGCGTACCTCTATTCCGCCGCATGAGATTATGACAGGATATTGGATCGAGAATTTAGCAGCGTTTAAATACCTTAGGCGGCCGAATGGCTACGAGTTGATGCCAGCCACCCCTCCCTCCGGCTAACGGCTGGCGTTATGCAGGAAGTATACACGAAGTATATAGGTGGCCTCAAATAGATTGAGATTTTCTCAAAAGTTACTGGATTTTCTTGGTCGGCAGGGCGCACCACGTGCCGGTGAGGCTGGCATTTGGGTGGTCAATATAGATGGTCTACAGTCCCCACCCCTTTTCAAATTCAAATATATTTATTTGTAGAAACGGGTTACAGTGAACAGATCTTGGTAATGTTATAGGTTTCTCCGAATCTTGCCCATCTAGAGCATACAAACATTTCATTGAGAATGGAATGGTCATATATGAATGGATCCCTTACACCCAGATTTTGTAGTCATACAATATAGTGCATAAAATGACACGTATTCAAAGACAGAGATAAGTATATAGGGGGCCTCAATGGACCGAATTTAATAATTATATTACAGTTACATAGTTTTAACTTTTATCTATCAAATGGTGAAATAATTGTTGCAATAGGTAAAGTAGTTTTTGAGAAAATCTCAACCTTAAAAACTCTCCTGTACACCTTTCTCTGTGTTCCACCGTACCTACATAATCAAATGAAATGAAATGTCATTTATTTGTAAATATGGGTAAACAATACTTCAGTACCACAATATTCAAAGTAAAAATAATATTAATACCTAATAGGTAAATGTAGTTTCTATTCAACATTTGGTGCAGGGCAGGTAGAGTTCTATGGCACTTAGGTTATGTAAGTTGGCGTTGACTTTCGTTAACGCTAGTAGGTAGAATAGAAATAAAAATGTATACCGAAGCCCAAATCAAGTGTCTTATTTTTGTTAAGGTTGAGATTTTCTCAAAAACTACTTGACCTATTGCAAAAATTCTTTCACTGTTTCATAGATAAAAGTTAAAACTATGTAACTGTAAAAGAATTATTAAATTCGGTCAAGTACTTTTTGAGAAAATCTCAACCTTATTGAGGCCCCCTGTATACTTTTCCGAGATGTATAATAGTAGCAATTCCAGATTGCGTACACTAATATTCGCCTCTAAGCGAGGCGTCCCGCTCGCTCTTACGCGACGTAGCATATGAACGACAATGACAGTTGTGTTTATAGGTTTAGGATTATTCCTATTCCTTTTCTTCGCAAAGTGATGTAAATGTAAATTGAAAATGTACACAACGTACTTATACTTTTTTTTTAACCTATAAATTGTCCCACTACTGGGCAAAGGTCTCCCCCCTCGTCTTCCATCCATCCCTGTCCTGAGCTTATTCCAGCCACCCATCCCTGTAGGTATCTAACGATATCGTCTCTCCACCTACGCCGAGGTCTGCCCCGACTTATACTTACAATAAAGAAATTTGACTTTGTCTTTGGATTCGACATAATGGCCGCTACAGTATTAGCTACTATATCTAACATAAATAATTATATTAGGCAAGTATGAAATGCTAAGCCAACTCCGGCGTATCCGCAATTTATCAGCTAAACACGTTAATGTCACATAAAATTAAGTTATAGCTCAAGTTACAATATCTTATTAGGTAAAACGCTGACCTGGGACTTGCTAACCAACTTTCCGGATTGCGAGCCACGACTGTGTGTAAACTCCGAGCCCGGAGGCTCGCAGACTCCATTTTTCACTATCTCTCCCTCGGGGGTGATTTTAGAATCAATGGGGAAGTTTAGGGTTTAATAAATCACGTTTTGCTAAGTCGAGAATTATGGTAAAGAGGCATACGTACGGAGAGTTTCATTCTTTTTTATCCGACTGCCGAAAAGAGGAAGAGTCTTTATTTTAGTGCTACAGCTGATGACACTGACAACCGATATTCTCATACCAAATGGTTTAATAGCTTGCATTTAGCTACTATATAGGTAGGGGCAGCTGCCCCCCCCCCCCCCCCCCCCCTGGATAATGTTGACGTCCCTACTAAGGATCTTATCTAGTACTTTTATCGATAAAAATGAAGAAAACGAAATTTTTGCCATTTGTTTGCAATACAATATTTTTACAACTAAAAATTACGCGGCGCGTTCGTTCTTTCTGCACCTAGCTTATATAAAAAATCGTACGCCCATGCATGCAGGTTTACTGTTTATGATATTTTAGTAGGTAGGTACACACCAAAGCAGATTAAGTGTAACACTTGAGACTGTTCTTATTATCTGCGTCGTAAGACTTAAAATCGTACTGCAAGTGTTACCTGCGATCTGCTGTTGTCCGTACCAGGCCGACCTGCCCCCTTACTTACCATGAACTCTTATAGCAGGATTATTTCAATAATACTTGGTTATTTCGTACCACAACTTCGTACCTTACTTTAAGGTCGTCATGATACGAAATAACAAAGTATTATTGAAGTAATCCTGCTATAAGAGTTCATGGTAATGGGCTGGTGTTTGAACTTGGGACTCCTTAACAGATGTCTAGACTTCCCAACTAAAGCACACAGCTACTTATTTTCGGGGACTGGGTTTTTCCTTTTTAGATAATCCAAAATGTACGTAATTGATAGGTAAGTACCTACTTATTTATTTGGAATGTACGTTCGTATTGGTTCGTATTACGTAACAATGAATTTCCCTAAGTAGGGACGGGAAGTTGTGCTTTTCACAAACCCCTAACAATGGGAACGTCATGATTCCCGCGAGTTTAATAACTTTACCGCTTAGTTTATAAACAGCGACAGAAAGTAACGCACGTATATTTTAAAACAGTGATAGATAATTTTACTAACCGCGTAGTTTCCCATATAGTAACCCATCTTCTGATTGGTGGAGAAGACTGGCCAATCACAGACTCCGATGGGTCAATCTGACGTCACACTGTGGTGGTGTAAGGGCTGCGCGGGATTGGACGACGGGTGCAATATTTGCGTCATATGCGCTATCTTTGGTAAGTTTCAACTGTAGCCTAGCCTCTTTATGTATTTTATACACAGACCAATTTATCCCCTAGACCTGTAACAGGAGGGCGCCCGTGTCTGCCCGCACATGAGCAAAATAGCTTCGCGACACGTGGCACCTAGAGATATTATCAACATGTACGCATCTCTTTAATACGGCACCCCTGTCCCCCGCTTCGTCTCTATGCGCTCATCGTTGACAGAATTTTTCGCGTGCACATTTGTACCGATTTCATGTCTATTGGGTAAGTGGTCTGTGATTTTATATCTGTGAATGGAGGCCACGAACGGGTCAACGTATCGTGGGACGCCCCCTGACTAGATGGAGGGATGACCTTCGCAAGGTGGCTGGCAGAGACTGGATGCAGATGGCCGATGGGGTTGAGTGGTGTGCTTTGGGAGAGGCCTACGTCCAGCAGCAAAGACATGGTAACCGAGCTACCTGATGGTAAGCGGTCATCGTCGCCTAGAGACAGCTGCAGGACTGTTTTTTTAAATTACACTTAAACTCGAAATATTCATTACTTAAGTATATCGAAGCCCAAATCAAGTGACTTATTTTTTAAACAAATATGATCATCTAATTACCTGTTGTGATCTGATCTAATGTGAAAATAACTATGCAATAATCACAAAAGCTTAAAATATTAGTAGTTTTATTTGTTTACAAAATAAGACACTTGATTTGGGGTTTGGTATAGGTACGGTGGAACACAGAGCAAGGTGTACATGAGAGTTTTTAAGGTTGAGATTTTCTGAAAAACTACTTGACCTATTGCAAAAATTCTTTCACTGATTGATAGATAAAACTATGTAACTGTACAATAATTATTAAATTCGGTCCAGTAGTTTTTGAGAAAATCTCAACCTTATTGAGGCCCCCCTGTATACTTATCTCTGTCCTCGATTGTACAAGTTCCCGTCCCGACTAGGAATCTAACCGAAACCCTTTACAAAGAAAGGAGGCCCACTACAGACTAAGTAGGTCATAAGATCGTGAACTAAACTGATTCATTTATAACTACTAACCTAATGTAGTTGAGCAATATCTAGAAACTAAGTATAAACAAGGAAATAGTTTAGATAAAACAAACCACAAATTACAATATAAAAAAGGTTATTTACTCATACTTAATGGATTCTTAATAGATTCCTTTTAAATGATAAATGGAGAAAATTTTTCATCACGACCGGGATTCGAACCCGGGACCTCGCCATTCCGTGGCACGCATTCTTTGCATATGCGTTATGCGAAACGAAAATCTAAATGATAAATGGAGAAAAAAAATTCTCCATTTAATAGCGCATATGCAAGAAAATATCAAAACAGATTCCTTTTGTTTTCAGAACATCACTGCAATGAGTTGAAACAGTGAGTACTGACATCAGTCTAAAGCGGGGTATTCACGTAGCGACCGTTGTACGGACAGTCGGACTTCCTTCAGTCGACAGGTTATATTGTGTCGCAGTCGCAGAGCAATTTTATATTATTTATTTATTTATAAAGAGCGCTCGGTCTCTTATAGAGAGCTCGGTGGCACAGTGGTTGGGTCAATGGACTTGCAATATGGAGGTCCCAGGTTCGATTCCCAGCCAGGGCAGCCATGTACCAATGAGTTATCCTCGGTTTTTTCGACGGAAAAACTTATGTACATTTACCGAGTGCTCTCAAAACGGTGAAGGAAAACATCGCGATGAAACCTGCATGTCGTAGAAGAAAAAATCTAAGGCATGTGAAATCCGGCAACCCGCACTGGGCCCGCGTAGTGGATCATGGCCCGAGCTCCCTCAATGTAAGGGAAGGTCTGTGCCCGAGCAGTGGGGCAATATAAATAGACTGATGATGATTTATTTATACTGCGATCCTGGCACCTCACCCTTGCCTCCTCCACATTCATCAATCTCTTCATGCATGCTCGCCGGTTTGTAGTAGACCGTACTTGGCCCTTTCTCAAGACCTCGCCAATTTGGTCGCCGCACGTTCTCCTCGGTCTACCTCTGCCGACTCTCCCGTTAACATTCGCTCTATGTATTTCTTTCGTTACCCTTCCTTCACTCATCCGCTCTAAGTGGACAAACCAACGTAACATACCCTTTTGAAATCTATATTATATATCTATTTAAGTATTTTATACTAGGTCGTATTGATAAGTATTGCTTATATTTTAGTACTTATAGTTATTTAGATTTTGTTAATCACAACGACTACCTCTTACAACACTGCTCTCTCTTTCGCGGGTTAGCTGGTAGAAATCTCTTTTGAGATAAGCTCGCTCTTTGTGCCAATATGTTTCTCTTTTATTTTATTTATGTATTTGTGTCCGTATTGATGATCCGTACGACCAATCCCTGTCTTATGAAGACTTCAAAAGACTGAAGTCCGTACGACGATCGCAACATGAATGCTGCCTTTACTTATATCGGTATTATAAAGGTCAGCCAGCGCAGACCGACGGAGTGGAGTGGCGGCGAAGTCACTAATTTAGTAATAAATTCAACTTTATTTACTTAAACAAATGACTGTAATCGGTATAGCAAAGTAAAATGCCACTGACAGCTGCGCATGACGGCGCGCCGAGTCGCGCAGAGGATCTCAATTCTCTAGGAATGTCGGTGTGCCTTGCGACTGGCGAATGCTCTTCGCCGCCACTCCACTCCACTCCGTCGGCCTGCGCTGGCCCATACAATACTAAAAATTTAGAAAAAAACTCTAGACCTATTAAATTTAGTTTATAAATTCGTAAACATTAGATAACATGAACTGTGAAATAGACAGTTGTGATGATACCAGTGTGTGGCACGCTAATCTTAATCGTCGCTTCGTATTCATTTATGCTTAAGATGAGCGACAGTACCAGTAGTAATTGTTACATTTAGGTACAGCAGATCAAGTGTAACACTTTGGACTTTGGACCCTTCTTATTATCTTCGTCGTAAGATTTAAAATCGTACTGCAAGTGTTACCGTTGATCTGCTGTTCTCCTTACGATTAGACTTGACTGCGATGATAGAATCACACTATTGTAAGTTTAAAAAGTTAAATTCTTATCCATCTGTACTTAACTTACTTAAGACTCTATTTACATATTATTACATTTAATAGTACAGTGGATTAAATCACTCATCTTGTGGAAATGTTCACTATAAAATTTGCTTCAAAATACCTTGTCTAATCAACGTCTGACACTCTGACGTCGGCAAAAAATGTCTGCTGTTCTTCTTCAACATAATCACATCACCGTCTTCCAACTCCAGCTTACCGTAGTCCTCTAAACACAGAACCTCAATGTATAACGACTTCGGTGGCTTAAGATTTTCTGTTAAATCTATTCCGGAATAACCAATGTCTTGTCCAAGAGATCTCATGTACGATGCTAAATTAGTTGAATATTTCGAGAACCATTGGTATTCGTCGTCGGAGAGTAGTTCGCGTACGTCTGGGGGTAACGCTGAGCCAAATTCCCAGCGTAGTGTCTTTATTTTGTTCATCCGGGTGTTTAGATAGGCGAGAAGGCAGCGCTTGTTTCGTTCCAGAGCGGAGTGCCGTACTTGTATGGTGCTCCATAGGGGATTGCTGTCCGTTGTGCTGTTATGTGTTGCGTTGCTGGAAGTATTAATACAGATAACAATTTATTCTTTGAAAACAGAAAAGTATAAAAAGAGCCGTAATAATGTCACGTACACCACAGATACACAAACAAATTGGTAAAAAAAGGATAAAGAGTTTGAAAACGGTTGAACCATATAATTGCTTTACATTATTATTATTATTTAATTATGGACTGGCAGCTCATCGTTTGTATAGTCTATCACTTAGTGGTATTATTCTTGTTAATGGTTTTAAAATAACTGTCAAATGACAATGCCAGATTCTGCCCCACCATCAACAGCAAGTTGTACAAGATAACAGATAAATGTAAAAAAATCTCCGTTTTTTATTAAAATTATTGGTTTCAAATAAAGTTTTTTACAAGTTGCGATTCGAAAAAAACAGTTTAATTAAGAATTCAGAAAATAGTAAGAAATCGAAGCGATTTATTCATTGTTTTTGTTATTCTTCTATAGGGGTTGCGAGAGTAGTAGAAAATGATACTGATTATGATTATGCCATATGAAACCTGTAATAAGTCCCCAACAAAATGATAGGAACAGCTAAATGGTCAGTGGTAGTTTTGTAGGTGGGGCAAAGCTCCATTGAAAAGTGGCAATGTCTTTTGTTTTTGAATGCATTAATTGAGATGATTATCATTAATAATTATGCAAGAAAACTCCTTTCTGTATCAGAGCCAACCGTTGACCAATGAGCCCCTACCAGGACGACAAGAGCGACCTCTAGGTCTCGACCAAACCCAAGGTGGGAGGGTATAACCTGTTAGGTTAGGCAGTACTGGTGCAAAAGACATAAATTAGACCTAGTTTGGGAAACAGAGGGTTCCACCGGAACTGTCATCTCATCATTTTCGTTGTCGTTTCAATTTAAACATTATAATATACCTACTTACGTTTTACATTCCTGTCTTTCTATAATAGTATACTAAAAACTAATACTTACACATCTATCACGTTCATTTTATACAGTCCATGCATTTCCTCCAATATTTGACGGATTTTCTCGTCCTGAAAATTAAGGTATCAAAAGTTTAAATAAAAAATCCCTGGTTCCAGGAAATTAAGGCCCATTTGAGGTTATGAGCCCAAAAATGGGAATATGGCGCGAAGAAATAGTTAAACTGGCAATAAGCCTTGTAACTTGTTGTCATTATATGACCATTTTCTTCTGCACCTGTAGTTACAACAAAAAACTTCAATGCTCAAAGATGGATCAAAGTATGAAAGCACAATGTTTCTAAGCTACAAGCAAGTTAACCAAGAACTAAAAAAATATGATATTATATTTACGTTGAATTGTTCGATAGTGTCATGATTTCTTTCGGTTTCCTTTAATAGTTCAATAACTATTTCAGCGAACATTATTACAAAATAAAATAGCTAACAAATGAAAATTATACCAAAACAAACAAATGCAAATAAAAAAGTGGCATGGTAAAGCGGCAAGGCAATGCATTTTCCAGCTCAGCCAAAATATTTATTATATACTCGCTGTCTCTCGCGGCGCACAAAGCACCTAAGCTATTAATTATACCTACCTACGCGTAACAAATAATTCCGAAGAAATATTTGAACACAAAGTAAAATTCAAGCGCTAATTTCACGATTTCGCCTATTTGAAAACAAAACAGACAAGCCATTAAAGTTTAAAAAAAAAATATTTTGGCAGCTTTGCGTTCGGATACACGTTCTCTCAATGTACTTAACTTCTAGGTATGTTCCAAATCAAACTAAACCAACGCAACGAAGGACATGTAGGCTGTTGCACAATTACCACACGTTCGTTCATGAAATAAGGAACCGCGGTCTAGTTAGCATAAGAGTGTATGACTTCATCATGACTTTTTGAGCGTCTCTGCCACTCTCTTGTTTTCCCATTGTGTGAATTTTCAATTCAATAAAGTTAAACGTATTAATAAAAACATGTGTCTATTATGACGTATGTACGGACAACAGCAGATCAATGGTAACACCTTGACGGTTTTAAATCTTACGACGCAGATAATAGGAACGGTCCAACCAAAGTCCAAAGTGTTACACTTGATCTGCTGTTAGCTGTACAAGTACATACCCATGAGAGTGCAAGACAGACAAGAAGAGCGGAGATCCTTTCGTCCCCACACAAAATACTTGAGACTATAAGGGCGCACGATGCTTTTTTTTTTGATTTCATGGTCCGAATGTCAAAATATATCCAAAAATATGTATTTGGACGTGTATTTTGTGACCAAAGAATGTACGGTATTGTGCAGCAGACAACCACACTTGGTGTCTGTCCGTACGCTGCTTTAAAAGGCGACATTCGCCTTTAGTTAATTACGCAGTTGTGGAACGCTAGTTTATATGATTGTCAAGTCAAGAAGTGTGCGGTGTATCCGAACACACATTTCGTCATTTGCCGTCATTATTTACGGATTTTCCATTTCCATTCTTGTCTTCAAATCGCCAAGGAATTTTACGATTGTCCATTCATTGCGCACACGTTTTTGCAGTGAATCGGGTGTTCGGTTCGGACGCGGAACATTACAATTTATTAAAACATGCTTTCGTGCCGTTCGTAACATTTACCAAACGCCTCCAATAGTTTTTATCGTGACCTTTTAGTGTAGTGTAACTTCCACAAAATGAGTGCCAAGAAGGTTTTTGAAACAAAAATACGTGATGACGAGAACACAGATTCTGGTTTTCTGTCGGGGCCTATCGCCCGATACCCGGACGAGGAGGACCCGGCGGAGGAGCCGGAGAGTGGTGACCAGACCGTGCAAAGAGACTGTGTAGTGCAAAGTGATAGTTGTAAAGAGAATGTTGGTGTGGACAGTGGGCTGGACCTGTGTCTGTCGGAGTGCCTGGACAGTCTGCGCGTGGAGACAGAGCCTGCCACAGTATTGCCCACCTTCAAATTGACACCAGACATCCCACCGCTCGCCATACTATTCCAACAGGACGATGATGGAGACACGTAAGTCATACTATAGTGAGCCATATTTAGTTTCCCTGGTATTCGGTTCACCCCCTGCTGGGATACATCGACCATCGATCGATTAACATCACCACATGAGTTATTAACAAGGTTCCCGGGGCGATACAAAAGACTATACAGTGTTTTTAAACTGGGACAGTATGAGCAAATCCAAAGAAGAAGCAGAGAAACTGTCTTAGCAAACATAAATATTAAGTTGAGGTGCCGTTTGGCACTGAAGGGTTCAAAGAAAGACATCAGAATAAATTGTGACACAGATGTTTAGGTTCAGAGGTCTAATTGTGGACCACTGTCCACACACTGTCACTACAGCAAGTCCATTCTCATTTCTATAGTCCATTTCTGGTAATTAGTAACATAAAATGTGTGTCGCAGCAACCGAGCAACGGATTACAGCAATGGGAATGGGTTTACTATCACTGTCAGATCTACAATGAGTGATTTTTATTTCATTTTCATTTGCACCCGCTTATGAAAGCTCTGAACAACAATGTTAAAGGTACCTAGTTGCATTTTCCTATAATTATAATAAAATTGTTATGGACCACAGAACTACGTATATGGCCTACCTACATCATGATATCAGTAACAGAATGGGGCTCTGAATTATACAGAGTTTAGACTCTATTTGAAACTTGGGGGAGAATACCTAATTAGCAGTGGAACTAAAATACTAATTAGGTACCTAGTTTTATGCGATATCATGTAGTGTAAGTATACTATGTAGATATTATTAATTAAATATGTTTTCATTCTCTACAGCACAGAAAACTAATTTAACTAATATGTGTGCATAATTTTGTGATGCATTGGGTATTTTTAAAAATATACCTACTTATCATCCTGAAATAAATTAAGGCAATAATGTGGTGGCATATCTTGCTGCTTTGATATAGGTATTTGTTTCTTACACACTTAATTCATGAGTAAATAAATATGAATTCAAGGCTATAATAGTATGGTCTCTATGACTCAATGTACTTATTCCTAATAATAATATCACCATCAATATTTCACAGTAAATCAACATGATTCAACCATAGTAGAAAATTCTACACATATATTGATCTACTGTCCTTGATTCATACTTTGGAATAAGATTGTTATTTCAAACCCTACTTTATCATATATATATCTAAACATAGCTGATATCTATTTCCCAGCTCTATTTAAAGCTGGTTGCACCGACCACAGGCTAAAGTTAACCCTAGTTAAATCACAAATATGTACTAGCTATGATATTTTAGTGACTTGACGTGGGTTACTGGTCTTAAGTTGAGTTATCTTGTTAGTGCAAATTACCCTTAAAGTAGCTTTAGACCCGTACATTAATACCACTCATGCCTATTTCCCATAGTGGTAGAAAGGGACGGTTAGACTCAATTCTTCATGCATGCTCTTTAGTTTGTAGATACAGTAGTACTCTTCATCGTAGTCGACGACCGCACCCCTCCGCTAGACTCTTGCATGAGCTCGTATGTGTCTGGCGAAATCAAACTTTGTCTTGAACGTCCAGTCACAGCGGCTGTAGTAGAGTTGTCTGGTGCAGTTGTAAGTGGAAGCAGGAAGGCTTCGGGCAAGTTTTCCTTATGTGGCATCTCGTATCAAGTACTGCACTTGTCACTTTATTTAAATACCTATCCCAAATTCATTTTTTATTCTTTACTAGGGATATTGTTACGATAATTGATAGTTTAATAATCATTATTATGCCCACCTAGCGCATTGGACATTGTAACCTATAAGTTTCCTCATATTTTCCTATTTTAATCATGTATCAACCACCACTCAAGTCTTCCTTGAACAGTGGGTTTAAAATTACATTGAATTTGTTATCAAAAAGTTTGTGTCCTTGACCACTAAGGAGACTATTTGAAATGTAGAAAAAATCTTCTTCTTCAGCATACAGCAGCCCACTCTTGGGCATATGCCTCTCCATGATCCTCCATGTGGCCCGATCCCAAGGTTGTCTGGTCCACACCGAGCCAGCAACCTTCTTTATGTCGTCGGCCCATCTGTCCGGTGGTCTGCCCACGCTTCTTCTACCCGTCCGGGGTCTCCACATTAGAACGCACTTACTCCATCGACCATCGTTACGGCGACAGAGAAAAAATCTAAGGCATGTATAATCCTCCCTCGATGCAAGGAAAGATCTATGCCCGAGCAGTGGGGACATAAAATTATACTGACAATAGATACAGCAATTCACACTGGGCCTGCAAGTCACGGTCATGACCTGAGGTCTGTCGATGTAAGGGAAGTCCTGTGCCCGAGCAGTAGGGACATAAAAATACTGATGATGATAGGGTTAAACTTAAACTCCACTTATCAGGTATATTGAACATGTCAATAAAAATATATAATCTTATCCCAGACGAAATAGAAAATGTAACAAATGAAAAAAACATTCATATGACTGCTAAAACAACACCAACATGTTAAATGCTTAAACAATAAACAATTGTTACCTATTACTTACTTAGTTACTGCAAATTTGAACAAAAAATGTCTCTCTTATATTGCTGTGCCTAAACAAGGTCCATCAAGAACATTGTAACATTTTAATATTAATTATATGAACATCTGTATTATAACTTATGGAATGCAATAAATATATTGAGCATTGGGTATTACCTACTTATCAAAGCCATTCTTTTGCACACAATTATACACCGCAATTTAAAATAAAGCTTAATATTTACGATTAAAGTAGGTAATCTTATACTACTGGTACGGACAACACCAGATCAATGGTAACACTTGCAGTACGATTTTAGATCTTACGACGCAGATAATAAAAACGGTCCAAAATGGTACTGCTGTTTGCTGTACATGGTTTGGGACTGGTGCACCCACCCTACATAACAAAGCTATTCTTTTGCAGACAATTACACATCGCGTCAGTCCACGGCTGCGAGAAGTCAGTAAGCACCCTCATCAGGGTGTGCCCAGAGAAGTACCTCCTAGACTTGCCCAATGACTTCGGCCACACAGCGCTGCATCTAGCGGTGTTGAGTCGGCACGCCGTCGTGGCCAGGATGCTGGTGCGGGCAGGAGCCTCGGTGGCAGTCAGAGACCTCAACGGGGACACGCCGCTGCATCTAGCGACGGCTGCGAGCAACGTGGAGTGCCTGCAAGCGCTTCTGGCGCCAACGGAGAGCCAGTCATCACTCAAGAAGCTGGCACCAGTACTCAACCTAAAGAATTATGATGGTGAGTTTTAAACTTTTTATAACAAAAACTATGGTATAAGATTGGAGTCGATTTTGCCCAGCAGTAGGACATTACAGGATAATGAATAAATATTGTTAAATATGGCCCGCAAAGCAGCTACATTACAGTGTAACTGTGCGGGCCACGTGTGCCGCATGCAGCCGGACCGATGGGCCCGGACTGTCACAGAATAGGTGCCATTGGGCGGGCGCCGGTGTCGGGGCAGACCTCCGCGTAGTTGGAGAGACGATGTCGTTAGATACAAGGATAAGTGGCTGGAAGAGGCTCAGGACAGGGATAGATGGAAGAGGAGGGGGGAGACCTTTGCCCAGCAGTGGGACGATTTATCATCATCATCATCATCAGCCCGTATCAGTCCACTGCTGGACGTAGGCCTCTCCCAAAGCGCGCCAATCAACCCTACTCTCGGCCCTCTGCATCCAGTCCCTGCCAGCCATTTTGCGAAGATCATCCCTCCATCTGGTCGGGGGGCGTCCCACACTACGTTTACCCGTTCGTGGCCTCCATTCGAGAACTCGTCTACCCCATCGGTTATCGGTTCTACGACAGATGTGACCAGCCCACTGCCACTTCAGTTTACTGATTCTATGAGCAATGTCAACAACTTTTGTCTTCTGGCGGATATACTCGTTTCTTATTCTATCTAACAGAGAAATTCCAAGCATATATACGACGATTATAGGTTATAGGACGATTTATAGGTTAACAAAAAAAACTATTTTGTATTTTGACATGCGGTTTTTTAAAACCATAATAAATCTGACAGGTCAACTAAAAATAAGCAGGCAGCTTCCTACACCACCCTACCTATAGTACGAGCCAGGGTTAGCGATCGCTAAAAAGTTATATTAAAAACAATGACACTACTTTTAGGACTCTCATGTCAGGCTTAAATTAGAAACGTACGACGGAATCGCTACCAATGTGCGGCTATGTATGTCAAACAGTATTCGGTACCCTGACTATATGTTCAGGTTTTCTCCCTCGTATACGAAAATCCCACTCATATGCAAAAACTCTTGTTCATTACTCGAATACCAAATATGGTCACACAATATTTCTGTAGAAGTGGGCATAGACACCTAAGAGTTACATTATAAAATGTTCAAATGTTAGGGGTATTCCTGAGATGAGTATTTTCCTGTATTTCGCTTTCACAAGATAAGTTTCTAAGAATTCGGCGTCGTATTCTTAAAAGTCGTTACTTATCTAAATCGTTATTAAATGACATATCTTTTGGAAGGTCAACGAAGAGTTCACCCACAGTACTTGCCTCCTATCGGTATCATTTAGGTACTTACACTGACCTCGAGATAACTCATACTGAACTGGACGCATCCCGCCCCCCAATTCCGCTAGAATATTCGACTGAATTGGAGTCTAATCGCTCCGTCACCAGTATAAGTTTACACGGCTTTGACATGTTGAAGTTAGCCGAGCCTGGGGCAACATAATAATGGTGGGGCACCGATTGAGACGAATGGCAGACCGATGAACGCATCGCATTGCCAAATGTTGTGATTAAAAGACCGCGCCGAGCGAAGGTCAATCAGGGTATTGATAAGTGCTAATAAATAACGCCAATAGAAGTCATGGAGGCCGTTGTAGCGGATATGCGAGCGGTTTGCCTTCACTCGAGTATGCTATTGTCCTGAGAAAATTTCATCCGGACATAACTGATGTAATGTCGCAAAAAATACGGAGACTCTAGGATCTAGGATGAATTGAATTGCATTGGTAGGTTCAATTAAAACCTGTTTTCTACGCCACAAAGGCTCAGACATTGTTTACGTGTGAACGCACCGCGGCCGCTAGAACCTCGCCATCGCCAGATCACGTGCCAAGGCCTTCTCTACGCTCAATGCCACTACAACACGAATGTACCCAACTCTAAACGACTTAAACAGAAACACCGAACGCTTGATAATACTCTCCCGAGCAAATCGAACAGCGGAATGTTCCGATGGCCCCAAAGAATCTTTCGGAATTCCCTGCCTGTGTGAATTGTATTAAAAAGATATTAACCAGTCTCCATCGAGATATATGTTCGCATGTTCGGTTTTCCCGAAGCGTTATTCAATGTTTCTCGCCTCGATCTTGCGTAAATACTTCGCGAGCGGCCTTTACACTCGGCGACGGGTTTACCCGGCCTCGGCTGCTGAACGTCGCGGAATAAGGCGCCTTAATTATTTATTTTTGGGTTTCGGACGTGAGAGGCGACCGGTAGGACGGCAGCCGCGGCTGGGTATTCCCGGCCATTGTAGTTTGGGCGAATGCCTCGTTACGAGCCGCCACTCGCAGAGTGAAAGCACCACGCTCGCTAACTGCACCACTGGGGTATCCCAGCGATTGTTCGAGCACCGCTCGGAACGCTAATTGAAAGGTTACGTATATGCTAAGCAGACGGGTTTCCCTGGCGAGATCGTTTCAATGTCCTATGAATGTCACGCGCTAACTACGCAAGCGATTTTCGCTAGCGTTCCACCGAATGAAGGAGGTGGCCAATTTATGGACTACAATCAATAGCTTCGAAGACGAGTTAAATAGATAAAGAAGCGCTGATAGTAGCTAAGTAAAAGGAGGAAAAGCTTGGTATTAGAAAAATGTAAACAAACATGCGGGAAGGGGCGGGAGGAAAACCGCAGAGCGTGGCTAAGCGCCCCGGCGGCGGCGGCGGGCGGTCATTCCACGAAGCGGCCTAGAACAATAGGGAACCGTAAGAATCTATAGAATGAATCTCTGGGTAATTCCGGCGTGAAAGTGTGCCTTGCACACTTGGCGCAATGCACGCGGAAGGCACAGTTCACGTGTGGCCGGGCGATGTTACGCAGCCTCGCTTTCTCTAATTCTATGGCACAGAATTATACAGTCTTTGGGAGCACATATTAAACTAAGCCAACGAGATACGAGCGATCACTGGAGCTCAAGCTGAGTCTGAGCTTGCTGTTACTGTCAAAGTAGAACCTAAGGTTCACTAATTAAATGACAATGCCAAATTCTGCCCCACCATCAACCGCATGATGACGAATAAATGTATAAATATCTCCGTTTTGCGAGTCGAAAAAACAGCTTAATTAAGAATTCAGAAAATAGTATGAAATCGAAGCGAATTATTCATTGGTTTTGTTATAATTTTCTATTATTCTCGCAACTCCTACTGATTGTGATTATGCTATATAAAACCTGTAATAAGTCCCCAACAAAATGATAGCAGCTTCAATAGTCTCGTAGTTTTGTAGGTGGGGCAAAGCTCGCATTGAAATGTGGCAATGTCATTTTTAACTAAATAACTGTATTTCATGTTCTCCTATTATGGAGATGAAAACGGGAATATTCCTCAACTAACGCCAACCGTTGTTTGACCAACAAATGGCTATTGTAGAGGGGTCTGAACGGAGCACATTCTTGTGGTTAAATTTCTACCTACTGCTATTTCCGGCACCCAAGCCTTACGTAATCCAAATTAGCATACTAGTATCATCTAATATTAGATTTATTTTATTACCCGTTGGGTGTTTTGCTGATTTTAGCTTGGTCCTTGACGTGACCTGTAACCTCGCAAAGTCAAAAAATCTTCCTTCCAATACTATTAATGCGCGTTACGTCGTTCTCAAATACAGGTATGATGATTCATCATCATCATCAGTCTATTTATATTGCCCCACTGCTCGGGCACAGACCTTCCCTTACATCGAGGGAGCTCGGGCCATAATCCACCACGCGGGCCCAGTGCGGGTTGGCGGATTTCACATGCTGTAGATTTTTTTCTTCTTCTTCTACGGCATGCAGGTTTCATCACGATGTTTTCCTTCACCGTTTTGAGAGCACTCGGTAAATGTACGTAAGTTTTTCCGTCGAAAAAACCGAGGATAACTCATTGGTACATGGCTGCCCCAGCTGGGAATCGAACCTGGGACCTCCATATTGCAAGTCCATTGACCCAACCACTGAGCCACCGAGCTCTTCCGCACCGTATGATGATTAAATGACCATTTTTGGAAACTACAATCCGGTTCTTGTGAGCATGCTAATGATGGTGGGAGCAACGAATCGTCAACCCAGAACTTTGATAGGCTTTGGATTTTTATTTTTATGCGAATCGAAATCGGGCGACACCAAATTATTTAGGGCTGCTGAATATGGAGAAGATTTCGCTGATTTGAGCCAAGCCACGGTAGCTCTGTTGGAAAAGAGCTTGCCGCGGAATGGTACGATCTAACAGAGAAAGGTATATAAGAAATTTATTAAAATTAAGATTTTCTCAAAAAGAATTTCAGTTACCTACCAAATTAAAAAAAAATTACAATCGGTCAAGTAGTTAAGAAAATCTCAACCAGTATACTTTTATCTGTTTTTGACTCCTGGTCGTGATGAAACTCTACCTATTTAAGTTTCAGAACTATGCTATAATTTTAATTAATTATAGTTTCTTTATCAGTAGTTTTCTTTTAGTTTCAAGTGTTATCAGTGAAGCCTTTAGGGTTTTCCACAACCAAGATTATTCCCTAATCTAAATGATTCTGTTATCACGCACAAAATGCGTGACAATTTGCGATTCGGCCTACTCGATGCATCCTCACTGCACTTTTGTCGACTAATCATTTAAATGCGAGGAATCGATAATTTGTTAATTAATTGGAATTTAAATGACGTTGGAGATATGTCTATGCAACGAGTACGAGGAAAGAGTAAATAAGTATCAAATACGGCGAACTTAACTAATTGTAGCTCGTCTGCTTCCATCATCATAATCAGCCCGTATCAGTCCACTGTTGGATATAGACCTCTCCCAAAGCACGCCACTCAACCCGACTCTCAGCTTTTGTATCCAGTCTCTGCCATCCACCTTTAGTCCGGGAACGTCCAATGCTACGTTTACCGGTTCGTGATTCGTGCTTCCATAAAATAGAAAGTGTCTTATTTATATTGTATTAAAGCTGAGATTTTGTCTAAAATAACTTGACCAGTTGTATTGTAAAATGATTTATAGGTAGATAGATAAAAATATTAAGGTACCTACTTATAAACAATTCTTGATCATTAATTGGTCAGAAATGAAGTGTACGGTCGAAGACAGAGAAAGGTGTACAGTAGAGTTTTTAAGGTTGAGATTTTCTCAAAAACTACTTGACCTATTGCAATAATTATTTTACTGTTAGATAGATAAAAGTTAAAACTATGTACTGTAAAATAACTATTAAATTCGGTCCAGTGGTTGTTGAGAAAATTTCTTCCTTATTGAGGCCCCTTGTATACTTATATCTGTCTTCGTGTGTACTTCTCGGATTTTTTTGATTCTTTTACATAGGTACTCTATCGGTCAAGTAGTAGTTTTTTTTAGAAAACCTCAACCTTTACTAGTCCCATCTAAATACTTTTATTTACCTTATACTTAAACAACCATTTTGACAAACCTGCAGTCATTTGGTAAACATCCCACCTGGGGTTTTCCAGCGCTTGACCTGGTTTTCCGTCGTCGCCCGCCCCCTGCGCGCGCGCAACGAGTTTGTATGAACGTACGCGTTATAGCTTTATGCTGCATCACGCCGCTTCGTAATGACCGCCTACAGTTTTAGGGAATACCAGATTTACGCGACTGCCGCAAGAGATATAATGTTTTTTGGGTATGTATAGCGATGAGAGGCTTGATCGTACAAGTTAAGCAAGGGAAGGTCTGTCTTAGAATGGGTGACCGCGAGTCATTTGAGCCCCTCCATCCGTTGATGTATGAGGTATCTTTAAATTCATCTTGATTACTAAGGGGCTCTTAGGCCAGTTGCGAGTACACGTTGAAAACGGTCGTACAAGTTAAGCAACGTTGGGCGAGGTCAGGATCTGGATGGTTGACCGCTAGTGACACTTTCATCTGAGCCGCTCCGTGCTTCGGGGCGCACGTTAAGCAGTTGGTCCCGGTTGTCGTCACTTGACCACGTCAAAGGCCTACGGGCGACCTGAATAACGTTAACAAATAGGTTTGGTCATTAAATCACACGAGAAAACAAAGATCTTGTTTACTAGACTGATACAGTATTTTAAGCGAAAATAAACAGTCGGCTTTCGTTAGAACATGATGAAAAAATTCTTGCCGTGGGCAGGACTTGAACCAGCGACCTTGTCATTCCGTGACACGCTCTTACCAACTGAGCCACCACAGAAAATCTTCATCGCTTTATACATACTTAAAGGGTATGTTACGCAATTCCATCTATCGGACAATAGTAGTAGTATTCCGACAACCATGTCTAACATTCGGTTAGTCGGCTTTCGTCCTGTTTCGTTCTGTTTTCGTCATTAATACTCATGTAAGTGTCACCATTTATGCGCTGTCGACTGTACCATCGCTACAAACAATGTATCATTTAAATGGGAGACAAGTACAATTTTTATTAGTTGGATAAATAAACACGGAAAGTATGTTTGTTAGGAATTATATGTGGCATTGAAGCGAATTGTACGGTCGAAGACAATGAAAGGTGTACAGTAGAGTTTTTAATTTTGAGATTTTCTCAAAAACTGCTTGACCGATTGTAATAATTATTTAACTGTTAGATAGATAAAAGTGAAAACTATGTAACTGTAAAGAATTGCTGAAATCGGTCCAGTAGTTTTTGAGAAAATCTCAACCTTATTTAGGCCCCCTGTATACTTATCGTGTGTACAGTCGAAGACAGAGATAAGTATACAGGGGGCCTAAATAAGGTTGAGATTTTCTCAAAAACTACGAGACCTAATTTAATAATTCTTTTACAGTACATAGTTTTAAGTTTTATCTATCAAATAGTGAAAGAATTTTTGCAATAGGTCAAGTAGTTTTTAAGAAAATATCAACCTTAAAAACTCTCCTGTACACCTTTCTCTGTGTTCCACGGTACCATCGCTACAAACAATGTATCATTTAAATGGCAGACAAGTACAATTTTTATTAGTTGGATAAATAAACACGGAAAGTATGTTTGCTAGGAATTCTATGTGGCATTGAAGCGAATTGTACATGACTCTAGCGTAGGTTGAGTTACTGGACTCACGATATAGGTCCCTAGGACAAAGCTATTATTAATTAGTGTCACAACACTATTAGTTGGGGGTATCGTTTGATTTTAAAAGACCCACGATACCACCAGGGGTATCGTGGGTCCGCAATGCCAGGTTCGATAAGCGGTCGATCACCAGCACATGAATGTAACACACGGACATTCTAAGATAAGTTTTGTGTAAGTTAATGTGCTGTTAGAGTTTTCCTCGTAAGTTTTTCGTTCGAAGGAAAAACTTGTATTTACCGAATGCTCTCAAACAAATTCTTTCTTTCTTTCTTTCTTTCTAGAGGTGGCGACCCAAAAATAGGCTGTATTTAAAGCAAATAATTCTTTATTCGTAACATAAAGAGGCCCCAATATAATTAAATGGCTTAAAATAGAAATTAACTGTGCATGCGAATGAGAACCGGTCTGAGAGTTTGGAGACTTGTGTGTTGGGTTAAATATAGCATTTAATGTCGTCCGTGATACGGAAGCAGTGAAAATATCGGCGGCCATGTTTGGCCGGGCGAGGACAGCGAGCGAACGCGGTGTTGCCAACTATAATTTCAGAAAATCATTTGGAACATAAAATAATAGCTACTAAATTCGTTTTGCCAAAATGGGATGGAACACTACTTTAGCTGAGAGTTTCTCAAGCACTACTGGACCGAATATAATAATTACTAGCTGTACCCCGCAACTTCGTTTGCGTAGAGGAGGAGGATGGAGAGGATGGAGGCAGATCTTCCTCTCTGGATCCTTGTTTCCACATCACATACCGCCATGGCTTGTAGCCTATGAGCTGTCCGGACATTTCAGCTATCTCCTAGTGAAACTCTCATCAAAATCCCTTCAGTAGTTATGGCGTGATACTTGCACAAAGTCAACAGACAAAAATTCTAAAAATTAGTGTTTTGGCATCAGTATCGACCCTAAAACACATTACAATTATTCTTTTCAAAAAAAATCCAATGTACAGACACAACTTTTTTACAGTCTTATTATATGTATAGATTCTACAATTTCATAGTTCTAACTTTTATCTATCTAACAGTGAAAGAATTTTTGCAAGACGTCGAGTAGTTTTTGAGAAAATTTGAACCTTATTGAGGCCTCCTGTCTGTCTTCGTGGTACAAAAGCAACAGTAGTTAACATTGCTTATAGCAGGGTTTCTTAACGTGGGGTCCATGGACCCCTTAGAGGTCCGTAGCATGTGTGTCAGGGGTCTGCAGTAGGTCAGTCAGTCTAAAAATATTGCCTTGCCTTGTCGAAGACTGTCCCACAATTTAACGTGCTCATTGAGGCCAAACAGCAGCAACCTTTTCATTAACGTAGTAAGTGTAATAAAAGTGCCAATAAAAGACTTTTTTTTATTTCCAAAAATATTTATGGCTGGGGTCCGTGGAATAGTTTAAATTGTGAAAGTGGTCCGTGACTGCAAAAAGGTTAAGAAACCCTGCCTTATAGGATCTACTTATCTCTGTCTTCGTGAGTACGGACAACAGCAGATCAGTGGTAACACTTGCAGTACGATTTCAACTCTTATGACGCAGACAATAAGTACGGTCCAAAGTCCGAAGTGTTACACTTGATGTGTTTTGTTGTGTACCATGTATGACCACCAACATCCCCACCCAATCTGTTATGATGGCACTTCACTTGGCTATTCGTATTCGCTATTGGATGTTTGTCGTATTTGTCGAATACTTGACGTAACAAATAAGACGAATATTTTGTCAAGCATACCAACTACACATGGCAATTATGACAAATACGCAAATACGAATAGCCAAGTGCCACCATTAGATCTAGAAGTTGGTCATACATACCGTCCGCCCGCGCACCGCGCTGCGCAGGCGCACGCCGCATACTTGGGAAAACCCCATGCGCCCGCCCCTCGCCCCGCAGCTCGCTCGTCATGCCACAAATGAATATTTGTACATACGTTTTGACATATTAATTAGACATAGTCGCTTATTTACGCAAGGAAAACTACGTAATTTGTTTGTATTTTTCTGCGATGTTGTTTAAATGTCGGAGACCGGTTTTTTATCCGACTGCAGAGAGAAGTAGGGTAATGTTTTGTCATGTCGGTTCCTTTGTGGCCTCCTTGACTGAACAGCTTGATGGATTTTAATATATGAGGTATCGTTAGCTTCGTCTTGATTATATTCAATCAGTTATGGCCACAGACCCCATAGACCTGTAACAAGAGGGCGCCCGTGTCTGCCCGCACATGAGCGCAACATTGCTTCGCGACACGTGCAACCAAGAGATATTATCGACATGGATGCATCGGCACCTCTGTCCCCCGCTTCGTCTATTGCGCTCATCGTTTACAGAATTTTCGCTTGCAAATTTGTACCGATTTGTACCTATTGGGTAAGTGGTCTGTGGTTATGGGTAAGTCGATAACTCGGGTTATCTTTTGGTGCAAGACGGTAATACACCATAATAAATAATAGTAAATCAAGAGATTAAAAACTCCACAGTTCGCTAACATAACATTATGTATGTGTAAAGAAAGACTCAATTGATTAGATACATAAGAGTATGACGTTCTTTACTATCCGGATATCCAAAAATGTTGCAGGGCAATTATAAAGTTAGGTAATTTGTAAAACACCTAGTCAAGTCGCTCACTACATCTCATTTTGTTTATTCTTGAAATACTTATTCTTCTCAATAAAACTTTGAATAGTATGCGTAATAAGCATAATTATTGCAAAATAAAAATTACGATAGCTACATCTTTTTCGGTCAATTTTGTTTGATATCTCAAAAACTATAGCGTATTTATAAAATGTTATTGAAAATTGTTTTGTATTATACCAAGAATTGGCTAGACGAGGTAGTTATTTTATGATAGTTTAACAGTAACAGTAGCGAAAGATTAACAATCTACTATTGGATATAATCATGGTGTTTGTATGTCACATCATCTTACCCAAAACCATTCAAATTCAAGCCGTATTTCCGTCGCGTAGAGTGCACATGTTACACTGGTCGACTGTACGAATGGGCATGCCCAAACCTCGATACGGTATGTGCGAATTTTCGAGTAAACAGCAAATATGTAACTTGTAATAAGTAAATAGCTTATTTCGCCGCAAATATACGATACCGGTACTAACATGGGCCTGTCGAATGATGGCTGTGGATGTAGCGCCTTAAGAGTGGGAAGAAAATACCCAATAACTTTAATCATCATCATCATCATCAGTCTATTTATATTGCCCCACTGCTCGGGCACAGACCTTCCCTTACATCGAGGGAGCTGGGGCCATGATCCACCACGCGGGCCCAGTGCGGGTTGGCGGATTTCACATGCCATAGATTTTTTTTCTTCTTCTTCTACGACATGCAGGTTTCATCACGATGTTTTCCTTCACCGTTTTGAGAGCACTCGGTAAATGTACGTAAGTTTTTCCGTCGAAAAAACCGAGGATAACTCATTGGTACATGGCTGCCCTGGCTGGGAATCGAACCTGGGACCTCCGTATTGCAAGTCCATTGACCCAACCACTGAGCCACCGAGCTCTCATACACATATAATAACTTTAATAATAATGGTTAATGTTGGTGGAAATGTTGGCACATTGGTAGAGGTAGACCAAGAAGGACATTATAAATAAATAAAATAAGCCTTTTTTTAAATCTTTATTGCAGAGCTTGCGCTATGCGATGCTTTCAATCATTTCGACTAAATGACCGAACCAGCGTAACATGCTCTTTTCAATACTGCTTACTATATGTTCTTACATACCCATTCTCTGATCACTTCAGTCGGGCTACCTCTACGTCAGGCAATATCTAATAAGTGCCTGTTCTATTTCATATCATGGCTCAGTAATTTACGGGAAGACCTGGCTGACGACGGTCCAAAAAACCTTAATGAAGGCGAACTAGACTCCAGTCTGGAACAAAACCGTGCTCAAGGAGGGCCGACCCCAAATAAAAGAGATCAAGGCGTAGGAGGATGATGAGTAATTTACGCCAGTGGTATACGACGAGAGCACCATATTGTCCTATTTAAAAACAGTTACGTTTTGGATTTATCTATGGTAGATCACGATTGCAACGTTGGCGCCCTTCCAAGTTTATTTAAAGCGCATCAGAAATAGATCGCATGAAAAATTGACTTTCAGCATAGTTTCATCAAAGGAACTGGCAATGATTTCTTTGGTCCCGCAGCGGGTGCGACAACTTCCGATACCGGACAATGATCCTCAATTATTCCTCACATTGTTTGTATTCTCTGGTTGATAAGTTTTCATGTCATGTATTTATTTGCGATTACCTATTATTGGCTGCGTAGAAAATATGTTCTGTAACAACTTTTGACCATGCTGCACAGCTGTTGGTAATCCAAACACCTTTCTCTGTGTTCCACCATACAACTGCTAGTGCAACATTAGTAATGTAAAGCATCGCTAGTCTTTCTAAAAATATTAACTAATGACTTCCTATATGGACCCAGTCAAATCTTACTCACTGCGCTTCTCACGTTATAAACCGACAGTCATTGGTGTTTGTAATTCAAACACATTCATCACAGTCCTGAACTATGGTATGACGTATCGACTACCTGTCTCTGAGAAATTCAAGTATGGCGTGGCATGGTCTCATCAGTCGACAGCCCTAACCGCGGTCTTGTGGCGGAAATGCCTCGGGAGTCGGGGCGGCCCGGGCTATGAGCTGGAGAGGAAAACCCATAATAAATTCTAACTCCTAAGTACTCCTAAACCTTTTCGAGAAAACCGCAAACACAAATAAAAGAGTACTCGTAGGAAAAAACGTCGCGTGAAAAAGTTGGGGGTAACCCTAGACAATCAGACTGCATGCTTCCTGCAACAAGTCTGTGTCGTCAATAACAGATAAAAATATGAGATTTTATCAAGAACTACTTGACCGATTGTGAAAATTCTTTCACTAATGCATAGCTTAGAGAGCAGACTATTATAATGTAAAAGAATTTTAAAAATTGATTGAATACTTTTTGAGTAAATTTCAACCTTATAGATCCCCTTCTATATTTTTTCTTGTGTAGATCCTAAGCTCTCTGTATAGATGGTACATAAGTTCACTCGCTTGCAATATACTGTAACTACAATAGGCTAGTTGACGAGTGTCGAAAATTAAATGTTTTTCATTATTATTACAAAATAGACACAAATTCATGGTCAACTGTGAAATTGAAATTAGTTTAATAATGAAGTAACTACAGGCATTTAGAAAAGTTGTGTTAGAAAGAGACAGAAACGGTATACAATGTATTGTACCGCAACCACGGTATGACGTCATACCGTGGTAGCGCCATACAAACTTCATACTAAAGACCGTTTCGCTAAAAAGAGATGGAGCATCCCCCACCACTTGACTTAACCGCTTAAAATCTTCGGTATTAATTGAGATATCGAAAAACTGATTTCACAGTTCTCTTCAGCAGGAGCATGGAAGTTGATTGATGCAATAAAAAAAATGAGCCAACTAGCCTATTGTCGTGATTGATGATATTTTCGATCCACTCCTAACAGGGAGTAGCGAAACTAAAAATCCTACCTTATTTACGTATTCGCTAGCGAGAGTACTCACATTAGCCACTCATGATACTGCTACGAAGGCCCGTATTAATAATCCGAGCTCAAATCCGCCCTCAAGAACGAATCCAGCTGATACACTCTTAAGACGTGATCACCATATAAACCAATCTTACCGCGTATCACGTGATGTCTTTCTCAACTCAAGTAGAAGAACTCAAGTAAACGTCGCGGTGCGCCTGCAATCAGCAAATACGTTCTCAAGTGTGAGTTTGACAGTTCTTTTGAGAAGTGAGTTTTGTTTATTAATACGGCGTTACTCACTTGATACCCGATTCCTAAACGCGCACAGGTCGTTCTCAAGATTGACTTTTGAGCTGAGAGTGATTTATTAATACTTCCTACTACGAACTTTTTTCCTTTCCCACTCACAGTTCCCTACCGGTTGTAATTACCACTAGGACATGATCTTATTAAACAACATGACTCACCATATTATGGTGGTCAGGGCCACTGCGACCGAATTGAAGTTTTTTGTGACGCTGACGTCGCCAGACCGCAGCCGCTGACAGGCTCAGTTAGAATTTCGAGACCTTTGCCAAAAAAAAACGAAACAAACAAAATGTCTGTACAGAGATACCGACGACGTATGTACGCACGCGTGATATAATACAAAAACTGGTTATCGCCATGGCAAAGGTTATGATTACAATATCAGGACATGCTGTGGAAGGCCAAGGGAAAAACCCATTCGGCCATTAATGCCATATGACTCCGCGGCGGTATTGGCCACTGGCATTTTTACCTGAGGGGTGGAGCCTGGACGTTCGCTCTGATTGGTCGATTCCAGGATTAAAGTGTTAGGTATTTTCTCAGGGAAAACCAAGTTTGTGTTTTATTTAAAGATTTCCTTAAGTTTCATGGAGGTTTTTGAGTCGTTTAAGAGGACACTCGTCATCATTTTAATAGTAACATGTACGATTTCAATCAGAATCATCTCTTTGCAAGTATAAATTCTTCTTTTCTCGTGTGGTTTAGTGACCAAACCTATTTGTCGAAGTTATTCAGGCCGCCCGTAGGCCTTTGACGTGGCCTAACGACTGCTGTCAAGCGACAACAACCGGGACCAACTGCTTAACGAGGCACGGAGGGGGGCAGATGAAAGTGTCACTAGCGGTCCTCCATCCATGTACTGACCTCGCCCAGCGTTGCTTAACTTTTCAACGTGTACTGGCAACTGTAAATAAGTAGTGTATATTTTCACACGTATTTTTATTATTTTTAAATTACATTTATACACTACTTTGCACGAGGAAAATGCGCACGTTGAGAAGTCTGTTCTTCACTCTGAAGTGTTACAGTACAGGTGTTTTCGACTGTACCTATTAGACTGCGAACTAACATTAACGTTTGAATAATAGCTTCATATAATATTGTATGAATCACTGCATTTATCCCTTGCGAGCAAGATCATTGCATGTGCATCATGTTTAATTCGAGGTATGGGAAAAAATGGTGACATGCAAAAATCACTGACAATTTACTTAAGGCCTTCCATGAGCCAACTAGCGCCGCCAATCTTGAAAAAATAATATCTTCCAATTTAATAAATTTTATTAAAAAAGCTATTTACAAAATGTTTATTAGGATGAATACTATTTTTCAATATACATGGCATAATTGCGACAAGCTAAGTTGTAGTTCACAAATGTGCCAAAAACGGCCGTTTTTCGCAATTATGCGAACTACAACTTACCGACATTGAATCACGTTATAAATAAGCATTTAAAAAATAGTATTTATCGTAATAAACATTATGTACATAGCTTTTTTAATCAAATTGATTAAATTGCAAGATAATATTTTTCAAAGATCGGCAGCGCTAGATGGCTCATGGAAGGCCCTTAAAAAGAGCTAAAAAAAGTCTCTCTTAGTAGGAAAGTTTTATGTTGGCATAGAAGTACCTAATTAAAAGGACATTTGACTAAAAAAATTTATTGCGTAAAGAAGAAGACGCACTCTAGAGAAATCTGAAATTAATTTTTCGACATTCCAGTTGAAACCGGAAATATTAATAGTCAAAATTGTGCCTAATCTTTTTTTTTTCTTGGCAAAGCAAACTTAGTACCTTATATAAACTTAGTATTCGCAGTAGAAGAGATCGCTTTGAGCGATAAGGCCGCCAATTGTAATATTAACTATATTAGCCTATTTCTTTTGTGTAATTCTTTTTTTTTTGCAATAAAGAATATTTATCTTATCTTATTTATCTTATTCTTGCTTGATTTCTGATTTAAATCTATTTTATTTTACATATGCTATTTTTAAACTGGTATATGTTTGCACAATTGTATATTATTTTGTATAATTAACGAAATTAATTTATTTTTGTTCCAGGTCAAACCTGTCTACACCTGGCCGCCACATCTGGACACAAGCAGACGTTACAGACCCTGCTATACTACGGAGCAGATGTCAACGCAAGAGTAAGTATAAAATAAATAAAATAATAATTTATTAACACGAAAAATTATGACAAAGAGTTTCTTGAAAGTCTTCTTCTTCTCTTCTTAGCCATTCTCTACCATTCTGGTGTAGACCTCCTTTAAATTTCTCCACTCTCGTCTATAGATCTGGAGGAGGCCTATACCCTAAAAGGGTCTTCCAAAGTTTAAAATGATTAAATAAATATGACATACTTAAGTGATAATATAATGTGAACTAACTAGGTACTTATATACAATATTAATTAAAATTAGATGACATAAAATAATATACTTAAGTAAATTAATTGTAAATATATTTGGAAGAAATAAATGGCTATTGAAATTGAAATAGTCTAAAAGATGACCTGAGACATCAACCAAAAATGTGAAATTAATTAATTTATTTTCATAACAACACTTACAGTTAAACCAAACTATGAAATGAAATAGCAATCCATACTAGTTTAGAAACCGGGCTGGTAAGAAAGCTGGCAGACCACCGGCCAGATGGTCCGACGACATCAAAAGAGTTGATGGCTAGGTATGGACCAAACAACCTTGGGATCGGGCCACATGGTGGATTCAAGGAGAGGCATAGCCCAGCAGTGGGCTGCAGTATGCTGATGAAGAAGTCTAATAACTGTATTACTTCAAAACACTATTTTTTTTTTAATTGGCCGATAGATAGATAGACTCTTTATTGTACAAAAATATTACATTACAAAAATTGTTAGGTACAGATTATATTATTGTACAAAGGCGGCCTTATCGCTCAGAGCGATCTCTTCCAGGCAACCCCCGGCGAAAGGAGATGCATAACGACGAACAGTAGTATAGCGCAGGGAATCCACACATTACTCTGATAATTACAGTTATTGGGCAAACTAAATACATATATTATACAATGTAAATGCTAACACTAAATAAATGAATGAATGCCGATATACTGCAGATAACTTTTAAGTTACAAATGTCCAGAATGTCATTAAGTGCATCTAGTCATCAGCTGTATTGTAACCTTCGGTGACGGAACACGTGACATCATTCATGAATTGTGACGTCACTCACTACGACGTAACGTAAACAAAGCGTAAGCATGCGGTCGAATCACGCGCAGCCATTTCCTATTGATGGATATTATCCGCGCTATGGGTAACTTGGCGCCGAGCCTCCAAGTTCCCGAGAAACCATCACCTAGGTATTCACTAATGATGAAAGGATTATACATTGTGGGCTAGTACAGCCCACAATGGGGAGTGCTCGGGCGCCAGTCGGGTCGCGGTTGTATCACAGTTTCCCGTGGCTCGGCAAGAATGGCACGAGGTGGAACACCCCAGGACGTTTAGTCGGTATGCTGCCCCTTCAGGGCGGTGAACCCGACATAACCAACACGCTCCCCCGGGCGTGGTGCCACATGATTTGCATGTTTTACCTGGGTTAAAAAAAAGGTATTCACTAATAGAGTTAGGGCCGCATGGAATAAATATAACCCTAGATTATATATTTAAAGGAAAATGGACTGATGTATAAGGATTATTTAAAATAGGGGCAGGGACTTACGAATTTAATTTAATATTTGTACGCCTGAATTAGCAGTTTGTCTGACAAATAAATAATTGTTTTAATATTTTCTTGCATGTGCGCTATGCGACGCGAAAATCTAAATGATAAATGGAGAGTTTAAGAAAGTTGGAGCGTGCCACTGAATGGCGAGGTCCCTGGTTCGAATCCCGGTCGCTATGAAATCTTTGCTCCGTTTATCATTTAAATAAATAATTCGTTCATTCGTAAAGTTAACGCGAGAAAAATATGTGGAGTTTTCATGTTTGTAAGTCGTTAACTCCTTGATTATCTTTTATTGCAAATGCTATTCGACTTATCTACATGTACTGTAAAGTATTAAGCCGAAAGTTCGGTGTTCAGTATTAGCAATTGAACAAATTTTAATTTTTTTGTGACTTTTCATATTCATATTCATATACTTTATTTCTAACCATACGGAACATTACAGAGCACTTGGTTATGTCAACAACAATTTGGTATCGTACAATGAAACCGGGCGCCAAACTTATTTAGGCGAAGAATATGACTCACATCAGAGATTTAAATCTTTGATAAGTGTAGGTAGTCTACACTTGATCCAATTTAGTTATATATGTATACCTATATAAATAAATCTATGTATTTATTAAATGTCCCAATAATTCGAAAGATAAAATAAGAAAATAGCTGCTGTATAGGGGCATTGTCACAAATAAAATTCAAAATATAAGAACATTTAACTTACATAAATGATTGCGGCTGTATAAGGGCGTTGTCAAAAATAATTAAATTAAGTAATTACAAACTACGATGAAATAAGGTAAAATGTCAAACATGTCATTATGATAAATCTTTCTCCTCTAATGCCTCTTTAATTGTATAATAGCTTTTGTCAATCAGTATTTTCTTGATGCATATTTATTATATCATAGTATTCATACATTTTGTTCTGATTAACTGATCGATTTGTAGGAGACATTAATTTATTTTTATAATTATTCCAGTACTGATACTGAAGCTCCCTTTACATTACACCCTGTATAGTAAATAAAGTAGGTAACCCAGAAAGCAAGTCACAATCACAACACACGTCTTTAGAAATTCCTTGGGTTTTTACTTTTGAATAGTAATCGTGCCGTCGTCACACTGTGAATCAATAATCTGCTGAACTTCGATAGCTGACATCATGCCGCTTTTTATTGGCCACGACAACTGCCCGTTTGTTAGTTATTTTTTAGGTTTTTTGAATGGTTCAAAATTTAAAACATGTTCTGTGTGAGTCAATATGTGTAAAACACGATTTTTTCCTTAAAGATCATTGAGTAAACATTGGTTGAAATGTCGCTCTGCTTTAAAGAGCGTGGGTAAAAAAAAAGAACTCATTCTCTATTAAAAAAACAAAAATAGCGTTGTATCTCAAACATTCTCTGTTAACTGGTCAACTTAAAGCCGTGAGTTCAAGTAATTAACGCATATTAGCGATAGCCCAGCTCGTAGGCCAGTTGCGCGTACACGTTGAAAAGCAACGTTGGGCGCGGCCAAGACCTGGATGGGTGAGCGCTAGTGACACTTTCATCTGAGCCCCTCCGTGCCTCGGGGCGCACGGTAAACAGTTGGTCCCGGTTGTTGTCGCTTGACAGCAGTCGTTAGAACACGTCAGAGGCCTACGGGCGGCCTGAATAAGTCAAAGAAGAAGAAGAAGCGATAGCCATGGTTTAGATGGAAAGATTAATTATTAAACTGTAGCATAACCACAGGTAACAGAAAACCGCATTTCCAGTTAAACACGGATAACATTTAGACGGAGCGACTGGAGACGCGGCATCTAACGTCTACTGTCGTTCTAAATACTGGTTTCATCCAAAAAGTTAGATTTATCCTTGTTTATATGACAATTATAAACCTTTTAGATTGTTAATCGATTTAAAAATACTCTTAAAAGAACATTTTCCTCGTCCCTTAAACAGTTTGACATCACAGCATTGTTTATCTGAACTAAAGTAATAGTTTCATTATCGTATCACTCGTGTTATATTGCTGTGTATCGCGAAGGGTACTTAGCTCGGGCGGCGGTTTCCCCGCTGGGAAACCCGCTCTAATCAGCTGATAGCGATAGCGTTAGCCTCGGGGTTTTTTGTCAGCGTATTGCGCCGTGCGCGCACCTGGTGGCATCTCGGGCCCGGAGCCATGAAGGTTTCACAGCGATCTATGGAGAGAGACGAAAATGTATTTCGTATGAGGACGTTAGAATCGTGTCTCTTTATCGTTGCACGTCAAAATTTTCATTTACACCACTTTGCAAGTCGTCACTGCTGATAAGAAAAAGTGGCAAAAAGTCTCAGTAGCACATCATTTAATACAATAACTTCCAATTGTAATATGTTCATAATTCTGTTTATTAATAATCCAAACGAACTGGCTATACACACCATGCATTCATCATTTAAATAATCATATACTCTGTAATAAGCGTTTCTTTAGTGAAATTTTGCCCTTGTTGTCACTTTCACTCTCATACGTCAGAAAGAGATAAGTATCTGGTTTTATATGTTCGACTTTTATTAAAAATTCAATGGACGTTGAAAGTCATACAAGAGCCTATATCTGCGATGTATATATGGCTCACTCTATAGATAGAGCGTTCAATGCTTCATGTCCGTAGCGATTCGGTGAAGGAAAACAGAGCGTTTTGTTAGAAGTCACTGATTACGAGTTTTCTGAGGAAAACCAAAGTATACGTGACTGGGGATTTATTTATTTTATGGAAAACAATTAATTATGAGTGTCATGGGCAAAAACGGCGTGCACTGAAATCAAAGAATACAGTTATCATAATGAGCAAAAAATTCTGACGAATTTAAAAAATCGATTAAAAATTCGATTTGTGTGTGAAAAACAAAATTGATTCAGAATTGTTTTTGTCGTATGAGGTATCATTACATTCATCTTGATCCAGTATTGATCACAAAATTTAATGGCAAAAAAAAGGCAAAATGTTAATAAAAAAAATTAGATTTTACATTTAGGCCACATGTCAGGAAAGGGTGCTTTGAAAAAGTGGCTATAGCTTTCAACAGCACACATCGCTAAAGTTTTTACACTGTAGGATCATTCAGTCAATCAGCTTCACTCATTCACTGTTTACATAGGTCCTAGTGACGCAGCTAGTCTCGTCAGCCACTCGTAACATAATTATAACACTAGCCTTACGTGCCCTAAGATATAAATCGATTAGTAATGATGGCTGTAAATTTTATGATAGGATTAGTTGCTCTAATGTCGTGTAGATGGTCGATATAATAATATCAGAGGCGATAATCTAAATCATATTTCGTTAGTTAAATTGCTTTATCGATGGATTTAGGCATAAGTCCCAATAATGCGTCAAACAAATTTCCCAACTAGTAAAGATACGATATATCTAAGTCTAAGCTACATTATATTACCTTTTCATTTTACTATCCTTTACCACCATCTCGCAAGGAGTGCCAATTTGACGAGACGTGAGCCAACCCGCGCACACAGCCACACATCAAAGTCTTTTTATGTATTTATGCACGCTAATCTGTGGTTCTTAAGTGTTTGCTGTGCTGAGCCCCGATTTGAATCCAGTTTTAACCAACCCATCTAGGGAAAATTCTAACGAAAGAGCATGCTCACAGAGACTCTCTCGGAGATGCTCTTTTAAAGACTATTTCGAAGCCTTCTGAGTAGTTAGCCCAGGCATAAGCATATTTGGGCTGCTATATTTATTTATTTTTATTTTATTTTGATGTAATCGGAAAACCCACAGCTTTAATGTTACGTATGGGTTATAAAAACTCAAATTAAAAACAAAGCCATTTAAGATAGAGCCCAAATCAAGTGTCTTATTTTGTAAACAAAAACTACGCTACCCTACTAACATTTTAAGCTGTTCTGTGATTATTGCATAGTTATTTTCACATTATTAGATCGGATCACTTTATTTTCACAATGATGAACAGGTTCGATCCATCAGTTCCTTCAGTGTTACATCGCAACAGGTAATTAGACGATCATCATCATCATCAGCCCGTATCAGTCCACTGCTGGACGTAGGCCTCTCCCCAAGTGCGCCAATCAACCCTACTCTCGCCCTCTGCATCCAGTCCCTGCCAGTCATCTTGCGAAGGTCATCCCTCCATCTGGTCGGGAGGCGTCCCACACTACGTTTACCCGTTCGTGGCCTCCATTCGAGAACTCGTCTACCCCATCGGTTATCGGTTCTACGACAGATGTGACCAGCCCACTGCCACTTCAGTTTACTGATTCTATGAGCAATGTCAACCACTTTTGTCTTCTGGCGGATATACTCGTTTCTTATTCTATCTAACAGAGAAATTCCAAGCATACGACGATCATATTTGTTTACAAAATAAGATACTTGATGTGGGCCGCAGTATACACGTTTTCGCCAATAATTTAAACATGTGGGTTAGTGTAACTAAAATATTCATGGTAGTGTTTACAACTGTAGCGTATATCTACGTATAAGGATACCTAGATATACGCTACAATCTGTATTTCATGTCTAGTCCTTTGATCTATAGAGTGTTCTCTTGTCAATTCGTATTTAGTTGAATAAATAAGTAAATTGTATTGATATTAACGCTCCAGTCTGTTTGTCACCAGGAAGGCCTTGCTGGCTGGACCGCCCTGCACATTGCAGCGCGCCGCGGTGACGCGCGCCTCGCGCAGCAGCTGTCGCAGTGGCCGAGCGCCGCCCCGCGCGCGCGCGACTTCGCCGGCCGCACCGCGCGCCGCCTCGCACGCCGCCTCGCGCCGCAAGCGGACCAGGCGCGCCTGCTGGCGGCGCTGCCGGAGGACTCGGATGATAGCGACGACGATACAGATGAGGAGGTTAGTTTTATAATTTTTTATTGATAATTGTACTCGATAATTGTCATTTGCCTGTGTCCAGTTCTCTCTGTCTTCTCGTGTGGTTTAGTGACCAAACCTATTGTCAGAGTTGTTCAGGCCACCCGTAAAAAAATTAAAATAGTTCTTTCTTTCTCAACTTAGTCTAGGGATACAATGTTGCCGGGGTTCTCATGTTAAGTACCAGGTTCCTCTGTAAGGAGGCCCCGCTCTTCCACCTTACGGTCAATTCTAAAAACAGAGTGGCCCGTATGCCTCTGACGTGGCCTAACTGCTGCCGAGCGACAGCAACCGAGACTGACTGCTTAACGTGCGCCCCGATGCACGGAGGGGCTCAGACGATAATGTCCCTTACAGTTGTCCATCCAGATACTTACCTCGCCCAACGTTGCTTAACTTGTACGATAGTTTTCAACGTAGACTCACTGAATTAGGAGCCCCTCAAGTTGAAGAGTAACAATATTGTATCGTAGATATTATCCTTTACCGAAAAGCGATTACAACTCTGTAGGAGCTTTGTATCAGCAGTGTTGAGCTGTAGAAGGAATTTAGCTCGGAAATGCAGCTCTTGCACATAATTCTCTGAGTACTTCAACAAGCCGTGTTGCTAGACACAATAAAAATTAAATTATCCAATAATTAGACAACTGACATTCCCGCTATTTTCGTTCAGCCATTAACGCTTTACTCGTTGAGAGGTCCTTAATATTAGATAATATAAATGCAAATAATTAAATTAGTATAAACGCATGACATAATTAATATTTGACTAAGTTATTTTATAAATGAAATGTACAATTGAAATATATTAAGGAATAAAAGGCTATAATAATTAACGTTTCCAATCCCATGCAAATACTTGCGCAAGTCAGGGGGGGGGGGCTCACTACGTTTACCCGCTCGTGACCTCCATTCGAGGACTCGTCTACCCTCGGTTCTACGACCGATATGACCAGCAACCCACTACCACTTCAGTTTGCTAGTTAAATATTAGGTAATAATTAGGTATGCTAGGTGTTGAATGGTTCCGCTTGGTGTAGGGTGAGAGGCCGGCGAAGCGCAGCCGGTCGGAGATGGGCGAGGGCGCTGTGGCCGGCCCCAGCGGAGTGAGTGGAGCGCCGCACTCAGAGCCGGGCGCGCTCGCTGACACGTGACTACGGTACTAACACTTTGCTCCACTCACTCCGCCCATAATCGCACCCATATAGAAATAAATAGCTATATAACCGCGTTGTACTTTCGTCGATGTAAGGGAAGGTCTGTGCCCGAGCAGTGGGGACATATAAATTGGCAGATGACAGTTATCTAAAGAGTGCCTGACAAAATTGCCCATTGGCCGGCGGCACAGCTAAACAACCTTTAAAATTTTCGAAGTTTTACAATGGTATTCCCATGGCTCTGAGGCCGATATTTGTTTTTAGCGCAAGCTCAGCGTGAGATCGATCTTACGACTTTCGAAAAATTTACGATATCTGACAGTTGTTAACCGAACTAAAAACCTAAGTTCATCAGTTCAAAGCTAAAGAAAATGAATGAATAAACTCTGAAATAATAATAACAATATCTCATAAAAAAAGTATAATGTTCTATCACAATAGTCCAGCGGTTATTTTTGGACTATGAAGTACTGGCCATTTTTAGACTATTAAGTTCTAGCCATTTTTGGGCTATTAAGTACTGGCCATTTTTGGTCTATTAAGTTCCAGCCATTTTTGGACTATTAGGTACTGGCCATTTTTGGTCTCTTAAGTTCTAGCCATTTTCGACTATTAGGTACTGGGCATTTTTGGATTATGAAGTTCTAGCCATTTTTGGACTATGAAGTTCTAGCCATTTTTGGACTATTAAGTACTGGCCATTTTTGAACTATTAAGTTCTAGCTTTTTTTGGACTATTAAGTACTGGCCATTTTTGGACTATTAAGTTCTAGCCATTTTTGGACTATTAATTTTTAGCCATTTTTGGACTATTAGGTACTGGCCATTTTTGGACTATGAAAAGTCACATATTTCTTTCTTCTACGTTCCTGTTACGATAACAATATCGTAATAAACGTGCAACATAGTAACATATCATAAAGGTTTCCTGCGTAATCGTGGCGCCCACCATATAAACTTACGTACCTAAGTTGATTGACCTGTAATAACTACCAATATTTCAATAAACATAAAACACGTCATATCGATGAGATCAATAAACTAAAGAGTAACGACGAATCTAACGATAAATTGCTGGTAAACATTAAACGTTAATTATGCGACTTAGTTACAAAATAAAATAGTTACTTCTTACTTACAGCTAACAGCAGATCCAGTGTAACAATTAGGATTTTGGACCGTTCTTATCATCTGCGTCGTAAGAGTTATAATCGTACTGGACTGTTCTTATAATTATTGAAGAAGAAAAAAACCGACGATTTTGATTAAAATTTTCTATCCTACTAGCTGACCCCGCGAACTTTGTTCCGCGTTAGAGGCAATAAATTAGCAGATTTTTTTCGTCGATTTGTCGCCAGGTACTCGACCATTACCGATAGTCAGGAATTTCTCATATAAATCTTCATCATATTTATCTTTCATTTTTTTCCTACTGGAACGTGATCAAAAGTTCTAAGCTACCTCCTCACCAATTTTCAGCTAAATCGGTTCGTCCGTTCTTGAGTTATAAATAGTGTAACTAACACGACTTTCTTTTATACAGGGTGTAACGTAAAGGGTATATGAAGCCGAAGGGAAGGTGTTCAGTATCGGTAACTGAACAACTTTTGTTCTACGACTTTTGGAATAAAAAATAAAAATAAATTAATGTCTCATACAAATCGAACAGCTAACCTGAACGAAATGTATGAAGTCAAAAAATAAATTCGCGAAAATCGAAAAGTCGTAGAACAAAAGTTGTTCAGCTACCGATACTGAACACCCTCCCTTCGGCTTCATATACCCTTTACGTTACACCCTGTATATATATAATAAGATGTCACTCCTACAATCAACACGAATCTAACGACACCTCCTATGTTACAATCCTTCAAGCCGTTTAGACTGCAGGGCGGGACAAAGAATTAGACATATAAAACCGAAGCTCAAATCAAGTGTCTTATTTTGTAAACAAAAACTACCCTACTAACATTTTAAGCTATTATGTGATTATTATTTTCACATTATTAGATCGGATCACATGGTTGTTTACAAAATAAGACACTTGATTTGGGCCGCGGTTCACATACACTCGAAAAAAAACTATAGATAAATGAAAATAACGTTAGATTTTGTATTGTTACAGTATGATAGCGACAGCGAAGGCGTCGAGGCTCTATTCGATAAGCTGCGCGGGAGCATGACCGTCGCTTCTCTGGTGAAGTGAGCGCGTGCGCTGCAGTCTCGCCGGGCGCACTGCGGGGACGGCGGAGCGCAGCGGGACCACAACACGGGGGAAACAGCGTCTGTTTTTTGTCTGTCGTGTGTTTTATAATTTCAAGCTAAGTTTGACAGTTCTAAAAGTTTCATCCGACAACACAGACCACGTATAAACGGATAACACTCACTTATATTGTTGAAGCCGCCAATTAGACCAACAGTTTCGACCGACTTCGACGGTCTTTCTCAAGGTGAGCGCGCCACGCCCGCTAAGTGAGCGATATCCGTTTAATGTTTATATATAATAACTAGGTGTTGCATGGTGCGCGGGCCGCGCGCGGCCCGCGAGACTGCTTTGTTTTCGTGTTGTAGGCGCCGCAACTAAATAAACATTATCCGGATTGTTCGCTGTGCAAATAATTCGTGCAAGCCATCCACTAATTATATCAAGCACCGCCCGAAAGTTGCAAGTTCAAAACTCTGTGAAAAACATTTATTTCGAAAAGAGTTTGCTCATTTAAAGTAGGTTATTGTTGTGATTTTTAAATCAAGCAACGCTCGAAATGCCCGTATGCCAGAAACTTAAAAAAAGTTTTCAAAAGCCAAACGTTGCTAGCTGTACACAATTTCCATAACTTTGTTCATAATTCGAAAGGCAAGGGCATCTTTTTCTTTGGTAGCGTGGGGACGCTCCGGGCTTCGCCCTACGCGGAGCTCGGCCTATGGCCTCGCAGCCCGGCTCGGCCTTCGGCCTCGCAAAAGTTACTTGGAAGGTAGGGAGTTTTTTCTGCTTGGCAAGGGGACGCTTCGGGCTTCGCCCTACGCGGAGCTCGGCCTATGGCCTCGCAGGCCGGCTCGGCCTGCGGCCTCGCAAAAATTACTTGGGAGGTGGGGAGTTGTTTCTGCTTGGCAAGGGGACGCTTCGGGCTTCGCCCTACGCGGAGCTCGGCCTATGGCCTCGCAGGCCGGCTCGGCCTTCGGCCTCGCAAAAGTTACTTGGAAGGTGGGGAGTTGTTTCTGCTTGACAAGGGGACGCTTCGGGCTTCGCCCTACGCGGAGCTCGGCCTATGGCCTCGCAGAAATTACTTGGAAGGTGGGGAGTTGTTTCTGCTTGGCAAGGAGACGCTTCGGGCTTCGCCCTACGCGGAGCTCGGCCTATGGCCTCGCAGACCGGCTCGGCCTTCGGCCTCGCAAAAGTTACTTGGAAGGTGGGGAGTTGTTTCTGCTTGACAAGGGGACGCTTCGGGCTTCGCCCTACGCGGAGCTCGGCCTACGGCCTCGCGGTGTTCTATCGCTTCGGGCTTCGCCCTACGCGGAGCTCGGCCTTCGGCCTCGCGGGAGGGTGCTCGGCCTTCGGCCTCGCTATAGTTACTGATAGATATTTACCGCACGCCAGTAATCCTTTCGTTTCGTATAGGAAAATATATGGAAAAAATATTATGGTTTACTGCTCGTCCGCCATTTTGTTTTTCCCAAAAATGACAATTTTCTGGTATACTGCATCATATGTGCTACGAAGTGGAATTGGTTGGATATTCCTCATGCGCTCGTGCTAGGCCAGCTAATTCGTCAAAGTTTGGTCTGAAATGTCCAAATTTTCAATCGGCTATATTTCCGCCGCCATTTTGTTTTTCTTTTGTTTTTCAATTTCATCACAAAGTAGGTCGACCATGTGACGCGTGTTCCAAATTTGAACGAAATCTGTTTGAAAATGGCGGAGATGGCATCACGTGACCCGCCGCCATTTTGTTTTTTTCACTTCCCTATAGTTTTCCTCTGGTCCAATCACTAAACTATACAACTCCCCCCTACATCATTTTCACCTCCGGGAACTCCTTCAGACTAAACGGGCACGTCAATCAGTGAGTCAGTCAGTCAGTCAGTGAGTCAGTCAGTGGTAGTCGAGCTATATATATTTGTAATTTGTAGTAATGGCTCACTATAGTTTTAATTCTAAAACAGACCACTTCCCCCCTAGCCCTGTAACAGGAGGGCGCCCGTGTCTGCCCGCACATGAGCGCACATTGCTTCGCGACACGTGGCACATAGAGATATTATCGACATGGACGCATCTCTTTAAGACACCCCTGTCCCCCGCTTCGTCTATTGCGCTCATCGTTGACATAATTTTTCGCTTGCTTTGTACCGATTTCATGTCTAATTGGGTAAGTGGTCTGTGTCCGAGAAAGTCAAAAAAACATACTAATGTACTTTACTGCAAGTAAATTATTTATCGTCAACTTTTTTTTAATTTACATTTACACCACTTTGGCAAGGAAAAGTGGCCAAAAATTCTCAGTAGCCATGTTTTAAATGAAATAATACTTTATTTAATTAATCTTTTATTGCAAATATGTTGGTTATTACTACATGTGCCCAATTCCGATAAGATATTTTTTTCATTTCATTAATTCGCATAAAGTTATAACTTGTTGACCATTTTACTGTTCGGTTATTTGCACGAATTGCCTAACCAGTATAAGCGGCCCAGCCTTTGTTAACTTCATCATGTTTGCTGGGCCCAGCTTACGCTGGTTACTCAATGATTCGACTCAAATATCTAGGCAGAATTGAGGGTACCCAACGATTTAACCTGCGTCCTTTTTATAGCTTTGATGTAGGAAAGGGAGCATTTTAGAACTGTCAAATTTAGGCTCTTAGCCATGAACGTAACTTAAAGTCAGGCGGTGGTTTAAGCCACGATTTAAGGATTTGCGCCATACAAAATCGGTAGTTTAGCAACTGTCAATATACGCCACCGGTTAGCAATATTTATGGCTACGAGCCATTGATCTCTTATAAACAACTAGATACACAAAGGTCTTACTAAAACAATTTGAAAAAAACGTCCAAATATTATAATATATAGGGTGTAACGTAAAGGGTATATGAAGCCGAAGGGAGGGTGTTCAGTATCGGTGACTGAACAACTTTTGTTCTACGACTTTTCGATTTTCGCGAATTTATTTTTTGACTTTTCATACATTTCGTCCCGGTCAGCTGATCGATTTGTATGAGACATTTATTTATTTTTATTTTTTATTCGAAAAATCGTAAAACAAAAGTTGTTCAGTTGCCGATACTGAACACCCTCCCTTCGGTTTCATATACTCTTTACGTTACACCCTGTATAGTCCATTATTTGGACGTTAACAATGGACCCTCCATTGTTAACGTCCAAATAATGTCCAATAAAGCATTCATCCGTTTGGACCTTCTTTGCGCTCGGACATTTTTAGAAGGCAGACTGTGTATCTAGTTGTTTATAGGAGATCAATGCGACGAGCCTTAGAAACGCACGCAGAATTGCTTGTAGGCATAATTTCAAGTCGATGTAGGCTTATCGAAGTAAACAACTCGTAGATAACAAGATGACGGCCAGTTCTGTGTAGCGGGGTGGAGGGGCCGCAGTGAATGACACATTGATGTCGCGTTACGGGGAATTAAACTGATTTTCTGACAGCTTATAATATATGACGATTGAACTCTGGTGTCACAAATGTATGGGAGTTTAGACTCTCCTATATCTATACATATAATAAGACTGTAAAAAAGTTGTGTCTGTAAATTGGATATTTTTTGAAAAGAATAATTGTAATGTGTTTTAGGATCGATACTGATGCCAAAACACTAATTTGTATGGGAGTTTAGACTCTCCTATAATAAGACTGTAAAAAAGTTGTGTCTGTACATTGGATATTTTTTGAAAAGAATAATTGTAATGTGTTTTTTTTGGGATCGATACTGATGCCAAAACGCTAATTTGTAGAATTTTTGTCTGTGACTTTATGCAAGTATCACGCCATAACTACTGAAGGGATTTTGATGGGAGTTTCACTAGGAGATAGCTGAAATATCCGGACAGCTCATAGGCTATAAACCATGGCGGTATGTGATGTAGAAACAAGGATCCAGAGAGAAAGATCTGCCTCCTGATCTCCTCCATCCTCCTCTACGCAAACGAAGTTGCGGGGTACAGCTAGTATAATATAATAATATCTATTTTGCACAAATATATTGTCTATTCAAAAAAAATTTTATTATTAAATTGTTAACATGTAATAGATAAAAAAGAAAAATCGATCTTGTATCAAATGCCAAATAAGTAAAAGTTCAATTAATGTAACATTGCTGGGTATTACGAGTTAGATTGCAATGCTTGGGTACAAGCAAGCTTATGTTTAAAATGTAAAGCTGTAAGGAAAATCACCCCAAGCATGACTCAATGAATTCACGGATATTCTAGAATAATATTTCGGCGACAAAATATCAGATATTGTTATAGCGATATTTATTTATAATTTTATTATGGTGATTGTCCTGAAAATTCCTTATTTAAACGTAAAGCGAGCAATTTTTTTTAAACGAACAAAGTGCATTTAACAATCCAATAAAGTGTCATTAGATAAACTATTATTTTATAGTACTCTACTCCGTTTCGCCAAATATGATTCTAGTATCCATAGAAAGCATTGAAAAGGATTTAATTACCAATTTCATCTCATCATACTCATACATACGTTGAAAAATACTACATAAGACATGGCTGTATAGGCTAGTTTCCCATTGCCTTTCCCTCTTTGGGATAAATAATAACATCATCAATGAATTCATTGTGGACCCTCCGTGCTATGTTGACAACTTTATGTGTATAATAAACCTTATAAACAATAGGAACAATTATGCTTATTGTATTTGTAAAATTGTACAGGGCGATCGGAAAATATAAGTAAAAGTTACTACTGAAAAGACTTGGTAGTGACCACAGTACATTGTTTTTTAATAGTTCAGTAACCGTTATAAGTAGCTGTAGTTTCCATTTCCCAAATATATTGGATATTGTATCTTATACATTGATCTCCCATAAACAACTAGATACACAAAGGTCTTACTAAAACAATTTAAAAGCGACCAAATAAGGATCTATTGTTAACGTCCAAATAATGTCCAATAAAGCAAATGAGGGTTCATTCATCCGTTTGGACCTATGCTCTCGAACATTTTTAGAAGGCAGACTGTGTATCTAGTTGTTTATAGGAGATCAATGATCTTATATCGAATTTATTAGTGTTACAATTCTAATTCTGTAGCGTCCACTAAGTCGAATCCTAATCCTAAACGCAACTGTCACTGTCGTTCATATGGTACATCGCGTAAGAGCGAGCGGGACGATTCGCTTAGCGGCGCCTGGAAATCGCTACAAATGAGTGAGAAGGAAAATCGGAACTATATCCAAAAAAAATATTTCCTCCATAATTATGCTGTCACTAACATGTCTTCCTTGAGCGCCAGAGCTGTAAATGAACTAAAACGCCATAGTTCATTTAGATGATAATGAAATTTTAATTGGTCATAAAAAAATATTTGCTGCAGTCATTCGCACACAATTTGAATACTAAATCAAACCATTTAAATATATATTGTGTTTTGTGATCTTATATTAACAGAACTTCAGATGCGGAGATTATAATATTTTATATTTTGATTTCTTAATCAAATTGTGTATATTTTTATATGCAAAGTTCTAATGAATCATGAGTTGATTTTGTGAGTTCACTCGCTATCCAGAACTAATGGGAATAGATCAAAATGTAGACAGTCTTGCTCATACTTTTTTTGAAAGCAGAAGTTAAGACTTACCCATTGGTTATTAAATAAACAAATATCCACCTAATACAGTTATGATTGACTAAATCCTCAGTTATTTTACGGTGGATGTCATTATATTATCATTTTGCCATGAAATATGTATTTAAAGTCGGTTATAGCTGAGCTAAGCTCTCGCGGTCGGCTCAACATCGGGCCTTGTAGCGATAAAGGCGACTTAAAGTTAAGCGGTGGTTTACACATTTGACCATATACGAGTAAAATCGGTGGTTTAGCTACTGTCAAATTAAGGCACCGTTTAGCATTTTTATCACCACTAGCCTAGTAGTGATATTTTTTGAAATTATTCACCTTTATTTATGTTAAACATGAGTAAAGCTGAATAAAAGCGATAGTTACTAAAATGATCGCTCTGTTGCTACGCCAAGTGTGAGTCGACCTTTATCTAGAAAGATAAGTATCCCTGTATTTTAGAAATGTTATGTATAATTTAATTAGATAATCAAAAAGTATATGTATAGGTAATTTGCATAAGATATTGTTATATGGATAGTGTATTGGTATTTTATATATCGTTGCCAGATAAAATATATTGAGTAATAACATTAAAAATTGCAGTTTGATTTATTTATTGTTAAGATTGTATACCCAACGATCTGTTTATCGTTTTCATTTTAATACATGGATGGTATATAACAGGAGTTTCTCTCTCTACGACACAGCAGGGCTAGTACGCGCTTTAGCAATATCAATCCCATACATTTTTGTTTATATTCTATTGCTGTTATTCATAAACCTCAATTCCTTTAAATCGTGTTGCTATCCCTTTCACACTTCATTAAAAAAGGTTAAGATAGAAAGGAACAGGGTGGCGTAACTTTATATTTTATTTTATTAAGACATGGAAAACCAACAGCTTATAAACTACATTTTAATTTTAATAAAAGCAAGAAGCCAATATAGGTCTTCACTTATAGATACTGAATAATTAAACAAGACGCAAATAATTAAATAAAATATAGAAACTAGAAAAACTAAGATTCAGTGCAGTGCTTATCAATCAAAGCCCGCTCTATACAAACCCACCGCACGGCCACCTGCAGACACTCAATCCGGCACAGAGTTCACAAATCTCGCGGTCAGCAAGCGACGCATGGATGAGGCGCTCGTGCGGAACAGGTCTACGCACTCATCGTCACATTAAGGGGCGGCGAGCTGTCAAACTCGAGCGCGAGACAGAAGATGTCCCGCAGCGGCCGGAGTGACGAGCACGGCACAGTGACTCCATATTTGTATTTTTATTGATTTTGGATGAATTTCGGTTGGGAAATTAAAATGCGCCAATAAAAATCAGATTTTAAAACAAGCTCTCGTAATTATAATACCCTACATTTTGATATATATTTCGTATGAATAACTATTTCGGTTTAGACATAATTTTAAATGACATGGAAGGGGTGTGTTTGCGATTTTTTTCTATCGAGCGAAGTTTGACCAATCGTGTATCGGTATTCATCAGTCCCTAAATATACACTCCAAGATTGCTATATATTTTTTTAAGACGTCTAATTTTAGTAGTTAGTGCCGGAGCCTTCATCGAAAAACTGAAAATACGCGCATACGAGGCCTTAAAAAGTTCGCTCGCTCGCAATAGGAAGGAGTTGTGCCTATACTTGGTGTTGGCATGTGGAGTGCTCAGCAACCGGTGATGACGTGCATCGAGTCTTTAAATCGCGTTTATGAATAACAGCCTACGAAGCTAGGGAGACAGGTAATATACATCGGCATACATCGTATATCATCATCATCAGTCTATTTATATGTCCCCACTGCTCGGGCACAGACCTTCCCTTACATCGAGGGAGCTCGGGCACCACGCGGGCCCACTGCGGGTTGGCGGATTTCACATGCCTTAGATTTTTTTTTTCTTCTACGACATGCAGGTTTCATCACGATGTTTTCCTTCACCGTTTTGAGAGCACTCGGTAAATGTACGTAAGTTTTTCCGTCGAAAAAACCGAGGATAACTCATTGGTACATGGCTGCCCTAGCTGGGAATCGAACCTGGGACCTCCATATTGCAAGTCCATTGACCCAACCACTGAGCCACCGAGCTCTCCAGCCAGCGAACCATCGTATATGTGTTCAATAAAATACGAATAGTGGTGCAAATAAAGTTTTATTTACTGGCAGTAACTTTATCATAACGTTATCACATTCTTGTCCCCATCGCTATCACAATATTACATCGTAAAACCTCTCCTATGCTAAGTTAGACAAATTACATTAACAATTAGGGACCCATTCTTACTGATACTTATTTAAATACCGCATTTACACACTCGGCGAATGCGACGACTAAAGCGAGCAACTGTCGGTCATTTTCTAGCTAAAGAAATGCACAGCTAACAGCAGATCAAGTGTACTTTGGACCGTTCTTATTATCTGCGTTGTAAGATTTAAAATCATACTGCAAGTGTTACCATTGACCTGCAGTTGTCCGTACAATAGATAATGCATTTCGTGTAAACAAGAGACAAAGCGATACTCTATCATCGACTCTCGCTCAGCTATCAACTATAAAATATATGTCTCTGAGCGAGTATCGCTGCGTCTCTTGTGCTTCATTATCTATTGTGCGTTTCTTTAGCTAGAAAATAGCCGATAGTTACTCGCCGGCAGTGGAACAACTGGAAGTGCACGTAACGGGCGAGGCGAATAGCGAGCGAACTGTCTCATGCTCGTCGTTCGCGCGAGTGTGTAGATTTCATCTAGTCGTGTAACAACCTAGAATCGGTCCCACTCTACTATAGGCACTGGTGTGAATAAAGCACAAGATTTGCTCATAGGCACAAGTCGACATGTCGGCACGAAAGTTTAATAAAAAAGTCGTTCGGCCTCTGTGTGATAAGACGATTATTAATCGCCAACAATAAAATGCTCAAGCAATTTGATATTGCTCTATATTCCCCTCAATTTCTGCATAAACAAACCGACCGCGAAGTTCAATCGTATAACAAACATGGACGCGATACATTACTACATCATGTTTGCAAGTTTTAATAAACGTTAAAGTAACGCGGTAATGTAAGTCATCCACGTATCAAAACCACTAAGATACGATTGAACTTCGCTGTTGACACAGACTTAACACTAAATAGATTAAACAGGTAACACAGTAATAACATCATTTAACAATTAAAAAGTGCCTCGAAAATTACGACTCTATAACAATACAGTAAAAATATAATCTAACATAATTTCAAAATATACAATCATTTATGTCATTATACATATATAAACGGATATCACTCACTTATATTGTTGAAGTCTGCAATTAGACCAACAGTTTCGACCGATCACTACCGCGAAGAAACGTCACCGGCGACGCGGGCGTGGCGCGCTCACCTTGAGAAAGACCGTCGAAATCGGTCGAAACTGTCGGTCTAATTCCCGAATTCAACAATATAAGTGAGTGATATCCGTTTATATATAATAATTTGCAGTAATGGCTCACTATAGTTTTAATTCTAAAACCATATTTCAATAATAGAGGAGCCATTACACAGGGCTAGCAGCGATGTGTTTGTGCACCAATTTCATTTGCTGTTATTCATAAACCTCACTGTTAAATCGTGTTGCTATCCCTTTCACACTTCGTTAAAAAAGGTTAAGATAGAAAGGGACAAACGGTGGCGTAACTTCAAATCACGTTTATGAATACACGCCATTATCATTACAAGTATATGAGTTTTAATATAAAACGCGTGCGCAATTGTGATGTGAGTAGTTTAAGTAATACTATCTAGAACTAATGTTTACTAGTAATTAATTATATAACAAAATCAATAATATCTGTGACAGATCGCCCGTTAGTTTGAGAACAAATGATGCATTCGTTTCGGCCTGCGGGAATTCCCTAGCGAAGGAAATTGGTTTGCGGGAAATTGAATTAGATGCCTACTTTTAATCATTTATGTGAAATGATAATTAATAAGCTAGATAGGCACCTATAATAATTTCACAATACTTAAATATGTATTAAGTGGAATTACGAACGAATCTTTGATTAGATGTACGGAAAACATTGATCTCCTATAAACAACTAGATACACAGTCTGCCTTCTTAAAATGTCTGAGCGCAAAGTAGTCCAAACGGATGAATGGGCCGCCATTTGCTTTATTGGACATTATTTGGACGTTAACAATAGACCCTTATTTGGACGTTTTTTAAATTGTTTTAGTAAGACCTTTGTGTATCTAGTTGTTTATAGGAGATCAATGACGTAAAACCAATGTTCTTTACACGAATACTTACCCTCTTAAATATTACACATAATTTTGTATGTAGGTATGAAAATAAGTTTAAACCAGAGTCAACAGGGTTAAATATATGTAACTAGTTTAGTTTACACGGTTTGAAGGTAGTAATAGATTGTCATTGATATCAAATAGTTTAAATAAAAATAGTACAGTCGAAGACAGAGATAAGTATACAGGGGGCCTCACTAAGATTGAGATTTTCTCAAAAACTACTGGACCGAATTTAATAATTCTTTTACAGTCACATAGTTTTAACTTTTATCTATCAAACAGTGAAAAAAAATTGCAATAGGTCAAGTAGTTTTTGAGAAAATCTCAACCTTAAAAACTCTCATGTACACCTTTCTCTGTGTTCCACCGTACCGTAGCATTTATAGAAAAACTGAAAAGCCTAAATGTTATTTCGCGCTACCTAATGTGTTTTCAGCGATTATAACCACTATAAATATTACTTCCAAAGGTAAAACCCTGCCCATCCGACGTCCTCTTTCCGAATACGAAGGTTACAACTCTAGTTATGTTTGGTTTGCCCAACAAATAGTAAGTTTTGGCAAACATAGTGTAATCTATATGCATGTTTTGGCAGCTGCGTAACCTGGGTTTTACGCGAGCGCATGACGTGAAACCGACGCGTACTCGCGATATTTTAGGGGAAGTATAATTACCGCCCGGAAATAGCGTAGTAATAATTTCAATGGACCGCAACACAGACCACTTACCCCATAGACCTGTAACAAGAGGGCGCCCGTTTCTGCCCGCACATGAGCGCAAATTTGCGCACGTTAAGCAGTTGGTCCCGGTTGCTGTCGCTTGACAGCCACGTCAAAGGCCTTTTTTACCCGGGTAAAACATGCCAACCATGTACCACCACGCCCGGGGGAGAGTGTTGATTATGTCGGGCTCACCGCCCTGATGGGCGGAATACCGACTAAACATCCTGGAGTGAGCCACGGGAACTGCGATATATCCGCGACCACGTCAAAGGGCGGCCTGGATAACTCTGACAAATAGGTTTTGTCACTAAACCACATGAGAAAGGAAAGGATTTGATGTCCTACATAAAATATTTATTGTAAACTAGCTGTACCCCGCAACTTCGATTGCGTAGAGGAGGATGGAGGAGATCAGGAGGCAGATCTTCCTCTCTGGATCCTTGTTTCCACATCACATACCGCCATGGCTTATAGCCTATGAGCTGTCCGGATATTTCAGCTATCTCGTAGTGAAACTCCCATCAAAATCCCTTCAGTAGTTATGGCGTGATACTTGCACAAAGTCACAGACAAACAGACAAAAAATTCTAAAAATTAGCGTTTTGGCATCAGTATCGATCCTAAAACACATTACAATTATTCTTTTCAAAAAATATCCAATGTACAGACACAACTTTTTAACAGTCTTATTATATGTATGAGAGCTCGGTGGCTCAGTGGTTGGGTCAATGGACTTGCAATATGGAGGTTCCAGGTTCGATTCCCAGCTAGGGCAGCCATGTACCAATGAGCTATCCTCGGTATTTTCGACGGAAAAACTTACGTACATTTACCGAGTGCTCTCAAAACTGTGAAGGAAAACATCGTGATGAAACCTGCATTTTTTTTTTTTTTTTTTTTCAATTTATTTAGTTGGAACAAAAAACAGGTTACAGTAAGGATTACTTAATTATTTAAACTTAAGATATTTAAGGTAACTGTATCCCCAACAACATTGTTCACGGATAAGTATAGATGTTACATGATGCTGCGACAGCTCGAACCACACAAAACAGGTATATGTAGGTACGGTCGAAGACAGAGAAAGGCGTACAGTAGAGCTTTTAAGGTTGAGACTCTCTCAAAAACCACCTGACCCATTGCAAAAATTCCTTCACTGCTTCATAGATAAAAGTGAAAACTATGTAACTGTAAAAGAACTTCTAAAATCGGTCCAGTAGTTCTTGAGAAAATCTCAACCCCATTGAGGCCCCTGTACACCTATCTCTGTCCTCGACTGTACACACAGCAGCACAAAAATGTACCACACTTAGGTACTGTATTAAAATGATACATACACTTGATGCGCCTACGATCGCACCCACACACCTGACGTATTTAAAAATTAAAGATAAAAATTTATTTTAACAGAAATAAGTTAATCTAGTCTTAAATACTTATACTAAGTATATAATAGATATATATATATTATATACTATCTTAAATACAAATATGTATATATTAAAAATTACATCAAATATTAAAACTGGTCATTCTTAAGAAATTCTATGATTGACTTCCTATAACTGGCTTCGGTCAGTAAAAATATGTCGATATCACAAAACTTGACATTGTAATCAGTGACAATGCGTCGCAAGGGCGCGCGCACGCCGGCCTTCGTCCGACTGACATCAGACGCAAAAAGGCGGCGCGGGCACGCCGCTCGTTGAGCATTTTGATACGTACGGTAACATAGCTTATTATTCAGTGCAATACAGTCATATTTACCATGGCATAAACCATAAAGAACACAAGTGTCCAGTAAATACCTACGAGAGTGGAGAGTAAGCATTGAGTACTTTTTAAGCAAATCTGCATAAGGTAGATTATAAGAACGGTGACATCTATAGTGCATAGAACGCATGAACTTTTTCTGAACTGACTCAAGGGCATTTATATATTTCTTATAATGAGGATTCCAGATACTGACAGCATACTCAAGCTGTGACCGTACCAGAGATTTGAATAGTAATAAGTACGTCTCCGTCCGCTTGAAGTCTACGCTGGACCGCATGACAAAGCCATACATCTTATATGCTTTGTTAATGATAGTTTCAACGTGCATATCCATGTGTAACTTAGAGTCTAAATTCACGCCAAGGTCTCGGATCATAGAAACAGTCTGAAGCGTAACACCACACAGCGAATAGGGAAAGGTAACATTATTAACTTTTTTTGTAAATGAAATTTTTTTGCATTTCGGTAAACTTAAATGAAGTTTATTATTCAAACAATAACTAGTAAATTTATCTAGGTCACTTTGAAATTTTCTGCAGTCATCAATAGATTTAATGGGATAAAATATTTTTAGATCGTCTGCATATAATAAAAAGTCACAGTGATCGAAACAAATGCCAATATCATTAATGAAAAGAACAAACAAAAGAGGGCCTAATATTGAGCCTTGTGGTACTCCGGAAGTAGCGATGAAGTCATCTGACTGATAGCCATTGATAACAACTCTTTGAGTCCGGTTAGAAATATAGGAGGAAAACCATCTAAGTAGATCACCCCTGATACCATTAAATGCAATTTTGTTCAAAAGCAGTGCATGATCCACTTTATCAAATGCCTTTTTGAAATCTGTGTATACTGCGTCGGTCTGTGTAAGATTGTCCATATTTTCAAACAAAGTATTACAGAATACTAAGAGATTGGTGTGTGTGGATCGTCGTTGCACAAAACCGTGCTGTTCTTGAATAATACTGTTATGCAATATTGGATACAGAGCGTTATGTACTAATCGTTCAAAAAGTTTAGACATTGTGGAAAGTATTGAGATTGGACGATAATTTGCAACGTCATGTCTACTACCATCTTTATGAACGGGTGTTATATTTGCAGTTTTCCATATATTTGGAAATACTCCCCCCGAGATACATTTGTTATAGAGAATAAAAAGGGGATGTGAAATTGATTCAGCAGTATTGACTAAGAACAACGGGGTTATGGTGTCCGGACCAGGGCCCTTGGCTAGATTTAGTTGTTTAAGTTCTTTGTAAATAGTGTCACGTGAGAAAAATAGAGATGCTACATGTGTGTTAGTTTCTAAAGTGTCCTGGGGAGGATTCCAGGTCAAATTGTTGAGGCTAGTGGGTTCATAAACTGACTGAAAGAACTTAGCAAAAAGTTTACATATGTCGGTAGGGTCACTGGTTCGGGCACCATCGTAAAATACACTAGAAGGAATGCTAGACTTCTTTTTCTTGGAGGAAATATACGTCCAGAAATACTTAACATCTTTCTTTATACTGTCCTCTACGTTACTTAAATACTTGTTTAAACACTTAGTACAGTCCCTCTTAAACTGGCTACGTAATTTGGCAAAAATATCATAATCAGATTGGTTACTAAACTTTTTCCATTTTATCCAGTATTTGTTTTTCAGTTTAAATAGGTGTATTAATGAGGAGGAAAACCAAACGGGGAAATTGCTGGGTTTAATGACAGTAACAGGGACGTGTGCCTTAATAATAGTGAATAAAGCTTCATAAAAAGTCGATACAGCCGTTTCTGCAGATAAGGGGTTTAATATACTGTCCCAGTCCACCAGTGCAATCTCAGTATTAATTTTGGAATAATCAGCTTTATTAAAACAATATCGTCTCCTAACGAGCCTAGTCATGCCATCAGTGTCCAACGATATGTCAATGTGAGCCTGGAATGGAGTATGGTGAGTATCGATAGGTACCAGGGGCCAGGAAGCGGCAGAGCAGCCACAACGACGATTTGAAATGAATAGGTCTAGGATACGCCCAGAGCTATTTTTATTGTAATTTAACTGATAACCATCAATAGCAGATACAAAATTTATCATAAGTTTACTCGCAGGGCATAGGTTTTCGATCGAGGCTGGGTCGACTCCACCGGTTCCATCGTTCCACTCGATATGAGGTAAGTTAAAGTCACCGACTATATAGTAAGTATCCACATGATCAGTATAAAGAAATTCCTGGAGCGAGTCGAACAACTGCTCATATACAGCGGCCGGTTGCCGCGGCGGTAAGTACAGCGCACATACAGCGTGCGCGCGGCCACCGCCGGCAGCCACCTCCAGCAGCACGTAGTCCACGAGCGCGGGCAGCGGCGGCAGCGCGCGCGCCGAGCCCGCCGCAGCCGCCAGCCGCGTGACGCGCAGCCCGCGCCGCGCAGCCACCAGCACGCCGCCGCCGTCCGCGCGCCCGCTGCCCGAGCGGTCGCGGTCGCACCGGTACACGGTGTAGCGGTCGTCAAGTAGCTCGCCGTCATTTATCGCTGACGTCAACCATGTTTCGGTCAGTATTATAATATCAAAATCCATCGTAAGAACATTAGTAAATAAGGTTTTTAATTTAGTCCTAAGCCCTCGGCAGTTCTGATAGTATATTGCGAGTCTGTTATTTATTTTACCATTGAATGTAAATAAAATGAGAGTAAATAAGTATAGTTATAAGTTGTAGTATACGGGATATATGTATGAAATAGATAAATCATGGTTCTATGCACATATAGGCAGTGATTGAGCATTTTGTAGAAAAACTGTAGCGATTCCTGAACGCGCACGCCAAATTTAATCGTCGCTGAGCGAGGTGTCTCGCCAATTCTAACAAGTTGTAGCATATGAGTGACAGTGATAGTTGCTTTTAGAATTAGATTTGGCGGCCACGACAGAACCACAACTACTATCAAGCTTACCATAGGTGATACGCACTTATATTGCACTATATAGCGATAATAAGCCAACTCGTTTATATTAGCGTTGTTAAATATACATACGTCTAGTACACATCGCATACAGTCACCGAAAACCGATGAAAGGCAGGTATAGGAAGTCAAGCGATAGTTACAAACTATTATACAAGTAGAAAGAAAAAGCATGGCTATTATTTCAGAAACACACAGTATGTTGAGGTAGGATTGCAGCACAATAGCATAACATGTTACTATGTATAAAAATAAAACATAGGCAGTATTGTATAGATTGCATATTGCGATGCTTAATATGTTTGTAGGCATATTATTATCCCGGCAAGCGGGCAGGCGAGCCAAGCTAGGTACTACATCGACTGCGCGCACAGCAATATATGTATAAAATGTATAGTTTAAGTTAGCAATGCTCACGCGCAGAACATAGTGATTATAAATTATAACCACAGCAGATACAAGCAAAATAAGTAATTGGATTGACCAGACTATCGTACAGAAAGTAATAATACTATTGCATTGAGTAAATGAATATATGTTGGAAACTACGAATTCGCATAATAAAAGATATAAATACCGTAACTTAACGAAATTATTGCGAAGTTTTGCGAATTTTGTCGATGTCTCGTTCTGATCGTATAGCATGAACCGACGACTTCTCACGCTCGCGGACCAGTATGGTGCCGTGTTTGATCCATACAAATTTGTAATCATGCTTCTTTGCGGTTTCCCGGGCCTGACGAAACAATTGCTTGTTACGGAGTGTTAGATGCTCGTTCACATATATCTGTTGCTGTTTACCCGTAACGCCAAGCTGGTCTGACATAATTTCTTTAGTCCGGCGGGCCGCCGTGACTACATTATCTCGTAAAATACGCGTAGCAAACTTCACGATGATATTCTTTGGCTGCGAGCTGGTACTGGCATGCGGCACACGGTGGACTGACACAATGTCCTTACGAGTAACCGAGACCTGGATCACTTGCCCCAGCCTCTCCACCACATCGAGCAGGCTCTCGTCCCGCCGCTCGGGTAGACCGTTGATTTCGATGTTGTTGAGGCGGGCCTGCTGCTCCATGAGCTCGACCTTGCCCTCCATGTTATACAACCTGTTGTGTAGCTGTAGGCATTCCTCCTCACAGTCTTTACGCACAGAGGCGAGCTCCTCGGGAAGGCCAGCATACGCATGTTCAAATTCGTCGTGACGCGCACTCAGAAACTCGACACATTTCTTCAACTCGCACAGCTCACCCTGAACGCCAGCGAGGCTCGAGTCGATCTTTGAGATCAGCGCCGATGTTAACTGATGGAATTTGGTGTCCATTGTAGCGAGAATGACGTGTAAGTCTGGGCTGATGACGCCGCAAACCTGCTGGGGTGCGTGCCCCGCAGCACTGATTTGAGGGCTGCTGATACCCGTGGTCGAGGTCTGATCCAAATCACTAATTTCCATATTATGGCGTGTGGATACAAGTAGGCACAAATAATAATATCCGCGCGGTGGTAGGCGGACAAAGGACTCGTGCGGAGCGAGCTACGTAACAACACAAGTGAACGGCACGAGCGCGCAGCGCTGACTGACTGACTGCATGTCGTAGAAGAAGAAAAAAAAATCTAAGGCATGTGAAATCCGCCAACCCGCACTGGGCCCGCGTGGTGGATCATGGCCCGAGCTCCCTCGATGTAAGGGAAGGTCTGTGCCCGAGCAGTGGGGAAATATAAATAGACTGATGATGATGATGATTATATGTATATAATAATAAAAATAAACTGAAGCTTATTCAACAGTAGTTTATACAGATATTTAAAAAGTTATTACGTCGTGATATATCAGTCACGACGCCGGGCTTTCCTAATGCGGGGTATTTGCTCTGATACAATATCTACTGTCGGATTCCACGCTGGCAGCCGCTTTCCCTCCGTGTGTCATGTGGTTGGGTTTACCGCAGCTATGAATAGGAAATATTTGCTTGGAAAGTACAAATTCCACGCTAATTTGTATGTACACGATTTTATTTGGGTATTTCCTCCTATTGAATAGGTTTCGGAATTTCAGGAATATTATTTACAACGATTTTAAGGATTTGTGGGGTGACCGCGACTTCCATCGTAATCGCTTTCAATTTGACACATGAACGCTATACATTACTGCTGTTTTTGCAAGATTTAACAAACGACAACGAAACGCAGCAACGTATGCATGTATAACGTTTGTTTAATGTTGTGATTATGAACTTAATATAATATATGTATTGATAATCTAATGGTCGAAACTGTGGCTATATTCAAGCAAGCTAGATGTTCATTAATGGCCCGCTGCGTGACGGCTGTATGGCCAGTACGGGTACCAGGAGATAATTATCTTTGTGGAATTATAATCAATGTGGAATAGGTACAGGCTAGGCAAAACATAAAACTAAACATAAAATTTTATATAATAATCTGGAATATTTATGTCTATATAATTGTGTAAATACAGGGTGTCCCGTTAATAGTGGTCCAGACTAAGGGTGTCGATACACAAGGACATGCTCTATCAGAATAATCCAACATAGGTTTAGTAAAAGTGTCACGGTTTTCGAGAAATTCGAATTTTTAGGATTATTGGAAAAATTAGTACCCTTGGTCTGATTTTTTAATGCCATTTTCTTAAATGAAGGAATTATTGTATTGTTTTTATTGATTATTATTTCTGATTACATGTGCTATGACTTATGTATCACAGATTTTCAGAACATTTAACAGTTTCTCCAGAAAAAGCTACCAAACTTTTAATTTTTGACTCGATTAATCTTATCTTTGTATCTATACAATTCTGTTGGTTAAATAAATGATTTTGTATTTTTATATCGTTCAAGTGTGTTCAAATGAAAACGATAACGAAAACGATTGAAGTCGCGGTCAGCCCCTTGATTGTTTTATTGCCTATACGAAGTTCTAAAAAATTAAATGGCGATAAATTGGCGATGTTTTAAAAAAGACCAAGTGTGGTCGACTATAAACCGATCAGCGCGTATGAAGAGATTGATGACTGTGGGTGTCAGGATCGCAGCAGATGGAAGTCTGTCATCTCTGCTTACCCACAACCGTGACTTTATGTGTGTAATGCAGTGGCTGGGCACAGCACTTCAGCTGATCACAGTCCTTTTACACATATTATTTTAAGTTAGCTCTAAGTGTATAAATAAGGTCACCTTGTATGTGTAATATGTGTAATAAATATTTTTGATTTCATTTCAAATATATTTCATTTCATTTGTAAATGGAGAAAAAAACAAGACCAATTCGTACACGACCGGTATTAGAACCTAGAACCTCGCCATTCCGTGGCACGCTTTTTAGGGTTCCGTGCTTCAAAAGGACAAAGGAACCCTTATGGATCACTTTGAGGTCCGTCTGTCTGTCTGTCTGTCAAGACCTATATATCAGAAACGCGTAGATGGACAAAGTTGAAATTAATAGCAAATACTTAGGTCACTTTTTAAACTTTCACGGTTTGTATACATATTAATTAGATAAAACGGGAAATACCGTGTTAAACATTTATTATTGATGTCTCGATATTTCGACAGCATTGCAGCCATCATGGTCACGAGTAGACATCAATAATAAATGTTTAACACGGTAATTCCCGTTTTATCTAATTAAAAAATACTTAGGTCTGTAAACTCATGCAACCGTGAAAAATTCTAGCAATCAAAAGATATTCCCGTTTATGTCGCTTTTGACCGGCAAGGCCGACTCGCACATGACCGGTTTTTTTAAAGGAGCTACAGCGAGGTTTGATAAGAAAGAGACAGAAACAGTACACGATTTTATTTGGGTATTTCCTCCTATTGAATAGGTTTACTCGGAATTTCAGGAACATTATTTACATTTATCGACCAAATTGGCGAGGTCTTGAGAAAGGGTCAAGTACGGTCTACAACAAACCGACGAGCATGCATGAAGAGATTGATGAATGTGGACGAGGCAAGGGTTGTGTGCCAGGCTCGCAGCAGATGGAAGTCCATCGTCTCTGCCTACCCCTACGGGAATCAGGCGTGAGTTTATTATTTACATTTATTTAGGATAAAAAAAATTATTGCATATACGGAAATCTAAATATTAAATGGAGAAGAAATATTCGATATAACCGGTATTCGAACCAAGGACCTTGCCATTCCGTGGCACGTTCATTTCCAAATAGAACAACCGCGAAAAAGGTGAGGTTTGGTAAGAAAGAGAAACAGTACATGATGTAATGTAGCCAAAACATTGCAATATTTTTGGAAACAAATCACTGGACGTGACTGTATAAATAACGAACAAAACGCATCTCCTACTATCAAATCTCAGTATAATACGTAGGCCTATTAATCTGCAGCAACTCAAACACATTGGGGAACACATACGTCGTATTAAACCCAATGAGACCGTACGTGAAATACTTGTAACTTAATTCTACTATAATTTTATTTTTATTGTCCAAACTGTTTTCTGAATTACGTAATTCGTTCTTATCTTTGCCTAGTAGCGCGCAAACGAAAGCGTAGGATACTGACTTAGCGAAGGCCCTTGTAGCTAGTACTCCGCAGAATCCGAGGACTGTGCGTAGTATGGTGCACCCCAACATCTCTACTGAGGGCCATATGATCTCGTATGGAGGCGGGGCCCCGCTGGCCACCATGTTGCCGAGCTGGTAGTTGGTCCAGGAGCCGGTGAGGATGCCGGCGCAGACGCTCACTATCATCGTTGTGTCGCCTCTGGAACAAAGTAGTTGAGTTTTAGTCTTAAGAATTAATCTAAATTGTAAAACATTGCCAAGGCCTCTTTACAGCCGCAATTAGATCATTTTGTTATATCCCGTGGGTCGGTTCTTTGCCCTGTTTCTCTGTTCGTGCAGTCGACAGCAGATCAATGGTAACACTTGCAGTACGATTTCAAGTCTTACGACGCAAATAATAACTGTCAAAAGTAAAAAGTGTTACCATTGATCTGCTGTCGACTATACATCCAGTCGTGACCTAGTTTGTATTGTGTACCTTATATTATTGTAAATTATTACATTATGTATGACATAACCAAGTGTTCCCTAGAGCTCCTAAGGTTCAATAAATGAAGTATTGAAGAAGTCATTTAATCATGATTAATAATTTCAAGTTATATCATTACATTAAATATAAATATAAATTATTAGAATAGATAATAGAGTACCAGTACCAGAGTAATATTCCACACCACTAAATTATATTATTACAGACAAATTAAAACTGGGGGTTGTACTCATGATAAATATTAAATTGGTAAGGTTTTTTTAGAAAATCTTTTTAACTAAGTACGTCACAAGTCACACAATAGAAACGCACACACCTTAGAAATGACCATTAAGTCAAATTCCAGTGAAATAAATTGTTGCAAAAAAATTAAAAATACCTTAAAATGTAAAAGCTCCAAAGCACAGTAACGATGCACATCAAATAAAAAAAAATAAAAAAATCCCCAAATTGTTTAATTTTAAACGCTGTGCAGAAGTAACGTATGTCACAAGCCTAACCATCCATTTAATTTTGTCGAATGTCACCCTGTATTTATTTAAAATTCCCCAATCCTCTATTTACCTAGTCGGCGTCCATTTGTCAGCGTTAGGGTAGAACACTATGGCGAGTACCGAGGCTGCTATGACCAGCGGCGGTGCGCAGCGGCTCGTGAGCAGCGGCCCGTCCAGCAGGTCCACCGCAGGCACCAGCACCAGGAGCAGCAGGGCCGACAGCAACAAACCGGCGGCTATGTCCTGGAAAGAATACAACAGTAATGTTGTAATATATATTAATTATTAATAGAATATTTGACAAATATCAAAAATTAAATATTTTTCATAATCATAACAAAAATTGAGCGTGTCTGGCACGCAAAACTTTTCATCAATGCGACGAAATTACCACCTATGGAGTTGAGGATACTTATACGAGCCTTAACTGGACACTGCAGGCTGAACGGACCTGTCCGACACCACTGCCTGTAGATTCTGCTGTGAAGCCGAGAAACCCCCCATGCATGTCCTCTGTGAGTGTGGAGCAATCATTCACAGCAGAAGCCGAGCCTTAGGACACATAATGACCCCCGAGGATATTAAAACTCTCCCGCCCAAGTGCATCATATGATTCCTGAAGGACGTTGGCTGGGAGCGAGATACAAGAACTCGGTGACTCGCACTTGCCCGTTTTTTTATTAATAATAAAATTATTAGATACCATGGTATTTTTAGGTTGGTGACTAGCCACGGCCGAAACATACCGCCAGAATAAAGGTTAGAATGTTTTGAGTCAACTCACTAGAACGCTATGCATGCCCAAGTACACTCGACTGACGCATATGAGCGTGCACCACGCGAGCGCGAGTAGCGCCCCCCAGTGCGCGGGGTACTGGTAGCGGCCCGCCGTGTACAGCAGCACGCAGCACGGGATGCACGCGCCCACCATGGCGTGCGTGGACGGCATGCCGTACTCGATGGCCCACTTCTGCTGCAGCTTCTGTACTGGGTACCCGGGGCGGGGCCAACGAATTATGTCTTTGAAGCCTTGACCTGGAATGACACAGTTTGGATATTAGTATTTACAAGAACAAGGGCGTCGATAAGGAGGGCAGAGGAGAAGCTACGCACTCCTCTTGATATTAAGAAAAACATCAAAAAAACAAGATATAACATCGTCTTGTTTTGTTTTGTAATTACCAAACATATTCTACTTTTTTATTCTAACAAATTGGTCAGCTAAAATACATTTGGTCAGTTGGGGGACTTTTTGACAAGCCTCCTAGGCAATAAAATTGAATTGTTTGCACATTGTGTTGTACGGACAACAGCATTACAATGGTAATACTTGCAGTACGAATTTAAATCTTACAACACAGATAATAAGAATGGTCCAAAGTGTTACACTTGATCGGCTGTTAGCTGTATATATTAGTATTATTAATTTTGCCATTTATTATTACTTTATATTGACTCTGTATAGTCTACTAAATTAATATAGTCTGTACTCTGTATCAACAATTCGTACTTTCCTCATCCATTTATATCAATCTGCCCCTTGCTTCATACAATGCGTACTGTACGCAGTTTGCAGCGTTTCGCTTGCAGACTCATTGAGTGTGCAAGCTACACCTAAATGGATCCAAAGCCTTAGGGGCCATCCATAAAGTACGTCACACGTAAAGGGGGTGGGAGGGGGTCGACAAAGTGTGACATGGTGTGACAAGGGGTGGGAGGGGTCCTAAGTTTTGTGACATCACATTTCAAAATATAATATATCTAGAGACTGAAGATGATTGAGTTTCTTTCTTCTTCTTTTTCTTTATATTCAATGGTTTATTGCTTTGTTATTGTTTCAAATATTTGATATAATGTTGATTTCAGAAAAAAAGTACTTAATTTAAATGGAAATAAAACTAATTTCGGAACTGCTGTTTTAATTTAATAATTTTTCGATGTGAAATTGCAAAACATGTGACGTCACACTAGGGAGGGGGGGTCTCAGAAATGTGACCACCTGTGACAAGGACGGGGGGGGGCTCAAAAAATCATGAAATTCGTGTGACGTACTTTATGGATGGCCCCTTATGGGTAAATAACTATTCTCATTATATCGATAGGCAATCGAGTCATTTCCCAAGATACACATGTATCAGAAATCAGAATTTTTTATTGTATGAACATGGTTATAAACAGTTGGTATAAATGATTCATCACAGTTTCACAGTTCAAGTAGGTACTTGAACTGATCAGGCATACAATTATTCAATGTCAATAATTATTAAAAGTCATTGTTCAAATTCAAAATTAACCAATATCCACCAATTTTATAAGTACATTCCAATAATTCAATTTTCAATTTATAAGCAGTCAATGTATCTATTTAGTAACTTCATATTCATAACTTTGTGTTCATGAGTAACTTCGATTGAAGTCACTCTATGTGTACCCAGACACGAAACAGACAATATTATGACTACATTATGACTCACACTTCATCAAGAATAGCCTTCACATAAGTTTCATTGAATTAGGGTGGCCATGTGAAACTTGTAAGCCAATGCAATAAAAGTTTAATTCTTACCTATATTTCATACAAGCGAATGGATGATGTTTGTATGTACTAAAACAACAATAAATAAAATAAATTGAATATTTAATTAGAATGGTCAACTATTTTTCGTGGCGGACCCTTGACACCACCCAATGACACCACCGGTTTAAATAAGATCCAACACTTATGACCCAAAATAATATTCTCCAGTATTATGGGTCCAGCCAGAGCACAGACCACTTACCCCATACACATGAAATCGGTACAAATGATATTGCCATATTTCAATGGAGCTTTGCCCCACCTACAAACTACGAGACCATTGAAGCTGTACCTATCATTTTGTTGGGGACTTATTACAGGTTTTATATAGCATAATCACAATAAGTAGGAGTTGCGAGAGTAGTAGAAAATGATAACAAAAACAATGAATAATTCGCTTCGATTTCATATTATTTTCTTAATTCTTAATTAAGCTGTTTTTTCGACTCGCAACTTGTACAAAACTTTATTTTAAACCAATAATTTTAATAAACAATGGAGAATGTATTTTTACATTTATTCGTTATCTTGTTCATCATGCGATTGATGGTGGGGCAGAATCTGGCATTGTTATCTGCAAGCGAAAAATTCTGTCAAGCGATAGGCGCTATTAGATGAAGCGGGGGGCAGGGGCGCCATATTAAACCCGTTTCGATATCTCAAGGTTACGCGTGTCTGGAAGCAATTTTGCGCTCATGTGCGAACAGAAACGGGCGCCCTCCTGTTACAGGTCTATGGGGTAAGTGGTCTGTGAGCCAGAGACACATACAAGTATAGTGGTGGTTATACCATAAGTACAAGTGCCTTCCTGGCCAGGAATCACACCCAGGACCCCTTGCCAAGGACAGGCACACTACCTGGGCGAGCACGCCGTTAGTGACGCCGATAGCTTACTGATTCTTATCACATGCGTGAGTATTTGGCCAGTGAATCACTGATTGTATTGTAATGTTAAGTGATTCATCACATTATTCAGTGATTAGCGGCCAATTACATAAGGTTTGAGATGTTCATTGCTGATAAAGAAGTTGATAGTCTTAGAAGTAAAATGTTATACTTACAGTAGTTTTTAGCAGAAGATATTAGACAGATTGTGAGAAGGCCTAAGACTAGCAGTGGCCGGATACAGGGTAGTTTAATGCAAGTACACCTATAATGCAAAGTGTACTTGCATATATAATGTAGTTTTTTAGACTGTTTTTAGTTAGGTAGATATTTAGTTAGTTTTTAATGTATTTTTAAGTAGTTTTTAATATTTTAAGTAGTTTTAACTTATTTTGTAAGTTAATTTTAGTTTTTTTATACATAATATTATATGTAAGGAAAGATTTGAGCCCAAATAGGACACCCTAGATTTAAAAAAAAGTTATTTTAACTTTGACTAAAAAAAAATGTTGATATATGAATAGACTTGCAATAAAGAGATCTAATTCTGTATCCATAAATACAGTTTCAAAATTGAAAGTGCAGATATATAGGTTCGTAAGATACTCCTTTGGGTCCAGGGAGCCCCTTCCTGGTCATGGGGGGTCTGATGGGCCTATTTTGTATGTCCAATGATACTGGCATGATCACCAAGTGACAAAGGCCTCGAAAAAAAACCTAGATTAAAAAAAGTTGAAAGTAAAATAAATAGAATGGTTCTTAAATAAAGATACAAAAAAATCAGCAATCCAAAGATTGGTATTTCCTCATACATAAGTAAATAACAGTATAGAATTAGAATAAATAGAATGTTATACCTAGGTTAAATGTCAAGGACGTCCTTTGTCACACAACTACCTACCTGATTACGTATTTTTGTTTATTTTATTTTATTGTCATATGGAAACCCAAGAGCTTTGTAACTGCTGCCTACATTGTCATTTAAATAGACTGAAAAAAGCCAATGTCAACTTATGGACAATATTTTATGTACTTAAAGTTGTAAAAAAATACCTACTTTACTCTAATATATGTACAATATATGAAATATATATGAAAGATTGTTACTTTTTATTTTTATTTATGTAGGTAGGTACTTAATGTCAAGCTACCTATTCACACGCTGAATTCTCTACCCAAAGGTTGTCTGGAAGAGATCGCTTTGAGCGATAAGACCGCCAATTGTAATATTAATGATATTAGCCTATTTCTTTTGTGTAATTCTTTTCTTTTTTATACCAGCCAGACCAATAGTATTGTAAGTAATTAATTGTAACAACTCCTATGAGATAACTAAAAATAAACATTTTATACCGTGTCATGAATAGTTGGAGCATTAATCTGTATTTTTTTTCTCTATAATGAATTAAGTATTATAGAATAATTAGGAAACTTGGATTAGGTTGTAGTTTTACTATGAGGACTTTTTGACATTTGTTCTCCTCTGCATTGGTGCCTTTGCAAGGTATTATATATTTTTTTATATGTTGACGTGCAAAAATGTATTATACATAATTTTATTGCAATAAAAGTATTGATCTCCTATAAACAACTAGATACACAGTCTGCCTTATAAAAATGTCCGAGTGCAAAGGAGGTCCAAACGAATGAATGGACCCTTATTTGCTTTATTGGACATTATTTGGACGTTAACAATGGACCCTTATTTGGACGTTTTTTAAATTGTTTTAGTAAGACCTTTGTGTATCTAGTTGTTTATAGGAGATCAATGAATAAAAGTTAGATTATTTTTGACTCCAACCAAAATTCAGATTGTCGAATATCGAATTTTTCGCCTCTATGTAACCCCCCTTTTTATGATACCATCGGAAGGGGGGATCTTTGGATATGATTTATTGTCAAGGTATATTTTTGTCCGATCAACCCCTGTCAAATTAGGGGCTGAAAACGAAAATTAGTATTTTTCCTCAGTGCCCCCTTAGCGACACTCTAACCCAGACGACCTTAGAAATACTAAAACAAACATACCTATGTACATAACAATAGTCCATACGAGAACCACTCTCCTGCCGACCGCTCCGTCCACATTCCAGAACCAGAAGGGTATGAAGGTCGCGTAGAATATCTCGTCTCCGAGCGCCGTGCCGACCACGAACACATAGTACCAGAACTTGTTACTGATATGGCAGACCACCTCCTCGCCTGTCTCGCCAGACGTGTCGGTGTCGTACGAGGACTGGGAGCTGCTGGAAATGTCGCTGGCGGCCCGCTTGTGCCTCAGCTCGCTCCCCTCAGCCTCGCGCTCCAGCCTCTCGGATTGTATGACCTCACTTTCCTCATGGCGAGAAGCACTTTTGTAAATAACACCGAAAAAGTTTTGCACTTTAACCACTAGTAGAGGATCTTTTAGGTATTCTATTATGTTGTCCCACATTGTGTTGTATGTTAATATTCGATATAAAACCGTTAAAAAAGTCTAGAATTCTTTGTTTGCATTTAATTTTGGTTTTTTCTGACTCCCACACCCGCCCGCAACAAACAATCACGCGTTCGCTCGCTGATCTAATAGTGATGTCTGTTACGTGAAAACGTGACATGCCAACGTACTACGTATACGTTCCAAAGGTTCAAATACGTAGTTGCATTAGTATGTACCATCAGCAACAGCTCCGCCTGCTCACTTTTCAAATGTTATTCTTTGCACCCGCACGCGGGCTTCGTCTGGCCCCCTGGTGAGACTACCTGACCTATTGAGCAATCAGGGGACAGTGACCGTTTTTTATGTGTCTAAGATAATTGTTTTGTTTGTGTAAACTCTTATTGAAAAAATGAAGGAGTGCAATGATAAAAACATGTGTGCAAAAAATCTTTTATTGCTGTCGTAAATCACATAGCCGGTTTGCTATTGGTTGATGAAAAAAGGAGGAGCTGCAGGGCCGCCGGGAACTGCAAATGAATTACAACCTAAAGGTGATCAGGCGGAACTGTTGCTGACTGTACGTAAAGTTACATTTGTAAAAACGTTATTCCGCCGGATTATTTAGTAGAGCGCGTCTACTATCTTTAATTTAACTTATCATGTAATATGTGTGGTGTGTCAATACAAAAAAATTGATATCGTTTTGTTACATCCTTGCAAAGAAAAACCAAACTCAAATATTTAGGTAGGTACATACAATACTGGTTAAATGCGTTGGCTGCTTAATATAGTATGCAAGATTCTCTTCGCCCGCCGGGATATCAGTACAATCAGTAGATGTGAGGGCTATTATTGCGGGCGATGGTACGCACTGTTCCCCTTTTGTAAGAGAAACATTACATGAAAACATTCATAAATGTTTTTCATTGCAAAAAAAAACCTGTAAGTACATTGAAATCTTATGTTAGTATAAAGCTGACTGACGTTATTCGCAACGGGCTGCTCTGCTTGTCTATGGAAAAAACAGCAGTGGTACCTTGCCAGTGGTCATTGCCTATGGTGAGACCCTAGACAATGAAGACAGTCCGTTACGAATAGTATATAGTATATACCTATACTACCTACATAGTTAATACCTATGACGGTAGACAACACACGTATTATTTTTGCAAAACAACCTAGTACAAAATGTGTGTACCCATCTCTATTGATTGAATCCAAATGTCAAAATGACGTTTATATTAGATGCGTTCAAATTAATTTATTTTACTATCACTTGATTGGTTGGTTTCTCTTATTTTTTAGAACGTGCCCAATCTTATTTTTACACTGGTGCTGCCAATTTATGGAAAATTTCCTAATTCTTAAGGGCGACTTGCAAGGAAAGATAACCCGAAAGCGACATAACTTGTAAAAACTCTATACATTTTCTTAGAATAAGTCGCTAAATCTTTGGTTATCTTGTATTGCAAGTGGTCCTTGGTGTCGTTTTACTATCTTTATTTACGCCTAAAATCTTTTTATTGGTATTTCTCTGTTTACCGTCAGCAACACACGTCGAAACTGTCAATCCAATCAGCCAGCCAGCTGTGTCTGTCATTTTATTTGTGATTGTGTTGTGAGATTTTTGTATTGTTTTTGTTATTTCTTAGCAAAATCGCGAATAATTCGGGAGATTCTTCTAAGTTTTATGTCTAATATAAATTCTTTACTGCTTGATTCTCCCTGAAGACCGGACCCTATAGGATTCAAGCGTTGTTCAAGCCTTATATCAAATAAAAGTTCCGGTTGATGTAAGTTTGACCAAACTTTAATTAACTTTTTCTATTGCATGGGGCTGCGGTTTCGAAAACGTATTGCTTTATGTTGCGAAGTACTACCTACATTAGATTACTACTTCACAAGTAAAATCCAGTTTTAAGTATCAAAAAGTTATTCCTATTGCTAGATAAATACCTAACCTACCCACTCGGTAAAATCTGGTTCATAATATTATATTAATGTGTCTAGATTATTGAGAACTTCCTAAGAAGTTCAACCATCTTATTATGGGTATACAAGTACCGATTGCACCACCCACTGGCTAAAGTTAACCTGAGTTATCACAAAAATGTATGGCTCCAACTTTACTCATAAATAACAAATCAATTTATTGCTTCATGTGGTACATACATGGTGTTACAATATTATTGACCTTACTCCAATTAAGGTTTAGATTTCATCTAGAACTACTATGCTGTGTTGCTGCTTCTCTATCCAGCGCCAAGTACACTGGGTTCACCCTGCCATTACCATTCTCAAAACAATGCAATCATATCATTTATTTTATTTATTCAAATACTATATAGCTTACAGAGATATTATCTCTAAAACATTTATCATGAGATGACAGCTAAACAGAGATGCCACTATCATCATCATCAGTCTATATGTCCCCACTGCTCGTGCACAGACCTTCCCTTACATCAAGGGAGCTGGAACTATACCAGAGCGATATCACTGTCCCTATCACGCCCACCATGACATGGAATCATATGGGTGTTTTGAGAACCATTATTAAATATTATTAAGTATTTAGCCCCACAGTTTTTTTTCTAACTAGTGGTAAACTGGAATACATCAAAACATTATTTTAATAAAATGTATACCTATAACATAAATAATAGTAATGTATTAATTTTTATTAAGATTTTATTTACACTTTATAGGTGGGTACGGTGAAACACTGAGAAAGGTGTACAGGAGAGTTTTTAAGGTTGAGATTATCTCACAAACTACTTGACCTATTGCAATAATACTTTCACTGTTAGATAGATAAAAGTTAAAACTATGTAACTGTAAAATAATTATTAAATTCAGACCAGTACTTTTTGAGAAAATCTCAACCTTATTGAGGCCCCCTGTATACTTATCTCTGTCTTCGACTGTACTCGAGTAGAGTGTTAATTATTATCGATAGTGGTTCTAGTTAGTGTTTCATAATTAAAGTATTTAAAATAGTAAACGTAGGCATAGGCAGGGTTCAAGTCAAGATTTTCACTAGATTTTGCCATACAAAATCAATAGCTCAATAACTATGAAACTGTTCAGCATTCAGTAGTTTTTAGCGATACGAGCCTACCATCTATTTAAATGTCTTATTATCCTGAAGTATGATAGGTCCAGCTTTACTATTAAGGGTCTTCCATGAGCCAACTAGCGCCGCCAATCTTCAAAAAAATAATATCTTACAATTTAATAATTTTTATTAAAAAAGCTATTTACGAAATGTTTATTAGGATAAATACTATTTTTTAATATACAATACATGGCATAATTGCGACAAGCAAAGATGTAGTCTTAAAATGTCCCAAAAACGGCCGTTTTTGCAATTATGCGAACTACAACTTACCGAAATTGAATCACGTTATAAATAAGCATTTAGAAAATAAAATAGTCTTTATCATAATAAACATTTTGTAAATAGCTTTTTTAATAAAATTTATTATATTGGAAGATATTATTTTTTTAAGATTGGCGGCGCTAGTTGGCTCATGGAAGGCTCTTAAAGGTGCTCCCTCACCGGGAGCATTCGCGTGTAATGTAACGTTGCAGACTCGAGCATTACATCAGTGAGAGAGAAAAACAGCGTCAGTCAGGGAGGTAGTATTGTAATGTAATGCTCAAAGTCGAATCTGCAACGTTACATTACACGCGAATGCTCCCGGTGAGCACCTTAATAGATAACACTGTTAGTAGTGGCGAGTTTATATGTCCCGGCTATCCAATAAGCATTGCATTGCACTGATAAGGCCTCCCGACGCTTCAGTGGCTAACTGGCCGGCCCGCGCGACACACGCCTGCCCGCGCGCTCGAATATCATATACTTTCTCTTGTATTAATACTACTTTATAGAACAACTGGTACTAAATTAATTCTTCTTCTTTGTCGTTACACTCTTGTCGTGGTCGTTACTTCAGTCGCAGTGCCTCACAACACGTCGCCACTCTTTTCTGCCGGCTGCCCTCCTGGTGCAGACGTGCAAGGGATCGGCCACGGCCGCCCTGATCTGGTCCGTCCATCGCGTTCCCTTGGCGACCTGCCGCGCGCTCGGGTACCGTCAACCTTGCCCTGAACCACCAGTCGCTCAATCGAATCAACTCCACGCCGAGACACGTGCCCAAAGAAAGTCAGAATGCGAGCCTGAACTACAGAGGATAGACGCTGCTTGATGCCCAATTCTTGTAGTATGGATGTTTTTGTATGAAATTCAGTCCATGATATTTCAAGCATTCTTCTCCAGCACCACATTTCGAGGGTGTCTATCCTCTTTCTCTCGCATAACTAAATTAATTAAACAGGTTCAAGTGTTTAATACACGGGTTAATTAGTCAAACTATTAATTGTAATGTCTACATAGATACAGGGTCCAGTAGTGTTGAGATTTTCAAAAAAAAAACTTGACCGATTTTTTAAATTCTTTTTAATTAGTAGTTTGCATTCTAAACAATCTATTATTATTATTTAATTATGGACAGGCAGCTCATCGCTGATATGTCCACTTCACAGTGTTTGTAAAGTCTATCACTTAGTGGTATTATTCTGGTCAATGGTTTTAAACTGTCCAATTTGTTTTTGAATGCGTTAACTGAGATGGCAGAGACAACGTCGTCTGGAAGCGAGTTCTTAGCCTGAACAACTCTGTTGCTCAGGAAGTGACGAGCGACATTGGTGCTGAAGGTGTCTACGAGTTACTTTTTTTATTATGTCCAGTAACTTTTGAGCAAATCTCAATCTTACCTCATTAAGTTATGGCCGACCTGGTATTCGAACCTTAATCTCTGTAATGAAAGTATCCCATTCGATTTTAAGTACTACAAAAATACAACTACATTAAAATAAATAAATTAAAAATATTTATTTGCAGTAGCCAACATAAAATTTAATTATACAACCAACAAAAACAACATAACATTAACAAAAGTGTGCGTGTATTTCAATCTAAAAATCTATAAATTAATTTAATAATATGTAACTATAACTAAGACAATTTATGAAATGTATAGTGCATTAGTTTAAGACTGTAATGCTGTATATTTAAATGAAATAATAAATCAAATTTATACTGTACTGTGTAGTGAATACTATATGCAGTGCAGTGCTGCTTGTTTACTTGGAATGATATCGTTATTATAGAGGTACGATTATGTAGTTATCAACTCAGTTAGTGGTCCTGTGAGGTACACTCGTTATGAAATGAATTATTTAGCTGAAGTGTCAGTGGGCTGGTCACATCTGTTGTAGAACAGATAATCGATGGGGTAGATGAGTTCTCGAATGCAGGCCACTAACAGGTTAAACATGTCGGACGCCCCCCAACCAGATGGAGGGATAACCTGCGCATAGTAGGCAGGGACTGTATGCTAAGAATAGAAGTAACAGAGAACATGTTTATCCGACTGCTGAAAAAACAAGTAAAGTTTTTTGAGTGTATGTATGTCGGTTCCTATTTGACTGTAGCCTAAATGTCTCTGAGCCCATTTAACGATAATAATTTAATTTTGAAATACTTTCAACCATACAATTAATTCAAAGATTTAAATTGTTAGAAGGGCCTGCCATACATCGATCATGCGCAGTCGTAATGTGATTAATCAAGTTTCATTTAAAACATCACAACACTTATAAATAAGTAGGTCATTAAGAACTTAAACAAAAGTGGTGGACCATGGGAAGAAAAATTTCCCGTGGTTCACCTGGGTGGTGTACGGGCAAAATTTCTTCTCGTAGATCACCGAGGTGCACTACCGAGGTGGTCCACGGGCACCCTGAATTTCATACATTAGTATTTATCGTCCGGCAACCGATGTATGGAATTTTTAACGGCATTGACTATAGGTTAATCCCTGTTTATTAGAATATTTGTGATTTTAATAAGATGCACTTTGTACCTCATTCATGACAGGTGACATAGCCTGTCGCTGCTCTTTGGAGTATTTATTAACCGACTTCAAAAAAGGAGGAGGTTATCAATTCGTCGAAATATTTTATTATCAATTTACCCTATTATCAAGGCAAAACAGTTGTCTTATCAACTGTCCTAACAATGAACACTAATTACTCCAACGGATGCAAGTCAATCGAGTTCGTGTATTGCGCAGGTCGTGTGCGCACGTCGCGGACGATGGCGGGGGCGGCGGAGAAGACGGGGGCGGGGCCGCGGAGAGACGACCTCAAATTGTACTGGGATCACTTCTTCAAAGCGGAGACCGGCACTTATGAGGTGAGTGCAGGAATATGGGTAGAGGAAAGACCAGAGAACAAAAACCGGCCAAGCGCGAGCCGGACTTGCGCATCGAGGCCTCCAACGCAACATAACCCCGTAACTTCGCTCTAACGAAAAGATAATTTAGATTGAGAGACCAACTTATCTTTGCCATTATCAAAATATTTGTCCATACATCGACATACTCCTGATTAGTTGATCATCTGCAAATAAAAGCTTGTAATAATAACTTAAAAAATTTTGGTGGGATGTAATTTCAAATATACAGTTTTCGTATTTTTTCCTTTACTTGTGCTATAAGACTTAAGCTTCTTGCCAAATTTCATGATTCTAGGTCAACGGGAAGTATCCTATAGGTTTTGGTTTTCTTGCATTTTCATACAAATATGCGAGAAAATGCGGCTTAGTCGCAAACTCGCCCACAAAATATCTGGTCCGTGGGCGAGTTTTTTAAACCTTTTGTAAATTTTCACGTAGTAAACTAGCCCACATGCTTTAATGACACTGGGCGAGTTGCTTACGGGCGAAAATTACAATAGTAATGTCGCCCAAATGTTGGTTTTATGTACCTAATAAATGCGACATAAACGGCCATATCTTTTGATTGCCTTCACGTACGGTGGAACACAGAGAAAGGTGTACAGGAGAGTTTTTAAGGTTAAGATTTTCTCAAAAACTACTTGACCTATTGCAATAATTCTTTCACTGTTTAATAGATAAAAGTTAAAACTATGTAACTGTAAAAGAATTATGAAATTCGGTCCAGTAGTTTTTACGAAAATCTCAACCTTATTGAGGCCCCCTCAACCTTATTTAGCTCGGTGGCTCAGTGGTTGGGTCAATGGACTTGCAATATGAAGGTCCCGGGTTCGATTTCCAGCCAGGGCAGCCATGTACCAATGAGTTATCCTCGGTTTTTTCGACGGAAAAACTTACGTACATTTACCGAGTGCTCTCAAAACGGTGAAGGAAAACATCGTGATGAAACCTGCATGTCGTAGAAGAATTTTTTTTAAGGCATGTGAAATCCGCCAACCCGCACTGGGCCCGCGTGGTGGATTATGGCCCGAGCTCCCTCGATGTAAGGGAAGGTCTGTGCCCGAGCAGTGGGTCAATATAAATAGACTGATGATGATTGAGGCCCCCTGTATATTTATCTCTGTCTTCGACTGCACAAGTTGACTGAATAGTCTCGCAGGACCATAGCCAAGGAGGGTTGGGAGGTCCGTTTACTAATTTTTGCAAACGTACTCCCTAACATGCGGCAACGGTAGCGATCAGAACGATACGAGTATTGTTTGTTGTCAGAAATCGACATGGCTGGAGCTGTTCCTGGCCGAGTTTCTGATACAAGTTAACGAAGGCGCCGATCCTAAGGAGCTGATCAATTTCTGGTAAGATATAAGACGGATAACCACTTCATTAAGCAAGCAAGACAAAGGCGTCGTGGGGTGACTTTCACTGGACTTTCGCCATTCACAATCGGTGGTGAAGACCTCGGTAGCGCAGTGGTTGGGCCACTGGACTGACTATGGCCGACCTGGTTAGATTACCGTTATTACTGTCATGGCGCGCCAAACAGAGACGCCGCTACACCAATGCAATAGCACTGTCCCTGTCACGCTCGCTGTGACATGGTATGATTTGATCGTTTTGAGAACCGTAATAGAGGTCGCGGATCGAATTTGTGGCCTGGGATTATGAATGGCGAAAGTCCGTCGAAACTCCAGTGAAAATCCTTTAAAAATTCGAAGCTGTCGTTCTTATTGCGGGGTTCAACAATAAGTGAGTGATATCCGTTATATACAGAGTGTAACGTAAAGGCTATTTATGAAGCCGAAGGGAGGGTGTTCAGTATCGGTAACTGAACAACTTTTATTCTACGACTTTTCGAATAAAAAACAAAAATAAATCGATGAGCTGACCGGTGCGAAATGTGTGAAAAGTCAAAAAAAAATCGCGATAATCGAAAAGTCGTAGAACTAAAGTTGTTCAGTTACCGATACTGAACACCCTTCCTTCGGCTTCATATACCCTTTACGTTACACCTTGTTGTAATAACTCTTTGGTGATTACTTTTTTAATCAAAATTAAATTTTTTAGAAGAGTTTACGCTCTGTTTAAAAGACTTCCATATTAAATTCCACATAGAAATGACTTGATTTTTAACTTTTAATATTAATTTTACAACACACCTGTATATGTAATAATTAGTAATGGCTCACTATAGTTTGAATAAAAAACTAAAAAAGGTTTTGCCTTTGTGACCTACACGCTGTGTTGTGACAGCTGATGACCGAACGATAAATAAATAATAAATAGTTTGAATTCTAAAGTTGTGTTATGCCTGTTAGCCCTGTGAGCGGCGTGGTGTCTCTGGTGGGGTGCGAGCTGCTGTGCGGCATTCACCGCGTCACGTCCTCCATCAACGCGCACTACGCACTGCCGCTGCCGGGCCTCGACGCCGCGCCCGGACAGAACAGGGACCACCCGACGACCGAGGAACTAGGCACAGGTAACTTTTTTTTATTTAGATTATTCCCAGAGGGAAAGGCAAAGCCAACTAGGGCATCCAGCCTGATCTGATGTTAGTAGAATGTCTGAATTCTTATAAATACATACATATATACGAAGATAACCTAACCTAAACCTACGCACAACTCTCCCAAACCCCTAAACGAAATAACTCAATGATCCACGCAACCATCAAGCTATGCAAAGGAAACCTTCACAAACACGACTTCTTTCGAGCACTCCAACTAATAGAAACGTTCGCGGACATCTCCTGATTAACTTAACGTGATCATTAATCACTAAATACCACGGAAACTATTTAATTAGAATTTCCAGAAAAAAGTAGCTAATGTCGTTTCGCGCGCTTTTCAAGGAATCCTCGGCACAGGTAACGTCAGGGATTCATTTATTTTATTAATGGACTCGACAATTCGTCATTTGCAAATGTCATGTACAGAATATTCAAGATATCATTGTCTTCTCTTCATCCAGAGGAGTTGCCGTAGCGTCGTCACTCTGGACGAAGCAGCTCGACAGTCTTCACTCCCGAGTTTGTAGCGGGACTCTTTGAAACTTCAGATCTTGCTCAAATTATCCAATAAATTCACCATACTGTCATTCGCGAATATTCTCTGATTAATTTAACGTGATATTAAACACAAAAGAACCACTGTAGACATTAAAATAAAAATTATCAAATAATTTTGCAACCGTCGTGACCCGCCATTTCAAGAGAACCGATACAATGGTATCGGAGAGCCCTCACTAATAAATATGGTATAAGCTCCCACGAGGCACTGTAACACAGCAGCGTCTTAAGAGCTAATGAAAAAACATTCATGCGAGTGCTAAAACAACACCATGTAGGTGTTGCTAAATACTATTACAGAATAGATGAATTTCTAAATGAGAAAAAATTATAAACAATCGCTACCTACTACTTAGTTACTACAAATTACATTATATTTGTACAAAAAAATGTCGTCTCTCTCTTGTATTGCTGTGCCTAAACAAGGTCCATAAAGAACATTGTAACATTTCAATATTAAGTATGTGAACATCTGTATTATATCTTATGGAATGCAATAAATATATTGAGTATTGAGCTAAGCTGACACAATAAATAAACTAGTAATAACACAATACAAATAACAGAATAATCAGTCATCAAAACTTTCTTTCATGTGTAGATGTCCAAACGTCGTCCGCGCCTGCGCCTGCGCCGTGCAGCCTGTTCGCGCGCGCGCACGCGCAGCCCGCCGCCGCCACGCTGCGCCGCTACCTGCTGGGTGGCGTGGCGTGGCGCGCGCTGCTGCTGCTCAAGGCGCTCGGCGTGCAGGTCAGTTGTTCTATATGTACTTAGGTACTAGTATAGATGTATTGAATATAGTATCGTAAATATCGTACTGAAATAAAGAAGCGAGAAGATAAGAAAGAAAACAAAAGTAGTGGATGCTCTGGAACATGCTCTGAGATTAAAATGGCAATGGGCAGGCCACACTACGGACAAGAGATGGATAGAAAGGGTAACAAAATGGATAGGAGCAAGGACGTCGCCGGGGGGGGGGGGGGGGAGATGGGGGATGAAATGTATAATGTTGTTATCCTGGTCCAGATGGGACCAAATATATTTACGAGTATTTATGTGCCAGAATCAGCCCCGGATCTACGATCTACGAACCGGGACAAACCTGGATAGTGGCTCTCTCCAGCGTTTGAGATAAAATGTTATGGCCCATATCTCAGCATAGCCAAGTGACGCCTCTAACCTTTAAAAAATCATATCTTCTATAGTATAAATTAAATACTAATTATATTACAATAATATGTAGCTACCGAAGTTGAATAACGTTGTTAATAAGCTAAAAAATAGTACAGTCGACAATAGACAGAGATAAGTATACGGGGGGCCTCAATAAGGTTGAGATTTTCTCAAAAACTACTGGACCGAATTTAATAATTATTTTATAGTTACAAAGTTTTAACTTTTATCTATCAAACAGTGAAATAATTTTTATAATAGGTCAAGTAGTTTTTGAGAAAATCTCAACCTTAAAAACTCTCCTGTACACCTTTCTGTAAGTTCCACCCACAGATTAAAGATATAAGTTTTCTATTCAAAAGTTCCACCGTACCTATTCATTTTGAAATTGAATTTCGTCGTCTGTGGGAGACGGGCGTGACTTCATGTATGGAACGTTTATTAACTACTCAAGATGTCATGTGTCAGTGACGTTTCGCTAGAGTGGCCAATATGGCGACTACGATTTGTCTGTCGTCAGCACCATTATAATTTAACAACAATGACAATCTGAATTTTGCATATGTTGTCGGCTCCAAATCTTCATTTTTTTAAGTTTTATTATTCAGGTAAGGTTTCGATCGAGTCTATCGTACCCCTGTACGGAATTATTAATATGTATCAACTATCAATTGGTATGTTCAATCACCAATTTCTGTGAACGGCCCGAATAAAATTTCCACTTGCTAACGATGTTTACTAATTTATAATGGAATTATTCTGTCGGCCGGTAACGTGCATTACATTACTCAACGCCCCGGTTTAGTTTTTGCCGCTAATTAGTTCCAATCAGTAAAAACATTCGCTACGAAAGAAAAATAACTTTAGATTTGAATGAATGACCATTTATTTGACACAACACAGCACACATACATACATATTGTACAGAAAAACTTATAAAATAATGAAATATATAACTACGGTGCGTGCAGCAGTGCCAAACAGGTCCCAGCTCAGTATGTGCTCTGCCCGAGGGCGGAGCGCTGGTCTTTCGCTGAGACCTGGACTGGATTTATAGCGGAATCTGACGTATAACTAAGAATAAGGGCGAAGACCGCTCTTCATACATAATAATTATACTTTATGCTCTCTCCTTACGTCATATCTTCTCGTCTTCAATACCACAATGCCTAAAAACTAAGGTCTTCAACCAGTGCGTCCTGCCAGTGATGACCTACGGAGCCGAAACGTGGACATTGACGGTGAGACTGGCACACAAGTTCAAAGTCGCTCAGCGAGCTATGGAAAGAGCTATTCTTGGCAGTTCTCTGTTAAACAGAATAAGAAACGAGTATATCCGCCAGAAGACAAAAGTGGTTGACATTGCTCATAGAATCAGTAAACTGAAGTGTCAGTGGGCTGGTCACATCTGTCGTAGAACCGATAACCGATGGGGGAGACGAGTTCTCGAATGGAGGCCACGAACGGGTAAACGTAGTGTGGAACGCCCCCCGAACAGATGGAGGGATGACCTTCGCAAGATGGCTGGCAGGGACTGGATGCAGAGGGCCGAGAGTCGGGTTGAGTGGCGCGCTTTGGGAGAAGCCTACGTCCAGCAGTGGAATCTCCTTTTCGACCTTAGTTTATTAGTGCCGGCTTGCAAGAATTAAGGTTAGATGTACATTAAGGCTAAGGCAGTGGACGATGACGACGTATTCTAAACGCTGAAGCCATACAACAACAGTTTACCGTGTAAATATGTATAGATATATGCTGTGAGCATTGATCTCCTATAAACAACTAGATACACAAAGGTCTTACTAAAACAATTTAAAAAACGTCCAAATAAGGGTCCATTGTTAACGTCCAAATAATGTCCAATAAAGCAAATGTGGGTCATTCATCCGTTTGGACATTTTTAGAAGGCAGACTGTGTATCTAGATGTTTATAGGAGATCAATGATCAGGAGGTAGAAAATATGGGATGAATATTGACTAGTGTCTCAATTACAATACAGTGTATAAAGGGTGGGCCTTGAATTAACATTCTCCTTTGTCAAGTTAAAAAGCGGCCGTACTTGCCAAACACCAAAATTATAAAAGGTACGGCACTACTTTCAGAACTATCAAAAGTTGGCTTAAAAGACAGGACAGAATCGTTACTAATGAAAATCAGTTAATTTTCGATACTTGTTAAATATCCTATTATCATATCACACATAAAATTATTTCCAGAGTAGTATAAACTCGTAAACTAGCTGATTAATATCGAGTTAGATAAGTGTAGTGACAATCGCGCGACATTAATGTGGCCGGCCGTTGACCCCGCAGCGGAACCGTATTCAATTTCGCATAGCGATACTAATATAATGCGCTTGTGGAATATCTGTGGTAAATACTTACTGCTCTGTGGTCGCATAGTACACCGCAGTTTAGAATCAGAATTATTTATGCGAATATGATATTACAGATAGATCACAAATGCTGTTCCATCCATAAATCTAGATAAACGTGACTTGCATTAAACCGTGTTGTTGTCGCTTTCACACTTAGTGTTAACGTAGAAAGAGACAGAATTCCTTTTATTTCATTTGGTGGATTACATTTTGAGATTTAGGATTTACAAAGTGAAGCTTAAACTATTAATAAGTAAGGTAGAAGTGAAAGAGTCATAGGCTTTGGGAACCTCTGTTTTAAACTTAACTTTAGTTAGTGCAAGTGTATGTCATATAAGTGATCAGAGTACAGTCGAAGACAGAGATAAGTGTATACAGGGAGCCTCAATAAGGTTGATATTTTCTTAAAAACTATTGGAACGAATTTAATAATACTTTTACAGTTACATAGTTTTAACTTGTATATATCATATCTCCTATAAACAACTAGATACACAAAGGTCTTACTAAAACAATTTAAAAAAACTTCCAAATAAGGGTCCATTGTTAACGTCCAAATAATGTCCAATAAAGCAAATGAGGGTCCATTCATCCGTTTGGACCCTCTTTGCGCTCGGACATTTTTAGAAGGTAGACTGTGTATCTAGTTGTTTATAGGAGATCAATGCAAACAGTGAAAGAATTTTTGCAATAGCTCAAGTAGTTTTTGAGAAAATCTCAACCTTACAAACTCTCCTGTACACCTTTCTCTGTGTTCCACCGTACATGGGTACAATCTAGAAAGGACCATACGATCCTGCTGAAACGCGCGCTCCGAAATCAACCTTATGTTATGGTGGTTATGGTATGCACAGGGTCTGTCGTGTTGCCGTCAGCTGAGCTCGGTGCTCATCTGGCTGTTCGGCGAGCTCGGCGGCGGCCCCCCCGCGCGACCCCCGGCCCCGCCCGCCACCGCCCCCGCCACACACACACCGACAGCCAGGACACCAATACACCAGCTGTTCTCACACAAGTATGATATTTTAACAAGAGCCTTACATTAGCCAACTAGCGCCGCCGCCAATATTTAAAAAATAATATCTTCCGGTTTAATCATTTTTTTAATAAAAAAAAGCTATGTACACAATCTTTATTAGGATAAATACTATTTTACCATATACAATACATGGCATAATTGCGACAAGCTACTTAGCTTGTCGCAATTATGCCATATATTGTATAATTATGCAATTAGTAAGTAAATCTAAGGCATGTGAAATCCGCCAACCCGCACTGGGCCCGCGTGGTGGATTATGGCCCGATCTCCCTCGATGTAAGGGAAGGTCTGTGCCCGAGCAGTGGGGCAATATAAATAGACTGATGATGATGATGATGATGATGCAATTAGTAGTTCACTAATATGCCTTTACGGCCGTTTTTGGCAATTATGCGAACTACAACTTACCGAAATTGAATCACGTTATAAATAAGCATTTAAAAAATAATATTTATCGTAATAAACATTTCGTAAATAGCTTTTTTAATAAATAAAAATCCTATTGGAAGATTTTTTTTAAGATTGGCGGCGCTAGTTGGCTTTTGGAAGGCTCTTAAGGCTTCGTATGCGGATTTACAGTTTTTCTATGAAGGCTACGGCACTAACTACTAAAATGAAACGTCTGAAAAAAATATATAGCAATCTTGGGGTGTCTATTTAGGGACTGATGAATACCGATACACGATTGGACAAACTTTGCTAGATAGAAAAAATTTACATTGATAATGTTCACGCATGATGTCAAGGGCATAAATACATTGTACTGAGACCGTATTATTTACTATTACATGTGTTGCGTATTTGCGGCGATAACACGCGGTGTGCCGGCACCGAATATACCTACTGCGATAACAGGAGCCGGCTATAAATATGACAATACAGGATGGCAAGAATAGTTTTGTATGGGCATAATATTATATAATAATCTACCTAGCCATATCAAAGACTCACTGTTAAAGCAAAAATTACCCAATGGCTAGGAGACAAATGCTTGAATGGATTATATATTGTGGGCTAGTACAGCCCACAATGGGGAGTGCTCGGGCGCCAGTCGGGTCGCGGTTGTATCACAGTTTCCCGTGGCTCGGCGAGAATGGCACGAGGTGGAACACCCCAGGACGTTTAGTCGGTATGCTGCCCCTTCAGGGCGGTGAGCCCGACATAACCAACACGCTCCCCCGGGCGTGGTGACACATGATTTGCTTGCATGTTTTACCTGGGTTAAAAAAAAGGAGACAAATGCTACTACTCTGTAAACGAATATCTTAGTGATCAGAACAAATAGCTACTGAGCGTTTGTTTTGGTCACTGAGATGTTCGTTGAAAGACTTTTGCATGCCGTTATCGGTAGTACATATGATACATAATGATGTATAATGTATGTCTACTTATTTAAGTATGTTTATAATATACATTTATTGCATTTAGTTTGCCCAATAACTGTAATTATCAGAGTAATGTGTGGATTCCCTGCGCTATACTACTGTTCGTCGTTATGCATCTCCTTTCGCCGGGGGTTGCCTGGAAGAGATCGCTCTGAGCGATAAGGCCGCCTTTGTACAATAATATAATCTGTACCTAACAATTTTTGTAATGTAATATTTTTGTACAATAAAGAGTCTATCTATCTATCTATCTATATATATATATTCAACATCTGTTCTGTCAACTATGTACTGGCAAATAAACCATTTCATTCAATGAGTGATTTTCAAAGTGACATTTAAGAAACAAAAATAGTACCCATAGCTCGGGTACTGCTTTCTACTGGTGGCACTTCGCATGGTTATTCGTATTTGTCATAATTGCCATGTGTGACGAAATCTGCATGCCGTAGAAGAAGAAAAAAATCTAAGGCATGTGAAATGCGCCAATCTGCAGTGGGCCCGCGTGGTGGATCATGGATTATTTGATAATTTTTATTTTAATGTCTACAGTCGTTATTTTGTGTTTAATATCACGTTAAGTTAATCAGAAAATGTTCGTGAATGACAGTATGGTGAATTTATTGGATTATTTAGGCAAGATCTGAAGTTTCAAGCTTTTATCAAGAGTCCCGCTACAAGCTCGGGAGTGAACGTGACTGTCGAGCTGCTTCGTCCAGAGTGATGACGCTACGGCGTCTCCTCTGGAGGAAGATAGAAGACTATATATATTGAATTTTCTGTAAAATTACATTGGCAAATGACGAATTGTCGAGTCCAATAATAAAATAATTGTTAATATATTAGTATAATTATGTTTGCAGGATATGGGCTAAGCAGAAGTCGACCAGCGCCCACGGCTCCAAGGCCAACTCTGCCGGATCGTCGGAAAAGAGTTACGCTACGGGAAGGTAAACTGTCTGCTAAACAAATTAGGGTCGTTTTTAGAATTAAAACTATAGTGAGCCATTACTCCATATTATGATGATGTCCTCCTCGTCGTGTCCGACGACGGCGACTCCCACTAACTCCTGGCGTGTGCTCGAAGGTGGCTGGCGAATCCAAACTTCGTCTTGAACACTCGGTCGCACTGAGCACAGAAGAGCTGTCCGGAACTGTTCCTGGTGTAATTGTACGAAGGCTTGGGGCGGGTCTTCCGTATATGGCGCTTTGCGTCCAGGTCCTCAAGTTGAAGCTCCTCGAAGCTGTCCAGACCATTTTTGACTCCATATTATTATATGTAAACGGATATCACTCACTTATATTGTTGAAGTGGCCTGCCTGGACCTTACCTGCTACGTGGAAGCCCGTACTTAGGGTCGTGCCCGATGTTAGGAGTGTGAGTGAGTACAGAGTAGACGCAGTGAGTACGTACTGCGTGACGGGACGTAATGTGAGTGGCGGTAACTCTCCGACAAGTGAGATCGATCAACGAATCCAGCTACAGCCATCGAACGCACCGTCGGCGGCGGGACAAGTTATGTCGGACCGCGCACAGAGGGCGCTGATCCGCAGTGCACGAAGAAACGTCACCGGCGACGCGGGCGTGGCGCGCTCACCTTGACAAAGACCGTCGAAATCGGTCGAAACTGTCGGTCTAATTGCCGACTTCAACAATATAAGTGAGTGATATCCGTTTATACATATATGTTAAAGTATTATTGAAGTAATCCTGCTATAAGAGTTCACGGTAAGGGGGCTGAACAACTTTTATTCTACGATTGTACTAAGTATGAACCAAGGCTTCGTTTCCATTGAGGCGGAACTGAGCGGAGCTGAGAATTGGTCAATTCATGCACCTTTATGCTTAATTCCGTCGCAATGGAAACTGACTCTTATTCTGGATTCCTATTCAGTACGTATTCAGTTAATAATTTCTGGCCACACAGGTCGCGCCATATGAAATCGGACACCTCCGAGAAGCGGCGGAAACACACGAAACCCGCCGACCAATCGAGCGAGTCCGGCGACTCCAACGAGGAACTACATGCGCTCAACCGCTCTCTTGCAGTCACCGCGCGCTCACTAGACCACTTCCAGTACTTCGACTCACCCGCTCGCTCATCAGATCTTCAAAACGAGTCCCTATACGCTGACCCATACTACTCACCTCGCAAACCCAAACCAAAGGCAGACGACTACATGAACGAGAAACACAAAGAAATTATCAATTCCGAAGTGTCCACATTCGAATTTACGCTAATTATAACTGATTTGCTTCAGGAGTTGTGTCGGACGGAGAGTGGATTGTCAGGATCGGAAGGTTCACAGATTTCAGTTCAATGCATCAACTTTTCTCTTAGGAATCTCTGCTCGCTGCAGTTTGGGTCGCTGCCGACGCATGCGCAGTACACGACAGAGCAGGTAGCTTCAGTCAAAGTGGCGCTCACAGAATTACTCATAGTGTCATTAGATAGAGTTCTAATTCATTCGGATTTGTGTGCAAAACTTATCAACAACGGAATACTACCGATGCTGCTTCGAATACTAGAAGATGTGATCTGCAAATGCAGCAGTAGATACCGCTCAAAAGACGAGCAGAGCCGAGCCAAAGCAGAACCCCCTAATAAGACTGAATCAGAAAATTTGCTGAAATTCGTCTTCGGAATAGGATATTCGATCACAGCGTTCTTCCATTGCCTACTGATGCAGTGTCGCTCCATCGAGAAACTTCGAGAATTCACCGACCAGTTTAAGTTGTACGGCGAATGCCTCAAAGGTGGACTTTTGAAGGATTGCATCGAATTAATGATAAGGATACCTAGTGTCGATCAGGAGGACAGCGTTGTTCTGATTAAGAAGTTGATAGAATCTATTGGGAAATTGATTAGTGGCATGAAGCGAGTTCGAAGCGAGGTCGTGCATTCCGCGGCTTGTCCCAGAACGAGACACAAAGTGTGCCGACAGAGAGTGCAAGCGGGAATGCACCATCACCACGATATTCTGGGAGAAATAGGCACCGGTTTGCCATTATCATCTACATGCTGCATATCGGTTCTGTACGGAACCCTGACTTCCCTGGTCACTGACGAGGAAGTTTCAGCTCAAAGCGTATTGAGGAACAAGATTCTTCGCGTCATGCAGAGCTGCGGCGTTTGCTGCTGCTTCCCGCCAGGCTTCCTCATGGAGTGTATCGTGAGACTGATGTTAAAACACAGCGGTGTCGCCATACTGTGCTTGCAGTTACTGGAGCATACCGTCTATAGGGATTTGGGAGCTAGTGTCCTTGTACCTAAGGTTACAGATCAATTGCCATGCTCAACTTGTGAACCGGGCGATGATATGAGAGACTTAGTAAGAAAATATTGCCCTCACGGAGTCACTCCTATGGATAGAAAAAATGTGTGGTCCTTTTTAATTCATTATAATTCGTTACTCCAATTAGATAACCACAGTAACGTGCTCCATGCGACAGTAAGCCACTTACTACGCGTCACACCTAAATGTCGAATGGAAATGAAATATGAACTACTGTTCAGCGTCATATATCCAACGTTTATAGTCGCGAAACACAGATACATGATACGACTAGAGGAGTCCGCGTATTTCCTAACGGTGTCCTGTCTGAATATCTTTGCAAGTCTATTGAACACTGTGTCATTTGCCGAACAATTCATACAGAAAGGTGGTTTGAGTTACGTCTTAGAACTAGTCTCATTGCCTGAATTTTCTAACCAATGCTGCTCGATTTTAGAAATAGCAATCACAGTCGAGATCTTTAAGCTCATGAAAGATAATGACATGACTTATTATAGAGAAATGAGTTCTCTAGCGTCAGTGCAAATGTTATTCAAATCTCTTTCGGATATGACTGATAAATGCTTCAAGATTTATAAACTAAAGCTTCCCGCTGCCAAATTTGAGGAGCTATGCGATGTTAGTAAGGAACGTGAGTCTTTAGCGGTCCCCCAGACCAATCCCATTGAGAGAACGAGACCTATATCTGCCCCTCAAGCTATGACCGGTTACGCATCAAGCGAGAATGTTCTCGAAGAATCCATAGAGGACTACATCGAGGTGCTGAAGAATATCTGTACGTTCTGGAAGTGTTGCGCCAGCCTCTGCCTGTACAGCCCGATGTTTCGAGAGTACGTAGTCACTGAGGCGGTGTTCGTGGATAGTTTCGCGGTGCTGAAGGTGAATAATAAATCTTATTTCGCATTCTTAAAGTTCATTTTAAGTTCAAGGGAGAGCTATGCTTGGCAACAACAAAAGTCGTTGACATTGCTAATAGAATCAGCAAACTGAAGTGTCAGTGGACTGGCCACAGCTGTCGTAGAACCGATGGGGTAGACGGGTTCTCGAACTAAGTACGTCACAAGTAACACAATGACCTTAGAAATGACCATTAGGTAAAATTCCAGTGAAAGAAATCGTTGCAAAATATTAAAACTACCTCATAATATAAAAACTCCAAAGCACATTAAAGATGCACATCAAATTAATATTTTTTTTTAATAGTTGAATTTATTGTAAATGTTACTCAAACTTTTTATTCAATAAAATAAAACTAACTACTAACTAAAATACATTACTTATAAAATAAAATAAAACTAAATACTGGCACCTTTTCCTTGCAAAGTGGTGTAAATGTAAATTCAAAAAATATATTGACGTGCAAAAATGTACTCAACGTGCTTGACTTTTGGCTTTACTGAAGAACGAACACGTCAAGATCCCCGTTTTAATATTTTATTTTTCCGTGCCTTCCATGAGCCAACTAGCGCCGCCAATCTTAAAAAAATAATATCTTCCAATTTAATCAATTTTATTAAAAAGGCTATTTACAAAATGTTTATTGGGATGAATACTATTTTTCAATATACAATACATGGCATAATTGCGACAAGCTAAGTTGTAGTTCACAAATGTGCCAAAAACGGCCGTTTTTCGCAATTATGCGAACTACAACTTACCGAAATTGAATCACGTTATAAATAAGCATTTAACAAATAGTATTTATCGTAATAAACATTTTGTACATAGCTTTTTATTAAAATTGATTATTCAGAATTTGAATTACGCATTATCCATGCTCGGTGAATAAATTAGAACATGATGAAAAAATTCTTGCCGTGGGCAGCACTTGAACCTGCGACCTGGTCATTCCGTGACACGCTCTTACCAACTGAATAATACTACTATTGTCCGATAGATGGAATTGCGTAACATACCCTTTAAGTATGTATAAAGCGATGAAGATTTTCGGTGGGCGTGGCGTGGCCTGTGGTGGCTCAGTTGGTAAGAGCGTGTCACGGAATGACAAGGTCGCAGGTTCAAGTCCTGCCCACGGCAAGAATTTTTTCATCATGTTCTAAAATTGATTATATTGGAATATATTTTTTTTTTAAATTGGCGGCGCTAGTTGGCTCATGGGAAGGCTCTTAGACGCTGTGCAGACTTAATGTATGTCACAAGCCTAACCATCCATTTAATTTTGTGGAATGAATTCCAGGCCTGTATAGTTTCAATACCTCCGTATCCGCAGGTTGTGTTGCACTGCCTGTGCCACTGCGCGTGCGCCGCTGCGGAGGTGAAGGTGCTGGTGCGGCTGCTGGAGGCCGTGCTCACCGTGCAGTTCGCGGCGGCAGGTGAGACATGTTGGAGTTATTTATTCATAGGGTTCTATGCCTCAAAAGGAATATAGGATCACTTTGTTATAATAATAATAACACCTTAAGAGACTCTCGCTAGACAGTTGGGTCAAGAGCCGGCTGCAGAAGGCAGTGCTGCTGGACACGGCACGCATTGTGAGGAGGTTCCTCACTCTGGGATCCTAACCTCCGGCAGCGAGATGCACATTGCACATGCATCCCGCTGCCGGCGGGTGGCTATTTTTTTATATTTATATATTTTTCTATTTGATTTTTTTATTATTAAAATGTATAAATATATTAAATAAGAGAGAAAAGAAATAAATAATAATAATAATCTTAGAATTTGAATTACGCATTATCCATGCTCGGTGAATAAATTAGAACATGATGAAAAAATTCTTACTTCAGGTTCAAGTCCTGCCTACGGCAAGAATTTTTTCATCATGTTCTAATAATAATCTTTATTTCAGGCATTAACTTTTACACAAAATGTACAGTTATCCGACTGTCCATCTGTCAAGACCTATATCTCAGAAACGCGTGGACAGATCAAGTTGAAATTAATACCCAATACTCAAGTCTGCTACTCATGCAGCCGTTATAAAATCCAACTTTTACGTCAACGCAATCACAAGAAATACGAAAACTGTAAATTTGAAATTACATCTCACAATTTTTTTTTCTTATTACAAACGTATACTTGGAAATTATTAACTAATCAGGAGTATATATGAGGCGATAGGTTTTTTGCAGATTCTATTTACTAATTTACGCTCCTCGTATCAGAACTATTACTAATTTACATTGATATTTATGACATCTATATTCAATATCGAAAACTGTAATGTCAAGTTTATAGCCATACTTATAATAGACCATACATATTACTCACAAAATATGCATGTGTTATCAATTATCATACCACTATGTGCGTTACTGCTATGAAATAGAGCTGTGAATCGGTTGCATGTTGTCAGTGAAGGCTGCCGCGCGTGCGGTAACCGGTGTGCATTTCACACTAGATTGGGTTTCAGACTGCATTTGTCGGCGGTTAGTCGGCCAGTAACTACGCTAAACATATTTGTATCTAAACCGAAGCCAAAATCAAGTGTCTTATTTTGTAAACAAAGACTACCCTACCCTACTAACATTTTAAGCTGTTCTGTGATTATTGCATAGTTATTGTCACATTATTAGATTGTATAACTTTATTTTCACAATGATGAACCTCCAGTGTTACATCACAACAGGAATTAGACGATCATATGTATTTTTTATTATTTTAAAAGATGTGTTGCTGAGAGTTTTTTTGCCACTTTTCTCCTCAGCGTTGGCACCTTTTCCTTGCAAAGTGGTGTAAATGTAAATTCCAAAAATAGATTGACGTGCAAAAATGTACTCAACGTGCTTACTTGCAATAAAGAAATTTGACTTTGACTTGACTTTATAGAGTTTTGAACTTGCAACTTTCGGGCGGTGCTTGATATAATTAGTGGATGGCTTGCACCAATTATTTGCACAGCGAACAATCCGGATAATGTTTATTTAGTTGCCGCGCCTACAACACGAAAAAAATAAACAGTCTCGCGGCCCGCGCACCATGCAACACCTAGTTTTGAATAAGAAAGCAATGATTTTATTTTATTAACTCACGCCTGATTCCCGTAGGATAAGGCAGAGACGATGGACTTACATCTGCTGCGATCCAGGCACACAATCCTAGCCTCCTCCACATTCATCAATCTCTTTTTTTTTTATGCATGCTCGTCGGTTTGTTGTAGACCGTGCTTGGCCCTTTATCAAGGCCTCGCCAATTTGGTCGCCGCACGTTCTCCTCGGTCTACCTCTGCTGACCCTGCCGTCAACATTCACTCTGTGTATTTCTTTCGTTACCCTTCCTTCACTCATCCGCTCTAAGTGGACAAACCAATTTTATATAGTTCATTTTATTATAGTTTGTTATTGACAAGGCCTCTTTACAGCCGCTACTTAATTTATTACGATTGTTACTATTTTTAATTAATTATTCATGAATGTAAGTAGTTTAATTACTTTTAGTGCCCACTGACACAGAGGGTCTGCTTTTGCCCTTCTGCCTCTTTGTATATCGAGCCATGTAATCATACAGTATTAAACATGTATGATCACAATATTATAGAATGTATGACGTAACCAAGTGTTCCCTGTGGACCTAAGGTTAAAATAAATGAGTATGAGTAGTATAATTTATTTAATGACATTTACTACATCATCATTATTTTAAATACCTACCCAAATGCTAAAATATCTACCTCTATATGCAGATGTAACATCCGGCCGTTCGAAGCAGACTAGCTGCGGCCTGGTGCGCGCGGCGCTGTCGTCACCCGAGGCGCTACGCGAGGGCGAGGCGGGGGCCGAGGCGGGCGGCGGCAGTGCGGGCGGAGTGCGCGCGCTGTGCGAGGCGCTCATACGCGTGGCCGTGGCGCAGCCGAGCCACAGGCACGCCATGCCACGGCCGCAACACGCTAAGGTGAGGGACACAGACGGACAGACACACAACACGCGTAATAAATGCCATAAAATTAATTATTAAGCGCTAGTCCGGGGGGGCCTGGTTGTTGGACCCCTTTGCTAATCATTGTCATAGTATAATTATATAAGTACATTATTATGTAATCTTCGGTTACTAGCTATAAGTGCTAGCTCTAGCTACGCTCCATGTGACCTTATGTAACATTCGTTTGTAAGTTATGGGACTATAGGTCTATTAGTATTTAAGTTTTATTTATCATTGTCTGTATATGACTGTGTGTTTCCCTGAATAAAATAAAATAAATAAAATGGATTTTTGTAATGGTGGCCATGCGGGCTGTTCGTATTTGCGTATTTGTCATAATTGCCATGTGTGGTCGGTATTCTTGACAAAATATTCGCCTTATTTGTATGTACGTTTGTACGTCAAGTATTTGACAAATACGACAAACATCCAATAGCAAATATGAATAGCCAAGTGAAGTGCCATTATTAAATAAATCCGTGCCTCGGGGCGCACGTTAAGCAGTCGGTCCCGGTTGCGTTCGCTCGGCAGCAGTCGTTAGGCCACGTCAGAGGCCTACGGACGGCCTGAATAACACTGACAAATAGGTTTGGTCACTAAGCCACACAAGAAAAGAGTAAATAAATGATACGTATTAGATAGCCACGGAAAGATAGTTAAACACTTGGTTGCACTAAGAACACGGTACTTCATTGCGCCTCTCCCATTGTAACTTATGTTTTGATAATGATCAACAATCATTGATCTCCTATAAACAACTAGATACACAGTCTGCCTTCTAAAAATGTCCGAGCGCAAAGAAGGTCCCCGTGAATGGTTTATTGGACATTATTTGGGACGTTAACAATGGACCCTTATTTTGACGTTTTTTAAATTGTTTTAGTAAGACTTTTGTGTATCTAGTTGTTGGTCAACAGTGGCGTAATTTTGGACCGTCTTCTGTCAGCGATGCCGACGCCTCGCTTAGCGGCGATTAATTTTGAGACTATTAGCGTACGCAGTCTGGTTTCTCTATTATAAGCTTTATGGTGTTGTGTGAAGGTGCCCGCAGTGCGTTGCGCTGTGTCGCTCAGCTCCGCCTCCGGGTCCGCGAGCGAGGGCAGCGCGCCCGCCTCCGCCGGCCCCTACGACAGCGGGCCGAGCACGCCGCGGCCGGACACGGGATACGAGGTCAGAACGATAACATAAAGCCTTAAGGCGCTAACATGAGCCAACTAGCGCCGCCAATCTTTAAAAAATCATATCTTCCAATATAATCAATTTTATTAAAAAAGCTATTTACAAAATGTTTATTAGGATGAATACTATTTTTCAATATACAATACATGGCATAATTGCGACAAGCTAAGTTGTAGTTCACAAATGTGCCAGAAACGGCCGTTTTTCGCAATTATGTGAACTACAACTTACCTGCATTGCATCACGTTACAAATAAGCATTTAAAAAATAATATTTATAGCAATAAACAATGTGAACGTAGCTTTTTTAATAAAATTGATTATATTGGACGATATGATTTTTTTAAGATTGGCGGCGCTAGTTGGCTCTAGGAAGGCTCTTAAAACATAAAACCTTTTGTAAAAAAAAGTTGGAAATTAATTTATTATAAGTAGGTACTTTTTTAAATATTTTATCACATTTTTTTATCATAATTTTAACACTGAAACAAGCAAAGAAACTGCCTGCTGGTGGGAATCGAACCTGGCACTTCTGACCATTTTCCCTGACTGCCTTATAAGGAGGGTAATGTTTTTAGGCGTATGTATGTATGTCCATTCCTGCCATCCTGTAGCCTAAACGGTTTGACGGATTTTGGTGTATGAGGTATCGTTAGATTCGTCTTGATTACGGGAGTGTCATTAGGTATAAAAAATTATCAAAAGGAGATAGTTTTTTTGCAGTCGAATTTTGTAGGGTTCCGTACTTCAAAAGGGAACTTTGCTGTCAGTCTGTCTGTCAATACCTATATCTCAGAAACGCGTGGGCGGATCAAGTTGAAATTAGTACCCAATACTCAGGTCTGCAACACAAAATAACCACTGTAGACATTAAAATGAAAATTAGCAAATAATTTCGCAACCGTCGTGACCCGCCATTTTCAAAATCCCCTGGAAGATGATATGGAAGGTTTCATAACAAACGTGCGTGTGTCTCAGGCTGACGTGGAGGTTGTGGTGGACGCGCACGCGCACGCCGCGCACCGCGACCGCAAGGCGTCCGCCACGCACGCACCCGGGGGGAGCAACATAGGTATTTTTTAATATTATTTGATATCCGGGTCTCAATAAGGTTGAGATTTTCCCAAAAACTACTGGACCGAATTTAATAATTATTTTACAGTTACATAGTTTTAACTTTTATCTACCAAACAGTGAAAGTTTTTTTGCAATAGATCAAGTAGTTTTTGAGAAAATCTCAACCTTAAAAACTCTCCTGTACACCTTTCTCTGTGTTCCACTGTGCAAACCCAAGGGTCACTATGACCTCAAAGGTCTATTGTGGCCGCGCACCGAGTTCTTATATCTCGCTCCCAAGGCCAACGTCCTTCAGGAATCGTGTGATGCACTCGGGTGAGAATCTTAATATCCTCGGGTGGCATTATGTATCCTAAGGCTCGGCTTCTGCTGTGAATGAGTGCTCCACACTCACAGAGGACATGCATGGGGGTATATCACCATAGGTTAGGTAGATTATGATTTTAGAATTTAAACTATAGTGAGCCATTACTACAAATTATTATATATAAACGGATATCACTCACATATTATGTTGTTGAAGTCAGCAATTAGACTCACGGTTTCGACCGATTTCGACGGTCTTTTTCAAGGTGAGCGCGCCACGCCCGCGTCACCGGTGACGTTTCTTCGCGCACTGAGTGCGTAATATAAATGTATCGGATGAAGAGCTCGGTGGCTCAATGGTTGGGTCAATGGACTTGCGATAGGTCCAAGGTTCGATTCCCAGCCAGGGCAGCCATGTACAGTCGACAGCAGATCAATGGTAACACTTGCAATACGATTTCAAGTTTTACAACGCAAATAATAAGAACTGTCAAAAGTAAAAAGTGTTACCATTGATCTGCTGTCGACTGTACCAATGAGGTATCCTCGGTTTTTTCAACGGAAAAACTTACGTACATTTACCGAGTGCTCTCAAAACAGTGAAGGAAAAACATCGTGATGAAACCTGCATGCCGTAGAAGAAGAAAATATCTAATGCGCCCGCGTGTTGGATCATGGCCCCAGCTCCCTCGATGTAAGGGAAGGTCTGTGCCCGAACAGTGGAGTAACCGCGACTTCCAATCGTTATGGTTATCGTTTTCATTTTGACACTTGAACGATATGGGGCGGCGGCGGCGGCGGGGCTCTCCTTGTCTCGCTCGGAGGGAGGGGGAGACCCGCTCTTGTTCTTGTGCCTCCGTTTGGTCGAGCCTCATTACGTATAAAAATGTACCAAAAATATGTGGCAATAAATGATTTTTATCTTATCTTATACATTGCTGCGTTTCGTTGTCGTTTGTTAAAACTTGCAAGAACATAGCAGCAATGTATAGCGTCCATGATAGAATAAGTAAACTGAAGTGGCAGTGGGCTGGTCACATCTGTCGTAGAACCGATAACCGATGGGGTAGACGAGTTCTCGAATGGAGGCCACGAACGGGTAAACGTAGTGTGGGACGCCCCCCGACCAGATGGAGGGATGACCTCCGCAAGATGGCTGGCAGGGACTGGATGCAGAGGGCCGAGAGTAGGGTTGATTGGCGCGCTTTGGGAGAGGCCTACGTCCAGCAGTGGACTGATACGGGCTGATGATGATGATGATAGCGTTCATGTGTCAAATTGAAAGCGATAACGATTGGAAGTCGCGGTCACCCCACAGGGAGGCAATATAAATAGACTGATGACGATTGTAACACAGGTGATCCGTGCCCGTTGGCTGAGCCCGTCGAGTGCGGCGAGTACGGGCGCGGCGGCGAGCTCGCGCACCCGGAGCTGTGCCTCATAGTCGTGGACATACTCAACAACCTCATACAACAGTACGGTGGACTATTATGACTTTAATATAACAAACTATTATTATTATCTCTTTATTTACACATATTCTTATTTTACATTTCAACAATAAAATTTAAAAAAAATATATAAATATAAAAAATAGCCACCCGCCGGCAGCGAGATGCATGTGCATCCCTTAACTTACACGGTTTGTATACATATTAATGAGATAAAACGGGGCTTACTGTGTTAATCATTTATTCGTGACCACGATGGCTGCAATGCTGTCGAAATATCGAGACATCAATAATAAATGTTTAACACGGTAATTCCCGTTTTATCTAATTAAATCTAAACTATCTCGTGGCCAATCCCAAAGGGAAAAGTTAAGTCTTGGAGTAGGTACCTCAAATATGATCACAGGGTGTCGTTTCTAGATAGAAAACCGACACATCTGTCATAGAATGCGTCATTCGTCCCCTCAACATATTTTATTTTTACAAGACTAACAGTTATTCATACAAACATAATATTTCTATCTATTTTATAAATAAAACCATTGACAAGTGTTCGCCTATAATGATTTGGTTCGATATTGGTAAACGCAAAAGTTTTCGCGGAAAACTACATTGTCGAGTCTCACTGACAGTGCAAACTGCACTGTGCAATACTAAAACCATGTCTTGAATTCTGACGGTATATTCATATACTTTATTTCTAACCATACGGAACATTACAGAGCACTTGGTTATGTCAACAACAATTTGGTATCGTACAATGAAACCGGGCGCCAAACTTATTTAGGCGAAGAATATGACTCACATCAGAGATTTAAATCTTTGATAAGTGTAGGTAGTCTACACTTGATCCAATTTAGTTATATATGTATACCTATATAAATAAATCTATGTATTTATTAAATGTCCCAATAATTCGAAAGATAAAATAAGAAAATAGCTGCTGTATAGGGGCATTATATATGTCAGAGAGGGTTAATGGCAAGCACTCGTGTCGTATCCAAGTGTTGCCAGCATTATTCCCTGTCTCAGGCTGCTGAGCTCCCCTGCGAGCGTCAGCCGCGCGTCCCTGCAGCGCCGCGTGTGCTCGCTGTCGCGCGCGTGCTGCACCCGCCTGTCCGCGGCGCTGTGCGGCCGGCCCCGCAGCGCCGCGCACCCGCGTCTGCTGCAGCGCGTGCTGGACGCGCCCGCGGCAGCGCTGCTCACCTCCAACGACACAGAACTGCAAGGTACACTCGAAGACAGAGATAACCGCTTCTGACCACTAGCGCCCTATAATAAATCCTTTTTTTGAAGGGGTCTTCAAAAAGATACCCGACCTCCTCGGGGTGAGGACTTCTACAGTCGAAGACAGAGATACAGGGGGCCTCAATAGGGTTGAGATTTTCCCAAAAACTACTGGACAGAATTTAATAATTCTTTTACAGTTATATAGTTTTAACTTTTATCTATTAAACAGTGAAATAATTTTTGCAATAGGTTTTTGGAAAATCTCAACCTTAAAAACTCTCCTGTACACCTTGCTCTGTGTTCCACTGTACACTACATGCCACTGGGGTCGCTGCTAGCAGCAGTCGCGCGTCACTACAGCGTAACCTGTGCTTGTGTTGACGTTAACAAAACGATGAAATGATATCACTAAGCGATAGACTTTACAAACTCTGTGAAATGGAAGCATAATTAAATAATTTTTATTTATTATTTATTTTACATTTTCGGAATACCAACAGCTGTAAAGTACAGTCTATGATTTACAAAAACCATTTTCAACGCAGCCAGTAATAGGTATTCGCAAATAAGTACTTGATATGAAAACCTTATAAGCTAGAGAGTAAAAATAACCAACAAACATACAAATAAACAAAAACCAAAAAAAGATTGAGCGTTATTGTCCGGTAGCATAATAACAACTTTGTGATCATATTTAGTTCTTCTGTTCAATATCAATTGCAGAGCTGCAGCGCAGCATCCTGGAGCTGGTCCACGTGGTGGCCTCCCAGAGCCTGTCCCCCAGCGAGCTGTGCCTGTTACTCCGCCTGTTCGCCAGCCCCGCGCCCCCCCTGGCGCTGCTGCTGCCGGCGCTGCGTCGCCTGGCGGACGAGGCCAAGCCGCACACGCCGGACGACATACTCAGCTTCCCCACGGGACGAAACACTACACAAGGTAATAATAATAATAACACCATTGCTTTTGACCTTTTAGACATATAGGTCTGTGAAGGCGGGACATGCACTCGCTCGGGGTTCGATTGGGAGCCATGTGACGTGGTTGGAGGCCATTTGACGCAGTTGGAGGTCATGTGACGCGGTTGGAGGTCATGTGACGCGGTTGGAGGGCATTTGACGCGGTTGGAGGTCATGTGACGCGGTTGGAGGGCGCAGAGATTCTGACACAGATTTCGAGCGCGCGCTTAGTGTCAGATTGATCTTAGAACTGTCAAAATTTAGCATTTTGACATTTGTAATAGTGAGCTGACACTAAGCAGTGATCCCGCCCGCCCGTAAATGAAACTATTGTTGTTTTTTGAGAACCGAATGTATTTTACCACAAGAACCATCCTGTGTCATTGCATTTCGTAACAATCCTTGTGTATTGTTCCAGGTGACGTGTCCAAGTCTCCCGCTGAGTACGCGTCCCTGGGCGGCGCGTCCTCGCAGAGCCCGCAGGCGGAGGGCATTGCGCGCAGGCTGCAAGAGGCGCATCTCAGAGCCGGTGAGCCATCACACACTTACGCCATCCTCAGGTCTCGGACGGCCTCTTGGCTACAACAGAATCTTGGCTCCCACTCGCACTTATACTTACTCGCAGCAACATGCTGAGTCAGCGCCCTTTCACTGCGACACACTGACAGTATGTACCTAAAACACTTTATGTTACCTTCCTTTGTGTAGTATACTTATCTGTTTGAACCTTTTTTTTGTGCATGTATTGTAGTGTGTTGCAGAAACGAATAAATGTTCTATCTATCTATCTATCACTTGGCCTGTTTTTTAAATGACAATGCCAGATTCTGCCCCACCATCAACCGCAAGTTGTACAAGATAACGAATAAATGTAAAAATATCTCCGTTTTTTATTAAAATATAGTTTTGTACAAGTTGCGATTCGAAAAAACAGCTTAATTAAGAATTCAGAAAATAGTAAGAAATCGAAGCGAATTATTCATTGTTCACTCATTCTCTACCCAAAGGTTGTCTGGAAGAGATCGCTTTGAGCGATAAGACCGCTAATTGTAATACTAACTGTATTAGCCTGTACTATATGGACAAAGGAAACAACCGGCTCGTTTCACAGTTCATTTATTACTGGCGCCGCCTAGCGATCACCACGTCAATACACCTCAATTAGCCTATTTCTTTTGTGTAATACTTTTTATTTTTTTGCAATAAAGAATATTTATCTTATTGTTTTTGTTATTCTTCTATAGGAGTTGCGAGAGTAGTAGAAAATGATTATGATTATGCAATATGAAACCTGTAATAAGTCCCCAACAAAATGATAGTTACAGATCCCCAACAAATGGTTACGTAGTTTTGTAGGTGGGGCAAAGCTCCATTGAAATGTGGCTTTTATTTATTGTTGTTATTGTATCCCCTACAGGCATTGACTCCGCCTGGTCGCGGTGCGCGCTGCGTTGCGGAGTGGACGGCGCGGGCGCGGGCGCGGGCGCGGGCTGGGCGCCGTGGCTGCAGGGCTTCGCGCTCACCGCGTGGCTGCGGCCCGCGCCAACGCACGCGCACGCGCACGACACGCAACGGGCGCGCACGCGACAGGACTACAGAGACGACGGTCAGTCACACACTACATTGTATTTTATTTAGATTTGTTTATTTATTTATCGTTCAGTCATCAGCTGTCACAACACAGCGTCAAATATTCTATAAGTATATCAGTCTACAATCATCATCATCATCATCATCAGCCCGTATCAGTCCACTGCTGGACGTAGGCCTCTCCCAAAGCGCGCCAATCAACCCTACTCTCGGCCCTCTGCATCCAGTCCCTGCCAGCCATTTTGCGAAGGTCATCCCTCCATCTGGTCGGGGGGCGTCCCACACTACGTTTACCCGTTCGTGGCCTCCATTCGAGAACTCGTCTACCCCATCGGTTGTCGGTTCTACGACAGATGTGACCAGCCCACTGCCACTTCAGTTTACTGATTCTATGAACAATGTCAACCACTTTTGTCTTCTGGCGGATATACTCGTTTCTTATTCTATCTAACAGAGAAATTCCAAGCATAGCTCTTTCCATAGCTCGCTGAGCGACCTTGAACCTGTGGGCCAGTCTCACCGTCAATGTCCACGTTTCGGCTCCGTAGGTCATCACTGGCAGGACGCACTGGTTGAAGACCTTAGTTTTTAGGCATTGTGGTATTGAAGACGAGAAGATATGACGTAGCTTCCCAAACGCTGCCCAGCCCAGCTGAATTCTCCTGTCACTCTCTTTCTCGAAGTTGTTCCTACCCAGCTGTAGAGTTTGTCCTAAGTAGACATATTTCTGAACAACTTCGAGGACCGTGGCATCGACTACTACTGGTTCCGGGACGACCAGATCATTGAACATGATCTTGGTCTTATCCAAATTCATCCCGAGCCCGACACGGCGAGAAGCAGCATTAAGGCTATCCAGCATTGCCTGCAGATCCTGCAGCGACTCAGCCATGACCACTATATCATCGGCAAACCGAAGGTGTGAAATGTACTCGCCATTTACATTGATGCCACGTCCATTCCAGTCCAGTGTTTTGAAGACATCTTCCAGCGCGTTTGTGAAGAGTTTCGGTGATATAACATCTCCTTGTCTCACACCTCTACGCAACTGGATAGATCTTGTTTGCTGGTTCTGGATTTGGACGGTCATAGTGGCGGCGTCATACAGGCATCTCAGCACCTCGATGTACCGCCAGTCTACTTGGCATCGCTGCAAGGACTGCAGAACAGCCCAGGTTTCGATAGAGTCAAATGCTTTCTCATAGTCCACAAATGCAAGACACAGGGGCCGATTGTATTCCTCTGTCTTTTGTATAATCTGCCTCACTGTGTGGATGTGGTCTATGGTGCCATATCCTCCGCGAAACCCGGCCTGCTCCGGGGGCTGGAAGTCGTCAAATCTCCGTCCAAGACGATTCGTAATGACTCTCGAAAACAGCTTGTATACATGACTCAGGAGAGAGATAGGTCTATAGTTTTTCAATAGGGTTTTGTCCCCTTTCTTGAAAAACAGGACAACAATGCTCCTGTGCCATGCCTTCGGAGTTCTCCCACTCTGTATGACGGAGTTAAAAAGCTTCTGTAGTTCCATCAGGACAGGAGTACCACCTGCTTTCAGGAGCTCAGATGTAACCCCGTCTTCACCGGGGGCTTTTCCATTCTTAAGCTGTTTGAGAGCCAGTCCGATTTCGTCAAGACTCACATCCGGCAGGTCTTCGGTAAAATGGCGTGTTAACGTAGCTCGGGGATCATCGGTACTAGGCTCAGGTTGCGGTGCGTGAGGTGCGTACAATCGGCCGTAGAAGTCTTCGATCTCAGCGAGTATCTCTGGTTTGGAAGTGACGGTTCTGCCATTCGCCGACTTCAGTTTCGTCAGATGGCTTCTCCCCAACTGCTGCATGAATACTTTTGACCCTCGATTTTGCTCAATTGCCTCTTGTATGCGGCGTGTATTGGAGCGACGAAGGTCACGACGTATAAGCTTCCTTACATGCTTGTTGAGGGTCCGCTGTTCTGTCTGAGAGATTTGCGTAGCCTTTTCACGTCTTTCCTTCATGAGATCCAGAGTCTCCACTGAGAGCTTAGACTTCGTGCCAGTACGTTGCGACCTGCAAAACCTTACGCCTACGTCCCTGATGGTCTTCACCACTGTGTCAGTCTACAAGGTGATTGGAAATTCGATACATTCCTTGAAAGGGGTGATGCTAGAGGTTTTTTGTTTTTCTGAAAGCTGATAAAGTAGAGATTACTTTAAAAAAATGCATGCCTAAAATTCCCCTTAACTCAAAAATAAAAGGTCATAAATCACGAAGTTTGAAATTTTTTTCAATGTTATGTTTAACGTAACTCAGAAACCACCATTTTCGACCCCTCGTTAATAGGGTCTAATTTGTTGCAAACCACCTCTAGTATCACCCCTTTCAAGGAATGTGTCGAATTTCCAATCACCCTGTATATGTGGCTGCGACGGTGTAGAGAGAGAGGCAAGATGGAGTTCCATTTGCTGTGATCCTTTTCGGTTCCCTTATAACTTTCGCGTCCTCCACATTCATCAATCTCTTCATGCACGCTCGTCGATTTGCATTAGAACGCACTTGGCCTTTTTTAAAAACATCGCCAATTTGGTCGACGTACGTAATAACGTGTTATGAAATACAAAACAACCACTTTAGACAGCAAAATTCACTATGTCAAATAACTTCGCAACGGTCACCTTTCCACCATTTTGCTGAATGCTGAGCTGTGTTTGTGGCTAAAATGTAACTATTAGATAACTTAACTATTGGTAGTGAGTAATTGTTACAAATAGTTTGGCATAGTGCTGAATGAAGAGTTCAAGTGTGATTCTGAAGACTAACAGTTATACAAACATATGTCTATCTATTTTACAAATAAAACCATTGACAAGTCTACTCCTATAACAATATAATCTTAAGTATATCAGATTATTTATCAGTGAAGACCTTTAATAGTCTATCCTAAGTATATTGTAGTTTTCTATTACTTACATTGTTTAATATGCCGTTGGTTTTCCATTGTAGATAAAATAAAATAAAAATTTCAATAGTCTCACCTATCTATTGGTCAGATTCCGTCGAGGCGTGTTCCAGCGCGGGTTCGTCCGCCTCTCGCGCGCGCTCGCCCCCGCCCCCGCGCCGCGCCGTGTCCCCGCGCGCGCGCGCTCCCGACGCCGCGCTCGCGCACGTGCTCGCGGTGGGGCACGACTCGCTGCTGTTTGAGGTGTGGATAGACACTAACACAGGTCAGTGCATAATGATGCTCTGCTAAATATGGCCTTCATGGGGCACTGTATTCGCTTTTATAACAAGTTGCCAGAAAGTGTCACGACGTTGAGACAGGAAATTTAAAAAATTCATTAAAGGAACACTTGTTAAGAAGGCGTATTACAGGATAGATGACTATTTAAACGATGAACATGCATGGTGTGTGTCGCCGGTTCCGCATGAGGGATAAACTTACTAACAATAGTAATAGTTACGTACTGTATAGTTATTAAGTAATCATTGTATTATCATTGTTTTAAAAGATGTGTTGCTGAGAGTTTTTTGCCACTTTTTCTCCTCAGCGTTGGCACCTTTTCCTTGCAAAGTGGTGTAAATGTAAATTCAAAAAATATATTGACGTGCAAAAATGTACTCAACGTGCTTACTTGCAATAAAGAAATTGACTATGAGGAGCGCATACATCGACATTTGCCGTTGTTCTCCTGGTACTAACTCGTTATCATTATTTCCAGGTGACTTGAGCTTGAGGCTATCGCGCCCTGAACCCGGCCAGAGCAAGGTGGTGAGCGAGCGTCGCGTGGAGAGCGCCCTGTCGCCGCACGGCTGGAGCTGTGTGGCGCTCAACGTCAGGGAGGTGGTGCACAAGAGACGCATTCACATACAGGTAGGCACACAGGGTATTTCCAGGTGACTTGTGAAAGATACCCGACCTCTTCGGGGTGAGGACTTGTACAGTCGAAGACAGAGAACGACTTCTCAAAAACTACTGGACCGAATTTGATAATACTTTTAGAGTTACCTACATAGTTTTAACTTTTATCTATCAAACAGTAAAATAATTTTTGCAATAGGTTAAGTAGTTAAGAAAAATCTCAACCTTAAAAACTCTCCTGTACACCTTTCTCTGTGTTCCACCGTACACACTAAAACCCCTTTGATGACCGACCTCGTGCTGTTCGGAGGGCTCCAGGTCCTCACATATCCCTAGCACTTACCTGAGCCACGTCCGCGAGGTGTGTGCTCCACCTCCTAGAATTTTCCGAACCGGCAACGTGTGGCCATCGCACGCTGCCTCCTTCCCCAGGGTCGATACTGCCTTGGACGACCAAGACTTTGGCCGCCCGCGACCCTGACGACCTCTTTTAGCAACCTTTTACTCCATATAGGCGCGAATTCATAAACGTCATTTAAAGTTACGCCACCATTTAGGCCCTCTGTCCCTTTCTATCTTAACCATTTGTAACGAAGTGTGAAAGGGATAGCAACACGATTTAAGGGAAGTGAGGTTTATGAATAACAGCAATAGAGATTATTTTTAAATGTAGCCAAATATAAATCCATTTTCCTTGTTTGCAGGTTACCGTTTACGTGAATGGGTGTGAATGTGAAACAGTGTCGCTGCCACTGCAAGGTGAGTCACATTGAGCTTTTTTTTAGTTGATTTTGTTTGTTTCCAAAACCCTCCATTTGCCGCATTCATTTCAATTTCAATTTATTTAATTGCATACACATGTCAGAATGTACATTAATACATTTCAATTTCAATTTATTTAATTGCATACACATGTCAGAATGTACATTAATACATTTCAATTTCAATTTATTTAATTGCATACACATGTCAGAATGTACATTAATACATTTCAATTTCAATTTATTTAATTGCATACACATGTCAGAATGTACATGAATACATTAGGTCTTAAAACTATGACACATGCACCCTGTAGGGCACAGCAACATGGAATGACAGAGGCAGACATTGCGGCAATAAGTAAATATGTAGTTAATTAATTTATTTCATTTTATCCTCCAAAAATTCAGCGACGGTATAGTACGATTTGTCAATAAGAAAATGTTTTAATGTTCTATTAAATTTTGTATTGTTATTTTCATTTTTTATATTTATTGGTAATTCATTTATTTATTATACTATTGGCTAACCTCAATGTGGACAATAAATCAATTTGATGTCACCATAAACGTAACCTTTGGAGCGGGGTGAGTTCATCACCTCACATTTTGGAATTAGTCAACTCACCCAGGAGCTGGGTGAAAGAACCACTAACGTTCTTGAAAGGTGACATCTCACCCATAGGTGAGATTTTTGGAGGATGAGTTGCCACCTAAGCCACCTCATCGCACTCTTTTATTTATTTTTATTTGTTTGGAAAACTTTTTGTATAACAGCTTTTTATATAACATATGGGCAAAATTTTAATTTGATACCAATCCATTAACAAATTTTCGCCTACAAACAAACGAATGGATTAAATTATCTTGGTTATAGTACCAGATTTACTCGGTCTTCCAGTGGCATAAATAACAGCACACAATGACCACATAAACTCGACCCACATCATTGGTAATCTATACCGTGTGTCCAGGTATCCTCGTGCGCAAGGTGACGCCCAGCATCCTGTTGCTAGGCGACGCCGGTCGCGTCCCCTGCGCCCCGGGCGCCCCCCCGGCCTCGCCCGCCGGCGCGTACCACCTGGCGCACGTGTGGCTGCACCGCGCGCCCGTGCTCACCGCGTACAGCGCGCTGCACCAGGCCGCGCACGGCCCGGACCACGCGTGCCAGGTATAATGTACGCTGGAACACAGAGAAAGGTGTACAGGAGAGTTTTTAAGGTTGAGATTTTCTCAAAAACTACTTGACCTATTGCAAAAATTATGTCACTGTTTGATAGATAAAAGTGAAAACTATGTACCTGTAGTTGACATTGCTCATAGAATCAGTAAACTGAAGTGGCAGTGGGCTGGTCACATCTGTCGTAGAACCGATAACCGATGGGGTAGACGAGTCCTCGAATGGAGGCCACGAACGGGTAAACGTAGTGTGGGACGCCCCCCGACCAGATGGAGGGATGACCTCCGCAAGATGGCTGGCAGGGACTGGATGCAGAGGGCCGAGAGTAGGGTTGATTGGCGCGCTTTGGGAGAGGCCTACGTCCAGCTGTGGACTGATACGGGCTGATGATGATAATTATGTAACTGTAAAATAATTATTATATTCGGTCCAGTAGTTTTTGAGAAAATCTCAACCTTATTGAGGCCCCCTGTATATTTATCTCTGTCTTCGACTGCACAGCTAAAACACTTTACACCGTTCTTATTATCTGCGTCTTATGAGTCGAAATCGTACCACAAGTGTTACCATTGATTTGCTGTCGTTCGAACAAGGGGACGAAGATAATTGGCTTCTGCAAAAATAAACAAAGAGATGCAGTAATAAATTTATTTAAAGCTTAAGGGCCTTACATGAGCCAACTACCGCCGCCAATCTTTAAAAAATAATATCTTCCAAATTAATCGTTTTTATTAAAAAAGCTATGTACGCAATCGTTATTAGGATAAATACTATTTTTTAAATGCTTATTTATGCTTAAGATTGGCGGCGCTAGATGGCTCATGTCAGGCGCTTAAAGCGATAAGGCCGCCTGTCTACACTAGCTAATTTTGGTTTTATAGTTACGGATGTATTTTCATTTGTGTGCAACTAAAGTATATTTGGTTTGATGAGTCTCGTCTCTTTGCAGGTTCGGTGCGAATCTCCTAACTTCCCGCTGGTGCTGACGCCGAGTGTTTTGGACTCGGACATCGACTGGGACCAGGTGAGGAGATTTTATAAAAATTTTAATAAATATCTGACTGGCAGAATGATCGTCACTTCGAGTTACAATGTTTAGATATTTCATCTGTGGCAAAAATCAACCGTTCACAGCATTATAATGCCGTCATAATTAACAACTTGTCAGGTAGGTTCTCTTGAAAATGGCGGGAAACGACGGTTGCGGAATTATTTGATAATTTTTGTTCTAATGTCTACAGTGGCTATTTTGTGGTTAATATCACGTTAAGTTAATCAGAAAATATTCGCGAATGACAGTATGGTGAATTTATTGGATAATTTGAGCAAGATCTGAAATTTCAAGCTTTTATCAAGAGTCCCGCTACAAGCTCGGGAGTGAACGTGACTGTCGAGCTGCTTCGTCCAGAGTGACGACGCTACGGCGACTCCTCTAGAGGAAGATAGAAGACTATTACATTATATTGAATTTTCTGTAACATGACATTGGCAAATGGCGAACTGACGAGTCCATTAATAAAATGAGAAAATAAACATGTCAGGTATACGAGCTTTCCGGCGCGGCGCTGCGGGAACTGCACGACAACTTGCTGCTGTCGTTCTCGGCGCACTCGCCCGACATCATCAACCTGTACCACCAGACGGCCGCCACGCCCACAGGTCAGTGCCAAAGGCTCTTGAAGTATATGTATTGATAATGCCACGCTCACCTACTTGTGTAATAATATTGGTTAAATTGATAATATTAATAATTTGTTGAATTGAATTTTTAGGGACATTTTTTGACATTGATTATACACAGTAACATTTTATATTTGACATTTTGATAATTGATATTTGACATTTTGGTTTATATAATTTAATGGTGAATGAATGAATTGTAATTAATTAATTAAGTTACCATCGTCGACTTGGGTGAAAACCTGTAAAGGCGTTGGGATTGTAATTTTAATGAAATAAATAAATAAATAATTCATTTATTGCATATCACACACATATTAGGTACATAACACAGTTACAGTTCACAATACATGGGGCCCCCGTCGGGCAGCAATATGGGAAGGCAGCTCGACATTGGACTATTTGAAATCATCGTCTAAGTATGTCTGCAATGAATAGTAATAAGTAACACTTGTTTATTAACATTTGCTTTAAAGTTTTTATGAATAGTTTATTATTAGTTTCGTTTTTAAATTTTTCGGGTATTTTATTATAGATTTTTATTGATAAGGCGTATGGGCTCTTGCTATGTAACATATACAATACATCGGCATACATCGTATATGGGTTCAATAAAATACAAATAGTAGTGCAAATAAAGTTTTATTTACCGGCAGTAACTGTATCATAACGTTATAATTTCTTCTTTAATTCTTGTTCAATAAATCAACCTATTTGTTTTTCATGTTGTACCTTTTTTCTGTGTATGTATTATGTATGTAGTGTGAACATGCATGGTGTGTGTCGCCGGTTCCGCATGAGGGATAAACTTACTAACAATAGTAATAGTTACGTACTGTATAGTAATTAAGTAATAATTGTATTATCATTATTTTAAAAGATGTGCTACTGAGAGTTTTTGGCACTTTTTCTCCTCAGCGTTGGCACCTTTTCCTTGCAAAGTGGTGTAAATGTAAATTCAAAAAATATATAGACGTGCAAAAATGTACTCAACGTGCTTACTTGCAATGAAGAAATTTAACTTAGACTTTTGTGTGTTGCAGAAATGAATACATATGTTTTATCTATCTGTCTATTAGTGTTCTCTGGTCGCGTGGTGGGGTCTGTGTCTGGCGGGGGCGGGGGCGGCGCGAGCTCCATCCCCGAGGCGCTGTTCCCCGCGTGGAGCGGCGCGCCGCGCGCCAGCAGGCACCACGGACTGCCGCCCGCACTGTACATGCTCGGCGGGGCGGACGTGCTGCTCTATCTATTCGCAAGGGTAACTATTGTCTAATAATTCATTTATTTTGTTTATTTACAGGTCGTTATACAGCATGTTACGTTTCAAAAAAAATACATGTATATAAATAGGAATGGTAGTGTTTCCAGACACTTATAACCTTGGGATCTTTAAGGCAAGAGTGACTAGGCATTTACTAGGCCCGCGTGCTTCATCGTCACGCACCATCAGGTGAGATCGGGGCCAAACGCGGGTTTAGTCAATCAATAAAATAAATAAAAAATATATATAATGCCAATTACACATTCATTCTCATCATCAGTCTATTTATATTGCCCCCCTGCTCTGGCACAGACCTTCCCTTACATTGAGGGAGCTGGGGCCATGATCCACCACGCGGGCCCACTACGGATTTCACATACCTTAGATTTTTTCTTCTTCTACGGCATGCAGGTTTCATCACGATGTTTTCCTTCACCGTTTTGAAAGCACTCGGTAAATGTACGTAAGTTTTTCCGTCGAAAAAACCGAGGATAACTCATTGGTGCCCTGGCTGGGAATCAAACCTAGGACCTCCGTATCGCCACTGAGCGCTAATGGTGGCACTTCACTTGGCTATTCGTATTCGCTATTGGATGTTTGTTGTATTTGTCAAATACTTGACGTACATACAAATAAGATGAATATTTTGTCAAGCATACCAACCACACATGGCAATTATGACAAATGCGCAAATACGAATAGCCACGCAAAGCGCCACTATAACATCTCATATGTTGTGTATTTATTTATTTATTTTATTTGGTACACAAAACAGATTACAATCATTGTATAATTGAAATATCAGAGTTTTAAATGTATGGTCTAGACAGTAATCCAAAAATATGTGTACACATTGAGATTTGTATATCGTCTAATAATTAATTATAAGTATTAATTGTAAATGTATTTGATTTAGGTGGTTGAGCTTGAGGGCAGCGCCGAGGAGCAGGCGCTGGCTCTGTCCCTGCTGCTGCGCGTGTGCCGCGCGGACGGGCGCCTGCACGCGCAGCTGCACGCGGACGGGCGCATGCACATGATACACACGGTCTTCGCGGCGCGCACGTGCACACTCTCACAACACATGCTCAAGGTAACTATGACACAGCACCGCATTTAGGGTCTGCAAGCCCCTAGGCTACACCTGTGGTGACCCCCCCCCCCCCCCCCCCCCTTTACGTATAAAACCGATTATTATATAGAATAGAATAGAATAGAAAATATGTTTATTGCCATACACCAATTACATAAGCTTACAAAAACAATCAATCAGTAGTAAGTTATCAATATAGTTATGCTAAGTGGTGTGGCAAAAGGTGCATGTTTCAGCTGAGCTGACACCGAGGTGTGCAGCGCTGGGACTCGACATATCTCAAAATTTAACCTTCGAATTATAAATTAATTTTCCATTATTAAATGACAATGCCAGATTCTGCCCCACCGCAAGTTGTACAAGATAACGAATAAATGTAAAAATATCTCCGTTTTTTATTAAAATTATTGGCTTAAAATAAAGTTTTGTACAAGTTGCGATCCGAAAAAAAACATTTAATTAAGAATTCAGAAAATAGTAAGAAATCGAAGCGATTTATTCATTGTTTTTGTTATTCTTCTATAGGAGTTGCAGAAAATAGTAAATGATTATGATTATGCAATATGAAACCTGTAATAAGTCCCCAACAAAATGATAGGTACAGCTTAATGGTCACGTAGTTTTGTAGGTGGGGCAAAGCTCCATTGAAATGTGGCAATGTCTTTTTACTAAGGTAAGTGGTGTATGTTGTCAGGTGATCCTGGACGAGGCGTGCAGCGCGGCCGTGCTGTCGTGCGGCGCGGGCGGCGCGCTGGCCGTGCTGGCGCGCTCGGACGCCGTGCTGCGCGAGCCGGCGCTGCTGCTGCTGCTCACGCGCTCCTGGGCACACCTTGACAATACACAGGTGAACAACACAAACAACGTAAATAAAGGTTATCTTGATAATGGCGAGAAATGACGATTGCAAAATTATTTGATACTTTTTATTTTAATGTCTACAGGGATTATTTTGTGTTTAATATCACGTTAAATTAATGAGAAAATGTTCGCGAATGACAGTACGGTGAATTTATAGGATAATTTGAGCAAAATCTGAAGTTTCAAGCTTTTATCAAGAGTCCCGCTACGAGCTCGGTGAACGTGACTGTCGAGCTGCTTCGTCCAGAGTGACGACGCTACGGCGACTACTCTGGATGAAGACATGGCTACCCAGGGTGAAGACGCTACTACGACTATTATATATTGAACTAGGTGTTGCATGGTGCGCGGGCCGCGCGCGGCCCGCGAGACGGCTTTGTTTTCGTGTTGTAGGCGCCGCAACTAAATAAACATTATCCGGTTTGTTCGCTGTGCAAATAATTCGTGCAAGCCATCCACTAATTATATCAAGCACCGCCCGAAAGTTGCAAGTTCAAAACTCTGTGAAAAACATTTATTTCGAAAAGAGTTTGCTCATTTAAAGTAGGTTATTGTTGTGATTTTTAAATCAAGCAACGCTCGAAATGCCCGTATGCCAGAAACTTAAAAAATGTTTTCAAAAGCCAAACGTTGCTAGCTGTACACAATTTCCATAACTTTGTTCATAATTCCAAAGGCAAGGGCATCTTTTTCTTTGGTAGCGTGGGGACGCTTCGGGCTTCGCCCTACGCGGAGCTCGGCCTATGGCCTCGCAGGCTGGCTCGGCCTGCGGCCTCGCAAAAGTTACTTGGGAGGTGGGGAGTTGTTTCTGCTTGGCAAGGGGACGCTTCGGGCTTCGCCCTACGCGGAGCTCGGCCTATGGCCTCGCAGGCCGGCTCGGCCTTCGGCCTCGCAAAAATTACTTGGAAGGTAGGGAGTTGTTTCTGCTTGGCAAGGGGACGCTTCGGGCTTCGCCCTACGCGGAGCTCGGCCTATGGCCTCGCAGGCCGGCTCGGCCTTCGGCCTCGCAAAAGTTACTTGGAAGGTGGGGAGTTGTTTCTGCTTGACAAGGGGACGCTTCGGGCTTCGCCCTACGCGGAGCTCGGCCTATGGCCTCGCAGGCCGGCTCGGCCTTCGGCCTCGCAAAAATTACTTGGAAGGTGGGGAGTTGTTTCTGCTTGGCAAGGAGACGCTTCGGGCTTCGCCCTACGCGGAGCTCGGCCTATGGCCTCGCAGGCCGGCTCGGCCTTCGGCCTCGCAAAAGTTACTTGGAAGGTGGTGAGTTGTTTCTGCTTGACAAGGGGACGCTTCGGGCTTCGCCCTACGCGGAGCTCGGCCTACGGCCTCGCGGTGTTCTATCGCTTCGGGCTTCGCCCTACGCGGAGCTCGGCCTTCGGCCTCGCGGGAGGGTGCTCGGCCTTCGGCCTCGCTATAGTTACTGATAGATATTTACCGCACGCCAGTAATCCTTTCGTTTCGTATAGGAAAATATATGGAAAAAATATTATGGTTTACTGCTCGTCCGCCATTTTGTTTTTCCCAAAAATGACAATTTTCTGGTATACTGCATCATATGTGCTACGAAGTGGAATTGGTTGGATATTCCTCATGCGCTCGTGCTAGGCCAGCTAATTCGTCAAAGTTTGGTCTGAAATGTCCAAATTTTCAATCGGCTATATTTCCGCCGCCATTTTGTTTTTCTTTTGTTTTTCAATTTCATCACAGAGTAGGTCGACCATGTGACGCGTGTTCCAAATTTGAACGAAATCGGTTGGAAAATGGCGGAGATGGCATCACGTGACCCGCCGCCATTTTGTTTTTTTCACTTCCCTATAGTTTTCCTCTGGTCCAATCACTAAACTATACAACTCCCCCCTACATCACTTTCACCTCCGGGAACTCCTTCAGACTAAACGGGCGTGTCAATCAGTGAGTCAGTCAGTGAGTGAGTGAATGAGTGAGTGGTAGTCGAGCTATATATATTAGTAATTATCTGTAACATGACATTGACAAATGACGAACTGTCGAGTCCATTAATAAAATAAATAAATAATCATAAATAAAAATAACATTCACCTATCTTATGTCATTCACAATATTAAAAAACCAGCTGGGCACGAGAGGGTCTGCCGGTAGTTAAATAGCCCGACCAGCTCAATGGAGTTTGCATTCAAAATCTTGATGTCGCAGGAATTATCTTGGGACGTGGAAGGCGCCAATGGTACCCGTCGTACTCAGCGCGGCTCGCTATGGGCGCTCGCGGTGTGCTGCGCGCGCGTGCTCGTGCGGGACTGCACGGGCGAGGGAGGGGGCGAGGACGGGGCCGAGGGGGAGGACGGGGAGGAGGAGGGGCAGGCGGGGGGAGGGGTGGAGTGGGGGGAGCACCCGAGACGCGCGTTCAATCAATACCAGATGGCGCGCGTAGATATGCTCAGGCATCTGCTCAATGCATTCAAGGTACTGAATCATATTCAAATTATCATGTAAACCGAAGCCTCAAGTGTCTTATTTTGTAAACAAATACTACCCGTATTCCCCTGATTTCACAGTTCCCTTCAGCAGGAATATGAGAGTTGTATGATGCAATTTTTGTGGCAAATATTCTATATTGCCAGCTTCAACATTTAATTGGTAAATATTTCATTTACATGTCATTCAAATTTGAATTATTATTAATAATTCAATTCGATAAATTAAAAAAATCGGGTATCCCTTAAAATCCAGAGTGACGTCACGAATCTCTCGAAAATGGCCGACTAGCGTTTTTGGCGCGTGGGAAAAAAACGGAAATATTTTAATTTCAATTTAATTTTTTACAGTCACCTTCTACTTTTATGTAATTAAAGTGATATATTTGGGATTCTAATGTGAAATACTATATTAAATTATTCAAATTAATATTTAGATTGCATTATTGTTATATTTTAATTCCAAGAATTCATTAATGTTCCAATATCGCTCGTCACTTCCTGAGCAACAGAGTGGTTCAGGCTAAGAACTCACTTCCAGACGACGTTGTCTCTGCCATCTAAGTTAACGCAATCCAGAAACAAATTGGACAGTTTAAAACCATTAACAAGAATAATATCACTAAGTGACAGACTTTACAAACACTGTGAAGTGGACATATCGGCGATGAGCAGCCTGTCCATAATTAAATAATAATAATAAAACTGTGGAAGGACTGCTTGACAAGCCAACTCTTTAACCTATTTTTGTAGCTGCAAAAGCTGTGAGCTCGTTTGGTCTCGTCGTATATGAGTCAACTCGCGTATTCTCCAAACTCCACTGATGTCTCTGCGTGTAGGAGCGTTTCCTGTACTCGTCGCGTCCGCCGCTGGACGGCGCCGGCAGCGCGGACCTGGTGTGCGTGGTGCGCGGCCTCATGGGCGCGCCGCCGCAGCCGGACAGACTGGCGCTGCTCACGGACTTCCTGCTGCTCATGCACCAGGTCACAAAATATTAATATACTGACCGTAACTTACCAATTCATTTACGAAAATATCATGTACGTACGGTGGAACACAGAGAAAGTTGTACAGGACAGTTTTTAGGGTTGAGATTTTCTCGAAAAATTAATGGCCTATTGCAAAAATTCTTTCACTGTTTGATAGATAAAAGTTAAAACTATGTAACTGTAAAATATTATTAATTTCGGTCCATTAGTTTTTGAGAAAATCTCAACCTTATTGAGGCCCCCTGTATACTTATCTCTGTCTTCGACTGTACGTAAGGATATATCTCTATTTCCAAAAATCAGTAACACATAGTTATAATACAAGAAATAGGGATAAACTTGCATTTCCCGGATTCAGACTACGTAAGGTTAGTACATCCTTCATGGGGCACTGTATTCGCTTTTATAACAAGTTGCCAGAAAGTGTCACGACGTTGACAGAGAGGAAATTTAAACAATTCATTAAAGGAACACTTGTTAAGAAGGCGTATTACAGGATAGATGACTATTTAAACGATGAACATGCATGGTGTGTGTCGCCGGTTCCGCATGAGGGATATAGTGCAGATTACTAACAATAGTAATAGTTGTGCCTAGTTATTAAAATAATTGTATAATATTATATTATTTTAAAAGATGTGCTGCTGAGAGTTTAACAGGGCACGACATTCAACCTGTTCGTTCCAAAGACATACGCTGGAAACCATGCTAATGAAACTCTAGGCGTGTCATAGTGTCCTGGTACTTTTAATGTAGCTGGGCTTTTGGTAAAGTGGAGACTGCTGGACATAGGCCTCTTCAAAGGCACGATATTCAACCTGAATCTCCGCTTTTTGCATCCAGTCCCTGCCAGCCACTACGCAGGGAATCTCTCCATCTGGTCAGGGTCCTATACTTCGTAGCTTCCATTCGAGAATTCGTCTGTCTTTTGTCAGTCGGGTGAAACTTATCCTCCCATGTTTTGATATTTTCTTGCATATGCGCTATGCGAAACGAAAATCTAAATGATAGATGGAGAAAAATTTTCATCACAACCGAGATTCGAACCAGGGACCTCGCCAATCCACGAAATGGCGAAAAAGGAACGCGTCATCAATTTAAAAAAAAAATATTCTAACTACAATGTTAGACATGAATTTGAGTAATTGCACAATTACTGGATAGCTATCGCTATCGTCCCTCAGACCAATATGGAGACAGAATTCACGACCTAGGTACGATATCACGGTGGCTCTGTTGGAATAGAGCGTGCCACAGAATGGCGAGGTACCTGGTTCGAACCGGGATTTTTTTTTCTCCATTTCTTATTTATCCTCCCATGTTCAGGCGAGCGACACGTTCGTGACCCACTCGCGCGCCAACTACTACTTCCTGCTGTGTCCCGAGCCGCAGGAGACCAGCGAGTTCGGCCAGAACACCAAGCACAAGCGACGCTCCTCACGACAGGCTAAGAGGTAATTTACAAGAAGTCTTCTTCTCAACGTTCCTCTTCTCATCGAAGGTTGGACAACATCATGGTAATTTTCACCCTCTGTCGGCTGCCCGGAACAAGGAGCCGGTGCTGCCGAACCAATCACGTAAAATCTTTAGCCAAGAGTGTCTTCTCTTGCCAACGCTCCTCTTCCCACAAATCTTGCCTTGGATGATTAATTGCAGCAGGTTATATCGGGGGTTCCGCATAATGTGACCGAAATATTGGAGCTTCCGGCGCTATTATAATAATAATATTTATTTATTCAGACAACTAGGTCCATTTGTGTTAGTAACAATTTTCTTAAAAGCTAAGTTAGTACATTTGTCTTGGGCAGGTTTATTGTAATCTACATCACTATAGACGCGGCGTTGGTAGGCCAAGTATGTTACCAAAGCCCACCAACACGCGCGCCCAGTGACGCATAATCGGGCAGTCGTACTTATCGTTATTATAAGAAGTGCTGGATGTGTATCAGGATCGCAGCAAAAGTAATTATGTAGTCTTTGCATGTAATTATGTATACCGCAGCCCGAATCAAGTGTCTTATTTACCTGCTGTGATGTAAAACTGAAGGAACTGATTGATCGAACCTGTTCATCATTGTGAAAATAAAGTAATTCGATCTAATAATGTGAAAATAAATAAATAGTTCTCGTCTCTTTGTCCGTGACATGTAGTTAGCCCTAGCACAGACCTAGGTCTTTTTGGGTTGCTACTGAACGCCCTGTCATAGCTCTATGAAACGCTTGCCTGGCTCATAATATATAAATGGTGTTAAACTTAGACTATGTATATGTATGAAACTTGAATAAATAAATAAAAAATAAATAACTGTGCAATAAGCACAGAACAACAAAAACTACCCTATACTACTAAGATTTTAAGTAGTATAGGGTAGTTTTTGTTTACAAAATAAGACACTTGATTTGGGCTTCGGTATAGTCTATGGGAGACCTCCATGAGTTAATGTGTGCATTCATAAAGATATGTTATTCCGAGGTCTCCGAGTGACGTCTGTGACGCGCCTAGCTCCGCCAGCGTGACGTCGGACGACGTCGCCGACAGCGACAGTGTCACCAAGGAGTCCGCGGATAGACTGGACCACAGCAGCGGCGAGTCCACCAAGGAGATGAAGGGCATCATCAATACGCAGATCAAGGAGGGCAGGTGAATAGAAAAAAAACATTTCCCATCACTATCAATAGATTATTTGAAGTAATTTTTTTTATTGCATCAACTCTCATAGTCCTGCTGAAGGGAAGTGTGAAATTAGTTTTGCGATATCATACCAATATATTAAGCGGTTACGTCAAGTAAGGGGGGGGGGGGGGGGGGATGCTCCGTCTCTTTTTAAACAAAACGGTCTTTAGTATGAAGTTTGTATGGCGCTACTTCAGTACAGTAGCAGCTGTAGTAGGTACTTCATTTTTCAACTAATTGCAATTTTAATTTCAATGTTGATTTGTGTGATTGTTCACTATACTAAGAAAGAAAGAAAGAAAAAAACATTTATTTGACACCACAAAACATACACCATGAACATATCAACAAATAAAACAAAAAAGACAGTGGTAGATACTTGGTGCGGCATCATAGGACGATCCGTTGCCATCGGCTGGCGACGCCCTTGCCCTCCGATCTTCCAGGTCTCTAGGCGACGATGACTGCTTACCATTAGATAGTTCATCTGCTTGTCTGATACCCTGTCATGCCCACTGATGTGCCCCTAATACCTTCAAATAAAGTCGCAATTTTGAAATATCCTAAAGTTCTCCATAAGCATGCAAACTGTATTTTGTTGTCAGGAAACATATATCGTCCACTTCAGAGAATTCAGATGCAGCCGCGGGTAAGTTTATTTGCTTCAGTTTCACATAACATTACAATTTCCATTTGCATAATGAAAAGAAGTCATTTATTCCATATATTTAAAAAATGCATATTTATCTATACATATAATAAGACTGTAAAAAAGTTGTGTCTGTACATTGGATATTTTTTTAAAAGAATAATTGTAATGTGTTTTAGGATCGATACTGATGCCAAAACACTAATTTTTAGAATTTTTGTCTGTTTGTCTGTGACTTTGTGCAAGTATCACGCCATATCAGAGGCTATAGGTTTATAAGTAAAAATGTAATTAGAATTAAGTATTTGAGAAAACTGTTTGTCTCCAAATAAAACAAAATAAAATAAAATAACTACTGAAGGGATTTTGATGAGAGTTTCACTAGGAGATAGCTGAAATATCCGGACAGCTCATAGGCTATATGTGGCGGGGTACAGCTAGTATATAATAAATCGCTAGTACTACAGTGCGCGAGGCGTAAGCTCAGGTTTGCATTTGTGTGAGTGCACACAGATAGTGTGGAGTGATATTCGGCCTGAGGCGCGACGCGTCCTACGCATACTATCCACAGCGGGCCGCCCCCCTGCCGCGCACGCACCGCACTTCACCTCTTGTACCGCTAGCAGCTTGGCGATCACTCACACAAATGTAAACCTGAGCTTACGTCTCGCGCACTGTACCGAGAGTAAATCGTTTCGCTGCGGGATAACAACCACTAAAATTTCACGTTATATGTATAGCATTTGTTTCCGTTCCCAGACGGCCCCTCAGGCGGCTGCGGAGGCGAGGGTCGTCCTGAGAGGGTGGAGTCGCCCGGTCTGGCCGAGCTGAAGGAGTACGTGGTGGTGGGCGAGGAGGACGTGCGCGGCGCTACAGAGGACGCGGCGGACGACGAACAGGTCAGCGGCTCCTAATCGAGCAGAGACAACCCGATAGTTGCGCTCAGCGAGTTACGCGATAACTCTCTGAGCGAGACAATAACATTGAATTATCCTTGTTTGTTTGTTATTATGATATGTTTGTCATATACCTATTCATACGCCGTTTGAGGTCGAGACACTGGGGCCGTGGGGGCCGGACGCTCGACAGCTCGTAAAAGAGCTGTCCAAACGACTGATCGAGGAGTCCGGCGACCACAGGGCTGGCAGCTACCTCTGCCAACGTATTGCGTTGGCAATACAGAGAGGGAATGCTGCCAGCCTTCTGGGCACAGTGACTCCCGATGCCCTCCTAGAGCACATATTTTATTTATAGATAGTTTAAGGTTTAGATTTTTAGGGTTAGTTTTTAGTCACTTTATTATTTCAGGTTTTAATTGAATACCTATTACTGTCTGCGTTTAAAATTTTGTTTGTAATAATTTGACTGTACTGTACAGCTGTTAGTATTCCGAACATGTAAAATAAAATAAAATTTACTTTTACAATCAACACGAATCTAACGACACCTCATATGCTAAGATCCATCAAGCCGTTTCGGCTGCAGGGCGGGACAAAGAATTACACATTTATTATTATTATTTGGTATCACGGTGTTGGTACACGCCCAAGGGTCACTGCGACCTCAAAGGTCTATTGTGGCCGCGCACCGAGCTCTTATATCTCGCTCCCAAGGCCAACGTCCCTCAGGAACCGTACAATGCACTTGGGTGAGAGAGTCTTGATATCCTCGGGTGGCACCATGTGTCCACCCAAGGCTCGGCTTCACATACATCTCACGAATCAAGAATTACACATACAACTCACATACATACATTCGAAAAACATAACCCTCCTTGCGAAGTCGGGTAAAAACAAAGTGCTTGCCTGCAATGAAGAGATTTGACTTTGGTATGTTTGCGCGCGCGCAGGACGTGGGTCCGTGCGTGGTGCGCGCGGGCGCCGAGCGCGACTGGGCCGCGTGCGCCGGCCTGCTGCTGCTGCTGCGCGACACCATCGCGCTGCTGCCGGAACACGCGCTCGCACAGGTAACCAGAGTCGTGACAACTAGTGTTGACAGACATACACAAAAATCCATAAAACTACGTACTTTTCTAATTGGCTATCAACTTTGTATTATGTTACTTACACTTTGTATGTTGCCGTTGGTTTTCCAATAAATTTATACATATAATAAAACTGTAAAAAAGTTGTATCTGTACATTGGATATTTTTTGAAAATAATAATTGTAATGTGTTTTAGGATCGATACTGATGCCAAAACAAAATTTTGTCTGTTTGTCTTTGACTTTGTGCAAGTATCACGCCATAACTGCTGAAGGGATTTTGATGGGAGTTTCACTAGGAGATAACTGAAATATCCGGACAGCTCATAGGCTTTAAGCCATGGCGGTATGTGATGTGGAAACAAGGATCCAGAGAGGAAGATCTGCCTCCTGATCTCCTCCATCCTCCTCTACGCAAACGAAGTTGCGGGGTACAGCTAGTTAAAAATAAAATATGTGTGGTCAGGCCGTGTGCGGCGCCGTGCATCCGTCCAGCCTGGCTGTGCTGGCCAACCACCGGTCCGGTCGCGTGCGCGCGGCCGCGGTGCGCGCGCTGGCCGCGCTGCAGCGCCGCGCCACACACGACACGGCGCGCAGGCTCGCACAGCAACACTACTACGTGCACCTGGCCAACCAGGTACACGACACAGACAACATGGCACACTACCAGTGCAGCCCTCTAGCCTGGTGGTGCTGGACAACCACACAATCCCCATTTAAAGGAAAAAAATAGACTATAATTACATTTTTTTGGTTTTTTTTTAAACGACAATGCATAAACGATAACATTGACAAGGCCTATTTACAGCAGCAATTAGTTCATATCCCATGGGTCGGTTCCTTGCCCTATCTCTCTGTTCGTGCATCCAGCCGTAACCTAATTTGTATTCTGTACCTTATATTATTGTAAATTATTACATTATGTATGACATAACCAAGTGTTCCCTAGAGCTCCTAAGGTTCAATAAATGAAGTATTAAGTATAAAATAGGCACTTGCCACTTGTCAAGAAGACACATGATTACCTTTTATATAATATTTAACGTTTTCTGAGTTGAATATAAGCAGTCGGCTGAAACTTTAGGCATGGGCTTCAAGCCGTAGCTCACCCTTAATATGTGGTCACAATTTGAAAACTGTTTCCCCAAACTTTTCCCCAGCAATGCCACTTCACCAAAATTTCCCCAACAGCCAAATTTTTTCCCAGAATTGCGGGAAAACCCCCCAACCACCGGCCGGGTCGCTTAAGAGCCTTCCATAAGCCAACTAGCGCCGCCAATCTTAAAAAAATAATATCTTCCAATATATATATATTTTTTTTGTTTAATTTTATTTAAAAAGCTATTTACAAAATGTTTATTACAAGAAATACTATTTTTTAAATGCTCATTTATAACGTGATTCAATTTTGGTTAGTTGTAGTTCGCATAATTGCGGAAAACGGCCTTTTTTGGCACATTTGTGAACTACAACTTAGCTTGTTGCAATTATGCCATGTATTGTATATTGAAAAATAGTATTTATCGTAAGATTTAGATTTCTTTATTTCATTTTTACATAATAAAATACTATACAATAATATAGGTAGTACATTATGTCAAATATAGTCATATTTGTAAAAATGGTGATGATGTAATAAACATTTTGTAAAACCCTTTTTTAATAAAATTGATTAAATTGGAAGATATTATTTCTTCAAGATTGGGGCGCTAGTTGGCTCATGGAAGGCCGTTAATTCAACGTATTGCTGTCATTTGCGTTGTGTGCAGATCTCCCTGTACCCGGGCAGCATGGAGCTGGCGGCCGCGTGCGCCGCGCTGCTCACCAAGTGCGACGTGCCGCTGCAGGACCAGCTACACGTGAGTGCACGGCATATACACAGGTTGATTGATGAATGTAGTTTTTTAAGAACTATATGACCGATTGTCAAAAAGTTCACATAGTCGGATGGATTGAACCATGCGGTATGCGGGGAAAATTTTCGCGAATGACAGTATATATAAGTTTTCTGATGATTTATGCAAGATCTCCAGTTTCGAGCTAGAGTGAAGAGTCTCGCTACAAGCTCGGGAGTGAACGTGACTGTCGAGCTGCTTCGTCCAGAGTGATGACGCTACGGCGTCTCCTCTGGAGGAAGAAAGAAGACTGTGATAGCTTGAACATGGGCAAATAACATGACATTGGGCAAATGACGAACCGTCGAGTCCATTAATAAAATAAATAATTAAACTCGACTGATGTCTCTGCGTCTCTGGAGGAAGAGAGAAGACTGTGATATCTTGAATATTCTGTAACATGCCATTGGCAAATAACGAACCGTCGAGTCCATTAATAAAATAAATAAATAGACTCCACTGATGTCTCTGCGTCTCTGGAGGAAGATAGAAGACTGATATCTTGAATATTGTGTAACATGACATTGGCATTGACGAATTACTAACTCGGTGAATCTGTTGTATGTAGAGTGACATCTGGGCGGACGTGCGCGAGGAGGCCGCCCCGCGCGCCGCGCCGCTGCTGGCGCTGCTGGCTCGCAACGCGCGCGACGTGCCGCTCGCACACAACATCGCAATGATCATACGCAGGCTCATAGACAAGGTAAATAGATAACGGATACAAGAATTGGATACGCAACCATTTGGGGAAATAAAAAAATATTTACAACAAATTCAACTAAGTATAAAAAAAAATATTTTTAATCCCCATTTTCTCGCATATTTGTATGAAAACGCAAGAAACTCAAAACCGTTACTTGTGCTATAGGGATTATAGCACAAGTAAAGGAAAAATCCGAAAACTTTAAATGACAATGCCAGATTCTGCCCCACCATCAACCGCAAGTTGTACAAGATAACGAATAAATGTAAAAGTATCTGGGTTTTTTATTAAAATTATTCGTTCAAATTAAAGTTATGTACAAGTTGCGAGTCGAGAAAAACAGCTACATTAAGAATTCAAAAAATAGTAAGAAATCGAAGCGAATTATTCATTGTTTTTGTTATCCTTCTATAGGAGTTGCGAGAGTAGTAGAAAATGGTACTGATTATGATTATGCAATATGAAACCTGTAATAAGTCCCCAACAAAATGATAGGTACAGCTTAAATGGTCACGTAGTTTTGTAGGTGGGGCAAAGCTCCATTGAAATGTAGATCTTACAGCACGAGTAAAGGAAACATCCGAAAACTGTAATTTTGAAATTACATCTCCCAAAAATCGTTCTATCGATGAGCGCGGACTCCAATATTTGTCCAATCGAAAGCCATTGACAGGAGTATTTTTTGAGTTTTTTTGCAGTTTTTTCTCCTTCACGTTGGCACCTTTTCCTTGCAAAGTGGTGTAAATGTAAATTCAAAAATATGTTGACGTGCAAAAATGTACACAACGTGCTTACTTGCAATAAAGAAATTTGACTTGAGTGTATGTTCCCCAGGTGTCGCTAAAAGCGTTGAGCGAGGTGTGCGTGGCCGAGGCCGTCGTAGCGGCCATCCGCGAGGTCGGGCTTGCGGGCGGGGCGGGGGCGGGTGCGGGGAGCGAGGGCCGCGGGCTGCTGCTGGAGGACCTGCACGACCTGCTCAACCGGCTGGCGGTCAAGGCGCTGGGCACACAGCATACCATGCAGGTCAGGGCACTATAATGGTACTTCCCGTTGACCAAGAATCACGTAATTTGGCAAGAAGCAATGGCTTATAGCACAAGTCAAGGAAAAAATCCGAAAAATGTCAATTTGTTTTGATATTTTCTTGCATATGCGCTATGCGAAACGAAAATCTAAATGATAAATGGAGGAAAATTTTCATCACGACCGGGATTCGAACCCGGGACCTCGCCATTCCGTGGCACGCTCTATTCCAACAGAGCCATCGTGATTCGTATCCAGAATTTGAGTAATTTCACAATTACAGGATAGATGTCGCTACCGTCCCTCAGACGAGTTTTTTTTTAATTTATTTATTCCAATATATATAAATTGACAAGATAACACCTTATAGATCTAAGCACTCGACCAGAATACCGACTGTGATGTATAATTATAGCAGCCCAAACAGGCCGGAGCCTGTGTCTGGGCTAACTACTCAATGAAAGACCTTGAAATGATGTCAAGCGGTCATTGATCGCGCAAGAACATGCCTTAGGTAGTTGGTAAATATGTTTAGGAGAATTAAGTACATAACATGCAGTATTAATAAATAATAAATGCTAAGTCATTCAGATAGTTCAACCGATCTATTGTACATATACTTTTTAGTTTAGTTTATATATATTTTTTTTAGTTTTATTGTAATAGATTGTAGTATAATGTTATTAATAATAAAGCTTATACTCCCTCGTGATCAAGCTGATCATAAAAAAAAATGTTACATTAACATGTTTATAAACAGATACTATAGGTATAGTATGTAAATATATAGAATATAAAAAATACACATTATACTTAAACTATGTAATATCGATAGATAAAATATTACTTGGATAGTGTTAAGTGTCATTAGGTACTATAGTGTATGTAAATTAAATTAAAATACTTCTATGTAATAAGGTGAGTGTGTTATTGTCAAGTTTTTGTCAGATTATCCCACAGTGTCTGAAAGTCGACCGAATTACAGTCCAGTAAGTACTGCTTGAGGTTGGTCTTTAGATGTTTGTAGTGTTACTCTGTCTTGCAGACTATCGCCGAGCTCCACCACCTGCTGACCTACGTGGAGCTGAGCGCCGAGGATGCTGAGGGTGAGGAGGAGGACCCTGTGGTGCGCGTGGCGCGCGACGCCCAGCTGTCGCTGTTCATGGCGCAGCTGGACCACCTGGAGGAGCGCCTGCACGCGGCGTACGCGGCCAACAACAAATACGCCAACTACTTCACGACAGGTACCCTACTGCCCCAGAAGGAGGGTAATGTTTTTCGGGTGTATGTATGTATACCGAAGTCTAAGTGTAATTAAATTAAATTAGAATTTGTATTCTAGGAATTCCTTGTAGGAGTAGAACGCCCGCTCGACAAGCCACCGTTTAAGCTTGTTTTTTAAAACTGGTCATGCTTGGTGAGTCTGTGATGGTGGCGGGCAGCTTATTATATACGTGACGCCCCATCGCGTGCATAGTACGCGTGGCCTTCTTCAGGGTGTGTAGAGGAGCGCACAGGCGGCTCCCGTGACGGAGGCTGTGCCCCTGATGGTCTCCATGGTGCCTGGAAGAAATCGCTCTGAGCGATAAGGCCGCCTTCGTACAAATTGTTTACTTGCTGTTTTCAATGTATGTTATTGTTCTTTGTGTAATAAAGTGTTTATCTATCTATCTATCTATCTCCTCTTCTCAAGTACAGACCTATGTTGTCTCTCGCGTACACTGCCTACTTAACGTATATGCAAATATGGTGAATATTTTATCAAGAATACCAACCACATATGGCAATTATGACAAATACGAATAGCCAAGTGAAGCATACAATGTTCGTATTGTGTCCAGTGTTGTCGTCCGCCGTGTCCCTCGGGCCCGAGTCTGCCTCGCGCGGCGAGCGCGCCGAGCTGGCCGCGCGCCACCTCGCCACCGCGGCGCGCGCGGCCGCCTTCCTCGTGGCGCGCCCCCCGCATCGCAAGCAGCGGGCAGAGGCCGCGCTGCTGGACAGGCTGCTGGCCACGCTGCTGCCAGGTCAGGCAGACAGGATCCACAGTACATATGATAGTACATACTCGTGTACGGTCGTACTCGACACCTTGTATTGTGAACCGTAGCTAGCTGACGCAGACTTCGGTCTTTTTGGGTTGCTACTGCAACACCGCAGCATACCAGTGTGAAACGCTTACCTGGGTCATTTGTTCATATAGACTTGTAAATTTGGTTTTATTATATAGGAAATAAACAAATAAAATAATTAAAAAATTACAGAATAAGCTAGTTGACTCATATCGAAATTCAATAAAACAATATCAATATTTCATATAGTATTTCACATTAGGATCCCAAATATATCACTTTTATTATATAAAAAAGTAGAAGATGACTGTAAGAAATGAGATTGAAATTAAAATATTTCCCCGTTTATTACCACACGTCAAAAACGCTAGTCGGCCATGTTCGCGAGATTCGTGATGTCACTCTGGATTTTTAGGGATGACCGATTTTTTTGACTTATCGATCTTATGTGGGTTTTGGTAGATACATTGAATTATTAATATATTTTTTTTAACAATGTAATGGATATGAATACATTTGAAGGCCCTTATAGCTAGATTTAACCAGGTATTACGATGATAAAATCTATGTTAGGAGCAAAAACATCGAACATCCCTAGTTTATCGGGGCCGCAATGACGTCATGCCACAGATAATCATGGCGGACTGTGTGTTTTTAATCGAGGTTGGAATGTTGCATTTAAAAGGTTTCCAAAAACTCTGTAATTTTTTGTACAGAACGATTATTAACTATTTAAGACCAAAAATATTTTTGAATCAATTAGCGTATTGATAAACGTCGTCCGTATTCCAGCCGTGAGCGGCGCCGGCGCCCAGCGGCCCAAGTGGTGGGTGAGCAGCGGCGCGGACTGGGCGTCTCCGCTGCAGGACGTGTTCTGGTGGAGCAGCTGCCCGGCGCCGGGCGTGCGCGCGCTGCAGCCGGGCCTGCTGCGCGCGCTGTACCGCGCGCCGCCGCACGCACTGCGCGCACTCACGCCGGTGGAGCCAGCCGCGCTCAGGAAGGTGAGTACAGGCACGGCAGCTGCTAGGGTAAGTGGCAATACCCTTTGCGTCAACATATCTCGGTCGTGACTCTCCTCTCAATCGTAAGATGAATGACTACAATATTTTGCTGCCAATTGGCGATTGCGTTGACATCTTCGCGGACTCTGCTGTGTATAATCGGCTGCCTGGCGACGTGACCGCCGCCACGAGCATGCCGGCATTTAAAGTGAAATCCTGGCTTATCGAGCAGACGTTCTACAGCTTTGACGAATTTTATGGTGTAGGTTATCCAGTTACATAGATATTCTGCTTACAATGTACTAAATATAAGAATAGGTTTTCACCTAGTGGTTGTAATTATTTATTTTGTATTTTACAATAATAATTATTAATATTTTTTTTTTAATTAAGTATTAATAATAATTCAAATATTAATGACACGTAAATGAAATATTTACCAAATAAATGAACATGAATATGTGTGTTTAGGCGTGAGATCCACAAACATTGTTTAGTAATGATTTAATTTTATTTTTATTTTAGTGTAATCATAATCAGATTTTCCAGCCGTGAAAAAAGGAAACTTCTACGTCGACGCAATCATAAGATATGGCCGTTTATGTCGCATTTTCCCGCATATTTGTATGAAAATGCAATGAAATCAAAACCTATAGGGTACTTCCCGTTGACCTAGAATCATGAAATTTGACAAAAAGCTAGGTCTTCTATGGTTCTATCCATTACCTAGGAGAAAAAAAAAATTATATTTATTCCGTTTAAAAAATTATGATGTTACCAGTATCAAGCCATTCGAAAATTTCAGCTGAGATTATCGAGGTTACCGAGATTTTTAACGGCCTGAAAAGCAGCGTATCGCTGAGGTCTTTCCTAGTCATCTGTACCCAACAGTGTTAGGTTATTTTTATATGTAAGACTATCGTGTACCTACCTACAACATTGTGCAGATGAATAATAGTCTCTTTATTTATCTATACATATAATAAGACTGTAAAAAAGTTGTGTCTGTACATTGGATATTTTTTGAAAAGAATAATTGTAATGTGTTTTAGGATCGATACTGATGCCAAAACACAAATTTTTAGAATTTTTGTCTGTGACTTTGTGCAAGTATCACGCCATAACTACTGAAGGGATTTTGATGGGAGTTTCACTAGGAGATAGCTGAAATATCCGGACAGCTCATAGGCTATAAGCCATGGCGGTATGTGATGTGGAAACAAGGATCCAGAGAGGAAGATCTGCCTCCAGATCTCCTCCATCCTCCTCTACGCAAACAAAGTTGCGGGGTACAGCTAGTATAATAAAGTGGCTCGTATAGGCCAGTTGCGAGTACACGTTGAGAACTATAGTACAAGTTAAGCAACGTTGGGCGAGGTCAGGACCTGGATGGGTTACCGCTAGTGGCACGTTCATCTGAGCCCCTTCGTGCCTCGGAAAGCACGTTAAGCAGTTGGTCCCGGTTGTTGTCGCTTGACAGCAGTCGTTAGGCCACGTCAAAGGTCTGAATAACTTTGACAAATAGGTTTGGTCACTAAACCACACGAGAAAAGAAAAGAGCTAGTATACTATAAAATGGTTGATAACGAAAACAACCGTTGTCAACTGGTTGAAAGCGTTGACCGGGTTGTCATCTGTCCGCAGCTGTCCGTGTACCTGCTGCTGATGGTGCAGCACCAGCACTGGTTGAGCGAGTGCGGGCGTCCGTCCGTGGAGCTGTGCGTGACGGACTGGGCGCGCGAGTGGGCGCTGGGCGCGCAGGCGGGGCTGGCGGGGCGGCCGCACGGGGACGCGCTGGCGGCGGAGGCGGCGCGCCTGCTGCGGGACGACGAGCGCAGGCGACTCAGGGCGGCGGAGAAACAACGGCTGCTGGTCGCCAAGTGAGTACGACACTTACTGGACGAGAAGGGGACTTCGAAGGTCTTTAGTCAAAGTCAAAAGATATTGCCACATTTCAATGGAGCTTTGCCCCACCTACAAAACTACGTGACCATTTAAGCTGTACCTATCATTTTGTTTGGGACTTATTACAGGTTTCATATTGCATAATCACAATCAGTATCATTTTCTACTACTCTCGCAACTCCTATAGAATAATAACAAAAACAATGAATAAATCGCTTCGATTTTTTACTATTTTCTGAATTCTTAATTAAGCTGTTTTTTTCGAATCGCAACTTGTACAAAAATTTATTCTAAACCAATAATTTTAATAAAACCGGAGATGTTTTTACATTTATTCGTTATCTTGTACAACTTGCGGTTGATGGTGGGGCAGAATCTGGCATTGTCATTTCTTTATTGCAAGTAAGCACGTTCTGTACATTTTTGCACGTCAACATATTTTTTGAATTTACATTTACATTGACCCGTCTCTGAGCGCATCTGACTGCACTCAATGACAGACCCCGTCAGGTGCATAAACTATTGCAGTGATTGGAAATTACAACTTAATTGGGGCTATTGGTTTGGGGTGTTGGTGGGTCAGTCAGTCTGGTCTATAGAGCGAGACGTCGGACACCTGCCATGATCACATTGTCTCGAAGTTATGGAAAATTATTTATTTATTATTATGTTGTTACTACCTGCGAAAACCTGTAATTGGCCTTTTGTTACTATTGTAGTTGTTTTGCTGTTGGTTTTTCTGTTAAAATTAATTTATTTATTTATTTTATTTGGTACACAAAACAGATTACAATCATTGTATAATTGAAATATCAGAGTCTTAAATGTATGGTCTAGACAGTAATCCAAAAATATGTGTACACATTGAGATTTGTATATCGTGGGGCATAAGAGTGAATGCAGGCAAAGCACCGCCGACAACACATCAGTGGTAACACGTTGAACTTGAATAGAGTTCTTAATATGTGTAATTATGGAGGCATGAGATAGTCAACGTGACACCACCGATACGACACCGACCGCAATAAAATATAATAAAATATAATCAAATAATTTTGCCGTCACGTTCTCTTCAAAAGACCATTTCAAACTTGTCAACTCGTATCATTGAATCCTCCAGAGCCGTGTTCAGCCGAAGCGCGTTCGCGGCCAAGGTGACTGAGGGCGCGATGAGCCTGACGCGCGCGGTGGTGGACGTGCAGAACGGCGAGCGCAAGGCCTTCATGCAGCAGCTGCGGCGCGCGCACGCGGAGGACGCGGACACCGCGCGCCGCTGGCAACGCATACTGGACACCTTCGCGCACGAACAGGGTGAGGGGGGATGGGGGTGGGGTGGGGGGGGGGGGGGGTGCTCGAATACAGGCGTCCCGTCCAGTGTTCCGGAGGTACAGGGGTAGACCCCCGAGAAGGGCGGCCGCGAATACAGGCGTCCCGTCCAGTGTTCCGGAGGTACAGGGGTAGACCCCCGAGAAAGGCAGCCGCGAATACAGGCGTCCCGTCCAGTGTTCCGGAGGTACAGGGGTAGACCCCCGAGAAAGGCAGCCGCGAATACAGGCGTCCCGTCCAGTGTTCCGGAGGTACAGGGGTAGACCCCCGAGAAGGGCGGCCGCGAATACAGGCGTCCCGTCCAGTGTTCCGGAGGTATAGGGGTAGACCCCCGAGAAGGGCCCCCGAGGGCGGCCGCGGACGAGTTTGTGGTATTAGGCGCTGCGTTCCCTCGTTCCAAACGCGATGCGTTGAACACCTTGGGGTTTTAGTGGGTATAGGACCGTATTCTGGCGGGAGTCCCACATACTCACCGCGCGCCCCTCCTCATTGGCGCGGTGAGATGCGAAAAGCATCTGTCCAAGTAAAAAAAAGGGTGGTCTTGAATTCATTCGTCAAATTGAAACTGGGAGTTGTGTACTCATGATAAATATACAGTCTTCCGCTATGAGTGGCATGTCGCCGTACTAAATATATGAAAGCTGGAAACATCGAATTTTCGAATAGATCCAGATTATTTTATAAACTATTATTGATACCATTTGATAGAGCTACTGGAGCACTTTCAGGATCAGTGATCAGTTTTCCGATATCTTATCTTAAACTGGGTGGGCAATTTTTGAAATTAATGTTCATTGTAATTTAGTATATAATGTGCACCATCTGTTCGAAACCCTAAATAAATAAAATAAATAAATAAAAATCTTGTAAAGTTTAGAAATAATCGAGTGCGATCACTTATTATTTCCACTCTGTAGAGACCGACACGTGGTCGTGGCAAGAATCGGAACTAACGCCGCCATCTCATAAAGCGTCGCCTTTCTTTGCGAACAGCGCCTCCCTTTCAATGTAATCCACGTGCCAAAAGATCCTTGTCGCACTCTAACTACTTACTATAGTCTGTCAACGTCGTGCTTGCCTTGCCCACGGGGTCCAGGGCGGGGACGAGGGAATACGGTCTCGGGAGGGCCGGGTGGTGTGAAGCGAGCGCCCCCGCTCCCGCCACACCGCCCGCAGCCCCTCTGGGCTAATGACTGCTGCCAAGCGACAGTAACCGGGACCAACTGCTTGACGTGCTTTCCGAGGCACTGAGGGGTTCGGATGAAAGTGTCACTAGCGGTCACCCATCTAGGTACTGACCTTGCCCAACGTTGCTTAAAACTTTTACGATCGTTTTCAACGTGTACTCGCAACTGGACTACGGGCCCCTTCTCTGTTAGACCGTACATGTTCCTTGTGCAAGAATGTTCTAATTGTTATATCTGTTTCCTTGTGTCAGGTGTGTGGCACGACCCGCTGAGGTACCCGCAGTCGTGGCAGCTGGACCCCACCGAGGGCCCCGGCCGCGTGCGCGTGCGTATGCGCCGCGCGCACCTACGCGTGCCGCACAGGCTGCTCAAGCAGCAACACAGGCACAAGGCAGGTCAGTGAGACACGTGGCACCAGGCAGGCAGGCAGCAGTACAGGCTACTTAAGCAGCAGCATAGGCTATTCAAGCATCAGCATAGGCTATTCAAGCATCAGCATAGGCTATTCAAACAGCAGCATAGGCTACTCAAGCAGCAGCATAGGGTATTCAAACAGCAGCAGCATAGGCTACTCAAGCAGCAGCATAGGTTACTCAAGCGGCAGCATAGGCTACTGAAGCAGCAGCATAGGCTACTCAAGAAGCAGCATAGGCTATTCAAACAGCAGCATAGGCTACTCAAGCAGCAGCTCAAAGTCGTCAAAGCTGTAGAACGTTTGCTCGATAAGCCAAGACTTCAGTCTTGTTTTAAATGGCGGCGGTTACGTCGCCAGGCAGCCGATTATACACAGCGGGGCCCATCACGTGCGTGAGTTTCCTCGTCTTTGCTAACCGGTGCGCGACAGGCATCAGGTCGCCGGCGTGACGGGTGCCATATGTATGGACGTCCCTGTATGTTGTGTGGGCACTCAGGTCCCCGCGCACCCACACGGACACCTGCAATATGACCAGGGACGAGAGCGTGAGTATGCCTAGGGACCTGAAGTACGGCCTCGCCGACGTATATTACTCGTACGGTGGAACACAGAGAAAGGTGTACAGGAGAGTTTTTAAGGTTGAGATTTTCTCAAAAACTACTTGACCTATTGCAAAAGTTCTTTCACTGTTTGATAGATAAAAGTTAAAATTATGTAACTGTAAAAGAATTATTAAATTCGGTCCAATAGTTTTTGAGAAAATCTGAACCTTATTGAGGCCCCCTGTATACTTATCTCTGTCTTCGGCTGTACATACGAGCCTGTATAATATAATGTAGCAATAAATATACATTTATGTGCTCGTAGACACCGTGTGTCGTCCCCCGCCGCTGTGCAGCGTGCTGTGCGGCGCGGGCGCGGGCGCAGGCGGAGTCGGTGCGGGTTGCCGGGGCGGCGGGCTGGCGGCGCGGCTGCAGCTGCACGAGACCGTGGCGCACACGGCGCGCGTCACGTACGTCACGGTGGACAGCGAGACCGCGGGCGAGCTGCTGCTCAGCGACAGGTAAGTTTCGGGACCAATATAACTGCCGACAACGCGCAAAACTGCGTGCACGCACGCGGTGGCTGTTTTGTCTCTCGAAACAGATTGATAAAATGATTTGGATTATGAGAGAAGTTAGTGTGGGGTCTTTCGAACGTTGACGTCTTGTCAGCGTCCGCGTCAGCTTGCGCGGCGCCAACGACGTCATTCGAGCGACGTCGGAAGCATCAGTTGTAAATTAGGAGACTCGCATCGGACCGTGTTACACTAAAACTGTCAACTTCTGTAATGTAAGGTCTTATGTACTTTTTCCAATTATTTTATTTTATTTTTATTTGATAGGAAAACTTACAGCTTTTATGTATGTAATATGGGTTATAAACTTAAGTTATAAACTAAGCCATTTACAAGTTTTCGCCAATAATTTAAATATGTGGGTTTTAGTAAATTATTAACGAATTAGAGTGTTTACAACTATAGATACCCTTATGCTTAAACAGAGTGTACTTAATCTTAAGGTTATGAAAATTACAACAATGCTTGTATTAGTGAGTGCCATATAATATGACGATGAGTTGATACATTTATATTTCTATGAACTGTCCAACGCCTTGCGATGTCCTGTGATGTTGTAACGGAAATCTGTAATGAAATATAAATAATCAATCCAACAGATGCATCCACTTCGTCCCCGACGACTCTAAAGACCATCAAAGCAACTCCAAAGACCAGAATAACGATTCCAAAGACCATAAGTACAAGCTTACTACCCACGAGTCCGGCGCCCAGAGCTGGCCCGTGGAGGCCGTGGTGCAGGTGTATGCGCGGCGCTGGTGCCTGCAGGAGCGCGCCGTGGAGCTTTTCCTCAGCTCGGGACACGCGCACCTGCTGGCGTTTGATGACGTGGACAAGAGGACGGAGTTCTTGAAGGCGTTGAATGGATGCCATCTGCCGAACAGGTAAGTTAGGTTTCGTTAGCGTGAGGCAACTACAAAGACCATAATAGCGACTGCAAAGACCAGAAGTACATGCTACAGCTGGCGTTCGTTGACTTAGAGAAGTGATGAAGACGGAGTGATGTAACCACCAAGAACAGCAGGTAATACGTAGACGAGAGCTCGCTGTTGTTTGAGGCAATAGACTTACGATACGGAGACCCTAGGTTCGATATCCGGTCGGGACAATCATTTTCACAGTCAAAAACAGAGAAAATTGTACAGGGGCCTCACTAAAGTCATCTAAGATTGAAATTTTCTCTAAAATTACTTGACCGATTTTAAAAATTCTCATACCGTTACATCAGTGTATGATTTTTTTGCAATAGGTCAAGTAGTTTTTGATAAAATCTATTACCTAAGGCTCTCAAAACGGTAAAGGAAAACTTCCGCAACTACGTGAGCCATAGCGTGAATGGCAAACCTTCTACGCTTTAGATTTACTTGGTGTCATTCCTCTGGTCATTCGTATGGTTCCATAAGTATAAACTTTAATCAAGAAAATCGCACCATATTATAGCCAAATTAAACTGTTGTTTATCATTCCCTAACTCCTCACCCATTTTCTAATTGACCACAGAACGGAGCCGGACACGTTAGCAGACGCAATGACCCAATGGCGCAACGGCGCGATCACCAACTGGGAGTACCTGATGCGGCTGAACGGGCTCGGCGGGCGCTCCTACAACGACCTCATGCAGTACCCAGTGCTGCCCTTCGTCATCGCAGACTACTGCTCGCGTATATTGAACCTTAACGACCCCAAGGCGTTCCGCGACCTCGCCAAGCCGGTCGCCATACAGAACAAGAAACGAGAACAGAATTATATCAATACTTATAATGTAAGCAATTTTTACGGCACATTTTAGATTATATTTATCAAAGGGAGATCGAGGATTTCCAAAAATGAAGAGAACATGTCATTTGATAATTTAGAATTGTAATAAAAATGATGGGTAAAATATTTATCCTTGAGGTACCCCTTAGTCCAGATTAGTATATTCCAAAAAAACATCAATGCGTTTATTATTAGTTGATTAGTAGTTGCATACAATTCTAGCAATAAACTACCAGAGACTGTACGAGTATAATATTCGAGATTATCCATAGGAAGTAATGATGAACACAATCGAAGGCTTAGGCGGGAACAATTTAATCAGAAAATGTTCTCCATAAAGATCTTGCATAGGACTTTCGAGTCAGATTCAAGAGTCATACTACAGAGCTCGGAAGTGAACGTGACTGCTGAGCTTCGTCCTTTAGGAAGAAAGAATACGATAGATTAAGATATTAAATACTCTGTAACATGAAAGACAAACTGTCGCGTTCATAAGTCAAACTACATTCGTTGAGACATAGTGTTGTGTGTCAGGATATGTTGTCTGCGCGTCGCGACGGGCCGCTGGTGGCGCGCCAGCCGCACCACTACGCCTCGCTGTACTCCAACTCGGGCGGCGTTCTGCACTACCTCGTGCGCATGCCGCCGTTCACGGAGCTGTTCCTCAGCTACCAGGGTATGACACATACATCATCATTATCAGTCCGTATCAGTTACAGGCAGTCTCTGCCAGCCTTGCGCTGGTCATCCCTTAATCTGGATTGATAGTGTCCCACATTAGGTACGGCGTTGGTACGCTACCCTCATCACAACACAATGGGCGCTTTCGCCACGGACAGTACGTGTTATTGTGATCGGTAAAGAGCGCTAATAATCACAAGACTAGAAATTCCGGTACGAGTATCTAGGTTGAAGAATGAAAAGGGCGATCTTCTTCAACTGATTCTTTAAGGAAAGGTTCAGGGCAGAAGAATGTAGATTAAAAATATCATGGCTCTAAAAATTACCACCATGACACGGCAAGCGTACCGTAGGGGGGCTCCTATTACCGTTCTCAAAACGATGATATCATACCATGTCATAGTGCGCCGAACAGAGACGCCGCTATACCAACGCATAGCACTGTCCCTGTCACGCACGATATGACATGGTATGATTTGATCGTTTTGGGAACCGTAATAGCCCCACAGATCTCTGTTACAGGAGGCGTTGTCGAGCGCGCAGGTTGCCATAATTATCGCCAACCTTCGTAGAAAGACGGCACCATAAGAAGAAAAGACCTGGCGCGTGCAATTTCAAAATTATAAAAAATGTTTTACCAAATCTAATCTCTTAAGAGTCCTTCCTACCGGGACGTCAGTGCAACGTCGCCAGCTACGTCTCTAAATAATTCATATTGAAATTCCAAATTCCAAGTGTGTTATACTTTATTAGCTGCCATACACTTCACATTGCCATACCTTTAAAACGTAGTGGTTATAACATTATCTTTGATTTTCAATTGATTTTGATTGATTGATTTTCTTTCATTTGATTTTCAATTATTTTTCATTTTATTCTTCTTGTATTTCTACCTCTACCTCTTTCACTTTATTATTTTTAAATTCCATCAACAGCTGGTTGCCTGGAAGAAATCGCTTTTAGCGATAAGGCCGCCAAAATTGTACATATTGTTTTGTATTTCTGTATTGGAATTATTTGTGTCTTTTATGTACAATAAAGTGTATTTGAATTAGATTGAATTGTATCTTAGTAATCCGTCATACAGTTGTTTAAACTAGTACGGATGCAATCGTTTCCACATTCTTGAAACAAATGTTATAATAATTGCTAAAAATGTATAAGTAGGTACCTATTTTCAAGAAGCACTGATCATTATTTTGTGTTAATAAAAATCTTTTTATCTTTTTTTATCTTTTTATGTTTGATTGCGCAGATAACAACTTCGACATGCCCGACCGCACGTTCCACTCGCTGCCCACCACGTGGCGGCTCATCACGCACGACTCGCCCACTGACGTCAAGGAGCTCATACCGGAACTGTTCTACCTGCCTGAACTGTTCCGCAACAACGAGGGTACGTGTCTGTTAGTACAGGTGTCCTTGAATTCATTCGATAAATTGAAACGGTTGTGCTCTTGTAAAATATTAGAACGGTAAGGTTTTTGTAAGTCAAATTCCAGTGATAGAAATCATTGCAAGAATTTTTAGATTCAGTCAATTAGTTCTTGATAAATGACAATGTCAGATTCTGCCCCACCATCAACCGCATGATGTAGGTACAAGATAACGAATAAATGTAAAACTATGTCCGTTTTTTATTAAAATTATTGGTTTAAAATAAAGTTTTGTACATCAAGCGAGTCTAAAAAAACAGCAATAATTAAGAATTCAGAAAATAGTAAGAAATCGAAACGAATTATTCATTGTTTTTGTTATTATTCTATAGGAGTTGCGAGAGTAGTAGAAAATGATACTTGTACGAAATACAACCTTTTTTAGCTGTGCTCTATGTAATACGTCAACATAAATTTAAAAATATATCAACTTTCAAAAAATAATAAAAACATTAAACAACTTATATTTAATTTACTACATAATATTTTGGTCCTTCAATACGAAACTGGCGCGTGAAAAATGGATTTACAGCAGTGCATGAACTTGAGGAAAAATGTGAAAGGTCGAATTACAAGAATATACAATTTTATAAATGACGAAGAAAATAGAAAGAATATCGGCGAACTAAAGGTACGACTTCAAGATTTGTGCGATCTATATGATAAATATGACGAAATACAAACAGAGATTGAAATATTAGACACGGAGACAAATTACGAAAAAGAGAGGTATGGTGTAGAGTCCAAATACTACACGGCAAAGGCTACAGTGATGTCCCTATTAGACGACTCTCCTTCTACTAGCTCCCCTTCGCAAACGCCACAGAAGGGCAGGGCATCTACTCATCATCATAACTTATTTCGCTTACCTGAGCTGAATATACCAGAATTCCATGGCGAAATTAAAGAATGGCCCTCATTTAGAGAAATGTTTAAAGGGATCATTGGTGATAATACAGATATATCAAGCACACACAAAATGTACTATCTTAAATCTGCTTTGAAAGGTGAAGCAGCAGGACTCATATCAGCGTTGGTCATTAGCCCTGCAAGCTACGATAAAGCATGGAAAATCCTGACAGAAAGATACGAAAACAAGCTAGTAGTGGTTAATCATTATCTCAGTAACATCTTGCAGAGCAACATCATCAACAGAGCAAATTTGAAGCAGTTCTTGGTCATTCTCCAGCAGGCAACGGATTCACTGACTGTCCTGGGACTTCCAGTACAGCAATGGGATACCATCCTTATATATCTCATCTGTCAAAGGCTTGATAATTCTCTCAGAGCTGCTTGGGAGTTTAGTAGGGACAGCTTTGCTAATAACTTACCCAGTTAACAAATTTATTAGCTGAAGGTCAGTTCATTCTACACAAATGGTCAGCAAACCATAAAGATATTCTAGATAATTTACCAGAAAGTCTAAAACAATCCAAGTCAATAAAAACCTTAATTGTGGACAGCGACTCTGTCACTACATTAGGATTAAAATGGAACTCGGAAACTGATAACTTTGTTATGTCAGTGCAAGAATCGCATACTACAGATTGGTCGAAGAGATCAGTATTATCTAGGATCGCTAAAATCTTTGACCCTATGGGTTTCTTAGGGCCAATTGTAGTAAAAGGAAAAATGTTAATTCAAAAGATATGGCGCAAGAATATTGGCTGGGATGATCCACTTCCCATTGAGATTTCTTCAGAGTGGAAACTCTTCCATCAAGAACTTTCATCATTAAATGAAATACATATACCCCGCAAATGCTTTTCCAACATACCTAACAACGCGTATCTTATTGGATTTTGTGACGCATCTAATAAAGCCTATGGTGCTTGTGTGTACTTAGTTGGCACCTACCCTAACTCTCAGACGACTTCGCACATCCTGATTTCCAAAAATAAAGTCGCTCCTGTCAAAACACTTACCATACCACGTTTAGAGTTGAGTGCTGCAGCTTTATTATCACGTCTGATCCAAAAGGTTACTGAGGCATTGTCTCAAACAATTAATATCGATAAAATGTACCTATTCTCTGACTCCAACATTGTTTTGAGCTGGATTCAAAACCCTTATGAAAAGTACAATATTTATGTAGCGAACCGTGTTACAGAATTACTCTCTCACACTAAAGCCGACGATTGGTACTATGTCAGCACCAAGGAGAACCCTGCCGATGTTCTCACAAGAGGTCTATCTCGTACTGAGCTTATAGAATCCACCCTTTGGTGGCATGGCCCAGAATGGCTTCTTCTACCTATTACAGAATGGAAACTCACTCATACAGCGGATAACAAAATCTTAAAACCTGTACTGGAATTGCCAAAAGTTTCCTTGCAGGTCACGAAGACAAGTTCATCTCAAGATTTTTGGCAAGGAATATTCGCTCAATTTTCCAAATTCACATCTCTACAACGGGCTATAGCCTACTTACTCAGATTCATAAATAACGTCAAATCATCAACTGAAAAGATAAAAGGATGTTTGACCACCGCAGAACTTAACTCGTCTCATGACTTTATTATAAAGATAGTACAGCTTAAGTTTCAAAATGAAATCCTGGACTTGGATAAGAATGAACCTATCAAGAGAAACAGTCATTTACAGAAATTATGCCCCTTTTTAGACCAAAAGGGCCTTCTCCGTGTCCAAGGAAGAATAGAAAACGCAAACATATCTTACAATCAGAAAAACCCTCTGATTTTACCGAACAAAGATCACGTCACTTCGCTTATAATAAGACAGATTCACTTGAGATTGTTTCACTCGGGTGTTCAGAATACATTAGCGAATGTACGATTATGTTACTGGCCGATCAATGGCCGAGCGGAAGTTAAGTCCATCATACACAAATGCATAGTTTGTGTAAGGTTTCGCGGCCAAACTTGCGAACAGAGAATGGCTAGTTTACCAATACCTAGAGTCAATCTTGAAAGACCCTTTCTACATACTGGCGTAGATTTTACGGGTCATATACTGGTTAAATCCAACAGACTGCGTAGCGCTAGATATATCAAAGGATATATATGTTTATTCATTTGTTTAGCTACTCGCGCAGTACATTTAGAACTCGTATCTGACATGTCAAGCAGTTCATTCATACTGGCACTTAAACGATTCATTTCGCGCAGAGGGCTTTGCCACACTCTATACTCAGATAACGGCAGCAATTTCAAAGGTACATATCACGAGTTACACGACTTATTTGTAATGTTTCAAAATGATAGACATTACAGCTATATTATGAACTTTGCTTCTTTAAACAATATACGCTGGAAATTCACAGTCCCACTAGCTAGTCACATGGGGGGGATATATGAAGCTGGAATAAAATCTGCTAAATATTTATTAAAACGTCAACTTGTGAACGTTCGATTACCATACGAAGAATTGATGACAATAGTTGTTCAAATAGAAGGAATCTTGAATTCACGGCCTTTGTGTCCGCTCTCAGACATTCCGAACGATTTGATGTGTCTCACGCCTGCACATTTTCTAGTAGGACAATCTATGATGGATATTCCTGAGCCTAGCATCGAATTGTGGTCTACTAATCCAGTCGTCATGTGGAAAAAGGTTTCTGTCGTTAAGCATCAGTTTTGGAAACAATGGCGTTTAGAATATTTATCAGAACTACAACAAAGACAAAAATGGTTTAATGTGAAACAGAACATGGATATCAATGACATGGTTATTATAAAAGACGAGTTGACACCACCCGGGAGCTGGCCGTTGGGTAGAGTCATTCGTATTTTCGAAAATTCTAAAGATAATCTGGTTAGGTCAGTTGTGATTAAAACCAATAAGGGCGAATTTCACCGTCCAGTCAATAAATTAATATTATTGCCTTTACCTTAACTCTATTTATTATTGGTATAATGCTAATTTTAGTCAATTATAGTTTATTATAATAACGTTGTAATGGTACGGATTATGTTTTAATTTGAATTTACCTATGTGGTGATAATGAGATTATTTAAGTTTATGCCTATATTATGTTTAGCTTACGTTTGATAACTTTGTTAATTATGTTATATTCTACTTATAAGATATGTTCCTATGTCTAGTTGATGTACGTACATATTATCCCATTCCTTAATAGTGTTTGTGTATAGTCGGCCCATCTCCAACTTGGCCGGGGAATGTGTACGAAATACAACCTTTTTTAGCTGTGCTCTATGTAATACGTCAACATAAATTTAAAAATATATCAACTTTCAAAAAATAATAAAAACATTAAACAACTTATATTTAATTTACTACAATACTGATTATGCAATATGAAACCTGTAATAAGTCCCCAACAAAATGATAGGTACAGCTTAAATGGTCACTTAGTTTTGTAGGTGGGGCAAAGCTCCATTGAAATGTGGCAATGTCATTTTCAACCTTATTAACGCCTGTATACTTACAAAGAGAGAACTCTTTGTCCTATATCACCAGCTAATGTTATGTCTCCAGGCCTGAACCTCGGCGTGCGTCAATGCGGCGCGTCCATAGACGACGTGGAGCTGCCCCCCTGGGCGGCGGACGCGCGCCTCTTCACGCTCATCCAGCGGCAGGCGCTTGAGTCTGCACTCGTCAGCGAGCGCCTGCCGCTGTGGATAGACCTCGTGTTCGGCTACAAGCAGACCGGACAGGCGGCGGTCGATGCGCTCAACGTGTTCCCGGCAGCGGTGAGACATTGCACTCGCAACACCTATGCATTCGATCTCCCTTAGGCCTTTGATTGTATTTATCATTACTTCCTCTTGGGTAAGGTCGACTATAATTATACTTATACGATCTCGGGTGCTTTATTGCTACTAGGATTGTATGCAACTACTTAAAAAATACTAAACACATTGATGTATCTTTGGAATTAACGAATTTTAAATAAGGGGTACCTCAAGGACGAATGCTTTTCCCACCATTGTTTTTTAAATTTATAAACCGCTTAAGAGCTGTTTATTGACTTAAGACGAGATTCCTAGACGATTTTGACCGTGAGCTTAGCGTAAGCTCGCTCTTATAAACGTTAAATTCAGTTTAAATTTTAAATTACACTAAGCTCATTTTCAAAACTGTCTAGCAGCAAGCTCGGATCCACCGTTGCGGGCACGACGGGCATGCCCACGGACTTGTGACGTCACACTTTCACCGTCTATGGAGGTCGATAGGCTGCTGATGGAACTGTACAAAACCTTGGTCAGGGCGTCATATATTTTGTAAACATCTCCTTTGCAGGAATGCACTATATCGATCACGAGCGAGTTCATACTCCGATTTTCAGGTGGCTGTGATCACAACCTCTTTTAGGTTTACGGTCGGTACTGCAGTGAGTGGTTTGTCCGCAGACGTACTACGGTTTCGACCCCGAGCAGCTGGAGAACGCGACTGATCGCGAGGCGGCCGCGACCATGGTGCGCCTGTACGGCCAGGCGCCGCGCCAGCTGCTCAGGCAGCCGCACCCGCACCAGGCGCCAGACCTGCTACCACAGGCCATCATACAGGTCTGTTATGGAAATACATTTAAAAATTGAGTCAGTTAAAAAAAATTATATTGCTCATTCAGTAATCTACTTTAGCAGCGCCTCGTGGAACCCCATAATTAATCACGTGAGGTTTTTAGCCAACGTTCTTTAACAACCCTTTTTCTTCTTTCTTTCTCCTTTCTCTTTTAAGGTTTTTGACTCATCCCACCCAACGTCGTTTGTTGAGATTTTTTTTAAGATTATTATCTTTAAATACCTCGTATAATCTAATTTAATTTTGGAAAATTTTCAATTTTTAAGAACTTGTCGGAATTTTTCTTCGTTTATCATTTAATCAGTGTAAACCATTGATCTCCTATAAACAACTAGATATACAAAGGTCTTACTAAAACAATTTTAAAAACGTCCAAACAAGGGTCCATTGTTAACGTCCAAATAATGTCGAATAAAGCAAATGAACCCTCATTCATCCGTTTGCGCTCGGACATTTTTAGAAGGCAGACTGTGTATCTAGTTGTTTATAGGAGATCAATGGTGTAAACTTATCCATTTCACGTATTCGCAACTACACTACTCCATCATTCGTGTGTCCAGATGCCCGTGTGGGCGGGCGTGGAGGGCGCGCGCTGGGGCCGGTACTGCGGCTCGCCCGCGCTGCCGCCGCCCGTCGCGGTGGCGCGGCGAGCGGGCGCGCCCGGCGCCGGCCCCAGCGCCCTGCACGCACTGCCGCACGCGCGCTCGGTGGCCATAGCGCACCAAGCGGTGGTGCCGGTTAATGTAGCAGGCGAGTTATACACATGGCGGAGTCTGACCATTTTATTTATTTAGTTGTATATTTCAATACTCAATTATTTATTGCATTCCATAAGTTATAATACAGATGTTCATATACTTAACATTAAAAATGTTACAACGCTCTTTATGGACCTTGTCAAGGCACAGCAATATAAGATAGAGACGACACTTTTTGATTAAATAGGATGTGTAAAACGTAGTAACTAAATATGAAGTATGTACTTATATTTCGCTGGGACTAATATTATTTCTCTCATTCAGAAATTCATCCACTGTGTAGTAGCATTTAGCATGTAGGTGTTGTTTTGACCATTTCATGAAATAGTCAATTTAACGATCAGACCACTACACACACACCCAGCAGCTAAGTTAACGCAAAATGGGGGCGAAATTGCAAACAAAATCTACAATTGTGTCTGCTGTCGGTCGGTCGTTTCTGCCCGCACATGAGCGCAAAATTGCTTCGCGACACGCGTAACCTTGAGATATCGAAACGGGTTTAATATGGCGCCCCTGCTCCCCTGCTTCGTCTAATAGCGCCTATCGCTTGACATAATTTTTCGCTTGCAAATTTGTACCGATTTCATGTCTACGAGGTAAGTGGTTTGTGACCTTCGCGAACTGCCGCCATTTTAGGTCACCTTAGCTGCCGGGAACTGTACAACATGCTGAGAAATTATTATCTAAGTCTTCATATTGTCACTGTAATGCAGGCGAGTCGTGGAGCGGTTCTGGCGGTGGTGGTATTGCGCTGGTGTCCTGGGGCCACTCGGACAGCGTGGTGCGGCTCAAGCGGCGCCGCGACGCGCGACCAGACCTGCTGCTGCACGCGCCGCCTATAGACCCGGTGAGCACTATGTCTGGTGGAGACACGGGACCATGTCCTGGGGCTACTTGTGAGAATTTTCGGGTCACAGTCGTGCTAATGAATAACGCAGTACTTATTTGAAAGTCTTTTCTATGTTATTTTTGTTCAATAAACTATGCTATTTTTCTATCTGATAGTATATTTTTAGTTTTTTTTTTAAATTGTCATATATGTAAGTGCCTAGGCACCTCTTTTAACTCTTTTTTTATTATGGCTTTTTCATTACCACGGCATTATAACACTCGTGAGATTTCTTTTAAATGACAATGCCAGATTTTGCCCCACCATCAACCTCATGATGTACAAGATAACGATTAAATGAAAAAAATCTCCGTTTTCATTAAAATTATTGGTTTAAAATAAAGTTAACATCTAGCGAGTCGAAGAAAACTGCTTAATTAAGAATTCAGAAAATAGTACGAAGTCGAAGCGAATGAATCATTGTTTTTGTTATTCTTCTATAGGAGTTGCGAGAGTAGTAGAAAATGATACTGATTATGATTATGCAATATGAAACCTGGTAATAAGTCCCCAACAAAATGGTAGGTACAGCTTAAATGGTCACGTAGTTTTGTAGGTGGGGCAAAGCTCCATTGAAATGTGGCATCTTTTAAATTTTTTTATATATTTTTTATGTGCAGATAACAAAAGTATCGTCCAGCTGCGTGAGCACCGGTATCGCTAGCCCCGTGGTGTTCGGGCACGCGTCCGGGCGCGTGGTGGCCGTGCGGCTGCGCGCGGCGGCGGGCGCGGGGCCCGTGCGCGCCCGCACGCGCTCGCTGCACGCGCACCGCGCGCCCGTGGTCGACGTGCACGTGTGCGCGCGCGCCGGGCTGCTGGCTACAGCGAGCGAGGACGGACATGTTGTGCTGTGGGATCTCAATAGGTCAGTACAGACCCAGACAACTAAGTTGACCCTAAATGGCGGCGAAATTGTGAACGTAATCTACAATTATACAGTCGGAAGATTATCAAATGTGGCTCTTTGGACTGGACCGTTCTTATTATGTGTGAGAATGATGAGAGTTGAAATCTTAAAACTGACCTAAATCAATCAGCTCCCTCTAGCGAAGTGGCAGAAAGAGAGGCCGCGTTTTTAGACCGCGCAGGTCTAAAACTTCTTAACTTCGTCAGCGCTAGAAAATGTATGGGATTCATAATTGCTAATGAAAAAGCAACTGTCAATTCCGTACATTTTTCTATTTTGTCATTATGTGGGTCATGGCGTGCTGGGCGATGAACCTCATGTTTTTACAGCACTTTAGATTACAATTTTTATGAGGCGGTTGTTGAGTACAATGTTCTTCGATGAGTGTAGTGTAGGTATGTGTGCGTGCAAGTTAAGTGCCTAGTTAAGTGATTTATATTTTATTTATTTATTTAAAGTTTACAATTACAGGTTACCCCTAATTAGTAATAATAGTATTAATATTGTTAATTTATGTTTTTATTCATAAGCTATTATATTTCGTTAAAAAAGGTTAAGATAGAAATGGACAGGGGGCCTAAACGGTGCCGTAGCTTTCAATCGCGTTTATGAATTCGCGTCATAGGCTATAAAATTTTAATCAAAGTGACTCGGAGTTATTTTAAATACTTTTGTAAATTAATATGTAATCAAAAACTACATCCGGGCATACCTATTCATTTTCTATTTCCAGCCTATCCTACATCCGCACCGTGCCCAACCGCGACATGTTGCCCGTGACGCACGTGACCGTCAGCGCGACGCTGTGCGACGTGGCGACCGTGCACGTGCCCGCCGCGCGCCCCCGCCCCCGCCCCCGCCGCGCCCCGCAGGACGAGGACGAGGGCCTGGACTCGGACAGCTACGAGACAGACGACACGTACAAGTACCAGTCGCTGGTCAGAGTGCATACGGTCAATGCACATTTTGTTGGTAAGCATTTAGATATTCGTTTATGGTGACTGTAGAAAGTCGTGTCGATCAACTATTTGTCGATCAAACGTTTTACAATCAAAAAAGTTGAAAGTAGATATCGGACATCTTGTATTTTCTTTAATGGTACTACTGATACAAAGTTGTATCACTAGTAACATGAAGGATATCTTGATTATTCTTTAGTGGTACTAGAGACCCAAAGTTGTATTAGTAGTACCATCAATGGTACAAATCACTACTTACACAACGGCCACTTTACATGGTGTTAGCGTAATTCACAGAACTCCCAGACTATGTCAAATAATTATTACAAATCACTACGATTATTTTTATGAATAACTTTATAATATTAACTTCATAATATTTTAGGTTCCGATATAATAAACGAGTATTTGACTCGACTACTCAAGAAGTCGCTATTTTTACAGATCATTGCTTAATTTGTATTTAGATTATTATTTAATGATTTATTTGATATGATAAATTGATATTATTATTATTGAGAATATGTTTGTAGTGAAATATGGATTTTATAACGATATTCAATAAAATAGGCGAGTATTTGACTCGCCTAGTACAACTGATGACGGTGGGGAGTAGTGGAGGAAACACGTGTTCTGTGCGAAGTGGAGAGAGGCTGAATCATTATCAGTTCGACAGTCGACGCGATGAGACGTGCTTTAACTTAGTAGTTACTGTAGTAGTTTAAAGTGAATCTATTATAGTCCAAAGTGAGAAAGTGTATTTTATTATAGTGCAAAGTGAAATAAACTAGTGTTGTCCCGATAATTGAGTTTCATTCCCAATAACTCAGAAGCGGGATCGAGGAGATAGTGATATTATCTCTTGCCACGCCCAAAACGTAAGTACCACGTTTTAAACTTTATAACCTAAGAAATATACTTTCGAGATAGATAGGCCCGTCATATTTTTGTATAAGCGAAATTGAATACAAATAGTGCCCAATGCACTGCACACATGATAATATCATATTAACTAAAATTGAACGGCTTTATCGGTCAGATTTTTTTTTTTTCTCTCTCTCTCGCCTATAAGAATCCTTATCGCCATTTAGTCAAGTGACAATCCCCATAACACTCCTGGATGTTTCCGCGGAACTTTCCCGTTGTGATGGCTTATGCAGATAAGAGTAAATAACCTATACAGGTTTTGAAAAGGGAATATTTTTTTATTGTTATTTATGGCGTAGGATGCACGGTTTTGGAGATATTCGTTGTTTTTCCCAAAATTGAAATAAAATTACAGAAATGAATGAAAATTAAGGTTTATAGTTTACAACATTGTAAATGCTTGCAATTTTATGTGGTGAATAGAAATATACTGGTACTATTCCTAGTCAATCCTACCTAAGTACTTTGTGGTACACGACTAGCAACCGTGAATTCGTGTTCTAATTATTTTTTATAGATAGGAGGACACGAGTAATTATATGCAGTAAAAGTTATATCCCATTATGATCATTAAGTCAACTCTGGAAAATACTCACACACTTGTGTCAAGTTTCAGATGGATGGAGGCGAAGATGCAGGCTCTCAACGAGCCTCACGGTCGAGGAGCAGGAGCTATGACCGGGACCCGCCGCGAAGCGAACGATCAAGGAGTCGGAGCGCTGTCTTCGAGTTCCTGCCTAGACCCCAGCTGAGTCGATCACGGAGCAGGAGCGGTGTTCGAGGCCGTGAGTTAAACCTGGGCGAGGAGCATGAGCAACGCCCATTTTGTCCTGAAAGCGATGAGCTTGAGCAACGCCGTAGGGACTTTTTGAGAAGAATACACGTTGGCGGTGAGCATGAGCAACGCCAACCCTGTCCTGAAAGCGATGAGCTTGAGCAGCGCCGTAGGGACCTTTTGAGAAAAATTGCCCGTAACTCGAGCGATGACCATGAGCGACGTTCGATGTTACCGGGGCCGCAGACTTGATAGTAGGCGTGACGATGAGCTGGAGCAACGTCAGCCTACCACCGTAGACGAGTATCGCAGGTATGATCGACATTATTATCATGAGTCAAGCCCACGGGCAACTCGCGAACGATCAAGGTCAAGGTGTAGTAGGAGGTTGTCCAGAGAAAGGCAAGATCCGGCAGCGAATGTGTTTACTCACTTTCTAGATGCCTTGAAGGGTATGAATAAAAATAAGATAGCTTCAGTTACGAACGTCGTCCCTGAATTTGATCCTATGTCTAAGACGCAAACGATTCATAACTGGATTAATAAAGTCGAAGAATGCGCTCACATCTACGAATGGGACGAACGCGAAACCATCCATTACGCATTACCAAAGCTTTCTGGATTGGCCAAATCATGGTACCAGAGCCTGCCCAGCGTAAGGTTCACATGGTTGGAGTGGAAGGCCAAACTTATCGAATCTTTCCCATGTAGAGAAAACTATGCGGAGTTGCTGAACGAAATGCTGATGTTGAGGGCAAAGTATGGAGAACCTTTGGAGCAATACTACTATGCGAAGCTAAACTTGCTTAATAGGTGCGAACTATACGGGAAAAAGGCTGTCGATTGTTTGTTGTCCGGTATAGAGGACAGAGCCATAAAACTAGGAGCGCAAGCCGCACAATTCGAGACACCGGAACAGGTCCTGAAATATTTGAAATCGGTAAAGGTAGGCCAAGCCAGGGATACCACCGGAACTAACAGATTCAAAAATGACCGCGGACTCACAAATCAACAGACTACAAATGGCACTAAACTGGTTCCATCTACAAATAAACCACCTATCAAATGTTTTAACTGTGGAGTAGAGGGGCATCCCAGTTTCAAGTGTCCAAAACCCATCGAAAAATGCAGTAATTGCTACAAAATTGGTCATCGTACAGCGTCTTGCCCGGGTATGACCTTTAAGAATCAAGACAAAGTAAAAAACGATAATGCTGAGAAACAAGTTTTCAAACTTGACTTAACTAATAGAGGTGATGATGTAAAGAGTCGTGAGATTGGTGAGTCCGCAGCCATCGTTGGATCTAAAAACAAATATCTCATGACTGCTATAGTAAACGGCAATCCTCTGTCGTGTTATGTTGACCTTGGCAGCGAATGCACCCTCATTAGACATACTGACGCGATGTCTTTGCACTTTCACATGAGTTACGATGATCTACCGCTGATGAGGGGATTGGGTGGGAACCTGGTGAAGCCGGTGGCGAAGACTATAGCTACCGTCGAAATCCAAGGCGTATCAGAAACCATTGAAATTTTCATTGTAGATGATGCAGTATTAAAATGTTCGCTTTTAGTAGGTCATACTTTCACTGAGCGACCTGACATTGTCATTACAAAAACGCCATCACAGCTTATCTTTGAGAGAATGGCACAAGATGCTAAATTATTCCTCACAACGATAGGTGATGTTCAGTGTGATCGTAATGAGATAGTATCAATACCAGTCATCTCTGACAAGATTTACACAGGTCGGGTTTACGTCAACGGTTCCGTCAGAGGTAAAGTTGGTCATGAATTTTATCTTCTCCCTGGTGAATACAGTTTTGATAAAGGTCGTGGGAACCTTTTTATACAAAATATATGCGCCAATGAACTATCGTTTACAAAGGGGTCGTTAGTGACGAGAGCCCTGCCTATACTTGGCGCCAGGGACATGTGTGATTTAACTGTGACCGCTGATGAACGAGGTGACGACAGAAAATACGGCGATACGCTTACTTCTGAACAGGCTACTAAGTTAGACTCTTTGTTAGAGGAATTCAGTGATTGTTTCTCTACCTCTCTCAAGGACTTGGGCTTTACCACGGCTGGTGAAATGGAGATCAGACTAAAAGATTCGGAGCCAGTTGTTTATCGCCCTTACCGTATGTCTTATCCTGAACGAACTCAAGTCCAAGGTATGGTACAAGATATGCTCGACTCGAATATAGTTAGAGAATCATCTTCACCTTATGCCAGCCCTATCGTGCTCGTTAAAAAGAAAACGGGCGAGAAGCGGCTCTGTGTTGATTACAGGGCCCTAAACCGCAAGACAGTAAAGGACCACTATCCATTACCACGGATCGAGGACCAACTTGATTTGCTGGCCGGGCATGAATATTTCATTAGCCTGGACCTCGCTTCCGGGTATTATCAAATACCGATTGCGGAAGAATCGAGGTCAACAACAGCATTCGTTACGCCCGATGGACAATTTGAGTATTTGCGTATGCCGTTCGGACTGGTCAACGCTCCGTCGGTATTTCAGAGGACCATCAATAAAATTCTTGCCGAGGCAAAGGTGAAATTTGCACTGGTATACATGGATGACATTCTGATTCCTGCACATGATTTTGGAGAAGGCATGTCCCGTCTTAAGGAGGTGCTGGAATTACTGAGAAAAGGCGGGTTAACCTTGAAACTCAGTAAATGTAATTTCTTTTATAGAAACATTGAATTCCTTGGTTTCGAAGTAGGAGCGGGAGGTATCAGGCCCGGCAGCCGGAAAACAGAAGCGGTTGCTAAATTTTCACCGCCCAAGAATCAACACGAGGTACGTCAGTTCATGGGTCTTGCCAGTTTTTTCAGACGATTCATAAAAGATTTTGCTATTATAGCAAAACCTCTAACTGACCTGTTGCGTAAAAATTGCGATTGGGACTGGACTGCGACCCAAGAGACTGCGTTTGAGACTCTTAAGAAAGCCCTATTAGAACGCCCCGTGATCGCCCTGTACGACCCGCACGCCGCCGAGACGGAGTTGCATACTGATGCCTGCAAATTCGGAGTAGCGGGCATCCTATTCCAAAAGAATATAGAAGGAGTGCTACGGCCCGTTTCTTTCTACAGCCGCAAAACTACGCCAGACGAACAGAAATTACACTCGTTTGAGTTAGAAACGCTGGCCGTCGTATCCTCACTTAACAGATTTAGAGTGTATCTCTTGGGAATCTCATTTAAGATATTCACCGATTGTAACGCACTTAGGACGACCTTAACAAAACGAGATCTCATACCGCGCATAGCCCGTTGGTGGATTCAATTACAGGAGTTCGATTGCGATATAGAATACCGGGCAGGTAACCGAATGGCCCATGTAGATGCGTTGAGTCGAAACCCAGTAGACCCTGCGATAACCGAATCGCATGTATTGGACGTACTCGACATCGAAACTGACAATTGGTTAAGCACTGCACAGTCGATCGATGAAGAAATTCAGTCAATAAAAAATATTTTGAGTAATCCAGATAAAGAAAAAGTAATTGATGTGCAGAAGAACTTTAAACTCAAAAACGGCAGAGTCTACCGGGAGACCGATGACGGTCTACGGTGGGTAGTTCCGAAACCCATTCGCTGGCAAATCCTAAAGAAAAACCACGACGACATAGGTCATTTTGGCTTTGATAAGACACTGTCCCGTATAAAGCAGTCCTACTGGTTTCCCAAAATGCGAAGATTCGCAAAAAAATATGTTAGAGCCTGCCTAGAGTGCTCGCATCACAAAGCATCCGGTGGACCCCGAGAGGGTTACCTACATCCCATACCAAAAGCTGAGAGACCGTTTCACACAATACACGCCGACCACCTCGGTCCTTTCGTACGCAGCAAACGTGGAAATTGCTACTTGTTGGTCATCGTGGATAGCTTCACGAAATATATAAACATCACACCTGTCAGAAATACGAAGACCCAAACCACGGTCCGAGTAATAAAGGACCATATTAGCTACTTTGGTGCACCTACACGTCTCATAACTGATCAAGGTTCATGTTTTACAAGTCAAACTTTTAAAGCATTTACTAAAGACACTGGGATTAAACACATCCTCAATGCTGTCGCTACGCCGAGGGCAAATGGACAGGTAGAACGTTTCAATAGAACGATATTGGACGCGCTATCTACCAAAACGCACGGCAAGGATGACAGAACATGGGATGAACATATACCAGATATCCAAATTGGACTCAACACTACTATTCACAAAACAACACAAAAGAGTCCATCCGAACTTTTATTTGGATTTAGGTTAGCCAACACTACAGAATCAATAATGAATGACGTAATTAATGACACGCTTAGTGTGACGTCGCCAGAACAGATGGATGAAATGAGACAAGAGGCTGGTCAGCGCATTAGAAATCAGCAAATAAAGGATATGGAACGGTACAATAAAAAAAGAAAAATTGTAACAAATTATAACGAGGGTGATTTAGTAAGAGTGGAAAGAGAAATTGGATCTAATGATGGGAAATCGCGAAAACTATTGCCGCGTTACCAAGGACCTTATCGGATCGTTAAGGCCCTTCCTAATGACAGGTTTCTAATCGAGGACACACCAATAACAAAAAAACGTAACGCCCGTTATGAAGCGATCGTAGCTGTAGACAAAATGCGCCCTTGGCTTAACCTGAACGTGAATTTAGACAGTACTTCAGAAAATGAGGATGAAGAGAGTGACATTGGCGAGAAAAATGATTAATTTTATGTATATTATGGTTTGGCTCTGTAAATGTAGTAGGTATCTAATCTACACATAATTACTCGACTTTTTATTACAAAGGCATGACTGAATTATATTACATTTGATTTTTGTGATTAGATAGATTCTTTTGTGTAGAACTTAATTTCACAATATGAAAATTAAAATAAGTGATTCCTCTTTTTTAAGTGCTATGTATGATATGTAGATTGTAGTCATATTTCATGTCAGTGAAGTTTAGATCGTTAATAATCTGGTACAATAAATATCGCGATGAATGTAAATACATATAACTGCAAATAATTCGTGTCAAAAAGTAATACTAAAGAAAATTTATTATATTTGTAGATTACTTTATTAGATTTGTGATTTATTTATTATATTTGATATTTTGTATTGGGTACAATTTCAGTTTTTATACTGCTTTTAATAGCTTATTTATAAAATTTATTAAAAAAAAAATATAAAACTAGTATTAAGTTTTTGTCAATATTTATGTAGTTTATCAATTATTTGAAAGAGTACGAGGACGTACTGATGGTCCGATGGCCGAGCTGTTAGCGTAATTCACAGAACTCCCAGACTATGTCAAATAATTATTACAAATCACTACGATTATTTTTATGAATAACTTTATAATATTAACTTCATAATATTTTAGGTTCCGATATAATAAACGAGTATTTGACTCGACTACTCAAGAAGTCGCTATTTTTACAGATCATTGCTTAATTTGTATTTAGATTATTATTTAATGATTTATTTGATATGATAAATTGATATTATTATTATTGAGAATATGTTTGTAGTGAAATATGGATTTTATAACGATATTCAATAAAATAGGCGAGTATTTGACTCGCCTAGTACAACTGATGACGGTGGGGAGTAGTGGAGGAAACACGTGTTCTGTGCGAAGTGGAGAGAGGCTGAATCATTATCAGTTCGACAGTCGACGCGATGAGACGTGCTTTAACTTAGTAGTTACTGTAGTAGTTTAAAGTGAATCTATTATAGTCCAAAGTGAGAAAGTGTATTTTATTATAGTGCAAAGTGAAATAAACTAGTGTTGTCCCGATAATTGAGTTTCATTCCCAATAACGGCTATTTGAATTTGCGTATTTGTTACATTTGACAAACCTTTAACAAAATTTGTTACATTTAACAAAAGGGACCATTTTAATAAACTGTCTGACAAATGACCATGCCAGATTCTGCCCCACCATCAACCGCAAGTTGTACAAGATAACGAATAAATGTAAAAATATCTCCGTTTTTTATTAAAATTATTGGTTTAAAATAAAGTATTGTACAAGTTGCGATTCGAATAAAACAGCTTAATTAAGAATTCAGAAAATAGTAAGAAATCGAAGCGATTTATTCATTGTTTTTGTTATTCTTCTATAGCAGTTGCGAGAGTAGTAGAAAATGATACTGATTATGATTATGCAATATGAAATGTAATAAGTCCCCAACAAAATGATAAGTACAGCTTAATGGTCACGTAGTTTTGTAGGTGGGGCAAAGCTCCATTGAAATGTGGCAATGTCATTTGACTTTGACTTTATATCTCTTGTATGCAGGTAGCGTGAAGGTGCGCGAGCGCGTGACGTGCGTGTGCTACTCCAGCGCGCCCGAAGGGGCCAGCGTGAACTGCGTGGCGTGCGGGCTGGCGGGCGGCGGCGTGCGCCTCTACTCCTCGTGGGACCTGCGCGCCGTGGGCTACATCGCGCCGCCGGAACGGCCACTCGCACTAGTCAGGTACCTTTTGGGTTTAAGGGGGGAGTAAGTCTAGAGATCCTATAAGGAACAGTTGTTAAGAAGGCGTATTACAGAATAGAGGACTATTTAAACATGCATGCATGGTGTGTGTCGCCGGGTCCGCATGAGGGATAAAGTGCAGATAATAGTAATAGTTGTGTAATACCTAGTTATTAAGTAATTGTATTATTATTTTAAAAGATGTGCTGCTGAGACTTTTTTGTCACTTTTTCTCCTCAGCGTTGGCACCTTTTCCTTGCAAAGTGGTGTAAATGTAAATTCAAAAATATGTTGACGTGCAACAATGTACACAACGTGCTTACTTGCAATAAAGATATTTGACTTTTAAGAAACATTCCTTTTTAAACTTATACGGTTTGCATAAATATTCATTAATGTTAAACATTTATTTATTGATATCTCGATATTTCGACAGCATTGCAGCCATCATGGTCGAAATATCGAGACATCAATAAATGAATGTTTAACACGGTAATTCCCGTTTATATCTAATTCCGATAAATAAAATATGTTTACATGTTTTTGGAAAAGACCATGTGCGGTCTGCATCAAACCAGCATGAGTGCATGATGATATAGATGAATGTGGAGGAATCGAGAGTTCTGCGCCAGGATCGCAGCAATCGACTATACAGGGTGTAACGTAAAGTGTACTTTTTGTGCCTTAGCCTGACGTACAGCAGCGACTCGTCCCTGCTGTTCGGTTGCTACGCGGACGGGCTGAGCGTGGCGTGGGAGAGCGCGCCGGCGCCGGGCCGCGCGCACGCGCCCGCGCGCCTGCTGCCCGCGCACGCGCTCATATGACACAGGCGATGCGTGGCGAGCTGCTGCAGGCGGCTCATGACTCCTGGCTGATACAGTCGGTAGGGATAATATGAAGGCTTGAATCTGACGTACTTAGAGAAATGTATACGGGGTTATAATAAGGTTGAAATTTCCTCGAAAATTACTAAACTGATATTAATAATTATTTTACAGTTACAACTTTATCTATCTAACAGTGAAATAATTCTTGCAATAGGTCAAGTAGTTTGTGACATAATCTCAACCTTGAAAAAATCTAATTTTGGCAATTTTAACTACGATATATTCTATTCTATTTTTATATGAATGGCTTCTACTCTTATTCAAGAGATAATTTCGCCAATGTCAAGTTTTTTTGAGTATTCATGTAAGTAAATAGAAAATTAAGTAAACGAATAAAAAATCAATCCGCCATTCCAAAATGATGGCGGACCCTGGCACGAAATATTAGATAGTCTCTTTCCTGATAGGTACGGCGGAACACAGAGAAAGGTGTATAGGAGAGTTTTAAGGGTTGCGATTTTTTCAAAAACTGCTTGACCTATTACAATAATTATTTCACTGTTAGATAGATAATAGTTAAAACTATGTAACTGTAAAAGAATTATTAAATTCGGTCCAGTACTTTTTGAGAAAATCTCAACCTTATTCCTCAATAACCCCCTGTATACTTATCTGTGTCTTCATGATTTTCAAATAAAGACTATTCATAAAATGTGTTGAAACAGATGTCACATCGGATTTTTTTATATGGATTTGATAAAGGCCAGAAAGAAAATATACACAAAAAATATAGATGAAATGTCGCTAAATCACATATATTATTTGCGAGGCTGTAGGTGCTGATACAAAAGAGTTGATGGTCTTCAAAAACCCAGTCTTTGAAGACCATCAACTCTTTTGGCTCATGGAAGCCCCTTAAAAACTCTCCTGTACAGTTTTATCTGTGTTGTCGTGTGCTCTTGACCTTTATATTATATTAACTTGAACAAGAACAAAAGTTGTCAAATTACCGATAGTGAATACCGAAAGGTTACGGTTTGTGTGGAGTAGTGATAAGTTTGGGAAGTGGTCATTACGGGACGGAAACATTGATTGATACTATAGCAAATATTTTGTAAAGAGATCATTCCAATGTATTTTCTTAGGATTTTTATACTGTGAGTGAGGGCAACTTAAACTTAAAATGAAATTTAGTTTAAAATTGGATTCATATCATGACAAAATGTTTACACAGGTATTTACAATGCATTACTTCGATACGAGTACATTTAAAAAGCAAATATTATATTCCAAAGACTGGAACTATCGAATTTTATTGTTAGTAGTCTGTAAATGTATTATACGTAATTAAGGAGATTTTATAGTATCTTATCCTGATTGTGTGCCAATGTGGCGGCACTTCGACCCATTGGGATCTTTTGTGCTCTCTCTGTATAGTGATGTCCATACATTTATGCTAACGCTATGAGGTGAGGTATATCTGTAGGATATACTATCTCAATGACGACTGCCTGACGTCTGCTACCTAAACCACCGTTCTGCTAATTAAACGACCGTTCAGGTTGAATGCCTTTATTGCACTGCTCTTTTAATGATACATATTTGGCAAGTTATTGTTATATAATTCATGTATGCTTGCTCATACACTCCCCTTTCCTTTATGCTCCTTCTTCCCTAAAGATATATTTTTTTTTTTTTTTTAATTTATTTATTAATTTTTAACAAAAATTGTAATGTTACATTTGTCGCCAAACTGCAATGCAGTTTGTTGGCGTAGCTCTCTTACTTAGTAGTTTTACATTGGTAGCACACTCGACAGCAGATCAATGACAACACTCGCAGTACGATTTCTATTTAATAGACAGATAATAAGGACGGTCCAAAGTACAAAGCGTTACGCTTGATTTGCTTTCGTTTGTGCAAATACCTACTTAATTAAAATTTTACTTAATTTAAGAATATATTCCTTATTTAAGGATTTAATTTTAATTTAATATAACTCAATAGGTCCGCTATGTAGCTCATGGGAAGGAGCCTGTAGTCTTCTGGTTCCGGATAGGCCGACCTCAGAAGACTCATTCGCTTTCTAGCCAGTGAGTCAGAGTCAGATTTTATATCGTAAGTAAGACACGAGTATATCCGGCAGAAGACAAAAGTGGTTGACACTGCTCATAGAATTAGTAAACTGAAGTGTCAGTGGGCTGGTCACATGTCGTAGAACCGATAACCGATGGGGTAGACGAGTTCTCGAATGGAGGCCACGAACAGGTAAATGTAGTGTGGGACGCCCCTCGACCAGATGGAGGGATAACCTTCGCAAGATGGCTGGCAGAGACTGGGTGCAGAGGGCCGAGAGTAGGGTTGAGTGGCGCGCTTTGGGAGAGGCCTGCGTCCAGCAGTGGACTGATACTGGCTGATGATGATGATAAGTAGATTTTATGTGTAAGCTATTCTAATAAAATGTCTTCCTAATTTAATTGTTATGTAGTGTGTATAAGTATAACTGTTTATAAGTGTGGTCTGAATGAGAGATGAGTGGAAGAATTATAGAAGGCCTTGCCCAGCAGTGGGACATCAAAAATTAATAAAAAAAACTGTTTAATTGAGGTGTTTGGTTTCCTTTCGACGCATGTGGCCAGAAACGCAAATTGCCGTATACGCGAAATACCATTTTTCATATACGCAAATGACCAGATAGGATCTTTCGATGCATAGTACAATATTCGCATTTGACCAGCGACGCGAATGACCATGATACTTGAAACTAAATCTTACGTTCAAAGATTTTAGACTCATTTTTTCATATGTTCCTTACAAAGTCAAATCATTTATTTGCGTGAATGTAGATAAATGCATAATCAGATGACGTGGTAGTGTAGTGATACATTCTACCACTTATATTATGGCACGCATATTTATATTACTTTTGAATAAATCGATTGTTTCAACCTCAGAGTTGAACAACCTATTTGTTGTAACAGCATGCGTTGTTATAACAAATATTAGGGTCGCGGTTACGGCCGAGCCAAACGCTAAAATGTATTTTAATGTGCAACTAATTAACTTCCATACGACCTCGCGTTAGCACCGCTTGCTGTATCAGTTTACGACTACGATAACTATACCTAAATACTTAATTACGCGAATTCAAGGTGACCTCGTATTTGTATCTAAATACTTGTAAATAATATTTTTGTAAAAACATTCCTGCCTATGTGTGTTATGTAAATGTATTGAAAATTGATTTTTATTGAACTATAAAAGTTTTATTTCATGTTGTTTATTAAATATGTATCTTTTTTAAATAAATAAAAATTAAATTTTAAAATATCGTTTTTATTTTATCTCAATTGCTTATCATTCATTTGGAGCATCAAATCTGATGTCTGTTTATAATAATAAGCATAAAAAGAATATGAGGCAATCTCGATTGCTATATCTAAATGCCTATCATAAAATAAATAATCACAATATTAATCTAAATCAAATGATTTAATACAATATCACAGCCATCATCTTCCTTCAAAATACAAATTGTAATTTTCGTCAGCATAACCCTTAATAACTATTGCATCGACAAATACGGCAGGAAATCTGACTTGACCAATGGGGCGGTATTACGGTTCTCATAACGATCAAACAGCATGACAGGGACAGGGCTATTACGTTGGTATAGCGGCGTCTCTGTTCGGCGCGACATGACATGGTATGCTTTCGTCGTTTTGAGAACCGTAATTGGGGGGCAGAATGGCTGGGACAAGCAAGTTATGGACAATTTATGGCACTATGCAAATTATATGGAACAGTTACCATTTCCAACTAGCGTCGTGCTAAGTATTGGATACTTATAAGTTTATATATGGCATCTATTTATATGTACATCTGTTAGTGTTTTTGATTCATTTGCAGTACTTGGGAAATGACAAAATGAGATCCTAATCCAAAATGCATCTCATTCTGTTCAAATCTTAAAGTAACACTGTATAATACTGTAACATATACAATTTTGGAGAATGTTATCCTAACAATACATAAAGGAATACTAGAGACTCTGTACAATTTAGATAGGTACATCTCATGTAACTTTGTATTAACCTTTTGAACGCCAAAGACGGCCATAGTTGCTGGAAATCGTGACATAAACGCCATATCGGGATATCACGCACGACAAGTTATCACGTCAAATTATTCTAAAATATCATGTGTCGTAACATTGAGGGTCCATAACATTCTAACATGACATGGCATTCAAAATGATAACAAGGCTGATAGAGTTGCAATGACTCAATGAACAATGGAACATTTAAATTAACATAAAATGCTCAAGTACATGGAAATGCTTACACAAAATTATTCACAGTCAATAAGTGTGTTCTTCACAGACTCTGATAGCGGAAACTTAACGTTGTTCCCAAATTCACTAGTGCAAATGCCTTCATAGTCATCAGCGTTTAGGGAATATATCATGGCACCACGGAGCCCCTGGTCCTTTATGAACTTAGCCTTGTCCATCACACTCTGTGGAGTGTCATAGGACACCCATTCATGGCCCATATACAAATATGGCACTTTCGTAGCATTGTCCATTACAACAGTTACTTCGGCTGTGAATTTCTGCCAGTATTTACACACGTCTGGGTAGTTAACAAACCCTAAGCAACCTAGAGACCCAAAGTCTGACGCTGGGCTCCCTATTGCAGTGTTGCCAGAGTTGACAAGGGTATACGTGTGGCCATATGTAGGTATTCCAATGACAATCTTATCTGGGTCAAGTCCTTTGCTCAAATACATATGCATTGTATAGTTTATGTTAAGGGTGGCCAAGTAGTACTGCTCGGTGGGTCTGGCATAGAGTGGCGAGTTCAAACCTGTCATGGGAGTATATTTAGTAAAGGAGTGGAAGTCATATGTCATAATATTTACATAATCTGTGTATAGGTTGAGTTGGTCTATATCATAGGATACATCTACAATGGTCTCTGGAGCCGCTACCGCCACTGTCAACCAATAGTCACGCTTCTCTCTAATGTACTCCGTCCTGATCTCCCGAAGCAGCTGCGAGAAGTGTTGTCGCTCACGCTTGCCAAAATTCCGGGCAAGTCCGTGAAGAGCAGGGAACTCCCAGTCCAGATCTATTCCATCCAGGGTGTAATTCCTCAATAAGTATTTAATGGACTTAATGAATACTTTCCTATTAGCATGGTTCTCTACCATTTCAGGGAACCCATCGTCATTATGAGCCCCTCCAACGGAGACCAAAATTTTAAGATTAGCGTTTGTTTTCTTTAGTTTAACTAATTCTTGTAAGGTTTTGAGTTGATCCTCTTGTAGTGTGATCTCGTTGTTCTTGACTCTAGCGAAGGCGACGTTGATGTGCGTACAGAGGTGTGGGTGGATGTCTCGGGGGAGGAGGCTGGTGGGTTGACTTGGCGTGTTGTAGTAGCACGATACTACTTTGTCGGAGCTAGCACGCGCGCCACCCGCTGCTCCGCGGCCAGTCGGCAGCGGCTGCCCGGTTCCGCCCATGAAAGAGTACACCTCAGCGCGTTCTAGTGCCTTCCTCAGATGCACGCCACAACTGCCCGAGGTAATAGCCTCATATTCCTCCACCTCCCGGGGTATCGTCACCGCGCACCCAGCCAACACAAACAGCATAAACGCAAACCCATACCACAAATTTGGCGAACGCCAGCTGTTTCGATGCACAGCCACAGGCGTACTTACGTCGCAGCTTTCTTGCAGTGGCATACATTTCTTCTGTGTACTGTTGTCACCATAGTCTTTACCAAGTTTAGTGTAGGGGTACATTTTGTTGAGAATTATAAGCCATCAGAAATAGAAATGATAAATCTAAATCGATTTTATCAAGACAGAAACACAACGAAATCGAACGAAAACCAAAACAAAAATAATGCAAGAAGATATCGTTCCAAAACGATGACCCAAATATAAGATAAAAAGAGAACTGTCATGTCAAATTAATGTCAAACCACCTACAACCCTACAACCATAATTGGCTTTAAACTTAAGGGCCTTCCATGAGCCAACTAGAGCCGCCAATCTTGAAAAAATAATATCTTCCAATTTAATTATTTCATTAAAAAAGCTATGTACACTAGAAATATCTTTATTAGGATGAATACTATTTTTCAATACATGGCATAATTGCGACAAGCTAAGTTGTAGTTCACAAATGTGCCAAAAACAGCCGTTTTTCGCAATTATGCGAACTACAACTAATTACCGAAATTGAATCACGTTATAAATAAGCATTTAAAAAATAGCATTTATCGTAATAAACATTTTGTACATAGCTTTTTTAATCAAATTGATTAAGTGGTATATTGGAAGATATTATTTTTTTAAGATTGACGGCGCTAGTTGGCTCATGGAAGGCCCTTAAATGCTTTATAAGGCTTTAAATTATCTACGCTTCAAACGAAAATTCAGCAGCCACAGGTAAAGATACAGTCGCTTGCTACTAGCGGATACACTCCATGCATTTATATTTGAAGAAAGGAAGGAAATAGGAAAAATCCGTATATTGCTAATCGGTCCTCCATTTACATAAAGCGCCGGTGGCGGCTGGGAAGTTATTTATTGCCCTCACTTCAAATCGCTGTACACTGCGGCGACTGGGAATATATGAAAAAATGGGTTAAAGCTAAGAGATATCTAAATACATTTTTAAAATGGTTTAGGAACTCAACCTACCTGTCATATAGCATTATTTATTTTTATTGGTTTGGTTACAAGTTTTAGTGGGATAACGAATTTAGACGATAAATATAGTTTAATACTAGAATTCTGTTGCATTGCATATTCCAAGACTGCAGCTTGGATGTTTAATAGCGACATTTACTAAATCTTTACAAACAAAGAGCCATAAAACAACCCGAACTCGAGGAAGCAGTGATAATATGTAGTCAGGCCATATGCTAAAAAAATTTCATTGATCTTAATTTCTTATTCTTAATCTATGGAATAAAGAAAGTGGAGTGGCGAAACGCGAATTTGGCGAATGTGTTATTTCTTGAAAAAACTATCATAAAAGCCTAGATTTGTCTGGAATTTGCTACACGGAGACGCTATTCAAGTTACGGAGTACAATGGGTTCAAAGAAGCATAAGAAAGAGTCCAAAAAGAAGAAGCACAGGAGCAGGTCTCGTTCACCACTCGAAGGCGAGGAGCGTGAACGCAAGAGGCACCGCAAGCACAAGGACCGCAAGAAGGACCGCTCCCCGGACGGTTAGTACGCACTATTACTACTTAGCATTGAAACACCGCCCGCTGGTCATGATCTCGTGCTTATAACTTTGGTTACAATAACCAAAAATGACGCGTAGTACGGTTGAAAACAGAGAAAAGTAGACAGGGGGGGCCTCATTAGGGTTGAGATTTATTCAAGAACTACTTAACCGAGTATAATTTTTTGAAACTAGTTTAGAATACATACTATGTGGGTAATTGTAAAGAATTTTATAAATTAGTCTATCTCAACGTTAATGATGATTATTTATTTATTTCTAACTTTTCTCTGCGTTAGACTGTACCCACAACTTGAGTGTTCGTATGAGCGCGTGCAATGGTTTTAGTCAAAATTCAGTCACAAACTCTTTGATATTCAAAATTACTTACCAAAAACCTTGAGATCATAATCGGCAGCGGTGTTATTTCCCGTTGACATGATAATGGCAAATTTTGCTCATTATTTCAGACTCGGTGGCTTTGGAGGCGGGCCACCGCGCCCCGAGCACAGCAGCCAACAGGTAATGTAGCACCGTCTTCGGGGTCTAAGTCGACAGCCGAATGGTAACACTTAACTTGCAGTACGATTTCAACTTTTACGACTCTGATAATAAGAACGGTCCAAAGTGTTACACTTGAACTGCTTTGATGTGGACATGTCTGCAAATTAGAACTACAACTACCATTGGGCTTGTGGTCTGCCCATTCAACATCTTCGTAGTCTTAACTACTCTGTTATAAATATTCTACACTTAAGACCTTCCATCATTCACCCACTTCTACTTAAGATCTTCGCACAAAAAAAATTGGAAAATTTAAACTAACAAAATTGAGTTTTAATTGTCAATAACGAAACCTTAAAACTAAACAAACTAATAATTATATCTAAACTAAAACTACTTGGGTACTCTTCCTGCAACTAAATTTTTTAAAATTAGTTTAGATTAGGTTTTTTAAATATTGAATGGTTCTTTTTTATTTTATATTGTACCTTTTTGAAATAAACAAATTAAAAACTAAACCTGTCTAAAAAGCAAACTTAATATAAAAAATAAAAATAAATTAAAGAGGAAAAACCTGCCCCAGGTCCCCCACTATAGGCAGCTTGCCCAAAAGGCTGTTTTAATTGTTTAAATAATGTTGCAGTGCAACAAAGTAAAACAATGAATAAATGAATTATGAATTAATTCTCCAAAGGGTCACGGCGGCCTTAAAGGTCTACTCAAACTACAACACGACCCATTGTAACAAGTCTTCCACTAATATAAATAAGTCCTAAAAACTATACAAAATTTCAAAATCTACAGTAATTTTTGAGATTTTAAACTTAATTGCTGTTATTCATAAACTTAGTTAAACCTGACTTCCCTTAAATCGTGTTGCTATCCCTTTCACACTTCGTTAAAAAAGGTTAAGTAAGATAAAAAGGGACAGGGGGCCTAAACGATGGTGTAACTTTAAACACGTTTCTGAATATGCGCCAAAGAGTCTCCTGTATACTTTTTTTTGTTATCTTTCAATGAAACCAACATTTTTTTTTAAGTATTGATTATTATTTATATTTTAATTACCTACTGATAATTTGCTGAACAAATCACACTCGACAAAATATTTGATGAAACATTCCTGCATTTCATCGAATATTTTGTGCTCACGCAACCTATTTTAGCACATTGAGTAGTGAGACGAATAGCTAGCGAACTGTGTACAAATCCTTGTTCGTGGTTTGCCTCGTCACGTCATTCGTGTCTCGTTAACGCTGGCCACATGTAGCGATTGACTTGGGCAAATTTAGGCTATTGCACAAGTATATTGTAACATGTGTTGCCGATACTCAATGCACAAAATGAGGGGTTTTCAAGGTTACATTTTAAAAAGAAAGCAAGTACCGTGGCCCCGGTAGATGGCACTGACTGGTCTGATGTCAACATTAAATGCGTTGTTATTGCTTGTAACTTGGGCTTTTCATATTTCATACACAGTATTAATTCGTACTGTATTGTGTAAATTACACAAACAAACCGATAAGAATAAATTATTCAGCAAAAGTTTTTTTCATGGTCCTGTGTTTTTTTACGATGATATCGCACTTCGGTGCAATGCCATCTATTCATCAACTTAAAAAGCTTGTTTTTTTTTTCGATAGAACTGTCACGGTGGAAACCCGTCATTGAAGCAAATAGTTTCAAGTATACATGTGCAAGTCTAATCTTGCGCAAGTAAATCGCTACGTGAGTGGCCAGCATTAAGCTAGGCGTATATTTAATTTCGTATCCCATACAATATATCCCACGCCTGTCACTTCCTGAGCAACAGTGGTTCAGGCCTGGTACTCGCTTCCAGACGACGTTGTCTCTGCCGTCTCAGTTAACGCATTCAAAAACAAATTGGACAGTTATTTTAAAATCATTAGCAAGAATAATAATGGAGGAGGCATTAATGTAATCTTATCCAACCCAATCTCTACACAGGCGGTGCAGATATATAGGTTCGTCAGATACTCCTTTGCGTCCAGGGAGCCCCTTCCTGGTCGTAGGGGGGTCTGATGGGCCTATTTGTTGAGTTCCAATGAGGCTGGCATGGTCACCAAGTGACAAAAGCCTCGAAAAAAACCTAGATTAAAAAATAAGAATAATACCACTAAGTGATAGACTTTACAAACACTGTGAAGTGGACATATCAGCGATGAGCTACCTGTACATAATAATAAGAATAAACTGAATCCTGTAACATTGCATAAAGTGTGTGCTATATCTTGTTCTAGTTGAGGAGGTGCCCGTGGACTCACACCTGGTGCAGGACAATGGACGCGAGGGCAGCGCTGCCAGTGCCGAGCGGGAGAGGGACCGCGATACCGAGCGTGACCGCGAGAAAGACAGGGACCGCGATAGCGAACGAGACCGGGAGAGAGACCGGGACCGCGATAGCGAGCGAGACCGGGAGAGAGACAGTGACCGCTATGCTGAGCGTGACCGCGAGCGCGAAAGGGACCGCGATAGCGAGCGAGACCGGGAGAGAGACAGTGACCGCTATGCTGAGCGTGACCGCGAGCGCGAAAGGGACCGCGATAGCGAGCGTGACAGGGAGAGAGACAGGGACCGCGAGAAGCGATCGCGCGCGCATGCAGAACGGGATGAACATTCGGGATACAGGTAAGATTGATGGAAGGGGTCCTCCTTCGTAAAGGTAAAGATAGATGACAATGCCAGATTCTGCCGCACCATCAACCGCAAGTTGTACAAGATAACGAATAAATGTAAAATTATTGGTTTAAAATAAAGTTATGTACAAGTTGCGATTCGAAAAAAACGGTGTCCTTTCATTTGATAAAAAACAAATTACAAACATTTCATTTCACAAACAACGTTTGGCAAAATTATGATTCATAAGTTCATCTTTGTACAAAGTAATGGTTCTATAAATAATTCATTTGACAAAACAATTACGAGACAAAGTTTCTTTCTTCAAAACATCACTTAACAAACTATTCACTTATTATATACGTTAATAGATAAAACAACGCAAGGCATAAAAACCTTTGACAAAATGCATTGTTTGGTAATTGTAATTTGTTTTTTATCAAATAGAGTTGGTCGGGGTGTCCCTCCCCGACCAACTCTCTAACCAGATCCGACACGGATGTTTAGGTTCAGAAGGCTCTGGCTTGGAGCGAAGCGCAGCTTCGCTCCAAGCCAGAGACTTCGATGTTAGGTTTTTTTTTGTATTCAAAAAGCAAGTTCATTTATTAACAATTATACATAAATTTGTAATTTGTTTTTTATCAAATGAAGGGACACCCCGACCAACTCTCTAACCAGATCCGACACGGATGTTTAGGTTCAGAAGGCTCTGGCTTGGAGCGAAGCGCAGCTTCGCTCCAAGCCAGAGACTTCGATGTTAGGTTTTTTTTTGTATTCAAAAAGCAAGTTCATTTATTAACAATTATACATATAAAATACCCACTTATTTACACAATATTTTGTCTAATGGCGACCTTGCAAAAGGAATACTTTGGTCATTTAATCAATTGCAAAATGGCGGTTTAGCATTCACAACATTTGCTATGTCAAATATTTATAAAATGGATTTTTGTCACATGATCACTTTTAAAACGATCACTTTAGTAAATGATAAGTTTGTCAAATGATTACTTTTTCAAAAATAATTTGTAAAATGATCATTTGTCTTACGTTTTTTGTCAAACATTAGTGAACCGAAAAAAACAGCTTAATTAAGAATTCAGAAAATAGTAGGAAATCGAAGCGATTTATTCATTGTTATTGTTATTCTTTTATAGGAGTTGCGAGAGTAGTAGAAAATGATACTGATTATGTAATATGAAACCTGTAATACGTCCCCAACAAAATGATAGGTACAGCTTAAATGGTCACGTAGTTTTGTAGGTGGGGCAGAGCTCCATTGAAATGTGGCAATGTCTTTTGTCCTAAGTCCTTCGAAAAAAGGATGAAGCTCCGTTTATATCTACAGACAGCGAACATGTCACACACATGCAAAATCATATGATAATTTTCATTTTAATGTCTACAGTGGTTGCTTTGTGTTTAATACCACGTTAAATTAATCGGAAAATCTTCGTGATTGACAGTATGGTGAATTTTTATATGATTTATGCAATATCTGAAGTTTCGGGCTAGAGTCAAGAGTCCCACTAGGATCCCGTGAGTGAACGTGACTGTCGAGCTGCTCCTTAGAGGAAGAGAGAAGACTATGATATCTTGAATATTTTGTGACATGACATTGGCAAATGACGAACTGTAATGTGACGAGAGCTCGGTGGCTCAGTGGTTGGGTCAACAGACTTGCGATACGGAGGTCCCAGGTTCCATTCCCAGCTAGGGCAGCCATGTACCAATGAGTTATCTTCGGTTTTGTCGACGGAGAAACTTACGTACATTTACCGAGTGCTCTCTCAAAATGGTGAAGGAAAACATCGTGATGAAACCTGCATGCCCTAGAAGAAAAAAAATCTAAGGCATGTGAAATCCGCCAATCCGCAGTGGGCCCGCGTGGTGGATCATGGCCCCAGCTCCCTCGATGTAAGGGAAGGTCTGTGTCCGAGCAGTTGGGCAATATAAATAGACTGATGATGATGAAGTCCAATAATAAAATAAATAAATTGTGTTGTCAGGTATGAGCGCGAGCGATCTGAGTCGCTTGAGCTGTCGCGCTCTGCGTCCCCCGTGGCCGGGGGCAGCGGGGCCGGGGCCAGCGGGTCGGGCGGGGGGCCGCAGGAGAGCCTCTCGGTGGAGCAGGCGAACCGGCTACGCGCCAAGCTCGGACTCAAGCCGCTGTCGATGGCGGAGAAACCGGCGGGTGAGAGTCAATTCATTTGCAGTTTATTAATTCTTAATTGCGACAAGCTAAGTTGAAGAAGATAAGTATACATGAGGTCTCAATAAGGTTGAGCTTTCACAAAAACTACTTGACTAATTATTATACAGGGTGTAACGTAAAGGGTATATGAAGCCGAAGGGAGGGTGTTCAGTATCGGTAGCTGAACAACTTTTGTTCTACAACTTTTCGAATAAAAAATAAAAATAAATTCATGTCCCATACAAATCGACCAGCTGACCGGTACGAAATGTATGAAAAGTCAAAAAATAAATTCGCAAAAATCGAAAAGTCGTAGAACAAAAGTTGTTCAGCTACCGATACTGAACACCCTCCCTTCGGCTTCATATACCCTCTACGTTACACCCAGTATATAAACGGGTATCACTCACTTATATTGTTGAAGTCGGCAATTAGACCGACAGTTCTAACCGACCATCATCCACCCAGTTGTGACTGTCGAAAGCGGTCGAAACTGTCGGTCTAATTGTCGACTTTAATCATATAAGTGAGTGATATCCGTTTATACAATAATAATTTGTAGTAATGGCTCATTATAGTATTAATTCTAGAAATACTTGACCGATTGTGAAAAATCTCTTACTAGTAGATAGCTTACAGCATTACATATAAACTTAATTTAAAATTAATACATAATAATAAACAGTATTTAAAATTAATCGACTGCTAACCTAACCATTTAAGTAGCTAGTGTGTAACCTAAAATCTCACATAATAATTAATAGAATAACATTGTTACCAGACGGTGGCTCAGTGGTTGGGTCAATGGACTGGCGATACGGAGGTCCCAGGTTCGATTCCCAGCTAGGGCAGCCATGTACCAATGTGTTATCCTCGGTTTTTCGGCGGAAAAACTTACGTACATTTACCGAGTGCTCTCAAAACGGTGAAGGAAAACACCGTGATGATACCTGCATGCCGTGGAAGAAAATAATCTAAGGCATGTGAAATCCGCACTGGGCCCGCGTTGTGGATCATGGCCCCAGCTCCCTCGATGTAAGGGAAGGTCTGTGCCCGAGCAGTGGGGTAATATAAATAGACTGATGATGATGATGGTGTTACCAGACGACGGCAAGCTGAAGGACGACCTCGGCGAGTTCTACCACAAGCCGGCCACCAACATCGCCGCGCAGCGCAAGAGCGACAAGATACGCGAGCGCCTAGAGGAACGCAAGGAGAAACGCAAATACGAACACAAGTATGTGTGGCCTGTTTAGTTAGTATATTATATATTCTACATACTAAGAGCCCTACCTCACCGGGACGTCAATTTATATATTTACTTATATTTGATTTACTAGTATTACAGATACATTCTTATTCACTAGGTAAATCTACGTCAAACAATTATGTAAGTACTAGCTGTACTCCGCAACTTCGTTTGCGTAGAGGAGGATGGAGGAGATCAAGAGGCAGATCTTCCTCTCTGGATCCTTGTTTCCACATCTCATACCGCCATGGCTTGTAGCCTATGAGCTGTCCGGATATTTCAGCTATCTCCTAGTGAAACTCCCATCAAAATCCCTTCAGTAGTTATGGCGTGATACTTGCACAAAGTCGCAGACAAAAATTAATCAAAATCAGTGTTTTGGCATCAGTATCGATCCTAAAACACATTACAATTATTCTTTTCAAAAAATATCCAATGTACATTGGACACAACTTTTTTACAGTCTTATTATATGTGTAATAATAATATTATAACATAATTATAACATAAATTAGGACACATCCATACTCTCACAAAACACCACAATCTCCCGTTAAGTGCGACGTCGCCAGCTACGTATCCAAACATTTCATATTAAAATACCAAATTGGCGACGTTGCCAAATCATTGCCAAGTGAGTTAGCTGTCATACATTTCAATTTGAATTGTTTGGATATGTAGCTGGCGACGACGTCGTTGCACTGGCCCCCCTGTGAGATGGGGCTGTTGTTGACAGTTATTATGATTATGATAAGCCCACTCAATCAGAGGCTTATAAAATCCTTTAGGCTTATAATGAGACTAAAGTTTGAATAAGGACTAAAGTCACAAAAAGCCTTTATTTAAGTTTTTGAAGCACAGTTAGTTTAGTCCCAAAAATAACTCGAAAGTCTTCAATTTAGGATTTAAAAGTCTAGTCATATGCGTGAGCGAGAGCTTAGCGTGAGCTCAGTTTTACAACTATCAAAAGAATGTGGTGTTTGACAAAATCGATTCCTAGGCATCACTTATCCTCGCTGCACGTTGCAGTTTTTTAATTCTATTACCACATCGCTGCCGGCGGCGGCGCCGTCTTAATAATATTAGGAGAAGTAGTGTCTGTGCTTCCATTTCGACGTCAAACCAAACACTGAGCTCCTGGTCTACATGCTTGGCGCGAAATACGGAAGTCATATCCAACTGCAGACAACTGCATGCAGTTGAATATAGCGACCGCATGCGGTTGCGGTTACGACTTCGTGCAGTTGTTGTGGTGCAGTCCGTGTGATGGCGGCCTTATTCTTATTTTCATTTGAATGTGTTTCACATTTATGTGTTTAAACGTTATTTACTTAGTATACTGAGATCACGGACAGGGGACTGAAAATCACCATAACCATTTGCCTTATAATTTAAAATGCCGACTATTATATTGCTGTATTTAAGGGTGAATAGCTATATGTTTCTGTGTTAAACATTTAGGTTGCAGACCACCCTGCTGGCGGAGGAGGACGGCGACGAGGACGCGTCGGCCTGGGTGCAGAAGTCGCGCGAGATTGACAAACAGAAGCAGGAGGCGGCCAAGCGGGTGAGCGAACGCAATATCGTGTAATCTCAGGCTGTTATTCATAAACCTAGTTAAATCTCACCTTTAAATCGTGTTGCTATCCCTTTCACACTTCGTTAATAAATGTTAAGATGGAAAGGGACAGGGTGGCTAAACGGTGGCGTACCTTTAAATCACGTTTATGAATAACAGCCTAAGATTGCAAGCTTTGCAAAATGCCAACCGCTCGCAAAACGTCAACTCTCATAATGCCTTCTTCTCATTCAGTTAGTAGGCAGAGAATATATCATTGGATGGAGAGATATGCTGGAGCATAAAAAGAGTTTTGCTAAAAAGAGATGGATCTCTTTTTAGCAAAACGGGCTTTGGTATGTAGTTTGTACGGCCCTACATGACGTCACAGCCGCAATGCACCGTGTACTGTCTCTCTCTAACGCAACTTATCTAAATGCCTGTAATTATTTAATTTTTCAACTTATTTCACAGTTTATCATGAATTTGTGTCTATTGGTGTAATAATAATGAAAAACATTTACTTTTCGATATTAGTCAAGTACTCAGATTTATTTTTTTGCGTTATGCCAAATTAAATGATGAAAAATTTGTAGCCGTGGTCAGGACTTGAACCTGCGACCTTTCCATTGCGTGACATTCATAGGTTGTGAGCATTTGAAGAAGCTCCTCGAGCCGGAGTTCTGGCCAGAGGAGGGTCTTCCAATGTTATAGGGAAGCGGAAATGAATGCGAAATCCTTAGACTTAGTTAAATGATGTTATTTAAGGACACTAACTTAGTTTTAGATTTTACTAACAATATGGACCATCATCATCAGCCCGCATCAGTCCACTGCTGGACTTAGGCCTCTCCCAAAGCTCGACACTCAACCCGATTCTCGACTGGCCGAGTATATCCGCCAGAGGACAAAAGTGGTTGCCATTGCTCATAAAATCAGCAAACTGAAGTGTCAGTGTGCTGGTCACATCTGTCGTAGAACCGATTGGGTAGACGAGTTCTCGAATGGAGGCGACGAACGGGTAAACGTAGTGTGGGACGCCCCCCGACCAGATGGGGGGTGGCCTTCGCAAATTTGCTGGCAGAGACTGGATATCTGTAATATTAATTATTAATATGTTATTGTAATAACAATAAAATTTTATTAAATTATGTAATTTGTCAAATTCCATAATGTTTCCTGTTGTCGCAGGCCGCCATGTTGGACGAGTTTTAGTTTTAGTTTTTGAAAGTTCTTTATTTGCATAATGATACAATAACATGTATACCAAAAACATTGCAGTGGCTTACATTAGCTTAAGAATTTAAATTGTTTCTCAGGTTACGAACCTCTTAAAACTTGTTCACTGATCTTAATTCACTACACTAGTTCACATCACAATAATATTTTACAATAATGCATTTGTATGCGCATTTTAGTTAAATGTACATATATACAATGTCAAATTCCATAATATTTCCTGTTGTCGCAGGCCGCCATGTTGGACGAGCTGGACGCGGAGTTCGGCGTGACCGCGCTGGTGGCGGACGAGCAGCGCGCAGACGCCGAGCGCAGCTACACGGCGCGCGAGCTCAGGGGGCTCAGGGTGGCGCACGAAATGGACGCGGTATGACACAGAGTTTTAAGCATCATATCAATGGCTTATAGCCTATGGGATGCCTAGATCTTGGAGCTATCTCTTAGTGGAAACCCCATCAAAATCCTTCCAGAAGTTTTGGCGTGACGCCTGAACAGAATACATATAAAGATACAGGACAGTTACTCGCTTACGTAACATTTGGGGAAAAATAAAAATATAAGTAGAATAACTTCAACTGTCAAAATAATTATTAATTTGATGTCCATTATAACAGTGCTTTAGAGTTTTTATATTTTAAGGTAGTTTTAATTTTTTGCAATGATGTTTCACTGGAATTAGACCTAAAAGTTTCTAAGGATGTAGGCTTAGTTTTTTTCCAATTTTGATTTACTAAGAAACCTTATCAATTTAATTATTTATGATGATTACAACTCCTAATTTCAATTTGTCGAATGAATTCAAAGACACCCTGTATAGGTGACGGGAAAGATAACCTCGTGATCTTACTTTTATGTGTTTATTTTATTTTAATGTAATAGTTATATAATGTGATCGTACAGCTGGCCGACGAGCGCGAGACGGTGCTGACGCTGGCGGACAAGGAGGTGCTGGCCGAGGACGCGGAGGACGTGCTCGTCAACGTGAACATCGTGGACGACGAGCGGTACAAGAAGGTGAGCCAGGCGGAACCGCGGACCGAGGCTTGACTGGTTGTGATACATGGTTGATTTTAAAAGAGTACCATCATCACAATCCCACTATTAGTAATAGTTTTTTTGCAGTCTGGTTTTTTGTAATAACTATGTAATAGTCTATTACATAGTTATTACAAAAAACTCGACTGCAAAAAAACTATCCCCTTTTGATTATTTTTTTATATCTATGACACTCCCGTAATCAAGACGAATCTAATAATACCTCATACACTAAAATCCATCAAGCCGTTTAGGCTACAGGATGCCAGAAAGTAATGGACAGACATACATAAATACACCCGAAAAACATTACCCTCTGGGGCAGTCCGATAAAAATTACGACTCTGTTACTGAATAAAATACATAATAAGCAAGAGCGTCCAATTAAACATATTCAATCTAATAGTAAATGCTTTTCCCAAATTATCTTGGTTTACCTTTACGATGTTGTTGTTTATCAGAACCAATTGGAGCGCAAGAAGGCTCGCGCCGGCTACCAGGCGTACGACGACGAGGCCGAGCTGGAGGCCGCGCTCGGCTTCCAGCGTCCAGTGCTCGCCAAGTACGACGACGAGATTGACAACGGGCAGGCGGCCGCCAAGCAGAGGGGCTTCGTCATTGGGGACGAGAGCGCCGCGCACGCGCAGCGCTTCAGGGAGGCCAGGGTGAGTTCGAGGCCGAGCTCTAGACGGACGAGTTCGGCCTCCAGCGGTCAGCTACAGAATTATATTCTATTTTTATTTAATTTCTTCTCTTATTGAAGATGTAATTTCCCCAATGACATGTTGCTACAGAATTGATGGTCGATGATTGAGTTTAGGAAACTGAAAGTTCTTCTGTTTAGGTTGAGTTTGCCTTCACAAATAAGTATGTATTTAACTCAAATTGATATCGAAACGTAATAGATACTGATAAGATATCTGTCTGGTCGATAAATATCGTCTTCTTCTCGTGTGGTTTAGTGACCAAAATTGTCAATAGTCGTTCAGGCCGCCCGTAGCCTCCCTTTGGCCTCCGACATTGCATGATGACGCTGCCGACAGCGATCGAGACCGACTGCTTAACGTGCACGGAGTAACTAATGGTCACCCATCCAGGTACTGACCTCGCCCAACGTTTCTAAACTCGCTTTCAACGTGTACTCGCAACTGTACTATGAACCCCTGTATAGTAGGCAATGTTAGTCTAAACAGCTGTCTAGCCCCCTAATTCAGCGTACTGTGTTGTGTTCCAGCGTCAAGAGCTGGTGCAGGGCGGCGTGGACAAGCGGCTGGAGTCGCTGCGGCTGCCGGCGCCGCGCCTCGCCACGGAGTACCTCGACCACCACGAGATACAGGCCAAGTTCAAGAAACCCAAGAGGAAGGTACGCACGGAGACTGACTTTTCTTCTCTCGTGTGGTTTAGTTACTAAACCTATTTTTCAATGTTATTCAGGCCGCCCGTATCGACAACAAAAGACTGACTAAAGTAGCAACACACTAGGATCATCATCATCATCATCAGCCCGTATCAGTCCACTGCTGGACGTAGGCCTCTCCCAAAGCGCGCCAATCAACCCTACTCTCGGCCCTCTGCATCCAGTCCCTGCCAGCCATTTTGCGAAGGTCATCCCTCCATCTGGTCGAGGGGCATCCCACACTACGTTTACCCGTTCGTGGCCTCCATTCGAGAACTCTTCTACCCCATCGGTTATCGGTTCTACGACAGATGTGACCAGCCCACTGACACTTCAGTTTACTGATTCTATGAGCAATGTCAACCACCTTTGTCTTCTGGCGGATATTGATACACACTAGGATAGCCGTATTAAATTAACCTAAATTAAATTGCTGTTTATTGTTATTATCCTCACACACACCCTTCCCTAATTTTCTGTTTAGTGTTAAATTGTAACTCCGTCATTGGCAGTATGTTATGTTATATCTTAATTTGAAATGTAACTTATATCAAGTGCTGTGGATTTTATTGTGACGAATTTTTTTTTAAAATTGTCTATATTTAGTGACGTGCGGAGTCATAAAATGACAATGCCAGATTCTGCCCCACCATGAACCGCAAGTTGTACAAGATAACGAATAAATGTAAAAATATCTCCGTTTTTTATTGAAATTATTGGTTTAAAATAAAGTTTTGTACAAGTTGCGAATCGAAATAAAAACTTAATTAAGAATTCAGAAAATAGTAAGAAATCGAAGCGATTTATTCCTTGCTTTTGTTATTCTTCTATAGGAGTTGCGAGAGTAGTAGAAAATGATACTGATTGTGATTATGCCATATGAAACCTGTAATAAGTCCCCAACAAAATGATAGGGTACAGCTTAAATGGTCACGTAGTTTTGTAGGTGGGGCAAAGTTCCAATCAAATGTGGCAATGTCTTTTATTTGTATTGGGCTGGTACTGTTACAAGTCTTGCACGAGTTACTTGCAATATCGTATACACATTCGTACTAATTCCTGCAAGTTACTGTCGCGACAGCACTTGTAAGCAGCTGTCTGACATCACTTGCAAAAGTTTTCTTGCAGGTATAAACGCGGCCTGGGTGTTAGTATAGCGCAGCCAAAATCAAGTGTCTTAATTTGTAAACAATATGATCGTTTAATTACCTGTTGTGGTGTAACACTGAAGGAACTAATTGGTTGGCACTTTATTTTCACAATAAAAATAAAGTGATCCGATCTAATGTGAAAATAACTATGCAATAATCACAGAAAAGTTAAAAATGTTAGTAGTTTTTGTTTACAAAATTTGATGTGGGCTTCGCATACCTTTCTTTGTCGTTGGAGAGTTTTTAAGGTTGAGATTATCTCAAAAATTACTTGACCTATTGCAATAATTCTTTCACTGCTAGATAGATAAGAGTTAAAACTATGTAACTGTAAAATAATTATTAAATTCGGTCCAGTAGTTTTTGTGATAATCTCAACCTTATTGAGGCCACCTGTATACTTATCTCTGTCTTGGACCGTACATACAAATAAGACGAATAATTTGTCAAGAATACCAACCACACATGGCAATTATGACAAATACGCAAATACGAATAGCCAAGTGAATGCCGCTGACAAGAATTATCAAATTCGGTCCAGTAGTTTTTGAGAAAATCTCAACCGTATTGAGGCCCTGGATACTTATCTCTGTCTTCGTATTCGCTGTCTTACAAAATAAGACACTTGATTTGGACTTCGGTATAGTTCTACTAGGGTGTTAAGCCTGCAGGATTGAAGCAGGGTTTTAAAAAGTTAACTCAAGCTCCACCTCTAGTCAAAGCTGTCTGTGACTATCGGCCTAAGTATTATTTATTTATCAGATAATCTTACAGCATTTAAGTACATAATGATAACATTAAATTTAAAATAGTGCATGCCAAAACAAGATTACACATATTGTAACGTGTTATATGTGCTGTTGTGCAGGGCAAGATGCGCAAGAAGGCCAAGGAGGAGCCCATCGACGTGGACGACTACGAGGCGGGCGGCGCGACGCTGGACACAGACGACACAGGTACAGTCGACGACAGAGATAAGTATACAGGGGGCCTCAATAAGGTTGAGATTTTTTCAAAATCGACTTGACCGAATTTAATAATTCTTTTACAGTACATAGTTTTAACTTTTATCTATCAAACAGTGAAAGAATTTTTGCGATAGGTCAAGTAGTTTTTGAGATAACCTCAACCTTAAAAACTCTCCTGTACACCTTTCTCTGTGTTCCACCGTACACGCGTAAACAACATACAGCGAAGACATCATCATCATCATCAGTCTATTTATATGTCCCCACTGCTCGGGCACAGACCTTGCCTTACATCGAGGGAGCTCGGGCCATGATCCACCACGCGGGCCCACTGCGGGTTGGCGGATTTCACATGCATTAGATTTTTTTTCTTCTACGGCATGCAGGTTTCATCACGATGTTTTCCATCACCGTTTTGAGAGCACTCGGTGAACACATGTATGTCCTCCAGCGAAGACATACAGGGACCTTAATGATGATGAGATGACGACCATTTTGATTTTTTTTAAGATTCCGTGCCTGAAAAGGAAAAAAGGAACCCTTATAGGATCACTTTGTTGTCTGTCTGTCAAGACCTATATCTCAGAAACGCGTGGACGGATCTAGTTGAAATTAATACCTAATACTCAGGTCTGCAACCTCATGCAGATGTAAAAAAATCAAACTTCTACGTCAACGCAATCAAAAGATATGGCCGTTTATGTTGCATTTTCTCGCCTATTTGTATGAAAATGCAAAAAAAAAAACCTATAGGATACTTTTCTTTGACCTAGAATCATGAAATTTGGCAAGAAGCTAGTAACGGAAAAAATCCGAAAACTGTAAATGACATTGCCACATTTCAATGGAGCTTTGCCCCGCCTACAAAACTACGAGACCGTTGAAGCTGTACCTATCATTTTGTTGGGGACTTATTACAGGATTCATATTGTATAATCATAATCAGTAGGAGTTGCGAGGGTAGTAGAAAATGATAACAAAAACAATGAATAATAATTAGCTTCGATTTCATACTATTTTCTGAATTCTTAATTAAGCTGTTTTTTCGACTCGCAACTGGTACAAATCTTTATTTTAAACCAATAATTTTAATAAAAAAACGGAGATATTTTTACATTTATTCGTTATCTTGTTCATCATACAGTTGATGGTGTGGCAGAATCTGGCATTGTCATTTGAAATTGGATCCCTCCAATTAATTTTTTTGGTATTTTTATCTTTTCGTCAGAGCAAAGTTACGGGGTTAAGTAAGTTGTTTGCACGAAAGCCTCGGTGCGCGAGGCCGACTTGCACTTGGCTGGTTTTTGGAACTACTCGATACTAGTTTATTGTGTGTGTTGCGCAGACGTTCGCCCCGACCAGCTGTGCGCGCCGCTGGCCGTGGACGACGAGGAGGTGGAGCCCGACAGCGAGCTGCAGACGGCCCTGGCGCGCGCGCGCAGGCTCAGGCAGGCGGAGCGACTGGAGCCGCCGCCGCCGCCAGCATTCAAGGTCAGTGACCGGAGTATATACGCGATATACGACTGGGGAACTAATCCTCGGCATACAAAGCCAGAGAGCTGTAACCGTATCCGAACAGATACAGGTCGAGGTTCTAGAATATACGCGTGAATCGGCAGCGTTGCACAACAACGCGCGACGTTGCAGCTGGCGCGCAACATGACCAATGGTACCAATACCAATGGTACCTCTAGTTTATCGTTTCCGTTAATCATGATGAGCAACATGTCGCTCAACAAATGTTGCCTAGTGGATAAAAAAGAAAGAAAGAAAATACGTTTATTCTGGCACATACACAAATACAAATATTAAAATATTGATGTGCGGATACGAAGCTTTATAGAGATCTTGCTATTGCTAGTAATGTTAAATTAAGTTTGAATTATTTTGAACATCTTAATAGGGATGTTGACAGTAACCGAAATAAAATATCAAATTACCAAGTAATAGTTTCTGTCATAATCTTTATTTCATGTTAACGTAAGATTAATCGTAATTTTAATGAAATAAATTGTCGAAATCGAAACTTTTAAACATGTAAAGCGAAATAGACCTACGGAGCCGAAACGTGGACATTGACTGTGAGACTGGCCCACATGTTGAAAGTCGCTCAGCGAACTATGGAAAGAGCTATGCTTGGCATTTCTCTGGTAGATAGAATAAGAAACAGCAAACTGAAGTGTCAGTAGACGAGTTCTCGAATGGAGGCCACGAACGGGTAAACGTATCGTGGGACGCCCTCCGACCAGATGGAGGGATGACCTCCGCAAAATGGCTGGCAGGGACTGGATGCAGGGGGCCGAGAGTCGGGTTGAGTGGCGTGCTTTGGGAGAGGCCTACATCCTACAGGGGACTGCTACGGGCTGATAATGATGCGAAATAGCTGATCGATTGCATTACGACATTTCGTTTGGCGGCCATTTTGTTTTTACCCATTTTTGTAGTGAATGACGTGATAAGATGTCGCATCACGTGTTGCTCGTTTCGGTGCCTAACTGTAATAGGAAACTCAGAATCGCTATCACTGTGTTGTCTCCCTTCAGATGGAAGAGTCCATGGAGACCACGGACGATGGTGCGGACGAGGAGCACGAGGGCGGCGTGACGTCGGGCGGCGCCATGGTGCTGGACGCCACGGCCGAGTTCTGCCGCACGCTCGGAGACATTCCCACGTACGGCCAGGCGGGCAACAGGGACCACCACGCGGAGATCATGGTACGGACGAAGACAAAGAAAGGTGTACAGGAGAGTTTTTAAGGTTGAGATTATCTCAAAAACTACTCGACCGAATTTAATAATTCTTTTACAGTTACATAGTTGTAACTTTTATCTATCAGACAGTGAAAGAATTTTTGCAATAGGTTAAGCAGTTTTTGAGAAAATCTCAACCTTAAAAACTCTACTGTACACCTTTCTCTGTGTTCCACCGTACATACAAATAAGACGAATATTTTGTCAAGAATACCAATCACACATGGCAATTATGACAAATACGTATAATAATTAAAGGCACTGATTTAAAGAGGCAGTTGTAAATAGCAGTTTTGGCAAGTTAAAAATCATAAATGGCACGTTTAATAACTAGTTCAGCAGTTAAAACTAAGCAGTAAAGTAAACAAAAATGAATAATAAAAAAATAATGAAATGGATCAGTGAATATATAATTGAGCAGTAAAATAATTAAATGGGCGGTAAAAATTATTGAACGAGCGGTTACGTGTTGGCAGTAATAAATTTTTATATTATTTACAGCAGTTTTTCTAAATAAAACAGCATTTTATTAGTCACAGTCGTCTTATTATTTATTATGTATGTATGTGAATAAATGAACTTGCTTTTTGAATACAAAAAAAAAAAAATACCTAACATCGAAGTCTCTGGCTTGGAGCGAAGCTGCGCTTCGCTCCAAGCCAGAGCCTTCTGAACCTAAACATCCGTGTCGGATCTGACATAGAATTTGCTTATATAGTAGCAGCTAGAATAAACTTATTGTATAATAAGAGCAGGTTTGGGTTGATCTGCCAAACTATTTATCGAACCGCTCATTCCATCATTTTTACCGCTCATTCAGTTATTGGACTGCTCAATTATTTTTAGAATTGACATTGTATGATAAAATAACCGACTAATTTAGTGACAGTTGGTTGTTTCATTGACGTCGACAACGCGTATAATAATGTTGATATACCTAGTCTAATATCTACTCTGGATCAACTTAGGGTTGGAGCAAAAATATGTTATTATATATGGAACTTTTTGAACGAAAGACATCTCAAAATAAAGATTAATAACACGTATATATGTCGCAACTCCGGTCGAGGCCTAGCACAGGGGGATCCCTTATCACCATTATTATTTAATTTGGCTACTATAAATATCTGTAAACGTATAAAAGATGTATTTATTTCTCAATACGCCGATGATTTCGTATTATATATATCTCACAAAAAAGTTGAAGTCGCGGGACGAATTTTACAAAAGGCATTACATCTATTTTCTGAACTTCTTTTCAACATAGGTCTAGATGTCTCCACCGCTAAGAGTAAGGTCTGTATTTTCAGAAAAGGCACTAATAGAAGAGTCCTAGATCTTAAGATAAAAGGCACATCTTTACAATCAGTAGAAAACGTGAAATACTTGGGAATGTGGTTAGATCGGTCTCTTAGGTGGGGTAAACATATTAATGAAACAATGGAAAGGTCTTTAAAGTTTCTTAATCTATTTAAAGTTTTAGCGGGTTCGGGGTGGGGCGTACACCCTAAACATCTGAGACGCCTATATATTTCTATAATAAGGAGTCGATTAGATTACGGTAGTTTCCTATACGATGTAGGCTGTCAATATAAATTATGTAAATTGGATAAAGTTCAAAATCAATGTATGCGGGTTATTGGTGGGTTTATAAAGAGTACTCCACTGCACGTCATGGAGAGCGAACTATGCTTACAGCCACTGTATATTAGGAGACGGTATCTAGCTGGCAAATTTTGGCTAAAGTCTAAATCTCTGCAAAGTAATATAATGATTACATTACTAGACGAATTTACAACACTTTGCCAAAATCAACGATGGAAAAGAAAAAAGGAACCTCTGCTAATATCAGTCCATAGAGTTCTTAAAGAAGTACCTATCCATGTCAGTGAACAGCTGGAAATGTTCTCGTTAAGTACGTGGGTTAGCAATATAGATTTGTCAGAAGTCGTAAAACCAAACTTGAATGTTATTGCTAAACCTAAAAGACAGTATAATTCCCTACAATTAAAGGTGTATTGTTCTAATTTTATTGATGATCAGTATGCAGGATTTTATAAAATCTTCACTGACGGGTCTAAGGACAACGAGGGAAATGGGTGTGCTTTTCTGGATTCACAGTTAGATACCTTCATGAAATTCAAAATTGAGGCTAGTATCTCTATTATGCATGTGGAACTATTGGCTATAGCAGAGGCGTTAGCTTATGTTGAGTCTGTTACATTTGATAAATGCGTAATTATGACGGATTCCAGAAGTGCCCTTCAACATTTGACTCGGTGCACCGTGACAGGTCGTGGCACACCGATTGCTTACACGATATTGAACATGATTCAAAAAATTAAATTTAGTTCTCGAGTCATAGTTCTACAGTGGATTCCATCTCACGTAGGTATTACGGGAAACGAGAGGGTCGATGTCTTGGCCAAGCAAGGAGCTGTGGATGGGGTTACGGTTCCGGTTTTACCGTTCTTTACCGATTGCCTATTCACAATAAAAGATCATTGTTACAATCTATGGAATGAGTACTTTGACAAAAGGTCAAAAGAAAAAGGCATTTGGTACAGGACGATACAATCGAAGCCGTTCAAAACCCCTTGGATTGATGATTGCTCAATGAGTAGGCGCGACATTGTTACAGCTCTGAGGACCCGCTCCGGACACATTCCATTGAATAAATTCGCGTTCATGATGGGCAAGGTCCCGTCCCCAAACTGCGAAGAGTGTGACGTAGTGGAGGACATATACCATGTGCTAATGGAGTGTGTGCGGAACGGGGCTCTCAGAAGACAAGCATTTGTTGACTCCAACATGTGGGAGGTTGGTATGTGTAACAGCTCACTAGCGTCCCCCATGTCGGACCAGGCCAAATCAATGTACAAAATTGTTAAATTTATATGTAAGTAGATAAGTACAATTGGAAGGTTATTATAGAGCGTCATGGTCGCGCAGCGACAAAGCTCTTAAATAAAGGAAAAAAAAAAAAAAAACCGACTAATTGATTTTTATTACTGTCCATGTTTTACTGTCGCAATAATTGATCAACCGACATTAAATTAAATAACTGCTCAATATGTTTTCCAACTGATCATAATAACATCTCGAATATTTAAATAACAGCTCAAAAAATTAGTTCCCATAATTAAATATATATAATATTCTTTAATATATATAATAATTAAATAACTTTACGAATGTGATATGTGATGTTTTAGGACTATGAGCGCGAGCAGCTGGAGGCTGAGACGGACGCGTACATGGACGGGCGCGAGGCGGCGGCCGCTGCGGGCGCGGGCGGGGGCGCGGCCGGGGCGGGGGGCGGGGCGGCCGGTGCGGCCGGGGCCGGGGGGGCGCCGGGCGAGGCGGGCGCGGGGGGAGCGTGGAGCAGAGTGGACGTGCGCAGCGACAAGCAGCCAGACCTCGCAGCAGGTAACATACATTAAGATAAATATGTAATCTACTAAATGTATTAAAATAAATGATTTCGAATTTGTATTACCGCATTATCCGTGCTCGGTGAACGAATTGGGACATTTATTATTTTATTTATTTTATTTTATTCAGGGAAACACACAGTCATATACAGACAATGATAAATATAACTTAAATACTACTAGACCTATAGTCTTACAAACGAATGTTACATAAGGTCACATGGAGCGTAGCTAGAGCTAGCACTTATAGCTAGTAACCGAAGATTACATAATAATGTACTTATTTATATACATGTTGAAAAATTTCTTGTCGCGGGCAGGACTTGAACCTGCGACCTTGTCATTCCGTGAGACGCTCTTACCAACTGAGCCACCACATGCCACGTCACGCCTACCGAAATTCTTCATCGTATTATACATACTAAAGTGTATGTTGCGTAACTACTTATACTGTAGTGGCGTACTTTATTATCGCGTACGAAAACATGAGTAGCAGTTCCCAAATCGCGAAAAACGAATGTTGCTCGTCGCGAATATGAGATTCACAATCTTTAACTCTAGTTAACACTCTTTATCCACTATCCAAAGATTTCAGTCCTCATAGACTTAATCAACTTTATAAAGAAAAATATACTAATAATACCTTCTTGTAAATTACAAATAGTACGTGCAGGTGCATATTTCATGTCTATAAAAATATTTAACAAATTACCAACATGGTTACAGGACGAATCAGTGTTCAATAAAATTGAAAATGTTACTAATTGATAGGTGTTTATACAATCTGCAAGAGTTTTTCGAACATGACTTTGCAAACTAATTTATAAGTTGACAATTTTAATTTTTGAATTTAATGGATAACAATTACTTACTTAATTATTATATTTATTTTGTATTATTTTTATTTTTTGGGATTTTATTCAGACTCTTAAATTGTGTTTATTAATAAAGCTTAAAATTACTATAAATAATAAAATGACTAAAAACTAACATTAAATAACTAAAAACTAAAACTACCTATAAATAAACTAACTATAAATAAAATATGTCATCTAGGAGGGCATCGGGAGTCACGGTGCCCAGAAGGCTGGCAGCATTCCCTCTCTGAATTGCCAACGCAATACATTGGCAGAGGTAGCTGCCAGCACTCTGGTCACCGGACTCCTCGAACAGCCGCTTGGACAGCTCTGTTTGTATTATTGAATATGACTGACTGACAAAAACAAATTTTAATTGGTTAAGTATCTAGTGTTGCGGTGCCCTTACAGGGTTTATGTGGGAACTGTAAATGAATTATGAATGAACTATACTAGGTTTGTGTAATTTCCCCTGTCTGTGTCCAGGTTCCACCGTGGGCCTGGACGCGGAGCCGCTGCTGGGCGCGGGCGTGTCCGGCGCGCTGCAGCTGGCGCTGAGCAAGGGCTACCTGGAGCGCGCCGGCACCGCGCCCGCGCCCCGCCCGCTCGCGCAGCACCACCTCGCGGCCAGGCACTACTCCATCGAGGACAAGAGCGCGGGGTAACCAATACACATATTATGTTACTTCATATATAATAATTAATAATATTGTTAGGTACTTCAGTGGACTGTATGATTATGATTGAAACTCTCGGATCTTGAACTTTAACTTTTAATGACACAGGAGACGTGTGGCGCGTGAGCTTGCCGTAGTCGTACTGACGCTACCTCGGCCAATCATACATCAGGGTTGTTGCATAACTACGCACGCACACATGAACGTATACAGAAACGTACAATTTTAGTAAACTATTTACCTAGGTACTATCACTAGGTATAACTTAAACTATACTTAATACTACACACACACAACGTACAATGTTCATTTTTCGCCGTTCGTAACAAATATGTTGTATATAATAATAAGTAAAATGTTGGTACAAACTAATAACAGGGCACGTAAAGGCGCGTAATATCTCTGAACTAAATGACAATGCCAGATTCTGGCCCACCATCAACCGCAAGTTGTACAAGATAACGAATAAATGTAAAAATATCTCCTCTTATATTATCTTAAAAAAATTATTGATTTAAAATAAAGTTTTGTACAAGTTGCGATTCGATAAAAACAGCTTAATTAAGAATTCAGAAAATAGTGAGAAATCGAAGCGATTTATTCATTGTTTTTGTTATTCTTCTATAGGAGTTGCGAGAGTAGTAGAAAATGATACTGATTATGATTATGCAATATGAAACCTGTAATAAGTCCCCAACAAAATGATAGGTACAGCTTAAATGGTCACGTAGTTTTGTAGGTGGGGCAAAGCTCCATTGAAATGTGGCAATATCTTTTAGTTTTCGATATTATTTTTCATAGTTTTTACAAAAATACATACATAAACTCATGCATGTTTCCCGTAGGGGTAAACATACGTTGAACTTCCATCTGTTGCGATCCTGGCACACAACTCTCGCTTCCTCGACATTCATTAATCTCTTCATGCACGCTCATCGGATTGTTGTAGACCACATTTTTTAAACATCGTCAATATTTATAAAAATAGATTAAATAATGTCATGTATTCCTGTGGACCTTCAATTCATATTCATATACTTTATTTCTAACCATACGGAACATTACAGAGCACTTGGTTATGTCAACAACAATTTGGTATCGTACAATGAAACCGGGCGCCAAACTTATTTAGGCGAAGAATAGGACTCACATCAGAGATTTAAATCTTTGATAAGTGTAGGTAGTCTACACTTGATCCAATTTAGTTATTCAAATATTTGTCAATACTTGTAGCGGCGAGGACGACAAGTACGGTCGTCGCGAGCGCGGCCACCACCACCACGGACACGGGCCCGTGCAGGACTTCCGCGAGAAGGCGCACTTCAGACCGAACATCAAGGTAACATTTGAATGCGCCCACTTATTTATTTATTTTATTAATGGACTCGACAGTTCGTCATTTGCCAATGTCATGTTACAGAAAATTCAATATGTAATAGTCTTCTATCTTCCTCCAGTGGAGTCGCAGTAGCGTCTTCACCCTGGGTAGCCGCGTCTTCTTGTCTTCATCCAGAGGAGTCGCCGTAGCGTCATCACTCTGGACGAAGCAGCTCGACTGTCACGTTCACTCCCGAGCTTGTAGCGGGAACTCTTGATAAAAGCTTGAAACCCCAGATCTTGCTCAAATTATCCAACAAATTCACCATACTGTCGCGAACATTTTCTGATTAATTTAACGTGATATTAATCTCAAAATAACCACTGTAGACAATATAACAAAAATTATCAAATAATTTTGCAACCGCCGTTTCCCGCCATTTTCAAGAGAACCCATGCGCCCACTTATTCACGCTGTTGTCACGCTGGACCAAGTATCTTAGCGTTTTAAGGGCCTTCCATGAGCCAACTAGCTAAACTGAGCTAAAAAATATCTTCCAATATAATCAATTTTATTAAAAAAGCTATTTACGAAATGTCTATTACGATAAATACTATTTTTTAAATGCTTATTTATAACGTGATTCAATGTCGGTAAGTTGTAGTTCGCATCGTTTTTGGCACCTTTGTGAACTACAACTTAGCTTGTTGCAATTATGCCATGTATTATATTGAAAAATAGTATTCATCCTAATAAACATTTTGTAAATAGCTTTTTTAATAAAATTGATTAAATCGGAAGATATTATTTTTTCATGATTGGCGGCGCTAGTTGGCTCATGGTAAGCCCTGGCTCCAGTGGAGTCGCAGAAGCGTCCCACACCCTGACGAAGCAGCTCATCAATCACGTTCACTCCCGAGATCTTTACTCTGATCATATTATTCGGAATCTCTAAATTCCTACCTACTGGCCTCGTAGTCCAGTTGCGAGTATACGTTCAAAACCAGCGTTGGGCAAGGTCAGTACCTGCATGGGTGACCGCTAGTGACACTTTCATCTGAGCCTCTCCGTGTCTCGGGGCGCATGGTAAGCAGTCGGTCCCGGTTACTGTCGCTCGGCAGCAGTCGTTAGGCCACGTCAGAAGCCTACGGGCGGCATGAATAACGGTTTAGTCACTAAATATTTGGTTTTGCAGACAAGATATAGGCGGTGCGAAGTTTTCAACAAAGTTATATCAATGGGTTGAATTGTACAGTATTGATTTTGATTTTTAAAATTCTTTATTAAGTTTGTATAAAAAAGATATTACAAACCTAGACAATTACGATCTAGGCTTACAATCTAGTAACACGTTACGTTTTACAGGCTAAAGGTGCCTATCTCAAACTTATGGCATACAGTGCATACTATTTAAAACTTAGTAGAAGGTAGGTACACTAAAAAATGTAAACAAATATATCAATGTGTAATGCAATCTTGGTTCGATGCGCATTTTGTGGCATTGAGTGAACTTACCTATAATAATAGTATAAGATTAGACAACAAAATTATTCATAGACTGCAATTTAAACAATTGAAATAAAAACTGAACAAAAAATGGTAATAAATTAAATTAACAATTGCTGCTGACGGTAATTGTAACAAGCCTCCCGAGTTAATCAATGGATGTGTTGGTGGTCCTTAGCTGGAGTACGTGGACGACGACGGGCGCCCGCTGTGCCCCAAGGAGGCGTTCCGCTACCTGTCGCACAAGTTCCACGGCAAGGGGCCCGGCAAGAACAAGCAGGAGAAACGGATCAAGAAGGCCGTGCAGGAGGGGGTGAGTCAGACAGGGATGCCAGTAGTATGGAACGGTACACGATGCATGTAACATGCGCAAACGACCATGAAAAACGCGTGACATGTTGCACAACGGCAATACCGTTGGTTGTTGTGCAACGTTGCCGATCTTATTGAGCGTCACGTGTTGCACTGCAATTGTTGCCCAGTCGATACGAGGCTTAAGGATGGTTTTGCAGTGACGCTTTCGCCAGCGCGGTTGGTAAGCGTCGCTGGCCACGAGCTTTTGCATCGTTACATAGTTTACGACGCGGCCCGTAATAGTTTTACGGGCCGCGCTTGCCAACCGCGCTGGCGATAAGCGTCACTGTAAAACCAGCCTTACTCGTGCGAGCCGCACACGCGCGTGGTCCAACTCACGCTCGCGCGAGTTGCTTGCGCGGGTGCCCTTCGGCGAGACATTTCAAATGCCCGCATACTGCTCGCGCAAATAGCCCGCGCCTTTACTTGCTCGTGTACGGACGACAGCAGATCAATGGTACGATTTAAACTCTTACGACGAAGATAATAAGAATGGTTCAATGTGTTCCACTTGACTTGATGTGTACAAGAAGCCGGAGCAAGTCCCTTGAGCATGCTGCTCGCGCAAGTAGCCTGCACCATTACAAGCACCCTTAGTTATTAGTAAGTTGTGTGATGTGTTTGCGAGTCGATGGGCGACTGTGTTGTGAATGCCTGATGTTTTGTGAGATGATGAACAACATCCCCGGTATTAAGTGATAAGTTAGCAAGTAAATCTGCTTAACTTAGAGGCGCCTCGGTATGCCGAAAGACACCTCGTCAAACTGAGGACGCCTCGGCAGTAATTGCCGTCACTGTGCGCTTGCTTGCACGTAGGTATAGGTATGCCGAAGGATCCCTTGGCGTGCCTATAGTAGTTAATGGTAGTCTCGGCCTGCTCTACCATTGTCCGTTGTTACAGCTGATGAAGAAGATGAGCTCGACGGACACTCCTCTGGGCACGCTGCAGATGCTGCAGGACAAGCAGCGCGAGACGCGTTCGCCGTACATCGTGCTCAGCGGCGCCAAGCGCGAGAACAACGCCTAGCCGGGCGCGGGCGCGGGGCCGGCCGCAACGCACGCGGGACGGACCCGCCCCTTGCGCCAGCCAGCGGCAAACTTACCCCGGGGCGGTGGGCCCAGGACCTTATTGGAGTAGAAATTCAAGACAGACAAAAAACAAAGTGATCCTATAAGGGTTCTTTTCTCTTCTATACAACTTGAAATGACAATGCCAGATTCTGCCCCACCATCAATCGCAAGTTGTACAAGATAACGAATAAATGTAAAAATATCTCCGTTTTTTATTAAAATTATTGGTTTAAAATAAAGTTTTGTACAAGTTGCGATTCGAAAAAAAACAGCTTAAATTAAGAAATCAGAAAATAGTAAGAAATCGAAACGATTTATTCATTGTTTTTGTTATTCTTCTATAGGAGTTGCGAGAGTAGTAGAAAATGATACTGATTATGATTATGCAATATGAAACATGTAATAAGTCCCCAACAAAATGATAGGTACAGCTTAAATGGTCACGTAGTTTTGTAGGTGGGGCAAAGCTCCATTGAAATGTGGCAATGTCTTTTTAGTGGTTGTTTTCCCGCAGCGAGGTGATTTAGTATCGATGGTTAATATTATATAATTTTTTAACAGTAAAAATTGTGAAAAACTTAACTCGATAGCGATCGCGAATCAATAGTACCACTTCGATATCGCAGCGTGACAACACGGTGCGAAGCGGCCGGCGGACGAGGCCAACTGCGAGGCACGTGATGTTTGGAAGGTACCTACGTCTAGTGAGTTACTATCGAACTTTATGTTTTCGAGTTGAAAAAAAATCATTTATTTTTCAAGTTTAACTCGATAATTCAATAGTACGGTCGAAGACAGAGAAAGGACAGTAGAGTTTTTAAGGATGAGATTTACTCAAAAACTACTTGACCTATTGCAATAATTATTTCACAGTTAGGTAGATAAAAGTTAAAACTATGTAACTGTAAAATAATTATAAAATTCGGTCCAGTAGTTCTTGAGAAAATCTCAACCTTATTGAGGCCCCCTGTATACTTATCTCTGTCGTCGTGTGTACTACTGACGGAAAGTTATTCTGCCGCGGGAAAACAACCACTACAATTTCACGTTGTATATTTTTCTTTCTGTTCTACTGGCGTTAACGAAAGTAAAGGTCACTTGGCTAGAATAGCGCGTAGGTCCATTGTGTGACATTATAGGGCTCTCAGTACTACTAATTTAAGTCATTTGTCTTGTCATTCTATTTAGAGTCAGTTGATTAAATAACCATAGTCGTATATATGATGTAACCCAATGAAATATACACTGATTTGATTGTCTATTGCTGTAACTTGTAACTGTATACCATGAATTAAAGGGAATAAATGTAATATTAGACAGAAATATTGTATTTATTTCTAAAAACGCCTATTATATCCAATTTATTTATTTATAAACTCACGCCTGATTCCCGTAGGGGTAGGCAGAGACGATGGACTTCCATCTGCTGCGATCCTGGCACACCACCCTTGCCTCCTCCACATTCATCAATCTCTTCATGCATGTTCGTCGGTTGATTGTTGTTTGCTCTCGTTATTAAATCCAATTTTATACGTAATCCATATTACGTAATCAAGACTTAATAGACATTGATTTGAAGCTACAATAGCGCAATGGCTATGAAGGAGGCTGCAGGTGCAAGCGTCCAGGTTCGACTACCACGGGATTGTGCCTGTGGGGTGACCGCGACTTCCAATCGTTATCGCTTTCAATTTGACACATGGACGCTATACAATATCAAGGCTAGCGTAACCAAGTCTATGCAAGTAACTTTCACACTCCGTAAAGGAGATTGCGCGCCTGTTTGCATGGAAGGTAAAACCTTACCAACCAACAACACAGTTAAATACTTAGGCCTACACCTAGATAGAAGATTAACTTGAGCAAATCATATTAAAGCCAAAAGAACTGAAGCAAACCTATTGTTGAAAAGTCTATCCTGGCTTCTGGGTCGCCAATCCCGACTTTCGCTTAGTAACAAACTGCTTGTTTACAAAGCAATCATAAAACCGATCTGGACCTACGGCATAGAACTCTGGAGATCTGCTAGAAACTCTAATTTAGAGATACTTCAGAGATTTCAAAACATTGCACTAAGGACAGTCTCTAGCGCACACTGGTTCGTGAGAAATTCGGAAATACATGAGTACCTTGAGATGCCAACCATTAAGGAGGAAGTCAACAACTACAGCAAGAAATACTAAATAAACACAACAACAAACTAGCTAAAGACCTGCTAAAAGACCAAGAGAACGTGAAACGCCTGAAAAGATGGCATATACTTGCACTCACCTTGCACTAGACCAAAGAGACTTCCTCTCGATCATAGTAGACGGTGTTATTCAATGGAATTGCACCCAAAATAAAATTCCACCCCAGAACACATCTGATTATGGCTGAAGAGCCGATGGCAGATATAAATTGTGGAAAAAAAATGGACGCTATACATTGCTACAATGTTTTTGCAAGTTTTAACAAATGCCAACTAAACGCAGCAATGTATATCGTTCAAGTGTCAAAATGAAAACGATAATCATAACGATTGAAGTCGCGGGCACCCCCCTGTACGGACAACAGCAGATCAATGGTAACACTTGCAGTACGATTTTAACTCTCACGACGTATATAATAAGAACGGTCCAACCTGTTACATTTGACGATATTGGCCGTGGTCCATGACATTTGCAAATGACGAACTGTCTAGTCCATTAATAAAATAAATAAATCTGTGCTCTGACAGCCCTGACGGCCATCAGCAGTAGGTCTACTTCTGGTGGTGTGCGGACGCCGCGGGCGCCGGGGCCGACTGCGCGCCCTCGAAGTGCGCCTTCTTGGCCGCCGTGGTCTTCTTGAGACGCGTCTCGCGCACCAGCTCGGGCGTGGCCGGCCGACGCACCGGCTGCGTCGACGACAGGCGCAGGTGCGCGTACAGTGGGATCTAAACACACCATGGTAGAGTTTCAATAATTCTGGTTTAAGATCATTTATTTCTCATAAGAATTATAAATTCACTTACATGAGAAAATATAACTTAAAAGTAGGCGTACAGAACTTATATTAAGATAGAATTGTAACATTAATTAATATAATGTAGGTAGTTAAGAAGTAAACTAATACAAGTTTGGTAACTGGTAAGATAAAACGGAACTATGAGTACTAGAAGTGGCTTGGTAAATTAGTGATATTTATATTTTGTATAATGTAATGTTTCAACACCTTTCTAAAACTGAGCATGGACTTAGCTTCTTTGATGTCTATCTTCATCTCATCTACTTCATCTGTCTACGTCTAATTCGTCATCTCATAAACGTCATTTAAAGTTACGGCACCGTTTAGCCACCCCGTCCATTTCTATCTTAATTCATAATTCATTTATGCATTGCTATAAATGCTTTTAAATAACCTTTTTTAACGAAATGTGTAAGGGATAGCGACACGATTTAAGGAAAGTGAGGTTTATGAATAACAGGAAAAGAAATTATTATATATAAACGGATATCACTCACTTATATTGTTAAAGTCGGCAATTAGACCGACAGTTTCAATAATAGACCGTCGAAATCGGTCGAAACTGTCGGTCTAATTGCCGACTTTAACAATATAAGTGAGTGATATCCGTTTATATATAATAATTTGTAGTAATGGCTCACTATAGTTTTAATTCTAAAACAGGAAAAGAGTTCAAAGTAAAATAATTTATTTGCGTGAATGTATAGGTATTGACAACAGCAGATCGGCTTATTCCACTATTCCCCGTTGACAATCCCCGTCAACGGGGAATAGTGAACTTATTGTTCATTAATCCCCGTTAACGCCAATTGGAGCTTATAATGGGGATTAATGAACTAAAAAGTTCATTAATCCCCATTACGTTAAAAATAAATTACTAATGTAAGAATCAGGTACCTTCTATTTATTATTGGATAAGAACTCACTTATTGATTATTTTTATAATCAAATTTAATTAAATTTAAGCCTGATTACAATACTTTAAAAAAATTACAAAAAAAATAAATCAGAGTCACAAACGTTGCTATCAACTATTATATTACCTTTACTATTTTCGGTACCTAATTCCAATGGTTTGCTCAGTCGCCTACTCACCATAGATAATGCATATCTACTCACAGCAGCATTGCAGAAAAAACAATGAAAAGCATTAATCGCGACAAATGACAATGCCAGATTCTGCCCCACCATCAACCGCAAGTTGACGAATAAATGTAAAAATATATCCGTTTTTTATTAAAATTATTGGTTTAAAATATAGTTTTGTACAAGTTGCGATTAGAAAAAAACAGCTTAATTAAGAATTCAGAAAAAAGTAAGAAATCGAAGCGATTTATTGATTGTTTTTGTTATTCTTCTATAGGAGTTGCTAGAGTAGTAGAAAATGATACTGATTATGATTATGCAATATGAAACCTGTAATAAGTGTCCCAACAAAATGATAGGTACAGCTTCAATGGTCACGTAGTTTTGTAGGTGGGGCAAAGCTCCATTGAAATGTGGCAATGTCTTTTAACTATTAAACTGTGATTTTAATACCTACATAAATGTAAAATCTGTGATTACTTGAAAGTAATCACAGATTTTACATTTTACTGAAGAAACCTAACTAATAGTTAAAAATCTGATTTTATTATAAATGGTGATGAATCGATTGCTCAGGCTCCGAGGAGCTCTGAATGTTTTTAAAATAGTCAAGGTAATATAAAAGTTGATAGCAACGTTTGTGATTCTGATTTCTTTTTTTTTGTAAATTTTTAAGTATTTTTTTTTTAAAGTATTGTAATCAGGCTTAAATTTAATTAAATTTGATTATAAAAATAATCAATAAGTGAGTTCTTATCCAATAATAAATAGAAGGTACCTGATTCTTACATTAGTAATTTATTTTTAACGTAATGGGGATTAATGAACTAAAAAGTTCCTTAATCCCCATTATAAGCTCCAATTGGCGTTAACGGGGATTAATGAACAATAAGTTCACTATTCCCCGTTGACGGGGATTGTCAACGGGGAATAGTGGAATAAGCCAGCAGATCAATGGCAACACTTGCAGTACGATTTCAACTCTTAGGACGCAGATAATAAGATTGAATTCCTCATCAACATATTCATGACAGATATGGGGGTTATTCATAAACGTGAATTAAAGTTACGCCACCGTTTAGGCCCCCTGTCCCTTTCTATCTTAACCTTTGTTAGCGAAGTGAGAAAGGGATAGCAACACGATTTAAGGGAAGCGAGGTTTAACTAGGTTTATGAATAACAGCAATGATGTTTGGGGGGACTCTCATTGTGAATTGACGATTCGCATTTCATTAATCATAGTAAAATCTTTTAGAAAAAAATTTATTGATTGTCTTATGGCTCGGGAGGCCCTTTTTAGGCGCTCAACTCAAGTCATGCCAAAGTCTACGCGAACGAAATTTTTGTACAGTCGAAGACAGAGATAGGTATACAGGGGGCTTCAATAAGGTTGAGATTTTCTCAAAAAACTACTGGACCGAATTTAATAATTATTTTATAGTTACATAGTTTTCACTTTTATCTATCTAACAGTAAAATAATTTTTACAATCGGTCAAGTAGTTTTTGAGAAAATCTCAACCCTAAAAACTCTCCTGTACACCGTACTATTTTTCGCCAAAATCCGACTAAATAGTGTAACATCTTAGAACGGAGTCAGAAAAGTGGACTCTAGAAAAGATCCTAGCGACTATACGTAGGTATCTGTGTCTCACTGTCGGCAATGCGTCGTCCAGCTGCACTGGGTCCTGCCTGTCGGGTCTGCGCGGCAGCTGCATGTGCTGGCCGAGCAGCGGGCTGCGCGCGCGCGCGCCGTACGGCCGGGTGCGCAGCTCCTGCTCCGTGATGTCGCGCAGCGCGTCCACGGCCACCTGGCCCGGCACGTAGCGCGACACGAAGCCGCTGCGCCACACCTGCACACAACACAAGTGTTTCTTTTATGAAATAGGCTATCCACAGGGCGTACACCAAAACAAGTAGGCAACAACGACATGCTTAGAAATCCAAGGATTAGGTTACAATGTTACGTACAAATGAGTCGCAGCGATACTCGCGACTTAGGTGGCGAATCATCCGAAAAGTATTTCATCCGCGGATGAAACGTCCCCTTTTCAAATTGTTAGGCGGCGAATCATCCGCAAGTGGTTTCATTATCGGATGAGTCGACACCTAGCTAATACTAACGTGGTCGTTTCGGCTAAAATTAAAATGTACCTGTTTACGACAAGTAATGCCCGAATGATTTTTGTTTATATTTATAGAAGGATTTATGATTTATTTATGAATAATTTCTAATATGCACTATTTTATTTTTCCTACCGATACCTACCGATGATATTTGGCATCATGGTGGAACTCGAGATTGAACAGGACTATAAAAAGCAAACCTAACATGGCTGTTTTATTAAAAACTCTTAAAAATGATGCCAAATATCATTCCAATTTGTGGAAGAAATCAAGGATACATTTCAATGAGAACGGAAGAAAGTGAACGGAAGGAACAAATAATAAATAGAAGTTTGACAGAACTTACTGACAATGAAATCAGCCTAGGACATTGTATAGAGAAGTTATCTTATTAGTGATATACGTTGATGACGTTTTGTAGTGATTGTTGGTTGTTATAACTAATTATTTTAATTTTAGAAGAAGATTTTCCATTTAGTTATAAATCAGTTTTTGTTAGTGAACGCGTCTCTCTTGTTTACAGGGAATGTAGTATATTTTGTACGTTTCTTGGGCGACAAAATGGCTGAGAATTACTCGCTTATAGGCCGCGTCATGTAAAAAGAACGCTGGAAGAAGGGGGGGGGGGCGCATTTATGCCCCCCCCCCCGCCCCCCGCCCGCACCTCTCTCGGTCCCCGTTGTCGCCTTCCCCCGCATCCCTGTACCGCGCAGGCGAAGACTGATTTAGACGGTCATACTATAGATACTCCATCAGCCAGCGAACAAGCCTCTGTGCATCATATTTGTGCATTTAGAATAAACAAATTGGCGAATCCTAGTCCCAGCAACCATCACCTTGAGTGTGGTGAAGCTGGCGACCTTGCGCACGTCCGGCGGGAAGCGCGTCTCCTCCAGGGTCCAGGGCACGAAGCTGCCCAGCGTCTGCAGGTACTCGCCCGACAGACGCCACACTCGCACGCTGTAGTCGGAGCTGCCGCTGCCGTGCAGGACAAGGGTCACGTCATTACCGACGCTTATATTTTCTGCAACACTTGTACTAACTAGAGTTAAGAAATTATTGCCAAAAATTGAAACTAAGTACCTTACCTATATACCTTAAAATATCAAAACTCTAAAGCACAATACAATTATTTGTTGTTGAATGACGAATGTGTGGACATCTTCGTGGACTCTGCTGCGGTATTCAGGCGCAACGTACAGATAATCTTGGAGGGTGACCTTTAGTGGGCATCCTAGGAATTGTTTATTTAGTTTATAATACATTGTTTGTATTCTCTAGTTGATAAGTTTCATGTCATGTATTTATTTGCGATTACCTATTATTGGCTGCGTAGAAAATATGTTCTGTAACAACTTTTGACCATGCTGCACAGCTGTTGGTAATCCAAACTTGTAAAATAAAATAAATGAAATATATAAGATGTTTATCTTTTTATTTACGTACTGCGTGATTTATATTATGTGAATGTTGTGGGTACCTTGTCAGGGTCACACAGGACAATAGTTTAAGATTTCTTTTTATATGTAAGCTTTGTGACTGTGATGTTGGTACTTCTTTAAAATAAATAAATAAATAACGATGCACATCAAATTAATATTATTTTTTTGATAGATAAGATATCACTTTATTGCACTATAATACAGCATTAATTACATTATTGAGAAGCGGTCTTATCGCTAAAAGCGATTTCTTTCATTAGATTAGATAGATTAATAAGTAGTTGAAATTATTGTAAATATATATTTTTTTTAATTTTTCTCCAAATGAATGTGTGTCACGAGCCTATAACTATCCAGTTGTTTGTGTCGAATGAATGCAAGGGCACTCTGTATACGTTGTATTCTCTTTGCAATGAATTATATTACGATGATTCCTTTTGCGTTTACAACCACCTTTTAAGCAAAATTTCTCTTTGAATCAATTCTGGTTTCACCAATACCTGAACACCAGTTTGTGCTCGTCAATGTAGGCCATGCACGTGATGCAGCGCATGTGCGCGCGGTACGAGCTGAGCAGCAGGGGGCGCGGCTGGTCGCGCACGGAGCGCTTGGCGCGGCCCTCCAGCCGGTCGTGCCACAAGAACGGGAACTGCAGCCGGAGCCGAGGCATGTTCACGTGCACCTGGACGGGAACAGACACCACTATTGGTTAGTTATGTCGTCCACCTAAGGTCGCATTTCCTTCAAGTAAACTCGCCTAAGTCTTGCATAAGTTACTATAGTGTGACCGTCTAAATCAGTCTTCGCCTGCGCGGTACAGGGATGCGGGGGTAGGACGACAACGGAGACCGAGAGAGGTGCGGGAGGGGGGGGGGGGGGGGGGGGGAACAGAAATGCGCCTGCCGCCCGCACCTCTCTCGGTCCCCGTTGTCGTCATACCCCCGCGTCCCTGTACCGCGCAGGCGAAGACTGATTTAGACGGTCATACTATAGCAGGAAGTGCTAAACAAGCTGTCGCGACAGCACTGGCTACGGAGTTTACACTTGCAAGCTGCTGTCGGACAGACTGTCGGACATTTCTTGCAGATGGAAAAGCGGTCTAACTGATATCAGTCGCGTTGATAAGCAGAGCGCTCGTTGGCGCTGCGGTTAGCCCTAGACTTGTTATGGACACCCAATTATAAAAACAATAGAGTCGAGTCGTTGGACCGCTTCGGTTAACTTCATTGTGCTCGCCGCGCCAACTTTTATTGGTACGGTTCGACTCCGTTAGATCGATGTATTATACATATATTTATTTAATTAAAGTTTACAATTACAGGCTACATCTAAATATATCGTAAACAATTTAAAAAAAAATACTTTACATTGTACTAATATGTAAGTACAAAAATCTAACAAATTAAACAACAACAATTTTTTTTTAAGAAGTGCAAGGCTGCTTCTGTTTTCGTCAATGAACAAGAGAATACATGTTCCTTTCGCGTTACACCATTGAATATTCGCGCCATTGAATAATTTTTCAGGCTAGAAAAACTGTATCTTAGAGGATCAACTGTGAAACACATTTCCATGAAAGTAAACCCGGTGGAAGCAGAGATCACGTCACAATTTCAAAATCATCCATACGCATATTTTGGAAACGTGAACTGACCTTCTCATTTCGCAGGTAGTCGGTCATGAGCCACACTTTGATGTATCCAGCGGTGGTGCCTGTGATGAGGTAGTGGTTCTCCTGGTCCGTGGCGAACGCGGCCACGTAGTCTCCAGCCGTGTGCACGCCGTAGAAGGCGCCCTGGAACCCGCCCGCGGGGTGGTCGGACCAACCCTGCACTTGGCCGTTCTCGAGGGACACCATTAGGGATGCTGTGGGAGATACAAACAGTTGGGAATAAACATGAGTCAGTGAAGCATTTGATGTGTGAATGCGACTCACTGGCTAGAAAGCGGACGAGTCAACTGGTGTTCCCTGCCCGGAACAAGAAGATACACACTCATTCTATGAGCTTCATAAATAACCTAATGAGTTACATCTTTAGGGTGGAAGGAGTATAAAAAGGAAAGGGGAACAAGAGATCTCAATGGGCCGAAGTGCCGCCACAAGGGCATCCTATCAGAGTAAGTGAACTACGTTGACAACTTGCATACATGACTGATAGCTGCTGTATCTTTGAAGTAACGTCATGAAATCCCAAAGTTGGTTTTACGCAACCTGAATTATCGAGACACTGTTTTTGGAAACTATTGGTTTTGCCTTTCCTTCCGTTTGATCGTCTTGTCTTTGCTATTTGGCGAAATTGCGATACCTGACTCGATACATGTTTTCATTGGGATTCTCTAGTATCTTACTAACTTCGCCTATTGTGTAAATCTTATTCATATCTGGCATATCGTGGCACTCACCAACGTGCATGTGGAAGGGTCGTGTCTCGAGGAATATCATGGCGTGCGCGGCGAGCTGGCGCATGTGTTGCGCGCGCGGAGGCACGCTCACGACCGACTGGCGGCGCGCGTGCGCCTTCTGCACGGCGGACGAGGACGCGATCAAACCGTCGCGCGGACCACCCATGCTGTAGAAGAAGAAGAGATATATTTGCTTAGGCCAAACACAAACAAGGTAAATTAGTCCTTATTTCTCTGAGGTAAATTACATTAAAACTTCATAAGTTTCCGTTTATGTGCAGCTTCAGAAGGAGTCAACTGCCTCAGCATATGCCTCATCCAGGTGTTGCATGGCTGTGGAGCTGATTTTCAGGCAGCTATAATTACGAAAAAAGAAGAAGTATAATCCGTTTATTTCGCAACAGCAAATGCCTAAGCCAATGCGCCAACATGTAATACAAATTATTTACTCCCGTCTTATTACTTATGCCGTCAGCTGTCACATCGAAAAGCATAAAAGCTCAGATGATCGTTTTCATTGTCGCATGCCTTAGGTTCTGACCACCAAACATGACGGCACAAGGTGAGGGATGATCTGTGCAAAGTGGCTGCCAGGAACTGGATGCAAAAAGCCGAGAATCGAGTTGAAGTGTTGCGCCTTGAGAGAGGCCTAGTCATGCATTGAACTGATACAGGCTGATGCTGACCATCAAACTAATTCTATCGCGAAATATATTTCGACACAAGACCTTTCGAAGAAACCATGATCATGTGTCAAATTAACCTAGTGTATTCTTTCTAGTTTTTAAGAGCTGGTGAAGTCTGTGTTACTTGGGCCGTAGCAGCGTGGAGCGATGGCGCGCGTCGCTGCCACCACCCCCGCCGCCCGCCGCAGGGCTCTTGGCATCACGCTTGTTGTAGTGCATCTTGATACGCAGCATTGGCTCAGTGCACGAGAACCGTCTGAAAAACGTGTTTAATTTGAAGTCTGACATATTCATATTGACGGAAGTTGGGCTCTGTTCTAGTTAAGCTGAATATTGGAAAGTTAAGCGGGACTGTGTAAACAGGAAGATTATTTCCGCCGCAGGTGCGTTTTAATTTCCAGCTCACAATTATGAGAAGAATTCTGGAACAGAGTCGAATCGTTACGTAAGCATAAGCTGGCTCAGCCTCGGTTAACTTCGTCATGCTCGCCTCGCTAGTTTACTGGTTATGCAACGCCTTCGACATGTTGACACAGAAATCGGTAAATTTTGATCCTGAACTTTCCCCGCCAATATCCGCACCAGTTCAATGACTTGACGTCATCAACCTCGAACTAGAGCTGCGGCCTCCTGTCAAGCTAGAAGCGCTGTGCTACCTGTACGGCTGTCCGGTCTCCAGCTTCCACATGATGAGCTCCGAGTTGTAGCTGGCGGTGGCGAGCGACAGCGGGCTGCGCGCGGCGGCGGCCAGCACGTCGTCTGTGTGGCGCGTCTCCCACGCCTTGCCCGTGGCCGCGGTGCCGCTGTCCTCGAACTCGGTCACGTGCCGGTTCCAGCCAACAGCGAAGATCCTGCGTCATCACGAGGTCTTAGAAATCTAGTTACAGCTGTGCTCGGTAGAGACGAGACTGTGGTATCTGCTTGTACGAATTAACCACTGGACACAACATGCGGCCGTGCTTGCCTTTACCATCCTCGCGCCCAAAATCACGCGTACATACACGCCACCGCCCAACACCACCATCCCCGGCCACGAACTACCTCACGGCCACATACGTCACAAAAATGATGATACATTACTCCCGAGTGTGCTCAAGCCGTACCTGCCTTCCACCCAGAACACGTTGGTGACCTCAGCCATGTGCTCGATGTTCATGTTGCGCAGGCACACGCCGGAGTTGAAGTTCCACACCTGTCACCATCAGGGGGGTTGATATCTGTTTCACTGAGTTGCGATTACTGACGATAGACGCTAGTTAGAATGGGTCGTCTCTTCCAGAATATCTAGAAGATTCCCCAAGCAAAAAATGCATGGATATTTGACATAACGCCTTCTCTACTTATACGGATGAGAGGAATTCCTGCCTCCAGTTCCACAAACATATATGGGTCGAACAGAATCGAATGCTGGCTCAGTCAGCTTTATAAGCTGACTGAGCCAGGTTAAAATAACAGTTGAACTCCATTGAATATTTTTTACGGAATTGCAGTCCTGATTGCGTAAGTTACCTTGAGCGTGCCGTTTCGTGCACCCGTGAGCAGCAGCTGGAAGCCGGAGTCGAAGCATGCGGCCGTGATCTCCACGGGGATCAGCTCGCCGTGCAGCAGCCGCGTGTGGGCGTCGCGCACCATCACGTTGCGCTTACCTGCCGCCAACACCAGCACACGGTTAGATCCTATTCTTAGGTGATAGTATGGCACTCTGCACCGACTCCACGAAGGTGGGAGTTCTGTGCATTTGCAAGCATGGTGCTGGTAGAGACTGGATGCAAAAGACTGAGAATCTGGTTGACTCGGATTTCTTGGGAGAAGCATATGTCCAGCATTGGACTGATACGGGCTTATTATAATGCCAGCTCAACCATCTTAACTTGTTCAGTAGGGTTGTCGGCTGACAGCTACATTGTTTCAGGCTGTCTGATACAAAAAGTTTTGTATACGTCTTTATACCCAGACCCTTTTGGGTATCTTCGGTAGCAGAAAAGTTTAAGTAGCACACGAAGTCGCGCGGTTCAGCGTATCTAGATTCAAGAGTCCCATTACATAGCTTAGTATTTACCTTGGACTGGCGAGCTCCTTCGTCCAGGGTTGCAGTCGAATTTTGGGCACTCTTCTGAATGAAGACTACGATAGAATAGGAAATTAGTCAGTAATAAATAAACACAGCTGCAACCTGTCAACGGGTTCCAGTTCATAATGATGCTGTCCATGCCGCACGTGATGACGACCTTGAAGAGTGGGTTGTACAGTATCTTGGCGAGCGCGCGCGAGTGCGTGGAGCCGTCCGTGTGCTGCGAGTTGAGCTGCTCGTCCAGCGTCACCACCGCTATCTTAACGGCCGCCAGCAGCAGCTCGCGTGTCGCGCTGTTGTACGCAGCAGAGATGGGCGTGCGCTCACCCACTTGCGGCGGCACGTCGATGTAGGTCTGCGCCAGGGGACGGGGATAGGAGAGGAGTGATTTGAAGAGAAGTGGATGTCAAGGGGGTATGGAGTGTCACGGACTGACATAAAAACTTGGTGGGGAGTAGAAATAGGAACGCGAAAATGGATCCTGGGAGTTCTAAATGCGGCTTCCTTTATACAGCTCCACAAAACCTACATTAAAATGCATGTAGTTAACATACATAAACTTGCACTCGTCTCCCATATTATGTCTAGACGACGACGACGACGGAATTCTATATGATGCATTCATTGTAGCAAAACCGCCACCTTCATTTCGCCACTATGGGCTTTGTTATGGATGAATAACCTCAATAATAACCTCATCGCATCACCGTCTTTTTATAGCACTTTAGATTTATTTGGTCTCCAATTGATCCCACAAGGATACCTCATCACTACAGAAAAACTAACAATGTTGTAGCCAAAGTTTGTTGTTTCTCATTCCGTACACCTCCTCTGATCTGTCCCTAGTCCATATTAAAACTAGACTGACATTCAAAGATCCTGCTAAGACTACAAGAGAGACGTCTTGATGGAACATGGACACAATATGGACGAACCTCCTTAAAATTCCCAACGCCAATGTAAAGACTGACCTGTATGCAGACCTGTCCCTGCACGTCCCACACCTTGATGACCCGGTCGCGCGCCAGCGAGTATACGCGCTGCCCCTCGCGCTGCAGCACCAGCGCCACCACCCCGGCGTGGTGCCCCCACAGCACGGCGCTGGCCTTCGCCGGCACGAACGGGTTCCACACGCGCACGGCGCAGTCGGGCCCGCCGGTCACCAGCACGTGAGCGGACTCGTCGAAGGCGAAGCACTGCACGCCCTGCACTTTCAAAACAACCGTTCCAATGAAGATTTATAGTTCTTGACTCATGGTATTTCGATGTCAGGGTCTTTAAAGGCCGGGGCGGTGCACTCGGTACTCGCTCGGGACTCTCTACCGCGTGCACTTTATTGCTTGAGCAATCCCTTTTTACATCTTTTGTAAGAGTTCGCGCGACAGCTTACAACCCTCCGCGAATGGTGTCGCGAGCTATCCTATCGCGCGACGTCACGCGACGCACTGTCGCTCGTCTATCTGAGCCCTTAGACAACCATATCGCTATAACACAAGGCCAAGTGAAATGTCAGATTTTCGATGTTCGGTTCAGTTATAGGGCATCACGCAATGATACAAACACTAGTCGAACAGGAAGAGTGAATTTGTTACCCAGAAAAAGCTTCCTAAACGAAAATTGTTCTTCTGAAAATGCTTCCACAGCTGTGGATATTGAAAATACCGCAAATAGCACCGACTATACAAGCAATTATAAACTTTGGTTGGTGTGCATATAAACTCGCGGTGTCTAATTGTGTAAGTGACAGTGACACCAATTTCTCCCATTTCTATCATCCGTTGCTCGGTTGCTGTGACCAGAATTTTTATGTTACTATTGAGAGCCAGCAATGTAGTATTAGAATGGGCTAGTGTCACTGTCAGTTCCACAATTAGACCGCTAGACAGGAAACCTTCTCCACGTGGAACATGTAGTGCGTCTTGGATCCGGCCACGTCGCACATGCGCAGCGAGTCCGCGCACGTGGCGCACGACACCACGCAGTGCAGCGCCGCGTAGTACGACACCTGGCGCACCCAGTCGCTGTGCACGCGAGGGAACTCGGCCAGCTGCAGCTGGGGCAGCAGGCGGGGCTGCAAGACAAAAGGCTCTTGAGTAGATTATTCTTCTGCCTTTCCAACATCAGGTCTGCGGCGCACGCGATGCCAGTCTACTCTGGAATGTTACGCTGCTACGACTTATTCCTACGAGCAAATCTTCAAGACACACTTGAGTACACAGCTTGTCCTGCACCGTTTGACTGGTGACAAACGGTGCAAGAGAGGCTGCAGTGGCGCTCTTAGGTGTCAGTGGCCAGGATCCATCACTTTTACTGTCTCCACCACGTCTTTCCTACGGATACCACGCGAATAGGTACCTCACGGGAAGAGTTAATTATTCTCATTACGGGTCTTCTTAAATTGAGGTCTACAAATAACTATACGAACAAGAAATAATTTCAATCATTCATCTAAGCAGAGCGTTTCCTACTACCAATCTTTCGATCGTCTTCTTCTCCGATTTGGCCTCGAATTCCGCTAAGATACTCGACAGAGTCGAACCGTATAACCAGTAAAAGCTGATCCAGTCTCGATTAACTTCGTCATGCTTACTGGGCCAGCTGTAAATATCTTAGGTAACTGACCCTTCGTTGCAGGTCCACATGTCGCAACTGTATGAGCGCCCTCGCCGCCTGGCTCTGGAACGGGCCGCGCAGCACCGGCGAGAACAGCAGCACGCGCACGTTGCCGGCCACGTCGCCGCAGATCAGCAGGCACTTCTCGCGCTCGTCGCGGTCGAAGTGGTAGTGCATCGTGCAGATCTAACATGGACATCATACATATATCTATTGACATCTGCTTCTCGTTTTAGAGTGCTCGGTGCCGGTAGCGGCTTATGTCCGCCGCGGTTCAACTGAAGATCAGCGCTGTAGGCACTCTTGTCGACAGCATTTAGCTGAGTTAAGGTCCCTTTTCGCAACAGTGGTCAGTTATAAAAATTTATAAATAGTGATGTACTTTCTATGTGCTTTTGGGAAATAAAGATATTACCTACTATTTCTACATCTTTACCGACATTGTCAAACTTCAGGAAGACCAAAGACCACGCACTATCGTTGTTGCTATAATTAATTGACAATTCTGCATATTTGCCCGCCGCGCCGTGTCGTGCGTGATCTCTGCTGATTCCCTCTTCTCAATTAGTGGTTTTGTTAGTATATAACGTAGCGCTTAACACCACTTGATATGCCTATTATATGCCATTCTACCTATTGTATTTGTCCTCACTACGAATAAATCCTCGGATGGATTCCATCTGCTGCGATCCTGGTCAGTTCATACACAATCATCAACCTATTCATGCAGGCTCGTTGGTTTTGAAACAGACCATGTTTGAAGCGTCACGCATCCTGGTCTAGACACGTTTCTAATTTCTTGAGTCTGGTCCTGTGATTAGGTTAGGACACTACAATTCCTACAGAAGTCGGGTTTCGGTCCCAATATAGGGCGACCTATATTTATCAAATAAACGGCGAAGGATAGCATTATAAGTAAACTTAATATGCCCGAGAACCAATAAAATCTGAGGTATGTGTAATCCATCAATCAGCACTGGGCGTGGGTGGGTCATACATAGCCCATCCTACCTCGTTGTAATGGAAGGCCTATACCTCAATAGGCTGCTGCCATGAGTCAAGTTTTGGCGCCAGTACTCACCATGTACTCCCAGCTGGTGATGACGATCTTCAGTGTGAATGTCTTAGCTGTGCAGTCGTAGAAGCGCAGGTCCCGCTCGGTGGAGCTGGTGGCGAGGATGTTCACGTCGGGCATGCACACCATGTCCGTTACCCACGTGGTGCGCACCTTCAGGTGAGCTGACACAGACACACCGCAGGGCAATCAGTAAAAACCAACCCCACCATGATATTTGGATAGAACATTCGACTCGTTGCATTAGATCGATTGATATGTTATAGTCAAAGGTCTCAGGTCGATGTGCAGTCCCTCCGCGCATTGACTAGTCAATCCTAGAATTGACCAACGCCTTCGGTAAAATCCTAAAATATAGCAGTAATGTGTCAAAATGAAAACGAATACTATTGAACTTCGCGGTCGATCGGTAGCCCCGAGCCCGTCCTCGGTTAACTTCGACATGCTTGCCTTGACGACGAGCTTGCAGACGAAGTTAACCGAGGCGGCCAGCTTTATACCGGTTACGTAACGACTCTGTCCGGGGAGGGAGGGAGGGAGGGACTTATTAAGGATTGGGCGACTTGCGACAAGGAGAAATAGCACTTGATGATGATAAATAAGAAATATGAATCGAGTTTTCACGACTCTCGGGGTACTTTTATTGCAAGAGGTCCTTAGAAGCATAATTATGCGGATGGTACTGACGGCTGGAGGAGTACGCTGTGCGCAGCAGCGTCATGTCGAGCGACCACCAGTTGATCATGCCGTCGCGGCTGGCAGTCATGTACGAGCCCTGCAGCGGGTCCGTGCTGCGGTCCTGCGCGGGAGGTAGCAAACACTTCAATTGCCAATTAAAACAACTAACAAATAATGGGATAAGAACTGCCCCGCGATACCACTAAGATATTTGGGTGATTCAGAGTCGCCTCAGTTAAATTCGTCATGCTTGCCACGCCAGCTTGTTCTGGTTACTCAACGATTCGACTCTGTTCGATCCAAATACTTAGCGGAATTGGAGAGTGTAAACTCTTGTAAATCTTTCTCTCCTAGTGGAACAACTACGTTTAAAAGTACAACTCAGTCCTATATTTGACTTTGTCTAATAGTATTCATAAATGAGCTAAATTCAAGTATTTAGACTAATACAATACCAACCTATATATCTACCTAACTATCCGAGACGCCTTCTGACGGAAGGGTAGGATTTATATTTTGTCATTTATTTAGAAGACATATTCGTCAAACCACTGGCGATTACGGTAACCTAACCTAACCTTAGCGACGTCTGGGCAGAAGCGTATCCTGGAGATGGGGTGTCTGTGCATGGATCGCATTACGCGCGGCAGGCCCAGGATGGGCGGCTCCAGGCTCTCGCGCTGGTTCTCCGGGTCGTTGGCGAAGTAACCCAGTAGCAGGTGCGACACCAGCTCGTCCCAGCAGATCTCGCCGTCGCGGTTCGTGTTGATCTTGCGAACGGTATTAGTTGAACTGAGTAGGTAGATTAGAAAAATCGGCACGACCGGGATTCGAGCCAAGGACCTCACCATTCAATAGCATATACACTTTTCCAACTGAGCTACCGTGACTCGGATATATTAAGTCTTAGGGATGGAGTAGGTAGTCCTAAGGTAAGGCCGTTATTCATAAACGTGATTTAAAGTTACGCCACCGTTTAGGCCCCCTATCCCTTTCTATCTAAACCTTTTTTAACGAAGTGTGAAAGGGATAGCAACACGATTTAAGGGAAGTGAGGTTTAACTAGGTTACGTATAACAGCATACCTAAGTGATTGAAGAGAACGGCGGGCACGGAACGAGTGCCGAATATTATTGAATAATGGAGATCTTGCTTCGTACCGACTTGAGGAACTGCGGGTTTTAGGATGAAAATGTACCTACCTAACTAGCGGTCACCCATCCCGGTACAGACCTCGCCCAACGTTACTTGAAGCCTCACAATACCGCTAAGATATTTTATAAAGATCGCAGTATGACTTATACTGGATACGCAAGACAGCCGGACACTGGTTATTTTGTAAAGGTCCGATCGTTGCAAAATATCTTAGCAGAATTGACTGCTGGAGTTTAAAGCGTTGAACTTTTTTTGGCCTTAGGTCTTTCAGAGAGATACCTTGAGGAACAATATATTAAACTCGTCGTCGTCATACTCCGTGTTGAGCAGGTCCCGCAGCAGCGTGCGGAACTCGTCCGGCAGCAGCTTGTTGCGGTACGCGGCTACGAAGGCGCCGTGCAGCGCCTCCATGTCGGCCGGGGAGCAGCGCTCGTGCAGCGGCGCGTTGAGCCAGTGAGCGCGCGCCCGGCACACGGAGCCCGCGCCACCGGGCAAGCTGCCCTCGGAACGAGACGACAAGGACATCAGCGACCGAATCTCGCTTTCGTTCGCCATCGTCATTGTTCACAATAGCAAATTCGATAAAATAATATTGTATTTATTTTGTTGAAATGACAAGAAGTCAATTCGAATTTATGCGCTGTTTACAATGCAACACAGGAAATACCGACCGACATGACATCTTTTTTAACTTAATTAGAATAAATAATTAGTAGATTATTTGTAGGTACAAGATTGATAAAACTGATGCATGTTTTTATTTGTAATTTTGATATTTATTTCAAAATATCAGTTTATGATGAAATTATTTTTTCTTTTTTGGGCTGTTGTGATGTAAAGTACTAGAGTACCCTTTGCCTTAAATAATTTAAAAAAAATACATAACCCCAAAAAATATTCGATTTTCTTTCGAATCGTAAATATTAGGATTTGCGATACATATTTCATCGAAATGCATTTAACACTGCGACTTTTAGGCAATAAGCACCCTTCGTTCATCGCTCGTACAGTTTTTGTGAAGAACAACAATGTAGACGACGCTTGCAGGCTGGTGAATCGGATCCTCGGGAAGGAAGGCATCCTGGAGCAGTACAGGCTCACCAGATACTATGAGAAACCTTTCCAGGTAAATATTAAGTTCATAAACTCTCCCAGAATTGGAGCCAGGAACTTTCATGCATGTTTACTATGAATAGAATAGTACAGTCAAAGACAGAGAAGTATACAGGGGGGCCTCAATAAGGTTGAGATTTTCTCAAAAACTACTGGACTGCTTTTAATAATTCTTCTACAATTACATAGTTTTAACTTTTATCTATCAAACAGTGAATGAATTTTTGCAATAGGTCAAATAGTTTTTGAGAAAATCTCAACCCTAAAAACTCTCCTATACACCTTTCTCTGTGTTCCACCGTACCTATTGAAAGGGAGACTGATAATGTTTTCTTTGCAGACAAGACGGCGTATCAACCACGAGAAATGCAAAGCTATTTACAATGAAGACATGGAACGGAAAATCCAATTTGTATTGCGTAAGAACAGGCACGAGCCCTTCCCCGGGTGCCACTGAACTATTATAATCTTATTAGTGTAGCTAATAACTCATAACTCATAACTCATTTATTCAGATCTTAGGAACACTAGGTACACTTGATCACGTCAATCAACAATATATCAGAGAAATTTTCAACAATATAAAAAACTAAACCTATGTTGGATAATCTGTTGGCAAAGAGCAGACCGGTTACATTACAATATATATATTCACACTACCCGTTTCACTACAGAATTGCAGCTATTTATTATAATTATTAATTGTATTAAATCTATATTGAAGTTATAATTGTGTGTATATGTAAGCATTATGTATTATGTCCATAAAATATAAATGAAATTTCAAATTAGAAGCTGCTGTAAAGGGGCCTTGTCATACAATTATTGTAAAATTAAAAATATTATAACTATTATTTTATAGCTGCTGTATAGTGGCATTGTCATACATTATAATATTATAATAAGTTGACTAGAAATATATCTACAACGTCAGGATAAAAGCTGCTGTATGTGAGCATTGTCATTTACTTAATTTATACTAATTTTGAAAGTTTCTTATGTAAGGTTTCTTTCTTCTAACACGTCTTTTAAATTATAGTAGCTTTTCTTGATAAGAATTTTCTTAATAGTTTCTTTAAATTTTATCCCGTTAAGATCCCGTATATCCATTGGTAGCATATTGTAAAGTTTGACGCCATTACATAAGAAGCTTTTTGACACTTTTCTTAACCTAATAGCAGGGAGGTGGATGTTGCTTATCTGTCTCGTGTTATAGTTATGTGTATCCCCAACCAGAGTGTAGCTTTCGATATTTTTCTTTATGTACATTAAACATTCAAAAACGTATGCACTAGCTAGAGTTAACACATTTAGTTGCTTGAAAGCTTCTCGGCAAGTGTCTCTCGCCCTTAACCCTAGCAAATAGCGGACAGCACGTTTTTGCAAAATGAAAATTCTATTTACATTGGCTGCTGTCCCCCAAATAATAAGACCATATGTCATTAAACTATGGAAATAGGCAAAATAAACAGATTTAGCAGCATCCAACCCACAAAGTTCTTTAACTTTTTTGACTGCATAACATGCAGAACTAAGTCTACCTGCTAAATGATCTATGTGATCATTCCAAGTCAGTTTAGGATCCAGTCTGATACCTAGGAAGGTGAGCTCATCTGTAGGCTGTATCACGGCATCAGTCAATAAGTTTTGTCTGCATTTGATATTGGTGTCAAGGGTAAAGTGCATGAGTTTTGTTTTATTTATGTTCAATACCAAATTGTTACACTCAAACCATTCAGTTAGATTAGATATGGTCAAATTTATTTTTTCCACTATGTCGGTTTTATTTTTCGATTTTACTAGTAATGAAATATCGTCAGCAAACATAACCATGTCCACATCTTCAGGAATGCATACACTTACATCGTTTATGTATAATAGGAAGAATAAAGGACCCAGAATTGACCCTTGCGGTACTCCGCACAATATAGTGTCCTCCTTTGATTTCTTCCCGTGTATTTCTACCAATTGTGATCTATTGAGTAAATATGATGAACATAGTTGTAGATCTTTACCCTTGATGCCGTAGTGTTCGAGTTTCGCTAATAGGACGTCATGATGCACACAATCAAACGCCTTTGATAAATCGCAAAATATTCCATAAGTATGTGTTTTTGAGTCTAATGAGTTCAGTATGTCCTTTGTCATTGTTGTTAGAGCATCTGTTGTCGATTTAACCTTACGAAACCCATATTGTTTCTCATTAAGTATATTATTAGTATTAATATACTTCATTAATCTATTAAACATAATTTTTTCGAAAACTTTACTGAATATAGGCAGTAACGAAACTGGTCGATAGTTCTGTGCATCAAGACTGTCCCCTTTCTTGTAGAGCGGGATGACACGAGCCAATTTTAGCAGTTCCGGGAATTCTCCAGTGTTAAATGATTGATTTAATAAAGCTGTTATAGGGACAAGCAATTCCATTGTTAGGGATTTTATTAGCTTAGATGAGAGTGACCAGCAATCTGTAGAATTTTTTGATTTAATATCTTTAAATATTTTATGTACTTCGCTTTCATCAGTTAAGTAGAATATAGGTTCATTTGTAGGACATTGCAGTTGATGCCTGATGTACTGATTTACATGTTGTAACGCTTTTTTTGTATCTACGTTTAGATATTTACTTGTTTCTACTGCTACGTGTATAAAAAAGTCATTAAAATGGTTTGCAACCAATACCGAATCATTGGTTATTAAATCCTCGGATACCCTGACTTCCAATTCGGAGTCAGATTCTCCAGCCGATTTGCCTGTCATCTCTTTTATCACATTCCATGTGGTTTTTATCTTGTTCTTAGAATTTATGATTTTGTCTCTTAAATGTATTTGTTTTGCTTGTATGGATACCTTTTTATATATTTTACTATAACGCCTGGTATATTCTTTAAGATTTGATATATCATACGCTTCAAGGAGTTCGTATAACATGAATAGCCTTTGGCGTGAAATAAAAATACCTTTTGTAGCCCAATCTCCACATGTTCTTTTATCATGTGAGGCTTTTCTAGTTCTAATAGGCAGAAATGAATCTATTTGAGTCATAAAGTTTTTGAAAAAGGATGTGTAATTGTTTATATCTAAATTTTGTAAAACACTCGCTAATGAGCATCTTAGTTCACTAATTCTTTCCTTGGTTATAATCCTACCTGTTCTCTTTCCTTCTTTCTTGCCTGTTTCATGTATATTTCTTTCAATGATAACTCTTTGTGCTTTATGGTCAGATTTGATGCCTTGTAATACAGTTGCATCTACAACTACTCCATCGGTAAAAATGTTATCAATGCAAGTCCTCGAAGTTGGTGTAACTCTGGTAAATTCAAAAATTTGTTGTTTTAAAAGGAAACCGTTCATGAGATCGCTGAGTATATGGGTAGTATTACCATCCAAAGGAAAATTTATATTAAAATCTCCACAGATAATTATGGTTTTATTATTATTTCTACTAAGTTTAGTCAGGCACTCATCGAGTTTGTCAATAAATGTACTATCTTCTGTCGGTGTTTTATTTGTATAAAGTGCTAAGACGCAAATGTCATCCAACTCCACGCAGCTAACCTCGAACTCTTTATCAACTGATAATGCTACAATATCCGGTCTGTTCTTTGCCTTAATAGTATCCCTTACGTATATCATTGTGTTACCTCTTCTATATTTAGTTCTATGACAAGAACTTGCAATTTTGTAATTCGGAATGTTATAGTTACCAATACTATTTTTGTCCAACCAAGTTTCAGTTAAACATAATATATCTAATTTTGTACTCTCTAGAAATAGGCTTAAGTCTAAATATTTATGTTCAAGACCCTGCACGTTTTGATGTCCTACCACGATTAATTCCCTCTTTCCACTCTTTTTTATAGTTTCGTCTCGTCTTATATAAAATCCTTTTCATTTTTCGTTGTTGATGTTGATGGTTTATCAGTATTGGTAGCCCATGTGTTAATTTGTCTCTTGTTTATCATTGTTGGCTGTCCATGTGTGCCAATCGAATTGTTCCTGCAATAATCACCAATAAAGTTTGCAAAATACTGTTTGACTGTATGCACAGTTGCTCCCTGATCCCATAATTCGCAGATATTGACCAATTTAAAGTCGTGTTCACATGTTTCCAGATTATAAAGGTCACTATTCGCCTCGTAGATTGTGTCATTTATTCCTTCGTAGTTCTCTTTATAGTAGGGTATATTGTGACATATTAATTTTATTCCGTTCGTCTTTGCGATTTTGTGCAAATTTATAATTTCATCGACGTAGTGATTCAAGTTTCCAGCTTCTATACTTTTTAGGGCTATAACTAGAATTTGTGCATTATTTTTCTTTTCTTCCATGGCCTTAAAAGCAGCTTTCATGACTATGTTCATTGGTGCATTACTGTACACTTGGCTCATAACATTAATTTTTTTTGTAAATTCTGTGTTATGTATTCTGGAGGCGAAACCCTTTAGTGATTCGTCACCTATCATTCTTATATTTAATTCGTTTTTCCTTTCGTTTATCTTTTTATTTTCGATCACTGGTGATTTTGGATCCTCTCCTATACTCACACTTTCTTCCTCCTGCAGTAACATTTCAATTTCCTGTAACGTCTCTTCCAACTCTTTTTTTTCTAGATCATTTTTATGATTTGTTATACTTAAATCATCATACGATTCCCTTAGGTTTGCACATGTTATTTCTAAGTCTACGATTTGACCATTTAATTGCTGTACTGTTTTTTCTAAGGTCTGAATATTTTCATCCGAATCTTTCAACAGTTTATCATATTTTTTGTTTATCTTTTCCAGTTCACTCAATGTCTCTAGTTTGTCGGTTGATTTGGTTGACTTGTTTGTAGTGTCTTTTTGTTTCTGTAACAGTGCATTCTTTTTGCGTAATGTTTTTAATTCTATTGTTCTTTGTCGAAGAGTTGACTTTGTATTTATCAACTCCTTATTCATATCCGATATTTTCTTATCCATATTGTGTTCATTTACTGGGGTGTTTTTTCTTCTAATTTCTTCGTTTTTTTCTTTGATTGTTTGATGCAACTCTACCACATCGCTCTGCAGACGGACTCTTTCCTGTTTCAGATTGTCCAATTCCATTTTGTCACTTTCAATCTTTTCAAGTTTTGCATTCTTATCCTTGTATTGGTCTAACTCATGTTGTAGATTTTGCACCATAGTTTCCAGTTCTCTGTTTTTGTTGAGTGACAATTCATAGTCACTGTGTTCCAGTTTGTATTGCCTTACTAATTCTATATGGTTATTGCTATCTAATAAAAGGTCGTTATATTTTCTCTCAAGAGCGGTGAGCTCCAATTTTAATTTATTGTTTTGTTTTATCAATAGTAAGAATTCTTTTTCACTGTCATTTTGTTCTTTCAACAACTGCTCATTTAGCTTTAGAGATTTGTTGAGGTCATTAATGTTAATATTTTTCGTATCCTTGTTTGCCTCCTTAATCTTTATTTCCTGTTCCATCTGTTTTCTTTTTGATCTGGTAGTCATGTTAATAGTTATTTCTTATCACCCAAATATATATAAATTAATTTTTGTATGAAATTGGGTAGGTACGTAAAACGGAACGTATTTTATTTCTGAACGAAGATTAATCCGTCACAATGTTGTGTATGCGACAAGCAGATTGGAACGGAACGTATTTTATTTCTGAACGAAGATCAATCCGTCACAATGTATGTTGTTGTGTATACGATCAGCTGATTTGAGGGTTGATTAATTTTATTTTTGTCGTAATTACACAGTCAGTGCATCAAAATTTTGGAATTTCGCATGTGTGCGTAACATTTGAATTGTAACAGCTATTTTGGTGGTATCATATATGCGTAATAAGTGAAGTAATACAATATTTACCATGAAGTTCTTCTACTCATCAATGCTTTGAGGTTAGTTACAACCGGTAATAATGTTTCTGTTCGTTTTGCGGATATATTACACCTTTTTATAATTATTTATGTCCACCACTGACGAAAACCACTGTTTATGACAGGAGTCACACACACACACTAATTATAAATAAATAATGTAACTGTTACAAAACTTATTTATTTCTTCACTTATATTCTATGTATACTATACAATACAATACATATACTAAGACTGTAAAAAGTCGAGTCTGTATGTTGCATATTTTTTGAAAAGTATAATAAATTGTGATTATAGGATCGATACTGATGCCAAAACAGCAATTTTTAGAGTTTGTATCGACACCAAAACTACTGGAAGCATTTTGAAGGAACTTTCACTAGCAGATAGCTCTAATCTCTGGTAAACTTATAGGCTGTTGTTCATAAATGTGATTTAAAGTAACACCACCGTTTAGCCACCCTGTCCCTTTTCTATCTTAACCTTTTTTAATGAAGTATAAGGGAAAGGGATAGCAACACGGTTTTTAACTAAGTTTATGAATAACAGCAATAGGCTATAATCCATTGCGGTATGTGATGTGAAACCAAGTAACCAGAGACGAAGATCTACCTCCCAGTACATTAAAAGTACTTCATGGAGATCTATCATAGCCAGCAACTTCTAGGCATACGAAGTTGCGAATACAGCTAGTTATTAAATATATTTTTATATACTAGCAATAAACTTAGAATAATACATGTGACCAGGTATACAAATAAAACATTTTCACATGTTTCAGAAGCAAAGTCTCTGTACAAGAATGAATCTGAATTGTTAGCGAGTAGATGCATCGCCCGCCCCATGGCGAACCAGTGGGAGGGCGGTGGCCTTAGTGCTTGACGTCACGTGTGCGCTGCGCACGCGTCGCGTCGCCGCACGTAGTAGTGGTAGCGGTAGCAGCGGTGGCAGGTCTTGATGCCGCAGCGGTAGCTGAGTCCGCCCTGCGGCTTGCCCTTGCAGTATTTCAGCCCGCAGGGGTACCAGTTCACACATACCTGGAATATACCACCTTCTTAAACCTCAAAGTACTTAACTGTGCAGTTCTATTATAAGTATTTTTTTTCTTCATTTTGGGGTTATTGCCTGTCTCAAAACGATGAAATCTAACCATTTATAGTATGCAATAAGTTTTCATGGTTATAAAATGAAGCTCATATGTGGAGATTTGTAATTGGCTTACAGTTTCTCATAGTCGTTATCTATATTAGTATGAAATAGCTGTAAATCTTCCTAAGAATAAATAAAAATAAAATGTCATGGCGTGATGAATAGAGACGTATCATTAGTTTACCTCCAAGTGGCACATGCACTCCTTGTCCGGCTCCGTGTCTGCGAGGCAGCCCTCCACCGCGGGCGCGCCGTCCGTCGCCAGCGCGTGCGCAGGGAACGGCGTCACGGCAGACGAGTACGACTGGTCCACGCCTGCGGAACCAGAACCCTCCCTTCTCAATGTGTAGGCTGGTACGGTGGAACACAGAGAAAGGTGTACAGGAGAGTTTTTAAGGTTGAGATTTTCTCAAAAACTACTTGACCTATTGCAAATATTCTGTCACTGTGTGATAGATAAAAGTTAAAACTATGTAACTGTAAAATAATTATTAAATTCGGTCCAGTAGTTTTTGAGAAAATCTCGACCTTGTTGAGACCCCCTGTATACTTATCTCTGTCTTCGACTGTACGTAGTATTACATTATCTTTGGTGTAGGGCCTGAGAGTACGGCGCGAGTGGCGCCTATAGGAGTTTTAGAATTAAAACTATAGTGAGCCATTACTACAAATTATTATATATGAACGGATATCACTCACTTATATTGTTGAAGTCGGCAATTAGACCGACAGTTTCGACCGATTTCGACGGTGTTTTACAAGGTAAGCGCGCCACGCCCGCGTCGCCGTTAAAAACATCGCGCGAAGATAAGTCACCGGCGACGCGGGCGTGGCGCGCTCACCTTTTAATTGCCGACTTCAACAATATAAGTGAGTGATATCCGTTTATATATAATAGCCTACAATTAATATAATTTATTTCTTGTAGCCACGGATACCGGGATCGGTGGATACAAACATTAATTGTTTTTTGTGTTGGAAACCGATCCCGGTATCGGTGGAGACAAACTGCCGGGATCCGTTTCCAATCCAAACGGATCCCGGTATCGGTGGAGACAACCCCTATAGGAGTGGTTGGGGAGAAAATTAGTAACGTAAATGTTGCTTAAATTGAATTTTAAAAAGTCCGACCATCTTGTGGCGTTCGACAGCAAATAGGACCCATTCCTTTGAAATATAAGATAAGATAAATATTCTTTATTGCAAAAAAAGAATTACACAAAAGTCAATATTACAATTGGCGGTCTTATCGCTCAAAGCGATCTCTTCCAGACAACCTTTGGGTAGAGAATATGTATACGATTATACTATGCAATTATTCTTTGCAAAGTAGTATATATAATTGCATAGTAGTTGATCCTCAGATGATGATGATGACATTCAGAGGAATAGGTCCTAAATCTCTTATAAACTCATCATATCTCGCATTCCTCCGTTTCACATTCATTGCTTTATTCGACGGCATATATTTGTCATTCGTATGTATGTAATGCTCCCACTTCACTTGGCTGTTCGTATTTGCGTATTTGTCATAATTGCCATGTGTGGTTGGTATGCTTGACAAAATATTCGTCTTGTTACGATAAAGGAATCTTACAAACAAATATAATAAAACTAAACTACTTAAAAATACATTAAAAACCTAAAAATCTACCTAACTAAAAACATTTTAAAAAACTCGGCCCTCTTGGGAGGGCCGAGTCTTGTTTGTATGTATGTCAAGTATTTGACCAATAGCGCATACGATTAGCCAAGTGAAGTGCCACCATAAGACCAACACGAGAACTTGGTAGCTACCCATATCTGTGTAGTGTAACATATTTATTTATTTAAAATATGGTAACACAGCATTACAGTTATGAAACTAATTCACTGTGGACTTAATACAATATAATAAAATTCACATAATTAAAACTAACAATGAAAATTAAACTACGATTAGGTACCTATACAATAAAAATTAAAAAATACTGGACTCCCTATTATCCATCCCCTCGCAGAGTCTCAGACATTCCCAGCACACAGTCGCCCATCCACTCACAAACACGTCGCACTCTGGTGCGGATGCCAGGAGTGCATTGAGCAGCATCAAGGCGCGGAGCAGGGGAGAGTTCCTACGCGATAGCATAGCATATCATACTGCAGTAATGATTGCCGTATGTGCACGCACCGGTTCGCGGCGCCCACCGCGCCAGGTCCGCCGCCCGCAGGTACACGTGGTCTCGCTCGCCGCGCGCGGACGCGCAGTGCCGTGCCGCGGCCGGGGACAGCAGCCGCGTGGCGCGCCCCGCCCACGCGGTCGCGGTCATCTGCCGCCAACCCTTGTCTTCCTCGGCCACGCGGACGGTGCCAGGGTTTTTCTGACAAGAGTACTCAGTCAGATACGCTGAGAATACAGACTGACAAGCGTGTTTTGGCACTTTGAAAGGAGGGGCCAGTGTACGAAAGGTAAAGTTTTACGAGATGGCAGCGTTAGGGCTGACGTACCACGTCTGTGGACGGCGCCGCCCGCCAGCACGACGCCGTCCGCCGGTAACTTGCGCCGTCCGACAACGTGCACCGATAGACGGTGCCGGCAGACGCCGTGACACGCCGCGCCATGCGACGGCGCGGCGCCGCGCTGTACGCTAGCTCTTATAATTCCTATTTTTACCACATGCCAAAAGAAATCTTGTCGGAGTGTAGTGATTTCTAAGCAGTCAATAAACTATTTACCCAATCTTTCAAGCCCTCATTTATGATGAATTGAAAACCTTTGCTGAAGACAGCAGTGAACATAGAACTTACAAGTGGTGTAGATATATGCAAAGTAAAAAAAAACATTCGCGAAAATTAAAAAGTTGTTCGTTAACGATACAAAACCTACCTCTTTCGGCTTTCTATACCCTTTCGTTACACCCTGTCTTTAAAAAAGCTGTAAGTTTTCCGAAAATGTTGATGCATGCATTTTCTTCGTTACATGACATTTGCGCATTGTGAATATGCATTCAATGTCACACGAATGGATTTTGATAAATAACAAAGGTACCTGTCTAAGCTTTGCCATGGCATCTGGTGCTATGAAGTCTGCCTGTGCGGCGTGCGTGAGGAAGCACAGAACCTGGTGCCCCAGCTGGCCAAGCTCCTCCTCGTCAGGGATTATCACCTTCATGGCTTCCACCTCCTGGCAGACGACAAAATAATTGGGGTATTTGACAAGTATTGAATATTAAATGTATTTTGTTATTATTATAAAATATACACAAATTCATCATCAGTCAACTGGGAAATCGAAATTGAAATTGTACTGTGAAAAATTAATGCTTCGTATGCGCGTATTTTCAGTTTTTCTACGAAGGCACTAACTACTAAAATTAAAGGTTGAAAAAATATATATAGCAATCTTGGGGTATCTATTTAGAGACTGATGAATACCGATACACGATTGGATAAACTTCGCTCGATAGAAAAATATCGCAAACGTATGTTAAGGGGTATTCCCTTCCATGTCTTTTATAATGAAAATTACATCTAAACCGAAATAGTTATTCATACATAATACAAATCAAGATGAGGGGTATTATAAATACGAGAGCTTGTTTAAAAAAAAATCTGATTTTTGTGAGCGTATTTTTATTTCCCTGCCAAAATTCATAAAAATACGAATATCGAGGCGCCGTGCTCTTCACTCCGCCGCTGCGAGGCATTTTCTGTCTCGCGCTTGTTTTTGACAACCATATAGCGCATAGTAACTACAGGCATTTATATAAGTTTTGTTAGAAAGAGACAGAAACAGTACACGATGTATTGTGGATGTAGATCCATCATGCTTGGGTCTGCATAGTGCTAATGTGACTGTATAAAGAATAGTCCAATAAACTGTATCTAGTAGAATCACTCATGCAACTTTAAGTAGATATTTTATGACATTCAGTACATATTGTATGGTCATGGAAGGTGGGGAGAAGGTAATGGATGACTATGATAGAGGGGAGGATAGTATTGGAGTGCTAGGCTTATGGATGGATGCTGTAGCGGCCAAGTATCCTAATACTCATTTATTCGGCATATGGTACACTATGGAACACTTGGATACGTCAGTTTTTACACAGATAAATGATATTTTTACATTTGTATATCATATCATATGACTGGGTGTTGTGAGAGCAAAGAGCAGGACAGAACCACTGTTCCTAAAAACTATATGAAATCAAAATTGCAATTGTCATGTTTGCAAGTTTCACTTTAAACTATAATCCTAAACGCAACTGCCATCATTCATATGCTACATCGCGTAAGAGTGGAACAACTCGCTTAGCGGCAGCTAATATTACCGTACGCAATCTCGAATTGCTACAATTATAATACTATGCATGAATGGTGCGGTGACCGAATGTATTGTATGCTTACATTGGAGAAGTCTACTAGCTGCGACACGAAGACTCCATCGAGGCGCAGGAACTCCAGCGTCACCGTGTCCTCAGACACGTTCGCCGTGATGACCTCCTGCAGCACGTCGCCGCCCTGAGCAAGACACATGTACAATTCAGTATCAATGAAATCCTTACATTGTGATAAATTGATTTACTGTTTCTCTTGGCTCCTGTGGCATGCGACTATTGGGTGTTCTCGCTCGCAGAAAGGGACGTTACTATACAATAAAATATTATCGGAAAACAAATGCCTATCTATTGAATAAACTAATGTAAAGAGAGTCGAAGTAAAACAGATAAAGAAAGTAATTATTACCTGATTTCTAACATTGATTACAAGCTGTAGATTTGTTGGCCGAACGAGTAAATATAAGAGTACAATATTCAAAGCTAATATTCTCATTTTCTCTTCGGAGTTTTCATTTATAAATAAAAAATTCAATCCTGTAGCAAAAACATTTCCATTTTTGTTATTTTAACATGGCTTTACGAAATGCGTTTACAAAGACAGAGACATGTAGGTACTCATTTGAATATTTTTTCAAGAAAATATTTATTTACTAATTAAAACGTACACACACCAATAAATTGATATGTAACATAAATCAAATGCTCTGGGTTTTGTTATGACGAATAAAAAACGATCTATGTATGGATTGATTTATGCTTTATTTACAACAATCGAAGGCATATTTGTAAATAGTTCTCTACCCACCATATACACGTTTCATTATACGCAAAAAAAATCTTTCTTTCATAAAAATGCATTCAAAAATGACGAAATTAATAAGGCAAATGAACAAGAATTGAATATTTAACTATTTTATGACTTTTTCTCTATATAGAAATACAATTTGGCCTTGATGATTTATAACTTTTTACCTATTTATAAAAATATTTTGATAAACAACTTTGTTCACATATGTTGGTGGTGGTAGTCATAGTCAGAAACGCAAGTCACCGAACAAAGAAAAGTTGGTATGTACGTAGGCTTTTTCTTTTCATTTTCAATAAAAATCATTTGGGAAATGCATTCTTCATTTTCATGACAAGTTAATTAATTTTTGAGGTCATTCATTGCGACACGACCTCGCCCGACGCGCGCCCGAGCGAAGCCCGAACGTGATCCGAAACGGAAAGAAGGGCGATGTTGCACATAGCAAAGAAAGACAGCTGTCGTTTCATTTTCAGCTGATTTTTGTGTACGATCGTGTGACGCTGCGATCTGAAGCTGCGAGAGAAGCGTTTCGTAACTGTGCAAGCGAGCGAGTCGAGTCCGTGAGGTGGCGCGGGGCGCAGTGCAGTCCGCGGGCACGCCAGCCAGCCAGGGTCGCCACGGGAGGGACAAAGGGAGATGGTTCAGTGAGGTCGTGTCGCGCTGGTGAGCCGTGACGTCACTCGGGCGCGACGCGGAGGCCGATGCGGCGGGCGCGCGCGTGACAGCGCGGCGCGGACGGCGCGGCTCGGGGGCCAGCCTGGCCTCCAGTGACTCGGGCGACGAGGGCGCAGGCCGCCGGCCGCCGCGCAAGCGCTCACGCAGGCTGTCGCCGCCGCGCGACGCCGCTATGCACCCGCACGCACCGGCCAATGGCGCGCCGCACCTCAACGGCGACGCGCCGCGCAACGGCGAGGACTCGCCCGCCTCGCACCTGCAGCTCACCGACCAGGAGATCGTGCGCATCATGGGACAGCACCTGCTCTCCGTCGGACTAGAGTGAGTACCAGATACACAGCCCGAGTTGCCTCGGAGCTGTAATCCACAGCCCGAGTTACCTCGGAGCTGCGTTTGACAGCCCGGGGGCATGCACCAATTATTATGGGGATCTTAGTAGTACTGCTGGGAAACGATGCCTTGGAATTTTCAGTAAGGTGTTTGCATTGATTTTCCCGTACTATTGAAAACTCCTTTGTTTTGTTCATGAAGTATAAAGGCTTCATGTAAAAAGAGCCATGTACCCAAGTATAATGCAAGAAAAAGGTTCTGCTCATAGTGCAAACAATTCCTAAAGTTCTGTCTTATTTGTGGCTGCTGCATTTCCTTTTGGCTCGGTTTATTTCCACCATAAGGAATGATTAACCACTTTTGGTATCTCTTGATTGTCACTAACATCTCGGTCACAGAAACATCAAAAGCTTGTTCTGTCGCCAACTGTTGAGGCACAGAACTTCTCTTATGCACAATAGAACAATTGCCACGCCAGAATCATTGTACACACGAAGACAGAGATAAGTATACTCAATAGGGTTGAGATTTTCTCAAGAACTACTGGACCGAATTTAATAATTCTTATACAGTTACATAGTTTTAACTTTCATCTATCTAACAGTGAAATAATTCTTGCAATAGGTCAAGTAGTTTTTGAGATAATCTCAACCTTAAAAACTCCTGTACACCTTTCTTTGTCTTTGAACATACATACAGTACTCTATTCACAATTATGCATCCTTCCTACTACTAAATATCAACTCTATGTATTTGTCTCATATGCCCTATTTCAGTTTACCTTGTAATGTGTCATCTACAATAATCAATACACTGGCCAGCCAATTATTAGCTTGCAGCAACAGGTGGGCAGGGCAGACAGACCCCTACCTATAGAGACAATGCCCCATAGCATATAGCTGGACACACATAATACTTATTTATTAGAATCAGTAACAATATTACAGTAATTTGTTATTACCATGCTTAGCAAAAAAACATTTGTTGTGGATAATAAATACATGTAAACCAAAGACCAAATAAAGTGTCTTATTTTGTAAACAAAAACTACCTTACCCTACTAACATTTTAGGCTATTCTGTGATTATTGCATAGTTTTTTTAACATTATTTGATCGGATTACTTTATTTTCACAATGATAAACAGGTTCGATCAATCAGTTCCTTCAGTGTTACATCACAACAGTAATTAGACAGTCATATTTGTTTACCAAATAAGACACTTGATTTAGGCTGGGGTATACTGATGTGCGTCCATTTTCCCAGCTTCTTCAGAGTTTATGTGATTTCTGACTTTTTAAGATAAGATAAATATAAATATTCTTTATTGCAAAGTAAAAGGAATTACACAAAAGAAATATGCTAATACAGTTAGTATCACAATTGTCGGTCTTATCGCTTAAAGCGATCTCTTCCAGACAACCTTTGTTTAGAGAATTCAGCGGATGAATAGGTAGCTTGTTGAGCAATAATTAAATATATATCTATTATATATATATTTTAATTAGTCATTTAAATGGAAAAAACTGGCAATGTGACATAAAGACATGGCATTTGTAAGTCATATTGTTATACAATGATTCTCTGGCCTTTGCAACTAACTTCCTTGTTCATTTGTGTACTAACTTAGCTATAGCTACCTATAACATGCTGTTATCAACCTTGGTGGTTTAACATAATTACCTTGGCCTAATGAGATGAACAATATTAGCAATTGCTATTTAATTTTCAAACAAAACAAGATGTCTAATGTATGTACGGTGGAACACAGAGAAAGGTGTACAGGAGAGTTTTTAAGGTTGAGGTTATCTCAAAAACTACTTGACCTTTCGCAAAAATTATTTCACTGTTTGATAGATAAAAGTTAAAACTACGCACTGTAAAAGAATTATTAAATTCGGTCTAGTAGTATACTTATCTCTGTCTTCGACTGTACAATATCTGTGACAGAAACATTCCCTTATTCTAAGCCCTTATTGAATACTAGCTGCTTCATGTTTGCCCTAGATATTAATAGTTCCTGCTTCACTAACATGCATATATCTTCATTATTATCTTATTGATTCTTTGGCATTGATCTCCTATAAACAACTAGATACACAGTCTGCCTTCTAAAAATTTCCGAGCGCAAAGAAGGTCCAAACGGATGAATGGACCCTCATTTGCTTTATTGGACATTATTTGGACGTTAACAATGGACCCTTATTTGGACGTTTTTTGAATTGTTTTAGTAAGACCTTTGTGTATCTAGTTGTTTATAGGAGATCAATGTTCTTTGGACAGCTTTTATATCTACTCCCCAGTACATATATATTTTGTTTTGTTTGTTTTCTGTGTTATTCTAATTGAAGAGCTATATTATTGTAACGTTTCATTAAAATCCATTCATTAGTTTTTGCGTAAAAGAGCAACAAACATCCATCCTCACACACATGCATACACACCCTCACACATACAGATTCGCACACCACACTCGAGTACACCATCATTGTCGCCATCGTCCGTGCAGTCCCTATGGGGTCGGCTGAAAACCAGCGCTGTGGCCTGTTATGTCAGGCCGCAGCACTATGCTGGGCTGATGCCCATTTAACACCACAACAACAAACCTATATTTGTACCAACTATATCTATTTGTACTTTACTATTTGTATGTGTTCCTATTCTGTTAATGTGCTTCTGTAATTTGTGGTGTTAAATAAATCTGTTTTCTTTCTTTTTCTTTCATCCATTCATACAAACTTTCGCGTTTATACATTAGTGAGATGAGATTACATTCGACCACTCAATATAATTAAAAATATACATAATACGACATTGTTATTATATATTTACAACGCTGTGAGATTCTTATGTAATATATAAATAAATATTCTGATCTACAGTTGGAGGTAGTTTAGTACATAAATTGTGTTGGTAAAAGACGGTGGTGTCCGAGATTGTAAAAGACATTGCCACATTTCAATGGAGCTTTACCATTTAAGCTGGACCTATCATTTTGTTGGGGACTTATTACAGGTTTCATATTGCATAATCCTAATCAGTATCATTTTCTACTACTCTCGCAACTCCTATAGAAGAATAACAAAAACAATGAATAATTCGCTTCGATTTCTTACTATTTTCTGAATTCTTAATTAAGCTGTTTTTTCGACTCGCCGCTTGTACATAACTTTAATTTAAACCAATAATTTTAATAAAAAATGGAGATACTTTTACATTTATTCGTTATCTTGTACAACTAGCAGTTGATGGTGGGGCAGAATCTGGCATTGTCTTTTAGCTGAACTTTATAAACCCTGACGTGAAGAAGAGTTCTTATTGCGTCGAAGGTTTAAGAAATCCTGTTTGCTGCGTTTGGTATACCTATAGTTAATATCAGCGCTATGGACAGTCGACACAGACATCACACTTCACACTATTGATAGTGATACCGATAACCACATCTACAATTGTTGTGAGAGTTGTGATAACAGTACTTATCACTAATAATTTAGTTTAGCTTTATCATTGTGTATTTTATTTGAAAACAATTTTAAATGGATAATTATCAAGAATGATTCCCACAACTATGACACAGAATACCTATAATATTATGTGGGCCCAAATCAAGTGTCTTATTTTGTAAACAAATATGATTGTCTAATTACCTGTTGTGATGTAACACTGAAGGAACTGAGAGATCGATCCTGTTCATCATTGTGAAAATAAAATGATCCGATCTAATAATGTGAAAATAACTGTGCAAAATAACCACAGAACAGCTTAAAATGTTAGTAGGGTGGGGTAGTTTTTGTTTACAAAATAAGGCGCTTGATTTGGGCTTCAGTTTAGATATGGAAATTGAGATGAATAATAGGAATATGAATAAAATTCTCAAAGAGGTTTTTATTTATTGAAATACAGACAGATCGTAAAGCAGGTAACCTTTAACATAGGCAGTCGTATGTGACAGTTTCTTTTAGGTTGAATATTACATTTGGTGGTCACGACATAATCAAACGATTCCAAAGTGAACAAAAGACACCCATTGATATAAGGACAATGAAAAATCCACTTTGTTCACCTGGGTGATGTCACAAATTAGAATAAACCAAACCTAGTATGTGAGATGTTTGTTAATAAGGTGGGCAGACAAGTAGAATAGCCACCTAGGCGCGAATTCATAAACATGATTTAAAGTTATTCCACCGTTTAGGCAGTCTGTGCCTTTCTGCCTTAAGGGGCGGCGAGCTGTCAAACTCGAGCGCGAGACAGAAGATGTCTCGCAGCGGCGGAGTGAAGAGCACGGCACAGTGACTCCATATTTGTATTTGTATTGATTTTGGATGAATTTCGGTTGGGAAATTAAAATACGCCAATAAAAATCAGATTTTTTTAAACAAGCTCTCGTAATTATAATACCCTACATTTTGATATATATTTCGTATGAATAACTATTTCGGTTTAGACATAATTTTCATTTTAAATGACATAGAAGGGGTATGTTTGCGATTTTTTTCTATCGAGCGAAGTTTGTCCAATCGTGTATCGGTAATGGTATTCATCAGTCCCTAAATAGACACCCCAAGATTGCTATATATTTTTTTCAGACGTCTAATTTTAGTAGTTAGTGCCGTAGCCTTCATCGAAAAACTGAAAATACGCGCATACGAGGCCTTAACGTTTTTAACGAAGTATGAAAGGGACAACAACACGGTTTAAGGGATTTGACGTTTAACTAGGTTTATGAATGCAACACCGGAGTGATTGCTGGATCGTTGCCGACCTTTAAGGACGCTTTAAACATATACATGTTTCTCTTGCAGCATCCTAGAATGTTATGTATTATGTGTCTCAGGCGCAGCGCCAGTGTCCTGATGGAGGAGTCCGGCCTGTACCTGGACCACCCCGTGGCGGCGACGTTCCGCGTGCACGTGCTGGCCGGCGACTGGGCCAAGGCGGACCACGACCTGCGCGCGCTCAACGCGCTGCTCGTGCTCGAGCCCAGGCACGACCCACGAGCTATGACGGTCAGTCACACAATATATTGTATTAAGTTAACGGACTCGACGGTTTGTCATTTGCCAATTTCATGTTACAGAGTATTCCATATCTTAAACTATAGTCTTCTTTCTTCCTCCAGAGTAGTTGCCGAAGCGTCGTCACCCTGGACGAAGCAGCTCAACAGTCACGTTCACTCCCGTGTTCTGTAGTGGAACTCTTGAATCTAGCTTGGCACTGTAGATCTTGCGTGTGAAAATGTTCGCGAATGTCAATCAATATGTTGGAGTTATGGAAATTTTTTGTGCAAGGTCTGCAGTTTCGAGCGAGATTCAAGACTCCCTACAGAGCTCGGGAGTGGACGTGACTGCTGAGCTGCTTCGTCCAGGATTGATGACGTTTCTGCGACAACTGACAAAATGTCGAGTCCTTTCATCATCAGCCCCTATCAGTCCACTGCTGGACGTAAGCCTCTTCCATAGCACGCCACTCAACCCGATTCTCGATCATTTGCATCCAGTCTCTGCGAGCCACCTTGCGAAGGTCATCCATCGAGTCCAATAATGAACTAAAATACTCCTTGGTCTACCTCTGCTGACCCTTCCATCAACATTCGCTCTAAATTTACCCAAAAGTCTCGTTTATATCCCAGGAGATGAAGTTCATAGTGCTGGAGCAGAAGTACCTGGAGCACCTCGAGGCCGGGCGCGCGCTGGACGCGCTGCACGTGCTGCGCAACGAGCTGACCCCGCTGGGGCACCGCACGGCGCGCGTGCACCGCCTCTCCGCGCTCATGATGTGTGCGGACGCGCACGAGCTGCGGGCGCGCGCGCTGTGGCCGGGCGCGGGCGAGGCCTCGCGCAAGGGCGTGCTGCAAAGGGTGCAGGTAATATAATGATGAAGAGAAATGACTGTTTGGAATAGATGATTCAATTCGCGTAAAGTACCTAATTGTCAGCCGCCGTGCCTTTTGCCGTGCTGTGCTGAGCGAAAGTAGGTCAACGCGGGCAGGCGGGGGTGAAGAGCAGGGTCGACAGGTAGCCGGCCGGTGTCTCGCCCGTTTGCTATTAGTGTAATTTGACACGCTTCCACTGTGCTTTTGCGTTGCATGGGTTGGTATCGAACAAGCGTTTGGTGAATGCCAGATTCTGCCCCACCATCAACCGCAAGTTGTACAAGATAACGAATAAATGTAAAAATATCTCCGTTTTTTTATTAAAATTATTGGTTTAAAATAAAGTTTTGTACAAGTTGCGATTCGAAAAAAACAGCTTAATTAAGAATTCAGAAAATAGTAAGAAATCGAAGCGATTTATTCATTGTTTTTGTTATTCTTCTATAGGAGTTGCGAGAGTAGTAGAAAATGATACTGGTTATGATTATGCAATATGAAACCTGTAATAAGTCCCCAACAAAATGATAGGTACAGCTTAAATGGTCACGTAGTTTTGTAGGTGGGGCAAAGCTCCATTGAAATGTGGGAATGTCTTTTAATGTCCGTTTTTCAATATAATTAGTACCGAAGATATTGAGCGGTTGAATGATTCCAGCAAAACGAACGTCACGGCCACTATACACACTGTTTCTGTCTCTTTCTAACAATTTTTTTTATAAATAATAACATTAATTCAAACTATTTATTGCAGTCACAAAGACCATTATAAATGTTAGTAAGTATTGACAGTTAAAGCTGGTATAGATGTGGGCAATAAATCAAATTGATATCTCCATAAACGTTACTTTTGCAGCGGGGTGAGTTGACCACTAACAATTTTAAAAGGTGGTTTCTCACCCATGGGTGAAATTTATGGAGGGGGTGAGTTGCCACCTAAGCCACTTAAAACTATGTTAGTGTTTATAGGTTGTGCATTACGTGCTATGACAAGCGACTTAGGTCCGATTCCGAGACCTCGGGACATGTACCCCAGCTCTCGCTCCACACCGCGAACGAACACAGTACGGGATGTGATGACAATCAGCGCTGTGCCCAGTCACCCCAGTGGCTGGGCACAGCATTTCAGCTGATCACAGGCCTTTTACTCATATTATTTTAAGTTAGCTCTAAGTGTATAAATAAGGTCAACTTGTATGTATAATATGTGTAATAAATATTTTTCATTTCATTTCATGTAAGTGTCTCAGAATCTGACTGTCCATGGTATCAGCAATGCCCTTCAGGGTGCTGTTAGGGCTGCCGCGAACCTGGCGCATCAGGGACGCAACTCTTTAGCGTAGTAAAATAGGTTTGATCATTAAACCACACGAGAAAAGATGAAGACCATATAGATTAGATTAGATTTCTTTATATCATTTTTACATAATAAAATACTATACAATAATATAGGTAGTACATTATGTCAAATATAGTCGTATTTATAAAAACGATCGTCAGGTAATAAATAGCTTAGTCAAAATGAATACAAATTAATGTTAGGTATAACATTTAAAAAGTGTTATTAAATTAATATAATAACTATAATATATTTTTTTGTTTTTTAAATGCAATAAATGTGTTTGTCGTGCGCAGGCGCAGCTCCCGCCCGCGCTGATGCTGGCGCAGGGCCGTCTGCGCGCGCTGCTGGCGCAGGCCGTGGCCTCGCAGACGGCTCGGTGCCGCTACCACTGCGCGCACAAGCCGCCGCTGGACGAGGTGTCTCCGCTGCCCGGCACCGGCCCGCTGCCGCCGCTGGACGCAAGCGGAGACCCCGTGCCGCCGCCCATCGCCTTCACGCTGCTGGCAGACCACCACTGTCCGGTGGACAGCTTCCCGTTGCACCAGCTACAGGTAAATCAAATCTAATTTAATTACACTCTATGCGATGAATTTCTATCTAATTTAATTCGAATTTAATTTAGCTACATTATTTGTATTAATTAATACGAAGCATATTAATTTAAGACTTCATCATCAGTCTATTTTTTTTTGTATGTTTCGCCCATGTACCTCCGACAAGGTGGTCGGAGCCTTTATTTGGCTTGACATGATTTTCGTGGTTTTTTTAACCTTGCTATTTATTAGGATCAATGCATACAATATGTCGCATGCACTGGTGACCCTGATATCCTATATTTACATAAGTACTTACTCCTTAAAATGGGTCTGACGCAGAATGTGCACTTCGCAAAATGTACACTCGACAAAAAATGCGCATTTCGCATTTGGTGCACTTCTCAAAATGAGCACTTCGCAGAATGCGCACTTCGCAAAATGTGCATTTCGCAAAATGAGCACTTCGCAGATTGAGCACTTCGCAGAATGAGCACTTTTTGTGGAAGTTGTTAATTAATAAAATAGATATGGGTACTGGGTATTTAAAATAAAATAAATACTTTTACAAAGTAATCATTTATTTAAAAAGTTATCCACTAAGTTTTGACTGTCAATTAAATATTTCCTTACATACATAGCTTCGCATTCTGCGAAGTGCTCATTTTGAGAAGTGCACCAAATGCGAAATGCGCATTTTTTGTCGAGTGTACATTTTGCGAAGTGCACATTCTGCGTCAGACCCCTTAAAATTAGTCAAAACTTATAGATACTGTTCTTATTTCAGTCTATTTATATTGCCCCACTGCTCGGCCACAGACCTTCCCTTACATCGAGGGAGCTGGGGCCATGATCCACCACGCGGGCCCACTGCGTATTGGCGGATTTCACATGCCTTAGATTTTATTCGGCATGCAGGTTTCATCACGATGTTATCCTTCACCGTTTTTGAAAGCACTCGGTAAATGTACGTAAGTTTTGCCGTCGAAAAAACCGAGGATAACTCATTGGTACATGGCTGCCCTGGCTGGGAATCGAACCTGGGACCTCCATATTGCAAGTCCATTGACCCAACCACTGAGACCGAGCTCTTAATTTATGACTACTATATTTATTAATAAAAATATGTCTATGTCTAAACATAAAGCCATATGCACCAAGCCATGGAACACTAATTATACCACTTCTTACCCGTGGTACTATACAAGCCGCACTCTTCTCCGAACGCGAACTTTTTAAACTTTTCTTTAGAGTTCATTAAACCCAGACAGTTTTGGAACCCGTTACGGTCGGGGTAACGTAACAAAGACAGAGATAACTATACAGGGGGTCTCAACAAGGATGAGATTTTCTCAAGAACTACTGGACCGAACTTAATAATTCTTTTACAGTTACATAGTTTTAACTTTTATCTATCTAACAATGAAAATTCATTTATTGCATATCACACACATATTAGGTACATAACACAGTTACAATTCACAATACATGTGGACCCCGTCGGGCAGCAATATGGGAAGGCAGCTCGACATTGGACTATTTCAAATCATCGTCTAAGTATTTCTGTAATGAATAATCTGTAAAGAATGAAATTCTTGCAATAGGTCAAGTAGTTTTTGAGATAATCCCAACCTTAAAAACTTTCCCATACACCTTTTTTCGTCTTCGACCGTACGAACATCAGCAGATCAATGGTAACACTTGTAGTACGATTTCAACTCTTACTACGCAGATTATAAGAACTGTCCAAAGTCCATAGTGTTACAGTTGATGTACGAATTACATAGTGTGTAGGTACTCTTCATCATCATCATCATCATCAGTCTATTTATATCGCCCCACTGCTCGGGCACAGACCTTCCCTTACATCGAGGGAGCTCGGGCCATAATCCACCACGCGGGCCCAGTGCGGGTTGGCGGATTTCACATGCCTTAGAGTTTTTTTTTCTTCTTCTACGACATGCAGGTTTCATCACGATGTTTTCCTTCACCGTTTTGAGAGCACTCGGTAAATGTACGTAAGTTTTTCCGTCGAAAAACCGAGGATAACTCATTGGTACATGGCTGCCCTAGCTGGGAATCGAACCTGGGACCTCCATATTGCAAGTCCATTGACCCAACCACTGAGCCACCGAGCTCTTTAATACATAGGTACTCTTAATTATTTACAAATAAAACAATTTTTACAATCAGTCAATTAGTTGTGAAAATCTGAACCTTATTGAGGCCTCTTAATAAGAGGGCAAACATAACAAATTCAAAGCGAATTGAGCCAGTGTCTTATAATTTTCATTCATGTTGCAAGGTATGTCAAAATGTTTCAAAAGTCGTACGTTTTCCGTACGATTTCGATCTAGCGGTCGTACATTACTTAAATGTCCAAAAAATCGTAGGAGTACGATTTAAATCGTACATCTGGCAGCCCTGCCTCTTATATCTCTGTCTTGCGTTCAAAGTTCAAAGTTCTTTATTGGTATTACTAATATATATAGCTCGACTACCACTGACTGACTGACTCACTGACTGACTCACTGATTGACATGCCCGTTTAGTCTGAAGGAGTTCCCGGAGGTGAAAGTGATGTAGGGGGGAGTTGTACAGTTTAGTGATTGGACCAGAGGAAAACTATAGGGAAGTGAAAAAAACAAGATGGCGGCGGGTCACGTGATGCCATCTCCGCCATTTTCCAACCGATTTCGTTCAAATTTGGAACGCGTGTCACATGGTCCACCTACTTTGTGAAGAAACTGAAAAACAAAAGAAAAACAAAATGGCGGCGGAAATATAGCCGATTGAAAATTTGGACATTTCAGACCAAACTTTGACGAATTAGCTGGCCTAGCACGAGCGCATGAGGAATATCCAACCAATTCCACTTCGTAGCACATATGATGCAGTATACCAGAAAATTGTCATTTTTGGGAAAAACAAAATGGCGGACGAGCAGTAAACCATAATATTTTTTCCATATATTTTCCTATACGAAACGAAAGGATTACTGGCGTGCGGTAAATATCTATCAGTAACTATAGCGAGGCCGAAGGCCGAGCAACCTCCCGCGAGGCCGAAGGCCGAGCTCCGCGTAGGGCGAAGCCCGAAGCGATAGAACACCGCGAGGCCGTAGGCCGAGCTCCGCGTAGGGCGAAGCCCGAAGCGTCCCCTTGTCAAGCAGAAACAACTCCCCACCTTCCAAGTAACTTTTGCGAGGCCGAAGGCCGAGCCGGCCCGCGAGGCCATAGGCCGAGCTCCGCGTAGGGCGAAGCCCGAAGCGTCTCCTTGCCAAGCAGAAACAACTCTCCACCTTCCAAGTAATTTTTGCGAGGCCGAAGGCCGAGCTCCGCGTAGGGCGAAGCCCGAAGCGTCCCCTTGTCAAGCAGAAACAACTCCCCCACCTTCCAAGTAACTTTTGCGAGGCCATAGGCCGAGCTCCGCGTAGGGCGAAGCCCGAAGCGTCCCCTTGCCAAGCAGAAACAACTCCCCACCTTCCAAGTAATTTTTGCGAGGCCGAAGGCCGAGCCGGCCTGCGAGGCCATAGGCCGAGCTCCGCGTAGGGCGAAGCCCGAAGCGTCCCCTTGCCAAGCAGAAACAACTCCCCACCTCCCAAGTAACTTTTGCGAGGCCATAGGCCGAGCTCCGCGTAGGGCGAAGCCCGAAGCGTCCCCTTGCCAAGCAGAAAAACTCCCTACCTTCCAAGTAACTTTTGCGAGGCCGAAGGCCGAGCCGGGCTGCGAGGCCATAGGCCGAGCTCCGCGTAGGGCGAAGCCCGGAGCGTCCCCACGCTACCAAAGAATAAGATGCCCTTGCCTTTCGAATTATGAACAAAGTTATGGAAATTGTGTACAGCTAGCAACGTTTGGCTTTTGAAAACTTTTTTTAAGTTTCTGGCATACGGGCATTTCGAGCGTTGCTTGATTTAAAAATCACAACAATAACCTACTTTAAATGAGCAACCTCTTTTCGAAATAAATATTTTGCACAGAGTTTTGAACTTGCAACTTTCGGGCGGTGCTTGATATAATTAGTGGATGGCTTGCACGAATTATTTGCACAGCGAACAATCCGGATAATGTTTATTTAGTTGCGGCGCCTACAACACGAAAACAAAGCCGTCTCGCGGGCCGCGCGCGGCCCGCGCACCATGCAACACCTAGTTGCAGGTATATAAATACAGATGTTCACAGATAATTATGTTCGCTGCAATGCAACTGCCTTTCGGCGTACAATATTAATGTTCCGAATATATTTACTATATTTATTTATGCGTCTACTAAAGACTTGCATCTCCTATAATGTCCTCAGGTGGTGAGCGAGCACTGCGACGAGGTGTGGTTCTGCCGCTGGTCGCCCGACGGCACCCGACTCGCCTCGGGCTCCAAGGACAACACGGTCATCATATGGGACTTCGACCCGGCGGCGAAGCGGCTCTCGTTCAGGTAACACACGCGTCATAGTAAGGGCTGGGAAACAAAATGGTTAATAGCGTTATTTGGCCAATAGATGGCTCTGTGTGTCTTTTACAACGCGCTATCGTTTCGTGCTTCAGAAAGGCTTATAACTTAATTTTGAATGTATTAAACGTGTGTTCTCCTGAAGATATCTCGTTTAAGTATGTAGTATATTATAATAATATATATATCTGTGTATGGTATGTATTACATGATAAATATGTGGTATGTAATGTAATATATATAAATAAAGTATGTATGTAAAGAGTAGAATTAAATATTTGAATTTTGTTACGATTCTCTGGTAAACATCGCATCGCCTTAACCTTGTCTGCAAGCCAAAGGTTGACTGGTCGAGAATGCCGCATGACATTAAGTCCGCCTGTACAATATATTGTGTATAAGGAATAAATGAAATGAAATGAAATAATATTGTATATTATATTTTAACTTAGATTTGACAATAAATATTAAAAAGCTCGGTGGCGCAGTTGCCGGGTCACTGGTCAATGTACTGTTAAGAATAAACATTTTTTCATTTTCATTTGCAAGCGAAAAATTCTGTCAGCGATGAGCGCAATAGACGAAGCGAGGGACAGGGGTGCCGCATTAAATCCATGTCGATATCTCTAGGCTTCACGTGTCGCTAGGCAATGTTGCGCTCATGTGCGCACTCCTGGCTAGGGGGGAAGTCTGTGGTACACACAAATAGACGGATGGTGACAATAACTACGCCGCGTTGTTTCTGCAGGAAGTCGCTGGAGGGCCACACGTACGGCGTGTCGTTCCTGTCGTGGAGCCCCGACGGCCGCTACCTCATCGCCGCCGGCCCGGAGGACTGCCCCGACCTGTGGATATGGAACATGGAGGTACAGCCCTCCGGGAATCTAGGAGTTTTCCTGTCACTTGTTCACTGTTCAAAGGGAACTGGGAACTGTACAAAAATGTACACAACTTACAATAAAGAAAAGACATTGCCACATTTCAATGGAGCTTTGCCCCACCTACAAAACTACGTGACCATTAAGCTGTACCTATCATTTTGTTGGGGACTTATTACAGGTTTCATATTGCATAATCATAATCAGTATCATTTTCTACTACTCTCGCAACTCCTATAGAAGAATAACAAAAACAATGAATAAATCGCTTCGATTTCTTACTATTTTCTGAATTCTTAATTCAGCTGTTTTTTTCGAATCGCAACTTGTACAAAACTTTATTTTAAACCAATAATTTTAATAAAAAAACGGAGATATTTTTACATTTATTCGTTATCTTGTACAACTTGCGGTTGATGGTGGGGCAGAATCTGGCATTGTCATTTACACTAGAGATATTTATAGGTAAAGTTATGCTCCATTCCTTTGCGGTGAAACGAACCTAGGATGGAGTTTGAATGTAATTAGTAAGACGTGACGTCACTTCTTACTATCTGGTTTTCAAATGTTCTATATTCACATTTGATAAGAACGTCTATTTTGTATCGATAATATTTTTATTTTCAGTTACTTGTTTAACTACATTTAACTACATCATAAACGTTTCGCTTACTTGTTCGTTGTTGACAGTCAAGTAGTAATTAAACAATGATAACTACTCTTCTAAATGCGACCTCTTTAACTCTAGTTCTGTCTGGTTCAGATCATTAATTAACATCAACTTCTTTGGCAACATAACATTTCATTCATGATACTCTTCAATTCGCACCTCACTCACCTGGTTCGTCATCACTCGCGTGTTTGGACACACACACACACACAGACACAAACTCACACACACAGGAGACATTGTATTTTGTAATATTATATTTATATAGTTTGCTATCTCAAATCTTATATCTCGATGTAGAAAGACGCATTATAGTGTTATAGGTGAAGACTTGTAAATGGTTTTGTTTGTAAAATAGTTAGGCACATGTTTGTATAAATAACTGTTAGTCTTCCGAATATGTAAAAATAAAATAAAATAAATAAACCATTGCTGATAATCCGTCTTTCGGACTCATTCATTCGGCCCGCAGTTAACTGTATCCCGGGCTAAATACCCGTCCTAAGAGATTCTTCTACGACTATTTCCACAGTTTGTTCTATTGTTGTCAGAGCGAGCAGCTGCACCTGAAGATGAGCCACTCGCAGGAGGACTCGCTGACGACGGTCGCGTGGCACCACTCCTCGGACAAGTTCGTGTGCGGCGGCGCGCGCGGACAGTTCTACCACTGCGGCATTGACGTCAGTAACATACTATATACATATGATAAAACCGTTTGTTCTAACACTTTATGTAATGCTAAGCCATTCAGATAGTTCAACCGACCTATTGTATATATAGTTTTTAGTTTAGTTTATATTTTTTTAGGTTTATTTATTTATTTATTTATTCTTTATACACGATTTTTATGTACAGGCGAACTTAATGCCATGCGGCATTCTCTACCAGTCAACCTTCGGTTATACATATAGGATTAGGCGGTGCATTGTTGAGGAATGTTAATCTAAAAATACTACCTACTACTACTAATAGTATGAATAATTACATACATAAGATGATACACATATTACACACACGATACATACGATTATATACCGACTATATATGGTTAACATAATATAACATATATAACAAATTCTATATTACCACACATACATTAAATATCAATGGCTTTACTTATATACTTATACGTACCTACATAGATATGCATAGAATAAATACCTACCTTGAATAAATAAATATTCTTACCTACAAACAACGTGATGAATAGAAGTTAATTAATAAGAAAAAAGAAATTCAATTTGAGTCTAGTAGATGCTGTCGGACCTGTCTTTTAAATTGGTATTTGTTTGGTGCCTTCCTGATATCTTCAGGAAGACTGTTCCATATAGGTTAGTATTATTTAAGATAGTTATTTTTAGGATTTTATTGTTATTTGAATAAATGTTGTTCACACTTTATTGTACAACACACAAATACATTAATAAAAATATAAAGAAAACACATTGGCACAAAGGGCCAGCTTATCTCAAAAGAGATTTCTACCAGAAAACCCGAAAAGAGAGCGGTGGTAGTCGTGTCTACTACACTACTAATTAAGGCGACCGCCGGCCATGAGCGAAAAGCTATCAACTATCAAACGAGTGGTCGAGCAGCGAGTGGCGAGTATTTTTGTAGTTCGGCTATCAGCGAGTGTCGCTGAGCGACGGGCGATTATGCCTTGATCACACGTACCGAGCAAATGGGCGAGACAGTGCTCTCGGCCGAGTACTCGGTACGTATAAACATAATGCCGAGTGCTCGGCCGAGCGCTCGGCCGAACGAAGCGGCGAGACAGGAGCTCGGCACCCGTTCTACTTACTAGGCCGAGTGTCCACCCTCCCGCTTCCCCGCACTGTCTCGCTCGCTCACTCGGTGTGTCTGAACGTGCACACATCTCGCAACTCGCCACTCGGCCACATGCATGATTGTCGTCACGTCACCGCGCGCGCCTTTTCTCGCGATAATTTTAAATTCAGCAGGATTAGAGGTAGAAGTACCTCTAATTCTTTAAAAACAGTGTTTGTAGCGCCAAAATCAGATCTTCTCAACATCCATGGTCTTGTCCAAATCCGGCGTTGCTCTTTTTCCAACAATTCCTTTAATTCTTCTGCTAATAGTGGAATGAGTAACTTTGTATATTTTCTAATAATCTTTTTACGATCCATCGTGTCCCAATCGTGGTCTCAACAGAACTGAACTGACTGTGCTAATTTCAAAATACGTGTGAACAGCTACTCGCTTACATCACTGTCTCGGCCGAGAACCATTTTACTGTCTCGCCCGTTTGCTCGGTACGTGTGATCGAGCCATTAGTCTCTTCACTCGCCCGCTCGCCAGTATAGCTCAGCGAGTGGGCGAGTGTCGCCGGGCGATGGGATGTACTCGCTCGGCGACAAAATAGCGGTGTGAACAGTCGGCGATGAACTATTAATATATGCATCTCTTTTGTTTACACGGAATATAGTATCTTTTGTACGTTTCTTAGGCGAGCATATAGCCGGGATTTACTCGCTTACTCGCCGGCGGTGGGACAACTGCCTGCCTATACATACAAACTGTAAAAAATCGATACTGATGCCAAAAAACCAATTGTTAAAATTCTTATTTTATTTTCACTGCAAACTACTGGAAAGATTTTGATTCAGATTCAGATTCATTTATTCGTAAAAAAGTTTACACGTCACATTTACAATTAATTGTATGAAATAATTTACAATTGTAATAATTTGTATATAATAGAAGTAATAAAAATTAGTTAATTTAGAATTTTTTGTTCCATAAATTCCTTAATGCTGTAGAATTGTTTTTTCTAACAGCCAGACCTTCAGTTTATTTTTAAAGGACATGGCGGAAGGTGCGTTAACCACTTCGTCGGCGGTTTGAGTAGACGTTCACTATGAGATAGCTCCAATATCTGTGCAGCACATAGGCTATAAGGCATTGCTGTATGTGATGTGTATCGTGGTGTCCGCAGGGCTCGCTGATCAACAGCTGGGACGGGCTGCGCGTGAACGCGCTGGCGTGCCGCCGCGACGCGCGCGCCGTGCTCGCCGCGGACACGCACCACCGCGTGCGCGTATACGACTTCCACGACCTGGCAGACAGGAACCTGTGAGCAATATATACAACCATTTTTGTCCCGATACCTCAAATAGTTTTGACAGTTCTTGTCATTTTTGACAGTTGTCATTTTTGTCAATTCTAGTCATTTTTGACAGACAGTTCTTGTCATTTTTGACAGTTCTTGTCACATTTTACAGTTCTTGTCATTTTTTACAGTTTTTGACAGACAGTTCTTATCATTTTTGTCAGTTCTTGTCATTTTTGTCAGTTCTAGTCATTTTTGTCAGTTCTTGTCAAATTTTACAGTGCTTGTTATTTTTGACAATTAAAATTGGTATAGATGTAGACAATAAATCAATTTGATATCTACATAAACGTAACCTTTGGAGCGCGGTGAGTTGACCACCTCACATTTTAGAAGTATGTTGCTATCCCTTTCACACTTCGTTAAAAAAGGTTAAGATAAAAAGGGGCAGGGCGCCTAAACGGTAGCGTAACTTTAAATCACGTTTAAGAATACGCGCCTAAATGTATAAAGTATATGTTGTAATTGCAGTATCCAGGAGGACCACCCCGTGATGTCCATGGCGCTGAACGCGGCGGACACCATGGTGCTGCTCAACGTGGCCAACCAGGGCGTGCACGTGTGGGACATACGTAAGTACATAACACATATATACTCGTAATATTTATATCAAATCACATGATTATTAATCGGAAAGCCAATAATAATCTCTCGTTGTTCTCGCATATAGCATTATTTACACGACTGTCGGCAGGAGAAGAGTAATGTTTTTCGAATATATTTATGTTTGGGTACCGTTACTTTGTGGCTTTCTGTAGCCTAAACGCCTCGGTAAATAAGAGAGATTTTGTTTTGATTTGGATTTCAGTTTCAGTTTATTTATTCACAAACAATTTTTACATTGTGTTGGAATGCATTATAAAATATGAATTGAAATTAAGCATACCTACAATATCAATGTTAATTTTCATAATAATAATAATTGAATACAATACAATACTTTAATATTTTATTACATAGACATTAATAAAAATTCTAAATAACTATTATAATATTAACCTAAATATATATATATATATAAACTAAACTAAAAACTGTATGTACAATAGGTCGGTTGAACTATCTGAATGACTTAGCATTACAAATACTTAATACAAATACATTACAAATAATACAATACAATTCATTAATAATTTCCATGTCAACAAAAAAAATCCAAAATACAATCATCCGTATGACGGCGTGTGGTCGCATCGCCACGATATAATTAAAAGGGTCGTCTCACTCTATTTCGCAATCAGTTGCTAAGTGACCGTCGTGTCGTTACTCTGGATTTTCATCAAAATGTCGTAAGCTTTTGTCTTTTTTTAACACTTTGACAGTCCTCATACAAATGCTAAAATAGTTCCGTGAAGTCCCAATGGGAAAATACAAATGACAATTCCAGATTCTGCCCCACCATCAACCACAAGATGTACAAGATAATGATACTGATTATGATTATGCAATATGAAACCTGTAATAAGTCCCAACAAAATGATAGGTACAGCTTAAATTGTCACGTAGTTTTGTGGGTGGGGCAAAGCTGCATTGGCAATGTCATTTATAAAAAATACTAAAATTCCAACAACGTGAGTGAGGTGTAGGGCCCATATGTGGTACCCGGACTAGTGCGGCCTGTCTACCGGGACCCACATGTGGTACCCAGGACCGTCAAAGTGGTAATAGCGCTGATGCTGCTTCGTGTACAGTCGAAGACAGAGGGGAATAAGGTTGAGATTTACTCAAAAACTACTGGACCGAATTGAATAATTCTTTTACAGTTACATAGTTTTAACTTTTATCTATCAAACAGTGAAAGAACTTTTGCAATAGGTCAAATCTCAACCTTATAATCTCTCCTGTACACCTTTCTCTGTGTTCCACCGTACATAAATGTACATTGAAAGAAAGAAAGAAGAAAGAAAACAGATTTATTTAACACCACAAATTACAGAAGCACATTAACAGAAGAAGAACACATACAAATAGTAAAGTACAAATACAAATAGTGCATTGCGAGTCATTATGGTGTCAGGTGCCCGTTCGCTGGTGCGTCGTTTCCGCGGCCTGAGCCAGGGCCACTTCACCATCCACGCGTGCTTCGGCGGCGCGCAGCAGGACTTCATCGCGTCCGGCAGCGAGGACAACAAGGTACAGCCGATAATCAAATAACATTTATTTGTAAATATCGGTAAACAATACGAATATCTGTGTCTTAGTATCTCGGTTAACGCATCAAAAACAAATTAGACAATTATTTAAAAACCATTAATAAGAATAATACCACTAAGTGATAGACTTTACAAACACTGTGAAATGGACATATCAGCGTTGAGCTGCCGGGACATAATTAAATAATAATAATAGTACAGCTAACAGCAGATCAATGTTACACTTGCAGTACGATTTTAACTCTTAGGACGCAGATATACAGACGCTCATATGTGGAGATTTGTAATTGGCTTATAGCTACTCATAGTTGTTATCTATATTAGTATGAAATAGCTGTAAATCTTCCTAAGAATAAATAAATAAAAAAATAAAAAATAATAAGAACGGTCCAAAGTTCAAAGTGTTACACTTGATCTGCTGTTCCTCCTCCTTACGTTGTATTCCTCATTGCTGAGGGTCGTGATCCCTCTGGATCATCTTTTCTCTGATGATATTGCGCCATCTGTTCCTATCTCCGGCGACGTGAAGAGCATCGTAAAGACCGGTATCGAGATTGGTACTGAACTTATTGCCGCAATGTCTGCCTCTGTCATTCCATGTTGCTGTGCCCTACTACAACGGCATGTGTCATATTTTAAGATCTAATTTATTTATTTATTCATTAAAAAGTATAGCATTACAGTTAATGATGTATTAATGTACATTCGGACATGTGTATGCAATTAAATCATTGATCTCCTATAAACAACTAGATACACAGTCTGCCTTCTAAAATGTCCGAGCGCAAAGAAGGTCCAAACGGATGAATGGACCCATTTGCTTACTCATTTGCTTTATTGGACATTATTTGGACGTTAACAATGGACCCTTACTGGGACGTTTTTTAAATTGTTTTAGTAAGACCTTTGTGTATCTAGTTGTTTATAGGAGATCAATGAATTAAATAAATTGAATTGAACTACAACAGTCATTTTTATCGCCAGGTGTACATCTGGCACATGAGCGGCGAGGAGCCCGTGGCTGTGCTGGGCGGCCACTCGCGCTGCGTCAACTGCGTGCACTGGAACCCCGCGTACCACGACGTGCTGGTCTCCGCCTCGGACGACTGCTCGCTGCGGCTGTGGGGGCCGAGGGAGTTCCCAGACGAGGACAGGAACAGGCGCACGTAGGGGGTGCGAGCGAGACGCACATAGCGCGGACGCGACTGGGACGGAATATCAAACCTATGAAACCGTCTACTATTATTTATTTATTTTATTAATGGACTCCACAGTTCGTCATTTGCCAATGTCATGTTTTAGAAAATTCATAGTAGTCTTCTGTCTTCCTCCAGAGGAGTCGCAGTAGCGTCTTCACCCTGGGTAGTCGCGTCTTCATGTCTTCATCCAGAGGAGTCGCCGTAGCGTCATCACTGTGGACGAAGCAGCTCGACAGTCACGTTCACTCCCGAGCTTGTAGCGGGACTCTTGATAAAAGCTTGAAACTTCAGATCTTGCTCAAATTATCCAATAAATTCACCATACTGTCATTCGCGAACATTTTCTGATTAATTTAACGTGATATGCAACCGTCATTTTCAAGAGAACCGTCTACTACTCTGCACTGCGGACACAAACGGCGGTTTCATATGTTGGATACTTCGTCCCCGCCGCCCGCCCTAAGACCTGTATTAATAAACCGCTCTGATGGATCTTGAGAGCGATCTTAAGGTGGTGTTCCTATTAATAAACGGAACTCTTTAAACTGCCTTGTCTTACACATGACCAACACTTAAAGCACGTCCTTTATGTATAAAGGACATTTAAGTGCTGAGTTTTGTTTATTAATACTGACGCGATACCCAAATCCTAAACTCCTTTATAAGGGTATACTGTCGGTCTGTCATTGTCCGTCTGATAGCGCATTTCAGAGGTTAAGTGCGCGTTTAAAATTCGGCTATCACGTCAGTATTAATAAGCAAAACTCAGCACTCTCAAGCTCACTCTTGATCTCGTATTTCCTGAGTGCAGTCAGACCGCGACTTGAGTGCGCTTGTGATTTTAAAGACGTACGTGAGATGCAGATCAGAGGGTCACTCAACACTCGAGACGAGCTGAGCACTTGAGAGCGGTCTACAGATCAGTCTATTAATACGGGCCCTTGAGTCTGACACGATAAAGATAAACAAATTAGGGCCGGTTGTGACTTCTTGACAGTACTAAAATCATGGGGTTTTATGAAAAGCGCCAAGTGAAAGAAAAGACTGGAATAGTCTTTTCTTTCACTTGGCGCTTTTTATAAAACCCCAAAACTCTTTCTTATTATCCTAGATCTCGCAGTTGAGATTTTTCAATGACTGCTGCATACTCTGTAACTTCCCCCGGCCTACTACCTAACCTGGAGGACCTCTTCCATTTGCCTTCATCATTACCTGAAGTATATTTCAATTGAATACACTCAAAATCCCTAATTTGTTTATCTTTAAATACCTAAAAGAACTGAATGTAGAGAGCTTTTATGCTTCGCGCACATTATGCCGGGCCGCAGCGTGTCGGGCCGGGTCGCAACGCATTGACGGATTTTGAGTCCAGTGTACTGCCAGAGATCGTAAAATGAACACGGGCGCGCTTGCACTCCAATCCGCTTGCTATAGCACACTGTGTCGGCAATAATGCGACCCGGTGCGGCCCGACACAGTGTGCGATAGTTCATACAAATTGTATTAAAGCGATTTGAGTTGATTTTTGCGCTCCGCCCCGACACGCTGCGGCCCGGCAAAATGTGCTCGGACCTATGTGCCGCGGGAATGTCTCCGTTATGACCTTTAAGTGAGGCCAGCTGCCCCCTTACCTTGAAGTCTTATAGCAGTATTACTTCCATAATACTTTGTTACTTCATACAATGATGACTTTAAAGTAAGCTCATTAAGGTCGTCATTGTACGAAGTAACAAAGTATTATGAAAGTAATACTGCTATAAGACTTCAAGGTAAGGGGGCTGGTCTATGAACTGAATTCGAACCGATTAATGAATAGTTTTCTGTTGGCCGATCTCGTGTGAACGCGACTGATAAATCCTAGTGTAGTATCTTGTTTGTTTGTTATAGATTTATATCTGCAACTTTAACTCAAAATTTGGTCTCAAATTCTCCGCTAACCTTAAAAGTACTTCTAGTTCTTGACAGCTAAGGTGACCAAAATGGCGGCAGTTCGTGAAGGTAGACTCGACAGCAGATGGATGGTAACACTTAAATTACGATTTCAAATCTTATGACGCAGATAATAAGAACGGTCCCAAGTTTCAAAGTGCAAAAATACGACTTGTATTTTGTCTTTTGGCAGACTGTCAAAGTGTAGAACCAGTTTGTAATTTCGCCGCCATTTTAGGCCAACTTAGCTGCCGGGATCTGTACTTTATTTAATTACTACTTGACTGTCAGCGAGCGAACGCGTAAGCGAAACATGTATGATGTAGTTAAACAAGACAAGTAATTGAAAATAAAAATATTTTCAATACAAAATAGACGTTCTTATCAAATGTGGAAATAGAACATTTGAAAATCAGATAGTAAGAAGTGACGTCACGTCTTACTAATTCCATTCAAACTCCATCCTAGATTCGTTTTACCGCAAAGGGATGGAGCATAACTTTAATTATCAATATCTCTAGTGTATTGACATTGCCACATTTCAATGGAGCTTTGACCTTCAAAACTACGTGACCATTGAAGCTGTAGCCATTTTGTTGGGGACTTATTACAGGATTCATATTGCATAATCATAAATAATCAGTAGGAGTTGCGAGAGTAGTAGAAAATGATAACAAAGACAATGAACAATTCGCTTCGATTTCTTCCTATTTTCTGAATTCTTAATTAAGCTGTTTTTTTCGAATCGCAACTTGTACAAAACTTTATTTTAAACCAATAATTTTAATGAAAAAACGGAGATATTTTTACATTTATTCGTTATCTTGTGCGGTTGATAGTGGGGCAGAATCTGGCATTGTCATTTGAATGTCGAAAAAAATCAGATTATCTTCAGCACAATCACAGGAGTTTAGTTAGGGCACACAAAACTGCGAAATCTGAACCATTCGTGCCAAAATCGACCTTGCAGCTTGCAATTATTTACGATGCGATGCGAATTAGCAGTTTTGTGTGGGAATCCTTTGTATTAAATAGACATAGCTGACTAAATTAAAAAATCAGCTATACCATTGAAGAGCTTTAATGCAATGACTGATATACGCAAACCGATGGTTCCCACAGACCGTCTCAAGCTCATTACGTGCAATACTAACGTGCCATTCTTACGTGCAATACGGTCGTGTATTAGCTAATATTTGCAGGCGATTGTACAGTCGAGAACAAAGTTTAATGGTGGCACTTCACTTGGCTATTCGTGTTCGCTATTCGATGTTGGTCGTATTTGTCAAATACTTGACGTACATACAAATAAGACGAATGTTTTGTCAAGCATACCAAACACATGGCAATTATGACAAATACGCAAATACGAACGCCAAGTGAAGTTAGCATAATGTATACTAAAAGTTCGTCTCACTTAACTGCTTCCTGTCAGACGGCTAAAGAATTTGAAACCACACGTTAGTCATATACGTGATTTAAAAGTTATTATACGATCCATTTCTAACTTGCTTGTGAAAGTGGGTAAGACACGGTTTAAAAGTCAAAGTGAGAGTTAATTTAAAGGTTTATGATTAAAACTATAGTGAGCCATTACTACAAATTATTATATATAAACGGATATCACTCACTTATATTGTTAAAGTCGGCAATTAGACCGACAGTTTCGACCGATTTCGACGGTCTTTTTCAAGGTGAGCGCGCCACGCCCGCGACGTGCGCGAAGAAACGTCACCGGCGACGCGGGCGTGGTGCGCTCACCTTGAAAAAGACCGTCGAAATCGGTCGAAACTGTCGGTCTAATTGCCGACTTTAACAATATAAGTGAGTGATATCCGTTTATATATAATAATTTAAAGGTTTATGGCTAACATTTAGAAGGAATCGCTGTTGTCGCCTCCCACCGGCGATATTCATGTACTCAGGGTGTGTTGTGTGCCGCCACGTCGCCTTGGGGGCGCGTAGGGTAGTAGGCTAGGGTTAGGGTAGCGCTAGGGTAGGAGCAGCCGGGTTCGATACAGACTGATACTGTCGTCGGAATTAACTCATTTCCAAGAAATTATATTGCTTGTATTAATACGATTTAAAAGTTATGTGGATTTAACGATAATTATGATGAAGTCATAAAAAAATGATCCACATTTAATGGGTCAAGAAATGACAAAAAAAAACAATATTTTGGCAGTTTTTATTAGTGGGGTCGTAACGATAAAAACTGCTATAGTATGACCGTCTAAATCAGTCTTCGCCTGCGCGGTACAGGGGTATGACGACAACGGGGACCGAGAGAGGTGCGGGCGGCAGGCGCATTTCTGTTACAATACATTTCTTTTCGCGCGCCCGCCCCCGCACCTCTCTCGGTCCCCGTTGTCGTCCTACCCCCGCATCCCTGTACCGCGCAGGCGAAGACTGATTTAGACGGTCATACTATAGACGGTGGCTTATTTTGATAGGGGCTGAACCACCAATTTTGTACTGCAAAAACCATGATTTAAATCATCGCCTAACTTGAAGTCGCATTTATTGCTACAAGCCTTGCTGTCTTATGTTTCTCACATTGCTCAAAATCCTTCAATAAATCCTGTTTTCTATTTATTTATAAACTAATTCACGAACAAACAACTTAATGCCGCTATACGAGTAAATATCCGAGAATCCGACATGTCGTAAGTGATTTCGAGTGATTCTGGAGGTCTTTAGTATGTTCGATGATTAACATTAGCTCTAAATATTATTTATCGTAAAGTGCCCCGCGACTCGCTCCCGGGGCCCAATTGTTATATTTAAGGCTCTTCGATTAACTTAAATTAAGACTTAATTATAGCGAGCAGATATATTTTGTAGCGGAGACCTCTCGGCTCTATTTTTGTACCGATCACTGAATCTCTCACAAGTAAACTTTGACAAAGCCCTTAATGGGCGATACAGAGGCAGGGTGCGACACGTTTAAAAAAAATCATACCTTCTAATATAATTATTTTATTAGAAAAATCATTGTAGCAATGTCTTTTATAAACGGATCGGTTCATTTATATTTGAAGCCTAAAATTGTATACAGAGTATTAATTACAATGTAATGATTATGTCGTGTCCGCCAAGTTTAATCCTAATAAGTAGCTATCACTGTCACTCATAGCTAGATCGCATAAGACAGAACGGGACGCCTCGCTTATCGACACTTACAGTCGGGAATTATATTCAATTTCAGTACGACTTTATATATATTTTGTGCCGTTCTGTGTTGTTTTAGATATCTCCGCAGGATCATGAAACATCTTTCGGCCTTGTCCCTGATCCCCAGTGTGTATGTGCTTCGTTACGTGACATTGGCGGGATTGTGAATACGCATTCGATGCCACAAATAAAGCATTGAATTGAAATTGAACAAAATATGATATCTATTTGCTTAGACACAATCATTTCCTTTTCTTCATTTCTTTCACTTAGATTTTAACAATTATCTATTGCATATTGCTACAATGGTTTTGTAATAAGACGTATTTAATTAGAAGATTCGATTTTTTAAATATTATTCAATAGACAATACATCGTCTGGGGTGCCACGCTATCTGGCTAAATGTACTTCTTAACTTATTTAAATACTAACCTTTGCATGCCTTTGTGATGTAATTTAATTAAAAAACTAAAGACTTATTCGTCCACTGAGCTGGTTGTATAGCTCGGTGCCGGGACTCCGGGGTAATGTGACTTGCATTCGGTGGCGAAACCACCCTGTATTGTTTAGAACTGGTTTTGTTATACTTTTGTTGACATTGTATCTAATATTTGGATGTTTCGTCGGGAGATATGAGCATTCAAAACAGAAATGAATTCGTTACTTTTGTACCTAATCATTGATATATCAATAATTGTAATGCTCATTTTTAAACAAATGTTAACTGCCAAGATATTATATTCATAATAAAATGGTATTCTGGGACCGAAATCATATTATCTTTTAATAAGTTTTACTAAAAACACCTATGCGCCAAATCTCCATCATAATGATTTTTTTTTAAATTTCTTAACATGACCAGTCGATTCAATTATATTAATTGCGAAAACTGTTTAACTAGCAATTTTAATTTGCTTTAGTTTTGAATATTGTGCCGTTGGTTTTCCAATAAAAATAGAAAAAAAAATTCTGATTTGCATTGCATATTAGAAAATAGTATTTATCGTAATAGAGATTTGGTACGTAGGTTTTCTAATATTTATTCTGTTAGAAGATATCATTTTTTAAGGTTATGGGGTATGCATGTATTCTTATCTATCTATTGTATTCTAAAGCCGATAGCCATAGACAGTTTTGAGTACGAATGCAGTTTGAGTACGGGTCTTGCTGAGTTCGTGCTCAAAACTGTCTCTGACTATCTGCCTATCTCCCCGGAGTCCGTCCGTGTACCTAATAATATATCAGGCAATAACAGTGTGAGTTGAGTGTGGTGTGACGTGTGCGTGGGTGGCAAGAGCGGTCGGTCGCTGTATCGATAGAGGTTAGCGATATGAGTACGATAGGATAGACTATAGAGTACGACTGGGAGGCAGACGCCTCGGTTCGAATTGTTATAATTATAAATAAATATAATTATTATATCAATACATTTTTTTATTGTAAACCGAGTCTTTTATTTATAATAACTTCTTACATACATGTTCTCACTGGCAATATTGTCCCTCGTTTCCACCTGCAAGAGTAATGTCCGATAGCAGCCTGCAATTAACTCCACACTTGCTGCGCCAGTTTACACTTGCAAGCCGCTGTCGGACATTGCTTGCAGAAATTTTATTGCATGTGTAAATGTGGCCTTAGGCCGAGATTCATCATATATATCTCTAATCTGTAAGATTCATGCAGTTTTTAACACGAGTTTAGTTTGAGGGCTCTTCCGACTGTCAAAAGACTGTGGAATTTGACGTTTGTAAGAGCGAGGTCACGCTTTTGCGTTGAAAACTATAATTTCGGCCTGTTTCACAATGCGAGCATTTCTACTGTGGCCTGTGGTGCTCAATTGGTAAGAGTGTGTCACGGAATGACAAGGTCGCAGGTTCAAATCCTGCCCACGACTAGACATTTTTCATCACTTAATTTCTACTGTGCTAGAAGGTGACCGACCGGCAGTTATTGTTTGATATTTTTGGAGAATCCACTTTAATCGCACATTAAACTACAGTATTTGACTTCAATTGCATGAATAAAGAACATAACGTAAAAAATACTTATTTAATACATTAACATAATTAAAGCAGTATGTACACATATAAACTCTGTATAATTAAATTACATAGGAGGCACCTTCTTTATATTCATAAATCATGTTCTTGTAACAGAAAATCCTTTACATATCCATCCTCAACAAACATATTGGTGCTGTTTTCTTGGTAAGCGATGTAGGAGCTTACGGTTGGCGGTGCCGCTGCCACAGGTTCTACAGGTTGGCGGTGCCCGACTTATCAACAAGCTCCAGTAGCGTATGCAGCGATGTGTCGAATAGCTCGCAGCGCACGGGCATCTCCAGCGAGTAGAAGGGGTTCTTGAGGGCGTACTCCGCGTATAGTTCGTACATACGCCGCAGCACGGTCTCGCTCCCTTGCATGCCCGCCTCGGTCACTATTATGAACTTCACACCTGAAACAAAACACTCATAGTATCAGTGTATGCCAAGACAGACTTCATATTTGTAATAAAATATGTTGATAACAGCTATGGCCTAACATTATGTCACAAAACTTTCATAACATAAGATAACATCATCAGTCCATTTTTAAGTCCTCACTGCTTGGGTACAGACCTTCCCTTACATGAAGGGAGGTTGGGTCATGCATGATCCACCACATGGGTCCACTGTAACCCCTAAATTGTGGATCTGACAGTGACAGCAGATCCATTTCTGTAATCCATTGCTCAGTTGCTGTGTTTAGAATTTTTATGTTACTATTGAAAGCCAGCAATGGAGTATGGGAATGGGTTTCCTGTCACCTGTAACTAATTCTGTAGCGGCCACTAAGTCACATCCTAATCCTAAACACAACTGTCACTGTTGTTAATATGCTATGTCGCGTAAGAGCGAGCGGGACGACTCGCTTAGAGGCGACTAATATCAGCATGCACATTCTAGAAATAACACTAATGTCAGTTCCACAATTATACCATGGATTTCCAGATTACACATGCCATTAGAATACTCAAATTTAGCTTAATCTACTTTAATCACCTGTCAAAGTTTGAAAGCAAGACAGTTTGAAGGTATCAGCAGTGAGTGACTCTATGCCCGAGGACTTGGGTACAGGGCTGAGTTGGCAGGCCAGCGCGAACAGCGGGTAGAACATGCTGGCCAGCACTATCTTCTCGTTGGTGGTGGCGCGCGGCCGACCAAACTTCAGGCTCAGAGGGTAGTTCTCCTGAAAAGTATCACAAACCTTTAAGAATAACAATATGCACTTTAGTAACAGAATCATGGTTTGTAATTAACAATGTCCTAAACTCCAACATTGCATGTGACTTACTGAACAACAGAGGGACAGATTGTCGCTAAGGGGTCACCATTAATGACACTCTAACTAACCCAACAGAGCTCTCAATGTTATTGTAATTAATTAGTTTGATAAGCACCTTCGTTTCTATGACATCGAACACGTCTCTTCCATCCTCTATCGTCCGCCCACTGACCGGGGACCCATTCACCGACAGCAATACGTGTCCAACTGCAACAAACAAAAACACAGTCGTAAGAATAGAGTTTATGTATGTGAGCCTATAATATCGATTCGTGAATAATGTATCTATTATAAAATTAGCAAATCTTACCGTTAATACCGTCCCTTTGGCCAAAAGCAACGACAACTTTCTTGTTTTCATATTGTAACTTGATGTCGAGAGGAAACCCAAAGGTTTTCTCAGTTTCCACGCGGGGAATGTTGTGGTCGTAGTTGTATATGAGGCCGCCGGACTTGCTCACTATATAGACACCGTAGATCACCATTATTGTTGAAAATTATTTGTTAATTTGTTAAAAATGATAATTTTTCAATACAAAAACATTGATCGACATTTTTAAAATCAGTGTTGCCGTCTATAATTTTGGAATTCCGTACTAAGAATTCCGTCTCATCAGGATTAACTTTTTTTAAACTCATTTATATAAAAGAGTTTCACTATACATTTTTTATTAAAAAATTGTATTTCTTACTTTCTGTCTTTACGATAGAATATTTATTACCAGTTATTTCCCGTTTGAACGTCATCCTAATTCGCTAGACCTAAGGGGAAATTGATGTAGGTGGCAACTAAAACTGACATATTTATTTTTACGGAATTAGGCCATGCCATCTCAAGACTAGTGAGTCCAAAATGTTTTGAGTATAGAAAAACCATGCTTCATCTCCACTATTGATGTACCCGAACCAATCATCTCTCTTTATCTTAAATTTTGATTAGATAACAAACCACGCACGCTATATTTAATTGAACATGCACCCACACTCTGTCGGAGGATAACATACATAAGCACCTAGTATGTAGCTAATACAAAAAAAACGAAGAAGCGCCCTCTCTTCATCCAATCCCGTTAACTTAATTTATGAGATCGGAGTCATAGACATACATACATGTACTGAATTTAATTAATGACTCACGTACGCGGTGTTCTCCGAAATCGCGGAGATTAGTGGATGCTTTAGCTTAGAGGCACTCACTAAAATGAATATGTATTTGATAACGTTTCGATTTTATTTATCTATCACAAGTAATCACGATCAGTGACTCATTATTTTTAGGCAGCATCGAGTTAATTATTTTTGCTGTAGGTATAGGTACATATTGTCTCCTTAATACAGAGAATTTTAGTCTGCATAACTTATCTTTGCAATATCGAGGAGCGTGGTAAATCGAAGACAAGATAAGTTTATTTACAAAATAAAAATAGCTCATGTTTCATACCAATTATCTACATAGATAATTATAGTAATATTACAAATATTTATTTTGCGGAAATTACATGTTTTGTTTAGGTATCGCTTTATTATCATAATTACATAATGAATTATTTTAAGATAGCAACTTACATTGGGTGACCGCTGACCACATCGTTCACTTCAAGTCCCAAGGTATTGTAAGTGTTCGTATAGGTGGGTGTAGGTAGATTTTCAACAAGATGCGTGCCATCCACTTTCCGCTGTCTGTATCTCATCTCAAGTGGCTGTCCTTGTGAGATACCAGCGTGTCAGTGGCACGCTGTGTGCAGAGCTCGTGTCGCCGGCACCTGCCACGACCGGAACTCACCACTCCGACAGCACCAGTAGTACGGACAATTGCATATCAATGGTAACACTTGTAGTACGATTTCAACTCTTACGATGCAGATAATAAGAACGGTACAAAGTCCCAAGTGTTACAATTGATGTGCTTTGATGTACCACTACCATGAGTCGCTGCCCCCCTAGCCAAGTAGTGTTGTCAACTTAGCTACTTTATAGCTAGATTTAGCCATTTTTCGATGTCAGACAGCTACAATTTTTTGAAACTTGTAGCTAAATTTTATAGCTACTTTTTCTGGCAACTTTTGGTTGTTGGCCAGAGCGGTGAAAAAAAAAGGTGCCGGCTGGGAATCCTGTAAAAAAATAAATAGGTATTATATAAAATGTATAATATAGTATTACTATTATAGTTTTTAGCTGATTTATTTCTGTAAAATTCTTAGCAACAGGCCTTCGGTAGCAGTTGGCAACTCTGCAGTACTGGCATTTGCTTTCGTTAACGCTAGTAAAATAGAAAGAAAAATGTATGGAATTGACATTTGCTTTTCGTTCGGAAATTTCAATCCCGTACCTACATTCTTTTTTCTATTCTACAAGCTTTTAACGAAAGTTACTGATATAGGGGGAAGTGTAAGTTCACTCGCTAGCGTTAGATTGTCGATACCTCAGCTGCCACGTTCGGTATTGCTTGAAAGGGAGCGATTACGTAAAGTTCTACTAGAGATGTGATGACCTAAAAGGAGTCAAAACAGCCTTTAGCTGTTACACGGTACGGGATTAGTGGAATTATTGTTGCATCACTTTCTTCTTTCTTAAGTGGTGGGTGAGATACTCTGCACCGACTCCACGAGGGTGGGAGTTTTGTGTATTTCCATCGCTCTCTCAGCTCAATCAATCCCACTCACTGCAGTAGCGCAGCAGGGTTGCCGGCTCACAGCAACCCCTAACTTCCTAACTAACTTTCTAACTGGTGCGCCTCTAAATTCCTACCAATACCGAACGTATTTATATGTAGGTATTACAAATTTTGAGGAGTTAATCTCAAATGAAAGATTATGTAATTTTCAACTAGGTTTAATGAAATTTTATTAAAACAAACTTTGATATGTGAATTAGTCCGTGCCGAGGAAACGAGTGGTAAAAAGTATATTGCCCGCAGCGGCAACTACTTCACAGGTAAGATAGTTTGAAGTTTCGCGTAAGTTGCGTAGACAATAACTTATGGAAATGGAATGCAATAAATATATTGAGTATTTACGTGCTAACGAGCGAAAGTGCTAACTACATCAATTCTATGGTAGTGGTTCGAATACTGACACTAAACTCATCTTATCAAGATAACTGATAACGGTGACTCATGCCCATCAATGAGAACTAGATAAGTTTTATAGCTTTACAGATAAATCAAAACTCGTCATGTGCACTAACTATGCGTTATATAGGTATTAGGCGAGTGAAAGATTATTTAATTTGACTGATACTAGACTGATAGTGATAAAGTTTGTTCAGTCGAATGACTCATTGGATTTACATTACTCACGCTTTGTTTTGATATGCTATCTGTGATCTTCGAGTGCAGACTCGCCGTTTCCTCTCATTCATCTCTTGCTTGAGATACACTTGAATATTATGTCAAAAATCATGAATGAATGCCGAGATAATCTATCTACTATGATCACTTCCGAATGTGTAACATTGTAAAGGTACTTACTGCCTATCTAACTGCTGCCCGCGCCCGTCCCCTCTCTCGCTTCCTCCTCCGGTAGCTTGCTTGATTATTCATCTCATCTATCGAGTTTTCGAATGTTTTTACCAAGGCCGAATTTCATAAACAGTTTTGAGTACGGTCGGCATGAGCTAGTACCTCTTGCAAACGTTAAAATCCATAGAGTCTATGAAATTTAACGTCTATGGCATAGACGTTTGACAGTTGTAAGCGAGCTCACGCTAAGCTTGTGATTAAAACTGTACCTATGTGAATCTCGGCCCAGAGTTATTTTTGACTGCGAGTTTGTTTGAGCTCACTCTTACGACTGTCAAAACTTCGATAAGTAAATTGATCTGAAGTTAAAACTCTTTTAGTTTTGGCGACTGCAAGAATGAAGTCACATCTAATCTCGCACTTAAAATTACTTGAAAAAGTGTTAGGTTGAATTCGGTGCTGCAACTGTCAGTTTTCATACCATTTTGACAGCCGTAAGTGCGAGCTCACCGACGCTGTGTTCGTGTTCAAAACTGTCTATGTCCGTCGGCCTAAGTCTCAGCCTAAGGCCCACTTGCAATTTAAGATAACCCGAGAGTAAGAGAATTTAACCCTGTTTAAATCTCTTTACCAAAGATATTTGTCACCAACCAATTCACAGGAGATATAACGCAGAACTTCGAATGTACCTACAGCAGACCGAACGGACGTAAAGCCACCACATGGAGTGGAGGGGGTCGTGCGCACACGCAGCGGTTTTCCCGACCACTAGACCACTCTATTTGCATACGACGGGTGTGCGCCGCCTGTAAAGTGGGCTGTCTGTGTAATATTTGGCAAATAAGTACTGAAGGTGCACTATCATCATCATCTTCTTCTTCTCAACGTTCCTCTTCTCATCGAAGGTTGGACAACATCATGGCAATTTTCACCCTCTGTCCGGCTGCCCGGAACAAGGAGCCGGTGCTGCCGAACCAATCACGTAAATTCTTCAGCCAAGAGTGTCTTCTCCTGCCAGCGCTCCTCTTTCCACAAATATTGCCCTGGATTATTAATTGCAGCAGGTTATATCGGGGGGTCCTATAATCATCATCATCAGTCTATTTATATGTCCCCACTGCTCGGGCACAGACCTTCCCTTACATCGAGGGAGCTCTTGCCATTATCCACCACGCGGACCCAATGCGGATTGACAGATTTCACATGCCTTAGATTTTTTTCTTCTTCTACGGCAGGTTTCATCACGATGTTATTCCTTCACCGTTTTGAGAGCACTCGGTATGTATGTCTGTTTTTCCGTCGAAAAGACCGAGGATAACTCATTGGTACATGGCTGCCCTGCCCTGGCTGGGAATCGAACCTGGGACCTCTGTATTGCAAGTCCATTGACCCAACCACCGAGCCCATACAATCATACAAAACCCCAATTTTGTCTTTTCGTGCTACTTGCAAAATGTAGGTAATACTAAAAGGCCACTTACGCCATGGGAACCCATAGTTAGCAGCAAACTCGTAAAAATGTTGTACTTAGCTCAAGCGCTAACCGTTGATGGTGAAACTGGCCCTTAGTTATTATCTCTTATTAGACGACGAGCTAGATACGTCATGTTAAACTAGATCTTATTGATATTTTAGTAGCTTGAAAAGGAATAAAACAAAAAAAGGTTGCTCTACATTCACCTCCACCACCACTATCATGATGCGGTATGAACCACGGCCTAGGCCTAGATGATTATGTTTAGTAGGTATCAGCAAATTGGTAATACCTGAACAATATTTTGTTCTACGACATTACGAATAAAAAATAAAAACAAATCTATTCTATTTTTATATGAATGGCTTCTACTCTTATTCAAGAGATAATTTCGCCAAAGTAAAGTTATTTAGAGTATTCATGTAAATAGAAAATTAAACAAATATAAAATCAATCCGCCATTCCAAAATCTAAAAACAAATCAATATCTCACATAAATCGATCAGCTGATATTTACATAGGTAACTTTTAAAAATAGCGAAAATTGAAAAATCGTAGATCAAAGGTTTATCTGATACATAACATAGTGAACACTTCACGTTACATCTGTATAAGATAAGTGCTTTCACCAGTTCCACAAAACTTCAATGATTTAATAAAGATGTTATATCCTCGTTTCTCTACAAAATTAAATAAGGAAGTAAGTACTTAGTTATTGTATCCCTAAATCTTGTTCAGTTCCTGAACACCGTCCTTTCGGCTCACTAAACCCTTCCCGTTTGCACCTTGTACACAAACCTGCATACTGGTATGTGCGGCGCGCGCGCAGCTTCCCAGAAAGCGTTTTCCTCGTCACAGCGCAGCGAGATGCGCTGACGAATCCGCGACGTCACGCCGATGACGCGCTGTCGCGAATAAAAAGCAACGCGAGATCGCGCCGCGTGCCCTAGTGCTGTAAGCGCGCGCCCGCGAGGTCGCGCCCGCCTCCGTCCGTACCGCGTCCGTACCGCGTCCGTGCCGCGTCCGTACCGCGTCCGTACCGTCACACTGGCGCCCAGACCGCGAGATGCCTGCATGGAGGACGCCCCCGCAGACTCAGACCCAGACTCGGGGGATGAAACCGTACCCGCCGGTAATACTTGTGTTTGTGTCTTGAAGAAGAAAGCCTTATCAATCAAAATTACCCGTGGACCCACTGAAATAAGTAAAAGTGCGACTATGGTAAAGATTACCCGTAGACCCGAGGTTAAAAGTGGGACCAGGTAACGCCGCAGAATTGATCTCTTATTCGTGGCTTGTGCAGTTTTTTTTGGATAGTGAATCAGTGGCATCGCAAAGTGATTCAGTGATATCTTAGTTTCCGTGTTTTTCGAGTTATGGAGTTTCTGATCTGATCATCTGACCAGGAGGTTTGAGACCATGTGGTAACAGTTAGGGAGGCTTCTGGATTGCCTGTTGTCTGAAGATCTATCATTGATCTGTTCGCGCCTTAGATTGTCTGCCAATCGATTATTTGCCTTGTTAATTGGCATTTTAAAAGGCTGTTAAAACCAGTACATCATCATATCATGATCACTATGCTTACAATTATTGTCAACTTACTCCACCAACCTCCACTAGTTAATCCATTTGCACTGCTGGAAGCATTAGGTAACAACATATGGCTAAAGTCAAAGTCAAAGTAATTTATTTGCTATAAATATGGTAAATATTACAGGATGTTATACAGTTTTGTGTTCGCACATTTAGCTATTTTCTAGCATGCAAAAAGTATTTATACAAAATATATTGTGAAGGTACTGGCTGGTTACATAATCCTAAAATACATTTTTAACAACATTTCCTTATAAATGAAAGGCTGTTAGATTTTGGTACCTCTTACCTGGGCTGAAGCCACCGCAGGTATAGGCCTATACTACGAGTATCACAGTATAATCATCTAACCCGGCGGAAAGTAATTTCAATGTTACCACCAAAATGACACCACCGGGTGTCAGGGGAATCGATATTGTCCGTCCTAAGGTAAGTGCGCCCCGGTAGGTCAATTTTGTGGTGTCATGGAGAATTCTACTTACATACTACGTGCCACTGCAGGATCTCTTGTACTCAAGAGTCTGCTAACACTACTGCATCAATTATTAATCCAATACAATATTTCTACAATTTCAAGAAATCAAGAGAATCATTGAATTTATTAGTCCGACGGTGTGCATTTCTAGTTATTAATTTTACCTAAGTAACGGTATATTGAAGAAGACATATTTTAATAAACTGTATGTGAAAGTATTATGTACCTATCTAAATTAAAATATAAAAAGTTTATATCCGATAGATACACCTACGACAAGAAACTATTGTATGCGGCGCGTGCTGTTTAGGCCTAAAGTGTCGGTCGGCGGGGGCCGGGGGCGGGCGGGCCAACAAGGAAACACTGCCTAAAATGTTAAAACTCCCTCGACAGTAGTAGTTTAAAATAGCAAAATTTTGAAAAACGCCTATTATATCTACATGGTGTAACGGTCTAACGGAAACGCCTTTCCGCTACGAGGCTTCAATAAGCCTTCAATAAGGTTCAGTACCTGCAACTGAACAACTTTTGTTTTAATTCTTACGCCGCCGTTAGCCATAAAAAGTGATTTAAAGCTAGTCGACGCTTTAAGCCTTCGGTCCGTCTAAATTACAGTTTTATAACGAGGTATGATAGCGATATAACACGGTTTAAAGAAAGTGTCATTAGGTGGAGCATATGGCTATCAGCATAAGTAAAATAAGTATACTTATCTATCATCTTTATGTATGAGTTAAATATCGAATATTTGATAGATAATTACATGACTCCGCAATATTTTAGTAGATAGGTTAGACTTAGAGGACATATTTCAATCAATAATAAGTATTTGACATTCATTGCATTGCCCACTCATTGACATATTATAACTAGATAATTGTGTAGGTATTTTTTTATATATTCTAGTTAAATGAAACATATTATAACTTATTTGCATGCCGACCCCGGTAAGTTGCAGTGACACCAAAATGTATCAAATGTCATCTCGATGTATTTATAATCTGTAACTGGCAATAAAATTGATTTGATTGATTGATTTGATCGAGAAATTATAAAAAACTCACGACCATCTCGGACGACGGAATTCCATCTCCCGCGTTTCTGACACACCTCCTGTAAACTTAACCTACCTCGCATAGGTCAATGGGTAGCACGAAATTATTCGAAATGAATTTCCGAAAACAAAACGTCAATTTCTCTCCAACCTTGTGGCATGTCTTCCGCCACCGCTAGTCATATCGTCTCATCAGCTGATCTCGCCGAATCTCGACAGAATTTAATAATTCTTTTACAGTTTAAATTGTTAACTTTTATCTATCTAGCAATGAAATAATTCTTGCAATAGGTCAAGCAGATTTTGAGATAATCTCAACCTTAAAAACTCTCCTGTACACCTTTCTCTGTGTTCGTACATCACTGGTGGAAAAGCAGCCTTATTGTGGCCATGCGTAGGATTCCCGTAGCCGCCTGACCTCGTAGCATGATGCCATATTGATTTTACACAAACACTTTCATACAAATACTCACCCACCCTAGTATAGTTCAAAGGGAAGATAGCACTAGGCTATCTTAGTTCAAGCTCGTTATCATACCGTATATCAGGTATATATTCTGTCAGGGAAGAGGTGCATGTCGAGTCCCAGCGCTGCACACCTCGGTGTCAGCTCAGCTGAAACATGCACCTTATCATAACTATATTAGATTATAACTTATTGCTTGATAGATTTTTTGTAAGCTTATTGGTGTATGGCAATAAACATATTTTCTATTCTATTCTATGTGTGTTTATGTTGCTCCAGACCCTGCCACGTGGTGCTGGCGCGACGTGCGCCGCTGCGTGCGCTGGGTGTCGCGCACGTTCCGCGTGGCCGCGCCGCGCGCGCACCTGCTGCCGCGCGCGGGCACGCAGCTGCTCGACATGCAATTACAGCAGTGGATGCAGGTACATCCTTAGAAGCAGCAGCCAGGAGATGCATATTTAACTGTCCTCACTGTTGAGGGGTCTGTTCCCGTTCAACGCAACGCTGCGTCAAACGCTTTGTAAATTACGTCTGTTTGACAGCCGTTTCCACCTGCAAGAAATGTCCAACAGCATTGCAGCTTGCAATTACTGTCGCGGCAGCTTATTCAGTACTTCCTGCGAATTGCTTCAGGAAAATTGCACTGTGTAGTGTAAACGATATTGAAAGTAAGTTCGTGCAAGACTTGCGCGAGTTTACCTACTTGCAGCTGGAAACTACGCCGATAGCCACATGGGCTATCCCTATTTACCCTCAGACTCTCGTTCTTTAACTCTATGAGCTCTACCTTCCGTAGTTACACGTTATTTGCTTGGTAGGCTTCGGAATGGTACCTATCTAAGCTGTCTATCGCCTGTGCCGTCCGCCACTACCGCCGGCGCCGAGGCCAGCTGACAACCAGCGCTGTGGACACAGCACATGCTGAGCTAGTCTCTTTTGGCGCTGCATGCCGCACCAACTACCACTGTCTTATGTTATTGCTTTTTTATTGTTGATGTTTTCATGGTATATGTGTTGTGTCAAATAAATGTTTATTTCTATCTTACTATCGTTGTATGTAGGTGTGCGGCGGCAGCGAGTCCGCGGCGCGCATCTTCCACGCGTACCTGCAGCACGCGCACGCCGCCGCCACGGGGCGCGCGCCGCCGCCGCAGCTGCCCGAGCACCAGGCGCAGCCGGCGCCAGCAGCGCCAGCAGCACCGGGCACCTCGGACACTCAGGCGGAGTACTGTGAGTTAATAGTAGCATATTCTGTAAGTCGGGGTGAGGAACGTACTGGATCCGCTACATCCTGCTTTGTGAATATCATCAAGCAATTGATGCAGGTTTTCTAATGTAAGTAGGGAGATTTCCGCCGTCTTCTCAAACACACACAAATTATCTAAAAAGTGTGTTTTTGGATTTATAAATTAAATAATACTGTACTGTAGCAGCAGTGTATTATAAGGTCGACTAAAACAGATCACACGATCTTCTCTTAAAATTCAACTAAACATTATTTAAGGTTTCAATCAAAGTACGTTGAAACCTAACAGATACCTATTGCAACCTTCGTAAGTAAGAAATAGAATAAAATAGGTATGTTGTAGGTATAATTAAAAAGTCAAAACTGCTGAATTCTCCAAAATTTAATGTTTGAGTAAACTTCTTAATTATACCTACAATTTAATTTTTTACTTGCGAAAAAATAATACTTATATGTTTTGTTCTTTCTTTGTTTAACAAAACTTTCAATATTATTTGACAATACTTATACTTACAAGTTACAACCTGTAATTGGCTATCAGTTTTATATTGTGTAACTTACCCTTTGATAATTGCCGTTGGTTTTCCAATAAATTAAAAATAAAATAAATAAATAAATAAATCCCTTCTCAACATTTGCGTCCATACTTCGTGGTGCGTTTGCGCTACAACAATTTTTCCTCTTAAATTCCACACCCATACAAACCAGCGCCACCTGTCGGCGCGTAGCACGAACCGCCCGCGAGAGCGCGCCAAAAACTCATGAATGGATTCACGCACGATGAGTCACACACATCGCGGCCGCGTGCCATTCACCACACCACCATACGGGACGGACCAGTCGCCAAGGTTGCCAGATTGGGGGTTTCTCTCGCAATTTTGGGGAAAAATTTGGCTGTTGGGGAAATTTTCGGGAAGTGGCATCGCTGGGGAAATGTTTGGGATTTTTTTCAAGCTGTGACCACATAATTGGATTGGAATATGGCTTAAAATCCCGTGGCAGATGCTCAAACTTACTGCCGACTGCTAAAATTCAACTCGGAACACGTTAAATATAAAATGTAATCATGTGTCTTCTCGAGTAGTGTTCTTGTATATCGTCGTTTTTTTAAAAAAACCTAATTTTTTTATTATACATACTTAGTAATTTTATTGTAATAAAAATTTGGGGATTTTTTTTGTAACACGTATCATTTTTGGGAAAAAAATATATCAATCTGGGGGGAAATTTGTTAAATCCCATCTGGCAACCCTGCCAGTCGCCAGTCGCACGCTCGCTGACTCAGGCATTTCTCGGAAGCATACTCCGCAATAGCTGTGCGGTAATAGCGCCTCCATCGGCTATCTCCGTAATCACCAGGCGATTCGAGAGGTCGGCCTCGTTTGACCGAGGTCCGCAAAAAGTTACGGAATTATTATTTTGGCCGCAATAATGAGACCTCCGGTGCGGTCGCCGTGGATTTCAAAGTTAGAATATTTTGATGAAAGATCTTTGGTAGGCCAAGTCGGGTTATTGCCCGTGGACCACCTCGGTAGGTACACCCAGGTGAACCACGGAAAATGACATTGCCACATTTCAATCGAGCTTTGCCCCACCTACAAAACTACGAAACCATTTAACCTGTGTACCTATCATTTTGTTGGGAACTCTGTGGTTGGGAACTTATTACAGGTTTCATATTGCATAATCATAATCAGTAGGAGTTGCGGGAGTAGTAGAAAACTAGGTGTTGCATGGTGCGCGGGCCGCGCGCGGCCCGCGAGACTGCTTTGTTTTCGTGTTGTAGGCGCCGCAACTAAATAAACATTATCCGGATTGTTCGCTGTACAAATAATTCGTGCAAGCCATCCACTAATTATATCAAGCACCGCCCGAAAGTTGCAAGTTCAAAACTCTGTGAAATACATTTATTTCGAAAAGAGTTTGTTCATTTAAAGTAGGTTATTGTTGTGATTTTTAAATCAAGCAACGCTCGAAATGCCCGTATGCCAGAAACTAAAAAAAAGTTTTCAAAAGCCAAACGTTGCTAGCTGTACACAATTTCCATAACTTTGTTCATAATTCGAAAGGCAAGGGCATTTTTTTCTTTGGTAGCGTGGGGACGCTCCGGGCTTCGCCCTACGCGGAGCTCGGCCTATGGCCTCGCAGCCCGGCTCGGCCTTCGGCCTCGCAAAAGTTACTTGGAAGGTAGGGAGTTTTTTCTGCTTGGCAAGGGGACGCTTCGGGCTTCGCCCTACGCGGAGCTCGGCCTATGGCCTCGCAGGCCGGCTCAGCCTGCGGCCTCGCAAAAGTTACTTGGGAGGTGGGGAGTTGTTTCTGCTTGGCAAGGGGACGCTTCGGGCTTCGCCCTACGCGGAGCTCGGCCTATGGCCTCGCAGGCCGGCTCGGCCTTCGGCCTCGCAAAAATTACTTGGAAGGTGGGGAGTTGTTTCTGCTTGGCAAGGGGACGCTTCGGGCTTCGCCCTACGCGGAGCTCGGCCTATGGCCTCGCAGGCCGGCTCGGCCTTCGGCCTCGCAAAAGTTACTTGGAAGGTGGGAAGTTGTTCCTGCTTGACAAGGGGACGCTTCGGGCTTCGCCCTACGCGGAGCTCGGCCTATGGCCTCGCAGGCCGGCTCGGCCTTCGGCCTCGCAAAAATTACTTGGAAGGTGGGGAGTTGTTTCTGCTTGGCAAGGAGACGCTTCGGGCTTCGCCCTACGCGGAGCTCGGCCTGTGGCCTCGCAGGCCGGCTCGGCCTTCGGCCTCGCAAAAGTTACTTGGAAGGTGGGGAGTGTTTCTGCTTGACAAGGGGACGCTTCGGGCTTCGCCCTACGCGGAGCTCGGCCTACGGCCTCGCGGTGTTCTATCGCTTCGGGCTTCGCCCTACGCGGAGCTCGGCCTTCGGCCTCGCGGGAGGGTGCTCGGCCTTCGGCCTCGCTATAGTTACTGATAGATATTTACCGTACGCCAGTAATCCTTTCGTTTCGTATAGGAAAATATATGGATAAAATATTATGGTTAACTGCTCGTCCGCCATTTTGTTTTTCCCAAAAATGACAATTTTCTGGTATACTGCATCATATGTGCTACGAAGTGGAATTGGTTGGATATTCCTCATGCGCTCGTGCTAGGCCAGCTAATTCGTCAAAGTTTGGTCTGAAATGTCCAAATTTTCAATCGGCTATATTTCCGCCGCCATTTTGTTTTTCTTTTGTTTTTCAATTTCATCACAAAGTAGGTCGACCATGTGACGCGTGTTCCAAATTTGAACGAAATCGGTTGGAAAATGGCGGAGATGGCATCACGTGACCCGCCGCCATCTTGTTTTTTTCACTTCCCTATAGTTTTCCTCTGGTCCAATCACTAAACTATACAATTCCCCCCTACATCACTTTCACCTCCGGGAACTCCTTCAGACTAAACGGGACGGTCAATCAGTGAGTGAGTGAGTGAGTCAGTGGTAGTCGAGCTATATATATTAGTAACTAGGTGTTGCATGGTGCGCGGGCCGCGCGCGGCCCGCGAGACTGCTTTGTTTTCGTGTTGTAGGCGCCGCAACTAAATAAACATTATCGTAGTAGTAGCGTGAGGACGCTCCGGGCTTCGCCCTACGCGGAGCTCGGCCTATGGCCTCGCAGCCCGGCTCGGCCTTCGGCCTCGCAAAAGTTACTTGGAAGGTAGGTAGTTTTTTTCTGCTTGGCAAGGGGACGCTTCGGGCTTCGCCCTACGCGGAGCTCGGCCTATGGCCTCGCGGTGTTCTATCGCTTCGGGCTTCGCCCTACGCGGAGCTCGGCCTCCGGCCTCGCAAAAATTACTTGGAAGGTGGGGAGTTGTTTCTGCTTGGCAAGGGGACGCTTCGGGCTTCGCCCTACGCGGAGCTCGGCCTACGGCCTCGCGGTGTTCTATCGCTTCGGGCTTCGCCCTACGCGGAGCTCGGCCTTCGGCCTCGCGGGAGGCTGCTCGGCCTTCGGCCTCGCTATAGTTACTGATAGATATTTACCGCACGCCAGTAATCCTTTCGTTTCGTATAGGAAAATTTATGGAGAAAATATTATGGTTTACTGCTCGTCCGCCATTTTGTTTTTCCCAAAAATGACAATTTTCTGGTATACTACATCATATATGCTACGCAGTGGAATTGGTTGGATATTCCTCATGCGCTCGTGCTAGGCCAGCTAATTCGTCAAAGTTTGGTCTGAAATGTCCAAATTTTCAATCGGCTATATTTCCGCCGCCATTTTGTTTTTCTTTTGTTTTTCAATTTCATCACAAAGTAGGTGGACCATGTGACACGCGTTCCAAATTTGAACGAAATCGGTTGGAAAATGGCGGAGATGGCATCACGTGACCCGCCGCCATCTTGTTTTTTTCACTTCCCTATAGTTTTCCTCTGGTCCAATAACTAAACTATACAACTCCCCCCTACATCACTTTCACCTGCGGGAACTCCTTCAGACTAAACGGGACGGTCAATCAGTGAGTCAGTCAGTCAGTCAGTCAGTGAGTGGTAATCGAGCTATATATATTAGTAATAACTAGGTGTTGCATGGTGCGCGGGCCGCGCGCGGCCCGCGAGACTGCTTTGCTTTCATGTTGTAGGCGCCGCAACTAAATAAACATTATCCGGATTGTTCGCTGTGCAAATAATTCGTGCAAGCCATCCACTAATTATATCAAGCACCGCCCGAAAGTTGCAAGTTCAAAACTCTGTGAAAAACATTTATTTCGAAAAGAGTTTGCTCATTTAAAGTAGGTTATTGTTGTGATTTTTAAATCAAGCAACGCTCGAAATGCCCGTATGCCAGAAACTTAAAGAAAGTTTTTCGAAACCCAAACGTTGCTAGCTGTACGCAATTTCCATAACTTTGTTCATAATTCGAAAGGCATGGGCATCTTTCAGCCTTTGGTAGCGTGGGGACGCTCCGGGCTTCGCCCTACGCGGAGCTCGGCCTATGGCCTCGCAGGCCGGCTCGGCCTGCGGCCTCGCAAAAGTTACTTGGGAGGTGGGGAGTTGTTTCTGCTTGGCAAGGGGACGCTTCGGGCTTCGCCCTACGCGGAGCTCGGCCTATGGCCTCGCAAGCCGGCTCGGCCTTCGGCCTCGCAAAAATTACTTGGAAGGTGGGGAGTTGTTTCTGCTTGGCAAGGGGACGCTTCGGGCTTCGCCCTACGCGGAGCTCGGCCTATGGCCTCGCAGGCCGGCTCGGCCTTCGGCCTCGCAAAAGTTACTTTGAAGGTGGTGAGTTGTTTCTGCTTGACAAGGGGACGCTTCGGGCTTCGCCCTACGCGGAGCTCGGCCTACGGCCTCGCGGTGTTCTATCGCTTCGGGCTTCGCCCTACGCGGAGCTCGGCCTTCGGCCTCGCGGGAGGGTGCTCGGCCTTCGGCCTCGCTATAGTTACTGATAGATATTTACCGCACGCCAGTAATCCTTTCGTTTCGTATAGGAAAATATATGGAAAAAATATTATGGTTTACAGCTCGTCCGCCATTTTGTTTTTCCCAAAAATGACAATTTTCTGGTATACTGCATCATATGTGCTACGAAGTGGAATTGGTTGGATATTCCTCATGCGCTCGTGCTAGGCCAGCTAATTCGTCAAAGTTTGGTCTGAAATGTCCAAATTTTCAATCGGCTATATTTCCGCCGCCATTTTGTTTTTCTTTTGTTTTTCAATTTCATCACAAAGTAGGTCGACCATGTGACGCGTGTTCCAAATTTGAACGAAATCGGTTGGAAAATGGCGGAGATGGCATCACGTGACCCGCCGCCATCTTGTTTTTTTCACTTCCCTATAGTTTTCCTCTGGTCCAATCACTAAATTATACAACTCCCCCCTACATCACTTTCACCTCCGGGAACTCCTTCAGACTAAACGGGTGTGTCAATCAGTGAGTCAGTCAGTGAGTCAGTCAGTCAGTGGTAGTCGAGCTATATATATTAGTAACTAGGTGTTGCATGGTGCGCGGGCCGCGCGCGGCCCGCGAGACTGCTTTGTTTTCGTGTTGTAGGCGCCGCAACTAAATAAACATTATCCGGATTGTTCGCTGTGCAAATAATTCGTGCAAGCCATCCACTAATTATATCAAGCACCGCCCGAAAGTTGCAAGTTCAAAACTCTGTGAAAAACATTTATTTCGAAAAGAGTTTGCTCATTTAAAGTAGGTTATTGTTGTGATTTTTAAATCAAGCAACGCTCGAAATGCCCGTATGCCAGAAACTTAAAAAAAGTTTTCAAAAGCCAAACGTTGCTAGCTGTACACAATTTCCATAACTTTGTTCATAATTCGAAAGGCAAGGGCATCTTTTTCTTTGGTAGCGTGGGGACGCTCCGGGCTTCGCCCTACGCGGAGCTCGGCCTATGGCCTCGCAGCCCGGCTCGGCCTTCGGCCTCGCAAAAGTTACTTGGAAGGTAGGGAGTTTTTTCTGCTTGGCAAGGGGACGCTTCGGGCTTCGCCCTACGCGGAGCTCGGCCTATGGCCTCGCAGGCCGGCTCGGCCTGCGGCCTCGCAAAAGTTACTTGGGAGGTGGGGAGTTGTTTCTGCTTGGCAAGGGGACGCTTCGGGCTTCGCCCTACGCGGAGCTCGGCCTATGGCCTCGCAGGCCGGCTCGGCCTTCGGCCTCGCAAAAATTACTTGGAAGGTGGGGAGTTGTTTATGCTTGGCAAGGGGACGCTTCGGGCTTCGCCCTACGCGGAGCTCGGCCTGTGGCCTCGCAGGCCGGCTCGGCCTTCGGCCTCGCAAAAATTACTTGGAAGGTGGGGAGTTGTTTATGCTTGGCAAGGGGACGCTTCGGGCTTCGCCCTACGCGGAGCTCGGCCTATGGCCTCGCAGGCCGGCTCGGCCTTCGGCCTCGCAAAAATTACTTGGAAGGTGGGGAGTTGTTTCTGCTTGACAAGGGGACGCTTCGGGCTTCGCCCTACGCGGAGCTCGGCCTATAGCCTCGCAGAAATTACTTGGAAGGTGGGGAGTTGTTTCTGCTTGGCAAGGAGACGCTTCGGGCTTCGCCCTACGCGGAGCTCGGCCTATGGCCTCGCAGGCCGGCTCGGCCTTCGGCCTCGCAAAAGTTACTTGGAAGGTGGGGAGTTGTTTCTGCTTGACAAGGGGACGCTTCGGGCTTCGCCCTACGCGGAGCTCGGCCTACGGCCTCGCGGTGTTCTATCGCTTCGGGCTTCGCCCTACGCGGAGCTCGGCCTTCGGCCTCGCGGGAGGGTGCTCGGCCTTCGGCCTCGCTATAGTTACTGATAGATATTTACCGCACGCCAGTAATCCTTTCGTTTCGTATAGGAAAATATATGGAAAAAATATTATGGTTTACTGCTCGTCCGCCATTTTGTTTTTCCCAAAAATGACAATTTTCTGGTATACTGCATCATATGTGCTACGAAGTCGAATTGGTTGGATATTCCTCATGCGCTCGTGCTAGGCCAGCTAATTCGTCAAAGTTTGGTCTGAAATGTCCAAATTTTCAATCGGCTATATTTCCGCCGCCATTTTGTTTTTCTTTTGTTTTTCAATTTCATCACAAAGTAGGTCGACCATGTGACGCGTGTTCCAAATTTGAATGAAATCGGTTGGAAAATGGCGGAGATGGCATCACGTGACCCGCCGCCATTTTGTTTTTTTCACTTCCCTATAGTTTTCCTCTGGTCCAATCACTAAACTATACAACTCCCCCCTACATGACTTTCACCTCCGGGAACTCCTTCAGACTAAACGGGACGGTCAATCAGTGAGTCAGTCAGTCAGTCAGTCAGTCAGTCAGTCAGTGGTAGTCGAGCTATATATATTAGTAACTAGTAGGTGCGTGGGTGCGCGGGCCGCGAGCGGCCCGCGGGGCTTCCTTTTTAATGTAGGTTTGGAGGCGGCGCAACTAACTAAAGTCTTTATTTTGTTTGTTTCTTTTGCAATTTGGTGTGCGTGCAATGTAATTTGTCTTGCCACTTGTAAATCAAGCGACGCCCGAAAGGTATAAATTCAAAACGTTATGAAATGGACATGTTTCGATAATAGTTTGATTTAAAGTTGTTAAACTGATTATAAATATAGAGCATACAATACCCCAAATGACCGTTGGCCTGGCACTAAATAAAGACGTACTTCAAAAGACAAGTGTTATCATCTTTATATAGATTTCAAAAATTCATTCTTATTCGGAGCGTATACGTATTTTCCTTTTAGCTTTTGCTGGCGTGGGGACGCTCCGGGCTTCGCCCTCCGCGGAGCTCGGCCTATGGCCTCGCATTAGGCTCGGTCTTCGACCTCGCCAAGGTTATTTAGGCGACACAGATGATCATATTGTATCCGCTTGGCAAGGGGGACGCTTCGGGCTTCGCCCTACGCGGAGCTCGGCCTACGGCCTCGCGGGTGGGACGCTTCGGGCTTCGCCCTACGCGGAGCTCGGCCTACGGCCTCGCGGGGGGTCGCTTCGGGCTTCGCCCTACGCGGAGCTCGGCCTACGGCCTCGCGGGGGGGTCGCTTCGGGCTTCGCCCTACGCGGAGCTCGGCCTACGGCCTCGCGGGGGGGTCGCTTCGGGCTTCGCCCTACGCGGAGCTCGGCCTACGGCCTCGCGGGGGGGTCGCTTCGGGCTTCGCCCTACGCGGAGCTCGGCCTACGGCCTCGCGGGGGGGTCGCTTCGGGCTTCGCCCTACGCGGAGCTCGGCCTACGGCCTCGCGGGAGGTCGCTTCGGGCTTCGCCCTACGCGGAGCTCGGCCTGCGGCCTCGCGGGGGGGACGCTTCGGGCTTCGCCCTACGCGGAGCTCGGCCTACGGCCTCGCGGGAGGTCGCTTCGGGCTTCGCCCTACGCGGAGCTCGGCCTGCGGCCTCGCGGGGGGGACGCTTCGGGCTTCGCCCTACGCGGAGCTCGGCCTGCGGCCTCGCGGGTGGGTGCTCGGCCTTCGGCCTCGTGATAATTGTCGATGGACATCGATTATTGGAAGCATTGACCACTGTTTTATATAGACCTGCAGTAGTCATTCGTTTTGTATAGGAAAATGTATGGGGATATTTTCGATTCATTCGGATGTCAAAATTTTGGCGGCCATCTTGGATTTTAAAATACTTTAGACTTTTATGAGCAAGTACAGGATAGTACCTAACAGATGGCATATATTTTATTGCTCTAGCGCAACATTTCTTTAACAAAGTTGGCACCCAAACGGGGCTCTGACCACAACTTTCAAGTCATATAACTTCCAGTGTTGCCGTGCGATTTCGATGAAAATTGTCAAATATCATTTGCGTGAGCTACCCTCATCGAACTGCATACTCAGAATTTCTCTAAAGTCCTTATTTCCATTTGTCACCTTTTTGGGACCTGTGGGGTAAATTACCCGAATTTCTGGGAAAATTCTTTTTCGTGGCAATACTACGTCTAGAGACCCACAACCGGCCCATACAAATCGATTCTCTAAAGTGGCATTATCTATGAGAAATATAGCGTTGAAAATTCCTTTTTTTGGTACTTTTTACACTTTTACCTCCACTCTCTCCGCCATTTTGATTTTCCCACTTTTCGGATTTTTCTGGCTATCTGGACTATATTACCCGCCAAACTGCATTTATACTTTTTCTCTAGCTAAAACTTGGTAGAACAAACAAACTCAATTTATCTGACCACTCCCAAAAATTTCAAAGCGGCGCCAATCCCAGTGTTGCCAGCAGATTTCGATGAAAATACCCAAATGTCATTTGGGTGGCCAAAGCTCACCAAACTGCATACTCAGAATTTCCCTAAAGTCCTTATTTCCATTTGTCACCTTTTTGGGTCCTGTGGGGTAAATTACCCCGATTTCTGGGAAATTTCTTTTTCACGGCAATACTACGTCCCGAGACCTACATCCGGCCCATACAAACCGAAGCTCTGCGGCGTTGGCATCTGGGAGTAATATCGCTTTGAAAATTCCCATTTTTTCTACTTTTTGCCAGTTGTTCAGCCATCACGCCGCCATTTTGTTTTTTTCCCACTTTTCGGATTTTTCTGGCTATCTCGACTATATTGCCCAACAAACTGCATTTATACTTTTTCCCTAGCTAAAACTTGGTAGAACAAACAAACTCAATTTATCTGACCATACCCCAAAATTTTAAAAAAATCAACAATCCCAGTGTTGCCAGCGGATTTCGATGAAAATACCCAAATGTCATTTGGGTGGGCCAACCTCATCGGACTGCATACCCAGAATTTTCGTAAAGTCCCTATTTCCATTTGCCACATTTTTTGACCCTGTGGGGTAAATTACCCCGATTTCTGGGAAATTTTTTTTTGCTGGCAACACTACTCCCCGAGACCTACAACCGCCCCATACAAGCCGAAGCTCTACGGTGTTGCCATCTGTGAGTAATATCGCTTTGCCCACTCGTGATTTCCCTCCCTTTTTTTCAATCGCTCACAACTCGTCGGCCATTTTGTTTTTTTTAACCCCCCCATTTTTTTGGGTAAAGTAGAGGATTTACCCATTCCAACGACATATTGCACCCCTCCCTACTGCTCACCCAACTCGATCTAGGGGTACCCTACTTTTGGGTCTTTTTCGTCCCCCCCACTTTTTTTCTTATAACTCGGCCGCCATTTTGTTTTTTTCAAAATTAAAAAAAAAATCTTTTATTAGATTGTATTTTTTACATTTGTTTCAAATTTGGTCCAAATCGGACTACGCATCTCAGAGTTCACCGTAGTGACCCCAAGATAAACACCCCCCAGGGGGACCGCTATATTTTTCCGCACATCACATCCCCAAAGTCTATACAACCAACCCCCCACCCCACCCCCACCCCCTCCAGGTTCCTCAATCCACGTGTCAGTGAGTCAGTCAGTGGTAATGCAGCTATATATATTATTATTATATTAACTAGGTGTTGCATGGTGCGCGGGCCGCGCGCGGCCCGCGAGACTGCTTTGTTTTCGTGTTGTAGGCGCCGCAACTAAATAAACATTATCGTAGTAGTAGCGTGGGGACGCTCCGGGCTTCGCCCTACGCGGAGCTCGGCCTATGGCCTCGCAGCCCGGCTCGGCCTTCGGCCTCGCAAAAGTTACTTGGAAGGTAGGTAGTTTTTTTCTGCTTGGCAAGGGGACGCTTCGGGCTTCGCCCTACGCGGAGCTCGGCCTATGGCCTCGCAGGCCGGCTCGGCCTCCGGCCTCGCAAAAATTACTTGGAAGGTGGGGAGTTGTTTCTGCTTGGCAAGGGGACGCTTCGGGCTTCGCCCTACGCGGAGCTCGGCCTACGGCCTCGCGGTGTTCTATCGCTTCGGGCTTCGCCCTACGCGGAGCTCGGCCTTTGGCCTCGCGGCACGGCTCGGCCTTCGGCCTCGCAAAAGTTACTTGGAAGGTGGGGAGTTTTTTCTGCTTGGCAAGGGGACGCTTCGGGCTTCGCCCTACGCGGAGCTCGGCCTATGGCCTCGCAGCCGGCTCGGCCTTCGGCCTCGCAAAAGTTACTTGGAGGGTGGAGAGTTGTTTCTGCTTGGCAAGGGGACGCTTCGGGCTTCGCCCTACGCGGAGCTCGGCCTACGGCCTCGCGGTGTTCTATCGCTTCGGGCTTCGCCCTACGCGGAGCTCGGCCTTCGGCCTCGCGGGAGGGTGCTCGGCCTTCGGCCTCGCTATAGTTACTGATAGATATTTACCGCACGCCAGTAATCCTTTCGTTTTGTATAGGAAAATATATGTAAAAAATATTATGGTTTACTGCTCGTCCGCCATTTTGTTTTTCCCAAAAATGACAATTTTCTGGTATACTGCATCATATGTGCTACGAAGTGGAATTGGTTGGATATTCCTCATGCGCTCGTGCTAGGCCAGCTAATTCGTCAAAGTTTGGTCTGAAATGTCCAAATTTTCAATCGGCTATATTTCCGCCGCCATTTTGTTTTTCTTTTGTTTTTCAATTTCATCACAAAGTAGGTCGGCCATGTGACGCGTGTTCCAAATTTGAACGAAATCGGTTGGAAAATGGCGGAGATGGCATCACGTGACCCGCCGCCATCTTGTTTTTTTCACTTCTCTATAGTTTTCCTCTGGTCCAATCACTAAACTATACAACTCCCCCCTACATCACTTTCACCTCCGGGGACTCCTTCAGACTAAACGGGCGTGTCAATCAGTGAGTCAGTGAGTCAGTGAGTGAGTGAGTGGTAGTCGAGCTATATATATTAGTAATTAATGATAACAAAAACAATGCATAATTCGCTTCGATTTCATACTATTTACTGAATTCTTAATTTAGCTGTTTTTACGACTCACTCAATGTACAAAATTTTATTTTAACCAATTATTTTAATAAAAAAACGGAGATATTTTTTACATTTATTCGTTATCTTTTACATCATGCGGTTGACGGTGGGGCAGAATCTGGCATTGTCATTTTTCTTCCCGTAGACCACTCAGGTGGACCACGGGGATTTTTTCTTCCCAATGGTCCATTACTTGTGCTAAAGTTTTTAATTACCTACTTATTTCTAAGTGTTGACGTTTTAAATGAAATATTGTAATTTTCTTCGATGCGTAATTATTTTCAATCAAATCAAAAGACATGGTTAGGAAAAGGTGTTGGTCGAGGTGTTTAATATCGGTAACAAAACCTTTCAGGGGCTTTTCCCATTTCACAAAAAAGGCGGCTGTTCGTACATTTTAAATACTAATTTATTATTGTTTTTTAAACTTTAGAAGTGGTTTTTCTATGGCCGAAACTGATCACTTCCCTTTTAGCTTTCTAGGTTACTCTAAGCTCATTGTAATAGAAATACTTAGTATAAAACTTACACATATAACTAAACGTATTGATGTGGCCTAAACTTCAACATAATAAATTAAATTGTCTTGTAGATAGCCATCCATTGATCTCCTATAAACAATTAGACACACAAAGGTCTTACTAAAACAATTAAAAAAAACGTCTAAATAAGGGTCCATTGTTAACGTCCAAATAATGTCCAATAAAGCAAATGAGGGTCCATTCATTCGTTTGAACCTTCTTTGCGCTCGGACATTATTAGAAGGCAGACTGTGTATCTAGTTGTTAATAGGTGATCAATGCCTTAGATACTTGAATTTACTCTGTAATCAATAGATTGCAATCTAAATGGAATCCAAGTCGTGTGTTGATTAGATGCCCGGTTGTCCCCGGGGACTGCGGGAATAGCGGGAATGGCCCCAAAACGGGTCCGGGTATCTCGGGGTATCTCTGCATGATCACACTCTTAACGTACCTAATGGGTGCCATTTATTGGGGCGGGTTATACCATGTCGTCTTCGTTCGTAGCAATACGTTTGCTATGGGGTCAGAGGGCATTGAATATGAGTTGATTTGAAAGTAATGCTTAACGGAACCAAAAATGCATACTTTATTTCACATTATGAAAAGTCTTCCTCTTTGAAACTTTGTTAAGTAGACTGTTAAGGCCGACGCACAACGCCACGGCGCGGCATCCGTGACCGGTGCCGCTGGACGGCACAACACGCCGTCGGTCCAAGTGTTACTTATTCTGTCGTCGTGGCCGTCAAATACATAATATTTTGGATTTCTATTTATTTAACCCAAGATCAAACGCTAGGGTCTCTCGCACGTTCGCCTTTTAAGTGAATGAGCGAACAGGACACCTTGCTTATTGATGATTAAAACGTGCCAGTCTCTGGAAACGCCACAGTATTTATAGAAATTCTTAAAAGAAAGAAATACTTTCTAAAGTCTAATTGGTGATATAAAGAATGAAATAACAAATAAGTTGTAAAAGAAGACGCCTACTGATGCTCTACAACCTTCGATAAGAAAAAGAACAGAGAAAGAGTTGTATTGTATATCCGTGGTTTCCCAATGTGTTTGCATTGCTAAGCTACATGCACGCTTTGATATATGCTGAACTGTTATAATGATTAATAGCTGGAGACCGCATTCGATTTGTTTTCTTAAATCCGTGTTGCGCCAAGGTTGGCCAAGGCAACATGATATGAGATGAATTATTTCAATACCGGAGATGACCAAATTCCTAATAGATGTTTTATTGGCACTCAAAACTGTATAAGTACTTACCTATAACTTGCAAATGAATTAATATAGAAATTTTCTCGCCACAGAGATTCGAACTATGAGCCTCGCCATTCCGGGATACGTTCTTTTCATAACGTATAACGAGCTCGATGGCTTATTGGTTGGGTCAATGGACTTGCGATACGGAGGTCCCAGATTCGATCCCCGGCCAGGTCTGACATGTAATGAGTTATCCTGAAGAAAAAGAACTTACGTTTACCGAATGCTCTCAGAACGGTGAAGGACAACGGTCGTAAAGAAACCTGCAAAAACTAAGGCATATGTAAGCTACCAATCTGTGGCCCGAGCTCCCTCGATATAAGGGCAAGAATAATATGTGCCCGAGCAGTGGGGACATAGAAATAGACTAATGATGATAGCTAAAAGGTATGCAAGAAAAGTTCAAATGGTCAATGAATCTTCAGAAAGCTAATGAAATGACAAACCCATTGAGAACGGAAGGTGCCGCGGAACAATTATGTTGTGAATCACATCGATGGTCTACAGTCATAGTAGATACCCAGCGGACAGTACTACCAGTACTATAGGGAGAGCGACTACTGAAACTCCTAAAAACTAATTCCAACAAGCTACGATGCAATAAATCAGACACAAAAATACTTACACCCCTTAAACTTTAACTTACAGGGACCACCCTGTAAGTTAAAGTTTAACGGGTTGAATTCATTCGACAAAATTAAATGGATGGTTAGGCTTGTGACATACATTAATTCTACACAGCGTTTAAGTAAATTAAACAATTTCAGGAAAAATATATTGCAACGGCAAATAAATTGAAACTATTGCATTATAATTTGACCCCAGAAATTGATTGAGCTAAAATATATATATTTGCTGTGTGTGTATTTCGAATAGAGGCCACGAACGTAGTTTGGGCCGCCCGACTAGATGGATGGATGATCTTCTCAAGATGGCTGGCAGACCGAGAGGGCCGAGAGTAGGGTTGAGTGGCGTACTTTGGGAGAGGTCTACGTCCAGCAGTGGACTGATACGGGCTGATGATGATGCTGTGTGTTTGTAGCTGGTTCACTGCATTACTATTGCCTCTGTGTATTGGGCGAGTGTATCTGCCGGGACGAGCGGAACCAGTTGGGACGCTCTCGCCAAGAATGCGTGGAATGTGAGCGCGTGCGCGGCGTGTGGCGTGGGAACGCGCGGGAACGAATAGTTTGCACGTTGGTCACTGGAGAACTATGGAGATTATGGAGGTGTATGTAAGCTCCATAGAACATCAACTTTCTTTAGTACAGCCCAGTCAAGTATAACATTTGGACTAGGAAGCGACAGAAGTCAGCGCAGTCGGGAACATGCGCTCTGATGATAGGTCAAATTGCTGCCACCTTAGATCAAGGCCGCCCTACTCGACCCTATACTTTATACTTTATTGTACACGAAAAAAAATAATACAGACACAATATTTCAAGAAAGCAGATGTACAGCAGTCGAGCTTATCTCTAATAAAGAGATTTCTTCCAGCCTGGCCTGTTCTGGATAGAGAATGTTTATATATTGTAGTATAGACATATCAGATTGTAGTATAGACCCTATCAGAATAAGATAGATAAGATAAGATAAATATTCTTTATTGCACAAAAACAGATACACATAATATGCTTAAATAATTATTATACAATAGGCGGTCTTATCGCTGAGAGCGATCTCTTCCAGACAACCTTCGGGTAGAGAAGCAGTGCGTTTGGAAGTAATAGTGCAATTTCACATACCTACTTATCGACAATAAAATATTCTGATTTAAGCGACTAATATCTTATACATAAAATCTACTTGTATATAATAGAATAGTAGTTAAGTTAGAGATACTTTTAAACAAGAAATATCAATGTTGTACAGTCGACCGATAGCACGTCCACCTACACAAAACGATTGCGAGTGTGTTTTATTATTACTAACACTTAGGCCCGTATTAATAAATCACTCTCACCTCAAAAGCCAATCTTGAGAACGACCTCAAGATGGCGTTCATATTAATAAACGTAACTTAGGTTGTTTAGGAATCGGGTATCACGTGAGTAACGCCGTATTAATAAACACATTCAGTTCTCAAGAGAACTGTCAAACTCACACTTGAGAACGTATTTACTGATTGCAGGCGAACCGCGACTTGAGAAAGACATCACGTGATACGCACTCAAGATTGGTTTATTAATAAATGACATACTTGAGATGGTGATCACGCCTTGAGAATAATCAGCTGAATTCGCTCTTGAGTTTGAGCTCAGACTATTAATACGGGCCATAGAGTCCCAGTGTTACCTACTACATGTACTGTCGACTATACTAATACAATTACGAGACGAGATCTTTATTTCGGCGTATAGTACTTACCTATACGAAGAAAAATCCGACCCATACTGGCCTCAATCAATCGTGAGTAACCTATGTTGCACAAGCGTGCGCCACATTGCTGTGACCGTGACTGTACCGCGGCGCAGTTTATCCCAACAGTTGCGGAAGTGAATCAATGTTTTAGCCGGAACCGTGATTCAGTTGTTCCGGCGCGAGGCGAGTGACTCACTGCTTACTCTTACTAGCTGGTGGCGGGGTCTCGGCTAGCGCTTCGACGGCGGCGCGGCGGCGGATAGCGGCTGCTTTTTCTTTTTACCAAAATTCCCTAAATTGTTTAATTTGTAGGAGTAGAGCCTCCACGGTGCCGATGAAAAAGAAAACTATTTTTAAAAGTTCCGGATTCTATTGTCAAATGTCAGAGAGAGTAAAAATGAGTTGTCAGTAAATGTTTGTGTGAATAACTTCGAAAATATTATTGATTTTAAAATATCAGTGAACACGTTTAATTTCTATTTCTTTTAGGTTTCAACGCCTAAAAATTCATTTCATAATTCATTTATTCATTGCTATATGTGTTAACATGGTTGTTAGATAGGTAGTACAGGAAGTGCTCACATAAACCCTGTAAGGGCACCGCAACACTAGATACTTAAACAATAAAAATTCAATTTTGTCAGTCAGTCAATCAATAATACAAATATATATTCAATAATATAAATAAATATAATTGCCAATTGTGGGGGACTTGGCGCAGGTTTTTTATTTATAATTTTTACACTTTAGGTTGGTTTAGATAGTTTAGATTTAATTTGTATTTATTTGTAAATATTATTTCCTAATTTTGAATAAATAAAAAGTTTATCAAAAATATAATAGTTAAGAAGTAATTGTCATCCATTAAATAAAAAATTAAAATTGTCAATAAATAAATCAATTTGCAAAATCATGTTCGAAAAACTCTTGCAGATTGTAAAAACACCTATCAATTAGTAATATTTTCAATTTTTTATTGAAATTTCATTATTTATTTATTTATGCCATAAATTGTATGTATAATATAATAAGATGTCATAATTATATACAGTGTATCAACACAATTTTACCCAAGGGTGTAGCACATTGAGTATACTATAATTTACCAGAATTAATGTATGTCACAAGCCTAACCATCCATTTTATTTTTTCAAACGAATTCAAGGACACCCTGTAGGTATATATTACAGGTACCTATACTTTAAAATCATTATTTTTTATATTTTCATAGGTATGAGTACAGTCGAAGACAGATAAGTATACAGGGGGCCTCAATAGGGTTGAGATTTTCTCAAAAATTACTGGACCGAATTTAATAATTATTTTACAGTTACATAGTTTTAACTTTTATCTATCAAACAGTGAAAGAATTTTTGCAATAGGTCAAGTAGTTTTTGAGAAAATCTCAACCTTAAAAACTCTTCTGCACACCTTTCTCTGTGTTCCACCGTCCCATAAATTATTCAATTATAAGTACTTACTTACCTACTATATTATTAAGTTGTACGTAAATATTTGTACCCAAAAAAATACTTAATAAAAAACCCATTAAAAACGTTCAAATAGACTAGAAAACTTTACATTGTGAGTGATGCTTTACAAATAATTATAACGTTGGCGCCTACCGCCTGCGCAGCCGCCACCAGTAGGTACGGTGGAACACAGAGAAAGGTGTACAGGAGAGTTTTTAAGGTTGTAATTTTCACAAAAACTACTTGACCTATTACAACAATTCTTTCACTGTTTGATAGATAAAAGTTAAAACTATGTCACTGTAAAAGAATTATTAAATTCAGTACAGTAGTTTTTGAGAAAATCTCAACCTTATTGAGGCGCCCTGTATACTTATCTCTGTCTTCGACTGTACCTAGCGCCACGAGCACCGTGGGAGAGCCGCCGCCAGCGCGGTGTGTCACAGTTCGGGGAAACACATTTGGCACATCCGCAATTATCTTGGCACTACAAGATTTGTGACTCTCTACTGATTTGTCATCTCATAGAGCTGTGCTACAGACATAACAACATTCAATAACAAATGTAGAGCTACGCTAGTTCAACTAATTGCCGCCAGAGGCGCCGTGCCACGTGGCCACGATCGCAGGTCCACAAAAATCCACTGTAAAGATTTATCGATGTATCTATTATTATATTTAGAACATATAAAACCAATATCTTAAATACTACTACATAATAAATAGCCAATTTAATTTTATTTTTTAAAGGATTTCACATTTAGACACATGTACCTACCTAATTACTAAGAAGTAAAGGTTGTTGACATCAAACATTATTTCTATTAAATAAATAAAATACATAACACAGAAAATAAACATTTAAACCACATTTAAAATACGGGAGAGTTTTTAAGGTTGAGATTATCTCAAAAACTACTTGACCTATTCCAAAAAAATTCACTTTTTGATAGATAAAAGCAACTAATGTTACTGTAAAATAATTATTAAATTCGGTTCAGTAGTTTTTGAGAAAATCTCAACCTTATTGAGGCCCCCTGTATACTTATCTCTGTCCTCGACTGCACGTCAACTTTTCCAAATATGTAAAATCTCAAAATTTTGGCATGCACATACACAATACGACATTGTTATTTTATACTATGTGTACCCCGCAACTTCGTTTGCGTAGAGGAGGAGGATGGAGGAGATCAGGAGGCAGATCTTCCTCTTTGGATCCTTGTTTCCACATCACATATCGCCATGGCTTGTAGCCTATGAGCTGTCCGGATAATTCAGTTATCTCCTAGTGAAACTCCCATCAAAATCCCTTCATCATAGTTATGGCGTGATACTTGCACAAAGTCACAGACAAACAGACAAAAATTCTAAAAATTGGTGTTTTGGCATCAGTATCGATCCTAAAACACATTACAATTATTCTTTTCAAAAAATATCCAATGTACAGACACAACTTTTTTACAGTATTATTATATGTACTTATATGTATAGATTTATAAAGCTGTGAGATTTTTATGTAATAAATAAATAATCTAACTAATGTCACTATCATAAAAATGTTTCATTAGTGCATTTCGTAATGCCTAAAAACATATTACATATTTACAGCAGAATGCCGCGACCTCAGCGCGACTTGTATGACCGCAATGTTATACAAGTTATTATATTATTATAATACTTATAAATGTCGTCGTCGGACGCATACATACAGACTGAAGGCGGTCCCGACTCGCTTCTCAAGACGCGATTGGTCGACGCAGTCCACATCCCACCATCTGAAGTTTCATTCGAGCCGTTTGTGCCTTGAGTCTAGGCACTCACGATACAAAGGACTCACAGGTCCACCAGCCCTTGTAGCGAAGTGGCGTTGACTTTCGATAACGCTAGTAGAATAGAAATAACATTTGATAACGAAAAAGCATAATATGACAATGCAATACATTTCCTGTTTCAAGTTTTTTTTTTTCTATTTATTTGGGTCAACAAACAGTGATCACAATGTAATATTAATTCTAAGTAATTATTAATGTAATATTAATAAGTATTCAGCTCCGCTAAACGATTACGCGCGTTGAAGTCTTTTGTAACAAGCATATATTGCGCTTGCAAAAGACATCAACGCGTCATCGTTATTAAAAAAGTTTAGTCAATTTTGAGGTAACTCACATGACAGCTCGGTGATGCAGTGGTCACCGGCCACTATTGCTGTTATTCATGAACCTAGATAAACCTCACTTCCTTTAAATCGTATTGCTATCCCTTTCACACTTCGTTAAAATAGGTTTAAGATAGAAAAGGACGGTGGCGTAACTTTAAATCACGTTTAAAAATACGCGCCGAGATATTAAAAAAAATCCTACTAATCCCGAACGTCCTAGCTAATGAATTTACGTATTCGCTACCGAGAGAATACGTGATATTTTATTATAGCTATTGTATTTATAGCTACTCAAAGAATAGAATTGGCAGTTTGGCTTCAGGTTACTTGTAGTAACGATTTTAACTCTTATTTATGACGCAGATGGGTAAAACGGTACGATGACGTATTTTGTGTTCGGCTAAAATGACATGAATCATGCAATTATAGTTCGTCAACGTCGTGCTTTCCGCTCCCACGGGGTCCAGAGGGTGGCGGGGCGAGGGACTACGGTCTTCGAGGGACTGCGGGCGGTGTGGCGGTAGGGCAAGCGAGCGCGACGCGCACGGCTGTCTATAGTGGTACCTTCTCCTCGACAACCCCTGGACCCCGTAGACGCGGCAAGCACGACGTTGACAGACTATAGTGAGACCTCTATAATGCATCTATCTATAGGAAGTTATACAACTCTTCATGCTCTAGACAACACTCTTGCCGAAGCAATTTAGGCCGATAGTCATATGACATAATTGTCAAAATAGTCAATATTTATGACAGTCATAAGTGCGAGCTCAAGCTGAGTTTGTGTTCAAAACTGTCTGTTACCATCGACCATTGAAATTAAATTGCTTCAGCGAATAATTGCAGCGGAATTTATACAAAGAAATTAATCGATTCGGGGAGAATTGTCGGGCTGCTTGTGATATCAAAGAGTTGTAGGGAAACCACATTATACATCTTTTGGGTTTGACAGATTGGTTCTTTACTGATGAAGTTTTTGGTCAATTTTCTATTGACTCGATTATTTTAAATAACTTGACGTGGGTGTATACCTAGTGGCGTATTCTAGGAATCAGTGGCGTGGCGGGCGCTGACGGGCGCCGCCGCTAGTTCGTGATAGTGGGATATCTTCAGTGCACTTCAAAGGGGTTCTTATGTGATTTAATTTTAATTGTTATAATAAATAAATATCCCATTTATTTAGGAAAAAAATTTAAGACATAATCAAATGTTTTTTAATCTTAAAAGGGTATTAAATTAAGTTATAAAGCGCAAATATTTCGATCTTCATCCATACCTAATAATGCTATATTTAAGTACGTCTCCGATATACATATATAGTAGGTAGGGTACCTAGGAGTATGATTAGTATGTATATACAGTCGAAAACAGAGAAAAGTATACCTACAATAGCCTCGCTAGGAAGCCTCAATAGGGTTGAGATTTTTTCGAAACTACTGGATCGATTGAAAAAAAATATTTTATATTCCGGAACTCTTTGTAAGACCGAACTTAAACGTAGCTCGCACTAAACACTGTTTATGAATATGAGCCTAATAGTACTACCCTAGCGCGACTGTTACAGCATATATATTACAGGGTGGCATTGATCTCCTATAAACAACTAGATACACAAAGGTCTAACTAAAACAATTTAAAAAAAATCCAAATAAAGGTACATTGTTAACGTCCAAATAATGTCCAATAAAGCAAATGAGGGTCCATTCATCCGTTTGGACCTTCTTTGCGCTCGGACATTTTTAGAAGGCAGACTGTGTATCTAGTTGTTTATAGGAGATCAATGCAAGGCTTTAAATTCATTCGACAAAATTAAAAGGATTGTTTGGCTTGTAACTTACATATTCTGGTTTGCAGACTTCCAGTACGGTTTCAAGTCTTACTACGCATATAATAAGAACGGTCCAAAGTGTTACATTTGATGTGCTGTGGGCTGTAGACGGGAGTTATTATTTTCATAAGTTGGAAGTAGGGATTTATTATGAGTGCTTTGCGTCTGTCAGGACTGAGGGCTGAGGGCTCGCTAATCCCTTCTAACAATGTGGCAACGGCCTCGGGATTATCCAAATACACGCAGTGAGCGGCTACGGCTGATATTATGAGTTATGATATGACATATTTTCTTAATAATATGTATGCTGTCACAGTCGCTAAGTTTGAGCTCGGTCTTACAAAAAACGTTTACAATAAATTCAACTATCAAAAAATATTAATTTGATGTTACTGTGCTTTGGAGTTTTTAACATTTTAAGATATTTTAAATGATAATGCCAGATTCTGCCCCACCATCAACCGCAAGTTGTACAAGATAACGAATAAATGTAAAAATATCTCCGTTTTTATTAAAATTATTGGTTTAAACTAAAGTTTTGTACAAGTTGCGATTCGAAAAAAACAACTTAATTAAGAATTCAGAAAATAGTAAGAAAACGAATGAATTTATTCATTGTTTTTGTTATTCTTCTATAGGAGTTGCGAGAGTAGTAGAAAATGATACTGATTATGATTATGCAATATGAAACCTGTAAGTTCCCAACAAAATGATAGGTACAGCTTAAATGGTCACGTAGTTTTGTAGGTGGGGCAAAGCTCCATTGAAATGTGGCAATGTCTTTTTGGCATGCAACGATTTCTTTCACTGGGATTTGACCTCCTTTGACCTGAAGGGTCACTTCTAAGGTGTGTGACTGTGACGTACTTAGTTCATTTTATGCAGTCTTGATTTACTAAAAAAAACCTTGCCAATTTCATATTTATCATGAGTACAGCCCCCAATTTCAATTTCACGAATGAATTCAATGACACACCGTATAAAACTACGCAAATGATAGCGGCTACCTTTGTACACCCGAAGACAGAGATAAGTATACAGGGGGCCTCAATAAGGTTGAGATTTTGTCAAAAACTACTGGACCGATGTTAATAATTCTTTTACAGGACATAGTTTTAACTTTTATCTATCTAACAGTGAAAAAATTATTGCAATAGGTCAAGTAGTTTTTGAGAAAATCTCAACCTTAAAAACTCTACTGTACACCTTTAGCTGTCTTCCACCGTACTTTAAGGCTAGATTGCAGGTGTGTTGTAAAGGTTGTTGTATTGTCGACTGTACCATATAAAACGGTGAGGTAGCCCGCTTTTTCCGCAACTTACAGTAACCGTGGCCCCCGCCCGCCCGCTGCCAGCAATCAATTCACCCCGAGCTGTGGAGAGCTCGTGCTAAGCCACCGCCCGCTGGAAGCCGCGGCTACTATAGGAACAGTTCTCATTCTCACTCATTATCTCAGTATGTTCTCACTACAGTTTTCATTTATCAAACCTAAGTCGTGATTCTCTCGTAGAGGCTGTTATTCATAAACGTAATTTAAAGTTACGCCACCGTTTAGCCGCCCTGTCCCTTTCTATCTTAACCTTTTTTAACGACGTGTGAAAGGGATAACAACACGATTTGAAAGAAGTGAGGTTTAACTGGGTTTATGAACAGCAATAGACCGAGGCTTTCGTGCAAACAACTTACTTAACCCCGTAACTTTGCTCTAACGAAAAGATAAACTAGATTTAGAGACCAACTTAACTTTGTCATTATCATCATATTAGTCCATACATCGATACTCCTGATTAGTTGATCATCTGTAAATAAGTTTGTAATAATGAAAAAAGGAGATGATAATTTCAAATTTATTCGTATTTTTTCCTTTACTTGTGCTGTAAGACCTAGCTTCTTGCCAAATTTCATGATTCTAGGTAAGTACCCCAAAGGTTTCGATTTTTTTTTTTTTTGGATTTGAGTTTTTTTTTGACAAAATATAAGTTCGATCACATTTCTAGACTTGCGTTGTGACTTAAATAAAAATAAAAATGAAGATGGTACGACATTTTTTGTCGCCACCAAATCTTCCGTGAAAACAATTTAAAATACGAGGGTAATATGGTGTAGGTATCTCCGGGGCCAGAGGTCGCATTAGCAAGTCAATGAGGCGTCACCCCACCGCCACCGGGCGGCAGGCAGGGCTCCAGGGCTCACCTCCGCGTCACGGAGGCTTAGCGGGCGCACGCCTCCTGGCGGGAGGGCGCATTAAATTGACTCCAGCTGACTTCTGGTGAACTACAACTTAGGCCCACTTGCAATAAAATATAACCCGGGAATTTGAGACATAACCTGTAACACTGTCTTCATAATTTCGTCATGCATGTCATCATTGAACTTGGCGTATGGTGATACATCTTTTTTTTGTATTTCGCTACAATATATTTAATGAATAAATGATCTAATCTATCTCTATCTATCATCGGTAAAGTCACTATTCGGGTTGTCTTTGATTGCAAGTAGACCTCTAATTATTCTGGACATTTTGTGGAATATATCTTGTTATTAAATTTTCAAGATTTCTCATATGTTTTAAAAAATAGGCGTGGTTTCTAGAAAAATATGGCTACTTATCAAGTTTAATGTCGCAAACGCTACCAATTGACGATTAGCAATTTTTTCTTGCCAAAGTATTGTTTTACTTTTGTAAATTGTGATTTTTACATAGTACTTACTTAACCTACGGGCGTTTCGAGTCAGGACTCAAGATGTCAGTGATTACGGGTTCACCACGTAATTTAGAAGACCCACCCAATACCACCCGCGCCCCGAATTTGAGTTGCGACCCGGGGCTAAGAAAAGCTGCCTTAGAACGTCGTCTACACGGCCAGCTTACTGTCGGTCGGTCACGCAAGACAGTAGCAATGGTCAACGCGCGGCCGTCGGCCTGGGCATTCAATACTTCATTTATTCAACCTTAGGAGCTCTAGGGAACACTTGGTTATGTCATACATAATGTAACAATTTACATTGGAATGTCGAGCCTCTGTCTGCGCGGTCGAAGGGCATTTTGATCGGGATATCCAGTTTACCTGCCGTGTGGAATACCGGAATGAATTCCGGCGACAACAATGACTTGGATATAGATATATGCATGCGAGTATAGAATAGAATAGAAATATCTTTATTAGGCAACAAAATCCGGTGTTGAATAAATACAAACATATGTGAGTAGTTAACTGTACAGATATGTTAGTATACGTAAATATATACTCCACCTATGTGAGTAGGTAGGTTTTTTAGTACATTGTGGTTTTTGATGCTAAAAGCCCCCCCCCCCCCCCCCCCCCCCTGCGCTGATTTTCAGCGTGGCCCTTTTCCTTAAACAACCATTTAGACTTCTAATTTATAACAGTATGAAGTTATCACATGTCAAAATCGCTAAAAGCATCCGTCAGAATCATTGTGCAATTCAAATAGTGCCCAGTCCTCATCGCATAGAATTCACAAGTTACCACACCAAGATATGTAGTGTGGCCCAAACCTGTAGCTACACCTGTCTGGGCTCGGGAGCAGGCTTTCACATTCCAGCGGCTGGCCCTCTCACTCATCGAGGGCTGACTCACGCCGGAATGCGGACCTAGCGCAAGACACACACCTTTCAGGAGAACGCTCGGTCAGCTTTAGACTTGTTGCTTTACGATGGTATTCATAAACCTAGTTAAACCGCACGTCTCTTAAATCGTGTTGCTATCCCTTTCACACTTCGTTAAAAAAGGTTAAGATAGAAAGGGACAGGGGGACTCAACGTTTTCGTAACTTTACATCACGTTTATGAATACGCGCCTTAAGGTGCCTTTCCACCAGAGATGCGCTATGCTACTTGCTATGGATGCGTTTGATATCCACCAATCATATTTATTACGCCCAGACACACACATACACACATACACCCAGACACACACATACACCCACACACCCTCTCACACACCCTCACACTCACACTCAGACAAGCAAGCCATACGGTTTCACTCACTGCTTGATAATATAATGTATACTTAAACTATAATGAATTAATTCATGATTTGATTCCTTCATGTCATTATACTTAATTATAGTCCATTACCTATGAGATGGGAGCCTGGTGATCTGTATCACAGGTATTCCGCCTAGTTCAGACACCAGACTCTCACATTAAAGAATGTAATCTACCTACCAACTAATTTATGTCCCAACCATAAGAAATCGATGTTCTTTATGTGAGATGAAATAAAGACTTTATTATTATTATTGGTCCACATAGCATAGCTCTGGCTGAATGAATATGATTGGTGGATATCAAATGCATCCATAGCAAGTAGCATTGCATTTCTCTGGTAGAAAGGCAGCCTTAGACTTGGATCCACCACATCATCATCGCAGTCTGATGACGCCACTGCTCGGACACAGACCTTCCCTTACATAGACAGCTTAAACATGCCTTAGTATTTTTCTACGACATGCAGGTTTTATCACGATGTTTTCTGTCACCGTTTTTGAGAGCATTCTTAAGTTTTTCCTTCGAAAATCCACAATCACAGCCCAAACCCATAGGTTTCATACCACAGGTGACTTCACGCGAAAATTTTGATATTCTGAATCTACCCTTTCACAAGCTCGCCTCGTAATAATTCTTTGAATCTTGCAAGGTTAGGCATGAAATTAGTTAACATCGATTGGCAAATAGGTTTCACAAAAAGCACGACAAGTTGAAATGGTTCCGAGAAATAAAGTCTGGTTTGGACGGAATTAAATTAGTCTGCTAAAAATACTCGAGTCGGACGGATCGCTAACGAACTTAGTGCAGTGACAAAACAGGCCACCTCAGGACACAGCGCTGATTTTCAGCTGACCTCAACAGAGTGTCGCCCCCGCGCCGGCCGGCGGCGCGAGCGAGACACGACAACGTAGCACGACAAGCTCTCAACTGTCACGTCACATTTGTATACATAAAATATACATACACAACCTATTTTCAGGCGGGTATTCCACCTGTCCCACTTCGCCATCCCACCTGGTGGATCCCATCCCAGGTGGTATAAGAGGAACATTTTCATTCCACTCTTCAGCATGATTATGTAAATAGGCCACTCAATTTTTTTTTATTGCACCAATCAACCCGCTCCTGTTGAAGAGAACTGTGAAATAAGTTTTTCGATATCTCAATTAATACCGAAGATATTAAGCGGTTAAGTCAAGGGAGGGAGGTATGCTCCATCTCTTTTTAGCAAAACGGTCTTTAGTATGAAGTTTCTATGGCGCTACCACGGTATGACGTCACAGCCACAATACGTCGTGTACTGTTTCTGTCTCGTTCTAACACAACTTTTCTAAATGCCTGTAGTTACTTCATTTTTAAACTAATTTCAATTTTGATTTCACAGTTGACTTTGAATTTGTGTCTATTTTGTAATAATAATGAAAAAAAATTAAATTTTCGATACTTGTCAACTAGCCTATTGAAGGCAATAAAACATTTCTAGTCAAGTGTATATCAAGGACTTCGTATGCCTAGGATGTTGTGTGCGTGCCGTGTGACTGTCTCTAGAATCTATCTGGTGTCTGTCTGTCTGTGTATCTGATGTAGTGTATCTGCATCCGGTGGGCGGGGCCGCCACGGAGCCTCCCACCCGCGGCCCCGCCCCCGCCTCCGCCTCGGCCTCCGCCCGATGAGGAGTGAGCTCGCTAATGAAGCGAGTGACGAGCGATAGCGATACGTCTTCAACACGTTCATGATACCTTGATGACAATCAAATAGTACCCACCTATCGTCAGATAAAAGAACATATAAAGAGGCCTCAATAAAGTTGAGATTTTATCAAAAATACTTGAACGATTGTAAATGTACTTATTTTACATGTCATTGAATTTTAAAAAATCAGATAAGTACGCACGTTATCTCAGCGTAAACGACTTTTCGCCATTCGTCACAATCTGAAGTTGTCACAAGCCAACCTATGGAGTTAGTGTACCTGTCTACCTAGTTAGTGTACTGTATACACGTGTGGAGCTGCTTCGACCTGACTCCATAATGTTATCCTCGACTGAACAGTTGAACATGTTATAGTATTTATCGTAATAAACATTTCGTAAATATCTTTTTTAATAAAATTGATTATATTGGAAGATATTATTTTTTTAAGATTGGCGGCGCTAGTTGGCTCTATGAAGGCCCTTAAATACTTAATTTATTACTATTGTTACTATTTTTAATTAATTATTAATGAATGTAAGTAGTTTAATTATTTTAGTGCCCACTGACACATTACAGTGGGTCTGCTTTTGCCCTTCTGCCTCTTTGTCTATCGAGCCATGTAATATATACATATTATTACAAATGTATGATTACAATATTTACAATATATGACGTAACCAAGTGTTCCCTGTGTACCTAAGGCTAAAATAAATGAGTATGAGTATGATAGTTTGCCAAAGGGGGTGCCTTTGGCAAACTATCCATTACGCTACGCAATTATTCTGATCGGCGGCTCTAGGGCGCCTGCTTCCCGCTCGCCGCTCGTGCCTCGCACCAACGATTTTCCGAGAAGCACTCGTCGCGGCGCGCCAGTAATTTATACCCGCTATACAATGTACCGGCCCAAGGTCCCTCTGAGTAGCGCCAACACACAAATTAGATTAAAGGCATTAGGTCGCGATACATAAATTAGCCGACTTGTGATAGGTATAATATAGTAATGGCCGCCGGTAAAATTAATTTACCGCCACCCAATAATTCCGGGAATCAATGAACAATTAATTTATGCTCTAATACCCATTTTATTAATTATTCAGTGCCGTTGTAATGTTTTAATATAAAATACAGTTTCATGTAGGTACGGTGGAACACAGAGAAAAGTGTACAGTAGAGTTTTAAAGGTTGAGATTATCTCAAAAACTACCGTCTATACCGCAGCTCAAATCAAGTGTCTTATTTTGTAAACAAATCTGATCGTCTAATTACCTGTTGTGATGTAACACTGAAGGAACTGATTGATCGAACCTGTTCATCATTGTGAAAATAAAGTAATCCGATCTAATAATCAAATAATAAGTAGTAGGGTAGGGTAGTTTTTGTTTACAAAATAAGACACTTGATTTGGGCTTCGGTTTGATACCTAGACCTACAGCCCGTACGTAGCCCTCTGACATGGCTTGACGTCTATATAAGTTCCTCTATGGGCTTGACGACTGCTGCCGAGAGACAGCAACCGGGACCGACTTCATGCTTTCCAATGCTCACATATTAGAGCCACCCATCCAAGTACAGACCGCGTCCAACACTGCTTAACTTGTACGATCGTTTCCAACGTGGTCGCAACTGGCCCACGAGCCCCTCGAACCCCGTGCCTACAGTAATATTAATATAGTAGGAGACTAACATGAGCCCCCCAGGGCCCAGCCGTAGGGCGCCGCCCCGGGGGCCCTGCATAATGCATGCGGCGATATCGCGCGGATTACAGACGACAACGCAGTGCAGTTAATATACTAAAACGCATTTAATAATAATAATAAATCAATTTATTGCCACATAAAATTTTACATAAGTAACAGTAGGTAACTTAAACAATACACGCCCGACCAAGCAGAGCTGGAGCGTCTTGTTTCGACTGGTGATTAAACGTAATGTTTAAAAAGAGTGGCAATGGGCGAGGGACTCAGTATCTGCTGGCGATGACTTCACTGATGAAGTCAATCACCAGCACTGAATACAATTTAGACTTTATACAATTTCATTGCGGGAACGTATCTGCATTACATTACATTACGAGAGCTCGGTGGCTCAGTAGTTGGGTCAATGGACTTACGATACAGAGGTCCCACGATTCCCAGCCAGGGCAGCCATGTACCAATGAGTTACCCTGAGTTTTTTTCGAAGAAAAACTTACGTACATTTACCGAGTGCTCACAAAACGGGGAAGTAAAACATCTTGATGAAACCTGCGTGCCGTAGACAAAAATCTAAGGCATGTGTAATGCATCATGGCCCGAGCTCCCTATGTACCTAAGGGAAGGTTTGTGCCTAGCCAGATTCGCTTACGTTAGCGAACGGAGAGCTTGATCTGTTAGAAAATAGTTGTATAATAAGATACTCGTAAATAATTACCTGAAGATGAAGAATGTGATACAGACATAGCCGGTTTGTATTTAAAATAATGTTTAATGTAAGTACCTACGCTACCATATTGTATTAAGGCGCTCTGACATGAGCCAACTAGCGCCGCCAATCTTAAAAAAATCATATCTTTCTTCCAATAGAATAAATTTTATTATAAAGATACGTTCACATTGTTTATTGCTATAAATATTATTTTTTAAATGCTTATTTGTAACGTGATGCAATGTAGGTAAGTTGTAGTTCACAAATGTGCCAGAAACGGCCGTTCTACAACTTACCCTACATTGCATCACGTTACAAATAAGCATTTAAAAAATAATATTTATAGCAATAAACAATGTGAACGTAGCTTTTTTAATAAAATTTATTATATTGGAAGATATGATTTTTTTAAGATTGGCGGCGCTAGTAGGCTCTATGAAGGCTCTTAAGGGGCCTATTCATTTCAATAAAACTTAATTTGCCCAATTGCCGCATATAGTAATACGTAGTGCAAGGTTTTACAAGCGCGCGCTCCATAGTAAAATGTATGGAAGATTTGCGCGTAAAAAGGAAGAATATTTGATTGAAGATATACATTTTTTTGGCTTTGAATGATATAAAACACAGGTTCGCCTAGTGTCGAGTCGAACAGTAATACACTGTAAATATTTTATGTAAATGAAGATTATTTGAATTTGAAATAACAATAAGACAGAGTAAGATACTCTTGCTAGACAGTTGGGTAAAGACAGGGTTCAGAAGGAACTACTTGGTTGTGTGAGAGGTTTGGTTTCCCGATCTCACTTTTAAATTACATTTCTTATTGCATCGCACGTATGCCGCCCTGGGCCGGCGGTAGGGCGGGGCGTAGGGCGGGCGGATAATACGCGTCACTTCCGTCGCCGCGCCGCCGCTTCCGGTCGCCCATCCGGTTTACATTCTCAAGTCAAACAAAAGATCGTATTTTTCTTTTGAACAAAAAAATACTCTCTTTCGGTAGTCGGGTAAAAGTACGAACAAATGTGTGTAATTGAATACAATAACGATACTCTTTCGCATGTAACTTTAATTTGAACAGTTAGTGACATATTTAAAAGTTTAACTGAATGTTAGCGCTAATTTCTAGTGATTCTTTTGAATTAAAGATTATAATTACGGGACGCCTTGCTTAGCGTCAATTAAAATTAGCGTGCCAAACTCTACATATTTACAATAAAAAAAATTGTTAACGCCCTTTTGTAGGTTTCATTAATAATTATAATTGTGTTGTGTGTGTGATGTAGTGTGTGTCGTGTCGTGTTGTGTGCAATGCTGTGGCTGAGCGCGAGCGAGCACCGCCGCATACAACACCTCTACCACGGTTAGTCGATACAGTTACCCATTAGTTGTAGTTAGTGCCCTCGCTAGCGAGTAAGTAGAGACGTTAGCTACGATAGGTTCGTGGGATTAGCACCCTCGGGCTGTAGCGAAAAATCCTTCAAATCACGAAACTTAGAGCTACTAAGGGTGATTTAAAATTGGTGTTTTTCTACGTCGATTTGTGTTTATTTAATTAGCGGTTTATTTTTCTATTCTTTTTAAATAAAACCGGGTATTTGCTACGGTTGAAAATCAGGCGAGCACGATATACCGTAGGTATAGGTAACCTCATTTATCACTATAGAAAATAAAACTATGTTTTTAATGACGTATAATGTTTATTTTAACACTTTTTAAACTTACACGGTTTGTATACATACGAAGACACGTCAAGTCTTCTCGTCATGCTGTCGAAATATCGAGACCTCGCTCCTCAATCTTTCACACGGTAATTCCCATTTTATCTCTCCAGGTTTCACGGGTTTAAGAAAACCCGGTCCTTTGAAAGGCTTGCACGGAGACACAGGTCCAACGCGTAGAGGCCCCTTAGAGAACTTTATTTTAATGGGATATGTGATGCACCTAGCGGGACCCGTCTCTAGCGCATCAGAATGCACTCAATGACAGACTCCGTCAGGTGCATAAACTATTGCAGTGATTGGAAATTACAACTTAATTGTGGCTATTGGTTTGGGGTGTTGGTGGGTCAGTCAGTCTGGTCTATGGAGCGAGACGTCGGACACCTGCCATGATCACATTGTCTCGAAGTTATGAAAAAATTGGCAGGCGGTGACTCGCCCCTCACTTATCTTATTTTATCTTATTATTAGCAAGGGGACTGTACGCACTCAGTAAACGCTGTCTCACGAAGGCAAGCTGAGCACTTATGACGCGGGCTATAACAGGCCCAAACTCTTAACAAAAATTAGATTAAAAAATTCTTAATATTATGTTTATTTTGCCCCAGACCCATACGGAGCGCTGAGCGCGTGCGGCCGCGGCGGCGGTGCGGGCGGGGGCGGCGCCGGTGGCCAGGTGCAGCTGTGGCAGTTCCTGCTGGAGGAGCTGGCCAGCGGCGCGCCCGGCATCTGCTGGGAGGTCAGTGCATACTCAGCACCATACTCATAATGAGGATTTATTTAAACCTATAAATCGTCCCACTGCTGGGCAAAGGTCGTCCCCTCCTCTTACACCCATCTCTGTCCTGGGGCAGTTCTGTTATTTCGTACCATGACGACCTTAAAAAGCTTACTTTACGGTACGAAATAACAAAGTATTATTGAAGTAATCCTGCTATAAGACTTCATGGTAAGTGGGCTGAGCTTCCTCCAACCATCCATCCTTGTATCTAATGAGACCGTCTCGCTCCGCCGGCGACTATCCTATGGCACCCATTCTATGTCAGACCGGGCCGGCTGCATGCGCCACACGGGCCCGCACAGTTTCTCTGCAATGAAGCTGCTTTGTGGGTCACGTCTGCTACGCCAGGTATTGATCGCAGGGTTGTGTATGTTCTTCTGACACGGTCTGTTCTCCTCTTCAGACATAATATAATAAGGATAATTCAGATAATCTTATACGTCTTATTTAAAAATAAAACCGGCCAAGTGCGAATCGGACTCGCGCCCCGAGGCTTCCGTGCAAGCAACGTAACTTACCCCGTAACTTGATTCATTCCCGTAACCTCGCTTTCCCGTAAGCGCAACTCTCTTTACGTCGCTTTCCCATTACCGCAACTCTTATGAATTTTGGCAGGGAAATAAAAATACGCCAACAAAAATCGGATTTTTTTAAAACAAGCTCTCGTATTTATAGTACATTTGATATATATTTTGTATGAATAACTATTTCGGTTTAGATATAATTTCATTTTAAAAGACATGGAAATTTGTATAGAATATGTTTGCGATTTTTTTTCTATCTAGCGAAGTTTGTCCAATCGTGTATCGGTATTCATCAGTCTCTAAATATAGACCCCAAGATTGATATATATTTTTTTCAGACGTTTAATTTTAAATAGTAGTTAGTGCCGTAGCCGTCACCGAAAAACTGAAAAACTGCCCAACGCTCCGCCTTAAGTTAGAAAGCCGCGGATTAAGTGTTAAATCCTGTTTGTGTTGCAGGGCCCCGCTGCGGAGGGCGAGTTCCGTCTGAGCGAGCCGGACGAGGTGGCGCGGCGCTGGGGCCGGCGCAAGCAGAAGCCAAACATGAACTACGACAAGCTGTCGCGCGCGCTCAGATACTACTACGACAAGAACATCATGAGCAAGGTGGGGGAAGACAGCTGAGGGACTAAACTAGTCGCTGGGACACTCGCTAACGCTAGTAGAGTAGAAAAAAGGGATTAACATTTGCTTTTCATTAGCAAATGTCTCAGAGAAATAAGGACGGGAGTTGCCTTACCTATCTTTAGCCGTACATATTTTTCTGCCACTTTTTGGGGGAGGTGAGGTAAACACGTACAGCACACATCTGCACATTGCTGCACACTCGCAACAAAATTTGCCACGTCCATATAAACGCACACGAAAATAATATCGTCACACAAAGATAAAACACGCACACAAATAAACATTTCGTCGTAATTACACTAATGTTTACGACAACCACAAACGAAAAATTAGTGATGTGGTATGTACAAAGAACGATTGAATTGAATGGTGAAGGAACGAATGAAATTGATATACCAAGTTCGATTGTTTAGTTTTTTAGTGTGTACTAACTAACTTTTCCCGCGGCTTTACCTTTTTAGATTTTCTATTCAAAATTCATTTTCACTAGGGAATTACATTTTTTCCGGAATGAAAAGTACCCATGTTTTAATCCAGCCTACGTAATCACCAAATAATGTTTTATCCAGCCTATTTAATCACCAACTGAACTGTCTCCAAGACAGACGCCAAAGTCTCACCTTTCTTTCAAGTTCCTTCTTTAACGGTTAGGTACATAATTGTAAAAACTAGGTAGGTAGGAAACGTTCATTACGTTTCATTTTAATAATAATGAAACAATAAAAATGCTAAAATATACTGCAAGGTAAACTTCATTCACTTCATTCGTTCAATTATTTTCCCACCACTACTCTAAGCAACCTCGTACCACGAGATTTTGTATCGCTAATTTATCGTTTTTTGGCCGTTAGACTTGTAAAATAAAATGCAGTTTTTGATGTTATAGTTGCATAAATTGATAAATAAATTACTTACGTATAATAAGAAACACCGTGTGTTGTAAAATTTGATGTTTCTGATCGCCTTTTACAGGAAACCACTGCACAGCCAACCATTTTCGGGAGATGTGTTCAGCGATACGTACGGACGCAAAATGACGGCCGGTCGCGGCAACTAGTTTTTATAAAGGGCGATGAACGATTCGTGCATGTACCTCGGCAGAGGGGAACGCCAGCGCTTGCGTACTCCCGTCATTATTTCTCTGAGGCAAATGTCAATCCCATACATTTTTCTTTCTAATCTACTAGCGTTAACGAAATTTAGAGTCACTTAGTTGCAATGGGGCGTTGACGGAGATACCTAAGATAATCTCCAGGAAGTTAGCAGAGATAGACTTGAGCGCGTGCTTAGCGCTCATGTAATTTAACAGTTGTAAGAGCGAGCTCACACAAAGACAGTTTTGGACCCCAAATACACGTCACAAGATTAGATCCTAAGTATTCATTCTGTGTTCTAGCCTAATTACTTGTATTCTTATACATTCATGGTGTAAGGGAATGGTTATTATAGTAAATAATGGATCGCTACAAAATGCAGGAAAAGTACTCGTATAAGCAGCGAAAATCGAGAAAATCGTTCTTGAGAAAATCTTAACCTTATCGAGGATGTATAGCTTTTTCCGTTTTCGACTGAAGGCCGCATTTCCACGTGCAAGGAAACTTCTGCAAGAAATGTCCGACAGCAGCTTGCAAGTGTAAACCCGTTGCAAGTGCTGTCGCCACAGCTTGTTTGGCAGCTTGTTAGAAAATTGCAGGAATTAGACGATGTGTAATGCCCTCCACACCCAGCCACGACCTAGCCGCGATCTGCGATCAGTTGAAATGAAATGCATGCCCCGCCTCATTTTCTGGGCATTTTAACGTCCGGTAATTTAATTTAATCGATCTGAGGCCTGCGACCTACGTCCAGTATCTTATCCTGATTGGGTGCCAATGTGGCGGCACTTCGACCCATTGGGATCTTTTGTGCTCTACGTCCAGTAGGTAACGACGGCAGAAAATGAGGCGGGGCATACGTTAAAATAAATAATTTAAACTAAGTATTGTAACTCGTACAAGACTTGCGCGAGTTTATTGCAGGTGGAAAAGCGGCCTTATAATGAATGATTCTAGCTTATGCCGGGATATAACTTGTGTTGTTGTGTGCAGGTTCCCGGCAAGCGCTACGCGTACCGCTTCAGCTGGGCGGGTCTGGCGGCCGCGTGCCAGGCGCAGGCGCCCGACGCGCCGCCCTACTGGCACTACATGCCGCAGCCGCCGGCCGCGCAGCCAGACAGGCAGGCACCGCCCAGCGCCGCCGGCAACGCGGCCGCATTCGAGACGCACTAGGCTCGGGAACAGGGGCCTTGAATTCATTCGGCAAAATTAAATGGATGGTTAGGCGTCACATACATTAATTCTGCACCACGTTTAAGTAAATTAAACATTTGGGGGAAAATAAAAATAAAATATTCACAAAAAATTAAAAAATAAGTAAAAAGAAATATTAATTTGATGTGCATCTTTACTGTGCTTTGGAGTTTTTACATATAAAGGTATTTAAAATAAATTGCAACGATTTTTTTTACTGGAATTTGACCTAATGGTCATTTCTAAGTGTCGCCGCACACGGGCCACACGCGACAGCCACAAACGCCGCCACGAGAAGCTAGAAGCTTGTAGCGTGTGGCCGCCACCGGCGTCAACCGTGTGCGGCGAGTACATATAAAATGTATGAAAATTACAGGAAATATGCCAGTGGCGGCGTTTTGTGGCTGTGGCCGGTGGCCCGTGTGCGGGAGCACTAAGGGCGGATGCAGCCACGGCGCGGTGTCCGCCGGCGCACGTCATCGCCGTGTACGCGCTTGTGAACGGCGCCGTCCGCCGGCACGACGCTGTCCGCCTGTGACCGGCGCCGGCCGACATCGTTCACCGGTAGACGGTGCCGGCAGACGCCGCGCCATGCGACGGCACGGTGCCGCACCGTGGCGTTGTACGCTAGCCCTAAGGTCATTGTACTTGTGACGTACTTAGTTAAAAAAAAATTTACTAAAAAACCTTAGCAATTTAATATTTATCATGAGCCACCTGTTTCAATTTGTCGAATGAACCGTTCGCTCTTACGCAAAGTACCATATGAACGACAGTGACAGTGGATTCGACTTAGTGGCCGCTAGAGAATTAACTACAAATGAATGTTGACTGAAATTTCTTTAAGTGTTCTGAGATTAGTTTCCAGTGTGTGGTATAGATTATGGGTTAATATCTAAGGTTATTATTAATGAATATTTAGGCCGATAGTCATAGGCAGTTTTGAGCACAAACACAGGTCAGCTCGATCTTAAAACTATCAAAATTGTAAGAAAACTGACCGAAGTAGGACCGACCTCAAAACCCCTCTAACTTACAACAGTCTACGAATATTGGCCTTAGCACTATAGTTTATTTTTAAAATTCAATATTAGTCAAAATGGTTAAAAGTTTGAATTGAAATCATTGATCTCCTATAAACAACTAGATACACAGTCTGCCTTCTAAAAATGTCCGAGCGCAAAGAAGGTCCAAACGGATGAATGGACCAATGGTCATTTGCTTTATTGGACATTATTTGGACGTTTTTTTTTTTTCCTCTTTGTTTTACTATAATATGGGTTATTTGTGAAAACTTAATGTTCATTGATTACCAATAAGTATAGGCGGGCAGAGGAGTGTCGCGATTTGATACGAATCTTCTCCTCTGTCCGCCCATTGTAGACTCAATGGGGGCGGCAAGCCATAAGCAGGCCGCCCCCGAGAAAGTTTTAAATATATATATATATGGACGTTAACAATGGACCCTTATTTGGACGTTTTAGTAAGACCTTTGTGCATCCAGTTGTTTATAGGAAATCAATGATTGAAATCAATAAAAAGCAAATATTTTATTCTGTAATTGCTTGTGTACTGATAAGACCTAAATTAGATTACTTACTAGACCAGTGCAACGTTGTAAATAAACACAAATGTAATATAAGTTTCTTATGTGTTTAAGTATTATTAGAGTATGTTAATTAGTATTTGTGTAAGTGTGAAACGGTGTGCAAGTTACCTAGAACTGTCCTATTGTACTTTTTCATACATGGATGAGAGTAAATTCATCTAGTTATTACGTAAGTCATGCATGTTGTAATTATATTGATTGTTCAAAATATGTACGTATTAAATACATTAATAATGTAAGCGTTTTGTTACAATATAGCTAAGTATGCTAACGAAGCATTCGTATTCGAAAAAACAGCTTATTTAAGATTAGAACATGATGAAAAAATTCTTGCCGTGGGCAGGACTTGAACCTGCGACCTTGTCATTCCGTGACACGCTCTAATTCATTCATCATGTTCTAATTTATTCACCGAGCATGGATAATGCGTAATTCAAATTCTGAGCTTATTTAAGAATTCAGAAAATAGTAAGAAATCGAATTATTCATTGCCTTTGTTATCATTTTCTACTACTCTCGCAACTCCTACTGATTATGATTATGCAATAAGTCCCCAACAAAATGATATATAGGAGCTTCAACACGTAGTGACCAAAGCAAAGCTCCATTGAAATATGGCAATGTCATTTCAATAAGTATTCTGCTCCTGCGATTAGAGTACTTAGATAACTAAATATAATACATAAGTTAGATCAAGTTAGTTTTTAGCTCTGTTAATATTAATTGTTATTTGTTTCTTGAGCAGATCTTGTTTGCTATTTAATAGTAATATACTTGTTCGTGTAAATATGTACGAAAGTGTTTGTTATGTGTTAAAAGTCACCCATTGCAATAAAGTTCCTCGTCAATTACACCTACTTACTTTTACTTTTTATTTCTCGTACTGTCCCCTCCCCTTGCTGTTGTGTGATTATTTGATTACGTAATTTTTGACTAATTTCATATGGTAGGTATGCTCGCTTATTTTACTAATAGATACGGGGCATGGAATCATTCCCGTAAGCTCGCGTTCCCGTAAGCGCAACTCTCTTTACGTCGCTTTCCCATTACCGCAACTCTCTTTACGTGAACTCTCGCTACGTGGAGTCTCGCTATATCAACTTTTCGCTACGTGTTTCGCTAACTGTAGTTAGCAAAAGAAGTGAATCTTTTACGAAACGTGAATTATGAATTGAATTATTTTAATTAGAGTATCGTAATAATTTATTTATTATTCATTCTTGGGGGTAGAAGGTACGGTCGAAGACAAAGAAAGGTGTTCAGTAGAGTTTTAAGGTTGAGATTTTCTCATAAACTACTTGACTGATTGTAAAAATTATTTCACTGTTAGATAGATAAAAGTGAAAACTATGTAACTGTAAATGATTGTAAAAATCGGTCCAGTAGTTTTTTAGAAAACTCAACCTTATTGAGGGCCCCCTGTGTACTCATCTGTCTTCGTACCGAATTCAGCGTATTTGGGTTGCATGAATTTACGTACTCCGGAACTCTACATGGCTATATGCAAAGCAACCGCCTTAAGATCGCCGACCTATTGTTTGCAACGTGGCTAAATAATCTCAGTGGACGGCTAGGTCTACCCTCTTGTATACATCCATTGACTTGACATTAGTAATTTCTTCATTAATCAGAATTTTTAAAAGATACTCGTATTTAAAGATCACATCTGCCGCCTCTAGGGACCTGTCGCCCGTGTGTCACGCTCCGTGCACCCCCCGGTGTTAGCTCCCTCAGCAGTGTTTAGGGTAACTGCCCAAGGCTGCCTTTCCACCATAGATAATCATATTCTTTCAGCCAGTGCTATGCTATGCGGACCAATGAATATGATTGGTGGATACCAAACGCATCCAGAGCAAGTAGCATAGCACATCTCTGGTGGAAAGGCAGTCTAAGTATGTTATAATTAGTTCTGTATCACTAGATCACGACACATATACAATGTAAGTGAGTACTCAGTACAAACGCGCGCTGTCCTTGCGCCGCCGGATACGCAGCCGATACGCGCCCACGCGCGGCATCGCAATATGATTCTCAACTGTGGCCAAACCACCATACACCCTTCCCTGTTTGTTTAATTATTCCACTGTGCTCCCCTAAGAGAAGGAAAAGAGATGCGATAAAATTTATGACTCTCGCTCCGGGTCCTACCTGGTGCAAAGTTTGGCCATAGCTATACAGCGCGGTAATGCCGCGAGCGTTATGGGCACCTTTGCACCGGGTACGACAAGGGGCGGCTTATTTAATTAATTTATTTAGTTAAGTCCTTACCTATTAGTTTTTAAGAGAAGTTAACGGAATGTATGTGCACGGAAAGAAAAGATTAGCTGTGGTTGTCATGTATTCTCAACTGCAGTTAAAAACGTAAAGGTGCGATTCCGATCCTCGCGGCAGACGGATTTTGACTACGACTGCTTTGCTGTCGCGCGGCACTTGCAGTCGTAGTCGGAAACGGTCTCATACAAATTAATATTGCCGTCTACCGTTGCAGTCTGCCGCGTGGATCGGAATAGCACTTTTACAAACTTAAGCCGGACCCACCGTTGGGGGCACGATGGGCATGCCCACACAACCTTAATAGACTTGTGACGTCACACTTTTACTGTATATTGAGGTCGATATGCTGCTGATGTAACTTATACACTGTACAAAATCTTTCTTAGTTCGTCTGAATTTCGGGTGGCTGTGACCATAACCTCTTTTGAGGTCTACCTCTATAAGTATATTTTCCTAGCTAGTTTAATTTGGTTATCGTTTACAATTTATTGCTGACTGACAAGGCAGTTATTTTAGCTAGTAATCGATAGCTAATGTGTGTCTGTGAAGCTCGGCCTTAACTATGTATCGCAAGTTTGGGCAGCGCTGTCCGTCGGCGCAGAGACGTCGTGGCGTGGCACCGCGCGGCATCCCGCCCCCGCGCCGCCGCGGTCGGGAGTCACTCGCCGCGCACCATGGCCGCAGCCACTCGCGCGGCCGCGATACTCCTGCTGCTGGCAGCCGCACACGGTAAACGCACCTTTACCACACCATTATTAGGGCGCATAGTACGGTGGAACACAGTAAAAGGTGTATGGGAGAGTTTTTAAGGTTGAGATTTTCTCAAAAGCTACTTGACCTATTTGATAGATAAAAATTAAAACTATGTAACTGTAAAAGAATTATTAAATACGGTCCAGTAGTTTTTGAGAAAATCTCAAACTTATTGAGGCCCCCTGTATACTCATCTGTCTTCGACTGTACAGTTGTGGTGTTGAAAACGACCGTACAAGTTAAAGTTGGGCGCGGTCTGTACTTGAATGGGTGACTCTAATAACCTTTTCATGTGAGCATTGGAAAGCATGAAGTCGGTCCCGGTTGCTGTCGCTCGGCAGCAGTCGTCAAGCCCATAGAGGAACTTATATAGACGTCAAGCCATGTCAGAGGGCTACGTACGGGCGGCCTGCATGAATAACTCTGACAATAGGTTCGGTCACTCACTAAAACACGAGAAGGAGATGATCACCAGTGCAATAGTTATCGCGCGGTGTGCAGTGAACTCAAATATGAACAAATAGTTCAGTGTTGTAGAGTGGTTTTGTTGTGAACAAGTTACTTCTGGATGTGTCCACGTAAAACTGTATTACGATCTACTGAGAGCCAACATTCTTTGATGAATAGAATAATAAATTCGTTTTTATCTGTCAGGAAAAGAGTAAAGTTCCTTGACATTCCTCATAGGACCAGCAAATGATAAGATAAGATAAGATAAATATTCTTTATTGCACAAAAACAGATACACATATTAAGCTTAAATAACTATTATACAATAGGCGGTCTTATCGCTGAGAGCGATCTCTTCCAGACAACCTTTGGGTAGAGAAGCAGTGTGTTAGGAAGTGGTAGCATAATAGTGCAATTTCACATACCTGCTTATCAAAAATTAAATATTTTGAGCGACTATTATATTTTATACATAAAATGTACTTGTATATAATATTGTATAATATAATACCCATAAATAGATACATAAATACCTACGATGTGGCAGTGGGTCGGCCACATCTGTCATAGAACCATATAATCGATGGGGTAAACGAGGTTCTCTTATGTTGCCATCTTCCTACGAAGGTTAGCGATCATTATGGCAGCACTCTCAACGTGATACCACCAACGATGCGTCACCAATCATGATAAATTTAGATATTCTTCTTCTTCCTGGTCTTCTTCTGCTTTGGCTTTTCCTTGAAGATTCAGTGTAGTGGTCCTATGAGTGGAGACCACGTATGGGTAAACGTAATATAGGACCCCCGAACTTATTGCCGACAGAGATGGAGGCAAAAGTTGGAGTACCTATCTGGAGGCAAAAAACTGATATTTCTCGCCTTGTAGCACGCCGTATCCCAGCATTGGTCTTGAGGTAGATTGATACAGGTTTATGATGATGATAGGAGCCAGGATGTTATGGTGGGTAGTACAATTGATGTTAGCCCCTATGTCCACAGCCAGAGTGTACCAGCGTAAGTGTAACAGCTAGTACATATTATATTAGGCGTTTTGAAGCCCGCGCTTTGATAACGCGTGTTTCCGAGAAGTACGAGGTCAGACCTCGCCTAATGTGTACTAGCTTTTAATCGTCTGTTGTATGCGTCAGGTGTGTCTGGTGCGGGTTCGTGCGCCGAGCCGGCCGCGCTGTCGGTGTCGCTGGACACGTTGCTGGCGGAGTACGAGCGCGCGGCGCCGCCCGCGCCCGCAGTGCTCGTCGTGCTCGCGCTGGAAGTAAGGCACGCGGTGCTGCAGGAGTACGCAGCGGCGGTCAGGCTCTTTGCAGATTTACGTATGGTACGGAATACAGCTTATCAATAATTATTAATCAATAGTTGTCGAAATTTGCTGTATTTATTATTATGTTGTTACTATTTGTGAAAACCTGTAATTGGCTTTGTGTTACTATTGTATTTTATGTATTCTGTTATAGTTGTGCTGTTGGTTTTCCTATGAAAATAAAATAAAATAAATAAAATAATAAAATAATACTTCAGTACGATTTGAAATCTTACCATGCAGATAATAAGAACGGTCCAAAGTGTTACACTTGCTTGAGAGTATACACGAATACAGGGGTCTCAATAAGGTTGAGATTTTCTCAAAAACTGTTGGACCGTATTTAATCGTTCTTTTACAGTTAGCTTTAACTTTTATCTATCAAACAGTGAAAGAATTTTTGCAATAGGTCAAGTAGTTTTTTAAAAAACTCAACCCTAAAAACTCTCCTGTACACCTTTCTCTGTGTACCACCGTACGACTGGCGTGCGTCACATTCGAACTTTCATACTCGTTCGATGCAAAACAATATGTCTAGGGAAGCAGATAGCGGCCGCCAGATTACGCGACCGTATGTTTGGTACGGAAGGGAGGGACGCTGCGGAAGTAGGCATAGCTGGCCTGTCAATACAATGGACTGTGGATTCTGGATTATTGTTATCTCATCTTGTGGCATGTTATTAGGTACATGGTGACGTTATAAGTGCCGCTCTGTTGGCGTCTAGCTAAAGTTGGCGAAACGCGCCTGTTCGAAACGAGGAAGTGGTCATACCGCACATAGACCACTCTAACGTCCAACTAAACCTCATCTTCAGTGTCTCTCTGCCTACTGACTCTCATACGGCGTAATGTAGCCGATTGCAGCTAGCAAGAATAATACACTTATTGTGAAGCAAGCAGTGATGCAAGCCGTGGCGAAATGGATACCTAACCAGGCTGCGTGAATCGGAGGTGAAGGGTTCCCGCTGGCGGGCAGTAGTCAAACAAAACTTCCCGTTGGCGAGACTAGTCTGACCATCAGTTTGCGATCTGGACAAAGGGAACAAAACTTCCCGTTCCAAACATTTGATCTGATGACGGCTGCCGGGAAACAGATTTTGTCATCATTTCATCATCATCGTCTATTTATATTGCCCCACTGCTGGGCACAGACCTTCCCTTACATCGAGGGAGAGCTCCATCGAGGGAGGCCATGGTCCACCACGTGGGCCCAGTACAGATTGGCGGATTTCACATGGCTTAGGATTTTTTCTTCTTTTCGGCATGCAGGTTTCATCACGATGTTTTCCTTCACCGTTTTGAGAGCACTTAGTAAATGTACGTAAGTGTTTCCGTTGAAAAAAACCAGGATAACTCATTGGTACATGGCTGCCCTGACTTGGGAATCTAACCTGAGATCTCCATTGACCTAACCACTGCACCACCGAGGATTCCGCTTGTCATAATTTTTTATAATTGCGATCTACTGCCATTTCAGAGCTGGCAAGACGATCGTTTATCATGGAACGCGACCGAGTGGGGTTGCTCCAGCGCGCTGGTGTCTGCTGAGCGGCTGTGGGTGCCCGACGTGGGTCCGGTGGGCACGGTGACTGCCGGGTCCGGCGCAGGCGCGGGCTGGGCCGAGGGTCCGCTGCTCGCGCGGCTGGGCAGCGACGGCGCCGTGCGCTGGGTAACGCGGCTGGACCTCAGCGTGCCCGTCGCGCTCGGCATGGCCGCGTGGCCGCGGGACACGCACTCGGCCAAGTTCAAGTTCGCGTCGCGCGCGCACAGTATTGAAGAGATTGACCTTGAGATTCAGGATATGGCGGTGAGGATCTTATCAGCCACCATAGCCAAGGTTCACTTTCGTTAACGCCAGTGGAATAGAAAGAAACATAACATTGACTTTTCTTAACGCTAGTAGAATGAAAATCTAGGTTAAGAAAAGTCAAGGTAACGTGGCTTTGGGGGCTGGATTTATAAATTATTTTATGAGAAAGAGGGCTGAGAGGCAGACGAGTCACCCAGTGGTGTAGCTGCCTTAGATACGTTGTCAGATCTTGTGTGCCTAAATAAAGCGTAAAGATTTTTCAAAAAAGAAGTTTAATTACTGTATTTCTATCGACGATGACAGCTTAGCATCAGCCGTATCAATGATAAAGGACACTCGAGCTACCACGACCCTGAACGTGTGGAAACAAAAATTACCTACCTATAGTGCCCTGCATCATTGATACGGCTAATGCTAAGCTGTCATCGTCGCCTAGAGACACTTTGCAATAAAACACATGCGTTCTGGATCGCTGCAGAAATTGGATGGTCATAATCTCTTGTAGCATCCCATATCACACTCTCGGTCATTTCATGTGTTCGCGTTACAGTCGGCGACAGTGTTCGAGAGCGGCACGTGGGAGGTGCTTGCGCTGACCAGCGAGACGTGGTCGTGGGGCGGCGGGGCCGGCGAGGGCGGCGCGCGGCGCGTGGCCTGCTGGACGCTGTCGCTGCAGCGGCGCGCGCCGGCGCACGCGCTGGCCGTGCGCGCCGTGCTGGCGGCCGCGGCGCTGCTGCTGCTGGCCGCCGCGCTGCTGCCGCCGGCGACACGAGCGCCGCTGTGCGCGTGCGCATCATTTATTGCCGCGCTATGGTCAGTTCATTATCATCACTCGTATCAATCCATTGCTGGACATTGGGTCTATCTTCCAAGATGCGATATTTGACACGAGTCTCGTCTTGCATCCAATCAAGATTTCATCGTGGACTGGTTTATGAGTTCGACCTCTCCTATTAATTTTGATCTTCATCGAGATAGCTTCATCCTGCAGCAGACTTAGTAGTTTCGTGATTATTACCGCGTTGCTGTTGGAGTACTGGCGCAAGCGTAGTTCGTGCTATTTGACCACTCACATGGCCACATTGAAAAACTGCGTTCACACTGCGTGTCTACACATTATCTCACTCCAATAAATGCTAGCTAAATATTACATGTTCCGTGTTCTGTAGTGTCAGACTTAGAGATTTAAATTGATACAGCAGCCGTTGTGTGAATTTCAACATCGGTTGACGGGTAGGCTAGCGGGTGGTAATATGAGAGGCTTGAAATGACATTACCAGATTCTGCCCCACCATCAACCGCAAGATGTACAAGATAACGAATAAATGTAAAAATATCTCCGTTTTTTATTAAAATTATTGGTTTAAAATAAAGTTTTGTACAAGTTGCGATGCGATTCGAAAAAAACAGCTTAATTAAGAATTTAGAAAATAGTAAGAAATCGAAGCGAATTATTCATTGTTTTTGCTATTCTTCTATAGGAGTTGCGAGAGTAGTAGAAAATGATACTTACTGATTATGATTATGCAATATGAAACCTGTAATAAGTCCCCAACAAAATTATAGGTACAGCTGAAATGGTCACTTTGTTTTGTAGGTTGAAATGTGGCAATGTCATTTACTGATACTTCGCGCGGCTGATACAAAAAGGCATGGTTCCATCAATGTAAAAAATTCCTAGCCATAAACGTGACTTAAAGTTAAGACGGTGGTTTAAGCCACGAGTTAAGGAATTTAGCAACTATAAAAACAAGCTACCGTTGATTAATTATGGCTTTCCAACCGTATTCCTTGTGTCAGGCTGAGCGCTGCACTGGTCCGGCTGCCTAGCGGGGGCGGCGGGGGCGGTGCGCCGCGCGCGCTGAGCCTGGTGTGCGCGCTGTGCGTGTGCGGCGCGGCGGGGTGCGCGGGCGCGGCGCTGGCGGGGCGCCTGGCGCGCGCGCAGGGACGCCCGCCGGCTGCGCTCAGGGCTATGGTGGACAGGCTGCCGGCGATTGCCAAGCGGGCCAACATAGAGGTGACAATTGAATGAGTTAGGGCTGACGTACAACGCCACGGCGCGGCGCCGTACCGTCGCATGGTGCGGCGCGGCGTGGCACGGCGTCTGCCGGCCCCGTCTCCCGGCGCACGGTGTCGGCCGGCGCCGGTCACAGGCGGACAACATTCGTGCCGGCGGACGGCGCCGTCCACTGGCGCGGTACACGGCGTCGTCCGCCGGCGCCGTTCTGTTGTACAGTCGACGACAGAGATAAGTATACAGGGGGCCTCAATAAGGTTGAGATTTTCTCCAAAACTATTAGACCGAATTTAATAATTCTTTTACAGTTACATAGGTTTCACTTTTATCTATCAAACAGTGAAAGAATTTTTGCAATAGGTCAAGTAGTTTTTGAGAAAATCTCAACCTTAAAAACTCTCCTGTACACCTTTCTCTGTGTTCCACCGTACGCTAGCCCTTAGAGATTCAAGATTTTTAGCGGCAAGCCAGACAGAAAAGACATAAGACGCGACACCATTTTCACACAAAATGTATAGAATTGTCGCGCGCGTCGCAACACATAGAAAAGACGATGATTACTCGTTTTACAATAGGTCATTGTAAAACAGAAAGGACGGGGCAATACCACTAGCTCTCGCGACACTGTCGCGTCGCATCTCGTTCGGACTGTTCTGTGTGTTAAAAAAGTCGCGTCTGCTCTTCGCCCTAGCTTCTGCGATGACGTCATACATCTTTTCTGTATGGCTTGTGGCTTAGTTTAGAGCCATATAAAAAGTATGTCAATTAACGAACAATTGTGGTATTTATTCAATTGTTTTCATTACTTACCTACCTATTTGTTAAAATATTACAAATACACATTTAGATTTCGGTGGTTCAATTGTACGGACAGCAAATCAATGGTAACACTTGCAGTACGATTTTAAATCTTACGACGCAGATAATAAGAATATACGGTGCAAAAGTGTTGCACTTGATCTGCTGTTAGCTGTACCATCAACTGTTTGTGAATACTGTTACCCAAATGAACGGGCCGCTATTTAATTTTAATTTATTTCTCTCCACCACTCGCTGATGTATTATAACTGTTTTAAAGGTTTGATTTTTTATGTAAAAATAATTAAAAAACTAATTATGAGCACTGTCTGTATGCACAGGTGTCTGGTGAGCACGAGTCCGTCAGTGGCGGCGCGGTGTGGGCGTGCGCCGCGCACGCGCTGGACTGCGCCGTGCTGGCCGCGCTCGGCGTCACAGTGCTGGTCGTGGGCTGCTTCGCGGCAACCATATAGAATAGGCACACCGCATACAGTACACCAAAACACAGCCCGTTTCTAGTATAGTCACAGAAAATAGTATTCAGGAGGTCCGATTAAGATTAAGATTTTCTCAGAACAAAAAATATTTTTTTAAAGAGAACTATACTTAACCAAGAAGGAAAAAGCTCCTTGATTCATTTATTTATTTATTTAATCGTGTGCTTGACGGATTGTAAAAATAATTACTAAGAATTTAAAAAATCGGCTGAATATTTTTTGAGAAAATATCTATTTTAATAACTCTATTGCATACTTATCTTTATGCAAAAAAAATCTCTCAAATACGCTTAATTTTTTAAAATACCGATTTTGTTAGTAATGACTCGTAAACGAAAGAAGTACTTAAAGTAAGGTAGGTATAACCCGGCTGTAACTAAATAAAACGCAATTATATGTTGTTAACTTTATGTATTAGTGTAAATATAGTTTGTTCGTGAACAACCTTGTGTTTTACCTAACCTACGACCACCAAGCACTGCTCCGGGTGAAGCAGTGGAGTGGCCACGTGCAGGTTCTAAAGCTACATGGCGTTTGGTGCGGGCTTGGCGCTAGTGTTGGCTTAATGTTGGCGTATGCGCAGGGCGCGGCGAGCACCACGTGTTCCCTGAAATCAAAATAGATTGTGCAATCACAGAAACGCTGCGCTCTCTATTGAGTTCTGTGTAATATATTTATCGTAGCCGCAAGTCTAATCCAAAACCTAAGCGTAACTGACACTGTTACTCATACGCGCATAAGACCGCTTTTCCTGCAAGAAAACTTCTACGAGTACTATCCGACAGCAACTTGCAAGTGTACACTACGCACATACTAGGCAGTTTCCACTTACAAGCTGCCACTGTCGGACTACTCGCAGAAGTTTTCTTGCAGGTGGAAGGAAACGCGGCCACAATAGATTCATTGAATACGTTGGTGAAGCATTCGGTTGCATCAGCAACGTATTCAATGCATTAAATTGGTGCAGTGGTTTACTCGTAGGCTAAAATTCATAGACAGTTTTAAGCACGAGCTTAGCGTGAGCTCGCCCTTACCGGAGTAATCCGATGGCTAATTTGTTTTCTAAGTAAAAAATGTATGTATTTAGAATTAAGTATTTGAAAAACTGTGGGGTGACCGCGACTTCCATCGTTATCGTAGTCGCTTTCAACTTGACACGGGCACTACACATTGCTGCTATGTTTTAGCAAGTTTTAACAAACGACAACGAAACGAAGCAATGTATATCGTTCAAGTGTCAAAACGATAACGATTTAAAGATTAGATTAATTAATATAGATCTCAATAATGTTCTAAGTGTTAAGATGTCGAAATAGTGAATGCTGTGCTAGCCTGTAAGTGGCACATGTATCAGAACATGGCTCTGGACTTAATGTAACAATTGCTAGATACATTGTGTTGTTGGCGAACCATAATAAATAAATAACGATAACGATTGAAGTCGCGGTCCCCCCCCCCCCCCCCCTGTTTGTCTCAAAATAAAATAAAAACTTTCTATGAATCTCATAGAATGTGTATGGTGGTGTCGGGAGTGTGGTGTCCGTACCCGCGCCAGTGCGCCGCCGAGCCGCGCGCCGCCGCCGGCCGCCAGCTCGGCCAGCAGCAGCGCCGCGGACACGGCCGCGCCGATGCACAGCACCTGCGCACGCGCACAGCTAGTCGTAGCGTCATAAACACTTTTCAAAATGGAGACGGTGGCAAAACTATTTATTTTGATTTTGAAATGAAAAATATTTACACATACTTACAAGGTTACAACCTTATTTAAACACTAGAACTAACTTAAAATAGTATGCGTAATAGGAACACGATCAGCTGAAATGCTGTGCCCAGCCATTTTATTGTCTACTAAAGTGGTGTTTTGTGTTTAATTTAATATCACGTTAAATTAATCGGAATATGTTCACGAGGGTCAGACAGTACGTTGGATATTTCCAATAATCACAATATGCAAGATCTGCGATTTCGAGCTAGACTCAAAAGTTCCACTACAGAGCTCGGAAGTGAACGTGACTGCTGACCTGCTTCGTCCAAGGTCTGAGATGCTGCTGCACCTCTCTGGAGGAAGGTAAACAATTTAATAGAATAACTTAGCAACGTTTCATTGTCAAACCGTCGAGTCCATTTTTTTTGCCGTGGTTGTGCCACTGCTGGGCAGAAGCCTCCCCCCGTTCCTTTCACGGTCTTGGGGTGTGACCGCGACTTCAATCGTTTTCGTTATCGTTTTCATTTTGACACTTGAACGATATACATTGCTGCGTTTCGTTGTCGTTTGTTACAACTTGCAAAAACATAGCAGCAATGTATAGCGTCCATGTGTCAAATAGAAAGCGATTACGATTATGATGGAAGTCGCGGTCACCCCCATTGCATCTCATTCGGCCAATCAGGGCGGAACCAGTCCATTAAAAAACTAAAAAAGTGTGATTCGTGACTTACGTGCACGCACGGCAGCACGTCCCTGAGCGCGACGCTGCCGAAGCCGCCGCCCGCCTGGTCGCAGCGCGGCCGCTCCGCCATCCACACGCGGCGGAACCGGTGCATCAGACCCACCTCGCGCTGCCAACGCAACCTGCACAACACAGGGACCCAATATACAGCTGTGGAGGGGCTCGTGAAGTGTCAGTGTGCTAGTAACATCTGTCGTAAAACCGATAACCGATGGGGTAGACGAGTTCTCGAATAAAGGCCATGAACGGGTAAACGTAGCGTGGGATGCCGTAAATGACGAGATGACCTTCGCAAGGTGGCTGGCAGAGATTGGATGCAAAAGACCGGGAGTCGGGTTGAGTGGAGTGCTTTAGGAGAGGCCTACGTCCAGCAGTGGACTGATACGGGCTGATGATGATAATGAGGGGCTCATCCCGACTCCGCTGGCTTGGTCACATGGAGAGGATGGGAGAGGAGCGTGCAGTAAAACGAGCATATGTCAGAAAACCCAGCGGACCCAGATGCAGAAGGATCTGCGAGCCCAACCTGGCGCCAGACAGCGCAGGACAGGCTGCGGTGGCGCTCTGCGGTATCGGAGGACAAAATACAAATTCTCTGAGTCAGCGAAGTAAGTAGGTGTGAGGTAGTAGGAGAAGGTAGGAGTATGAGGGGCCCAGTTGCGAGCACACGTTGAAAACGATCGTCCAAGTGAAGCGCCGTTGCGCGAGTGACCGTGCGTCCGATCCGCTCGTACACGTGTGGTGTATCAGTAGTGAGACCTCGCTGCGAACAGGTCCCTGAGGCCGGAGTGTTTGCGCAGCGGCACGGCCACCATGGGCAGCTTGAACGCCTGCAACAGCTGCAGCCCGCACTTCTCGCGCTCGGTGAACGTGCGGCTGATCACCTCGTAACCGGAACTCTCCTCCACCTACAACACACGCTATAGCTGAACGGGTGGTTCATCCGTGAACAAAATAACACTCCGGTAAATTCAGTCAATACTTTAATAATGTTAACCAACTAATACGACTGTGTATGTACAAAAACTGTGAGAAAACAGAACATAGAACGCGAATTACAACCAAACGCAACGACGCGTCCCCGCACGCTCCGCGACCGATCCTCAGATGTTTTCCGATGCTCAATTGTCCAATTCGAATGCGCCTGCGCGGCAGTCTGGTGCGGGCAGGCGTCGCGCGCGCTGAGGGCGCTGCGAGGCGGCCCTAGTGCGGGGAACGGTGGTAGGGATGTCCCTTGGCGCTATAACGCACGTATTATTTTATTTATTTTATTCACATACAATATAGCTTACAGAGATAAAACACTACATGTCACTTTAATAATATTCACAATATAATCAATTCAATCAATATAAATGGACATTACAAACATAAAATAACATTACAAACATCCACTTAAATATCTATACACGTGCCCAATAAAAGCACCAATTCTAATGACAAATATGTCGACGTCCTCGCGAGCAGCGAGCACGTCGCCGAGCAGCGAGCGAGCGCGCGCGGTCAGGGACAAATCATGACTAATTTCTCCTCAAAAAGTCCAAGATGACAGTTTGTTATTTGGCCACACAAGTAGTGTAGAGGCAGGTGGGGTACCTGCGCCACAATCTACAGGTCTGTCTAGAGTCGTGGTGTTGTTGTATACCTGGAACGCGAAGAGTCCGGTGCGCACGCGCGCGATGCCGTCCACCACGCTGAGGTAGGCCGCGTCGCCCAGCGGCAACAGCTTGCGCCGGTACAGCCGCTGCGTGGCGGGGTCGCTGCTCTCCTGTCACGACGGAAACTAGTATTATTATACCTAATCCACTACCTACCCGCTAGGTCACCTGTATCGATGACCAACTACTTGAGTGTCCAGGGACTGGGCCGGTATTTGTGCCAATCTCTGCACTGGTTTGACCCGGATCTTGGGACCAGTACTTCTGGTTTTATAGTTTTCAGGAGGTGAAGGTTGGGAGAGTTGCATATGTGTGTGTGTGTGTGTGTGTGAAAGAGAGAGAGAGTCAGCTAGTGAAAGAGTAAGGCCCGCTTGCATTAAAAAACCGAGACTCAGCGCCTTAACGCGAGCAAAACATACCTACAATGCAGTTTTTACGGGTTAAGTCGCAAACTGGGATTATATATCTTCTATTACAAGTGGTCATCATAATCTAGGTGCATATGGGGGTGATGTGATCTCCTCACCGCGAAGTAGACCTTCTTGTAGGTGGTCTCCTGCACGCCGCACTGCATGGGCGAGCGCGCCAGGTCGTCGATGGAGCGAATGGCCTGGCTGGGCGCCTGCAGGATGGACACGATCTTGGCGGAGTACGCGGTGAACGTGAACAGCGCCAGCGACAGCGCCGAGAACATCGCCAGCCGCGCAGACAGCGGCGACGGGGACTCGGGGTAACCTCACCACACAACAGACAAATCATGTCGCAATATAATTAGTCACATCATACTATGGATAGATAGAGGGTAATAAGAATAAGACTGTTTCCATTTGTTCGTAGCTCGTTTTCAAAACGATCAAATGGTATGATGCCATGGCGTGCGTGACAGCAGTGCTATCGCTCAAGTATAGCGGCGTATCGGTTTAATATCCTATTTCATGATATCGTGTTGAGAATGCTTATGTTCGTAATAATGATATGTGATTTAAAGTTCCCGTTCAAACTTAAAGTCATTAACGAAGTGTGTAAGTGATAAAACAGAAGCGAGGTTAAACTAGACAGGCTAACCAGCCTATTGCGGTTAGCAAAAAACCTCGTTAAACCTTTGTCACTTCCCTGAAACGGTGTTCTTGTCACTTTCACACTTCGTTAAAAATGTTAGGGTAGAAAGGGACAGAAAGCCCAAAACGGTTGAATAACTTCATGGCTATGCGCCTATATGTGTCACCTTGCTGGCACACCGCGCCCACCGCGAACGTGACCGCGTCCGCCGCCGTGAGCCTGCGCAGGCGCGGGTCGTGCTGCGCCAGCGCGCGCGCCAGCACGCACAGCAGCGCCGCCGCCGCGCACACCAGCGCCGCGCACGCGCACCACACGCCGCGGCTGAACGGCAGCAGGAACACGTTGCGGACCGACGCCTGCGTAGGCTGCAGGAACGCGAACGCGCCCCTGCAGAGACACAGATCTCAATAAGGTTGAGATTTTCTCAAAAACTACTGGACAGAATTTAATAATTCTTTTACAGTACATAGTTTTAACTTTTATCTTTCAAACAGTGAAAGAATTGGCAATACAACAAGTACTTCTTGATAAAATCTCAACCTTAAAAACTCTCTTGTACACCAGCTTTCTCTGTGTTCCACCGTACCGACAAGCAAGGACGTCGTCATCGCCCAGGGGGGTGGGGGCAAGCAAGTCATCATCATCAGTCCGTATCAGTCCACTGCTGGATGTAGGCCTCTTCCATAGCACGCCACTCAACCCTACTCTCAGCCCAGCCACCTTGCGAAGGTCATCATTCCATCTGGTCGAAGGGCGTCCAACGCTACGTTTGTGGCCTCCATTCGAGAACTCGTCTCCCCCATCGGTTATCGGTTCTACGACAGTGACCAGCCCACTGACACTTCAGTTTACTGATTCTATGAGCAATGTCAACCACTTTTGTTCTCTGCCGGATATACAATACTGGGCAAGCAAGTGGCAATTGATTAAACGGGTTTTGTTAGCAAATGTCATTCTTATACTCACTTCTATTTAACTAGCGCTAACGTCGCCATTTTCCATCTGTAATAAACTCGCGCAATCTTGCGTAAGTTCCATGTAATATCGTTTACACATCGTCTAATTCCTATCTAGCGTCTAGTGCCGAACAAGCTGCAGACATTTCATGTTGAAGTTTTCTTGCAACCTAACGAAAGTCAACGCCACTAGTCGAGGTCAAGACTGGTCAAGACCCTCAGTTGCGAGTGCCTACCCTGTGCCACCCCACCTGAGCTCCACGGTCTCTGCGGCGTAGTGCATCACGCGCCATCGGTCCGGCCGCATGAACACGGACGCCACGCCGACCTCCGCCCGCGCGCGCTGCAGCCGCCCAGCCAGACCGTCGAACGAGCCGTTGCGTTCCTCCCCGTACAGCTCGATCTGATGCAGGTTGTAACTACGACACACGACACAATCACAATCAACACACAATACCTATATGCTACGACAAACGAGCTACAGTAATTCAAAATACTAATGTAAAATTATTGGAAAAGATTTTCCAGAATTTTTGTTCCACTCGAACCAAAGAAAGTACTTGCCGGAAATTCAAGTCCTCTGCCGCCAGCATCATGATGGGGTATGTGACTTTGGGGAACGTGTCTATCTGCCGGTTGCTGAGGTCGGTCCAGCCCTTGAAGTACTGCGGCTGGCTCACCTGATACAAACACAGCTGGTAGGTAACAGTTCTAGTTCGTTGGACACCACTACAATGGCCTACCGGGGTGTCATGGGGAATAAACGGGCGGACTTACCTCAAGCGCGGGCAATAGCGATGACCGCGATGTCACCTCGGTGTCATTTTGGATGGCGTAATGGGGGATGAACCTTCTAGATTTTGTGCCTAGATAGTTATATATTTAATTCTGCCTGCCTGTCTATCAAGCTGCCTGCTAGGTGAGCTCGGGTCGCTGGATTCTGTGTTGTAGCAGTTGGTGGCGCTTGCTGAACAGTTAGTGCCGTCTCCAGGGTCTACGCCCTAGCTCAAGAGTAGTATAGTCCTAACTACACTTGATCTACAATTGATTGGCTGGAATTCCAGCCTATCTTCACGATTGACCAAACAGGTTGCTAACACTCGAAGACTCAAGGCTATATGAAAATAAATTGATGAACTAAGAACACTATCTGCTGGTGTGCGATAGGCCTTGAAGCCTGTCAACTGTCGCGTACTATTCTAAAAACTCACAATAACGTCCGCCTTAACGTAAACATTGCCTAGGTCCTTGCGTCTCGCGACGGCCGTGTCCCTGCGTGCCCAGTAGGCGGCCAGCTCCTCCAGCCCGGCACCAACGTCCAGCGGCAGTTCCGTGGCCACGAGTGGCCTGCCCCCGGCCACGCGGTACACGTCCGCCAGCCGCCCGCCGCCCGCCCACGTCACGTCCGCGTCGGGCAGCACCAGCAGGTCAAACAGGGTGTGCTCCAGGGTAGAGGAGTTGCCCTCGTCTCCGCCCAGCAGCAGCCAGCTGTGGCGCAGGTTGAACGCGCGGCTGGCAGACGCCTACAATATACAATACTTACTGAAGACAATGCTGGTTGGAATGATAACGTGGACGATGTGAGCTGGAGGCATTTGTATGCGGAACTATCTTCTAGAATGCAAAAAAGCAATATATACAGGAATTGAAAAGCTCCTCCACTTAGGAGTCGTTTAAAAATAGAACAGACGACAATGGAGGATGAATGAATAGGTTGATGATACAGTTTACTTATACTCGATTGTATGTATGTTCAAGGCCTCTCATAAGCCAGAAACGGTTTGATGGATTTTGATGTAGGTGTAGGTAGATTCGTCTAGAATCTAGTTGACAATATTTATGCTACATATTTTTTTTCTAGAAACAATTTTTTTTTAATAATTCATGTCTTTTTTGTCCCTTTCGTAGTAGGTAAGTACCGATAATCGATGTTGATAGACGAGTTATCGTATGGAGGTCACTAAATGTGTGGGATGACCTGCGCAAGAGGTCTGGCAGAGACTGAATGCAACAAGCCAAGATTTTGTCGAGTGTTGCGCCTGAAAATACCTACATCCAACAGTGGAGTGCTACGGACTGACGATGATGTATGTACACATTTAGCCTTACGAGCTTATGCCGTTGTAGGTACCTCCTCTAGCAGCCTGTGTGCGTCCGGGCACGTGACGTCAATGAGCACGCCCTCTCGGTGCGCGTCGTACGCGTGCAGGGCGGGCGCGCGCGCCGGGCCCCGCACGAGGCGCACGCGCGCGCCCGACGCCTGGCCGGCGCGCACCGCACGAGACAGCTCGCCTGGAACACGAAGGGCATAGGCACACGAAGACCATGATTTCATTGGAATTTAGAGAATGGAATTCGAATTTCGATTTCATATAATATTCATAGGAAAGACGGCTTGAGATGAAAACCATCACCCCAGACAAGTGGTTGACTTCGTTGACGTTATTAGAATATAAAGGAAAAATTACGGGATTGACATTTGCTAACGAGTACAGCTATATTTTTCTTTCTATTCTACTAGTGTTACCAAAAGTCAATGTCCTTGGCTTGGGAGGTAGTGCTGGCAATGTGCTTCAATATTTATTTCATTTATTCCTCACATTGATCTTCTATAAACAGGAGATCAATGATTCTTCACACACAATATAATGTACAGGCGAACTTAATGTCATAGTAATAATGATCGTGTAGTCGTTGCCAGACATGCATCAATCAGTCCCTCGTCCATTTTTGGCGAGGCATGGGGCAGGTTCAGGTAACGTGCGGAACTCGCATCATCTTATATGATGTTACGTTATGTGCATGCGCTCGCTGGGTCCAACCTCGCTGTGATTTGTAAAGATTCGCAATAAATATATATATTTATCTTGGAGATTCCCTGACCTGGCTCCCAGCAGAGGAAGGCTGTGAGCAGCGACAGCCGTTTGGAGGCGAAGAACGCGAATATGAATTGATGTAGGTCCATCGCCGCGCGCCGCCGCCGCCAGACCACGACTGCAGCGCTGTAGTGCGGACTGTCGCAATGGCTACTAACTTATTAATGATAGATTAGCGGCATTGACTTAATAACGAATTGGTTGGTAGGTCGATGATTACATACAATTTTTAGGCCGAGATTCATAGTAAGTTTTGAGTGCGACTTCAGTTTGAGTTCAATTTTACAACTGTCAGATTTCATACAATTTTGACAGTCGTAATGGGAATGAAGCGCATCCTGAGTTGGATTTTAAAATTGCCTTTGAATATTGGCCTTAGTTTCATAGAAGTATAATATAGTTAGTATTGACTAATTTAAGTTGCAAGAAGAGCGCAAGGCCGATAGTCATACAGTTTTGACGAGTATGAGTGGATCTTGAGTTCGGTCTTACAACTGTAAGTTTTCATACAATTTTGACAGTCGTAAAACCGAACTCCTATCTTGGCTCGCGCCCAAAACTTTAAAGAAATATTCTTTATTGCAAAAAAAGAAAGGAATTACATAAAAGAAATAGGCTAATATATTACAATTGGCGGTCTTATCGCTCAAAGCGATCTCTTCCTTTGGGTAGAGAATTCAGCGTATAAATAGATTGTTTGTTGAGCAATATTAAATACCTATCACGTCCTTATTTCTCTGAGCCTATCACTAACGGTACTTACTATAAATTAACTTTATTATAAGTTTCTATAAATATCGGCCTAAAGCAGGTAACTATTTTATCTTATCAACTGGATTTCAATTCTGTTTTCACAGTTGGCTAGCAATGTCTATTATGAAAAAAATAATCATTTAAATTTTCGATACCTAGATACTTGTCCCAATCGTGAGTCCAGTATGTCCCCTAGTCGAGCGTGCAGTGTTTGCCCGGCAATCACGCGCATTATCCGGTATCGGCTGCGCTCCGCAAACAAAGCCCCGTGCACGATACTAGCCGGTATACGGCAGATTAGCGCACATTAAGCCTTTACTTACTAATGAGCCTACTGATGTGGAGAGGTCACAGTGACGGGCGGAGCGGCGATCCCACAGCGACGGTATGCTTTTGTATCTATAACATCATCATCAGTCTATTTATATTGCCCCACTGCTCGGGCACAGACCTTCCCTTACATCGAGGGAGCTCGGGCCATAATCCACCACGCGGGCCCACTGCGGGTTGGCGGATTTCACATGCCATAGATATTTTTCCTTCTTCTACGACATGCAGGTTTCATCACGATGTTTTCCTTCACCGTTTTGAGAGCGCTCGGTAAATGTACGTAAGTTTTTCCGTCGAAAAAACCGAGGATAACTCATTGGTACATGGCTGCCCTGGCTGGGAATCGAACCTGGGACCTCCATATTGCAAGTCCATTGACCCAACCACTGAGCCACCGAGCTCTCTATCTATAACATACTTGTTGTTATTCATAAACCTAGTAAAACCTCCCTTCCCTTAAATCGTGTTGCTATCCCTATCACACTTCGTTAAAAAATGTTAAGATAGAAAGGGACAGGGGGGTTTATTCCCTGTCGTAACCACTAGGGCCGAGTGGGAAAAAAAAGTTTCGTTCGTCCCCAGTGGTGACGATTGGAACTTTTTATTTCCCACTCGTTCCGCTATAGGCCGAGAGTCAAAATGCAAAGATGGGGATTTCAATAAGAGATTTCACGGATTGTTAAAATGCTTTAATTACGACTTTCTGAGCAAGAGAGAGAGAGAGAGATAGAGAGCTCGGTGGCTCAGTGATTGGGTCAATGGACTTGCAATATGGAGGTCCCAGGTTCGATTCCCAGCTGGGGCAGCCATGTACCAATGAGTTATCCTCGGTTTTTTCGACGGAAAAACTTACGTACATTTACCGAGTGCTCTCAAAACGGTGAAGGAAAACATCGTGATGAAACCTGCATGTCGTAGAAGAAAAAAAAATCTAAGGCATGTCAAATCCGCCAACCCGCACTGGGCCCGCGTGGTGGATTATGGCCCGAGCTCCCTCGATGTAAGGGAAGGTCTGTGCCCGAGCAGTGGGGCAATATAAATAGACTGATGATGATGATGAGCAAGAGAGACTAAACGGTGGCGTAAATAAAATTTTATTATATTTTAAATCTTCAGGCCTACTATGTACCTACCTACTGATACCCATCTTTGATTCAGTAACGTGAGGTATTTTATTTTACACCATATCTAGTCGTGAGTTTGGTTACTATTTCACTATGGTAATTGAAACAATAGCATTTTTCAACTCAACGTAATTTAATCATTTCAAAACTCAACAGTCTGTACTAAGTTGTCAATTGGTCGAAGCCGACACCACACTTTATTATCACAATCACTTGGTACATGAATTAATACTTATTTTATTTACTTATAAATATAAAAAATAACACTGTAAAGTCATTGGTTATGTCTCCTTAACATATAAAATATGAAAATAAGAAATATATATTCAATATCAAATAGTCATAGTTTATACAGCTGTGCGTGTACAGTCTGGGTAAGTACATGATACTATCCGCTATAAATGAAGTAGGTTATGTAGACACAAAGTAGATAAGTACATAAGTTAAGTCAGGATTCGAGTGCAGTGCAATGCGACTACAATTAAAAGGAATTTGATTTGTATTTTCTATGACGTGCTTCACAGCACACAAAACAATTCCGACCTTGTGTCAGACAACATAACAGCCACGTTTTTGGTGTCGTATCACATACATTTATACCTACATGCTACTATATTATAATGTGTACAGTCAATTCGTACTATGTTTCTATTACATGTTTCATTAGTGGTCACTCGCGCCCGCAGGGGTCACGTGCCGTCATCCGGCAACCACAGTGCAGTGCAGGTCGCGGGATGAGCTGGTATTGCCGTATTTATTAAAATATTTTATTTTGTCACGTCTTACTGGCAGTAGAGGTCAAGTGCGGCGACCTACCAACAGGTGCGCACTGTGCGGGCGACCAGGAAATCTAGCCTATCAAATAGTATTTGTGTTCAACAAAAAATGCGTAGATTTTTAAGTAGCCTTTCGCTCACAAAACAGGTATCACATGTCCGTAATTCATAAAGAGATGTAGCGCGTGCTACACGGCGCACTGGTCGTTACGCGGCGCACGTTGTTGCTACGTAGCACACTGGTGGCTACGAATCGCGCGTCAGTTGCAACGCATCGCGCGCCGGCTGCTACGCTGCCGGCTCTTGGCACGGGTACATCTGCTGGAAGAGGCTCGTGTAGTTGACGAGGCCGAACAGCAGCAGCGCGCCCGCCGCCGAGCCCAGCTGCGTCACCGCGCCCGCCGCGCGCATGCCCCGCGCCCCGCCGCCGCGCGCCCACCCGTACACCCACATGCGCGCGTACGACACCACGCCCACGCACAACACCCACGACACAACCTGCGCACACACACACACAACGAACATAATAAATAGTCAATTGGATTCGTATTGGAGAAATAATGATTAGGATTAGGAGATGATCGATGGGAAATCGATGTTGTATAATGTATACTCACTATGAGCACCGTGCCCCCGGCGTGGTGCTGCAGCGGCGGCGTCGGGCTGAGCAGCGCCGTGGCCAGGATGTATGCGAGCGGCGGCGCGGCGGCGGCCAGCAGCGCGGCCAGCGCGCGCGGCGCCAGCGGCCGCAGCCACACGCCCGCCAGGCACGCGGCCGGGTTCGCCATGGCGCCCAGCGTCACCGCGAAGTGGTACGCCAGCGTGCCGTACGGCATGCACGAGTACGACTGCACGGACGGCAGCACGCCGTTGGCCAGCGCGCTCAGCCCGCACAGCAGCGCCAGCGTGCCCGCCCAGCGCGGGGAGCGCAGGCGCGCGCGCGGCGCCTCCGCCTCCTCGGCCTTGGCGGCGGCCGCCGGGGCCACGCGCTCGGGCGCGAACGCCGCGCTGCGCTCGAGCAATGCGAAGCTGGCGAGGCTGAGCGCGGCCAGCGCGGCCAGCACGCCCAGGAACACGTCGGTGCCGAAGCGCGGCGGCGGGTGCACCGCCTCCAGCCCGCCGCCGCCGCCCGCCGCCGGCACGCACTCGGGCTCGCCGCCCACGCCCTGCACGAGCGCGAGCAGGCTCGGCACGAACCCGCTGAGCCCCTCGCCGACGAGGTAGGTGGCGAGGTACGCGTCGCGGAAGTGTCGCAGGTGCGGGTAGAACAGCACCGAGCTGGTGCAGCCGACGAGCGCGGCGAAGAACGTGAGCGCCAGGAACGCGACGGAGCGCTCGGAGCCGGCCACGTGCGCCGTGCGCGTGTGCAGCAGCGCGTTGAGCAGCAGCGCCAGCGCGCCCAGCGCCAGCAGCGAGTGGATGTAGAGCGGGTCGCGCACGCGCGGGCACAGGCGCTTCAGCACCGCGTACGCCAGCAGGCCCGCGTTGGCGAGCTGCACGGCGAGCGCCATGGACGAGGCCAGCCCCCAGCCCTCGGGCAGCCGCTCCACCAGCAGCGGCAGCTGCACGTACAGCCCGTTGACGCCGAGCCACGTGCCGAGCCCCCAGCACGCCATCAGCACGTCGAGCAGCAGGTTGCGCGGCGCCGGAGCCATCGCGCCGCCCTCACTGTTGCCCCCCTCGCCGGCCAGACACAGCTCGCGCTCGCCCCCCTCGCCCGCCCTGTGGACCACCACGCGGTCACCTCAGCTCCAAGTCCCCCCCGCCTGCGTGCGGCGCGGAGCCAGCCTGTCGCGCCAGTGGCGGCGGGCGGACAGTTAGTGACACTGATTAGTGTTGAACGTGACGCACGACGTGACTGGACATAATAAGTAACGTACAGGCATCCTCAACGGCTAGACGTATTAAGTGATATTACCATTATTATCTTATCAGTATAAATAAAGATTCATGCATCTTTTGGACAGGTTTGAGGTTTCTTGTTCCAAAAATATAGTACCTACTACTTAATGATAGAGACTCTAGATAAAATACTGTATCGCCTTGAACATGCACGGATGTTCGGATATAAATGTGCACTGAGATCAGTGAACAGTCCATGCAGTCAGTCAGTGGTCCAATGAATGGCCCGCTTGTACTTGTTACAATGTTAACGAGGTCACATTCAATTTTAGTTCACAAAAATACAGTGATTACCTCTGTACTGTACTCGATAGAGCCCTGTCAGTAATGGTAATAAAGAGATTACTTACTTGGACGTGGCATAGCCAGTGAAAACTAATGAAGTCAATTACCCAGATTATGTCATTTATCAAAATATGTGCAAAGTCTAATAGGTATGTAATCCCGCAAACAGCTTGCCACGCAGTCTGCGCGGCGCCCGCCCCGCACCCGCCCCCGCCGCCGCCAATATAACAATGTCGACGCAGCACAGGGCTAAGCATAATTTATTTCAGCGAATCATTCGAGTAGCTGCTTTGTACTTACTTTTATTGTATTTTATAATTTAACTGGCTCAGCGATTGTAGCCTTAGATATACAGGTCAGAATAATAAATGACTTCAACATTAATTCATTAGACCGTTGCAAAATGAAAATGTAACCAAAATAAATGAACCGTAACCATGCAAATTTAAATAAAGTGTGAAAGATAAGTATAATAGGTACTTACATAGTCGGCGAGGCGCGCCATGAATCTACTGTTCTTCGACAGTTAGAGCACGTACCCTAGTTTATGTGTATTATGTGTAGATATTATTTGTTGTAAGTATATGTATGTATGACTATGTGTATGCAAAATATATAATTATATATACGTTAATATGTATGTAAGTATTTGTATGTATATATTTGAATGTATATAATATTATGTAGGTATCGGTGTAATTTATTATAGTTATATTCATATGAATGTGTTGCCATAGTTGTCTTTGCTGTATTTATTATTATGTTGTTACTATTTGTGAAAACCTGTAATTGGCTTTGTGTTACTATTGTATTTTATGTATTCTGTTATAGTTGTGCTGTTGGTTTTCCTATGAAAATAAAATAAAATAAATAAATAAATAAATAATAATAATTTAAGTGTTTTTAAATGTAAATTAATAATTTTCCCTCAACCTTATTAGATACCTATCAAAAAATGGAATGAAAATATGCAAAACAACTTGAACCTAATTAATTACATACAAATTATACCTATTGAAGTAGTATCCAAAAGCTTGGACTACTCACATTTAGCACAATTGATTGTGACAATGAGCACCACAATTGAAATCAATAGACACAACAATTGACAATGTGATGGAAACGTACATCCCCGCACACCATACACAAACAAACCAGCCCCGGCAACAACATGGCCCACACACAGAAGAGGAAATAGTACCTACGCTACTCAGTGCGCACAGACAGACGTGCACTTGCCACTAATCTACCAACAAGCTGCGGAGTGCACACTGACCACTATCTGAAAACCACAAAACACAACTGTACTTGTGCGCCCATTTGCATTGTTGCAATACTTTAGACCATATCTATGTAAAACTCGCACTATAAAGATTCAGGAAATAAAACCAATCTAAATTAAAATAAAAGAGGCGGATAATCTAACGAATTGCAACCGATAGCATACTGATTAGAAGTGACGTGAGAAGATAAGTTCAAAGTTACAGAATTATGAATAATTTATTATGATAGCTTGATAACCTGAAACTATGTATGAAACGATAGCCGACTAACCTTGCCTCTCCGACGCCTGCGTCAGCACTCATTTCGCCTTTCGTCTCCGTTGAATTCACTCGGTCGGAGGCAAACACTTGCGCTCAACTTACATCACATCAGCACAAACCACGTCCTCGCAGAATTAGGATGTTGACTTGGTTAGGAATTTCACTAATTCATCCAACCATAATTCGTCAGTCCAGCTTAAGTTTCTCCGGATATTAAACATGTAATAAAGGTTAATTAAACATTGGTACTTGTATTAATTACATTCAAAATTCACGATTTAATTCTACCATGAAAACTTGCAAACAATACGATTTATTGAAGGTATTTTATGGGAGCGTAATCATTGCAATAATTGTAAAATCTAAATTTGTTGCTAATTTTACGTAATTCTATTTGTAAAAACTTACTTAAAACTTTAAATATCACTCACGATGTTGATAATGGGGATTTCCACTGTCCATTTAATTAATAAAATATGTTTAATTTCTTTATCAAGAATTAAACAAAATATACTGCATTTTAAAATACCTTTTTATAAAACTCGTGCATCAGCTGTTGGTTGACGTAAGAGTTCAACAGACTGTGTCTCGCTCACACCCGCATTAAATTACATATGAATGAGCATGATGGCGATAATTACCTGTTTGACATTGACGCAAAGCAGCACATTTACAAGGTTCGATTCGATACAAATGTAATGTATCGAAACATTGTAGTTCATAAACCTAGTTAAACCTCACTTCTCTTAGGGGCGGGGCCTAAACGGTGGCGTAACTTTAAATCACGTTTATGAATACGCGCCCATGTTTTATTATTTATTTTATTAATGGACTCGACAGTTCGTCATTTGCCAATGTCATGTTACAGGAAATTCAATATCTTGCTCAAATTATCCAATAAATTCAGCATACTGTGATACGCGAACATTTTCTGATTAATTTAACGTGACACAAAATAATCCCTGTAGACATTAAAAAATTATCAAATAATTTTCAGGAGAACTTCCGTCTATGTATGTAATGTATTGAACTTTGACAAATATTTGCGGTTCAAGGGGTATATGCATGCATACCATGCAGTTATTGTGCTCAAATTGACCTGCGATTGATCTTGAGATTCCATACTAGATTTGAGATTCCAACAACGTTGTAAATAGGTTCGACTGTATTGATGTAAATTGTTCCTCTCAACCTACACGCACCCAGACTTGCTCCAAAAGATAACCCAGCGACGCCACAATACACATTTTTCCTAAACCCCGGGTAAAGTGTACAGTCAACCGCAGTTGTTTATGGTGGTGAGTGGGTGAGAAGTAAGCACAAAACACAGTTTGGTTCGACAGTTATTTTAATTTAAAATTTCAAAAAGCAAATACAATAATCTCCGCATGACTCGTCTCATAAAGCTTTACACGTAAAGTAGTATCTTTATTCATATTACATAATAATAATAAATATAACAAACAGTGAAGTACTCCGGCGCTAATAAAGAGCTGTGTCTAGCTGGTTGCGGCGGCGGCTGCGGCGGCGGCTGGGTCCGGCTGCGCGCGGGTCGGGGTCGCGGTCGCGGTCGCCGCGGCGGCGTAGCGGGCGGGCGGCGGGGGCGGGGGCGGTCCCTGCCCGCGCCCGCGCTCGGGCACACACTCTACTTGTCCTTGTCGCTGTCAGCCTTGCGGCCGAGAGGCACCGCCGCGCGCACTCTGCAACACACAACACACAATATGATAACACGGTTCTTCTTCCTTTTTAGGGTTCCGGGCCTCAAAAGGAAAAAGGAACCCTAATAGGATCACTTTGTCATCCATCTGTCTGTCTGTCAAGACCTATATCTCAGAAACGCGTGGACGTATCAAGTTGAAATTAATACCAAATACATTTAAGCTGTACCTATCATTTTTTTAAACTTTCACGGTTTGTATACATATTAATTAGATAAAAACGGGAATTACCGTGTTAAACATTTATTATTGATGTCAGATGACAGTCTATTCGTGACCATGATGGCTGCAATGCTGTCGAAATATCGAGACATCAATAATATATGTTTAACACGGTAATTCCCGTTTTTATCTAATTAATATGTACCTATCATTTTATTGAGGACTTATTACAGGTTTCATATTGCATAATCATAATCAGTATCATTTTCTACTACTCTCGCAACTCCTATAGAAGAATAACAAAAACAATGAATAAATCGCTTCGATTTCTTACTATTTTCTGAATTCTTAATTAAGCTGTATTTTTCGCCTCGCAACTTGTACAAAACTTTATTTTAAACCAATAATTTTAATAAAAACGGAGATATTTTTTACTTTTATTCGTTATCTTGTACAACTTGCGGTTGATGGTGGGGCAGAATCTGGCATTGTCATTTGCAAGCGAAACATTATGTCAACGATGAGCGCATAGAGACGAAGCGGCGGACGGGGGTGCCGTATTAAAGACATGCGTCCATGTCGATAATATCTCTAGGTTACGCATGTCGCTAGGCAATCTTGCGCTCATGTGCCCTCCTGGTACAGGGATAGGGGGAAAGTGGGCTGTGGGTGTCAAAGTCTTAACCGGTTTTTTTTTCGGCAAAAATCTGACATTTAACAATCGCAGGGGCTAGCTTCCACAAGCTAGATGACGTTGACTTTCGTTAACGCGAATAAAGTAGAAAGACACATGTTATCCTCATGATCCGTATCACGTTGTGTCATCACTCGGTGAGGGGTGGCTGGCACTCACTTGGCCGTGATGTCGTTGATCTTGGCGCGCGCGAGCTCCAGGTTCGCGTCCACCTGCGCCTTGTTCATCTCGTACGCCTTGGGCAGCGTGAACAGCGCTATCCAACCTGCGACACGATACATTCACCGGTTAATTATTACTTATTTTTCTGCCATTTTCAAACATTGCATAACACGTCACAATATACCTAGAAGATTCTAATAGGGTATTAGACAAATATCGAAAATTAAATGTCTTTCATGATTATTACAAAATATACATAAATTCAGGGCTGTTATTTATAAACGTTATTTAAAGTTACCCCACCCTGTCCCTTTCTATCTTAACCTTTTCAACGAAGTGTGAAAGGGATAGCAACACGATTTAAAGGTTTAACTAGTAAGTATACAGGGGGCCTCAATAAGGTTAAGATTTTCTCAACAACTACTGGACCGAATTTAATAATTCTTTTACAATTGCATAGTTTTAACTTTTATCTAACTAACAGTGAAAGAATTATTGCAATAGGTCAAGTAGTTTACGGAATAATCTCAACCTTAAAAACTCTCCTGTACACCTTTCTCTGTGTTCCACCGTACCTAGCACCTCACTGCACCAAGCAGTCATACACGTATTCAGGAACATGGCGCTACAGCCGACATGTTGCTAACTTCACGTGTAGGCACCAATACTGCACAAATGACACCATAATCTACCAATACGCAATGGGCTCGCGTGGTGGATCATTGAACGAGCTCCCTTTGCGTAAATTCTGTCTAAAAGAATAAGTTGACGACGATGGATGCCGTTTACCAAATGAGTTGACCCTAAAAGGTAAAACGCGTTTAAGCTTCATACTGGCTGCTGCGTTATTAATAACCTTATGTCTTGGTGACAGGGCACCATTTTTATTACGTTTGAATAATTTTTCACAAACAAAGATGTTATGTGGAGGAGAACGTACAGTCGAAGACAGAGATAAGTATACAGGGGGCCTCAATGAGATTGAGATCTTCTTAAAAACTAGTGGATCGATTTTAATAATCCTTTTACATAGCTTTAACTTTTATCTATCTTACAGTGAAATAAATTTTTCAATAAATCAAGTAGTTTATGAGAAAATCTGAACCTTAAAAACTGTACACCTTTCTCTGTCTTCGACCGTACATCGACCAATTAAGCGATGTCTTAAAAAGGGCTAAGTGCGGTTTACTACAAACCGACGAGCATGCATGAATAGATTGATGAATGTGGAGGAGGCAACGGTTGTGTGCCAGAATCGCGGCAGATGGAAGTCCATCGCATCTTCCTAACTTTACGGGAATCAGGCGTGAGTTTATAAATAAATATAAAGATGTGATTTTTTCTTATTCTCCATAAAGAACCAGGTAATACGAGCCATAATTCATCCCACCAACCCTGGCTACGAGAGGAGCCCACTGTCTCTCATCGCCTGAGCGCGTGGCCGGTCCACTGGCACTCACCGAGTATGATGAGCGTGATGCCGTTGAAGCACGCGCCCACGTACGTGAGGCACCACAGCAACACGCCGAACTTGAGCGAGTCAACCAGGTCCTCCACCAGGAACAGTCTGCAATGCAGAGACAACAAACACAATGAGGAGTTGTTAGAGTTTATTAATATTTTGATTGGGTAGTTAATTTATTTGAGGACTTAAGGTAAGGTGCGTAACTTTCAATATTGAACTCTCCAGAGAGAGTAAAAAAAATTGTAGACCCTAATAATGGTTTAGAATTTGAATTACGCATTATCCATGCTCGGTGAATAAATTAGAACATGATGAAAAAATTCTGGCCGTGGGCACGACTTGAACCTGCGACCTTGTCATTCCGTGACACGCTCTTACCAACTGAGCCACCACAGGCCACGCCCAACGATCGTTAAATCATAACCGAATATGACATGGTTGTCGGAATAATACTACTATTCTCCGATAGATGGAGTTGCGTAACATACCCTTTAAGATGATGTTATTTATTATAACGACATAATATTAAAAAAAAAAAACAGTAATATGTAATTAAAAAGAAACTATAAATAAAAAATTTAAGTATGTATAATACGATGAAGATTTTCGGTGGGCGTGGCCTGTGGTGGCTCAGTTGGTAAGAGCGTGTCACGGAATGACAAGGTCGCAGGTTCAAGTCCTGCCCGTAGCAAGAAATTTTTCATCATGTTCTAATTTATGTTTGTAAATAGAAAATTAAACGAATAAAAAATCAATCCGGCATTCCAAAATAAAGGTATCGTTCGCGTATTTGTCATAATTGCCATGTGTGGTTGGTATGCTTGACAAAATACTCGTCTTATTTGTATGTGTTGAAATATGTATAGTACCTACTCTTTCGCATATAATTTAAAACTCTGTCACATTCTTTGACTTCCTTCAATACAATTGTTTTCTCTAATATTTGTTCCTATTATTTTTACCAAATTTAACAGTATGTACGTCAAGTATTTGACAAATACGATAAACATAAAATAGCGAATACGAATAGCCAAGTGAAGTGCCGCCATCAGAGAGGGCGTGTGCGTTACCTGAGCGCTGACCCTCGCCAGTCGCGTGTGTGCGTCGTGTGAGGCTGATGTTCAGAGACAATGAGTTCGCTCTTACAACTGTCACATAACTTTTGCCCTTTGTAAGAGTGAGCTCAGAGTCAGGTTGCCTTTGAATCTGGGTCTCAGTTGTCCCATTACCTGCGCAGCTCCGCGAGCGCCGCGTTGAGATGCGCCGTGGCGGCGGCGGCCAGCGACTGCGCGCGCTCGGCGGGCACGCTGATGTCCTGCTCCAACAACCACCTGCAACCATACACAGCCACAGCTCAGCACAGGGGGAACAGAAGCAGTGATCCATCACCTCGACATCAGGGGAGGTCGAACTCAATCGAGGGGTTAACAAGACCAAATATTAAAAGCTTCAATAAAGTCAAAGTCACACCTCTTTATTGCAAGTAAGCACGTTGTGTACATTTTTGCACGTCAACATATTTTTGAATTGACATTTACACCACTTTACAAGGAAAAGGTGCCAACGCTGAGGAGAAAAAGTGGCAAAAAAACTCTCAGCAGCACACTTCAAAAATAATAATAATACAATTCCTTAATAGGTATTACACAACTATTACTATTGTTAGTAATCTAGACTTTATCCCTCATGCGGAACCGGCGACACACACCATGCATGTTCATCGTTTAAATAGTCATCTATCCTGTAATACGCCTTCTTAACAAGTGTTCATTTAATGAAATTTTTCGGCGACTTTCATGGATACACTGGCATTATTACCGTTCTCAAAACGATATCATGAGATGGCGATGGCGTGCTGAACAAGGCGCTCTATACCAACGCGATAGCTGTCATTTTCACGCACATCATTTCATGACATACTTTCATCGTTTTGAGAACGGTAATAGCCTCACATGCCACAGGTCAAAGATTTGTATAGTTTCAGTAAGATATTTTCATAATTATTGTTGTTTAAAGTTAAAAAATAATAACCTTAGGCTAATAATATTTTTGTATATTTATTCTTGTTTATTTATGTTTAAGTATATTTATGTCCATATTTAAATTTCATCTAATTATGTAAGTAATAATATGTTCTTTGCTAGTTATAAGTTTAATTTAGGGAGCTATAGGTTTATATTTGTTATTTTTTTGTTGTATAAACTACATACATATTTACTACATGTATAAACTACATATATTATTAGGTATAACCGTTTGTTCCTGAATAGAATAGAATAAAATAAAAATAAACTGGTATTATACAAATGGTCCCCGTCCTATTTTATATGATAATTTTATAAATGATAAAAATGAACACTCATCCGAATAGTTTTCAAGTAGAGTACTTATACCTAACTTACTAGATTGCATCGCGCACGCAATAAATTGTGTATTGTCCACGTGGGAGCTATTGCACTGCGCGACACGATTACGGGTTCAAATTATTTGACGAATAGCAATAATTGCATTAATTGTGCACAAGTAGCACAACCGACGCCTGTGTGAGTTGGCAGCGCGTTGCATTGTAGCTGACATGTAGGTACGAGACAAAGCCGTCGTGATACCGCCAACGCGGCACTATGTATACTTGTACAGTCGAAGACAGAGATAAGTATACAGGGGGTCTCAATAAGGTTGAGATTTTCTCAAAAACTACTGGACCGAAATTAACAATTATTTTACAGTTAAGTACATAGTTTTAACTTTTATCTGTCAAACAGTAAAATAAATTTTGCAATTGGTCAAATAGTTTTTGAGAAAATCTCAAACTTACTCTGTGTTCCACCGTACGTACCATCAGCAACAGCTCCGCCTGATCACTTTTCAAATGTTATTCTTTGCATCCGCGCACGGGCTTCGTCCGGCCTCTGGTGAGACTACCTAACCTATTGAGCAATCAGGGACAGTGACCCTTTTTTATGTGTCTAAGATAATTTATTTATTATTTAACACTTTATTGTACACACAAAAGACATTGCCACATTTCAATGGAGCTTTGCCCCACCTACAAAACTACGTGACCATTTAAGCTGTCTGAATTCTTAATTAAGCTGTTTTTTTTCGAATCGCAACTTGTACAAAACTTTATTTTAAACCAATAATTTTAATAAAAAACGGAGATATTTTTACATTTATTCGTAATCATGTACAACTTGCGGTTGATGGTGGGGCAGAATCTGGCATGGTCATTTACAAATATAGCTTAAAATAGAATTTGCACAAAGGGCGCACTTATCTCTATTAAGAGATTTCTTCCAGCTGACCCAACCAAAAACTGAATCATAATTGTTTTGTTTTGTTTGTGTAAACTCTTATTGAAAAAATGTAGGAGTCCAGTGACAATTATTTTTTGGAAAAAAAATTCTTTTGTTGTAACTTTCGTAATTCACTTTAGACTTTGTACCGTGGTTCTTATAAGAGTTGAAAGCATACTGCAAGTTGAAAGCGTATTGCTCTGATGTCGTTCATACCGGCTACAGAGTAACCTCAAGCCGGCGTGACACCGCCAGCGCGGCGGCCGAGCGGAACAGCGACGCGGCGCTTTTAGAAAGTCAAAGAATGGTCAGAGAGCACAAATAAAGTGACGCGGCTGATACTCAACAGACTTGTAATCTGGATCAATATACAATGTACTGTAACTTTCGTTGTGCACTAAAGAAAGTTATAAATGACGATGCCAGATTCTGCCCCACCATCAACCGCAAGTTGTACAAGATAACGGATAAATGTAAAAATATCTCCGCTTTTTATTTAAAATTATTGGTTTAAAATAAAGTTTGGACTAAGCATGCCGTGGTTGCCTATAATTGGGGTGACACTTAGTATAATTATTTTGTGGACTTTACACTGTACGTGTTTTGGTGTACACCCTGTGGGGAACCTATTTTTTAAAATAAAATAAAAAAGAAGGTGGTTATGTGTTTGATAGATAACCTTAGTAACCTGTATTAGCTGTACCTACCATTAGTATACGTGGTTCTACCATATAACGATGAACATGCATGGTGTGTGTCGCCGGTTCCGCATGAGGGATAAACTTACTAACAATAGTAATAGTTACGTACTGTATAGTTATTAAGTAATCATTGTATTATCATTGTTTTAAAAGATGTGTTGCTGAGAGTTTTTTGCCACTTTTTCTCCTCAGCGTTGGCACCTTTTCCTTGCAAAGTGGTGTAAATGTAAATTCAAAAAATATATTGACGTGCAAAAATGTACTCAACGTGCATACTTGCAATAAAGAAATTTGACTTTGACTAAGTTTATTTTGTAATGCTGTTGGTTTTCTAATATGAATATAAAAAGTTATATGTTATGCATTGATTTGATTATTAGATAATTCTGAGAGCGAGCTTTAGTGTGAGCGCTCTTACAATTGACAATAATATAAATCTTAAAAGTGTATTCAGAATCTTAAAAAGGTTAAATATAGGCATAGATAGAACGATAGCAATGCCAACCACTGATTGGGTGAAAATAGTGTCGAGAACACGCAGTTATGACTGTGATTGTGAATTTAGATTAACTTTTGTAAGAGCTCAGGCAAAGGTTGTACTCAAAAATGTCACGGCACATCATAAGTGCCTGTGTGTGTCACAGTGGCCGGGTGCCTGGCGCGACGACTGGCGGCGTGGCGTACCCACACCGCCACGCAGCGCGCACTTGAGTAAACAGACACATGCTCTACTACAGGCCATAATAAAAACTCTACATTTCATTTATTTATAAGGTCACATATTTGTAAGGTAAGAATCTCTACTCTCGTATCCAATTCCTTAAGCATAGAGTTATATCCGAGCCGGAGAAATAGTGTAAATGCTAGAAGACTAGAATGCGCAGCAGGTCTTCAAGAGATTGAAGAAAAAACTCCACGAGATTTGCCGCGAAACTCAACAACTAGTCATTGTACGGTGGAACACAGAGAAAGGTGTACAGGAGAGTTTTTAAGGTTGAGATTTACTCAAAAACTACTTGACATATTGCAAAAATTCGTTCACTCTTTGAAAGATAAACGTTAAAACTATGTAACTGTAAAAAAAATATTAAATTCGGTACAGCAGTTTTTGAGAAAATCTCAACCTTATTGACACTTATCTCTGTCTTCGACTGTACAGTCGACAGCAGATCAATGGCAACACTTTTTAATTTTAACAGTTCTTATTATTTGCGTCGTAAGACTTGAAATGGTACTGCAAGTGTTACCATTGATCTGCTGTCGACAAATACTAAAGTATAGACCTGTACGTATTGTAACATAATGTTACTAATAAATTCACTTTCACTCATACCGCGGAAGCCAATTAAAACCTATAGGATTAGCCATAAACTTACTTTAACCTCGGCGTTTTGTCATTCTTTTCACATTTTTATTTATTTTATTTATTTAAGCTTTTACACATTGTGTACAAAAGGCGAGCTTAATGCCTTGCGGTATTATCTACCAGCTGACCTTTGGGCATGCGGAGAAAGCAGAGGCAGGTGTAATAATAATAAGATACGAGTAAGATAACACATTTCCACTACGTTAAAAAACTTTTAGTTAGAAAGGGGCCGCAGACTTTAACCCGTGGAATGTTTGGGCTAATAACAACATCGAGCAGCTTAATTGAGGCGTCTAGTTTCAATCCCGCTAAAACGTATTTCGTAAAATAACGAGCAAATGAAAAAAAAACGTTTTATCATAAAATATTAGAACTCAACTTATAAAGGTTCTTTTAGCGGTGTTTGAAACATCTAACTTTCATTGGGCATATCTAACTCATTTGGGACCAAAAGGCGTTGAAACTAGACGCCTCAATTATACTCAATACTCAATATATTTATTGCATTCCATAAGTTATAATACAGATGTTCACATACTTAACATTAAAATGTTACAATGTTCTTTATGGACCTAATTAAGGATAGCGGCAACAAAAGAAGTTATAAAAAAAGTCTCGTATAGAGGTACTGACTTGAATGGGTGCCCCTCGTTTGTCTTCTGCACCGCCTGCAGCACGTTGCGGTAGACGCGCCAGGCCACCGCGGCCGACAGCGCCAGCAGCGCCGCGTACGCCAGCACCGACACCACGGAGCAGCACGCCAGCGCCACCAGCAGCGCCAGCCCGGCGCCCAGCGCGCCGCCAGACCGCGCCGCGCAGCGCCAGTAGATCAGCGACTCCACTACAACACGACAGGACACAGGTTAGCCACGGAATGATGGGGACATAGGCAGAGATTACAGAGACAGTTTCAGCGTCACTCTGTAAGGCCAGTATTAATAAATCACTATCAGCTCAAAACTCAATCTTGAGAATGACCTCAAGATACTACCAGCGCTGCAGTAATGTCCAATTACTGCAGCACATGCTGAGCTGGAGACCTGTTTCACACCACACCACTGCACTATGTATCTCTTTTCATTGTAATTTTTATTCTATGTATCTCTTATGTACTGTGCTCTGTGTGTGTGTCAAATAAATGTTTTCTATTCTATTCTATAAGATGGCGTTCCTATTAATAAACGTAACTTAGGTGCGCGGTTAGGAATCAGTTCTCAAGATAACTGTCAAACTCACATTAGAGAACGAATTTGCTGATTGCAATCGCGCCGTTTACTTGAGTTCTTCCACGTGAGAAAGACATCACATGATACGCCCTCAAGATTGGTTTATTAATAAATGACATACGTGAGATGGTGATCACGTCTTGAGAGTGTGTCAGCTGAATTCGCTCTTGAGGGGTTTGAGCTCAGACTATTAATGCGGGCCTTAGTATGATGACAGAGCGAGCTCCAACTCTCAATATCTCCTCTGAATCTCGGTCTGACTGACACAAGAAGACAGTGACAAGTTTACAGGGGAACTTAATACGATTGCGGTTTTCTCAAAAACTACTGGACTGAATTTAATAATTATTCTACAGTTGTTTAGTTATGACTTTTATCTACCTATCTAACAGTGATAGAATTCTTGCAATATGTCAAGTAGTCTTTGAGAGAATTTTAATCTTAAAAACTCTCCTGTACACTTTTATCTGTGAGAGCGTACATTGCAGCCAGCAAAGCTCAAAGTTGTAACTATCGTAGAGTTGGAGCTCGGTCCTACAACTCAGAAGAGAGAGAGCTCACGGTGAGCTTGCACTCAAAACGATCTATGAATCTCTGTCTATTCCGTATATTATGTTGTGTATAATTTGTATAGTATAACTGTTACATTACAATTCTACAACCAAATCAAAATATAAAGTAAATATTTTTGGGATTCTTATCGCAAAAAGCCAAAATAAACTAAAGTAAGGACCCAAAATGCCCCAAATGAGCCTCAGATGAATACTGGATGCCATTACGATAACGAATAAGGATTCATTTGCCGTTATTGGTATCGACGTGATAAGTATTGTTAGCCCGCTGTATAGTGTTTACCCAGACACGCGTCAAAGTAAGCGGCCGCTACTTACTTAGTAACTTGTTGATGACTTTGGTTGCGGCGATAAGCGCGGACACTGGCTGCGCGTGCGCTTGCTTATTAGCTCACTTTGAGTTGGAGCGACCTACTTTTAAGGACATTACTGCGATTATTACTGCACATAATGATCAAGATTCTTCAATAAAATCACTTTTTAAAAGTTTTTGATTTAAAACTATAGTGAGCCATTACTACAAAATATTATATATAACGGATATCACTCACTTATGTTGTTGAAGTCGGCAATTAGACCGACAGTTTCGACCGATTTCGACGGTCTTCAACAATATAAGTGAGTGATATCCATTTATATATTTAATAATTTTTTAAAGTTATTAAAAATTGCAAGTTCACTGTGGATTCGAGCCAAATTCTAAACAAAAATGACTAAAATATGCTGTGATAGAGATCAGATATGTATAGAGTAACCTACTACATAACAAGAAATCAATAAAAATGATATCAGAACCAAAAATACTTGTGTATCTGACAAATCAAGTTCCGACCTCACGAAATTGTGCGGGACAAATACGGCAGGAGACCATCTCACAGCGCGGGCGAGGCCGGGGGTGCGGCGGGGGCGGCGCGGGGCGGGGGCGCGGGGTCAGGCAACTGTACGAGCAGGTTTGTATTGTGGCACAGGCGGCACAATGGCACACCATAGCACTTAAGGGAACACCACCATTTAACACAGGATTATTACAATAACTTCATTGTAACACAAGTGTATCGTATAGAATTTTGGAATACGAACAAGTGTTTCAAATGACACGCGTCAACACCTTTATAGGTAGTCTCTTTGAGAAATTAATTACGGTATATTTACAGGTTCACTTTCGAATGCCTTCAACACGTCGATACTATCACGTCACTTCCGTCTTTCCCACGGGGGCTCCTATTGGAAACAATATGCTGCTCCGTTTGTCCTAGCACTGCACTTTTACGTCAGCGGCGTTTGTGTCTCGGCTGTCCTGTCTGCAGGAGTGTAGTCCACGTGCCTGTCCCACATGTATCGTACCTGGTCCACGCGGCGGCAGTGAGTCGTGTTGTCCTGCGTGTCGCGGCGACTGCTTGGGGCGCGCCATGGCGGCGGAGTGAGCGAGTCACGGAGCCCGAGCCGCTCGGCTGACAGCCACCGCCTGTCGCCCGCCACGCGGCGCACACGTCACCCGCCGCGACGGGCCACACTACAGCCGCACGCAACGCAGTGACGTCACGGAGCCGCAGACAACGCAACGCAGGAGGGATTGAGACAGGACACAGGGTCATGGCGCGGCCCTCAAACAAGGTCCTTGGACCCACGAATATATAATTATTTGAAGGAATTCTTCTCAAATATCCAATTCCTTAAGCATAGAGCCGGACAAATGGCGTAAATGCTAGCAGACTAGCCTGACCTAATACGCAGCAGGTTTCTAAAACATTGAAGAAAAAACTCCTCAAGATTTGCCGCGAAACTCAACAGCGGACTAGTCATTGTACGGTGTAACACAGAGAGAGGTGTATGGGAGAGTTTTTAAGGTTGAGATTATCTCAAAATCTACTTGACATATTGCAAATATTCTTTCACTGTTTGATAGATAATAGTGAAAACTGTGCAACTGTAAAAGAAATATTAAATTCGGTCCAGTAGTTTTTGAGAAAATCTCTACCTTATTGAGGCCCTCTGTATACTTATATCTGTCGTCGACTGTTTGACTGGCAGGTTAGGTTAGTATACAGGAGTCATTCAGATTGAGATTATCTCAAAAACTACTTGCTCGAATATAACAATTATTTTACTATTAGACAGCTTTTAGAACGCGGACTATGTAATTTTAAAAGAATTTAAAAAAAAAACGGTAGAACACACTTCGAGAAAATCTCAACTTTAATGACTATCTCCTGTAGGTATACTTTTATTTGCGTTCGACCGTACGAGTGAGGCTAACTGCAATATGATTCGGTTTAAATATCTTTGAACCGGGTTAATAACTCAGTTCAAATACAGCTAATCCAAGTTAACTCGGGTTATCTTATACTGCAATGCAAATGGTGATTGATCTGAAGACCCTATAGTCTCGCGATTCCCAACTTGGCAAATCTAGTACAGGTTTAGCCGAGAGGGCTGTTTGACAGCTTCTCAAATGCAATGTGCTCGCTGCGAATATTCAAACTGCATCACCGCCATTATCGCAGCTTGCTATAGTATCGCAGCGTTTCGTTGTCCTCCACAAATCAGTGGCACTGAACTTGAAACTGATAGTTTTTATCGCCGACGGGCCGGGCGGGGCGGCGGTGGCGCTATCTCCAGCCTAATTGTATTGGAGAGCTGCCCTCGATGGAGCGCCGTTATCTTTAACTCACAGCCAGATGTCTGTCGATCACAATAACAGCGCTCTCTTGAAACGGACAAGAGCGCTGACTCACGCCACTAAATCCATCGATGGAATATAATTTGAGTCGCTGTCGACCGCCGCGCGCGCCACGCCATCGCCAGGCGGCGGCGGGGCTGCGGCGAGCCAAGGAAATGTCTTGGTGACACTTCACTTGGCTATTCGTATTTGCGTATTTGTCATAATTGCCATGTGTGTGGTTTGTTACGATGCGGTCCTTTTTGGCCGCATCTTGTAGTTGGCCGCCTGAATTTAAAATTGATAGGTAAGTATATTTTTTTAAAGAAAAACTGTCACCTTTTACTTTTTCACCGGATTTCGTTTTAAATGGTTGATTTTCTCATTTTACCTAGTAAATAACCATCACTTTTCTATTTAAATAAACCCAGTAGGTACTTAAAAACACATTTATACCTACATAATATGTATTTTAATTTATTGCTAGCTCCGCAACAGGTATGCTTGACAAAATATTCCTCTCATTTGTATGTACGAAAAGTGTTTGACAAATACGACAAACATCCAATAGCGAATACGAATAGCCAAGTGAAGTGGGAGTATGACATAGCACGAGCCACCATGGACTAGTCCCATAGGGGGCAGCGAGCTGGTCACTCTGCGCCCCCAATACTCGCATAACGGACGAGCGGGCCCACACACGCCCACGCATCTACTCTTACACTTGACCCTTATCTTCTCACCCAACATTACCTACCTATACACGCCCTAACTTTTATTAAACTAACATGTTAAAAATATATAGAAATAATACAATGAGGATGCTAAGGTTGTGCTCCAATAACAGTTGGATATTTCATTTTAATAACTGTATGAAGAATGACAAGATTCTCATAAGTTTAGTTTTATATCTCGTACAAAGTCAGTGTCTAATAATTGCCAATCGAAATCAATCAGGAGCGGAGTATTTAAGTAGGTACTGTGGAAGACAGAGAAATGTGTACAGGAGAGTTTTTAAGGTTGACATTTTTTCAAAAACTACTTGACCTATTACACAAATTCTTTCCCTATTTGATAGATAAAAGTGAAAACTATGTAACTGTAAAAGAATTATTAAATTCGGTTCAGTAGTTTTTGAGAAAATCTTAATCTTATTGAGGGCCCCTGTATACTTATCTCTGTCTTCGACTGTACTGTACAAGTGAAGGTTCCTGCCAACGACGCACAGACCACTAGAGGCAGCAACAGACTACCCCTCAAAAGGATGTGTTACGGCTACAGACGAAAGACCATCGTATTCTGAACAACGTAATCATTGGAAATCGAAAGTGAACTTTGAGATAACAGGCTCCCAAAAGCTTCCATTGCCCCACACGAGAGGAACCGGTCCATGTAAGTATCATTGCCAAATTATAATCTGGGCTCAGCGCTTGCCAAAACACACCGGCAGGCGCGGCCCGGCTCTTGGCAGCGGCGCGCGGGAGGTCAATGCCACCGCGTATCGATCATTCCCGGATTAATGCAACGACTCGTTAATACCTTCAATAAATGAAACAGAGGCTGAGCAGTGAAGTGTAGGTACGAGCGCTGGGGTGAAGGCAAATAGACGTGAAGCGACGGGCGATTGAGCTCTATTAGTTGTTTTGTTGAGACTGGTTTTAGAAGGGAAGTGATGGAGTGTCCTAAGTCCTAAATATTCTGATGCACGATTTTAGTTAGAATCAGGTGTCTATACAGGAATGGAAAACCACAAACAGTTTTGATAACATCCAGCTGATTACAGCCATAGAAAACAATTTATGTAGAGTCGGCAGTAAATCTAGATTCAAATTTAACCCTGTGTACTTAACTTTAAAGATGACCTCGATTGCAACGGTTTTGTGTAGGTCGATATGCTGTTGAGTGTACTTAAAGACGACGAGATATTGATCGGTGTACGCTACTCGTACGTAGCGTAGCGAAAGAACTCTCAATCTACATAATACATCATGGCTTACAAGAACACATCTGAATGAGCTCTATTCCGCCTCGCCTCGACACCCGCGAGAAAATCGCGTATTGATGCACCAATTAATTACATAGCTGGGAGTCAGTGGAGCACCTAACGCGTATGCAGCCGATCAGAATGCAACGCAAAAACCATCGGCGCGTTCGGTTCCGAGCGAGAAAGTGGCCGGTGAGGTAACAGCATCAATGGAATGCAACGCTCACGTATTTCAGGGTAATCCAAAGAATGCCGAATACAAATAGTATAAACAGTAATACAATAGACGAGATGGAGCGCGGCGCGGCGCGGCGTCGGGCGCGCTGGTAAAAATAACATGTCGTCGGTCGCAACTGGCAGCCGCCGGCATCCCCCCGCCCGCACGCGCTGCACCCGCCGCCGCGCGGCCACACTGATTGCCTACTACACTACAAATGGCATGAGGAAGACACGGGGTCTGTATTAGGCATCTGTATTGACTGGACGCCCTATAAGGGAAATGTCAGACGTTTTCTCGAAAGGCAGCATACTGCATTGAGTGCGCGCGCCGCCGCGAGACAAACATTATCTGCAGATTTCTTTTAAATAGAACCTTACACTGATTGTCCAAAGTAGAAACTAGAATTCCCTGTTGGGTTTAGAGACATTCCCTGGGCTGTGTGTCCAAAGACATACACGGAAGTCATAAATTAACATCCAGACTCGAAATCAGTAGAAGCATCTTCCCGACTGGGAATCCAATACCTTTGCTGAGAAGGCAGGCACTACCGACTAGACCAGGAGATTGTCAAAAGATGTGCTTGATATTGATATAGCTGATACTATTTAGAAACTCACAGCGTTTCTTAAAACGCCAACAATTTACAGATTGGTGACCAGTCGTTACAGTATGAAGGTTTGGCTTCTCTAGAGACCGACCGACATCGAGGTACTGTTCCCACACAGAACATCGATGTCGGTCGAGGCTTCATACCGATACTTGATACAAAACCATCCACAAGGTACCTTTACTTCTGGACTGTCACATATAATGGCTAAACACAAATGTTATGAGTTATGACCATCCAGTCATATGGATAGCGTAAACCGCAGACGAATAATTGTGCTAATCGTATGTACCTATATGATAGACGGAAAATAACAGAGAGATAAGAGGAAGTCGTTAGGTAGTAAAGATGACGAGGACGAGTAATGTTTCGGTCAACAAACTGTCAATCTTATCTAACCAGCGACAATAAGGGCACCTCGACTCGACGCATCAATGTCGGCGCAATTAGTGGGTTCGTGGGTGCGTGACCCCAAGACCTCACCTACCAGAGGGTTGACGGTACAGTCGTAAACAGAGACAAGTATACAGGGGACCTCATTAGGTTGAGATTTTCACAAGAATTACTCAACCGATTGTAAAAATTCTTTTATCACTAGACAGTTCAGAAAATCTAACAAGTATTTTTTGAGACAATCTCGACCTAAAGACTCTATATTGTATATTTTTCTACGTTAGTCTGTACACGTTACCTGCTGCTACTCATACGTCATTTCATCAGAATAATTCTGATGAAGTAACTGGATCCTGGTGAAGTGACAGTAGAATTAGGTTGAATGTGGTCTGTGGTAGAGCCCCGTCGAAATTCCACTATACTATACACACAGTCTCTCTACTGTGCGCAGACGCATGTAAACAATATCGTAAACAAGCGCGCTGTTTCCACGTGCGGCGAGTTCCCACGTGTTGGAAATTAGGACAACAAGATTATTGACGACGTTGACGAAAAGGTATCTTGCGTTATCTACGAGTGGCACTAGAAGTAGTCTCCGAAGTGATGCCCTTATCAGCTGTCAGTCAGGGATCAGCGGGCTAGCTAGACTTATAGGGCGAGGTGCGGAGGTGGCCCAACACAAGGAAAGCATACGGTTGAGATTTTCTCAAAAACCACTCGACTGATGTTTCAAATTCTTTTATACTTAGGTAAGTACATAGTTGCATGACGTTGTCGGCGCTGTGAGCTAAACTATTTACTAATGAAAGAACTTTTACAATCTGTCAAGTTCTGGAGAAAATCTGGAGAAAATTTCAAACATAATGAGATCCCCTGTATACTTCTTCTTAGGGTCGTCAATCGTCATCATTCAAGCTAAGTGCACGATATCTGACGCGGCGCTTAGCACGGTGTTGGTATATGCTCCGCTCCGCGCTCCGTCACCGCTTAGCGCTGCTCAGTGCGCTAAACGATTGCCCAAGAGAGGCGGCCACTTAGCGACTCCGTTTGTGCCAGTTCCGCGATATTACTAACAATTGAGTCACACCCTTAAACCGATGATGTGAAGAGAAAAATTCGTAACACGTCGAATCGGCATAATACATTCAAGTGTTGTTAGCCATATCATATATCTAGTTTAACCCCACTTCCCTTAAACTGTGTTTGTGTTACTTTCACACATTCTAGTTAGAAAGGTACGGAAGGCTTAAACCGTGGATTAATTTTAAGTAACGCTTATGGCTGCAAAGGTGCTGACGCTGTGGTCTCGTTTCAAACATGTAACCCAATAGCCATTGTTCTCTGTGTCAAAAGTAGCGAGTATGACATACTCCTGTCCTGTCCCGTCCCGTCACGTTGCGCAGGAGTGTTCATAGCGCAAGTAGTGCAGTAATGTATAGGACAGTAACATAACACAAAGGAAGAGACGCGCCGCAAACGACCTCCGCCGACAGCTCGGGTTACTGGCGTGTAGTCTCAGGTGAGCTCAGGCAGGCAGGTACAGAAAACAGGCATAAGTACACAAGCGGTCTCATTAAAGTTGAGATTTTCTCAAGAACTACGGGACCAATTTTAATTATTCTTTCACATTTACATAGTTTTATCTTTTAGCTATCTAACAGTGAAAGAATTTTTACAATCGGTAAAGTAGTTCTTGAGGAAACGTCAAACCTTTGTACAATTTTCTCTGTGTTTATTTATTTTGACGGCCTGCACACTAGCGACTCGCGACGCCACAGCGAGGTTTCGTGTGTGACAACGGGAAGATCTCTAACGTAACTAGGAGCCATGCTCTACAACAGGTACCAAATATGTCCATGCACTCGCTGCCTGCAGCCTGCACTCACAGCACACGGGAGGAGGTAGGATGGGATGGGAGGCGAAGCTTGCAACTGATGATACATCACATTCAATAGAAGAAACTAGCGGCATGCAATGATAGTGAGATGACAACACAAAGAACTGTGCCCGTGTGGAGCGATGGGTTTGGGTAGGTTGTGGCCCCGTGTGTGTGTGTGAGGGAGCATAATAGTGTTCGTGATCTAATGAGTCGGTTCAGCCATAAATTAGATTGTTCAACCTAATGTCAGTTAAAATGAGTCTAATTCCATCTTGGCAGAGCTGTGTGCGGTACAGTGCGCGGGGCGCATGCGCGTCGCCCGCCGCCGCCGCCGCCAGCAGACACAGCTAGTGGACTAACGCAGGCAAATGTAGATAATAAGGCCCCGAGTGGTGGACGAGGCGCCGCAAAGGAGGTGACAGGTTCTAGCTAAGATTCATATCCTGTGTCCCGCGACCACGTGTGCGGACGTCCCGCGCGCGAGTGACTAATGCACGGGGAAAGGCCGCTATCCCCGCGGATTATGGAATTCTTCCAACTTGGCTAATGACAGTTTAACGACTGCGGAAGGCGCGTGTCCCAGTGCACTGCGGCCGGCACTACGTCACCCCGAGTGGCTGTACTCGTTGCGGGGTCCCGGCGCGGCGGTGTGAGTGCAGAACGCATCGCTCGCAGCGCGCTCGATGAATGACAGTGACGCGTGCTAGTGACACAATTAGAACGATCAGGTCGGACCTTGACTTGACATGTGAAGTTATTATTGTTCTGGGGCTTGCGGCCGCGGCCGGGCCGCACGGGGCCGGGGCCGCGGCCGGCGGGCTGGGGCCGGGGCCGGGGCGCCGCGGGCTCGGCGCGAGCGGCCGCACTCACCTTCTGGGTGCAGCCGCTGCGGGTCGAACCAAGCATCTGCAAGAGAAGGCTGCGCGTTAGCGGGTTAGTGCGACAGGGAGAGGCAAGCGCGAAGCGGCCGGGTGCCGGCGGGTGCCGGCGGGGGCGGGTCGGGTCGGGGCGCGGCGCGGGCACTTACGCGGGTTGAGCACGGAGCACAGCGAGGGCCCGCACGCGGCCATGGTCACTTTACGTAACGTAAACTCGCTCGGGCGGACACGGGACGGACGCGCGCCGCGACGCACTCTCGCGTCGATACTGGCGCGCGGCCCGCCCCCCGCCCCCGCCCCTCCGCCTCGCCCCGCACCCACCCCGCCCGCCGCCGCGCATGCGCACAGCCAGCGGGATCCCTCGCACCACCACCGCCACCGGTACATCACAAGCAGGGCGTGCAAGCGGGGACATGGCAGTATGGCTGTGGCATGGTGTGGTATGAGAGGTTAGTGAGTTAGTGAAATGACGACTAGCGGCCAAATAGAACTCCACCGATTCGAATCTCTCGGTTAGATTTGCTTATTATTAAAGTCCTAGGTATCGCTGGAACGAGGGAAGTGGGGAAGGATCTGTATTGAGTGCAAACACAGGCAGAGTGGGCGTGGCTCTTCTCTTCGGTGAGCCAAGTCCTGAAGGCTTGTATACGCAGGGGGGCACCGACCATCAACTGTGGGTATCGCGCCCCAGCCCGCGGGGGCAGCCGGCGTGCTGGGGGCCGCTCGCGACAACAACCACTCGAGTGGCAGAGACACCGACTCACTTGCGGGGGAGAGGCAGGAAGCGTCACAAACAAACATTGGGCAGGGAGCGGGTCACGCACGCATCCCTTGTCAACCTTGGCCCTCACTGCACTCAGCAGGGTTACTCTCACCTCTTATATCATTCATACAAATAGCGATTCGGTTTTGTTTAGGAACCTAACTGGATCGCTATAAGAGGTGAGAGCAACCCTGCACTCTGCAGTCACCAATGTCTCGGAGATCCTCCAAGGCTACGATTTTTATTTTACTATAGCTGCTAGATACTATATTAGTGGTTGTATACTAAAAGACGCCAGATTTGTCTTGGATTTATCAGAATCTCGCGAGAGCGTCGCTCTGCTTGCGTCGAGACGGAGCCCCACTTATGACGTGTTGATTAGATAAATACAACCTGTGTATGTTACGGCCCCATCTCACGTGTGTATAAATACAATTATCTCCTCCGCGCTCACCGCTTCCGGTCGCAGACGGAAACGCAGTTGCCGCAAGTCTCTGCGACTGTTTGTTTACTTGGGAGCACAGACCACTTACACCATAGACATGAAATCGGTACAAAGCAAGCGAAAAATTCTGTCAACGATGAGCGCATATTGCCGTATTAAAGAGATGCATCCATGTCGATGATATCTCTATGTGCCACGTGTCGCGAAACAATGTTGCGCTCATGTGCGGGCAGACACGGGCGCCCTCCTGGTACAGGTCTATGGGGTAAGTGGGCTGTGCTTGAGAGCCACTCTTTGCTACGAGAGCGCCTCGAAATGCCAGTACAATAGCGGACCAATGAGTTGCGCACATTATTAGCGTTCCAAAATAATAACTTAACATAGTGGTGCCTGTAACATGCAACTTTGGGATCTCAAAGGTATATAAATGCGGGTTTAGTTTGACGTAAAAGGTATAAAATAATCTGTGCAACTAGATTTACTACAACTTAAGAGAGCTCGTAGTCCAGTTGCGAGTAGACGTTGAAAACGATCGTACAAGTTAAGCAACGTTGGGCGAGGTCAGGACCTGGAAGGTTGACCGCTAGTGACACTTTCATCATAGCCCCACCGTGTCTCGGGGCGCACGTTAAGCAATTGGTCCCGGGTGTAGTCGCTCGGCAGCAGTCGCTAGGCCACGTCAGAGGCCTGCGGGCGGCCTGAATAACTCTGACAAATAGGTTTGGTCACTAAACCACACGAGAAAAGAAAAGATCTGTGTAACTACCATTGAGCTATTATTAAATAATAGCTTTACTATTGAGCTATTATTAAATAATAGCTATTATTAAATAATAGCTCAATGGCAACTACTAGGTAAGTATATTGTCCATTTATAATTCAGGGTGCACCCCTCAATGGAAAACGTTTCCATAGAAAGTTAACACCACTTATGATACATAAAAGGGGGTGGAGGTTATTTCATTCATAGTTGTCAGTATACGACATTCCCTAAAGGGGTGACGAAGTGACATGCCACTAATAATATCTAACATAGGCCAAACACCAACGGTCCAATAGTACGCCACTGTTGATCCTTTTCAAAAGGAGTTACAGTGGGAGAGGAAAAAAAAAAAAAAAAAAAAAAAAGGCCAAACACCATGTTTGATAGGGGTGCTTTTTAACTGAAACAAGGGGACTGCATAGACAGACTATAAAGAAACCACAGTACCGATAGGAAAGAAATACTATTTGTACGGTCGAAGACAAAGAAAGGTGTACAGGAGAGTTTTTAAGGTTGAGATTTTCTCAAAAAGTACATGACCAATTGTAAACATTCTTTCACTTTTAAATAGATAAAAGTTAAAACTACGTAACTGTAAAATAATTACTAAAATCCGTCAAGTAGTTATTGAGAAAATCTGAACCTTATTGAGGCCCCCTGTATACTTATCTCTGTCTTCGTGTGTACGGTGGAACACAGAGAAAGGTGTACAGGAGAGTTTTTAAGGTTGAGATTTTCTCAAAAACTACTTGACATATTGCAAAAATTCGTTCACTGTCTGATAGATAAAAGTAAACAATGTAACTGTAAAAGAATTATTAAATCGGCCAGTACTTTTTGAGAAAATATCAACCTTATTGAGGCCCCCTGTATACTTATCTGTCTTCGTGTGTACAAATGCAGTTATATCACAAAGCGATCTCTATCAGACACCTCAGACGAAATGAAATAGTAGATTAGCAGAGTAGCATTGTATTATTATTAGGTAAAATAATATGTAATTACTTATCATTATCATCGATGACTTTAACTGGTATTTCTTTGTGCACTCTTAAGCACTGCACATTATGGTACACTATTCGTCACTGTGTGTATTGTGTCGCAGTGAAGGCCGTTCCCCAACCAAAGTAAGCAGCGTCTGATATACTGGCGGAATCACGCGGCGACACTGCTTACGGCTGTAGTGTATGTGAGTCATGCGGTGACGACACCGCACCGCATGCGGGCGGAGAAGGCAGGGGCTGGACAGACAGACCCTTCAACTACGCAATAACATATTAACACAAAGACAGAAGCTTACAACTGTTTCCCGTATGGAAGAAGACACCTTGGACGGCTGCGGCGATCCTGGCACACAATTCTAGTTCATCAATGTCTTCTCGTTCGTTTGTAGAAGATCGCATTTGACCCTTTTTAGGGTGCCTTACCTAAAAAAACCGACCAAGTGCGAGTCGGCTGTCGGACTCGCGCCCCGAGGGTTCCGTGCAACTTCACCATAACATTTGCTCTAACGAAAAGATGAAGTAAATTTAGGGACGAACGTTTCTTTGCGTTTTCGAAACTGATAACGTCATACATCGACATACCAGGCGTCAACTGCAAATATCAGTTTGTAATTACAAAAAAATAATTATTTCATGATAGAACTTCAAATTTACAGTTTTCAGACTTTTTTCCTTTACTTGTGTAAAGGAAACCTAGCTAGCTTCTTGCCAAATTTCATGATTCTAGGTCAACGGACATTAGGATATATAGGTTTTGGCTCGCATTTTCATACAAATATGCGAGAAAATGCGACATAAACGGCGATATCTTTTGATTGTGTTGACGTAGAAGGTTAATGTGTTCCCGGCCGCATGAGGTTGCAGACCTGAGTATTTGGTATTAATTTCAACTTGATCCGTCCACGCGTTTCTGACATATAGGTCTTGATAGACATACTGACGGACAACGAAGTGATCATATAAGGGTTCCTTTTTTCCTGTTAACGTTCGGAACCCTAAAAGCCTTATAGGATCACTTCGTTGTCTGTCTGTCTATTTATCTGTCTGTCGAGTTTAAAACATTGGCGGTCCAATACTTATTTATTGCAGACAGTTTAATGTCGCAGTTACGCACAAGGACAACAAAAAGTTGTTGCCTCATTCGTCGCAGATCACTGAATAGCTAACACAAAACGGCCATTGTTAATGTAGTGTAGGTAGTAAGCAGTTGAATCAGTTCTTCATGTTTTTAAGTTGCACAATATTTTGTGTATATTTCTTAATCTGCGGTTTCTAGAGATGGTTGTGTGGCTAGGCGTAGTGCCTAGTAGAACGGCTCTAGAGTCTAGGGCCTAGACTAGACTCTAGCTAGAGTAATGTATGTAGAGCGCGAGGCGACTATGACGAGCTTGCATTGCCTGCAATGACGACGCCGTTTATCGCTATGTGTCGGAAAGCTCTGTGTAAATGTAATTCGGTAGTTGATTAATTAAATTACTTTCGGTAATTTTACAAACAAAATGGATATAAATTGAAGGAAATAAGTTGAAAAATAACAAAGTTACAAACAGCAAAAGTTCAAGTCCTGCTCACGGCAAGAATTTTTTCATCATGTTCTAATTTGTTCACTGAGCATAGCATAATGCATAAAACAAATTCAATGTTACAAACATTTGTAAATCAGAAATCTGATTTACTATCACGTAACGTAACATCTAATTCCATACGAAATTACGAACTCTACATAAACTAAGTTTTGTCAGACGGGATGAAGCACAACTTTCATCATCCATATCTCTGGTGCTAATTGGAATAACGAAATACTAATTTCAGATGTAACCTTATTAACATTAAAATCAACTCCTGGACCATCATCATTATCGGTATTTTAGGGAAAAGCTAAAATTATAACTTCATAGTTTAACCACAAAAGGTTCTGTGTCCTTAGCTATGAATAGCTAAGGGTACGAGTGAAGTTCATTTTGCGGAAAATTGCCTGTATTTTAAGGGTGTCCTAAATAATTCCACCCCTTGCGTTATGGTGCATGACACAGAGCCCCGTACTTTCCCAGCGTGAGTCACGCCACGCTCCCTTCGGCCGCGTTACCTAGCCACACTGCCTCCACAATACACGCACTGGTCCTTACTTTACATATAGATTAGACGACGCAACTAAGGGAGTGCACAGCGATGGCCAGCGGTAAAGAGTTCCGTCTGGCTTTAGGTAAAGGAAGATATGCGCAGCTGACGGCCAGTTGGTAGCGAAGAGGCACCGCAAGAAGAAGATATGAGACGGTGGTTTGTCACGGTTCAATGACTTCGCCAAACAAAATCGGTGATTTAGCGACTGCCAGAAGCCACCGTTTGGGAAGTTTTTGTTGCTAAGAGACATTGCTCACACACGCCAGCCAAGGTGTCTACAAGTTTAACTGGAGACATGCCACACAGATTTATGTTAGTTTTTTGCGAGTAGAGTCTACAACTGATTTACTAAATCGTGTGTTAATCACATTGATCTCCTATAAACAACTAGATACACAGTCTGCCTTCTAAAAATGTCCGAGCGCAAAGAAATTCCAAACGGATGAATGGACCCTCATTTGCTTTATTGGACATTATTTGGACGTTAACAATGGACCCTTATGCATCTAGTTTTTTATAGGAGATCAATGGTTAATCAGGATCTTTGCCATGTAGAGCAGTTCTCCAGATCTGTGGATATGCTGAAGTAAGCTTCCTTCGGCACAGCGAACCATAAGCCCCTTATAACTTTTATTTGGCGACAAATACCCACTAATGATGATCTAAAATGCCTGTATAGTCGATTATTTGATTCCCTCGTGCCAAGGCAAGCCGTACGGACTCTATTAGGAGTTGTTTCGTTTCCAATAAGATCCATTGACAAGGCCTCTTTACAGCCGCAATTAGTTCATATCCCATGGGTCGGTTCTTTGCCCTGTTTCTCTGTTCGTGCATCCAGCCGTAACCTAGTTTGTATTCTGTACCTTACATTACTGTAAATTATTATATTATGTATGACATAACCAAGTGTTCCCTAGAGCTCCTAAGGTTGAATAAATGAAGTATTGAAGTATTGAAGCATTAGCCAAGTGCTACATTCATGCATGACAGGAGGCAATGTCAACCGACGCTCCTTGAAGGTTTAAGCAACTTTTAAGTTTGAATAGGTTCTACTGTCCTATTTCACACACACAAAAGCAGGTTTTCAAAGGAACCGTTTCAAGAGCAGTCGGTAAACTTATGGAAACTCTAATAGGTAAACTACGCAAAACGAAAACTCGATTGCTGGGTGTGTCAGGGTCGCATCAGATGATTGTCCATCTCGGTCTACCTCTACAGGATTACGTAGATATGATAACAATGACATCGAGAGAGATCGAATGATGTAGTGTAGCTTTCAATCATCAAACGTCATTATAAAGCAGATGGCAAATCAGTCTTTGTATGTCAGTCTCGGCCCCAGGTCTGTCTGGGCGGGTGTCGAGTGTGGACTTGTGTAGTATTGATTCCGGGAGTCGCGGCGGCGCGCCCCGCCGCACCGCCGCGCCCCGCCCCGCACGCAGAGCCCCGCAACATACAGCCTACGCTATAGCCTATAAAGTATGGGTTTCCAGGACACCTTGCCGAGGGTTGCAATCACACTAGTGATTAGCGTTTTGGGGCAGCCATGACCAACCCTAACCATTTAAATGCTAGAAAATTGATCTAATATGAATAGTTTACACATGTGCAGACTATTGGCGAAAACTTGTAAATGGCTTGGTTTATAATTTAAGTATCTAACCCATATTACATACATAAAAGCTGTAAGTTTTCCGATTACATAAAAATATAATAAAGACCACAGAACACTATTACGCTGATAAAAACGCTTGTAATGAAACTTTAATACGAATAGATTCTTCTTTGTTTCAAATAATGTAATGAGACAAAAGAACTGCTCTCGTTTTTGGCGAGTCATTAGGGGCAAAGTAAACTTATGTAGGGCGGCGCGACGGCGGGGGCGGGGGCGAGGCGGGGGCACAAAGGATACTGCGCCTCACTGTACGGATATCACCCGAATTAGGTCAGGGGGTGCGCGTGCCGGAGGGAGGGGCGCCCAAAGTAGGCCTCTGGCAGACGTGCGCTCCGGACAGCACCCGCCCGACACAGGACACGACACTTTGCACCTTGTACTGCTCTCATTGAGTGAGCCATACGGACTGAAATCGTATGCAGGTGTTAGCACTGGGTGGCGAGTACAGGAGTCCTCCGAGACAGCAATGCGCAGTGCTCTAGCTGGACATTGGACATAGCTAAGAAAATGTAACCATTTTACAAAAGGTATAATGATAGGGTAGGGAAGATGCCGTATCTGTCATAGAGGCAACATAGATGTCACTATTTCGTAAATAATAGAATCGAAATTCTTTGATAAAATACATAGTTACAAGCATCCAGAAATTAGAAGTCACAGACTGCAATAGCTTTGGTATGGTACAATGTACAATGTGACATCGCAGGCTACTAACACAACAATCTACGTTTTTATAAAAATTTAAATTGAAAAAGAAATCCATTTCCGATTGATATTTAGGACCACCGTTGGCCTTGTCTGATGCAATCAAAACATTGGAAGTCAAATACATGACTCCCAATATTTTTATTGTACAAAAATAACAAATAAAAATATGTTGATTGACATTACAATAATGTATTCATCCAAAGATTTAAATCTTTGTATTCATCAGGGCCCTGTCTGGCCAATGGATCTGCAGATAATGATCGGAGTGAAGTGAGGCGTAGCAACATTTTTGGCAACGCCTTGGCTACTCGCAAGTGAACTTGCAATTGCTGATAACGTCGTGCATCGTATCGACATCAAATCACTACGAGACAAATACACAATACACGGGGGATTTCACTAATTTCCTATTGGAACTGGTAAATCGAATATGCGCATCATTTGTGTTATCTTCGGGAAGGTTAAGGATCTCTCTCTACATTGAAATCACAACTCGTGAATCGTATCAAAATCATTCCAATAGCGAATACATCTGATGGAGATGGAGTTCGCGTTGTCATGTCAGTGGTTTTCCGTCTGGACATACGTTTCCGAGAGTCGGGAGCGCTCTTGTCATCCCGGCGGACAGTCGGTAACACGGCTACCTACACAAACCGGGGGCAGGGCACTATGGACCGTATTGTGCGCACGGTGCACTGTGTGGAGCGCACCTCACATGCTTATTGTCTGCGCCATAAGACGTGCTTCACGTCTTACCATTGGATGTGGTGTCGAGCGTACATTCGTGCAGTGGTCGGTGCGCGCCTGCACGCCGTTGGCATCGACATCTGCTGCTACTGAGGTCGATTAGGTCGACTATATCAAAAATTTACTCATCGCTTTGCTTGGGGCCAATCGGTTATATTACAACTATGGAGTTTGTGCTGGGATGCAAAGTTTTCCGCCCCGATGACGCGCGAGATGTTAAATTTAATAACAGCGGTCGACTACGAACGCCGCCGGTTTGTTGTCCAACATTTATTACAGGGAACTACTTTCCTCGTCCCCCGGTGACGCAATGCGAGAAAGCTGCGATGCGAATTCCCTGACTGAAAGAAACCCCACTAATATTTTCACAGTCGCCGCCGACGCCGCGAGGACGATATAGATGCATAATTTGTATTCGTTACTCACAGGTGACGGCATCGCCGCTTCCGGATCCCATGACTGTTCGATTCACAATTCAATCCACACAAAAGGCGCTAGTCCTTGTCGTCGTGAGTCAGTGCGAGAGGCGAGTTGCGCGCGTGCCACCAGCCTCGTCTCGTCCGTCACTAGCTAGCTGACAGGCAGTCCACGTGAGCGGTGCGCGGCCGGGCCGGGTGCTCTGCTCGCCACTGAGTGCGAGGCGAGTGAGTGCGTGGCGGTGGCGGCGGGCGGTGTGGCGGCGCGCGGGCGGACAAACACTGCTGCTAAAATTAGCGTCTGTCGAGTGGAGTCGCGAGCAGACTCTGCGCGCGCGCTGCACCGCAACGCGCGCCACACGTGACATGACACGATAACAATGTTAAAGTTTGAATTTGAACAAACGAAATAATTATCCATTGAAACTAGTTGTAGTTTAGGCGCGATAGTACGAGCAATTTCAGAAGCGGGAGAAAACCTTTCTTAGAGCCTGCTTAGTTCGTCGTGGGTGGATTATAGATTAAAGTCTGCAAGATTAACTGTCGTCTTCGTAGACTTAGGTCTCTTCTCAGAGAAGGCCTCAGATAAGATAACGAGTGCACGCTTCTTATCTCTCTCGGCGCAGTTTACTCTAAGTTTAAGGAAAAAATATGACATAAAACTATTTTTGGCCAGTTCCATTACATCATTTCTGGAAATATTTGGTTTATCGATGAGTCAATTCTGCGTGCGGCGCGGCGCAGGCCGGCCGCCAGCCGCCCGCCTCGCTCGGGGAAGTGCATCGATCGCGCTCTCCTACTGATAACCTATTCCAGCCGCCTCCGCGCTGCGCAAGTCAGCACTAGCATATTCATAGGGCTCCCAATTGTTAGTTTACAACATGCGATGCTATTGAGAATGAAGTTCCTATGATGATACAAGTGGTAATCCCTACAGTGTGAGGTGGGTCAATGTAGGGGGCCAGATGTATCAGCCGCCGCCTGGCGCGGGTGTGGTGTCCGGCTGCGGGTGCAGTGCTGCGTGCGCCCCGCGAGTGCCGTTAGCGGTGCGGGCGGCGGGCGGCTGGCGGCGGTCAACGCTCTTGCCGCTCCGCCACCTCGCCTGCCGCCCGCACCCCGCACCCCGCAACACACGGACGGACGGGCGCTTTACCAGCACAATGACTACATGTTCATATTACGTAGACGTCTTCCTTATGATACATTTTACACAGCTCTATGTAGGAAATGTCGTCGTCAGGCCGCCGTGCAGCTCCGCCGCCGCTACTTCTCTTGCATGGCGGGCTTGCCCGCACCCGCTGCAAGGCAGGCCCGAGTGGTGCCGGCCGGTGTCGCCGCCGGGACTCCTCCCGGGCGCCGAGCGGCGACCGGTGTGCAAAAAACGTGCAAGTCACGGCCCCAGACGTAATTTAACAATTGCCGAAACGAATCACGCGGCTTCCATGGAGCGCTCGGTCCACGGCTCCTCGACCTCTGTATATCATGCTACAGCACAGGGGGGCCCTCGCGGGGTACGGGGTGTGGGGGTGCGTCTATGGGGGTGTGGATGTGGGTCGTGTGTTACGAGTGGAGGGTAGGGTGTGCACTCACCGAGTCCCATCTGGCAGAAGATGACCTCGGCCTCGATGACGTGCGCCACCGGCTGCGGCGGCGGGGGTGCGGCGCGCGGCGGCTCCACTGCAGCGGGCGGGGCGGGCGGCGCGCTCGGCCGGGGCGCGGGGGCGGCGGCCGCGGGCTTCGGGGGAGCCTCGCGCACGGGCTCGGGCGCCGGGGCCGGCTCGGGCGCGCGCGGGGCGGCGGGCGGCGGCGCCGGGGCCGCGGTGGGCGCCAGCACGGGCGTCGGGTCTAGCGCTGCGGGCGCGGGAGGCGCGGGCTGCGGGCGGTGCACCGGCGACTCGCCGGCCGTGTCCGCGTCCGACTCGCTGTCGGTGAACTTGTCCGCGAGCTGGTCCGCGGGGTGCACGGGGTGCGCGGGCAGCGGGCCGCGCTCCATGTCGAGGAAGCTCTGCGAGGCCGCGCTGGGCGCGTGCGGCGGCACCGGCGGGGGCGGCGGCGAGTGCTCGCGCGCGCCGGACGGCGGCCGCTCGCGCTCGGCGGCCAGGTGCTCGAAGTCGTCGGTGGAGTCGTGGTCGCGCTTGAGGCTCGGCGCGGCGGCGGCGGCGGCGGCGGGTGCGGGCGGCGGAGGCGCGTCGCCGCTCGCCAGCGCGCCCAGCAGGGCGTCGGCGGCGCTGCTGTCCATGTGTAGGGTCGCGGGAGCGGGCGGGCGCTGTGGGCGGAGGGCGGGTGTGGGCTGCCGCTGCTCGGCGCGCGCTGGAACCGACTGAGCGAGTGGGGAGCGCTGAGCGCGGCGGCCTGCCTGCACCACGTCACTCGGCGCGGCGAAGGGTATTACTCATCGCAGACCCCACCGGGCGGCGGGGGCGGTGAATGCGCTCGCCTGTGCGATGTAACGACGACGTGATAAATGGTATTATTATATTATACTTCGGGACGGCTTAACTTTAAAGTAGAAATATTTAATAGTAGGAACGATCGGAGCGTGAGGTAGTGTGCTGGACTAGACGTGGACTAGACGAGACCCCGACGAAAAGGATTTCAGATTTCAGGAAAAAGCAAAATTATCGACTTTCAGCAAGACAGTTACATATGTGCTGTTTTACCGACAGAATTGACAGATGCATTCCACTTCCTTTTCCTCTCCATTGCCTAGTAGAGTTGCCAGTTGTTCAAAAACCAAAAAAACATTAATATTGGCAGCAACATATTCAAAAGAGGCCCAAACATAATTTTAACACGCCACACGACGGAACGCGGGTTTACCGTACATTTATCGTCGGCGTCGGGTGTTCATAGTGTGATTAGGTCACATCACGTGGCGTTTTAACAGTATGTTTGCGCCTTAACTCATACAATTTTAAGTCAATAATACAATATCTTAGTATAACTTGATGGTGTAGGTAGTATGCAAATTGGGACGTATAAAAATAACGATAAGTGGTAGACAGGGCCGCTTGCAATATCGAGATAACCCGGGGTTAAGTATTTAACTCCATACATTTTGTTCGGTTAAAGTTGCTAACTCTAAGGTTACCTTTTATCGCCAGTGGGGTTTATAGGGTTTATCGTTATTGTAACATTTCTACCCTTGATGAAATTCGGCATGTAGCATGCGCCCTAAAATATTGACTTGTAGCATCTTGACATATGCCCTAAAGATCTGTCGGGGTTCTCTTGAAAATGGCGGGAAACGACGGTTGCAAAATTATTTGATAATTTTTGTTTTATTGTCTACAATGGTTATTTATTTTGAGATTAATATCACGTTAAATTAATCAGAAAATGTTCGCGAGTGACAGTATGGTGAATTTGTTGGATAATTTGAGCAAGATCGGGGTTTCAAGCTTTTATCAAGAGTTCCCGCTACAAGCTCGGGAGTGAACGTGACTGTCGAGCTGCTTCGTCCAGAGTGATGACGCTACGGCGTCTCCTCTGGATGAAGACGCGGCTGCCCAGGGTGAAGACGCTACTGCGACTCCCCTGGAGGAAGATAGAAGACTATTACATATTGAATTTTCTGTAACATGACATTGGCAAATGACGAACTGTCGAGTCTATTAATAAAATAAATAAATAAGATCTGTCGGTAGAACAGTCGTCATCTTCCCCATTGGTCTTCGCGACGCGTGTATCTTGCACTACAAGCTTTTCATCGCTTTAAAAAGCATTACTTTATGTTCGTATGATTTTTACGTCTAATCATGAAGCGTAATATTTGCTTAACGGTAACGTACGTTGTTCACGGTGCTCCTTTGCCCTTTCTTTTTCACTTCACGCCTGTCTTGTCTGTCAGCTGTCACTGTCAGTCAGTCAGTCAGTTGCTGTCTGTCAGTGTCAGTCAGACAGGCGGCAAGGATGGCGGCGGTGGTTGTGTTGGATGGAGATTTCGATAATAGAATTAATTCGTTAAAAAGTCTGCAAGAATGTAAGGACGGCGAGGAACAGTGCCTAAACGGCAAAATAAACCCACATAAAAATGGGTACTCGAAGTCCCATCTATGTAATGGTGTAAACGTAAGTAGACGTCCTTTTATAACCTCTCGTGTTGTTGAGTTTCACCGGTGAATCCCGTATAGGCTGGCGTATACACACCCTCGTCGCGTCGCCCGAGCGCCCCGCTGACCCACAAGGCGCGGAATGGCGCGTATCGCTCCCGGCGACTGTGGTGTGCGGTGGCGCGCACACCACCCAACACGGAAATAACAGTATCTCGTCATGCCCTGCGCCAGGGACAAGCCCGCAGAAAGCACAGTACACTTTTACACTTAAGGAAATTGTTTTCAAACTGTAGAACCTTATTACAGTAACTCCACCTTATCAACAAGTCTCCAATGGAAGCAGAGAACAATGTCATTGAGGCTATGTCTCTCCTACTGCTTCTGTGTCTAAGATAGACACAGAAGTCGGTCTTCATCAAGAACAAATTACTCGGTGACAGCCGAATCAGTGATTAGATTAATGTGGGTTAAGAGCAAAGAGACGAGGTGAAATAAATACACACTCCAGGTTATTCACGAATAATGTTATGATGTAGCGGGAAAATTCTAGCAAAGTTGCATATAAACTTTATTTACTGAACAAAACTTTGAATCAATTACTGGATATAGAACCTGTTAGGTCTCATAATAAAATATTTACAAAATCAATATTTTTTTTTCTCTAGCATTGCAGTAATTTATTAACTACATACCAGCAAAGTGCTACATACATAGTCAACCATATCTAACCAGTAAAGTGCTCAAGTTCATGGTACGGTCGAAGACAGAGAAAGGTGTACAGTAAAGTTTTAAGGTTAAGATTTTCTCAAAAAGATCTCATATGATTTTTGAAAATACTTTACAATTATTATACAACTTTACAATATAATACAGTTAGTGTGTACTCTCAACTATCTACTAGTAAAGGAATTTTTGCATTCTGTGAAGTAGTTGATGAGTAAATCACAACCTTCTTTTGCCCCCCTGTATACTTATCTCTGCCTTCGTGTGTTCCTTCGGGTTTATTCCTGGGTTCCTTATTAGTGTCTTATTACAAATGGGTAGGTAGTAATTTATTGATAGCACACAGGCTTCCCCTTACTGTTCTGCTTGTTCCACAACCACCAATGCCAGCCTTGGGTTCTGCAGCGCTCCAGAAACAAGTGTTGACCTTGAATCAGTAATATCCTGTCTCTTGGCTGCATACAAACATATCTTCGTGTTGTATCCCTTGCATTGTGGACAGAGAGAAAGGAGCGCCACACACTGCAATATTGGCATACCTCTCTCGCTTCCTCTATTATCACGTTATCTCTGCATTGTTTCCTTGTAACTGTGACTTCGCAGAAATGATAAAAAATGTCATATGTTCTCTATATTTACAAAACTGAACATCTGTATGTATGTCTGCCCAAAGAACTCTGTACTATATGAATCATCAATTTGGCAGCTGGTGATGAATAAAATAGATTATTTAAAATGTTTGTTAGATAAGACGACTAATAAAATATCCGCTATTTAGGTACTTGTGTTTTGGTCCAGTTTATAGGCAGAGGGTTCAGTCCATAAGTGAAAAATATTGTCATTTGGTCAATTTGCGCCTCAGAATCTTTTTTAATTTCCATATACACACTTTAACCTAGTGAGCCAAAATTGTCGACCGAGTTCTTTTTGTTTATATTGTAATGATAGGTAATGCAAATTAGAACTCCCGCGACACAGGTATAACCTAGTGCGGAGTTCATTAGCAAAAGTATACTGTAAATGTAAATTTGTGATAAATAAATTATTTTGTATTTACAAGGAAAAGGTTCGCTGAGGAGATAACTTTCAGCATCCACTTGTAGGTCAGGCAACGTTACAAGTTTGTCCACCGACCCACAAAGACACATCTAACCTGCTGTTCCCCCAGCCAGAGCAGTTATACCCCAGCCCAGATTAAGTGTCTTATTTCGTAAACAAAAACTACCCTACCCCACTAACATTTTAAGCTGTTCTGTGATTATTGCATAGTTATTTTCACATTATTAGATCGGATAACTTTATTTTCATAATGATAAACAGGTTCTAACAATCAGTTCCTTCAGTGTTACATCACAACAGATAATTAGACGATCATATTTGTTTACAAAATAAGACACTTGATTAGGGCTGCGGTATAGTGGCGCTACTGCTGCCACTCGTAACGTGAGCTTTGGTGTTGCAGAGCGTTGGCGGCGGTGACGGTGTCGGGGCCGCGTCCTACTGGGACGAGTTCTCGGACGAGGAGAGCGAGGCGGGTGCGGTGGGCGCGGACGGCCTGCCGCCGCCCATGGACTGGGCGCGGCACGACATCTTCCCCGGAGACTTCGAGAAGTGCTCGCTGCTGACGGCCGCGCTCACGCACCTCGGCCTCTACCTGCTCATGCTGCTGGGCTTCGTCAACCAGCTGCTCTTCACGCCCAAGGTCGCCACAGAGCGAAACAGAGAGGTCAGACACAGTGCTCTCTGCACAACATTTATATATATATTTTACATGTTCGGAATACCAACAGCTGCACCAGTACGTAGCTTGGCTTGCTCCCAAGGATGCAGAGTCTCTCTCCATGACTTTCCAATCTGGTACGATGGAACACAGAGAAAGGTGTACAGGAGAGTTTTTAAGGTTGAGATTTTCTCAAAAAATACTTGACCTATTGCAAAAATTCACTGTTTGGTAGATAAAAGTTAAAACTGTAAAATAATTATTAAATTCGGTCCAGTAGTTTTTGAGAAAATCTCAACCTTATTGAGGCCCCCTGTATACTTATCTCTGTCGTCGACTCATTCAGTCTTTCTGTTCATTCGAAGACAGAAAAGTAGACGGGACGAGCCTCATTAAAGTTGAGATTTGCTAAACAAGGTCAAGTAGTGACCGATTGTAAACTTCTTTCACTGGTAGATAGTTTAGAGTACCTACCTACATACTATGTAAATGTCATAAATGTTTAAAATCAGTAAAGCACTTTCTATGCTAGAGCATACTGGCTCACCACCACGGCCTACCGACTTACTGTACCAAAACTGTCCAACATGCCAACCACATTGATAATATCCATTGCATGTCACACACATGTTAGATTAGGTATGTAACACAACATTGTTATAAGTTTAATGCCTAATGCGTTCATTCAGGAAATACTAACTATTGCTTGGTATTTGGTACCGGTTGATGTTCCGATAAGCGTCACGTTGGTCATGTGGTCCACATTGTTGTGGTGATAATAATAACTGTTTACAAGTAGGCATCTAGCTTGTATGGCACCCAATCTAATGTTCAATACCATTATTATTACTGTACTTGTTGCGGAAAATGTATAATTAATTGACGACGTATTTGAAGCGCCGAGCGAGTTTTTACACGGTGTGCATTACTTGATTGAATTTTATCCTTTCGTATTGCATATTTATTTATAGCAAAACCAGTAGTTTTTTTACGATGCACATTCGTATGCTTAACACCGAAAGATGTGACGTAAGTTTTATTCAATTTAGTGGATTGTCTAAACCAGAATAGTTCAGTAAACAACCTTGCAGCCAAGTGGGATAATGATGAGGAACTATGTGTCTTTGATTACCTATTATGGTGTGTGTGGCCAAATATCGAGAACAATTTCAAACCAATAGGTCTCATACATATGTGAAGAGCGTACACTCCACATCATTATGTTTACGAGCCCAATAATTAGTTTTCCAGTGGACGCGGCAACTCCGCTTCGGCCACTCGCACGGCTCGCCGTATTGAAGCTATTATTGTCATGCATTTGATGGTTAATTATTTATTATCATGCGTCATTTGGTAGACTGCAGACAACGGTTTTAGGCATCGACCGAGTGCCTTAATGAATCGTCACCAAAATCGTAATTTAATTGTTGGACGTGAATAGGTTCCTGTTATTAGTCCATTACTCGCGCGCAACGGAGCTCGGGCTGCGTGTCCGTCCTACGGCGCGCAGTGTACAGCGACCTTCTGCTAGTGTAGGATTTATGATTTGATTGCGTCCCAAGGTGAGCGCTGGTTGCCCAATCGACCGCGCACACAATTTTTTGCGTAGTCGGCAAACAACGGTGAACAGAAACTCTGAGACACGGACATATAGATCCACTCGCGACGCTCCCCGCGGCCCTCTGCCTTGGCCCTGGACTTGCTCAAGCTCTAGATCTACAACAGCAGATCAATGGTAACACTTGCTGTACGATTTGAAATCTTACGACGCAGATAATAAGAACGGTCCAAAGTCTAAAGTGTTACACTGGATCTGCTGTGAGCTGTACATCTGCGTCGTAAGAGTTGAAATCGTATTCTAAGTGATACCATTAATCTGCTGTCGAGTCTACGAGTGTGCGGGCGTTGCGAGGGGCGATGACGCGGCCGGGGAATTATCGTTACTAACATGTGCGCCATAAACTTGAATATAGGTCGGCGGTATTACAGCGCCAGATTACGATTCGCTATCGAACAATCAGAGATAAACCGACGATTCGGTTCCTTCGCATTGGAGCTCGAGCTCCTCGCAACTGTTTTACATTTACATAGGCACTTAGCCATACACGTGGGCGGTCGTTTAAGCCTCAATTTAAGCATTTTCGCTGGTTTTCGCCATACAAAAATAGATGGTGTAGCCACTGTTAAAATAAGCCACCGTTTAGCAATCTTATTCTATTATTCATAAACCTAGTTAAACCTCACTTTGCTTGAATCGTGTTGCTATCCCTTTCGCACTTCGTTAAAAAAGGTTAAGATAGAAAGGTACAGGGTGGCGTAACTTTAAACCACCTTTATGAATAACAGCCTTTATGGCTACGAGGCATATAGTTTTCCATAAGTAATGTGTTGCGAGTATGCGCGTGCTCCTCGGCCGCGGCTCTAATTGTTGTTAAACACCGTTCTGGGTCAATTATCGGAGCGCTAAAGGCGCGTGCCGCGCTTGCGCAACCCGCGCGCGCCGCCCGCCGCCCCGTGCGCCCGCGACACTACACCGGGCGGCGGCGACGCAGGGAAAGCTACCAATATCTATTTATTTATTTTATTTGGAGACAAAACAGTTTTTCAAATACTTAATTCTTAATACATTTTTACTTATAAACCTCCCAAATTAACAAAAAATTCAAGTAAATAACTTACGTAGATACATTTTAATTAACTTTAAATTATAAATATTTGCAATCACGATTACAAGCTATGATAGGTATGTGCCCTAGGGATGTTGCGAATATTCGCATCCGCATCCGCAAATGCGGAGCTTCCGCATGGATTTGGACATCTGCATCCGCATCCGCAATAATCAGAAGCGGATGAACATGCGGATGCGGATGTAAAAAAAAAACACTAAAAAAGAGTCAATGTGGCCGAAAATCCCCTTAAATGGTGGAGTGTTCATCGAGAGGAATTTAAGATATTATCACCGATAGCACCATGATTTTTATGTATTCCACGAGTCAGTGTTCTTAGTGAACAATTATTTAGTAGCGCGGCTTGAATCAGACAAAGCGGCAACATGGCTTTTTATTAAATATAATGCTCCCATTTTTAACTTCACTTACTAATTGTAATTAATAAAAATGTTAATAATTACTATGTCATTATCTTAATTCTTCATTCATATACTTTTTATATATAATATCTTAAACATCCGCATTCGCATCCGCGGATGTGAGTCTTCAAAAATCCGCATCCGCATTCACATCCGCGGATGTGAAAAAATCGACATCCGCAACATCCCTGTGCCTACGCATGCCCATCACCCGCCGCAGCCGCGACCGCACCAAGCGCACCACTCTGCACCGCGGCCCACACGCGTGCTCCGCGCTAGAGGGGACGTAGTACTCCAACTGGTACCATGCGCTGCGATGAAGCACATACATATAAACCACAAATATTAAAATGATGTTTATAACAAGCTAAACTAAACTTATTCAACACCAGTGAATATGCTAAGAGCTGCTTTTGTGACATCCAAAATGTATCTTGTTCTGTCAACTTCTCATTGTATAGTCTGCATCTTCTTGAATACTTCATTTATTCAACCTTTTGATCTCTATTGAGCATTTGGTTATGTCATACATAATATAATAATTTACAATAATATAAGGTACAGAATACAAACTAGGTTACGGCTGGATGCACGAACAGAGACACAGGACAAAGAACCGACCCATGATATAACAAAATTATGTAATAGCGGCTGTAAAGAGGCCTTGGCAATGTTTTACAATATTACATCGATTGTATTGTCACGTATCTTTATTGTAATCGATACTAATATCGCGATCATCGGCGATGGGATGTTATTAGGTCATGTCTGTTAGACTGCGAGGCGAGGGGTAACGATGTGAAGCCGGCCGCGTGGCGCACTGCGCTGCGGTGGGTGGCGAGTTGCCTCCTCAATTTTGTTGAATTTACATGCAATGAATCTGTAGGGAGGTACCGCAGTCTAACACAAAGTAAAGTATAAATGAGAGTCATTAAGGTTGAGATTATATCGACCTCGACCTATTTTTGAAATTCTTTTACATTACATCGTCATCGTCGAGTTATTTATTAGTGAACGATTTTTTTACAGTCGGTTCAGTAGTTCTTGATAAAATCTCAACCTAAATGAGACCCCCTGTATACTTGTTTCTGTTTTCGGCTGTAGGTGATGATTGGGTGATTCTAAAAATAGAATATCTACCCACCCAACCAACACGATATCGACACTGTAGCAATATGAACTGAAACAGATTTACAGTTTCGTTTCATTTATCTCCATTTTGTTAGAATGTAAGATAAGCTAATATTTTTACGATTTATAGGTTTATTACAGTGCAATCGTGAGTGACCGTGATGCAGAGCTACTACTGTGTTCGTATGTACGGCATGTTCCACTTTGGTCATAGTAGAATTTAAAACTCATAATATTTAGTTTATTAGTAACTCATAATAATTCAATATATTAATATATTTATATGAAGAGGAGGGGGGAGACCTTTGCCCAGCAGTGGGACAATTAATAGGTTTACAAAAAAAAAATAACTTTATTTGGTATGACGATCGTGGAAGCAATCCAAGGTATGACCACAGTGGAATAAGCCGTTCGCACTCGCGTAGTTTTTACGGCTACGGTGCGCACAAATATTTACATTCGAGTATGTATTGAGCATCATTTAGTGGTCAGTTTCCCTTGAATTTTTATTTTCGTCCTGTTGTTTAGTCACTGTCATTGTCCCTGTCAGTCGTTAGTCGATGGTCTTCGTCAGCCAGTCATTAATGTCAAAAGAGTATTGACGCCCCAACATCCCCACCTCCAGTATTGGAAGCCAATACTCAAGCTGGGGGCCGGACGTCCAGTCTACAGAGTTTGGTCACCGGTCGTCTGTACAGTCCTGTCAGTCCAGTCTGCACGTCCACTAAGCGTACCTGGCCATCCTTGCCAGGATACACCCGGGTCACGGTACCCTTCGGCCAGAGGTTCCGCGGCAACTGGCTGTCGGCTATGACGACGATATCGCCAACAGCTAGCGGCGTCACGTTGCGGTACCACTTGTCCCTCCTGGTCAAGGACGGCAGGTACTCCTTGACCCATCTGGCCCAAGTCAAGTCAGCAAGTCTCTGTGACTCGCGCCAAGTTCGTCTTAGTAAGTCACCGTTGTCATAGGAGCCAAATGGGTGGTCCACGAAGTCAGTTTTCGCAAACAAAAAGTCGTTGGGAGTCAAGGGCAGATGATCTGTATGATCAATCGGCACGTAAGTCAGTGGTCGGTTATTAATCATAAACTCAGTCTCAGCCAGTAGAGTTTGAAGCGTTTGGTCACTCGGGGCCCGGTCTTTGAGTGTAAACTTCAGAGCAGTCTTCACTGAGCGAACTAGACGCTCCCAGCAGCCTCCCATGTGTGGTGCGTTCGGGGCTATGAAGTTCCACTGCAGGTTCCGAGTACTACCAAACATAAGCAGCTCGTCTCTGTCGATGGCCGCGATCGACTCTCTCAGCTCTCTGTCGGCGCCTCTGAATGAAGTTCCGTTGTCGGTCCAGATCTCCATCGGGCACCCTCGTCGTGCGATAAAGCGTCGCACCGCCATCAGGGCACTGCTAGTCGTCAGGTCATGCGCGACTTCCACGTGGATCGCCCTAACTGTCAGGCAGGTGAAAAGGGCGCCGTACCGCTTTTCATGCCGGCGACCTACCTTGACGGTAATTGGGCCGAAATAGTCTAGGCCGGTGTATGTAAAGGCACGGTTGTTAGGCGTCAGCCTCATGGGAGGTAACTGACCCATCAGTGGTGGCGAAGGCTTTGCACGTCGATTCTTGCACAACTGGCAGTCATGCCAGACTGACTTTACAGCATTTCGTCCATTAACGATCCAGAACCGCTTGCGCAAATTGTTCCACACGAGCTCTCTTCCAGTATGTGCGACGTCCTTGTGGTACTGGTGCATCAAGAGGCGTGTAAACTTGTCCTTAGGGTGCAGTATGATTTGGTGCTTGTCACCAACGGTCGCATTGTCTATGCGCCCACCAACACGTAGCAGTCCATTTTCGTCGAGAAAGGGCGTGAGTTGCCGAAGAGGGCTGTCGTTTTGTACACATCTGTCCTTCTTGAGTGCACTAACCTCCTCAGCATAATTCCTAAGCTGGCTCTTCCTAAACCAGAGAAGCTCTGAAGCACTTATCTCGTCACTTGTGAGTTCTCCTTGTCGTCTTCTGTCTTTGTTCTTCAAGTTATAGATGAAGCGTAGAACCCAGGCGGTACTGCGAATCAGTCTCCAGTACTGTGAGAACCTTCTGTCATCAGGTAAAGTCTGAGAAATAGACGTAGAAATTAGACACACATGTTTAACTTCCTTGTCGTCTGTGTCTAAAGGAAGTGGCTCTGATTCGACAGGCCATAGGTACTCAGGGCCGCGTAGAAAATTGGGTCCTGTCAACCATCTTTCGCTGCTCTCGAGGCACGAGTCACACGTGGCGTCGTCCGCTGGGTTAAGGTGCGTCGGAACCCACCTCCAGTCAGAGATGTCAGTCAGTTCCGATACCTCACTGACTCTGTGTGCGACAAAAGGTTTAAAGCGTCCTGAGTCCGACCTGAGCCAAGATAGAACCGTCTTGGAGTCTGTCCATAGGCAAAGTCGCTTGGCGGGATAGTCTACGTAGCTCTTGAGTGTCTGTCCCATGCGCGCACCCATCAACGCGGCTTGCAGTTCGAGTCTGGGAACACTCAAAGTCTTAAGAGGTGCTACCCTTGCGCGTGCCATGAGTAGAGCTACATGCCACTCACCGTTTGTCGTCATGGCTCGCAGGTACGCAACGCTTGCAAAAGCCCTAGTGCTAGCATCGCAAAACACGTGAATTTCAAAGGGGCCTTGTCCTACGCATACATCGGTCAATAGCCAGCGCGGCACTTTGATAGTGCGAGCTTTCAACAGCTCGTCAAGCCATATCCGCCATCGATCAAAGTGCGTAGTCTCGATCTCGTCGTCCCAGCCAATCTGACTCTTCCAAACATCCTGGAGAAGGATGCGGGCATTGACAGTCAAGAATAGTAGAAAGCCTAGAGGGTCAAAGACTGACATGACAACCCTCAGGACCTCACGCTTTGTCGGCCTCTTCTTACCTGACTTAATGTCGTCGTCGACTTTAAAAAGCTTCAGCAAAAACGTGAAGCTGTCACTGTCCGGATCCCAGTTGACACCGAGCACACGTTCCACCTGTTCGTCTTCGACTTCCGAGAGAAACTTCACACCACTGGCTGCGAGCTTCTCCACAGGTAAGTGTCTCAGAATCTTCTTAGAGCTGGACATAAAGTTGGTCATGTTAAATCCGCCAGCAGCGTGGATCATAATGACGTCATTAACCACCTGCTTAGCTTCGTTCTCCGTGTCCACAGAGTAGATGAAATCGTCAACATAATGGTGGTCTACAATCGCCTTAACTGCTAGCGGGTGTGTAGCTTCGAATCTACTAGCATTCAGATTCTTTACGTACTGCGCACACGAAGGCGAGCACACGGCGCCAAAGGTCATCACGTTCATAACGTACACGTCATCGTCCCACAAGAATCGCTGCGCGTGTCTGTCGTCGGGCCGCATAAGGACTCTGTGGAACATCTCCTGAATGTCGCCGATGATCGCCACCTTGCGGCACCGGAAACCCAGGAGTACGCCTGGAAGCGAAGTCAGAAAGTCGGGACCTGTCAATAAAAAGTCATTTAATGATTTGCCCTCCGACTTCGCAGAGGAGTCGAACACCAGGCGCAGCTTGTTGGGCTTGTTAGGGTTGAAAACCGCAAAATGTGGTAGGTACCATGTCTTCTTGGTCTTCTCGCTTGCTTCAGTCGGAGTAAGCTTAGACATGTACCCTTTTTCCACATTCGCCCTAATCTTACTCGCATACTGTACGCCGAAATCAGGTAGCTTACGTACCTTCGTCTGGATTCCAGTCAGCCTACTTTTGGCCTGTGGGTAGCTGTCAGGAAGCTCCATGTCAGGCTGCTTCCACAGCAGGCCCGTCTCCCACCGGCCGTCGACCAGCTTCGTAGTCTGCTCCATGATCTCGAGCGCCCTCAAATCCTCCCGAGAACGAGGAGTGTCGGAGTAAGGCTTCGTACCAAAGGCTTCAGTAGAAAAAGACTGTTTGATAAGATTAGTTAAGTCGTCACAACATAAATGATTGATACTTACGTCGGTCGGAGTCGCAGTCGAAAGTTTCCCGTGGATTATGTAACCCAAGGAGGTCAGAGAAACAATCGGACTATTTTTTGGTCCAAAATAGACTTGTCTTGTCACTATTAAGTCAATGTTGTCAGAGCCAATCAATAGTAATGGTCGTTTGTCAAAGTTACGTACGTCAAAGTTGGTAGCGTAGTCTGTCAGATACGGAAACTTTTGTACAAGGTCGTCCAAATTCATAGTATGTACAGGTAAACATAAATTAGATACAGATCGAACGCTATCTAACTTAAATATTTCATCACTAGTATGACCACGAACACTGAAAGACACTATTTTCGAATCAGTCTCTGTAGTCGTAAGTCCTCCGGTGGCGCCTCGCAGATGTAACGGAACGCTCGGGCCCGTGATACCGACGCGCTCGGCGAGTGAGGCGTCGATCAGCGTTACAGCGGCACCTTCATCCAGTAGAGCCAGGGTCTCGACTTCTCCTTTAGGTCCACAGATGGTAACTGGGGCGACTTTGAACAGTACAGTCGCGCTCGATCCTGTACAGCAGTTAACATTTGCGACGTTGTAAGGACGCAAGGAGTAGGAATAATCAGGTTCACTGTCTTTCTTCTGCAGGTCACTGAGAGGAGCGGCATGCAGCAGCGGATGGTGAGTCCTGTCGCAGCCAGGCTCTGTACACTTCTTGAGCTTCTTACAGGCCTTCAGCTGGTGTTTCGTTGACAGACAAGAGAAACATAGCTTGAGCTGTGACACCAATTGCCATCGGTCATTTATAGACATGCTCTTGAAGTCCGGGCATTTTTCTATGTCATGGTCACCCTTGCATTTCATGCACTGTCTGGGTAACGCAGCTGCTGCGCCAACGGTCGCTAGAACGTGTCGTCGTTGTTGGCCGGGCTGTTGAGTTGGCTGTTGACTTGTTTTATTGTTCGACGGCAGTGGAGATATGTGTGTTGCAGCCCTAGCAATCATCATGAGCCACTGTGACAGGTCGTCTAGAGTCACGGTCTGCAGGTTAACACGATGAAAACTCCATTGATATTTCAAAGTAGCTGGCAGTCTACTTACAATCTCACGTAGCAGTGTGGGGTCTGTGAGGTGACCCACCTCACCTGTCGCCTTCATAGTCGCGACGACATTCTGTACTAAAGTCGCGAATTCAATCAAGCTGTTGATATCATCTTGATGTACTCGTTTTGTGTCACGTATTTTGGCCAACATGATGTCTATCAGGTACTCTGGTTGGCCAAATCTCAATTTAAGAGTGTCTATTATCAGGTCTAGGTCTGTCGCATTCATAAGCAGAGCAGATACGGCGTCGAGTGCGCGGCCTTTCAAACATTTGGTCAGGCGCGCGATGTTTTCGGCATTGCTGTACGAGCATAGCTTCGTCGTCGATTGGTATTGACTGTAGAAAAGCGGCCATTCCTCTGGATTCCCAGAGAATTGAGGAAGGTCTCGAGTCGAAGTCTGGCGCGCTAGAAATTTATTCATGTCGCTTGTACACGTGAGCACAGTCGGTGCGGGCGCGCTGCAGCACGGTCGGGCGGCGGCGGCATTGTTACTCACGGCGGGCGTCTGGCGCGGAGCATAGTATTTTGTCACACCTTGTATTCCTCTGCGTGTATCGGTGGCGTCGAAATCATAGTTTGGTCGCAAGTCGGCGACTGACGACGCTCGCGAGCACCTACTGCGACGGTCTTCTTCCTCTATAGCGGCGGCCTGTATGTCAAGTTCTTGTCGAATTAGGTCTACTTCAATACGCGCCTGTCGCTCGGCAGCCTCGCGGTCAGCTCGTGCCTGTCTATCGGCTGTGTCTCGCTCGACCTGCGCTATTCGTTTGGCGGCCTCCAGCTGCAAGTCGAGCAGCTGCTGGCGCCGAACCGTCGATGCACTTGAGGTGCGGGATGGTGTGGGTGATGGAGCCCTAGATGTCTGTCCCGTCGATACTCCGGAACCGCCCGGGAGAGTCGAGTCGGCGATCTCATGTCGGGGCGGCGGCGGCGGCGTGTCGAATTTACCTAGCACGGACAGCGGCGTGTCGGCCGCGGTCTGGCTACGCGTTTTCGGTCTGTTCACGTCCATAGGTTGGTTTAAAGTTGCTCAAATAGAAGGACCACGTATGTTCGGTCGTCTTGTAAAATTGTCTCTATTTTCGTCCTGTTGTTTAGTCACTGTCATTGTCCCTGTCAGTCGTTAGTCGATGGTCTTCGTCAGCCAGTCATTAATGTCAAAAGAGTATTGACGCCCCAACACTTTCTATTCAACCAACTGTGAACAGTCGCGTTGTAATCGTCGAGCATAACATCTACTGAGGCTGTCTCGCTCACTGGTATATGATGTGGCTTATTAACTGATCACTTCCCGTTCTCTCGAATATACATAAAATATTAAAAATCAAAAGGCAAGGTAACTTATGCAGAAAGTATATTCCTTATTGTCTGACTTCAGTCAGGACCAACCATTGTATTTTGGCGTATTTCCCTGTCTGCATACATGATTTTCAACAGTTTTGTGGGGGCAGCTGATGAGTCGGGGTGGTGGACAATGAGGAAGTAGCCCTGGGCCGTTACCATGAAGTCTTATAGCAGGATTACTTCAATAAATACTTTGTTATTTCGTAGCATGACGACCTTAAAGTAAGCTTATTAAAGACGTCATGGTACGAAATAACAAAGTATTATTGGAGTAATCCTGCTATAAGAGTTCATGGTAAGGGGGCTGAACCTGTGTGATGTAATCACAACTGACCGTTTTGGTCGACATATTCCCCCCAGCTTGATGTATGAGGTATCGTTGTATTGGTCTCGATCTTGGAAATGACATGATATGACATATTGATGTCCATAAAGCAGTGTTGTTGTTTATTCGAAAACAAAGAGCACTACCTATCACTTTCTGTAGTATGCAAATAATTATTTATGTAGTTTATGTAATTATAAGTGTATGTATTATTTCATAAGTTTATTTATAAAATATTAGGTATGTAATTATATATATATATATATGTGTGTGTATAATCAATTTTTTTTTTAATATGTTTATTTTTTTTTATTTGATGTAGTAATTAAGTATATTATTTAATGTGTAGGTGATTTGATATTTATAGCTTATATTGTACATGTACGTATGTCTATACTACAATAATATATAAACATTCTCTATCCAGAACAGGCCAGGCTGGAAGAAATCTCTTTATTAGAGATAAGCTCGACTGCTGTACATCTGCTTTCTTGAAATATTGTCTGTATTATTTTTTCGTGTACAATAAAGTATAAAGTAAGAGAAAAATAGGTATACAGGGGGTTTCATTAGGGTTGAGATTTTCTCTAACTACTAGACCGATTGTAAAAAAGAAATCACTAGTAGATAGCTGACAGCGCAGACTAACTGTAAAATCATTTTAAACATAGCTGGAGGGTTTTTTGAGATAATTTAAAACTTAATCTCTCTGCTGTACACCTGTGTGTACTTACTTTGCTGGCTCAGCGACCCGAAGTGGGTCTTTGGCCTCCGACACGAGAAGACGCCAGTCATTGCGGTCCGGCACCGACTGGCGCCGCGTGTGTGCCTGCAGTCGGTACAGACTCCTCTAGACCTCGTCCCTCCAGCGACATCTATGCCGCCCGACTGGACGTCGCCCGACCGGTCGTCCCAGGTATGCTCTCTGTATGATAAACTGTTGTGGTTGTGTTGTTGTCAGGGCTACGCGACGCTGTACAACTCGTTCGAGGTGTTCTTCTCTCGCTACCTGTACCGGCGCGTGCGGCACTGCTTCAACCGACCCATCGCCTCCGCGCCCGCAGACACGTTGCTGCTCAAGGAGAGGGAGACGCACGACTACAACTGGTCATTCAGGCAAGGATACACTACACTTATTATCCTGATAGGGTGACATTAGGGAGGCATTTCTAACCGGCGCGGCGGCGCGACGAGGCGTTGGGATATTGTGTGCCTTCACCTTTATACCTACTCCTCCCTAAGTGAAAAGGAAAAAAAGGTTTATTTAAGGTACACATCCGTAGTTGACTGCAGCAGCAGACGACGTGACGTGTCGCCGAGATATGCGGCTGGGATACGTGTCGTCCGCCGCTTAAAATCTTAAAAAATTGCATTACCTAATACTTGAACGCCCCCCAACTCATAAGGTCCTCTATGCAGCTCATGTGAAGGCTGATCCCAAGAGATTCATCAGCTTTCTAGCCGAGAATTACATTCACACGTTTATCATCACATGTAGGTGGGATACCTTCTGTCCCTTTCTACCTTAACGTTTTTAACGAAGTGTGAAAGTGACACGATCACGTTTTAAGGGAGTGAGGTTTAACCGAGTTTATGTATAAGCGTGATTGCGTGCAGGTTCACCGGGCACGAGCGCCGCTGCATCAACCTGGGCTCGTACAACTACCTCGGGTTCGCGGAGGCCAGCGGGCCGTGCGCCGCCGCCGCCGGGCGCGCCGCCGCGCACCTCGGCCTGGCGCTGTGCTCGCCGCGCGCAGAGCTCGGACACACGCAGCTGCACGCGCAGCTGGAGCGGGAGACAGCCAGATTCCTCGGCACGGAGGACGCGATGGTGGTCAGTATACTCACACAGTACACAGGAACGACGCCAGGGTTTAGTCAGGCATAACTTCCAAATCCCAGCATCTCAGCAGGTTCAATTTCACCGATTTTTATTAGCCCGTATTATGCTCCGGGTAGAGAGATAGCGTCCGTTCTTTATCTAATGTGTGTGTGTGAGAGAGAAAGAAGAAATAATTAAAGAACTTAGGGATTGAAGACGATTCGTTTACCGAATGCTCTCAAAACATTGCCGGAAAACCGCGAGGAAACATGCCGGAGAACAAATGCGCGTGTTGGATCATGACCCGAGCTCCTCGATGTAAAGGAAGGTATGTGCCCGAGCAGTGGGGACATACACGTGGACTGATAACCCTTCAAAATACCTTTCCCCATTATCATTATTAGCCCGACTGGCGCCAGACAGCGCAGGACAGGCGCTCTGAGCCAGCGGAGTCAGTAATTTATTTATTATGTCCATTACAATTTTAACAAGATAATACCCAATAATAAATTGCAGTCAATTTAAGATCCTAAAATGATAATTTAAAGTCTAAAATAATTAATAATAACTAACAAACTCCCGACAGATGGAGCGTCGCAACTTTTATGAAATTTGTCACGGTAGCACTTCACTTGGCTATTCGTATTTGCGTACTTGTCATAATTGCCATGTGTGGTTGGTATTCTTGACAAAATATTCGTCTTATTTGTATGTACGTCAAGTATTTGTCAAATACGCCAAACATCCACTAGCGAATACGCATAGGCCAGTGAAGTGTGAGCACCAGAGTACAATGTTTGTCCCGTATGTTTGAGGTGGGCATGGGTTTCGCCACGAACTCGCTCGGCCTGCCCGGCCTGCTGGGCCCCGGCACGCTGGCGCTCAGCGACGAGAACAACCACGCGTCCCTGATCCTGGGCCTGCGCCTGGCGCGCGCCACCGTGCGCGTGTTCAGGCACAACGACCTCAGGCACCTCGAGCAGCTCGCCCGGCGCGCGCGCACGGAGGGAAAGTGGACGCAGATTGTGGTCGTGAGTACACGCGAGGACAGAGCTCACTGGGCAGGAGGGGGAACCGTCACTCAATGTCAGGTTTTCGGCGAAAAATAGGACAGTTTAAGATAGTATACAGGGGGCCTCAATAAGGTCGAGATTTTATCAAAAACTGCTGGACGGAATGTATTAGTTCTTTTACAGTTACATAGTTTTAACTTTTATCTACCTAACAGTGAAAGAATTTTTGCAATACATAAAGTAGTTTTTGAGAAAATCTCAACCTTAAAAACTCTCCTGAACACCTTTATCTATGTTTGACCGTCCACATAATTAACTTGCTCGTCCGGACAGATAGGAGGGGGTTCTTTATTTAGTTTATTAATGCACTCGACAGTTCTTCATTTGCCAATTTCATATTACATTATTAATTTAACGTGATGTTTATTATACACAAAGCAATTACTTTAATTTAGACATAAAATCAAATAATTTTGCCATCGTCACGTTTCCGCCATTTTGAATATTGTCCAACTCCCCCTGTGTTATGTGTGTAGGTGGTGGAGGGTGTGTACAGCATGGAGGGCTCGATCGTGCCCCTGCGCGCGCTGGTGTCGCTCAAGCGTCGGCTGGGGCTGCGGCTGTACCTGGACGAGGCGCACTCGGTGGGGGCGCTGGGCGCGCGCGGGCGCGGCGTCACGGACCACGCGCGCGTGCACCCAAAACACGTGGACGTGCTCATGGGCACGTTCACCAAGAGCTTCGGAGCGGCGGGAGGGTAAGGCGGAACTTTGGGAACCGTACATACTTTTCTATTTATTTATTTTTATTTATTGGAAAACCAACGGCAATTATCAAGGGGTAAGTTACACAATATAAAACTGATAGCCAATTACATGCTAGTTTTCTATTTGTAATTTCAATATACGGTACAAGTCTACAATAACAAAAATTTTGAACTTTTTTGACTTTAGTAAGAATTTTTGTGTAATCAATTTATAAAAGTTTGTATTTTGTAACTCATTTCTTCAAAAATTCCATTATTTAACTTCATTATTGGTAGGTAACTATATAGGTTTTATAACCATCTTATTTTTAATTACTGTCTGTTACTGATTAATATAAATTATTAGGAAGCTTACTCCGCTAGCTCAGCAATCCCAAGTGAAACTTGCCCACCGAAATGAGAAGACGCGTGTCGTGCCGACCACTCCCCAATGAATGTTGGCAGTTTGTACAAAAGTATCTAAACATTCACACACACATAATACCTAGTTATGGAGTCTGTCTCGCCCAAGCCCAAGCTTGTGGCAATACATTCCGAGGCGTCGAGACGCTGACTCTGCGACTCAGAAGCGATACGGGCTTCCTGCGCGTAGCCGTTGTAGTTTTAAGATCCTTGAATAAACCAGTTCAATTCTAACCAGCATCGTAAATTATTCTCATTTTAGTTTTTAAAAAGACCCTTGCGCGCTTCCGCGATTTGACTACATACACATTAATTATACAATATTGTCCCAAATAATAAATCATACTACTTATACGTATCATAATATCAGTAATGAGCGTGGTCTCAGCACAGAGGCTGTTTGTTTATCATCCACCTGATCCATACGTCATTCTTCTAGGTACATCGCTGGGTCCTCGCGCCTGGTGAACAGCGTGCGCGCGCACGGGCACGCGCACGCGTACGCGCACAGCATGTCCCCGCCGGTGTGCGCGCAGGTGCTGGCCGCCATGCGCGCCATCGACTCGCCCGCCGGACAGCGCCGCGTGCGCGCGCTCAGGGACAACACGCACCACTTCAGGCAGAGGTAGACAATACATACAGAGAGGCCGCTTACACTGCACTGCAATGTAACTGGTCTGCCCATCGACAGACCGGCCGCAGAGTAGTGTTGCCAAGTATTATCGATAGTTTTTTTATATATTTATTTAACACAACAAATTTATTGACATGGAAACGCTATATAAACCAAAGCACTCGACATAAAATATAGACTTCGGCGTGCAACTATAGCAGCCCAAATAGGCCGGAGCCTGTGCCCGGGCTCACTACTCAGTAGCAGGCGGGCATTGGACAGGGACGAGGGGGGCATTTATACTTGAGAAACTATTTTGTTCAATATGTAGTTTGGCAACACTAATCTGCGGACGGTCTGTAGATGTGTAGTGCTAGCATCACAGACCACTTTCCCCATAAACCTGTACCAGGAGGGCGCCCGTGTCTGCCCGCACATGAGCGCAACATTGCCTAGCGACATGCGTAACCTAGAGATATCATCGACATGGACGCATCTATTTAATACGGCACCCCTGTCCCCCGCTTCGTCTCTATGCGCTCATAGTTGACAGAATATTTCGCTTGCAAATGACATTGCCACATTTCAATGGAGCTTTTCCCCACCTACAAAACTACGTGACCATTTAAACTGTACCTATCATTTTGTTGGGACTTATTACAGGTTTCATATTGCATAATCATAATCAGTATCATTTTCTACTACTCTCGCAACCCCTATAGAAGAATAACGAAAACAATGAATAAATCGCTTTGATTTCTTATTATTTTCTGAATTCTTAATTAAGCGGTTTTTTTTCGAATCGGAACTTGTACAAAACTTTATTTTATACCAATAATTTTAATAAGAAACGGAGACATTTTTACATTTATTCGTTATCTTGTACAACTTGCGGTTGATGGTGGGGCAGAATCTGGCATTGTGATTTTTACCAATTTCATATCTATGGGGTAAGTGGTATGTGGCTAACATAGACTGCAAGGACGTTCACATTGACCAGCGGGTCTAATAAGGCGTCATTGTGTAATTCCTCTGATGGCAATTCATATCCCGAACTTCCAGCAGCTGTAACTGCTAGAAATTTTAGAAATTAATTACCAGGAATTACGCAATAACACAATCTATACCGGGGCCCAAATCAAGTGTCTTATTTTGTAAGTAAATATGATCGTCTAATTACCTGTTGTGATGTAAAACTGAAGGAACTGATTGATTGGAATTGTTCATCTTTGTGAAACTAAAGTAATCCGATCTAATAATGTATAAACAACTATGCAATAACCACAGAATAGCTTAAAATGTTAGTGGGGGAGGGTAGTTTTTGTTTACAAAATAAGACACTTGATTTGGGCCTCGGTATACTACTCGTATTAATCAAAAATCAAAAAAATCAGAGCACATAACCGTGTCTCCTGGCGCCAGTTCATACATGCCAAGACGGCACCTGCTGTTGAGGGTCACGATCCTCAGCACTGAGGCAACGATTAGGGAGGAGGATACTATTAATCACCTTTCCAAAGTATTATACCCCTTATTACTGTCTCGTGCTCGTGTGTGTTGCAGACTGCGGGGCATGGGCGTGGTAACGCTGGGTCACCGCGACTCGCCCGTGGTGCCGCTGCTGGTGTACTCGTTCAGCAAGATGGCCGCCACGGTGGAGCGGCTCACGGCGCGCGGCGTCGCCACCGTCGGCGTGGGATTCCCGGCCACGCCGCTCAACAAGGCGCGCATACGGTACGCAATACTTACTTAGATAAAAATAAAAAAGTATTTTATTGTCCAATCTCATAAATAATTAAACATTCAAATTATTTTCGTGCTTGCTTTAGGTCTTTCAATTCAATTCGTATTAGTTCACATGTCATTTTAAATAGATTTAATGTAATTGAGTCATTTGAATATCTATACATATAATAAGACTGTAAAAAAGTTGTGTCTGTACATTGGATATTTTTTGAAAAGAATAACTGTAATGTGTTTTAGGATCGATACTGATGCCAAAACACTGATTTTTAGAATTTTTGTCTGTGACTTTGTGCAAGTATCACGCCATAACTACTGAAGGGATTTTGATGGGAGTTTCACTAGGAGATAGCTGAAATATCCGGACAGCTCATAGGCTATATAAGCCATGGCGGTATGTGATGTGGAAACAAGGATCCAGAGAGGAAGATCTGCCTCCTGATCTCCTCCATCCTCCTCCTCTACGCAAACGAAGTTGCGGGGTACAGCTAGTTGATTAATATAATTTAAAATGTATATTTGTCAAAATTTTGATTATTATTATTAATTGCTTAGTCATTTTCTTACATACTACACTATAATAACATAGGCAACGGTTCACATATGGAACGATCTTGGACGAATAAACTAAGATACACGACACACGACCGTGCTAGTCTGTAAAGGCTAGTTGACTCTAGTCCTAGTGCAATAGTTAATACCGTACAAAAATTACTGAATTTTTAAGACTTTAAACCACCAAAAACTGTAATTTAAAATGCAACATTCCAAACTCGATCAAAAACACCGGCCGCCATGACTACGGATGTTCGATGTTGAGAAAACACGATGTTAAAACATCGATGTTTTTGCTTTTAACATAGATTAACATCGAAATAGCTATAAGGGGAGCCTTCAAATGCATTCGGTAAATATTTCATCGTTTAGTCTTAACATTGATAACCTTTTCTGTTTAGTCTTAAAATTGTAAATCCGTCATTAGCAGTATGTTATGTTATACCTTAAATTGAAATGTCAATTATAACCAGTGCTGTGGATTTTGTTGTGACCAATAAAACAACTGTTTCCATTGTATACCTATAGTGATACGTGTTATTGTCTGTGTGTCAGGTTCTGCCTGTCCGCGGCGCACTCGCGCGCGCAGCTCGACCACTGCCTGGCGGCCATCGAGGCCGTGGCGGACGAGCTCGGCCTGCGCTACTCGCGCCGCGCACCCGGGGCTGCGCACGCGCACGCAACAACACACACACATACAGACACCACACACACAGAACAACACGCACACACTTAGCTACACACACACACTTCACATTGTTACGTTACGGTTACTGTATCATTAGTTTATGCTTTATTATTAATAAATTATTTTCTCACAACATACAAGTACGAGTATCATTGGTTACGGCTGCCTAGTCCGGCGCATTCACAGCTCTATACATTCGCTGTTATTCATAAACCTCACTTCCATTAAATCGTGTTGCTATCCCTTTCACACTTCGTTAAGGTTATGATAGAAAGGGACAGGAGACCTAAAACGGTGGCGTAACTTTAAATCACGCTTATGAATAACCCCTATAGTTTTGCACATCAATTTGAATTTATATTTACACCTCTTTGCGAGGCACACTATTATTATAATTTAACTCTTTATATCGGAGGGTGGATAAGATTGGCGAAATATTTCCACTGGAAATTGGAAAAGGTTCCAAAGAATACACCAGCTAGCAACACATCTTTGAAATTAATAAAACATTTATAAGTACGCAACTACATAATTCTTAATCCAATAATAACTTATCTTAACGTTATTAGAATTTTCAGTGGAATCATACTATATTATGTTAATCAATTACTCATTTATCAGTGGCTGAAGCCGATTCGGACTCGTCCGCCTGCTGGTACTTTCATGGAATTATGTGAATTGCAGCTCAATATAAAGCGTTACTTATTCCTTATCATTCAGTCAGGCGTCGTACACGACTGGCCGCTCACTATTAAATTCATGATTTGTCAACGATTAATTACGCAGTGATGTAAACAAATAAGTAAGGTGACAGCGCACCGATTGCACCTACACCACATACCACCTATATTCTGCAGAAATGTTCTCCCGACGCTAATCTAATCTAAGCCTAAAACATGAAGCCGTGTCGGGAGCGCGCGCACGGCGGAACCGATAGCGATACCTGGAAACCCTATCACTATGTAATATGTATAAATAAACAGATACGATGCCATGTTGGCCCACAATTGAATGTCCGCGCTGAGTCAGGCCGCGCCTGCTATCAGCGATACGGCCGGCTATCGGCGATACTACGGCCGATAGTGCAGTGGGAGCCTAGCTAGCGAGCGGAGGAGATTCGCAGCGGGCGAGTGCGTGCTGTGTGAGAGCGGGCGCGGTATACAACGTGCTAATACTGGGTATGAGTGCGTGCGCGCGGCTGTGGCTGTGCGTCGCGCTCGCGCTGCTGGCCGGCGGCGGCGGGGTGCGCGCGGACGACGAGAATGGCGAGATATCGGTGGTGAGGATGCGGTGAGTACAACACAGCACAGCTTTCCGTCAAATGCACTACATTAGGAACTATTACTTGGTGGTATCATGATATAAGAATAATCCCCATGGCACCACCGGTTGAGCCATGGGGATTGAAAAATACCCTTGACACTACCGGCGGTGTCACGGGTCCGCCACGTCCGAGCCGACCACAAGCGAGGCCCACACAAACATGCATTGACTACTGAGAGTGACAGCAAACCGATTGCCATTTTACAGTTAGCTGTTTCATTTGTGACATTGTAATTCTTGGCACAACAATCGACTACGGAAATGGTGTCTTGACACTGTCAGTTACACAGTAGGCTCCTTGGTTGTCTTAAACAACTGACTAACCTTACCACTGTCCTGTCACACTGGTGTGACAGATGACGGGATGCTGACACCGAAGGCAAGGACTGAACGACACCGAAGGCAAGGACTGAACAGTGCGTGGTCAGAATGAACTATGATGACATAAATGAATGATGATGATGATGACACGTCTGGCCAACGGGAAGTTTCGATCCCGTTAGATCGATGGTCAGACTAGTTTGGCTAAGGGGCGATCGATGTTTTCCAGTCGGCAGATTGATGGTCAGACTTGACTATCCAATAGTCAAGTCTGACCAAATCTACTCATTATATTATGGCGCATGGCCTCAGGTACAATGCTAAGAAGAGCGAGCTGCTGGTGTTTAGGGGGCGCAATAAAGCACCGTCCAATGTGCCACCAGTAATGCTGAGCGGCTCGCCTCTCACAGTAGTCTCGCACTTCAAGTACCTGGGCCACGTGGTCAACGCGGAGCTTACCGATGATCTCGACATCGAGAGAGAGCGCAGGGCATTGACAGTGAGGTGCAATATGTTGGCCCGCAGATTCGCACGATGTACGAAGGAAGTTAAAACGACCCTGTTCAGGTCGTACTGTCAAACATTCTACACGTGCAATCTGTGGGTCAGCTACACCAAAAAGTCATACAATGCCCTGCGTGTGCAGTATAACAATGCGTTCAGGGTGCTGATGGGGCTGTCGCGATGCTGCAGCGCGTCAGGGATGTTTACGGAAGCAGGTGTGGACGGATTCCATGCCATCATACGCAAAAGAGTCGCGTCCCTGATGCGACGGGTTCGCGGCAGCCCTAACAGCATCCTGAAGGGCATTGCGGATACCATGGACAGTCCGATTCTGAGCCACTGGGTACACTTACATGTCCCGGGGTCTCGGAGTCGGACCTAAGTCGCATGTATGGCGCATAATACACCTCATGTAAACACTAACATAGTTTTAAGTACTTACTAACACTTATATGGTCTTTGTGACTGCAATAAATCATTTGAATTGAATTGAATTAACTAGATTGTACCTACCTATTCGTCCTGAGTGACTGCGTGTTAAGTGTCTCCCCCCGTTCCGCAGGCTGTCGTTCGACACGCTGCACGTGCTGGCCGTGAACAGCACCACCGAGTACATGCTGGAGTTCGTGCCGGTGAGACAATGCCATATATTCAGACAACTCGCAATATAGTATCATTAAAAGGTATCAGCTCTCGATCTTTTAATTTTGCTGGCTCTCACACAGCATTATTGGTGTTTGAGAGCCATACCCACCAATGAACAAACATCGGAATGTTTTGATATTTTCTTGCATATGCGAAACGAAAATGTAAATGATAAATGGAGAAAAAAAAATTTTTTTCTTTACGACAGGGATTCAAATGAGGGACCTCGCCATTCCGTGGCACGCTCTATTCTAACAAAGCCACCGTGCCACGGAATGGCGAGGTCCTTGGTTCACCCTGGAATCCCGGTCGTAATTTTTATTTTATTTTATTTTCCTGTAATGAAATTTTTTCTCCATATATCATTTACGTCGGGATGTCAGGAGGTCAACCCCCGGCCTCGCGCGAGAACAATAGCTACCAATCATTTCTTAACTGCACTAAAGTTATGAAACTGTTGTCACTACTTTTAGAAACGTCTTTAGCGCAAAATCGTTACAAATGTGTTTGCCCCGTATGATGGGCGTTGTGTTGTGTCGTTGCAGGACACCGAGCAGGCTCTGTTCCCGGCGCGGCTGTGGGCGCGCACGGACGGCGGCGACCACGCGCGCCCCATGCTCATCACCGCCAGGCACACCACGGGTAACATACCCCACCCACCCTACTCTACCCTCTATGAACTAGCTCGGCTTCAGTTTGCCGGGACAGCTTATACTGGTTACGTAACCGTTGACTTCGTTCGATCCAAATATCTTAGCAGAATTGGGCGGGAGTTGACAGGGCGTCGCTTTTTGACTGTTCGACTCTGTTGAATCCAAATAGGAGCGCGTAGATACAGATCTACGTGCCCATATTTTTCAGTCATGTTTGCCAGGCCAGCTTATACTGGTTACGTAACCGTTGACTTCGTTCGATCCAAATAGGAGCGCGTAGATACAGATCTACGTGCCCCTTTTCGTGCCCATTTCCCAAGGTAATGTCGTCCGCGATCTTGACAATCCCTCAGTCGCATTATACGTCAGACAGCGTAACACTATTCTTCGGCCGATATTACAGAGCCTACTCGTCCCTACTGGTACTATTTGTTTGTCGTTGTGTGTTGTGTCAGGCGCGCAGACGTGGCAGCTGCCGTACTCGGCGGACGGGGGCTCAGCCGGGGACGGGGAGCCGCAGCAGCTGCTGTACGAGCTGGAGCGCACGCTGTGCACGGCCAACGGGGACGGCACGGAGCACTGCGGTGAGTCACAGGACCAATGTCAGAGTTGAAGCCGCCCGCAAGGCTAGGGGCTAGGACATGATCTCAGTGACAATAACCAGGACAGACTGCTTTAACGTGCGCCATGTGATGCTACGAGGCACGGAGGGGCTCAGATGAAAATGTCCCTAGCGATCACCCATCCTAATACAGACCTTGCCCAACGTTACTGTTGGACGTAGTGTCCCGGGGTAATAAACGCTAGTAACACTTTCATTTGAGCCCAACTGTACGATTATTTTTTGAAAGCGTTTTCGCAACTGAACCACGAGCCCTTTGGATATGAGATAGCAACATTGTTCAAGTCTAGTTTGTGTCGACGACGACCGGGTATTATTACCCCTATCTTTGGGAGAGCCTTTTAGCTACAGAACACTAGTAACGCTTATTGCTCTCTACTTGGTCATGAACTCACCGGATAATAATCCGCCAATGAGATTGAACCCGATTGGGCTTTGTGAGTTAAGCGGATCTGACCGTTCAGTACTCAGTGTTGTGTGAGCGCAGGTGACGAGGGTGAGTGGGGCAACGGCGTGGTGCGCGGCCAGTTCAGCGTGCACGTGGGCGCGGTGTGCGGCGCGCGGCGCCTGGAGCTGCGCGCGGCGCCGCACCGCGCCTGGCTGCTGCCCTTCGACCGCCCAGTGGACCTGCACGCCACGCAGGTACGAACTGCAACACGATCTCAACTCTTACGACGCAGATAAGAACGGCCCAAAGTGTTACACTTGATGTGCTTCTTTACTCCTCAGTTTATGTCATATTCGCCAATTATTTCTTGTGTGTCTTAGGCCGCGGCGGCCGTGCACCGCTACGTGTTCGCCGCGGAGCAGGAGAGCGTGCGGCTGGTGGCGGCGGCGGAGGACGACGTGTGCGCCACGCTCTCAGTGCACAACTACACGGTCAGCGACAGAACCATACCGCGTTATTGCATAATAATGGATATTGTATTTTTTGTACGGTTACATTTTATGGAATTTTGTAATTAAACGACCTGTCATGTAAACACTGAGGACAAAAAATTGCAAAAAAACTTTCAGCGGCACATTTTTTTAAACAATAACAATTATTTTTTAATGTTTATCATATTCGTGTCTAAAATTGAATTTTAAGTCGGTATTAAATTTGGCAAAGATATTTGGATCGAACGAAGTCGAACTTCCGTTTCAGTATAAGCTGGCCTGGCTGGCACGACGAAGTTAACCGAGGCCGAACCAGCATACGCTGGTTATGCAACGGTTCGACTTCGTTCGATCCAAACGCCTCTTCAAATATGCTGTTGGTTGGAGGCGTCTGTTATTGTGTGGGGCACGTGAACATCAGTCTGAAAAAAAAAATTATCTTTACGTTGGTGCCTTATAAAATACAATATTTTAGCAGAATTATGGGCCCCTGTTGTCTGATGTCGTGTGAGGTGTATTGTGTGGTCGTGTTTCAGTGTCCGTTGCCGGAGACGCTTGCCGAGGTCGGTCTGGGCGGACTGCGCATGACGATGCAGCGCTCGGGCGCCGTGCAGATAGCGGTCAGTGAGTAACTACTTGACACACGGGATGGACACGGCCAAGGGTTACCTACCTACCACACGGTGGACAACAACACAATTACGCTGTGATATATTCAGCTAGAGTGGAGTCTAATCGCAGGACCATCCGAATTGTGGGTATGGTACTCGTAGATACCAGATGGCTATCGCGTTCATACGAAGAATGTGTTAATTTATAACGGTTCTAGATTCATCACCTTTGGAAGACTGCATCTTGAAAGGCCGAGGCGGTGACCCGCGGTACTCACTCGGCTCGGGGCTCTTTCCCGCATGTGCTTTATGGTCTCTTGTGTGAGCAATCCCTTTGTAGTTAGCATCGTCTGTGTGTTGTGTTACAGCGCAGCTCGTTCCCGCTGGGGTTCGTGGTGGTGCTGAGCGTGCACGCGCGCGACTCGCAGTGCGCCGGCGAGCAGGCGCCAGACGACGAGTGGCTGTGGGAGGCCGTGCTCGGAGTGGGCGAGCAAGCGCGTCCCGCCGCGCAGCCGCCCAGGGACAAGCACGCCATGCTCACTGTGCAGGTGAGTGCGGCTCGATGTTAGGATCGAACGAAGTCGAACCCTTACATAACCAGTGTAAGCTGACCCAGCAAACGTAACGAAGTTAACCGAGCCGGCCTCGGTTAGCTTCGTCACGTTTGAAGCTAGCTTATACTGATTACATAACGGTACGACTTCGTTCGATCCAATTTTCTTACCAGAATTGGGGTGCTATACTGACCTCCTCAACATCGAGGGAGGACGGGGCCATTATCCACCCTGCATACACAGTGCGGATTGGTGGATTAGGTTAAACAGGTCTTAGATTTACACATCTTTGTTTGATCCAAATACCTTAGCAGTCTTGTGACATGTTGGTGTTTGGCACATATCCATTGCGTTTAGACTTTCAACATCTACTACTAGGGCTTTAAGTGGCGTGCCCCGGGAGCTGCACTCTGTACTTGCTCGTGGCTCCGACGTATGTCTATGGATAGTAGTATCCACTAGTTCAGAGCATGTTGTGTGTGTATTCAGGCCGCGTTGTCCCGCGCGCAGTACGCGGCCGCCACTGCGGGCACGGCCGCGCTGTTCCTGCTGTTCTACGCGGCGTGCGGCGCGCTGGTGCTCGCGCAGCGCGCGCCGGCCTGTAGGCGACTCGTCGCGCCGCGCGCAGTGCTCGCAGACACAGACACACACACAGGTCGACATCATAATTACTATATTGAAATATCTACACTTCAGAGCACAAACGTCCAATTCTAGTAAGATAATTTGTATCGAACGAAGTCGAACCGTTGCGTAACCAGTTCAAGTTGGCCGGGCCTGCTTATATTGGTTACGTAACGGTTGGACTTCGTTCGATTCAAATTATCTTACCAGAATTGGAGTGTTGACCTCCGTAACATGGAGCGAGGACGGGCCATTATCCACCACGCAGGCATAGTGCGGATTGGTGAATTACACAATTACACGTCATGTTTAAGATTTATTCAATTATTTTTGCTACTGAGAGATGGGAAGTGTTTAGAGAAAGCCTTTGTCGGACAAGCTGTTGCTGGGGAATAAATCGTTACATTTTGTTTGTTTTAACTGCGACGGTTCATATGGTCAATTGGTCATCTGTATTCTATTTGTTTTAGCGTTACATAGTGTAGCGGCGCTGGAGGGGTAAATAGCTGCTATGAGACATTGTTGGTGACGTGTGTTGTTTGTGCGGTGCAGAGGCGGACGCGGCGGGTGCGGGGCGCGACGCGGAGGCGCCGGCCGCGAGGGCGGAGGCGCGGGCGCGGCGACGGGGCTCCAGTGAGTAGCAGCAGGGCGGGGGCGGGGAGCGGGGCCGCTCTCGCTACTGTGACTGCAAATAAACGATTTGTATTATATTGTATCCCCCAGCGGCCACATACGACAGCAGTGACAACAGCGACACCGAGTCCGATGAGGAGTCGGTCAGCGGCGCGGCGCCAGGCGCACGCCAGGCCAACGACACCGCGCAGGCCGCGGGGGCGGGGGCGGGCGCGCGCGCGGTGTCGTACGCAGACGCGCACGCGCCCGGCGCTGGGGGCGCGGCGGACGCGGCTGAGGTGAGCACATGTGATGATGTAACGAACACAGACCATATTTACAGTCCACTGTAACATTATCATTTTAGCAACTCTCTTTATTTTTCCGTTGTTTGAATTTTCAATAGAAGTCAAACACATAAACACAAATGTCTCTATCTTACGTAGGTATGCGAGTGAAAGGGAAACTAAGACGGACAAACATGTCCCCATATGGAATATACTTTAGGGGGTTTCCATAGGGCGCTGTATAATAATGCTTCATGGGAACAATAAATAGTTTTTATTTTATTATGATATGGACAACCAACAGCTTATAAACATTTTCATTTTAATAGGAGCAAAAAGCAAATTATAGGTCTTCACTTATAGACACTGAAACAAGACACAAATAATGGAATAACAGATAGAAATTAAAAAACTAAGATCCAGTGCAGAAAACAAAGTTTTATGTTACTAATTTGTAAAAAAAATGTAGGTAATGTGTAATAAATAAAATATTATTATTACAGGTGGTATGTAAATAAAGCACGAGGTGTCATATAATGTAAAGTGTATGTGCGCTGTGTTCCAGGACGGCGGCGGTGCCGTGGTTGCCGACGCGAGTGCGCCCGGCGCGGCCGCTGCGCCGACCCCGTTCGGTCTGCCCGCGTCGCTGCGCGTGTCCGCGCTGTCGCGTCGCGGCGCCCACACGCTGCGCGCGCGCGCAGACCGATACCTGCACACGCTGTACACGGTGGCCGTGTTCTACGCGCTGCCGGTGGTGCAGTTCGTGGCCGCGTTCCAGATGGTGCGCACATACAACAGATATAAATAAAGAGACATTTATTCATCTGAAACATTGCTTGTACATAAACTAGAGCTTAAAAATAACTTAGTTACAATTGTTACAGATAAATAGGAAAGGCCTCGGCGACACGCTGCTTTTCAGGCCTTTCCTACTCTCGTACAGTCTCCCTAATCTCAAAGAGCACATAAAAAAAGAACTTAATGCTATTAATTGATTATTATTTGAAAAGTGCCCATCCGTACCATAAGCACTAGAACCAGGCACTACGGTAACAGTGTCCCTCTGACAGTAACGTCACTCAATGACCGCTCCGCACCGACATATAATGAGCAATATATTTGGATCGAACGAAGTAGAACCGTTACGTATCGAACGAAGTCGAACCGTTTGCGTATCTAACGTAAGCTGTCCTGACAAACATGACGTTAACCGACACCGCGCCAGCTTATTGTTATTACTGAGTGATTACTCGTTCGATCCAAATATCTACGCTAAGTTGGTTTATTCGTCCGTCAAGCGACGTATGAAATACACACACTTCGACTGGCACGGGCCCATCTGACGATTGAAATCTTTGAGGTGTCTACTTTTGAAAGCAAATGAAGGTCTAAGGCTTTTTCATTAAAATTAACACAGTCTCCAAGTCTGAAGAGTTTTTATTATTAATATTTGATGTTACGGTGTTGGTACTCGCCCAAGGGTCACTGCGACCTCAAAGGTCTATTGTGGCCGCGCACCGAGCTCTTATATCTCGCTCCCAAGGCCAACGTCCCTCAGGAACCGTACAATGCACTTGGGTGAGAGAGTATTGATATCCTCGGGTGGCACCATGTGTCCACCCAAGGCTCGGCTTCTGCTGGGAATGAGCGCTTCACACTCACAGAGGACATGCATGGGGGGTTCCTCGGCTTCGCAGCAGAATCTACAGGCAGTGGTGTCGGACAGGCCCATTCTGTTAAGATGTTTATTCAGCCTGAAGAGTTACAAATATAAACCAGCATGTGAAATCTCTGAATGGTTTTTGTGTCTCAGATCCTGAACGTGTCGGGTTCGCTGGACCTGTGCTACTACAACTGGCTGTGCGCGCACCCCGCCGGCGCGCTCACGGACTTCAACCACGTGTTCTCCAACGCGGGATACCTGCTGCTCGGCGCGCTCTTCATGCTGCAGGTCAGCATCGCGACACGACACAACACAACACGGAAACAATCATACAGACACACACAGACCAGTTTTTGTGCGATGCAAAAATGAAAGAGAAAAGTAAAGAGAGATTTTCCACCTCAGTAAAAAACCGCACTTCATTAAAAAAGGTTAAGATTGATAGGGATACGGTGGCGTAACTTTAAATCACGTTTATGAAGACCAGCCAAAGGGTATAACTAAGGGTATCGTATATCGGTCATTGTAGATGGTAGGTAGGGACAGCAAAAAATAGCCTACTGACTGCAAAAGAGTGACGTATTAGTTATTAAAATGTATGTAATGAATAATGATGTTGATGACCTAAACGAAATTAATTAATTTATTAATACTTGTATGACCAGTAATGTGCTAACAGGTATTATGAATTGCACAGTGCATGGCCAGTCTGTACTGCAGTGCTGAAATCACAGACCACTTACCCCATAGACATGAAATCGGTACAAAGCAAGCGAAAAATTCTGTCACCGATGAGCGCATAGAGACGAAGCGGGGGACAGGGGTGCCGTATTAAAGAGATGCGTCCATGTCGATAATGTCTCTAGGCTTGTGTCCAACACAAGTTTAGAATATTGTTGATTGACATAATCAAGTGTTTAGTGTTCTTAAGACCGGTTCCGCATGAGAGATACACTTACTAACAATAGTAATAGTTGTGGTGTACCTATATAGTTATTAAGTAATTGTATTATCATTATTTAATTTATAAAAGATGTGTTGCTGAGAGTTTTTTGCCACTTTTTCTCCTCAGCGTCACCTTTTCCTTGCAAAGTGGTGTAAATGTAAATTCAAAAAATATATTGACGTGCAAAAATGTACACAACGTGCTTACTTGCAATAAAGTTGACTTTGACCTAGTGTACCTGTTATCTGAATAAATGAGTTATGAGTGTACGTGTTGCGGTCATGTGCGGGCAGACACGGGCGCCCTCCTGGATATGGGGGAAGTGGTCTGTGGTTGCAGTATATGTTATGTTCGTCCCGTGTCGTAGGTGCGTCGCCGCCGCGCGCGCCGTCGCCGCACGCCGCGCCACGCCGCGTACGGCATCCCGGCGCACTACGGGCTGCTGTCCGCACTGGGCGCCGCCATGATGGTGGTGGCGCTGCTCTCCGCCAGCTACCACGTATGCCCCAACGGGCTCAACTTCCAGTTCGGTGAGTGGCGCACGAGGAAGCAAGCAAGCACTCAGAGGGATAGCTTCGTAAGACGTGATTTAAAGTTACGCCACCGTTTAGGCCCCCCGGCCCTTTCCATCTTAACCTTCTACAACGAAGTGTGAAAGGGATAGCAACACGATTTAAGGCAAGTGAAGTTTAACTAGATTTATGAATAACAGCAATGAAGTTAGACACATGAATTAACATCACTTCGCTTGAACTGTTTTGTCCCTTTCGCACTTTCAAAAACGATAAGTTTGAAAGGTACCGGAGGACGTCAACCGTGGACTAACTTGCGTAAATAAATCATGTTTATTACTAACCCAGTTGAGGGACACATTATACCGTATATTCCCATCCTCCCCCAAGCGCCCTCCCCCTCGCGGGGGAGGATACGGTACGATTCGTCACTTCGATTGATCTGAAGAAACGCTCACACTTGCGATCGATAACCTACTTATATGGAATGAAGCTATAGAGATGTGCCATCACATATAGAAACCAGTATCGTATGGTGCACGTATGGTTGTGTGACTAGTAGCGAATGTCGTGGGGAAGTCTGATGGCGGCATTTCACTTGGCTATTCGTATTCCCTATTGGATGTTTGTTGTATTTGTCAAATACTTGACGTACATACAAATAAGACGAATGTCACACTGTCTTAGCAATGAGGTGTGGAAGCCTCATGACAAGGTCTGAGTGGGGGTGAATGCTGAGCTGTGTCTGTGGCTAGTAGTAGTGAGTAATTGTTACACATAGTCATACATAGTGCGAATCAAATGTTCAAGTGTTCATGTTAAGTATATTAGATTGTTTATTAGTGAAGACCATCAATTGGCTGTCCGATGTATGTTGTACTTTGATAGCAATGTTTAACGTGCCGTTGGTTTTCCTTTTTAAGTAAAATAAATAAATGTTTTGTGAAGCATACGAACCACACATGGCAATTATGACAAATACGCAAATACGAACAGCCAAGTGAAGTGCCACCATTATGTCCAATATTGTGGTCATGGGTTCGTTGTTTCTCAGACACCGCGTTCATGTACGTGCTGGCTGTGCTGATAATGGTGAAGATCTACCAGTCGCGCCACCCCGACGTGAACGCGCGCGCGCACGCCACGTTCGGCGTGCTGGCGGCGCTCATCGCGCTGGTGGTGTGGGGCGTGCTCGGCGGCGGCGCGCTCTTCTGGGGCGCCTTCACCGTGCTGCACGTGTTCGCCGCGCTGCTGCTCTCGCTGCGCATATACTACGTGGGGCAGTTCAGGCTAGGTACGGACGGACGAGCACGGGACAGGACGGGACGGCCAGGCAACACGACACAACAGTCATACAATAGCCTAGTTGACAAGTATCGAAAATTAAATGTTTTTCATTATTATTACAAAATAGACACAAAGTCATGATCAACTGTAAAATCAAAATTGAAATTAGTTTAAAAATGAAGTAAGGCATTTAGAAAAGTTATGTTAGAAAGAGACAGCAACAGTGCACGACGTATTGTGGCTGTGACGTCATACCTTGGTAGCGCCTACAAACTTCATACTAAAGACTGTTTTGCTAATAAGAGATGGAGCAGCCCCCCACCACTTGATTTAACCGCTTAATATCTTCGATTGAGATATCGAAAAACTGGTTTCACAGTTCTCTTCAGCAGGAGAGTTGATTAATGCAATAAAAAAAATTTAGTCAACTAGCCTATTATTGGCGGTTGGACCACACGCTTATTTTATTCAGAAAACAAACAGCTACAAAGACAAGTAAACGATTTCCTTACCGAAGTATAGAATACCTTTTGCCGAAATTCATGTGGTGATTATACAATATACCGTGTGGATTAAACGAACCGTATCTGGGAGGCAAAGATTAACGGAAGCCATTCCGTTACTACATACATACAATCCCAGAAATCCCCATAAATATAACACCTATACTATTATGGAATCAAGCGATCATTTTTTTTCGGATTTTAGTTGGTTAAGACAAGATACGATATATTTTCAAAATGCAGCAAATAATTGAGAAATGTTTTCTTTGAATAAAAAAATGTTCTATGTAATATCTGCAATATTACAGGTACTTTTCCTTCGGTTCGTTCATGACATTCAGCGAATTTGGATAATATTAAGGGCCTTCATAGAACCAACTAGCGCCGCCAATCTTGAAAAAAGAATATCTTCCAATTTAATAAATTTTATTAAAAAAGCTATTTACAAAATGTTTATTGTGATAAATACTATTTTTAAATGCTTATTTATAACGTGGTTAAATGTCGGTAAGTTGTAGTTCGAATAATTGCGAAAAACGGCCGTTTTTGGCACATTTGTGAACTACAACTTAGTTTGTCGCAATTATGCCGTGTATATTGAAAAATAGTATTTATCATAATAAACATTTTGTAAATAGCTTTTTCAATAAAATTTATTAAATTAGAAGATATTATTTTTTCAAGATTGGCGGCGCTAGTTGGCTCGTATCAGGCCCTTCAGCTCGCTGATTGCATTCTATTTTATTTTATTTTATTCAGGGAAACACACAGTCATATACAGACAATGATAAATAATTCTGTGGTTATATTTTACCTGTGTCGTGTGCGCAGACAAGCACAGCGTGTCTGAGGCTGCTCGCGGCGGCGCGGGGGGCGCGCGGGGCGCTGGGGGTGCGGGTGGCGCGTGGCGGCCGCTGTACTCGGCGCGGCTGGCGCTCATCGCCATCGCCAACGCGGCCAACTGGGCCTTCGCGCTATACGGGTGAGGGAGACGTCGCGCCACCACACCATGCGACGGAGGGAACTCATAGTGGAGGCACAGGAACCGCTAGGCGGCAATTGATATGTGAATGACATAGCAATCGACGACGCAATCATAGTCTCCATTACAACAACACTGGCGTGAAGACAATTCACTCTGGAATGAGCGAGTACCGCGGACATCTCCCGGGGCACGGCCTTTACAATATATTTTTTTGTAGATGTCGAAAGGCCGAGAGCAACGTACAGTCGAAGACAGAGATAAGTATCCAGGGGGCCTCAATAAGGTTAAGATTTTCTCAACAAATACTGAACCGAATTTAATAATTCTTCTACAGTATCTATCAAACAGTGAAATAATTTTTGTTATAGGTCAAGTAGTTTTTAAGAAAATCTCAACCTTAAAAACTCTCCTGTGCACCTTTCTCTGTGTTCCACCGTACAATATTTACGCAGCAAGTAATCGGTGGACCAATTTTAATGAGTCCGCCATTCTCTTGATTTTCCATCGTTTGAATTTTCAATGGAAGCCGAACACATAATAAAGCTGTGCGACTCTGTGTCTCCATACAAAATATACTTTAGTTGGACTCTGTCCACAGGGCTCCGGCGCGGCGATGTTTTTTGCCATCGCCATTATTATTTCTTCTGTGCCATCACTCACACGACCCGCAGCCCGCCCCTGGCCAGGACCAGGAGTTGGTATTGCAAAGCCCGCCGGCGACTGCGTCAGCACCGGAGCTACGAGGCTTGTTATTGGTGCGATTTTAGTTGCTCCTCCAACGGTCACAATCCCACCATTCACAGGCCTCGTGGCTCCGATGCTCACAGACTGCCCCTGTGCCCTTAGACTGGTGACGATGCCCGCTGACTTCGCCGGTCACCTGCTGTCCGTGCTGCTGTGCAACGCGCTGCTGCACATGGTGTTCTACCTGTGCATGAAGCTGCTGCATGGCGAGCGGCTGCGCTGGTACGCGTGGCTGTACCTGGGCGCCGCCGCCGCCGCCTGGGCGCCCGCGCTCTACTACTTCACGTACGGCAGCTCGGACTGGGCCGCCTCGCCCGCGCACTCCAGGCACAGCAACCACGAGTGCAAGGTCAGACACGCACGAGGCGCGGCAGGCACCCCGGTGGGGGCAGGGACACATACGGACCATAATGGAACCAAAACAAAATCCATGCTGGACTTGAACCTGTGACCTTGTCATTCCGTGACACGCTCTTACCAACTGAGCCACCACAGGCCACGCCCACCGATCGTTAAATCATGTTTCTAACCGAATGTTAGACATGGTTGTCGGAATAATACTACTATTGTCCGATAGATGGAGTTGCGTACCCTTTAAGTATATAAAATACGATAAAGATTTTCGGTGGACGTGGCGTGGCCTGTGGTAGCTCAGTTGGTAAGAGTGTGTTACGGAATGACAAGGTCGCAGGTTCAAGTCCTGCCCACGGCTAGAAATTTTTCCTCGTGTTCTAATTTATTAATGCTACATATAGACGGCGCTGACCACTGATATTCTATATATATATTTTGTCATACAATTTGTGTAACTCCGGAGCTCAAACTCGATACGACGTCGATATTGTTCCATGCTAGCCATACATACCGATCTTTGGATGGAACGCTGTATCATCTCAGCCTCAGTTAACTTAATCATGCTTGCCGCGTTAGCTTAAACCGCGTAGGTTCGTAACGGTTCGACCACAGATTAAAGATATAAGTTTTCTCGACTGTTTTCGATCTCATATCGAAGCATTGGGGGTGACCGCGACTTCAATCGTTTTCGTTATAGTATACATTTTGACACTTGAACGATATACATTGCAGCGTTTCGTTGTTGTTTGTTAAAACTTGCAAAAACATAGCAGCAATGTATAGCGTTCATGTGTCAAAATGAAAACGATAACGATTGGAAGTCGCGGTCACCCCACTGGTAGGTCATGTCATGTCACTATTGTGGAACTGACAGTGAAACGAATGATATGCCAGAGTGTGTGTGTGTGTGTATCGCAGTCCAATATGTGTTCTTCCCTGTGTGCACGTGCAGGTGTTGCAGTTCTACGACGCGCACGACCTGTGGCACATGCTGTCCGCGGTGGCGCTCTACCTGTCGTTCAACGCGCTGCTCACGTGGGACGACGGGCTGTCGGCCGTCAGCCGCAAGGACATCGCAGTGTTCTGACCGCAACACACACCGCGAGACCTCGCCCACACCGACCCGGAAGCTGACAACGCAACGGTGGCATTCCACAGATGTTGTATGCCGAGGTCCAGCGACTTTTTATTTATTTTATTTTACAATTTAAGGAATACCAACTTTTAAATAACATTTAATTCGTTTTAATTATGAAACTGTTTTCCCCTTTTATCACAGAACCCTAGGTGGTCCACGGGCAATAACCCATTTTTCTCTTTTATGAACACTACTTATTCGACTTTTCTTTTTGGGTATATTTCGTAAGTTATAAGCGTGTTTTAAGTAACTTAAAAAACAATTTTCTTAATGTTTTTTAGATGGTAGTTCCAGAAAGAACATCAAACTATATCAGACTAGGCTGTTTGTTTGACATGTACAGTTAGCTTTGCCTTAAAATTATTAATAAAGTAAAGTGCTGAAAAATCATTGAAAAATTCTCTGAGATATAGTGCCACAAGCCACACACGACACATTACAGTAGAGTATCAAGCGTAATATTAAAATCAAGCTAAAACTAAGCTAGAGGGCTTTTCTGTCATTGCGGAAGCCATCTTCATTCACCTATCATTATTATGAAAAATTATTTGTATGTTTACATAAGAGGCTGTATGGCTAAGAACATTTGCCTTCCGTAAGGACACACAAACACCATCATCTCAACGTCATTCAAGTCACGTCATAGCAGCCAACAGCCATCCATTCTATTCTTTATTTCGCAATTTCCTTCATTATCCACCGTGTGTTGTGTTGTGTGTGCCCCGTGGAGTGTGGAGCCGTATGTGCTGACATCCCGCCGAGCTGTTTACGGGCGCAGACAGGCGGCGCGGCGCCATGGACGAGCAGGACTACTACAAGCTGATGGCCAGCTACCTGTCGAAGCGCGACTGCGGAGACTCGGTTGTGCGCTACTTCCTGGGCGCGGGTGCCGGCGGCGGCGGCGCGGGTGCTCTTCCGCGGCGCTCGGCCGCCGCCGCCGCGCTCGAACGCGCCGATGAGCGCAAGCGGCGCCTGCAGCGCGAGCGCTCGCGGCGCTACCGCGCGCTCAAGAGCCAGCGCCGCGCGCACACCGCGCCCGAGCCGCGCGCGCACAGCCGAGCCCGCGCCGGCGCCTCCACGCCGCTGCCCGACGAGTTCAGCGACGACGCGGACGAGCCGCCCACGCTGTGCGACCTGTCGTACGGCGCAGGCTCCGACTGCCCCTCGGACGACAACTCCGCGCACTCAGCGCCCGAGCGCAAGGTTATGACGCCGGCTGCGGCGGGCGGTGGGGGCGGAGACGGCGCGGGCGCGGGGGCCGAGCGCGACGCGGCGCTCGCGCTCAAGGAGCTGCTGAGCTCGCCCAACGCCGAGCTGGACTACCCCACGGTGCACAGCCTCATGTTCCACTGGCTGCAGACGTAGCGCCGCGCCGCGCGCACACGCACCCTACTCACGATTGGCTGTTAACACCCGGCGCCGCTGGCGATCACTTGGGTCTGTTGTAAATTGAACTTTTGTATCGAATGTTTGTGGCGGTGCTCCCCGTTTAAATGTTTCCATGTTAATAATTCGGTAAACATCATCACACATCACAATAGTGCATGTCTGGATTGCATTATTTTCTGAAGCCACGAGGAGCTTTCAACATTGTGAAATAGGATTAACCGAAACGGAAGTCATCATATTATTCAATTTAATTCGACATATCAAATAACATTTCTACTTTAACTGTTATGTAGTTAAATAAGCACATACAAGTTAAGCTTCAGTCAGATGTGTTCAGTTCCTGTGATCCGTTTGTGGAGCATTATGTCCTCCGGCAAAGAGATGCATTACATTTAAGTGTTGCCACATATAAATATGTGTTGTTACACATAGGGAGGACAGGAGCTGTATGTAGCGTGTGCCTGCACGGTCATCCCTGTGGGGCACACACGCACCAAGTTCACAAAGCCGTCCTGCTATATTTTAATCTCACTGATGAATAGAGTAGCACATGTACTTTAAGGAGTTATTGATAGTTGCCAAGTGAGTAGGGCAGAGGACACTGAAGCGAGCGTCGGAAAACCTCACCTTCAGTGCTAATGGGTCCATGGAGGCATGGGCTGCCCTAGGAGCTGCTTCACCCGCACACGGACCCACATGGTGTAAACCTTAGTAACTATATAACTGAAACTAACTCAACATACAGAACAAATGCCTAATTATGTTGTCATTAAATCTGGACTACCATATTACGTTAACTACAAACAATAGTTAGAAATGTAGTGTTAAAAGTTGTATGTTGTGTTGTCTTTGGGGCAAACTGTGTTGTGCCTAGCCCGCCGGGCGCCGCGGCGCAGCGGCCGGACGAGGCGCCAATAGATGTAGACTATTCCACTAGACAATAAGTTGTTGTTAAGTTGCCATATCCTAATATTTAGATACTCAACTATTATTATACACATCGTTAGGACTAAGTAACATAGTATATGCAAATAGAGAGCTATAGATAGAGTATAGTTTGTGATATGAAATGAATTTACATTTGGCACAAGTTGTGGCCGCCTCCGCCGCGCAGTAGCTGGGTATGCTGGCTGGGGCCGGGTCCAGCGCGGGCGAGCCCCGCTGGACCAATGCGTTGCTCTCTATGTGTTCCTTGGATATGTGCTGCAATTACATATTGGGCTAAACTAAATTATCCTTCTAAAACTGACTGCTAAAAGCATTTATTTATATTATTCTTTAATAAATACTTAATTTGACTTTATATTGGTTGCTCTTAGAGCTAGCTAATCCAGGAGCTGTGTGCATCATGTGGAAACATTTTTAGGAAAATAGAAAACCTTTATTTCTAATAGAAATGATTGTCTATCAAATATTGTATGCTTGACACGAATTACATCATTTAGCACACTTTATTAGCTCCTGACTTGCCCACTCCTGGGTTGTAAGTTATTTATTATCCCTTCAAGTTATGTAGGTACTTGGCCATATTATTAGTTTATTATTATTAGTTATACCTAGTTAACTCTTGTAGATATATTGCTTTGTTAGTATTCATATAGTTTCATATCAGTACAAGTTAATTTCTATAGGGATACTACTACTACTGAGAATGCCATGAGGCCACGAACCATTTAAGTGGTTTGTGCACGAGGCAATAAAGATCCGGCCCTGGCTGTCGGTCCGGCCAGGGCCGGCGTTCATTGCTTCATGGAGAATGTAATTTCCCATTAGTACGGTGGAATACAAAGAAAGGTGTACAGGCGAGTTTTTAAGGTTGAGACTTTCTCAAAAACTACTTTATGTATTGCAAAAATTCTTTCACTATTAGATAGATAAAAGTTAAAACTATGTAACTGTAAAATATTTTTTAATTCGGTCTAGTAGTTTTTGAGATAATCTCAACCTTATTGAGGCCCCCTGTCTACTTATCTCTGTCTTAGACTGTACCACCAGTGAAATGTACAATCCAGTTATGCCAATAAACTTGTATCTCACAAAGTGTCATATCACCACTTGCACTGGCCTGATACACTTGCCCGCTCTAATCAGCAGTGGCAGATACATACGCCAACGTAATATGTAGGTAGATAGATAGATAAAAAAAAATGGTTGCCTGTAAAGTCGGTATACGGGCGAAAGTTTTACGTGACAACGACGAAGGGAAAGTGGAAGGGACGCGTGCCTCTCACTCGCTCTCATTGTGAGCGCATAACGTGAGCGGAGCGTAACGCAGTTTCTTGAAGTGTCACCCGGCAAACCAATTTATAAGACGTTGTCACGTCAAAAGAAAATGCCTCCCCGGTGAGTTTAATTTAGCTATGCCAATTCGTGGTTACATTACAAGGCAGCGGTGTCCAAGACGGCCGCCGCCGGCCGGAGGGAGCCCGCTCGTCAGTCGCCAGCCAGCAGTCATCATTGTACTGCGATAGGTTTATGTGGCAGTCGCGTCGTCGACAGCGGTTGTTTGTTTAACTCCTCTTGTTACGAGTTAGGTTAACTTTGTGTTAGATGTGTTTGTGGGCACATGAATGAAGGTCGTGGCTCCAAGTTGGCTGGAGTGCCGTTTAGACGGAAGTGACATAAACGCAAGTGCAACACTACGTTTCAGTGCGACTGCGTGGTCCGTGGTGTACAGTTTAGTCATTCCACTTCGCACTCGCACTTTTGTTTTAGCACTCTTCTAGTTCGCTCTTGGGCTACATACAATCGAAAAGTATACAGGGCGCCTTAAGGTTGAGAATTTCTCAAAAACTTGACCGATTGTAATATTTATTTTACTGGTAGTAAGTTCAAATTCTCGACGATAATGAGCTCTTCTGTATATTTTCTTTGTGTGACCGTACATACGAATTTTAGGTTTATTTTATTATTTACAAAATGTATGATAATTTTATACTAATTATGGATTGTGATTTGAGGCGATATTGTCCGAGACTTGTAATTGTATCGTAGTGTAACTACCGCGTAAGTAGTGCCATAATAAAGAGCTTCCCCAATATTTTTAACCGGTGCTTTCATTTGGGAGATGTTTCGGACTGCACGTGCACGGTGTGGGTGTGCGTGCACGTGCAGTCACGTGCACGGTGTGGGTGTGTGTGCCAACCAGTAATCGTATGTGAGGCTCGATGATCTGTCGAATATTTAGAACTTACGAGTAGCTCTATTGCATTGCATCACGTGGATAGATACGTAGGGCTCGTGCCCACGGGATTTGACGTCGACCATCATCACTCTACATCGAGGGAGATCGGGCCATAATCCACCACGAGGGCCCAGTGCAGATTGGTGGATTACACTCATGTTTTTTTCCAGGCATGCAGGTTCCAAACGATGTTTTCCTTCACCGTTTCGAGATCATTCGGTAACGAGTACTCACGTTAAGAAAAAGAAAAACCTAAGAAAAATTCATTGGTTCAGCGCCGGGGTTCGTAACGGAGTCCTGAGCTGACACGCCCAAGGTCCACGGCAGCACCGAGGTCCTGTCCACTGTGCACTCCCTCCATTAATTTATTTATTTACAATAGTATTTTACGGCGTTGGCGTTTTTATGAAGTTGAAGGCAGCTCGTCCGCACTGCGCCCGCCCCCGTCGCCTCTCGTCTCGGCATGCTGCTACATTATGCCGTTCGTGTGGGTAGACGGGACTACTCTAATATGGTGGTCAATGTCAACTAGTCCAACTCGGTGCATAAGTAGGTAGACAGCTAGCCAACTATTTAGATGTGTCGCACACGCCACATGCTGGTGGTTCAGTGCAAATAGTGGTAGTTATTGTCCAGTCAGTGTGCATGCAGGCCGAGGCGGCAACGGTTGGCTGTGTTGAGTGCGCGTCGCGGGCAGTCTCCCGCGCCCAGGCAGGCAGTGGTGCGCGCAGCCAGAGCCAGCAGCCAGCTGTGCGAGCGGGGGTGGAACACATCTGTAGTCACTGTCTTTAATATAATAACTAGGTAGGTACGTAACGTAATATAGCAAAGCACGAAAGCAGTAATTACAGAGATCGGTCGCGCGGAAACCTTGCTGTAAATGAAAACAGTTAAGTAAAATCGCATTTTTTCATAGTGGTAATGTGTAATGAATGCGCTCGTGCGGTTCTGTGTGGATGAGCAGCGGCGGCGGCGGCTTGGTGCGGGCTGCGGGCACTCGGTCGGGCAGTGTGCGCGCGGCGTGCGGCGGCGGCGCGGCGGCCAGAGGGCGGCAGTGGCGGGCCTCGGACCTACTCGGCGAATTATGAAATCCAGTGCCATGTATAAAATCACCTATGTGGCTAGACAAAATAAGGTATGTACCTACCTACTTACTTATATCAAATCACTTTAAAGTAAGTAGGTACCTACCTAATATATTTGAAAACATAGTTACAAACATGCTCTATTGCATGTATGGTTTATTAACTCTTAGCTGTAAGTTTGTACATACATACATAATAAATAAATAATAATAATATTGAGCATTTGCAATGAGAATTGATATTCGGTTGCCCAAAAATATGCAAACATGCTTTATATAGGTACCGCATTGAGCGTTTGCAATGAGATTCGGTTCCCCAAATAGTGTTAAGATATATATGTGAATAATAGTGATAGGACCTTAGTTAAGATCAGGGATATGCGTACAATAGACTAGGATATACCCAAACATGATCCTAACTCACTTAGTTGGAGTTATTATAGAATAGATTCTCTCCTGCACGTATCTAGGTACTCACTTGTAATCTACGTGCAGTACAGCAATAGATGTTATTTCACTAGACTATTATTTAGCCAGATCTACAAGTATATTATATGCTATGCTAACAAGGTTATAGTCTAGTATTGTCATTATCTCAGACCCGTCAAAAGTGTTATGACTATAATAAGGATATCAGTTTTCATTTCCAGTAGTTATTAGCTCAACCCTTAACTGTGAACGTGTCTGATTCTACGGTAATTTGAATTAATATTCCCGAGATGCGATCATCGGGAATGTGCGAACTCCTTGCAATTATAATATACCTATCTAATGTAGGAGGGATAGAGCAATAAATGAAAGTTTCCGTTTTAAAAGTACATTTCGTTTACTCTCATGTAAAGTACCTAACCTAAATACATTGGTTAACCATCAACTATTTAAAAATACCTTGTCCTATTTTAATTTTACAACATTTGGGACACTTATCTGTATATCCTTAGGAATATGCTTTAAGTTTCTCAATCCAGCAGCGCGAACTCGACCTTCCACTGGAATTCGTCATCGCGCCCCTGTCTCTCGCTGCCCGCCGGCCGCCATCTTCCTTAGCCTCACGTTTTCGCCCCATTAATGAGCACATGAAGCTTATAGAAGGCATATTATTTTGGCAGTAAATACACAATTAATTACTAAATTTATAATTAAGATATAACTCATATTACTTATCAATTTAATCGTTAATCAAGTCTCCCATCATCCAATTATTTCCGGTAATAAAACCCACCATTCATCAAATCTCTCCTTGATTAACTTACTTATAATTAATAACTAATAATAATAATTCATTATAATTATTATTAATAACACTTTACTCTTATTACAGCCTGAATTTCCTGAATTTTATAATTAACTAAATTTGAAGGAAGTAATATGAAACCGGAAGTTCGGCCAACCTATATTTGAAGTATCAAAACAATAATACTCGCAATAATTATATGCATTACATTAATATCTTATTTAAAGACATTAATCATGACAAATTCGTATTTTAATTAATTAAGAGTCATCAGACAATGATTCCGTACGTTTTATGACAGTTTAAATGAGACGATATTTTATAATTTATACATGTATTGTACCATACATATTATACATTATAACATGCGTCCATCCTGGCCTAATTTCGTTCCACCGCAAATTTTAACTTCAGGGCCAGCCAACCTATGTCGTTATGAACAACATTTCTACATTTGTAGAGCTTGTAATGCTGTATGACTACAATAAATATACTTAGTCTAATTTATCATTGTGTCAGACATTATTTTGCATTAAATTAAATCCTGTAAATTTAAACATCTAATAACTTAACTAGCACAGTCTAGAATACATTATAAGTAGCTCTGTTATTCATGAACTTGTTTATAGCCAGTTTCCATCTCATGATGCCCATTGTGGATGAAACAGAAGTGGCAATGTTAGCATGCCAATGTCATTAAGAATTGTGATGCGCAGTGTCTTTTACGATTCTTCATACGACGAGACGCGTATTACACGAAGGAAGCCAGTATCTCGCAGTTGACTGGCGTTGAACTCGTCAGCAGGAGGATTTGTAAGTACAGTTGCACCGCAGCGCTATGCCCTCGCGGTAGTATCATGTTTGGCCTTCTGTAATAGCAAAACAATTGGCATAAGTAGTATGAGCCAACCATATAGGAACATTACCATGATACTTGTTGACCCATTTATAAACTATTGTATTTTGCGTACTGACCAATTACCTAATAATTCCATTTGGCTCAGAATATTATTAGGAGATTGCCTGTAGGCATTAGAACATTATTTGGATATTATAATCCATAATAAATATAATATTCAGTGTACTTAATATTATTACGTACAACCATTGTTATTTTTACCGCTTAGCTTAGCATAATATGCTAAATACTAATATTTGTTGTCGTGCGTTGTGCTACCATGTCTATATCTTATGAAGTTTTGATTATAATATATTATATCATATTGTCGGAAGCTTTTCTTTACATAGGTATTGATGTTCAGTGATAGTTACCTATGACACTACTGTGATTAGTCTTAGGCTCTTAGCCCTTAGGCGAAGGCCTTATTATTTCCTGTTAAATATATATTAGAGCTACTAGACCACTGTTTGATGCAGTATTTTGCAATTTAGTTTAGTTTTCACCATGTTTATTGAATTGAATGAAACCATGTCGGTCCATTTTCCATCGTCTGGCCTGACGGCGTGTTTCGAATACTTGAGATCTTATCATAGAGGTCCTTTTTTTCATCGTCTGGACGGACGGCCCATTTATAATAAATTTGTTTGCAAGTAATTTGTTCGTTGCTATTTGGTTGAATGTAGTGAGTGTGCTAGATTATTGTGAGGAGAACGATCCATTGTATTCGTCTATATTTGAATGTAATCTCTTCTGTACATTATGCGCCTTTATATAATGTAAATATGAACTGTACAACACCTTGGGGCAACCGCCAATCTGTAATGTAGTTGCAGACATTTGTAGTGAATAAATCACCATGAATACTTCAATTTATATCATGGATGTCCCTTTTTCATCGTCTGGACTGACGGCCCAATTATCACCATGAATACTTGTGATTGTATCATGGAAGTCCTTTTTTTCATCGTCTGGACTGACGGCCCATTTATCACCATGAATACTTGAATTTGTATCATGTATGTCCCTTTTTCATCGTCTGGACTGACGGCCCAATTATCACCATGAATACTTGTGATTGTATCATGGAAATCCTTTTTTTCATCGTCTGGACTGACGGCCCTTTTAGTTTATATAAAAACGCGATTATCCATAGTAACAGCTTGTTCCAACATGGGTCAGACTCAGAGGCCAAAACTATTTAGCATATTAACGACTGCAATAAATATTGTGTCTGTTGTTGTATTGTACCCTCTTGACTAATCCATAGTTTATATAGTGATACACATATCATAATATCAACCATAAATCCAAAGATATTTTTTTCCTAGTTGGAGCATTTTAAGTGAATTCATGTATGTGTATGTATGCATGTGTGTATGTATGCATGAGTGTATGTATGTATATATGCGTGTTTTTGTTACTAATTAAATAACACATTTCCAATGTTATAGTTAGCATGTTATTTATTATATTAGCTGACGATCGTCTTTCAAAGGAACCATATTTGACATAATGCTTATAATATTGTACAGTAGGTGGTTGTATTTTATAGTATAAAGGCGAAATTAAGAATTTTAAATTTATCTCATTTATGTTCGATGGGGTGTTGCCATAATACTTAATATATTTATTGCATTTCATAAGTTATAATACCGATGTTCATATAATTAACATCATTAATATATTTTTTTTTAAACCATTCCTATTATAATTCTTTATTCACATTTAAGTAATGGAGATCATGTACCATGTGGGTCGACATTAGAAATATACTGGCAGGCAGTGCAACCAGTTACCAGAGTCCACTACACTAGGCCCAGGAGGTGGGGATCAACAGGTGACGTTTGACACCACAGTCTCAAACCCCAGCCATATTGGGCTGGTGTGTCCTTGTAAGTATAAGTTATATACTGGTCTAACTATGTGTTACGTGCCCGCCGAAAAGTGGCGGGTAAATATCTTACTTAGTCACACCCAATATCGCTAAGTGAAAATTGATGCGAATACCAAATGATTAAATTATTGTGCTATATAGTATATATTTTATGTAATTAATATGTATAGTCGTATGTATTATATAATTATATTAATTCATTAAGTATATTATCTTGTGTCTCGTGTTTCATTTGTGTTTACTTTATGTGCACCTATCCTCCTCTGTTTTTATCTCATTCTTTTCTTAATGGGTCAGCTGGAAGAAATCTCTTAATGGAGATAAGTGCGCCCTTTGTATAAATTACATTTTTAAGTTTTTATTTGTTATGTGTACAATAAATAAATATTTGTTTGCGTACAGGCGCGTTAATATATTGCTATAACCTGTAACTGATAAATTCATATCAGTATCTTCCTCCATAGCCCTAAGACCGCCTGGAAGAAATGGCATAAGGCGATAGGGGTACCCTGTCTATACACTATTCAGGTTGAGGTGTATACCACTTTCCTTGATAGACTAAACCCGCGTAAGACCTCAAACTCACATGATGGTAAGCGGTCAGCGTCGCATAGAGGCACCTGCAACCCATTAGATGGATAGCTGTTTAATTGCGGACCCTTTTATGTACCTATAATTATTTTCAAGTGGAGTAAATAAATACCATGCATGTACAAAATCAACTATACTCGATTTGATAAAATAATAGATTAATAATAGCACGACTAGGTATTTAATAGGTACTGTTCGTCTATGGAATGCAATCAATTCACCGAAATTACCATGGCTACCATTAGCCAACGTATTTTGTCCTATATACTTCAATGGTAAGATAATCAATATAAGCGCAGTGTATATACTAATAACGTAGATACCTAAAGACTGCAAAATTACAATCACTTTCATTCTGTCTAATTATTATGGGATCGTTAACTACTTGCACTATTTTATATATCCGTGGGCAAATAATAGGTAATGAGGCGTGTTCAGAAAAATAAACCTGGCAAGTTTTTGACGTCAAATTCTATTGATTCGTCGAACAAAATGACATTGTCCTTATGTATGTACATCTTATTCCATGTCTTGTAATGTAATCAGCTTTGTGTACATTAAAGAATTGATTTCGGTCAAAATGAATTTAAATTCACATTACAAATACGTTTAGTACATTCTATGATGTATGTAAATAATGTTTTTCGAATACAACCGGTGCTCGTGGCAAGTGAAGTAAGTATGTATGCACATTATGTTTTACATGATAGTGCCTATATGAAACAGAAATTGCTTGCCCATCGATATGTACAGTTGAGCATATAATAGGTACCCGAAATACTACGGGTTTTCTAAACGATTTTCATTTTTACATAGTGCCACATTCACAACTGCGGAAAAGTTATTCACCCTTTTTTTTTAAGCAAATGGTCTGTTTTGATCTTATTGTTTTTGGCGAAAGTGACAACTACAAAGTGTGCCATGGACTAATATCTTTACCTTCAGTATGTGAGTACCTATGTGTATACATAATTATTATTATATAATAGTAGTGTACCTACACACTATGTGTACCTTTTATTTCAAATTGTTCCCATAGAATGTGCTGGAAGAACCCTCTTATGGAGATAACTTACTCTTCGCGCGAGTCTTATCCTCTGTTAAGTACCATTATGTATCAGTACATACTGCAATGAAATATTGATAAAACACTGTTTAAGGTCAGTGGAGCTATACCAGGTACCTATGTGGCTAACAACATTAGTGTAATTATTTGAGTATGTAAATTACAGCTTTACTGGTCATATTCGATTTATCTATCGTTTAAGGGCTGAAAATCAGAACTCATTGAGGCTCTGTCCTACTTACATACCCAACGATATTATTATTATTTTTGTTTAGGTCTGCATATGACCATTTTAATGTTACTAATAGTAATGATTCGGCGGTGAATAAACTATATTATTACTATTCTCGTATAACCAGAGACCACTCATGAATGGTCCAACAAAGCAAGGTAAAAATATTTCGAGCTTACGCTCTTAGAGCTATGGTACGAATAAGTGAGTGAAATATGTGAAATTAACCCGATATGTTTGAGATAGTCACTGGAAATAATTCAGTTTAATCTTATTATTTATTTATACTTAATTGGAGAAACAATCGAATGACATCTTCTAATGTCATAATCATTCACAGCTTTTCACCGGTCACTGGGAACGATTAAATAATGCAAGCTCATACCGTTATTGTTCTTTAAAGATAATAAGGTCCATTATCACGTAATTGCGGCTGTGCTGAAACTGCGTCGTGTAGATCGACACTTCGATTGCAGACGACGACGCCATCACCTCTGCCGCGCTAACCCCAGTAGAATTTTCCGCCAGGATTCTCGTTATTTTGCCAGCAGCTCGGCTTCATGGGTGGATCCCACTTCTGAAATTGTTAAGATATATATGTGAATAATAGTGATAGGACCTTAGTTAAGATCAGGGATATGCGTACAATAGACTAGGATATACCCAAACATGATCCTAACTCACTTAGTTGGAGTTATTATAGAATAGATTCTCTCCTGCACGTATCTAGGTACTCACTTGTAATCTACGTGCAGTACAGCAATAGATGTTATTTCACTAGACTATTATTTAGCCAGATCTACAAGTATATTATATGCTATGCTAACAAGGTTATAGTCTAGTATTGTCATTATCTCAGACCCGTCAAAAGTGTTATGACTATAATAAGGATATCAGTTTTCATTTCCAGTAGTTATTAGCTCAACCCTTAACTGTGAACGTGTCTGATTCTACGGTAATTTGAATTAATATTCCCGAGATGCGATCATCGGGAATGTGCGAACTCCTTGCAATTATAATATACCTATCTAATGTAGGAGGGATAGAGCAATAAATGAAAGTTTCCGTTTTAAAAGTACATTTCGTTTACTCTCATGTAAAGTACCTAACCTAAATACATTGGTTAACCATCAACTATTTAAAAATACCTTGTCCTATTTTAATTTTACAACATTTGGGACACTTATCTGTATATCCTTAGGAATATGCTTTAAGTTTCTCAATCCAGCAGCGCGAACTCGACCTTCCACTGGAATTCGTCATCGCGCCCCTGTCTCTCGCTGCCCGCCGGCCGCCATCTTCCTTAGCCTCACGTTTTCGCCCCATTAATGAGCACATGAAGCTTATAGAAGGCATATTATTTTGGCAGTAAATACACAATTAATTACTAAATTTATAATTAAGATATAACTCATATTACTTATCAATTTAATCGTTAATCAAGTCTCCCATCATCCAATTATTTCCGGTAATAAAACCCACCATTCATCAAATCTCTCCTTGATTAACTTACTTATAATTAATAACTAATAATAATAATTCATTATAATTATTATTAATAACACTTTACTCTTATTACAGCCTGAATTTCCTGAATTTTATAATTAACTAAATTTGAAGGAAGTAATATGAAACCGGAAGTTCGGCCAACCTATATTTGAAGTATCAAAACAATAATACTCGCAATAATTATATGCATTACATTAATATCTTATTTAAAGACATTAATCATGACAAATTCGTATTTTAATTAATTAAGAGTCATCAGACAATGATTCCGTACGTTTTATGACAGTTTAAATGAGACGATATTTTATAATTTATACATGTATTGTACCATACATATTATACATTATAACAATAGTTACATTTTCAGCTCTAAGCATTTTAGAAACTATTTTTAATATTTTTTTGCCGTATAGCGTGTATTTAGGGCCAATTGCACAGACCGTGAGCTAAAATTAACTCGAGTTAAATCATAGAAATATATTAGGCATCACGACAAGGTTTGAGGGGGAGTGAAAAGCTGTGTTTGTGATTACTTAGTAATTTGTGTTTGTGGCTAGTAGTGAGTAATTGTTACAAATAGTCATACATAGTGCGAATCTAAAGATTGTTTATTAGTGAAGAGTTGAAGACCATTAATTGTCTGTCCGATGTATGTTGTACTTTGCTATCAATGTTTAATGTGCCGTTGGTTTTCCACATTGACTTATACCTACCTAGTTTTCCATTTTAAGTAAAATAAAAATAAATAAAATATTATGTGGCGTTTTAGTGATTTATCACGGGCACGGGTTATCTTGGTGCAAGTGATGTGCTGCAATCATTGATAAGTCAATGGCTGCAATAAAAAAACATTTGGCTGAAATTATGGTTTAGGAACGCACCCACTTGATATTTGACAGGACAGTGCAGGGTTGCCAGATTGTTGTTTTTTCTCGCAATTATGGGGGGGAAAATTTGGTTGTTGGGGAATTGGGTAAGTGGCTGGCTTTGCTGGGGAAAAGTTTTAAAGTTATGACAAAATAATAAAGGGTGAGATATGGCTTAAAAGCCCGTTGCGGATATCAGCTGACTGCTAAAAGTCAACTCAGAAAACGTTAAATATAAAATGTAATCATGTCTTCTAAAGTGGTCTTGTTTATTGTCGTTTTTTTTAAACCTTAAAAATCTAATATTAGAAGAAAAAAATTTGGGCGTAAAAAAATATCAATCTGGCAACCCTTGAGCAATGGATGACAGTGACAGACTGACGTTGACGTAACGTTGTTGACGTATGGTGTGTGGAGGAAGAATTGTTTATTTGTTTCGTGAATTTACGTGATTATGTTCCGTATGGCCGTGTTTGCATCCAAAATATCGTGCAGTAGAGAATCTTCAATGGTAGACAGTCGCGCGCGGTAGGAAAGGTCGCTAGGCATGGGCGCCTCGCCGCCGGCAGACCGCTACGAGCGGCGCCTCTACGCGGCGTTCCAGGCCTTCGACGAGGAGGGCGCGGAGGCGCTGCCGCGAGGCGCCGTGCTAGCGCTGTGCGATGCCTTGCAGCTGGAGGAGCGCGGCGCGGCGCTCGCGGACAGGCTGTTCGGCGCCCCTCCGGCGGCGGCAGGCGGCGAGGGCGCGCCGGCGGCGGAGCCTCGCGTCACCTTCGCGCAGTTCCGCGGCGGGCTGCTGTCCGTGCTCGGCGCGGAGCAGGGGCAGCCCGCGCCCGACGCGACGCACAGCGACGACGACTCGTCGGGCCGCGAGGTCGCGCCCAAACTCGTGGTCGGCGCCAAGCGGTACGGGCGGCGGTCGCGGCCCCCGCGCGCGGCCAGCGCCCCCGCCGCCTCGCGCGCGCCCCCGCCTGAGGAGCCGCCCTCGCCGCCGCTGGCGCCGGGCGCGCGCCTCGACTGCGCGCGCGCGCTGGCGCTCTGCCGCCGCCTGCGCATGGACGGGCTCGACCGCGGCCTGGTGGAGCGCATCTTCGAGGCGGCGCCGGCCGCGCACACCACCGTCGGCGAGTTCTTCGACCGCCTCAACTGCTCGCTGACGAGCTCCATCGCGGCCGCGGCCGACGCGCCCGGCGGCCGAGGCGGCGACGCGCTGCCCGCCGAGCTCGTGGCGGACGCGTGGGAGGGCGCCGGCGTGCCCCGGCCCCGCGGCCTGCTGGCCGAGCTCGGCTTCGGCGGCGAGGACGGGCTCGTCGGCGGCGCCGAGCTCGAGCGCGCGCTCGACGTGGAGCTCGGCGCGGCGGCGGGGGCGGGCGAGGCGCGCGCGCTGCTGCTGCCCGCCGCGCTGGCGCTGGCCCGCCTGCGGCTGCAGCGCGCCGAGGCCGAGGCGAGGGACGCGCGCGCCGAGCGGGACCGCCTGCGCGCCTCCGCCGGAGACTCCGAGCGGCGGCTGCGCGCCCTCGCGCACGACGTGGACGAGAGTCAGGCGCGCCTCGAGGCCGAGCTCGCGGCCAGCCTGCGGCGCGCGGAGGCCCGGCACGCGGAGGCGGCGCGCGCGGCGGAGGCCGAGCGGCGGGCGGAGCGCGAGCGCCTGGGCGGGCGGTGCGCGTCGCTCGAGGGCGAGGTGTCGCGGCGCGCGGAGGCCGAGGCGCGGCTGCGCGCGGAGGGCGGGGCGCTGCGGCGGCGGGCCGAGGAGGCCGAGGCGCGCGCGGCCGCCGGGGAGGAGCGCGCGGCCGCGGCGGAGCGCGAGCGCGCGCGGCTGGCGGGCGAGGCGGGGCGCGCCGCGGCGGCCGCGAGCGCCGCGCCCGAGGCGGAGGCGCGCGCGGCGGCCCTGGAGGCGCGCGTGGAGCAGCTGGCGCGCTCGGAGCAGGGGCTGCGCGACCGCTGCGACGAGCTGTGCGCCGCGCTGGAGGCGGCGGGGCGGCGCGCGCCCGGCGGGGACGGGGCGGAGGACGCTCCCGCCGCCTCGTGGCGCGAGGAGACGGGCGCCGCCGGTCACGACGCGGAGGCGCAAGCACCCGACCGGGCGATGGAGGTCAGTAGAATAATTCGCTCCCCACAGGTGTTCCAATATTTGTTTAGCTAGTAATTTCGGTACTGCTTCTTTCTGCCTTTGAAAATTTCTGCCAATTCTCTCCTCTTTCAACTCTTCTCCCAACTCTCCCCCGGGCGTGGCATATGCTTCCTATCCTCCCCCACGAAATCGTGATCACGATATCCTTCCTATCCTTTGTTTTATCTATTTAATCCCTGTGTAATGTGTTGTGCAGGTGCGTGTCGAGTGCGCCGGGTGCGCGGCGGCGGGGCGCGAGGTGGCGCGGCTAGCGGAGCACGCGGGGTGAGTGCGCGGCGCGGGGGCGGCGGGCCGCACTGGCAGGGACGGGTTGACGCGGGGGGCCGGCGCCCCGGGGGGACGAGTGCTCGGGGGACGGACCCAATGGAGACCCAACACACACAACGCAACGGGAGACGTACAACACTCGGCAAAAAGACAACGTGTGAACATCCATTTTTACCCAAAGCATAGAAAACAATTAGTGGTCGTTGGGTCGGCCATATTGGTATGCCCGGGCAGCTGTGTGTGCATAACAGACGTTTCCCATTCGCTCAGCGCGCTGGAGTGCAGCCTGGAGGCCATGCGGCTGGAGTACGAGCGCTGCGAGGAGTACTGGTCCGCGAAGCTGGCGGAGGAGCGTAGTGTGCAGGCGGCGGAGCAGCGCGCCGGGGACCAGCGCCTGGCCGAGCTGGCCGCGCGCGTGCGCCAGTACGAGCAACAGTTCGCGCCAGACACCGACACGCCCGCCCACAGCAGGCTGCCGCCCATAGAGGAGCGCGCCTCGCTCGAGGCACAGGTACTTTGTTGGAAAACCAAATGCAATTAATTTTTTTTTGTACAAAAAGTAACATAATACAAAACTCGATAGCCAATAACAAGTTTTCACTGTTAGGTTATAGACTAAATTAACAATATCAATCACTTAAGGCTTCGTGAGCGCGTGTTTTCAGTTTTTCTGCGAAGGCTACGACATTAACTACTAAAATAAACTGCTGTGTTTCAGAAATGTTATTTTATTCAGGAAACACAGCCATCGGCAATGTTAAAAGAAACCTAATTACTATCTATCTATCGGTCTATAGTCCTATACATAACTTAACAATCGAATATTACATAAGGTCACACACATGGGGCGCTGATTTTATTTTTACATATTGGGAAGACAGTTATCAGTCAATGAAGCCCATTGACATGCCATTATGCTGAGGCAGCATGCCTGTTTCGGCGCTGCACACCAGTCTGTTATATTGTTACCTGATTACGCAAGAAGGAGGGTTATGTTTTTCAAATGTATGTATTTGTGTATGTCTAATTCTTAGTCCCGCCCTGCAGCCTAAACGCCTTGATGGATTGTAACATACGAGGTGTCGTTAGATTCGTCTGGATTGTAGGAGTGACGTAGATAGCGAACTTAAGATATAAAAATTTAATCAAAAGGGGTGAAATTTTTGTTTTTTTTAATAATTTCTGCTTCTTTGATTTTAAATGTATGTGTTTATTTGTTAATTAGTGTGTTTGCGCGGTGGGCTGTCTGAATAACTGTGTTATGGTGAATTATCCCCAGGTGTCCGCGCTCGAGGACGAGTTCGCCGCGTTCCGCGCGTCCGCGGCGGCGCAGCTGTCCGAGCGCGAGGCGGCGCTGCGTCGCGCGCGCGCCCGCCGCGCCTCGTGCGCGCAGTGCGCCCAGTGCGCGGCGCTGTCGTGCGCGGCGCGCGAGGCGCGTGCGTGCGCGGCGCGCGAGGCGGGCGCGCTGCGGACGCGGCTGGCGCGCGCGGACGCGTGCGTGGGGCGGCTGACGGCGCGCCTCGCGGCCGCGGACATGCTGGTCAAGGAGCTGTACGTGGAGACGTGCCTGCAGCCGGCCACGCACAGGCGCATGTGACACAGGGACACAGGCACAGGTGACACAATGAACACTTCATACTGGTATGGAATACTGATAGGTATTATGTCCCTGTTGGGCCAATGACTCTACTGTTACGACTTCAACTGTACTGTTGCTAGAAGGTTTATGGGGTTGAATAGAAAATGCAAGATAAAGTTCACTGTACATATTGTTAGGAATTAATTGTAGAATTTGTCCAAACCTTACTTTCTTATTCCTGATTTGCCGGTGTATAATAAAACCACGTGAATAATGATGCGCGGTAATCTAGTTTTGTATAGGTTTAAGTGACAGTGCCAGATTCTGCCCCACCATTAACCGCATGATGTACAGTCGAAGACAGAGATAAGTATACAAGGGGCCGCAATAAGGTTGAGATTTTCTTAAAAACTGCTGGACCGAATTTAATAATTATTTTTACAGTTACATAGTTTTAACTTTTATCTATCAAACAGTGAAAGAATTTTTGCAATAGGTCAAGTAGTTTTTGAGAAAATCTCAACCTTATAAACTCTCCTGTACACCTTTCTCTGTGTTCCACCGTACAAGATAACGAATAATTGTAAAAATATCTCCGTTTTTTAATAAAAATATTGGTTTAAAATAAAGTTTTGTAGAATTTGCGTCGCAATCAATTTTAAAAGTTTTTGTACGTTTTTCTCTTAGTTTTTCCGCTAATCATTCTTATATTGTAACGTGACATATTTTTTTTATTGTGGGCCCACCATCAGACAATGTAACAGATAGTGCTGAGCGTTGAACATTAAGAAATGGAGGCGAGTTATTCATTGTTTTTGTTATCATTTCTACTACTTTCGCAACTCTTACTGTTTATGATTATGCAATATGAAATCTGCAATAAGTCCCCAATAAATTGATAGATACAGCTTCAATGTACACGCAGTTTTGTATAGGTGGGGCAAAGCTCCATTGAAATCTGGCAATGTCATTTACATTATAGGTTTAAATTTACATTTAAATTAAATATAATTATGTGAAAGGTGGCAATAAATAATTTTTTATAATTTTTTCACCCTTTAATTGCGCAGGCGTGCCGGCGGCGGCGGGCTGTCCGCGCGCACCGCGCACCGCCCGCGCCAGCTCGGCGCCCGCGCCGCAGCCACCGGCCGCGCCCGGGGGACGGCCGCGAGGCGCCCGCGCCGGACCGACACAATCGACAACAGACTATACAGGGGACCTCAGTAAGGTCGCAATTTGCTCAGGCAATACTTGACGGTATAGAAAAAATATATCACTAGTAGATAGTTTAGTTAGATAAAAAATTTAAAAATGACTTAAGTGGTTTTTGAAAATATGTAACTTGAGTGAGTCTACCTGCTGCGTGTGAGAGCGTCTCTGCGTAGTGCCTAGAGCCAGTGACGTGATGTGCCGCGAGTAGGCCGCGGCCGCGACTCGGCGGTCAGACACACAACGTAAAGGCCACGTAGTACGTATTACTTATGTAAAGTAATAAGAATAATGTACATGACTTGTATAGAGTATATATTGCAATAAAGTGACGAGTGCAATGCACACTGGTGTGTGATGTCGCCAATGAAACAGCGCTAACAGAATATATAATGTTTTATTATTCACAAACTCAAACAACACTTGGGCAAGGAAGCCCCTATCTAATTTATAATGTCTGGTGAAGAATGACTTCCACAGACAGCTGGGAGCGCGAGTTTGGCGTGAGTTCGCTCTTACAACTGGCAAAATGGAATTTGCCAGTTGTAAGAGCGAGCTCACGTTAAGCTCGCGCTCCCAGCTGTCTGTGGATGTCGTCCTGAAATGTAACTAGCTGTGACTACAATAAGAGGGCCAGCCAGGTGGCATCGACTTTAGTTAACGCCAGTAGAACAGAATGAAACATGTCAGTATTGACATTATTGCCAACAAAAAAGCAATTTCTAATCCCATCTATTTGTCTTTCTGTTCTACCTACCAGCGTTTTTGTGGAGACATTATTTTTTTTAAATTAAGTAAGTACTTACCTAATAGTAAATACATTTTTACTTGTCAAAGACAGAGCTTAGTGTATAGGGAGCCTCAATAAGGTTGAGATTTTCTCAAAAACTACTGGGCCGAATTTAATAAATATTTTACAGTCACATAGTTTTAACTTTATCTATCAAACAGTGAAAGAATTTTTGCAATATGTCAAGTAGTTTTTGAGAAAATCTCAACCTTAAAACTCTCCTGTACACCTTTCTCTGTGTTCCACCGTACCCAGTCGCCCCGCGCCCCGGCCGCGGACACATTGGCTCGGCTCGAGTGGCGGCTGCACGGGGCCCCGGGGCGCTGGACCTATACTACGTACGCGGTAAGAAAATAGTGAAAAAAAGAGCACGTCTATCCACGGTTGACAAATTAGATGACTTGGACAAATGTGCCATAAGAAGGAAAGTTGAAAAAAATTCTTATTGAACTTTCTTTCTTATGGCCCATTTGTCTAAGTCATCTAATTTGTCAACCGTGGACAGACGTGCTCTTTTTCCACTATTTTCTTAACGCGGACGTATTATAGTGGGAACGGTCTAGTGAGATAACATACAATAGAGCTCCGGAATCCGCCGTGACTGAACCAGGGCATACTCTCCCACATTGCAACAAATCTATGGTTGAATTGAAAATCAAAATCAGTTTGTTGAGCTTGGGTGCCTGGTGGTGAATGATGTCCCGTGTGTGCGGCGGTATGTTGTTGCGTGCCTGCTGCGTGTCTGCTGCGTGCCTGCTGCGTGTTGTCTGCGCGGCGGCTACAGGTACATGCCGTTGACGAGGTAGTCCGCGTCGTGCTGCGCGTGTCGCGGCCGGCGGCGGCGGGCGGCGCGCGCGCGACACGCCCACACCCACAGCACGCACGCGCACATCAACACACCTACACAACACAACATACGTCACACATAGTTACACATGATACCATCTTAAATACACCTAGGCTCGGGGTTCTCTTGAAAATGGCGGGAAACGACGGTTGCTAAATTATTTGATGATTTTTGTTATAATGTCTCCAGTGGCTATTTTGTGTTTAACACCACGTGAAGTTTATCAGAAAATGTTCGCGAGTGATATGGTGAATTTATTGGATAATTTAAGCAAGATAATAAATAAAATAAATAAGATCTGAAGTTTCAAGCTTTTATCAAGAGTCCCCGCTCCGAGCTCGGGAGTGAACGTGACTGTCGAGCTGCTTCGTCCAGAGTGACGACGCTACGGCGACTCCTCTGGATGAAGACATGAATACTATTATAATATTGAATTTTCAGTAACATGACATTGGCAAATGACGAACTGTCGAGTCCATTAATAAAATAAATAAACTAGGCTTGTGCCAGACTAAGGCCGCTAGTCATAGACAATTTTGAGCGCAAACTCGGCGTGAGTTCGCTCCTACGACTATGCATCTATTGGCCTTAGTGACTAGATAATCGAACTGACTAAGTCTTGGTTGCCACGTCTGTGAGGGTTACCGGTACAGTCCATTCCGCATCGTGTGTACATGTGGTCTGTGCGTGCTCTGTGTGTAGGTAAGTAGCACCTAGTGTGTGCGGTGCTGTGCGGTGTGCTGCACTCACCCAGCACGAGCAGCAGCACGGCGGCGGGCGGGTGCTCGCTGCGTCCGCCCGACACGGAGCGCGCCGCGTCCGCCCCCGGCCCCGCCCCGGCCCCCGGCCCCGGCGCGGCCCCGGCCCCGGCGCGCACGGACGCGGCCGCGGGGGGCGCGGCGGGGCGCGCGGCCGCGCCGGCACCGCTCCCCGCACCCTGCGCGCGCACGGGGGCGACATCACTCAACATGGAGACCACGGATGTAGACAGTAAAGAAAAACAAAAGAAATGACAATGCCAGATTCCAATGGAACTTTGCCCCACCTACAAAACTACGTGACCATTTAAGCTGTACCTATCATTTTGTTGGGGACGTATTACAGGTTTCATATTGCATAATCATAATCAGTATCATTTTCTACTACTCTCGCAACTCCTATAGAAGAATAATAAAGACAATGAATAAATTGCTTCGATTTCTTACTATTTTCTGAATTCTTAATTAAGCTGTTTTTTTCGAATAGCAAATTGTACAACTTGCGGTTGATGGTGGGGCAGAACCTGGCATGGTCATTTCTCCGTTACCTAAGCTATCGTGTTAAGGACAACGACAAATCTTACGGATACGACTGTATGTAGGAAACATCACTTTCTGCTCCTGGTTAAACATCGCGAAATTGCGGATTCGGTATTTCTGCTCAAAATTACTTAAAATTATATTGACTGCCTTGAACTTCTATCAAAAATTTCACTATTGTTACAAAGTTTATCATAGTGCTGAGATGAGTGGTGTAGTGTAGGTATGTGTGCGTGCAAATAGTGCTCGATATTGTTAATTTAGTCTATAATCTAACAGCGAGAACCTGTAATTGGCTATCTGTTTTATATTGTGTCACCTACTACCCTCTGTATATTGTTGTTGATTTTCCAATAAGTTAAAAATAAAATAAATAATAATAGTGCTGAATGAAGTGTTCATATCATAAGTAAGTATATCAGATATTTATCAGTGAAGACCTTTAATTGGCTATCCGAAGTATATTGTGCTCTGATATTGTTGTTTGGTTACGCATCATAAGGCCGAAAGTTCATAAGACCGAATTTCATAAGGCCGACGTATAAAACATCGAAAATCATAACACCGAAAGTTCAAAATGCCGATACCCGAAATACCAAAAGCTCATAAGGCCGAAAATTAAATGACCGAAAGTTCATATGGCCGAAAGTTCATATGGCCGAAAGTACATAAGACATGCAGTTCATAATCCCGAATATAAAAATGTTGGCGTTGACACTTACTTTTGACTATGCAAACATTTACGTTGTACAGTCAACAGCAGATCAATGGTAACACTTGCAATACGATTTCAATTCTTAAGGCGCAAATAATAAGAACTGTCAAAAGTAAAAAGTGTTAAGATTGATCTGCTGTCGACTGTACCTACTTATAGATACAATTTTAGCTGTGCCTACTTGTTAATTCAAAAGTAAACAGTGAAGTAAGTCTTCAGATGCAGGTATATTAATCGTCAGGATTTTTGTCTTCGGGATTCTAAACTTTCGGCCAAATGAACATTCGGGATTTTAACCGTCGGCGTTTTAACCTTCGGCGTTTCAAGCTTTCGGTCAAACGTACATTCGGGATTTTAAACTTTCGGCCAAATGAACATTCGGCGTTTTGATATTCGGCCTTTCGTGCGTAGGTCTTATGAAATTCGGTCTTATGAACTTCGGCCTTATGATGCGTAACCTGTTGTTTAATGTGACGTTGGTTTTCCATTGCAATTATTTTATTTATTTATTTATTTTATTTTTAATTGGAAAACTAACGGCAATTATCAAAGGGTAAGTTACACAATTACAGGTTTTCGCTGTTAGATTATAGACTAAATTAACTAGGTATATCAAACACTTAACTAGGCACTATTTGCACTCACACACATACCTACATTACATCACTCATCGAAAAACATTAAAATAAATAAGTACTTAAATAAAATTAAAAATAAATGTTACGCCCGGTGTCGAGTGCACTCACTCCTGATGTGACTGCGGGTCCTGGCGCGCCCGGGGCTGGGGCCGGCGCCGGGGCGGGCGGGGCCGGAGGAGGCGGCTGCGGCGCGGGGCGCTCCAGGCCGAGCCCCTTCTTGGCCGAGTCGTGCAGCCCCTGCTGTCCAGCCCCGCCCCCAGCCCCGTACTCGGGCGCAGTCTCGGGCATCGTGCGGACCCCGCCCCCGCCGGCCCCGTACGCCGACACACCCTGCGCACACGGCAGCTCACGGTGAACACACAGGAATATAATGCAAGGAGCTAGCAGGACACGAACTCGTCCGACGGGCGCTCACCGGCGTCAGGCCGACGCGCGGCGCGGCCCCGGCCTCCGCCCCCTGGCCGGCGGGCGCGGGCACCGGCCACGCGCGGCCCCACTCGCTCGCCCCGGCCCCGCCACCGCCCCCGCCCCACCCGGCGCCATCCAGCCCTGACCACACACAGCAGTTTAGTTAGTTCGAGCTCAGCCCCGAGCAGGTGAGGTATGCTTGCCGCGCAGCCAGCTGGAGCTGGCGGTGTTACCTGGCGGGCCCGGGGGCGGCGGCCAGGCGCGGCGCCAGGGCGAGGGCGGCGGCTCGAAGGCGCTGTACTGCGGCGCCTCCTGCAGCAGCCCGCCGCCGTGGCTGAAGATGTGCGGCGCCGCGCCCCCGCCGCCGGCACCATCTGCGCACACCACACGCGTCACTCGCGGCCCCGGCCCTCGCCTCGGCCCCTCACCTCGGCCGCTGCACTCACCCGCGTATCTGGGCGGCGGCGGCAGCGCCTGCGCCAGGCGGTGCGGCCAGCGCGCGCCCGCCATGGCCAGCTCGGCCGCGGCCGCGCTCGCCGCGCTCAGCTCGGCCTCGGCCTCGCCGGGCTCCCGCTGGGGCGGCGGCGGCGGGGCCGGGGCGGGCTCGGGGCGCGCGGGGGCCGAGACCGGGGCGGAGGCAGAGGCGGGGCAGCCCAGCTCCTTGTCCTCGTCGCTGCCGTCCTTGCACTGCGGCACGCCGTCGCACGCGTTGTACACGGCGATGCACTCCCCGCCCGCGCGACACGCGAACTGGTAGCGGCTGCAGCGCCCGCCGCCCGCACCCGCTGCACCCGCACCCGCCGCACCCGCAGGGCCTGAGGGACGCGGGGAGCGCACAGTGAGGACGGGGGGCGCGCGGGCCTTCAGCCTATCATCATCAGTCTCCTGCTGGACGCGCCTTTTCACAAAGCACACGATTTTCTGCCTTTTACATCCTTGCCAGACATCTGTCGCGAGTCATCCCTCCATCTGGCGCGGGTGCCTCGGCCCCCCGCGGCGCCCTATACTCACGCGGTGTCGGCGGCTGTGTGTGCGGCAGTGTGGGGGGCGGCGTGCTGCTGCTGGAACGTGACGGAGCAGCGGGTCAGAGAGGTGGCTGATGGGGGCGGTGCCTCGCGCGCAGCCAGTGGGTACCTGAGCTGTGCGGGCGCGGCCGGTGGCGGGGCCGGGGGGGCCGGCTGCTGCATGCGCTCCTGGTCCTGCAGCTCAGCGAGGCGGCGGCTGAGCGCGAGCACGCCGCTGCTGAAGTTTGAGTGCTGCGTGAACTTGCAGCGGAAGTCCTCGGGCGGGCCGCAGTTGAACAGGTAGCAGCTGCCCGGGCTCTGGGGGCGCACGGTACTCGCATCATACGGGCTGGAGCCACAACCATACCCAAACGGGGCTGATGCAGGGTATACTGGAGCCCTTCTACTGGCTCCAGGGATTATTAAACTCGGTAGTTAGGTACGTTTTACATTGACTAATGTCGAATAGAGAGTCTAGTAGGTTTTTATTTGTTATTCTATGTATCATATGCGTATGCGTAAATAAAGCACCTCTCCCGCCGACGGAGAAGCAAATACCGTGATCCTTGGTGAACCGCCTTGCGCCGACAGATGATAGGCATCTATGGTAATATTTAAATTTTATCTAATTATGTAAGTAATAATATGTTCTTTGCTAGTTATAAGTTTAATTTAGGGAGCTATAGGTTTATATTCTTTTTGTTGTTGTTGTTGTATAAACTACATATATATTATTATTAGGTATAACCGTTTGTTCTGAATAAAATAAATAATGGTTCTGCGGCTTTTTAAAAAAAAAAATCTCACCAACTTCGAAAACCTCAACTGTCGTATTCGTAGATAGCAGTTGGTAGTTAGCGAGATAACTCGTATCACATCGCGACACTCACTCCGCCTACGCCTGCTGAATTTACTCGTAGATTTGTATGTAAACCTAGAGAAGGAGAGAATTGAACCCAGATTGTAAACAAACAAACAAACAACAACTTATACTCAGGTGCTACAGGTTTGTTGTGGTAATGTCTGTCATCCTAGTGGTCTCGCTGGAGTGTATCCGTCGTGAGGTGCGTGCAGGCGTGTCTGTCTGTACCTTCTCCTCGTACACGAACACGTCGCACGCGTCCGTCTCGCAGCACAGGCGTCGGCACTCGCGTCGCGCGCCCACGTCCAGCTCGGCGAGGTAGCGCGCGCCCATGTCGCGCGACTCCTCCGTGCGGATGATCTTGTCGCGCTGCACGTCGAACCGCGCCGCGCACGCGCCGGGGTCCAGCTCGCGCGCCCGCGCCGCGCCAGGCCAACGCGCCGCGCTCAGACACAGCCACACGCAGACAGACGATAACAACATCGTCACTCACTGACTGGCGGCTGACTGGGACTGACACGATCACACGACACGGGCCCGCACGCTCGATAGCGCCGCGCGTGCGCACTGCGGCGCTGGAGGTGTGGCCCCCTCCCCCCGGCCCCCCGCCCCCCTCGCATTACAACAACAACGCCGCCGCCGCCGCCTCGGCAACAGTGTGGCCGACTGTCTGTACAGTACACACGGTGCGTCGGCCGGCCGGCGGCGGTGCCCGCCCCGGCCCGGCCTCGGGCGCGCGGTGCACTCCACTCGCCATGACGTGCGGGCGAGTGGGCCCCGCGCACTGCGCACTGGGCCCGGGTGCGCGGCGCGGGGCGGGGCGGGGCGGGGCGCCGGGTGCACGGCGGCGGGCGGCAGTGCGTGCCGCAGCGGCCCTGGGTCCGCCGCGCCGCAGCCGCCCGACACCAGCCCGCCGCCCACCAGCCGCCAGCCGCCCGCAGCTCATGTCGCCGTTCTTCAGGATCCGCAGCAGCGTAAGTACGACCAGCTGCCCGACGCGACCGTGCACGAGCCGAGCGAATAGAGCCATTCGACGCCCAATACGGGACGGGGCTCCGAGTGCAAGGAAGCTTAGATATACCTAGCTAGATTCACAAATGCATAGGTGTAGTATACAGGTACCTATACAATCGGCTACTTGACGGCGGCCCTTCTGAATGTATTGGGCGCGTGTGTCGAGTTGCCCGGAGCTGTTAGTTTTCTCATACTTAGGTACATCTATCTATAGGTAGGACAAACATTTGTGGCACAATGAGTGATAGTTATGTTATGCCCAGCGTCGTGTAGGTACACAGAGAAAGGTGTACAAGAGAGTTTTTAAGGTTGGGATTATCTCAATGCAAAAATTCTTTCACTGTTAGATAGATAAAAGTTAAAACTATGTAACTGCAAACGAATTATTAAATTCGCTCTAGTAGTTTTTGAGAAAATCTCAACCTTATTGAGGCCCCCTGTATACTTATCTCTGTCTTCGACTGTACCTACGAGTAGCGATTACCAACTACTAGTGCAGTCGCATATCGCAGCTAATACAACAATAGGTACAAAAATCGAGTGTAGCCCAGCGGTGTGTGCCCGCCGGGTGGCCCCGTGTGGCCGGCCCCGGGGCCCACCGCACGCACTGAGTCCGCCCGAGAGTGATATCGCGGCGGTGATGGGGGCTCCGCCCAGCATAGGGTCCGCCCCCGGGGCTCCTGGCGCTCGTCGGGGTCCGTGAATGAGTATCAGTCCCTGACTGAGCCCCTCCTGTTCCCAGAGCATCCGCCGGCCCCCCCGCGCCGCGCCGGCGGGCCAGGGCCCCCGGGCCGCGGGGCCCCCGCGCCCGGGCCGCCGCCGCCGCGAGGGGGGCCTCGGCGCGCACGCTGACGAGGAACCCACGCAGGTGCGCGCCCACACCGCACGGGGACCCACAGGAGCGGCCCCTGCGGAGCCCTGCGCGCCGGCTCCCGTGCCCCGCGCCCACTGACCCGGGCCCGGCCGGACGGAGGACGAGGCGACGCACTAATCCGCCGCCGCGCCGTGCTCTTTTTGTACCGCCCGGGGCACGCCGTGTGTCCCGAGGGCCTTCTTCGCCACCTCCCGGGCATGGTGTTGCAGGCACTCGTGTGGCGTCTGGCGGACCGCCGCCGGCCCCAGCCCCGCGCCCCGCCCCGCAGCCCCGCCGGACCGACCGGACCCGCGCGATGATAAATGAACGACTCTTTGTTTGGTCAATCAAAACCAAGGTACCGCGATATACCCACGTATTCGTTATCATTTCCATTTTTACAAATGGCTGCAATGCATTGCTACAGTATTGTTGCACGTTTTAATAGACGATAGAGGAGCGCAGCAATGTATACCGCCCTTGTGTCAAAGTGAAAACGACGGATGTAGGATTGATTGAACTTCGCGGTATGTGTGTGTGTGTGTGTGTGTGTGTGTACGCTGGCTCAGTGCAGTGTTCATTCATAACGGGGTCCGAGGCGAGGCGTCCCATTCGCTCGTTCCGTTATCCGTTCCGACTTCAGTCCGTCCGGCTCGGTCCGTGAGTGCGGGTGTGTCGTACGTACGTACGCCGTCCGTGTGGTGTAGCTAGCAGCGAGTGCGTGGTGCCGTGTTGTGGTCCGGTCAGACTGCAGGCAGAGGGCGCAGTGTGTGTGTGTGGAGGGAGGGCGAGGCGCGCACCCGAGCCCCGGCCCGCGGGACACGCGCGCGCGCCCGGCGGAGGCTCCGCACACGTAGTACCTACGCGGGGCACTGACCCGCCACCGCCGCCGCCAGGCACTGCCCGCCGGCCCCGGGCCTGTGAGTGCGCACACGCACCCGACGTGCTTCTTTAACCAACATCTGTACGGTACGGGCACATTGCACAGCACCGGTTACCAGTCAGATAGGCTCGGCCTGGCCTGGGAATAACATTGTGAATACCACCCCGCGCACGTCCCACGACTGCCTCGCTGCTGGTAGGTAGTGTTACGCGGTGTCCCTTCATTTGATAAAAAACATATTACAAACCATTCATTTCACAAACAACGTTTGGCAAAATCATGATTCATAAGTTCATCTTTGTACAAAGTAATGGTTCTATAAATAATTCATTTGACAAAACAATTACGAGACAAAGTTTATTTCTTCAAAACATCACTTAACAAACTATTCACTTATTATATACGTTAATAGATAAAACAACGCAAGGCATAAAAACCTTTGACAAAATGCATTGTTTGGTAATTGTAATTTGTTTTTTATCAAATGAAGGGACACCCCGACAACTCTCTAACCAGATCCGACTCGGATGTTTAGGTTCAGAAGGCTCTGGCTTGGAGCGAAGCGCAGCTTCGCTCCAAGCCAGAGACTTCGATGTTAGGTTTTTTTTTTTTTTTATTCAAAAAGCAAGTTTATTTATTAACAATTATACATAAATTTGTAATTTGTTTTTTATCAAATGAAGGGACACCCCGACCAACTCTCTAACCAGATCCGACTCGGATGTTTAGGTTCAGAAGGCTCTGGCTTGGAGCGAAGCGCAGCTTCGCTCCAAGCCAGAGACTTCGATGTTAGGTTTTTTTTTTTTTGTATTCAAAAAGCAAGTTTATTTATTAACAATTATACATAAATTTGTAATTTGTTTTTTATCAAATGAAGGGACACCCCGACCAACTCTCTAACCAGATCCGACACGGATGTTTAGGCTCTGGCTTGGAGCGAAGCGCAGCTTCGCTCCAAGCCAGAGACTTCGATGTTAGGTTTTTTTTTTGTATTCAAAAAGCAAGTTCATTTATTAACAATTATACATATAAAATACCCACTTATTTACCCAATATTTTGTCTAATGGCGACCTTGCAAAAGGAATATTTTGGTCATTTAATCAATTGCAAAATGACGGTTTAGCATTCACATCATTTGCTATGTTAAATATTTATAAAATGGATTTTTGTCAAATGATCACTTTTAAAACGATCACTTTAGTAAATGATAAGTTTGTCAAATGATTACTTTTTCAAAAATAATTTGTAAAATGATCATTTGTCATACGTTTTTTGTCAAACATTAGTGAACCAGTGTTACGCACGTAGCGTAGCGCCGAGCGGCCCGCGGTCGGTGCGGTGCGGTGCGGTGGCGCATGGCGCGGGCGTAACAAACACCTGAGTATGTGTGTGTACACACCGCTATCTGCGCTGCAAACATATCACCATCACGAGTTGTTTACTTTATTACGTAGGTGTTTCTATACTGGTATCGGCCCCGAATAGTCTGTCGGGTGACGTAGGCCCGCTCGGCACGGTACGGAGCGCGCGCACTGGCTGGCTGTGCGTGCGGCGCCGGAGTCCGGACACCGCGCGCCGCCGCTCGGGCACCAGCTCCTACCTAAACCTAGCACGGCTACAGACTGCACCTGTCCTGGCTACCGGATACGTTAAACAATACATACTTATCATTATAGTCAAGCCGTGTGCACAGGAAGGTACCGATCGAGAAGGTATCGTGCGCAGGTGAAACCGCGGCCACATACTAAATAAGGTCTTATCGGATCATAATTACTTACAATTATTGTTTCGTGTCGTGGATCGCGATAAGCGTAGATATCACAGGGATGTACCTATGGGTAGGCATTCAATGCAGGGCTTTGGACACATTCGTACAATTTCCACGTTCGTACAATTCTACATTCGTACAATTCCACATTCGTACAATTCCACATTCGTACAATTCCACATCCGTACAATTTCACATTCATACATTAGATTACTCGATTACATTGCAGAAGCATGGTTAACTATTAAAGAATCCACGAAAGAAACAGAGAAAATAAGATTGTTCATAGAATATTTTGAGAGTCAGTGGATATCCCCAAAAATGGTCCTAATGTTAAGCTGTTACGGCGAACAATACCGTACAACCAACACGCTAGAGGGCTGGCATAAAAAACTAAACCGCGAAATTGGTTCATTAAAGGATTCGTTTCCTTACGTAGTGTCGTTTTTAAAAGAAGAGGCACAACGTAACGATTTTAAAATTTCAAGAGCAATACATAACATAGAGATGAAAAAGAGAAAACCATCACAAAGTGTTAAAAACAAAAAGATTGCTGCAATATTGAATGAATTATTATAAAAAATCACAGTTTTGGAATGCCTAAACAAATTAAGATGTTTATCTTTAATTACACATATAGACAATATTACAGAAGTGAACAGAGATAATGCACACGGAAATAGTACAGATGAATACGGAAATAGTACAGATGAATTACAACGTTTACTAGAAAGCGACTAAGTTTCTTGTTAAGAGAAGTGCCTCTTTTGTGTTATTTTAGTTGTTTACTCTTACTTAAAATGACGCTGTACGTAAATAGAAATTATACGAAAGATTATCTATCCTTGGTTAATGCAGACTCACATAGTACCTATTTGTACGAATTTGGAAAACAATTTAGGAAAAATTGTACGAATGTAGAATTGTACGAACGTGGAAATTGTACGAATGTGTCCAAAGCCCAATGCAGCTATGTGTATAGTACATACACTCACATGTTTTATATACACTGAGTATTAAACATATATAATTTAGACCATTGGAAGACACTGACTCTGCACAGGGTATCCTAGCGTAAGAGTCAGGGTTCATATTGAATGTATTCTATGAAATATACAATTTTTCATAAAACAAATAAGGTAAAAAATACTCGTCACAACCCTGAATTTAACCAAATTCTATATGCCTCGACTCGTGTACGGTCGTTCTCGACACCTTGTATTGTGACCCGCAGCCAGCCCCGACGCAGACTGCGGTCAGTGTGGCTTGCTACAGCAACGCCGCACCATACCACTGGGAAACGCTAACCTGCCTCACTTGTTCATATAGACTGGTGTAAAATTTTGTTTTATTATAAATTAATATTGTTTGGTCGTGCGTGTCACCGGCACGCTACTGACTGTAACTGGCAGTCCACATAGTGAGGTGTTATATGGTGTGGTGTTGTGTGTGACCGAGTGCGGGTCTGGGCGTCGGTCGGGCGGCGAGCGCTCGCTGCGGCGGCGCACTACCCGCCCCGCTGACTGTGGCCCGTGTGTTGCAGAGCCGCGGCTCCGGCACCGCCTCGGCCTCCGCCCCGGCCCCGGCGCCGCGCGCGCCCCGCGACATGGAGTGCGGCGCCGCGCCCCCGCCCCCAGCACCAGCCCCGGCCGCCGCACCGCCCCCGCCCCCGCCAAACGCGTTCCGCACGCGCTCGCCCACCGAGCGCTCGCCGGCCAAGTCGGGCCTACACGTAAACTTCAGTGACAAGGGAGAGGTGAGTGAAGCCCCCACCCCCGCACCCACCCCGCCCCGCACCGGGCCGGGTAGGTACTGACCCCGCCCGCCCCGTGCCCGCAGGTGAAGGAGCGCCGCGAGAAGTTCCTCACGGCCAAGTACGGCAGCCACCAGATGGCGCTCATCCGGAAGCGGCTCGCGGTCGAGATGTGGCTCTACGACGAGCTGCAGCGCCTGTTCGCTGCGCCGCCGCGCCCCGCGCCCGCGCCCCAACACCCGGCGCCCCACCACCCCGCGCCGGACGTGGACGTGGACATAGACGAGCTGCTGGACATGGAGAGCGACGACCAGCGCCGCACACACCTCGCGGTACGCACCAGCTCCAGGGGGCGGGACGAGGCTCTCTATCGTGGCTCACTGAGATCTTAAACTCGTTTCAGATGCTGCTAGCGGATGCCAAAAAACCTCAGAAGGATGTAAATGTGAGTATTAGTATCACCTGCCACCGCCACCGCCGCGGAGTAGACCCGCTCTCGCCTCGCACTCAACACTACCTACAACAGACAACACCCCACACATAACATAATTTTATTTCTTTCAGAATTTTATCAACGAACTGCTAGAAAAAGCGAAGACTCTTTAGGCTGGGAGGCGAGTCGCCGGCCGGCCGGGGGCGGTCGGGCTCCACGGGCCGGCCGGGCACCGTCCGGCGCCGCCCGCTCGGGGCTATTAGCTATAAGTAGGTAATGTGTACGTGAGGCCGGGGGCTGGGGCCGGCGCGGGGAACATATCACGCGGTTGGGGCGGGGCTCTGCCCGGTGGTTCGGACTCTCGTTAACGCCAGTAAAGTAGAAAGAAATATGGGTTTACGTTTTCGTCACCAAAATAAAATGTCGATCCCATAGGTACATTTTATTTTTATTCTATTAGTGTTAACGAAAGCCAAAGCCACTTGGTTTGCGAGGCTGGCTGGCTGGCTGGCTGGTGGCTTGCAGACACCCCGCCTCCGTCTGCACGCACTATACATGCGGGGGGCGCGACGGGGGCGGGGCGCGGGCGGGGCGGGGGGTGTACCGACCTATACATTATATAACCTATTCATAAATACAAGTGTAACAAGTATATTTGATAGCCGCCTGTGTACATGAAATGGGTTCATAATGAATATGTACTGCTGTAGTGCACTGTCCGTATTATACTGTGCTCCGAGCGCGAGACTAGGGCTAGTTTGAGTTCGCTCCTACGCCCGAGTGTCCAGTCCAGTGTCTGTGTGCACGCCAAGTCTCTGGCGGAATCTCTGCGCGGCGCCCACTCAGTGACTGCGGCGCGCTGCAGCCCCTCGCAGCCCCACAAACCTTCGCCGCTCCATACCAAAACTCTGGAAAGCGAGTAGCGTAATAATGGTTTTATACAGTTTATTAGTTACGAGTTACGATACGCTAGATGTAAGTGGCCCGGCTGCAGGCAGGTATAGCAAGCATTGTACGAGTATGTAATGTGCGAGCAGCAGCAGGCACGCCGCCCGTCTTTGTAACCAATAAATCGTTTTACTACTTACAGTTTGTTTGATTCTCACAAGTTGTGGCCATTTTGTTTTTTGCACCTGCAGGAGTAACGGTGAAGGTTGCTCCTACAGCTGTACAAACGCATGAATAACGAGTGGCCATTTTGTTTTTTGCACCTGCAGGAGTAACGGTGAAGGTTGCTCCTACAGCTGTACAAACGCATGAATAACGAGGGCACCATGTCGTCGTGGTGGTAATATGCCAAACTGTAGTATGGCCCCGAGTGAGCAGCCGGCTCCTCCCTGGCGCCGCGTCAGTGTCGCGGTGCCGGTGTGCTCCCAGCTGCCGGCGGCGCGGGGGGGGGGGGGGGGGGGGGGGGGGACCACTCGGGCTATCTTATTGGCGCAATCGGGCCCGATAGGTACGGACAACAGCAGATCAATGGTAACACTTGCAGTACGATTTGAAATGACAATACCAGATTCTGCCCCACCATCAACCGCATTATTTATTTTATTTAATGGGAAAACTTACAGGTTTTTTTTTTTTTTTTTACATTTTCGGAATACCAACAGCTGTAAAGTACAGTCGATGATTTACAAAAAATGTATTATGTTATTGTTATGTGGGTTAGTTTTAGTAAATTATTAATTAGAGTGAAAATTGTGAGTGAAGTTATTATGAACAAGATAACGAATAAATGTAAAAATATCTCCGTTTTTATTAAAATTATTGGTTTAAAATAAAGTTTTGTAAAAACAGCTTAATTAAGAATTCAGTAGTAAGAAATCGAAGCGACTTATTCATTGTCTGTCTTTGTTATCATTTTCTACTACTCTCGCAACTCCTGATTATGATTATGCAATATGAAACCTAATAAATCCCCAACAAAATTTATAATAAAATAATAGGTAGGTACAGCTTCAATGGTCACGTAGTATTGAAGGTGGGGCAAAGGTCCATTGAAATGTGGCAATGCCATTTACGACGCAGATAAGAACGGTCCAAAGTGTTACACTTGATCTGCTGTTGGCTGTACCTGCTCCTGGACTTACCCGCACCGTCGTAGCAACATGCCGGACGCCACACACACGGGCGGGCGCGGCGCCGGCATGCGGCACTCGGCTCGCGTCACTGCACCATTCAATGCCTCGTGTCCAAGGGTGGTCCTTGTTCTCACTGATTCGCCATGCTCCAACACGAGGAATATTTTGTTCCCGTAGTACGCCTGGTGAACCATGGGAATTTCATTTTCCCATGGTCCACCTGGTGAACAACGGGAACTGATTCCTGTCTACGGTCCACGACATGTACTTTACATATTTTGGACCGTTGCGGCGCATAATGTTTTATTTACACATTTATTATATTAAGTAACGAAGTTCCAATATGTTACTAGAGCTAATCTAAAAGGTAGTTAAAAGACCTATAGTTACCTATCAACTCAGTATCAATGTAATATTATACAATAGCAACAATCATATTATTATCTTGACAATAAAATATAAGTAATATAATTTTTGCTAAAGATGTGATACAAAAATGACTAACTAGACAACTGACAGGAAACCCAACGGCATACATCATATACATTGCAATAAAATAATACCAATAAAACGATTAACGTATGAAAATAACAGTTTATTAATTCGAATCCAATAGTCGCAATCTCTCATTGGTCCCACATTCCTCGAGATCCACCTGTAGGCTTCGAGTCGTTCAGTCCCCAACACGTCTCCGCCGGAGCCGCGCGTCGGCCGCCAGCCTCGTCACGTGTGCTCCATGGGCTCCGGCGGTGGTGGTGGTGCTGGGTGCGGGCTCGGCGCCGGCGCCGGCACACTCAGCGGCTCCAGTGCGGCGCGCAGCTCCACGAAGCGCCGCTTGAACTCCAGCCCGCAGCCGCGCGCGCGACGGAACTCCAGCAGCGTCACGTCACCAGCACCAGCGCCCGCCCACGCGCGCATGCGCACCTCCGGCCCGCACTCGATGGCCAGCTGCGGACACACGACACCTCACTCACTCGCCGCTCCCCATCCCCCAGCAGTACACGGCCAGCAGTGGCCGGGCTCGGGGGGCGGGGGTGGGGGGGTGGGTACTCACGTGCGTGTTGGCGACGTGCCGCCACGTGTAGTGCCGGTCGCGCAGTGCGGCGGCGAGCGCGCGCAGTGCGGCCGCCGCGTCGCCGCGCACCCACACGCGCGTCATGCGCCGCGCCGTCGCCCAGCCCTCGGACCCAGACCCCGCACCCGCACCGGCCCAGCCCTCGGCCTGCGTGCCGAGCAGCAGGTCGTCCGCGTGCGCGGGCTGCGAGTAGCTCAGCAGCGCCTCGGCCATGTCGGCCGGGGACAGCTGGCCCCCGCCCCCGTCGGCCTCGTCCCCGCCCCCGCCGCCCGCCGGCTGGGACAGGCACCCGCGCGCCCCCGCACCGCCGCCTGCAACACGCGCACACACATGCTTGGTGCGAGGCGAGGTGGTTGGATATTGGCAATACACTTCGGGGCCTGAGACCAGATCCTAACGAGACGATAAGCTGCAGTTTCCACCTAACGATAGACAGACAAGTTATGTATTTAGGCTGTGTAAGTGGATAGACGAGCTTGCAGCGCCGTCCCGGCCGTAAGGCGCAGATTCATGCAGAGAGATGGCATTTAAGATGGGAGCCGGTCTTGTCACATCACATCATGAATGACTGCTCGCAATGAAATGACTCATCTAAGTGCGGAAACAAAATAATGCCCTGTATACCGAAGACCGAATCAAATGTCTTATTTTGTAAACAAAAACTACCCTACTCTGTAATGTACCCTTTGCTGTATTTATTATTTTTTTGTACTATTTGTGAAAACCTGTAATTGGCTTTGTGTTACTATTGTAGTAAATGTATTCTGTAATAGTTTTGCTGTTGGTTGTCCTGTGAAAGTAAAATAAATAAACATTTTAAGCTGTTCTGTGATTATTACATAGTTATTTTCGCATTATTAGGTTGGATCACTTTATTTTCACAATGATGAACAGGTTCGATTTCTCAGTTCCTTCAGTGTTACATCACAACAGGTAATTAGACGATCATATTTGTTTACAAAATAAGACACTTGATTTCAGCTGCGGTGTAGTGTTATGCGGTTTATAATTATTGGAAAAAGTTAAATAATAAATGAATAAAATAACAATATTACCGACTGAATGTAGTAGCAAATACCTCCAATGGAATGATTAGATACAAAATGTCGTAAATACCATTGGTCTGCCGGCGGCGGGGCGATGGGGAGGCGGCTGCGGGGGCGGAGTGTGGTGCCTCGCGTCCGGCGATATCGCGCGGCGCGGTGCTTTGGTAATCTAGCTTTATGAGGTGGCACGTCACGCAGCTAAATCGCCAAAGCGCCGCGCGGCGCCCGTGAGGCGTGCTGCGTGACGTCACGGGCGGGCGGGCGGCGCCGTGCTGAGGCACGAGGCAGCTCTGAGACTGCGCCACTCAGAGTCACCTAGTACCTGACACGGCGCCGGCCACTGGGCTGTGCTGGGGCCGGGTGCTGGGGGCCGGGGGGCCGGGTGCCGGGGGCTAGGGTACCTGCTAGTGCGGCGCGGTCGTCCGGGTCGTGCGGCGCGGCGAGCCAGGCGTCGCGCGCCAGCTCCTCGAGGCCGGCTCTGCGCGCGGGCTCGGGGTGCAGCGCGCGCCGCAGCCACGCCAGCGCGCCGCCGGCCACACGCCGCCACACGCCCTGCGGCCGCGCCACGCCGCGCCCACACGACCACGCGCTCCACTCCGCGTAGCGCGCGTCCCCGGCGTGCGCGCGCTCCCAGGGCAACTCTAACACACACACACACACACACAACATCATATTCAGAACATGTAAAATAAAATAATTTTTGATTAGGAAACAAAAATGGTTCACTAATGTTTGACAAAAAACGTATGACAAATGATCATTTTACAAATTATTTTTGAAAAAGTAATCATTTGACAAACTTATCATTTACTAAAGTGATCGTTTTAAAAGTGATCATTTGACAAAAATCCATTTTATAAATATTTAACATAGCAAATGTTGTGAATGCTAAACCGTCATTTTGCAATTGATTAAATGACCAAAGTATTCCTTTTGCAAGGTCGCCATTAGACAAAATATTGGGTAAATAAGTGGGTATTTTATATGTATAATTGTTAATAAATGAACTTGCTTTTTGAATACAAAAAAAAAAACCTAACATCGAAGTCTCTGGCTTGGAGCGAAGCTGCGCTTCGCTTCAAGCCAGAGCCTTCTGAACCTAAACATCCGTGTCGGATCTGGTTAGAGAGTTGGTCAGGGTGTCCCTTCATTTGATAAAAAACAAATTACAAATTTATGTATAATTGTTAATAAATAAACTTGCTTTTTGAATACAAAAAAAAAACCTAACATCGAAGTCTCTGGCTTGGAGCGAAGCTGCGCTTCGCTCCAAGCCAGAGCCTTCTGAACCTAAACATCCGTGTCGGATCTGGTTAGAGAGTTGTCGGGGTGTCCCTTCATTTGATAAAAAACAAATTACAATTACCAAACAATGCATTTTGTCAAAGGTTTTTATGCCTTGCGTTGTTTTATCTATTAACGTATATAATAAGTGAATAGTTTGTTAAGTGATGTTTTGAAGAAAGAAACTTTGTCTCGTAATTGTTTTGTCAAATGAATTATTTATAGAACCATTACTTTGTACAAAGATGAACTTATGAATCATAGTTTTGCCAAACGTTGTTTGTGAAATGAAATGTTTGTAATTTGTTTTTTATCAAATGAAGGGACACCAACAAAAATATTGAAATTATTATTATTCATTTGATATCGCCTATGTCACAGTGCTGGTAATTAGTAGTCTAAAACCAAACTATTGCTCGAAGAGCGAAAATTTAAAAAATGTTGTCACTTCTTTTAGTTGAGTGGTTTCACTTCAAACGAGGGACACTTTCCTCTGAAATCTGTATTCTCTTCCACACTGAGCCGTCCTGTGCGCGCCACGGCGGCCGGCGGCGTGCAGCGAGCGGCGTGCAGCGGGCGTGCGGCGTGCGGCGTGCAGCGGGCGAGCGGCGTGCAGCGGGCGAGCGGCGCGACTCGTAACTTCGGTACCGTAACTTTAGGCAAGGGGCAGTACGCCTACAGCTAGGATACCAAAGAACCGAGCCGCGCCATCAGTACCGGCGGCTGGCGGGCTTGCTTGCTGGCTGGCTTGCTTGGTGTGTGTCTTGCTGGGTGCGGGCCTGCGGCGGGAACACCTGTATCCACTCACCGCCGGCCAGCATGGCGAGCAGCACCACGGCCGCGGCCCACGCGTCCGCCGGCTGCGCGCGGTAGGGCCGCGCGGCCGCGCACAGCACCTCGGGCGCGCAGTACGGCGGCGTGCCGCACACGCGCGACAGCCGCCGCTCGCGCGCGCCGTGACGGAACACGGTCGCCAGCCCGAAGTCGGAGATCTTGATGCGGTCCTCGGCGTCCAGCAGCAGGTTCTCGGGCTTGATGTCCCTGTGCGCCACGCCGCGCGCGTGCAGGTAGCGCAGCCCGGCGGCCAGCTGGCGCCAGTACGTGCGCGCGCGCGCCGCCGCCATGCCGCGGTCGGGCTCGATGCGCTCGAACAGCTCGCCGCCGGACGCGTACTCCAGGAACAGGTAGTGCGCGTCTCCGTGCGCGCGCGCGCCCAGGCACCGCAGCACGTGCGCGTGCCGCAGCGCCCCGTGCAGCGCCGCCTCGCGCCGCCCGGAGCCGCGCACGGCCTTCAGCGCCACGGCCGCGCCGCTCCCGCGGTGCACCAGCAGACGCACCCTGGACAACACACGACACGGGGAGAGTAAACAACACGGACACTCATCTCGCACTGCGCCTGCGGATTCGGTTCATACATTCAAAATCGAATTGGACAATTATCATTTGGACACTCTTTTTTGGCATGTATGTATGTACATAAAGCACATTAAGCGCATATTCACAGACGAATTCTTTGGACCCGCAGCGCAAGCGACAACTTATGCTACCGGACAATAACGCTCAATCTTTTTTTTTTTGGTTTTTGTTTATTTGTATGTTTGTTTGTTATTTTTACTCTCTAGCTTATAAGGTTTTCATATCAAGTACTTATTTGCGAATACCTATTACTGGCTGCGTTGAAAATTGTTTTTGTAAATCATCGACTGTACTTTACAGCTGTTGGTATTCCGAAAATGTAAAATAAAATAAATAAATGTCTATTGGCTTTATTCCAGTACAAAATATATTTATTTATTTATTTATTACAACTACAATATCTTCACAGGTATCCCCAATACAATATAAAAGGTCCACCGTTGTGTTACACACAAGTAGTTGATTTATTGACTGTGCATCAATTTAAAAAAAGCCTGTAATATGACTGGCTCTAACACGCAATGCAAGGCACACAAGAAGGCTGGCACAATTGAACCTTGACCACTCTGAAATCAATATATTGTCAGTGATAAGTTGCCTGTTAATTCCACTGCAGCCAGTCGAAGCCAGCTCCCCAGTATGAACCACCCGCTGAGCACTGTTACCCTCATGTCTTGCGGTGCTGAAGCCGGCTGGCACGGCCTGCCACTACGCACTAGAGCACAGAGAGCCGCTGGCCACGCGCTGCAGATGGAGTACAGGCTGGCACAGCCCTCTGAATTGTAGACATAATAATTTTCGCCTTTTTAGAGCTTTTGTAAAACTTAGGTACTTACCTAAATTAACAAACAGGCGACGCGGCTTACCTGCCCGGATAACGAGATCCAGCTCTTCATTGCCTATGCTTTTCTATTCTCTGTGTGCGACTGGAAATCGTGGTGGTATCGGCGGGGCGCCATCCGCCTTCCACGGGCGCCACTCGTCCCCGGCCAGTTCCACGAGCAGGCCCTAGCATCGTCCGCCTGCCTCGTCCGCGTGAGCACTCACTCGCCGTACGCGCCCTCGCCCAGCACCTGCGCCACCAGCCACCCGTCCACGAACTCGCCGCCGCCGCCGCCCGCGTCCGCCGGCCCCGCTCCCGCCGCGGCCGCCTCGCACATCACGCACGTCACCTGCAACAGGCGCAGCATGGCTCAGCTCACGGGCCGGCACGCGCAGCGCCCGGCCCGCGCCCGACACACGCGCTCGCTCGCGTGGCGCCGCCGCTCTCGGACCGATGCATAATAATGAAATATGCGCCAATATGTAAACATCGCGTTCCGGTGTCGCGGAGCGGTGCGCGCGACCGCGGCGCGGCGGGCGGCGCGCAACACGCGTGCAATGGCGGCACTCGGCAGGCACGTGGATGCACTTCCACGAACAAAGCGACCGTCTCGCGAGGCCGCTCCGCCTCGTTCGGGGACGGGGATCGCTCGCCAGGAACGGCAGACCGGAGCTAATGTTAAAATCGCACCGAAAAATAAAGCCGGCGCTGCAAATCGTTGGAAATATAGCACTAACCTGTCTTCTAGATCATACACCATTTTCTTTCCTTCCTTTCTTTACAATCTGTCTGTTTCCGTTCCGTCTGTTGGTTGGTCGGTCGGTTCCAGGGTTGCCATATAGGATTTTTCAAATTTCCCCGGGTTGATAATTATTTTTCCCCAAAACGTTACGTTTTTTTAGAAAATAATTGCCTATAATAACATTTTAATTTTCAAAAATAAAGACGACGATAGACAAGATGTAATTACATAATTTAATATGTGTCTTCTTGACAATGGGTGTCAAGAAGAGAAGACTCATATTAATTACATTTTATATTAAACTTTTTTCGTTTTCCGAGTTGAAACATCCGTCACGGGCTTTTAAACCATATAAAATAAAGTAAATACTTAGATATTCAATTAATAAACAAGGTTAGGTTAACTCTAAGGTGCGAAGTCGAGAATTCAGTGCCATCTTGCCGAGCTATCGGTACTACTTTTGTTTCTTAAATGTCAATTTGAAAACCCTTTCTCGAACAGCCAAATTTTTTCCCAAAATTGCGAGAAAAAAAACCAATCAGGCAATCCTGGAATGAATGAGTGAGTGACGAAGACGAACGAACTAGACATGAAAGCAGTGTGCAGTGTGCTGCAACTTTCATACAACGGCATTGAACAAGGGTTTCGCGGGAATTTGTATGGGTTTAGGTTTCCCATGGTCTTTTTTTTTTAAATAATTGTAGGGTGCAAATTTTGTATAAAAAATGACCATAAACACCGGTTTGCGGAACCGAAAATGAAGAAAATAACAAATAATGTTTTGTGCTTTATCATCCGCGACAATGAATTTTGGATTATTTAAGACCTATCTATATATAGTATTTTTAAATTATTTTAAAATGACTTGAATTTTGTGAAGTTACTCGCGCACTTTAAAAGACCTACTCAGACACGCGGCATTTTGCCGCCAATCCATCCACCATTTTGAAATAAAAAAATCAAATCTGTCATGAATTTGTTAATACACAATTTTCTCATTTTAATAAATTATAGTGTAATTAATGTTATGTTTGTAATATGAATTGAGCTCAGATGCGAAAATGATTTCTACAACTGCATGTCAACAGAATAACACCAAAGGAATTCAAACAGTAAGTATTTGATAAAATGATTTAACACAAATGATTTGTACATTATCGACACCCATCAGAATATTTATGAATAACAGTAAAAATGTTCTAAACCTAGTATTTTATGTTATTGTGAGATAATATGCATTTGAGAGATTAGCATAATTCCTACTGTTGAGTTAGCCAATCCGCGTAATATTAATAAATGTCAGTACAAAATAACTTTGTTACAGGACGGACCTCAGGGAGACGGACGGAACGCGGCGCGGTACCTACATCAAGACAATCAAATCAATCGTTGTAGTATCATCATAATACAATTGTCAATTATACTTAAATGTTAAGTTATTAAAGCTTTTTATGCCCTTCAGAGGTTTTATTTTTTCTTGATTATGTATGATATGAATATTTGAAAGGGATATAAGGGAATTGGCGGGGTCGGCGGAGGGCCGCGGGGCGGGGGGAAGGCGAGAGAGACGAGGCAGAGGGGAAGGGTCGTGGCGGCGCGGCCGGGGGGAGAAGAGGGGGGCACAATGGCTGCAGTGTAGCCAACATAACAAATTTATTATATTTTGCAGTTGTGGTAATTCTGGAATTTTGACCCTTCCAAATTTGAATTTGAAAATTTAAAAACCTTATTTTGCCAGCCCAATTTCGATAGTCATTTCGTTTCCTCCTAGTGACGTATCTTGAACGTAGTATTACATTATCTTTGGCAGTGTGCTGCAACTTTCATACAACGGCATTGAACGAGGGTTTCGCGGGAATTTGTATGGGTTTAGGTTTCCCATGGTCTTTTTTTTTAATAATTGTAGGGTGCAAATTTTGTATAAAAAATGACCATAAACACCGGTTTGCGGAAGCGAAAATGAAGAAAATAACAAATAATGTTTTGTGCTTTATCATCCGCGACAATGAGTTTTAGATTATTTAAGACCTATATATAGTATTTTTAAATTATTTTAAAATGACTTGAATTATGTGAAGTTACTCGCGCACTTTAAAAGACCTACTCAGACACGCGGCATTTTGCCGCCAATCCATCCACCATTTTGAAATGAAAAAATCAAGTCCGTCATTCATTTGTTAATACACAATTTTCTCATTTTAATAAATTATAGTGTAATTAATGTTATGTTTGTAATATGAATTGAGCTCAGATGCGAAAATGATTTCTACAACTGCATGTCAACAGAATAACATTAAAGGAATTCAAACTGTAAGTATTTGATAAAATGATTTGTACATTATGAATAACAGTAAAAATGTTCTAAACCTAGTATTTTATGTTATTGTGAGATAATATGCATTTGAGAGATTAGCATAATTCCTACTGTTGAGTTAGCCAATGCGCGTAATATTAATAAATATGTCAGTACAAAATAACTTTGTTACAGGACGGACCTCAGGGAGACGGACGGAACGCGGCGCGGTACCTACATCAAGACAATCAACGAATTCAATCGTTGTAGTATCATCATAATAGAATTGTCAATTATACTTAAATGTTAAGTTATTAAAGCTTTTTATGCCCTTCAGAGGTTTTATTTTTTCTTGATTATGTATGATATGAATATTTGAAAGGGATAAGGGAATTGGCGGGGTCGGCGGAGGGCCGCGGGGCGGGGGGAAGGCGAGAGGGACGAGGCAGAGGGGAAGGGTCGTGGCGGCGCGGCCGGGGGGAGAGGGGGGGGGGGGGTTACAATGGCTGCAGTGTAGCCAACATAACAAATTTATTATATTTTGCAGTTGTGGTAATTGTGAAATTTTGATGCTTCCAAATTTGAATTTGAAAATTTAAAAACCTAATTTTGACAGCCCAATTTCGATAGTCATTTCGTTTCCTCCTAGTGACGTATCTTGAACGTAGTATTACATTATCTTTGCATGAAAGATACCCTGTGTTGTCAGATGGCAAAAGAGAGAATAACTATATTATGCAATGAGGGGCTTTCAAGGTTACATTTAAAAAAAAATTGACAAGATTGTGTCTGAAAAATACCTAAATATAATATGTAGTATTAAGAATTACGCTGTAAAATGACATTGGCAAAAGACCAACTATCGAGTCCATTAATATAACTAAATAAATTATACATGAGTCTTTGTAATGGCGGTATCGCCCTCAGAGAAATAATTGGAAATAATGACGGGAGTACGCAAGCGCAGGCGTTCCCCTATGCCGCCGAGGTACATGCACGAATTGTTCATCGCCGTTTATAAAAACTAGTTGCTGCGACCGGCCGTCATTTTGCTTCCGTACGTATCGCTGAACACATCTCCCAAAAATGGTTGGCTGTGCAGTGGTTTCATGTAAAAGGCGATCAGAAACATCAAATTTTAGAAAAGACAGTGTTTTTGATCATTCATTAGCAATTTAATTATGATTTTGTGCTACTAAAACATCATAAAACTCATTTTGTTTTTCAAGTTGAAACACCGAAAATCTCTTGGTACGAGGATACAAAATCTCTTGGTACGAGGCATAAACAAACCATACATTGATCTTTTTTATGTGAAAAAAAAAAAGCATCGATTGTGAAAGTCAGAAATAGAGTTGATTATCTTGAGTATGGGTTTAACAAATCCACATTTGTTATTAAAAGTGAACTCCTATTAAAATCATTCACGAGTCGCCTCGCCACTTCGTCGATTGTAAGTATGAATAAAAATAATCAATCACACCGTGACCGTTCAAGATTTTCATGAATTTATATATTTATGTAAACTGGATTCGCATATGGATACTTTTTATTCCGGAAGAAAGTATCGTGTAATTAAAATGTATTTTGAATAGAAAATATATAACCGAAATTCACGTAGGCAAAGCTGCGAGCACAAATTACTAAGAGGATATTCTACGGCTGCGAGAAAAGCTAGTACAAACTATTTAAAAGACTAAAGATAATAACAATCTATAATCAATCATGGTATATCAATTTCATTCGTTCCTTCATCATTCAATTCAATCGTTCTTTGTACATGGCACATCACTAGTTTTTGCGTTTGTGGTTGTCTAACATTTAGCGTAATTACAACGAAATGTTTATTTGTGTCAGTGTTTTGTCTTTGTGTGACGATTTTGTTTTCGTGTGGGTTTATATGAACGTGGCAAATTTTGTTACGAGTGTGCAGCAAAATGCAGATGTGTGCCGTACGTGTTTACCGCACCTCCCCCAAAAAGTGGCAGAATAATATGTACGGCTTAAGATAGGTAAGGCAACTCCCGTCCTTATTTCTCTGAGGTATCGCCTATCGCCGTTTATTAAAAATTCTTCAAAAACAAATTATAATATAGTTCTCAAACAAATTATCTTTTTTTTGGCATTTTGTGGTAAAAATTTATCAATCCGGGGAAATTGGGAAAATCCAATTTGGTAACCCTGATGCATTCGGTCAGTCAGTTCACTCACCTTCAGTGTTGCCAGATTAGGCGACTTATCGCCATTTAGGCTATCTCGAAGGGGGTCGGGGCGACCATAAATCGTGATTTGCGACTGGTCGCCATTTAGGCTATCCCGAAAAAAAATTTAGGCGATTTTAGGCTACAAACCAACAGCTAGATCAATATTTAGCAGATCTAATAAATCTTAATAATAAATAGAGAAAAATCTAATAAATCTTGCCATAATTTTCCAATTACCGTTTTATTTTTCCTAATATAATCATATACTGGCAAAACCACATAACCCACAGATCCCACATTATCAGCTGGCCTCTACAGCTCCAGCATATCTTCAGCGAATGATGACGATGGAGGTATTTTAGAAGAAATTGTTTTATTAGGTCTTACATGATGATTAATATTATTCATCATCAATGCTAATAAATTGCCTCCATCGTCAATAAATTATTTCTGTATTGTGTAGGTATTTCTATATAGTGTGGGTTTAGCAACGTTGTTTAAGTCATGTCCACCAAGCTCAAAACGTCAATTTCTCATAATGTCCATTTCGCAAATTGTTAAGTTTGCAACATGCATTTCGCTAAAATCTCCCTTTTCTCCTTTTATTTGCATATGGTTTCCAAATAGAGAAAAACTAAAAAAAAATCAATGTTGTTTGTTTTGATTTTAGCCTCAATTTAGAAAAATAAAACTTTTTCATGCAATTATTGTGGAATAGGAAACAGAAAGAGTATAAATAAAGCCAAAAGAGAGGGTTTTCAGTATCGGTCAGTTCTACAAATTTTAGATTTTTGTGAAACAAAGATTTGGCTCTCCAATTTTATCGAGGCCACAATCAAAATTGTAAATCATGTCCAACGTCAAACTACATTTTTTTTAACAACCTATTTTTATTTTATTTTTTATACTATTTGAAAATCACATTTAGTACATATACAAGGAGAATAGGAAATTTTTGCGAAAGGGAGCCGTTTAGTAGTACATACACAATTTAATTATTTATGTTTATAAATAATTAAATTGAGGTGTATTTCAAGCCTAAAAAACGTTGTCCTACTAATTAAAGTTAACTTTGGTATGTATAAAAAAGTGCTACTTAGGCTACGGATCCATATTTCGGCGATTTTAGGCTAATTTTATTATTTTTTTGAATTGGGCGATTTAGGCTACCTGACGCCAAATTTTTGGCGATTTGGTTCAGGCTACGTCTGGCAACACTGCTCACCTTCACGTCATTCGGACTCATTCGTTCGTTCGTTCAAATCTCCTCTGTGGTTCGGTTCAATCAAATTATCGAAATCATCGTTTATTTTTTCAATATTTTCAATTTTCGGTGGTGAGGGTTAATTTTGTATTTGAAAACCAATATAAGAAACCACCGGCTACCACCTAACACTCTATTTTATCCATTACAGCTGGCAATTCAATAGACAACATTTCCCACATCAACAGGACGCGAGAGAAACACTCACTAGCACTACCTGTTTATTTACCAGCGAGTCTAGACAGAGCCTAGTCCTTCGGCGAGGGCGAGCCAGGTGCGAGGAGACTGCTATTGTTCCAGGTCGGTGGGCGCTAGCTCGTCTGTTCAACAAAGGATGGTGAGTTCATTTGATACGATGCTCGTCGTATCGGGAGGTACCGACTGGGCCTCTCGGCGGAGGACCAGTGTCTGCGCCTAATGTGTCCTGTACAATTACAAGTGTTGTTGTTTCAGGCCGGATACTCGGAGGACCAGTTGGCAGGTGAGTACCGCAACGGCCGGCCGACGCCGCGGGCGAGTGTGACTCACCTCGTCGGGGCGCGTGACGTCGGCCGCGGGGCGGGGTGGGGCGGGGCCGACGGGTTCACCGAAAGCGGCGCGCAGCTGGTCGGCCGGTGGCGGTGTTGCAACGCGGGCGCCCTAGTTTCCCTATAAGGCCTGCATTTTAAAGCTACTGCCTGCGCGCTGCGCCCGGCGGCGGCGGCGGCGGCGGGCTGCTCGCGGCCACTGGCCAGTGCAGTGCCACGCCGCGCGCATACACCATGTTCGCCCGCGAGCCGCCCGCCGCCGCCGCGCGCGCCAGGCTCTCCTCGCTAGAAGGTACTGGCCCCACGCTCCGCCCCAGCCCACACCACACCACACCAAGGGGGCTGGTGTGGTACGCGGCCGGCTCACTGCTGGGTCATGATGAGGGAATACTTTGAGGAGTGACGGAGTGCTGCACTAGTATGACCTAGTAGTAGTTAGATTCTTAATAACTTGCGGCGACTGGTGTGCAGGCCGTCACCTACGGTGGGCAGTTTGTGGCAACGATAATACTAGCTTCCGACCTCATGTCTCGAAGGTCAAAAGTAGTGATTCTGATTTGAATTTATTTAATTATGTACTTCACTAATTGATATGTCAATTTCGCTGTGTATCACGCGGTGATATTACTCTTGATAATGGGTTTAAAATGTTATTGATAATGGTTTGGTATGTATTTTAAAATAACTCCATTTTTATACTAAAGTTACAAAATCCCAAGTCACCGATGTCTCCGTAACCACCATCACCGCCACACCGCACTAGTATTAATCACTATCGTTTATTTTATTTTTATATGTTTGTCGTGTGTCATTGTCCTCTCGCGCCCCGGGCCGGGCGGCACTGCGCCGTGCGGCGCGGCGTGCCCGTGCGGCGTGCCCGTGACGAGGCGTGACGTGACGAGGCGAGGCGTGTGGCGCGTGGCGCAGAGTTCCAGGAGGCGTTCCAGCTGTTCGACTCGCGCGGCGACGGCAAGATACACGTGGCGCAGATCGGCGACGCGCTGCGGGCGCTCGGACAGAACCCGACCGAGTCGGACGTGAAGAAGTGCACGCTGCACCTCAAGCAGGACGAACGCATCTCATTCGAGGTGTTCCTGCCCATATACCAGGTGCGGTCCGCTAGCCCCTAGCCCCTAGTCTGTGGCCAGGAGGTCAGGGGCTGACGGGTGTGTGGTGTCGGTGTGCAGGCCATCTCCAAGGCGCGCAGCGGGGACACGGCCAACGACTTCATCGAGGGCCTGCGCCACTTCGACAAGGACGGCAACGGGTTCATCTCGTCCGCCGAGCTCAGGCACCTGCTCTCCACGCTCGGGGAGAAGCTCGCAGACGACGAGGTAACACACTTGGAGACACTCCTCGGGCGAGACTATAGACTAATAAATTATTCCTTCCTTCAATATGAAAACTGAATCAGTCCACCTTCTAAGGTAATATTATTATTTATTTATTCATTCATTAAAAAGTATAGGATTACAGTTACATTACCTATTCACTGTACATTTCATTTTACATGCATACACCTGAATGATGATATCCTCCATTTTGAAAGTTGTTTCAAAGTATGGTTTTGTTCCATAACACTATCCCCGGTCGACGGTACTACCTAGTAAGGTAGTAGGTCTAGGTGGGCTGATGGTGTATAATGTGAGGTGTGTGCAGGTGGAGCAGCTGCTGCAGGGGCAGGAGGACTCGCAGGGGAACATCAACTACGAGAACTTCGTGCACCTCATCATGCAGGGCTAGCCCCGCACTGGCCCCGTGCCCCGTGCCCCGGGGCAGGTGCCCGCTGACACCACAACGCGGGATCTGTATTTATACGCAACTTGTAATTCCCATTTCGATATATTCCAAATCTTTATACATATTGAATAATAATAGCCTGTAAGAGATTTATATAATGTACGTACTATGATGTAATTAAAGTGCTACGTAACATGTGTCCCCGTTTCATTGTCCCCGAGAGCATGTCACCGCGCCGTGTGCGTCACCCGGCCAGTCCGGGGCCGGACCTATTCCTACTACTCGTGTCCAAGCACAGTGGAGTGGGTATCCTAGCGCCTCCTTCACCTCGAGTCGAGTGCTGACTGACGGCGGAGTGTCCGGCCGAGTGCATGTGTGGTGGGAACTGGCATTGTTGGTGAGCCCCCCCCCCCTCCCCCTCCCCTCCCCTCGCCCGCGCACCCCGCACCCCCCGCCCGCGCCCACTGGCCGGCGGCGGCGGGGGGCGGGGGGTTTCCTGGCCCCGGACCGCACCGCACCGCACAGGGGGGGCTAGTTTTGCGACAATTTATTTTATTGAGAAGACAGTCGTGTACTGACAATGATAAAATAATCTTAATTACTAATTAGACCTACAATAGATCCATAACTTAATTGTAGGTATCTACCTGTACTAGGTACGCAATGGTATCGAGGATATTTCGTTGACATTGCACTCGCTAGGTATGGTCGGTTACGCGAAGATATTCCACTGAAGTACTTACACTAGCTAATATTGGTCGTGGCCTCCACCACATGGTGTTACTGTGTACGTAAGTATAACGTATTGAATGAGCCGGTCTCCGAGCCGGTCACGGCCAGCCGGTGTATGCGGGCCCCCGGCCCCCGGCCAGCGCGCCACACCCTGTACTGCCGCCGTGCCATTGTGTCTCGCGCCCGTAATCCGCTTTAATTCCATTAAGTGAGTAGCCGTGTGATGATGTGTGCGGGGGGGTGGGGTGAGGGGGGGGGGCACTGTGTGTGGACCCGCGCTCGCGCACTGCACTGCACTCGCGTGTCGCGCGGGAACGAGTAGCGAGTGCTCCGAGCGCGAACACCACGCAGGCAGGCAGGGCTGCTGGAGAGATGTGCACCGAGCGCGCGGGGGCGGGGGCGGGCGCCGTGCTGGCGGTGTGGTGCTGCGCGGTGGCGGTGGCCGGGGCGGCGGCGGCGGCGGGCGAGCTGGCTGCGGGCGCGCAGCGGCTGCACGCGGGCGTGGGCGGGTTCGCCGTCATGAACTGCCACCTCGACTTCCCGTTCGGCAACGAGATCCCCTACCACCTGCACTGGGACAAGGACGTGAGTGACGACTGACCATGCAGGCTGGTGGCGAGCGGGGGCGCTGCACGGGGCCGCCGCCGCACCGCACGCACCAGACCCCAGCCACACCACGTTCGCAACAAGACATGTCCAATGAACCTACTCATGATCAATTACAGCCAACAACTAACGTAAATAACGTAATAAGCAAGTAGGTAAGTAAGTACCTACTTGGAGATGCAACTTGTCACTTCCTTACCTCTGGCCTAAACTAAGTAGTTACATAGTATTCCCTGTGTTATATTGGGCGCGTGCGAGGCATCGTGTCGTGTCGTGGTGTGGTGTGGGAGAGCACCGGTGGAGGGTACGACGCCTGGCTTAGGTACCTGCTGTGAAAGAGCGAACGGGCTGTCGGGTCGACGGAGATTATTTTTCCTTCGTGCGTATTTAATTTATTTTATACTAGCTGTAGGTACGCAAGTTCGTTTGCGTAGAGGAGGAGGATGGAGGAGATCAGGAAGCAGATCTTCCTCTCTGGATCCTTGTTTCCACATCACATACCGCCATGGCTTGTTGCCTATGAGCTGTCCGAATATTTCAGCTGTCTCCTAGTGAAACTCCCATCAAAATCCCTTCAGTAGTTATGGCGTGATACTTGCACAAAGTCACAGACAAACAGACAAAAATTCTAAAAATCAGTGTTTTGGCATCAGTATCGATCCTAAAACACATTACAATTATTCTTTTCAAAAAATATCCAATGTACAGACACAACTTTTTTACAGTCTTATTATATGTATACAGGGTGTAACGTAAAGGGTATATGAAGCCGAAGGGAGGGTGTTCAGTATCGGTAACTGTCCTGAACAACTTCTGTTCAACGAGTTTTCGATTCTCGCGAATTTATTTTTTGACTTTTCATACATTTCGTACCGGTCAACTGAACGAGACTGTACGAGACATTATTATTATTTTTTTTTTCGAAAAGTCGTAGAACAAAAGTTGTTTAGTTACCGACACTGAACACCCTTCCTTCGGCTTCATATACCTTTTCCGGTACACCCTGTAGATACTTATACCTCAGAGAAAGTACCTACTTACTAAAGTACTTAATGCGTAGGTATCTGAAAGAATGTTTAAAGTCGAGTACTTGCTTATTTTTTAGATTTTTTTTAGTTTGACCAAGTTTTGTGTCGTACAGATTTTTCACTTCCGGCAACAGCTTGAACGTGGAGCCGAGGCGATCCGGCAACTCGTTTGTTTTGTACTCATTATTGATTTTGGGCTGTTTCGGAGGCAACTTACGCTACTTACTACGCTTGACAAAATGATTAAAGTATGCCAACAGACCACAATCCCATCGTCACCAGTCAGTACTGTAAGTATATGTGAGTGACGCCTTGCGTGGGAGCGCCGCGCCGGCCTTGCGCCGCCCGCAGCCCGCAGCCCGCAGGCCGCAGGCCCCGCACACCGCAATCATCACACCTAAGTATACCTCTAGGTATTAGTCTTTGGCCGCAATCACACTGCTGTACCGTGCGGTACGGTGCGGTGCGGTACGGTGCGGTGCGGGCGCCGGGCGCGAGCAAGTGACGCAGCGTGCGGTACAGTGGTAGGTAGGTACCATAGCGCACGACACGGCACGCGACACGCGACGTCAATCAGGCCGCGGTGTGGACTGTGGGCGTGGACTGTGGGAGCCGATACAACACCGACCGGCCGCAAGCAAGTGATACGGGACGAACACAATTACTAAGAGGATATTCTAGAACACGACACTTAGTGGATATTATCTTCTTTTATTGAAGTGGCTTATTATTGATTTAGAGTACCATAAAGTAATTTATATAGACTGACATGCTTAACTGAGTTCATGTACTTACTTAATTGTAAATAGAAAATCTATCCACACGTCTGGTCCTCGCGACAGGGGATCTCAGGGCTGGCGCTTAGGTACTCCGCTCAACGGCTGAGTTTAGCCGTTAGCGAGGCAATGCCGCCAGCATCCTGGGAGCCCTGCCGCGTGGGGGCGACGTAGGCGATATGCTTATAGTAATGTAAATATTTACAATATTATTATTATTGTCTTTATTTCTTTTCTTTCTTATTTAATACATTTAATAGGTAATAAAAAACAAATAGTAAAATATATAAATATAAAAAATAGCCACCCGCCGGCAGCATGATGCATGTGCAATGTGCATCTCGCTGCCGGAGGTTAGGATCCCACAGTGAGGAACCTCCTCACAATGCGTGCCGTGTCCAGCAGCACTGCCTTCTGCAGCCGGCTGTTGACCCAATTGTCTGTCTATTATTATTATGTATCTCTCTAGGTTTCACGGGTCTAAGAAAACCCGGTCCTTTGAAAGGCTTGCACGGAGACATAGGTCCAACGCGTAGAGGCCCCTTAGAGAACTTTAATTTGAAGGGATATGTGATGCACCTAGCGGGACCCGTCTCTGAGCGCATCTGACTGCACTCAATGACAGACCCCGTCAGGTGCATAAACTATTGCAGTGATTGGAAATTACAACTTAATTGGGGCTATTGGTTTGGGGTGTTGGTGGGTCAGTCAGTCTGGTCTATAGAGCGAGACGTCGGACACCTGCCATGATCACATTGTCTCGAAGTTATGAAAAAATTGGCAGGCGGTGACTCGCCCCTCACTAGATGGGCCCTCAACATGGTCGTCAGAAAGACAACTGAGAGCAACACCGGTGTGAGCGGCTAAGGGGTGTCGAGAGGTGTGCTGCAGTTTCACCATTACTGGAATGCCAGAAAGTGGGCTACTCCCGGCTTTATGCCTTTAACACTTCCACCCCTTCGAGCTATATAGATGTAAGTTATAGCTCTAACGACTCCACTCTGGCCAGCTGGCTAAGGCAAGCCAGAGGCGAGAGTCCTGCAGGTCCCCTTGGGAGTCCACTCCGAACAAGCCATTGCGGCAAGCCGGAGACGGGGACCTGGACCACTCTCTGGAGCATTCGGGTCCGTGGTGTCGTTACGCACCAACAGCTCGCCACAAAGCTGCCCTGCGGGCCCACAAAGCTGCCCTGCGGGCTTATTATTATTATTATTATTACTTGTATAATTTTAAGTTTTGTAATATAATAGAAAATTAAACAAATATTTAGTGAAAAGACGATCCGCCAATTGCCTTCATAATTGTACGGCGATTCGTATAAGTAGTGGCATTCTAGACATCGCCGGGGCCTGGCGCTATACCTGCCTGCCTCTAACTAGTACTAGTGGCTGTGGTCGGCTGAGTGCGTGATGTGTAGACGGTAGCCGATAGGTTGCGCCCCCAGCCAGCCAGCCAGGCAGGTGACGCTTAGTTTACCGCGTCATACACACGACGTAATTGTATCTCAACGGCGACGTCGAGTTTCCGCTCTCGCTGCGATACAACGCGTTCCTCGGGATAAATAAAATAATAAATATCTTCCGGCCGTCGCGTATGAAACTATGCACAACACAAAAGTTAACCCTTATCATAAAATCATCAAGAATATAATGTCCAGCGCCATCCGCGGCCGCTGCAGGTAATCCATGTGTGCGGGGGCCTCTGGGGGCGGCCCCCGGGGGGCGGGAGCCGGGCTGCACTCATAGCACGCGCGTGCTGGCATTGCAGGGCGAGACCATCTTCTCGTGGCACAGCGGGGACGCGGCGCCGCACGTGGCGGAGCGCTGGGGCGGCCGGCTGCGGCGCGTGGGCGGCTCCGGGGCGCTGGGGGCGGGCTCTGCGGCGCTGGGCGGGGGCTCCGGGGCGCTGGGCGGGGGCTCCATCAACGTGAGCGCGGTGCGCGACACGGACGCCGGCCTGTACCGGTGCCGCGTGTCCTTCCCCAACCGCACGCCGCCGCAGCGGCACAACGGCACGCTCTACGCCCTCGACGTGGACGGAGCCGGTCAGTGAGGGGCGCGAGTGGGAGGCGCGGGGCCCGCCCCCGACACCGCCCCAGCCCCGCCCCCGCCCTGACCCTGGCCGTGCGCAGCGCAGGCGGCAACCTGATCGTGACGCCGCCGAGCAACCTCACCGTGGTGTCCGGCGAGCGCGCGGAGCTGCGTTGCGGCGCGCGCGACCCCGCCGCCGCCGCGCCCGTCACCTGGCACCGCGACCGCGACCAGCAGCCCGCGCCCCCGCCGGCGCGGCGCAACGGCAGCCTCGTGCTGAACGACGCGCGCCCGGAGCACGCCGGACGATACGAGTGCCGCGTGCGAGACGGACGCAAGCTGCACACCGCCGCAGCGTTCCTGGACGTGCAATGTGAGTGTGCCCCGGGGCCCTCGCCCGGCCCTCGCTCACCCTCACTCTCACCCGCCTCGTGGTGTCCGCAGACAAGGCGCGCGTGGTGCACGCGCCGAGCGAGCGTCACCTGCAGCGCGGCGCGCCCGCCAGCCTCGACTGCCACTTCAGCGCCAACCCGCCGCTCACCAACCTGCGCTGGGAGAAGGACGGCTTCCTGTTCGACCCATACAACGTGCCCGGCGTGTTCTACAGCCGCAACGGCAGCCTGCTGTTCAATGAGGTACGAGGCGGTACCTGGGGCCCCGGTGCCCGGGGCCAGCGGGGCTGGGTGGTGCGGGTCGGGCCGGTGGTGACGGGTGTGGTGCGTTGCGTTGCGCAGGTGTCCGAGTCGCACGAGGGCGACTACTCGTGCACGCCGTACAACGCGCTGGGCTCCGCCGGCGCGTCCCCGCGCGTGCGCGTGCGCGTGCTGCCGGCGCCTGCGCTGCGCCTGTCCCCGCCGGCGCTGCACCTGGCGCGCGCGGGCGCGGCCGCCACGCTGCCGTGCGCGCCGGCGCAGCCCGCGCTACACATCACGTGGACCAGGGTACGAGCACTGCACTGCACAGACACACGACGCACGTCGTGACGGGCACGTCACAACAAACTACACAATCACTGGCTGTCGTGAGATTCAGTTATGTATTCGGACAGACCACCGTAAACTTATATGCTGTTAGTCATAAACCTAGTTAAACCTCCCTTCCCTTAAATCGTAATGCTATCCCTTTAAAACTTAATTAAAAAGGACAGGAGGCCTAATCGGTGGCGTAACTTTCAATCACGTCTATGAATACTCGCCAATAATTGCCAGTCTTGGCAATATCCATCGCCAGTTCCGATTCGAGTTCTCCTGCACTCGTAAATACTATAGATCATACCTATCTTTTGCTATCGTGAGGCGAGGATGCCAGAGGAGCCGCATCATCATCTGTGGCAAAATTTTCGCCGTCAACTTTGATTCTAAGCTCGACTCCTTGCCATCCAGCGCCTCACTAGTCGCCTCCGAGTACACGTTGAGTAATAGCGGGGCAAGGATGCACCCTGGTCTACCTCTGTGCGTGGCTCGTCCCTCGGTTGCCTCGCGCTCTGCTCCAACCGGAGCGACTCCGCTACAGATTGGAAACGATTCGTGCATCCTTGTCATCTTGCAGACGACGCATTATACCCTCGTATTGAACACGGTCGAAGGCTTACTTAATAATCTACGAACCATATAATTACGTCAGTCTGCATTTCTGAATACGGACGTTCAAACCTGATTCTCCAATAGCCATTTATTCCGTATTCTCTCATGTCATGTTCGATGGAGAGAATCTGATGGACGATATGCAGTACATTTCTTTGCCGTTGTCTTTTAGGAACAGTAATAACTTTAACGTATTTTGGGAGGAAATTTCAAACAAAAGGGAGAGCGCAGCGTAGTTCGCGTTCAAAACGGTCCATGAATCTCAGCTTTAGTCTAGCCGCCAAACTAGCCCGTATGTATTACCGAGTATCGCTCGAACCGTGGTCTCTGTCGCGTGATGTGATGTATGCGGTGGGTGTCGTGCGTGGTTGCAGAGCGACGGCGCCTCGCTGCCCGCCGGCCGCCACTCGCTGGACGGAGGCAACCTCACCATCGCGGACGTGGCGGACGACGACGCGGGCCAGTACGTGTGCACCGCGCGCGACCGCGCCGGCGCCTCGGCCTCCGCCGCCACCCTGCTGCGCGTCGAGAACGCCAGGCCCAGGGCGCCGCACTCGCTCACCGCGCGCCCGCAGCGACGCGCCCTGCACCTCGCCTGGCAGCCGGGTCAGTGAGCCACTGCCGGCCAGTCGGCCAGCGGCGGTGCCAGTGCCAGTGCCAGACCGCCACTGACCGCGCCGGGTGTGTGCTCGCAGGGCGCAGCGGCGCGGACGCCGAGTACACCGTGTGGTACCGCGAGCGCGACGAGCCCGAGTGGCGCACCATGCGCATCCTGTCGCGCGGCGTCACAGAGGCCACGCTGCTCGGCCTCCGCGACACCACGCAGTACGAGCTGCGCGTGCTCGCACAGGACCACCTCGGCGACGGCCTGTTCAGCCGCCCGGTGCGCGCAACCACGCTGCCCGGGGACGACGGTACGGGGGCAGGGGCCGGCGGCCGGGGCAGGGGGGCCACTCCGGGGCGCGCGGGCCTGACCGGCGGGCGCGTGTTGCAGGCGCGGAGCCGGAGGCCGAACACGCGGTCGGCACCACGGGGGCCGCTGCCGACACCACCGGGGACGAGGACGACGGCGACGGGGGCGACGACGCCGGGCCGGGGCCGGGGCCGGCGGTGGAGGAGGCCGGGGCTGAGGGGGAGGCCGCGGCCTCGGGCGGCGGCGGCGGCGGCAAATCGCTGTCGGTGAGCGTGCGGCTGGTGGACGAGGGCGCGCTGGTGCGGTGGCGCCGGGGCGAGGGCGAGGGCGGCGCGGCGGGCGGGGGCGGGGGCGGGCGCTGCACGGTGCGCTGGTACGAGGGGGCGGAGGGCGAGCCCGCGCTGGCCCTGCACACACACCGCGACTACGTGTTGGGTGAGAGAGGGGATGCGGGGCTGGGGGGCGCGGGTGTGTGTGCGTCACGTGCCGCGAGCTCTGTGCGTGTGTTGCAGTGGGGTCCGTGTCCGAGGGCGCGCAGTACCGGGCGCGCGTGCGGTGCGCGGACGGCGCGGCGGGGGGCGCGGCGCTGCGCGTGCCGGAGTACGCGCGGCTGCGCGGCGTGGCTGCGGGCGCGGCGGCGGCGGCGCTGCTGCTGGCCGCGCTGGCGGGCGCGCTGGCGCTGCTGCTGGCGCGGCGCAGGCGCAGGCGCGGGGACCGCACGCACCCGACGCGCGCCGACAAGCACCGCTGCTGAGCGCTGGCCCCGGAGGGCGGGGGGCGGGCGCCGCTCGAGACCAAGTGCCGGCAACTGGACTAACTCGGAAACGTACCTCTGTGTCTTTATTAAGTCCCTAAATGTTAAGTTTTCAGATTTTAAGTAATTAGTAATAATAAATCGATATTTTGTCACTTTACTTTTTATTACTTTTTACCCCTTTCAAGGCCAAATCCTTTCAAAGCAAACACGTTATATAATTTTTGCACGTTAGTATTTTTTTTGAAAAAAAAAGGAAAATTGGCAATCGATGCCAACGCTGAAGAGAAAAAGTGGAACATCACTTTCACCAGCACATTTGTTATTCGTATTGAGTGGTTTATGCAACATAGGTACTTACCTGACAAATGACAATGCCAGATTCTACCCCACCATCACTAATATACCACATCTTTTGATAACGAATAAATGTAAAAGAATCTCCGTTTTTTATTAAAATTATTGGTTTAAATTAAAGTTATGTACAAATTGCGAAGAAAACGAAATGAAGAATTCAGAAAATAGTAAGAAATCGAAGCGATTTATTCATTGTTTTTGTTATTATTCTGTAATAAAACCTCCAAGTGTAACGTTGTAACTTATAGCCGGAAACGCAATATAGTGCCCTATAATTACTCACTTAAAAATATTTATTTGCAAAGGGAGTCTGTGGTGCGTGACCTTGGTGTCTTTCACGACTCCAAATTGCTATTTGATACCCACATTGATAATGTCATAGGCAAGGCCTATAAGGCGCTGGGCTTCATTAAGCGTAGCTCCAAAGATTTTAGTCGGGCTAAAACACTGAAAATTTTATATTGTACGTTTGTTCGTAGCCACCTGGAGTACGCGTCGCAGGTGTGGAACCCCATGTATAGCACGTACATCTCTCGCATCGAGAATATTCAGAAAAAGTTCATGCGTTACCTGTGTTATCGCTTAAAAGATAACTACGACTCGGCTTTTTATCTTGACCTGTGCAAGAGGCATCATCTGCTCCCTCTTGTTAAACGACGAGAGATTGCAGACTTGATGTTTCTGTTCAAGATTGCTTCTGGTGAGTTGGACTGTCCTGAGCTGTTATCTCACATATCACTCAGGGCACCCGCCAGACCTTTCAGGTTTAACCCTCCCCTATATCAATCACCTACACCTACCAAGTATAGGAGGAACACGTATATGTGGCGAGCGAGCAACAATTTTAATATCCTGGCGGAAAACCTAGATCTAGATCTATTTGCAACTAGTCCCGCGTCGGCGAGGCGCGCCATGAATCTACTGTTCTTCGACAGTTAGAGCACGTACCCTAGTTTATGTGTATTATGTGTAGATATTATTTGATGTAAGTATATGTATGTATGACTATGTGTATGCAAAATATATAATTATATAGGTATACGTTAATATGTATGTAAGTATTTGTATGTATATATTTGAATGTATATAATATTATGTAGGTATCTGGGTATGGCCGTCAAAAACTGTACATTTGAGAAATAGTCAGTGTCCCTCACATTTATTAATAAAAAAAATCATTTTTCTTTGTTTTATCTTAACTTGTAAAGGTGGTTCTGATTCGCGGAGTTTATGTTATAATTCATATTATATTTGATATGTTCACTTCTGTTTCCTTTTAAGCAGGTGATTAATTTTTTTAAAGAGGTTCATGTTTGTTTCCATACAAAACGCGTGTGTCCCACTACGACATCTCGAACATTGAAGACATAAAAATACTACAAACTATTCGAAACCTCATAACTTTTGGAGTGGTTAACGTTCTTTATAAAATTTTATATATCCTATTGAATTCTTTTTTTTAAATATCGCAATAAAACTATTTCAAAGTGAATTTTAAAAATGTGTCTCAACTTTTCATCACGATTGTTACTTCACGTATGTTATCATAATGCAAGACAAATAAACAAGATTCCAGGGCCATAATATTCTTTTTCGCTTCTGGCAACACCACACTACAGGTTAGCCAACTCCTAGATAAAACCGTATATTACTTTTTGACAAAATGAACATTGAGTCGGTCAGCATTTTTTGTCTCGAGAATATTTTTGATTTTTAAAAGCGAATTGCAAGGTAAGAACATAACTTTATTCATATTTTAAATTTTATGTGTAGATATAGTCTATTCATTTAACAAATACGTACATCGGTGGGCCTTTCTGACTTCAAAACCCGCATGATTAACAGGTTTTAGGCTATGTCCACAGCAAATTTTCTTCACGAATGATACCATGTGTTACTATATGTGTTACGTAACATTCGTGATCTATTGTTAAGCTAAGTGTACACGCCACGTGGCGCCGCCAATCTTAAAAGAAAACAATTCTTCTATATTAAACCATTTGTTTGGAGTGTGGCGCATGGGGATTGTTCCTCTAAATGAATATTATTTTTTAGTTAACTATAAAGTGATCTAGAAAGTGAACAGTAAGAAACGGGTTCTTCTGTTTCTTACTGTTCTAAAGTGAGATCACTTTATAAAGTGTAAATAGTTATTAAAAAATAATATTCGTAAAGGGGAGCAATCTTCGTGTGCCACATTTTCAATAAATGGCTTTATTTAGGAGAATTGACGTTTTTAAGATTGGCGGCGCCACTTGGCTTACTATGGCCTCTTAAGGATAAACCGAATACTAAACAATTAAAATTGGTTAAAAAGTGGATATAAAATAAAACTATTGCAAAGCTTGAACCTCTCCTTTTATTTTGACAATTGCAAATCATAAATAAATAATTTCATATCATGTATTCTATGCTTTACAGAGTTCACGAGTGTTACCTTCATTCACGTATGTTACCATGTGTTACCAATTCACGAACGTTATTGTACAGTTTTTGACGGCCATACCCATCTGTGTAATTTATTATAGTTATATTCATATGAATGTGTTGCCATAGTTGTCGAAATTTGCTGTATTTATTATTATGTTGTTACTATTTGTGAAAACCTGTAATTGGCTTTGTGTTACTATTGTATCTTATGTATTCTGTTATAGTTGTGCTGTTGGTTTTCCTATGAAAATAAAATAAAAATAAATAAAATAAAAAAAAATTATTATTTTTTTATTGTATTATCTTATCTTATTATTATTACACCTGCCTTAGCTTTCTCCGCATGCCCAAAGGTCAGCTGGCAGATAAAGCCGCAAGGTATTAAGCTCACTGTGTACAAAAGTACACAGTGAGTAAAAGCTTAAATAAATCACAAAAAGGAATATATTTTAGTTTATTGCGACAACAAATTCTCGACAAGGAATCCTTCCTTCCGAATTTGTTGTCAAGGAAGGAAGGAAGGAAGGAAGGAAGGAAGGAAGGAAGGAAGGAAGGAAGGAAGGAAGGAAGGAAGGAAGGAAGGAAGGAAGGAAGGAAGGAAGGAAGGAAGGAAGGAAGGAAGGAAGGAAGGAAGGAAGGAAGGAAGGAAGGAAGGAAGGAAGGAAGGAAGGAAGGAAGGAAGGAAGGAAGGAAGGAAGGAAGGAAGGAAGGAAGGAAGGAAGGAAGGAAGGAAGGAAGGAAGGAAGGAAGGAAGGAAGGAAGGAAGGAAGGAAGGAAGGAAGGAAGGAAGGAAGGAAGGAAGGAAGGAAGGAAGGAAGGAAGGAAGGAAGGAAGGAAGGAAGGAAGGAAGGAAGGAAGGAAGGAAGGAAGGAAGGAAGGAAGGAAGGAAGGAAGGAAGGAAGGAAGGAAGGAAGGAAGGAAGGAAGGAAGGAAGGAAGGAAGGAAGGAAGGAAGGAAGGAAGGAAGGAAGGAAGGAAGGAAGGAAGGAAGAAGGAAGGAAGGAAGGAAGGAAGGAAGGAAGGAAGGAAGGAAGGAAGGAAGGAAGGAAGGAAGGAAGGAAGGAAGGAAGGAAGGAAGGAAGGAAGGTTTAGGTTTAGGTTTAGGTTTAGGTTTAGGTTTAGGTTTAGGTTTAGGTTTAGTTTAGGTTTAGGTTTAGGTTTAGGTTTAGGTTTAGGTTTAGGTTTAGGTTTAGGTTTAGGTTTAGGTTTAGGTTTAGGTTTAGGTTTAGGTTTTAGGTTTAGGTTTAGGTTTAGGTTTAGGTTAGGTTTAGGTTTAGGTTTAGGTTTAGGTTTAGGTTTAGGTTTAGGTTTAGGTTTAGGTTTAGGTTTAGGTTTAGGTTTAGGTTAGGTTTAGGTTTAGGTTTAGGTTTAGGTTTAGGTTTAGGTTTAGGTTTAGGTTTAGGTTTAGGTTTAGGTTTAGGTTTAGGTTTAGGTTTAGGTTTAGGTTTAGGTTTAGGTTTAGGTTTAGGTTTAGGTTTAGGTTTAGGTTTAGGTTTAGGTTTAGGTTTAGGTTTAGGTTTAGGTTTAGGTTTAGGTTTAGGTTAGGTTTAGGTTTTAGGTTTAGGTTTAGGTTTAGGTTTAGGTTTAGGTTTAGGTTTAGGTTTAGGTTTAGGTTTAGGTTTAGGTTTAGGTTTAGGTTTAGGTTTAGGTTTAGGTTTAGGTTTAGGTTTAGGTTTAGGTTTAGGTTTAGGTTTAGGTTTAGGTTTAGTTTAGGTTTAGGTTTAGGTTTAGGTTTAGGTTTAGGTTTAGGTTTAGGTTTAGGTTTAGGTTTAGGTTTAGGTTTAGTTAGGTTTAGGTTTAGGTTTAGGTTTAGGTTTAGGTTTAGGTTTAGGTTTAGGTTTAGGTTTAGGTTTAGGTTTAGGTTTAGGTTTAGGTTAGGTTTAGGTTTAGGTTTAGGTTAGGTTTAGGTTTAGGTTTAGGTTTAGGTTTAGGTTTAGGTTTAGGTTTAGGTTTAGGTTTAGGTTTAGGTTTAGGTTTAGGTGTTTAGGTTTAGGTTAGGTTTAGGTTTAGGTTTAGGTTTAGGTTTAGGTTTAGGTTTAGGTTTAGGTTTAGGTTTAGGTTTAGGTTTAGGTTTAGGTTTAGGTTTAGGTTTAGGTTTAGGGTTTAGGTTTAGGTTTAGGTTTAGGTTTAGGTTTAGGTTTAGGTTTAGGTTTAGTTAGGTTTAGGTTTAGGTTTAGGTTTAGGTTTAGGTTTAGGTTTAGGTTTAGTTAGTTTAGGTTTAGGTTTAGGTTTAGGTTTTGGTTTAGGTTTAGGTTTAGGTTTAGGTTTAGGTTTAGGTTTAGGTTTAGGTTTAGGTTTAGGTTTAGGTTTAGGTTTAGGTTTAGGTTTAGGTTTAGGTTTAGGTTTAGGTTTAGGTTTAGGTTTAGGTTTAGGTTTAGGTTTTAGGTTTAGGTTTAGGTTTAGGTTTAGGTTTAGGTTTAGGTTTAGGTTTAGGTTTAGGTTTAGGTTTTAGGTTTAGGTTTAGGTTTAGGTTTAGGTTTAGGTTTAGGTTTAGGTTTAGGTTTAG